>CM061257.1:80427500-81817500 GCA_030848825.1 Tadarida brasiliensis | reverse complement strand
AGCTAATCGAAGTGTCTCTGTCACGTCGATGTCTCTCTCTCTCTCTCTCTCTCTCTCTCTCACTCTCTCCCCCTCCCTCCCTCCCACTTTATCTGAAGATAAATGGAAAAAGAGTATCCTCGGGTGAGGATTAAAAACAAAAAAATCAATGGAAAAATATCCTCTGGTGAGGATTAACAAAAAAATAAAAAATAAAAATAAACAAATAAAAGAATAGTACTTAAAATAATTAGTCACAAATAAATGTTTCACGCTAGTGCCCAAGAATCCCGAGTACAGCACCCTCCATATGCTGGTCCTTTTGCAACACCAGGCAGAGGAGGTCTCTCGGCCCTTCTTTCAAAGGTGATTGAGTGAAATAGTCTAATGTCGATTACTTTTACTGGATCATTGGCAGTGACTCTGGAAGAGCCTGAATCTTTGGGGTTTTGATAGGATAAGACTTCAAACAGAGGCTTTATACACAGGCCATTAGGGCACAGGTGTGACTATAGGTGTTTGTGAATGATTTGAACTTTCTGCCTTTCATTTTAGGGAGAAAAAGGAGCTGTGGGAGAGCCCGGACCCAGAGGGCCCTATGGTCTGCCTGTGAGTTCTCTGTCTTGTGTGAGGCCTCCACCTTTAGCATGTTCCGATCACATGTCTCTGGCACACCTAACCCTTCTCTCATGGGGCCAACTAATCACATTGCAGGAGCAAGAACAACCCACTAATTCTCTACAACCCTGGTGTCACCATGTCCTCCAGAGTCAGGTCACGTTCATGTCATAGTCTCCCACAGACATACAGACACACGCCCTCCCACTGCACAAGACGGAGAGGCTCAGAGCTTGTCCAGGAGATGAGCGGTACTGACCTGAAGGCGGGACTCCCAGTGCCCCTGGGCCCTTCCCTGTACCCTCTGACAGGGCGCCCATGACTGCACCTCTTTGAAAGGTCACTGTCCCCAAAGTGGGTATAGACGCTTTATTTAAAACAACTTCCTGCAGACTTGATCTGTTCTCATAGGTTACTTACTGAAACTACTCTTGCTAATTAAACTTGTTGCTCAAATTGATGTTTACGGTGGCTTTGATGTCTCTGATCCCTCTAAGTTACTGTGATGACGGGATCTTCAGAATATAGAATGTAGGTAGTGTTCTGTCCTCTGAAAATTCTCAGTGACACAGACTTCAAATTGAGGCCTCGGGTTTGCTTGAGAACATTATCTTTGGGACCATCGTAAGTGATCCCATGGGGAAGGGAAGGACTACAACAGAAGCATATGCTTGTTTTAAGGTTTTTAACCTCTGTGTACCTTCCATACACCTTGTACTTTCAGCTTTTATGAACTGAAATAATAAATCATGATTCAAGGCTGAAAGAGAGGCTGATTTTAAAATAGATTTTAAGTAAAAGCTGGTTTTGAAATAGATTTCAATTGATGGAATCAAAGCAACCTCTCAGAAACTTTGGGTGGATCCGTGCTGTGACACAGTAGGGTCATTGCCCTGATCATCTGCGCCACGGGAGTGCATTTATCATCCTTGCACAACAGTCTGATGACTCCTTTTGTATCTGGGGATCATTCATTTACAAAGCTTACTTAAGAACAGTGTTAGAGTTGTGACCTTCACACCCTCAATATTGACAGACAAGGTGCACATCAAGCCAAATTCAAACTCTATTTAACTATCCAGTTTCCACATTTCTTATTCATTTATGAGCTAAGTACTAAGTTATTAAATTAGAGCAGCAATGATTTGCACACTTTATTAGTGCTGGTGTGTTTTTAAATCAACTGAACTATTTTTGCTTTCAACTTACTCCTGGATTGATAACTTGGATACCAAGCATTCAACTTCAGCAAAATAACGAACTATCTAACTGGATCTTTCAGAAAAAATTGTCATGACGCCTAACAACAACATTAACAGTCACTTCACTTGATTTGGTGAAAGGAATTTGTAAAGCTAATCAACAAATTGTCACATTTTTGAAGTAGCTCTAACACTAGTGTTGCATGTCCAGGCAGCCTGAACTAAAACAATAACCTGTTCATGAAACCGAGGAACTCTAATGTAGCTACTGTGGTTCTTTGGCAGGGGAAAGATGGAGAGCCTGGTCTTGATGTAAGTAATACATACAATGAACATCTTCCTGCTAGAATACATGCTGATGGTCTCCATCGTCAGTAAAAGCAAGCGTACTTCTTATCACTTCTGTGCACAGTTATGCAGACAACATATATTGCTATGCATGTAGACAGCAGCATAAAATACACCGCGAGTATTTGCATAAGATAAACATAAAAGAAAAAATTAGTATCTGGTATAAAATTAATAACTGACCGTTGATAGTGCCATTTCAAAACACGTTTTCAAATTAGGGACACTCTCAACATTTGCAGTTAAACCACTTATTTTAAAATATGCATAAAGTTGAAGTATCTTCCACACGCTACCCTCAGGTAATGGTGTATTATATCTATTCTCAAAGCTCTTGTGCAATATTTTTTTTCTTTTAGTATAAAGTCTCTATATATCTTCTAATTCTATAAATATAGAGAATCTCAAAAGTGTATGCTTCTTCAAATGAGTACTTCCTGTCCTGTATTATGTGAATAATAACAATAGCGAAAGTAATAGTAGTTACTGTTTTTGAGCACCTGGTATGTGCAGACATAATTCTGGTCCTTTATATCATTGTATTTAATGCTCACACCAAGAGTTGTGCAGTAGATATCATTAACCCCATTTTATGGTCAAGGGACTAAAATGCTGAGGTAAGTGATTTGCACACAGCCACACAAAACAGTGAACTTACCAGGATTCAAACTAGGATCCTGATATTCTCTCCACTGTACATTTCCTGGGAAAAAAAATGCAGGAAACCTGTAGTATGTAGATAGCTGACATGTTAGTAAGCTATTATTTCTAAGTGCTACTTTACCTAAGTTTTGAGATTGTCGGGCAGGCCATTTTTTTTTATATCTATGTTCAGAAACATGACATTTTGAATTGATTTTTTCAACAATTATATCAATAGATCTGTTTGGTTTGCTCTTTATCCTCCAGGGCTTCCCTGGTCCACGAGGCGAAAAGGGTGATCTAGGAGAAAAGGGAGAAAAGGTGACCTCTGCATCCCAGCATGTGCTGGCTGGGTTCCTCTCATGCTGTCTGCTTGGCTTCAGCCTGCGCGATTCTCTCTTGCATCTAACCCTTCTCCATCCTGTGCTCCAAAAACACGCTGACGCCAGATCTAAGGGATCAGGTCTTCACAGGGGAACGAAGACGGCTATGCCACTAGAAATAAGAATACTGTCTAGTAAAGAAGAAGAAAAGTATTATCCCCAGATAGCAGGCTACAGTTTTTCAACTACCTGACACCAATGTGTTGAAAGATGTAATGTTCAGGGAGTCTTGAAAATGAAAAAAAAATTTTTTTTATCACACATTAATGTAAACTGAAATAGCACAAATCTGTAGTGTTTTTCTGGCGGAGCCCGCCTGACCCAGTAAAGCCCGCACCTCAGTTATCTTCACAATGTTCCCAGCAGATACGTTCTGTATCTTGATATTTTTTTTTCCCACTGGAAATTAGAAGACAAGCAGTGTGAATGATAAATCCCAGTGAGTCCATTAGGCAGCTCTGAGATGCTGTAGATATTTTTAAATGAAGATAGTGGTGTATTTTATGAGGTCATTTTTAGGTTCTATATAGGAGCCCAAATCAGGCAAAATTTTATGTCTGAATTTTATGTATTATGTCTGAAGATAAAATTTGGATTATGTATTTTTTTTTTACTATGTTTTATTGATTTTTTTTAGAGAGGCGAAGGGAAAGAGAGATAGAAACATCGATGTGAGAGAGAATCATTGATCAGCTGCCTCCTGCACGCCCCCTACTGGGGATCGAGCCCGAAACCTGGGCATGTGCCCTGACCAGGAATCTAACCAGGACCTCTCAGTCCATGGGACAACGCTCAGTCCACTGAGCCACACCAGCCGGGCGTATTATGGATTTTTAAAGTCATTGTTTCCTTTCCTCTCCCCTTTACTTAGACCTCTGAAGACTCATCTTTTACACTGGACACAGCAAAAGAAGCAAACAAAAGCTCAGCACCTCAAAGTAGTGAAAATCTCAAAGTGGCTGACGTTGCCCTTTCACAGTTCAATTATATTTCTCAGATTAAATCCTGTCCTGTTCTACTTAACAACACCCTGTTTTCAAAACCCCAGAAATTATCTTGAGCAGTGAAGTTCATAGCTGTTGAAAAGCAAGGCCAAGTGAGGGTGGTGGAAGAAAGAAGGGAATGAAGACTGCTGTGTATTCTCCGGGCCTTAGACATTGCTTAGCTTCCCACTGGTGAGAGAGCTCGTGGGAGCGGTCATGCAGACAGTGCCACCACCACCATCAATGCCATCACATTCATTGAGCACTTACTAAGTGTTTTCCCCAAAGCTTTACACATGATGAGCCTTTTAATCCTCATAACAACCCCCTTGAGGTTCGTGCTATTCTGTCCCCATTTCACAGACAAGGAAACTAAGGCAAAAAATAATTCTTTTCTTCTGAATTACAAATTCTAACTACAAAATATAAATGTTTTGAGATAAATTATGTATTTTTACTCAAAGTATGTGTACTTTGAAGATAATAGATTTTATATTTACCTAATGGGTTGTATGAGTCTAAAATCTTACTGAGAAGTATGTCACCGTTATGAGAATACTTATTTTAATGCTTTTTTAAACGAAGAAATTACCAGTATTCTAATTTATGGAAGCATTAAGCTACAAATTTGATCCTC
The DNA here is from genome assembly GCA_030848825.1 of Tadarida brasiliensis. Lineage (NCBI taxonomy): Eukaryota > Metazoa > Chordata > Mammalia > Chiroptera > Molossidae > Tadarida > Tadarida brasiliensis. Next base: position 81,812,708 of record CM061257.1, on the reverse strand, counting down.
AGAGTAATGTTAACCACCCATACAAGATATTTCCGTATTTCAGATTCCATGGATAGAAGTTTTATATTTAGGAAAATTAGATTCTAAATGTGAACAGCATTTTTTGACATGGGAGATGAATATTAACAGGAACCCTCATGTGCTCATCCCCACATGGACAGATGGTTTTGTGTTACATAGGGAATCCCTAACTGTTACAAAACTATGTTGATTAATAATAACACTGATACATTATTCTTTGTACAATAGTGTCTGTTTTCCATAAGGCTTGAAGTTTACAAAAATATTCCCGAAAAATTATTCCCATAGTCTGTTCAGCCAACATTCATATGACAACACTCTTCTGTTGAGTTATTTTTTTTTTAATTTATATTTAGAGAAAGAGGAAGGGAGAGGGAGAGAGAGATAGAAACATCCATGAGAGAGAATGTCAATTGGCCGCCTCCTGCATGCCCCCACTGGGGATCGGGCCCACAACCTGGGCATCTGCCCTGACCAGGAACCGAACCGGCGACCTCTTGGTGCATGGGTCGACGCTCAGCCACTGAGCCACACCAGCCAGGCTCTGCTGAGTTATTAACACGAGTTGATTTACCAAACAATGAAGTGAATTCTAAATTAACAATACCTAACACACCTGGTGTCAGTCACACCTACGGGAGGAAGAGTCCACTGCCTCCAGGGAGGAAAGAGCTCACCTAGACGAGTTTAAATCAGCTTTACGTCATGGCACTGAGGTTGTTTACCAAGGAAGGATGTTGATTCATCTTACATGAGTGAGCAATTTACTTCCCAGTGCTCCTCCTGGCTTACTTCCTGTCACACCTGCTCTCATTTCACCCTGGCCTCTCAGGTCTTTGTCTTTAATCATGACCAACGACACCACACAGAACTTCTCTCTTTCCCCCGTGTTAAAGAAACCCACGTGTTTTTTATGCTGAGCCTTCTGATGCAATCTTTTTGGCACACAGGAGCTAAATGAGGCGCTTTTGCTCAATCAGAATGAATACATTAATTTGAATGCATATCTCATATATTTCGGTTATGTATATGTCTTTTCACCTTTGACTATTCATCTTGTTTTGCTTCTCAAATTATTCAGTTTTCGGAACTGCTATCCTGATTGCAGAATGAATACGCTAATTTAAGTCTGTGTTGTATTGTGTATTCCGTACTCACCAACTTCTTGTCTATAAATATGCAGATATTTATGTTAATATAAAACAGCTGAGGTGCATTCCTTCCTTCCCCTCCTTTTGCCTCCTTTCCTAAATTCCTCCATCCCTCTGATCCATGCAGATTTCCACAACCTTTACCTGGATTCCTAAATACTAATTTCCATGGCTACCTTCCCACTTTGTAATTATCCTGCCTACCTCATTTTTAGTGTTAGCTCAGCTGAGTCCAAACTGCTTTTCCTCTCCTGAACCGATTTTTTTTTTTTTTTTTTTTTTGGCATTTGTTACATTGTTAGTAAGCTGGAAACCCATTTACCACTGTGAACACCTGGCATGAGATCAGTAAGAGTGATTAAAGATGATCCTGGGTGTACAAATAAATAGGTTTTTCCAATTGGTATTGCTGAGAAGTACTAGCACTTTTAAAATGTATTTACCTGACTTAGTAAGGAAAGTGTTTGCTCTTAGTTTCCTGAAAATGAATTTTAAAAGAAATAGAAGCATATTTTAATACATTGAATATTTTTATTGAGAGCCACAAAAAATAATGTCTTATAATTGGATATATTTCAAAAAGGTAGAAGCTGTTAATATTCTTTTCCTCTGGCTTAATGTAGCTTTCATCTATTACAGGATTAGGGGGGAAACATGAGTCGACAAGTATTGAAAATTGGGTGAAATATCCAGTATGCCCCTGAACTTCACCGGCAAAGCACAGTTGGCATCCGTCAGCCCATCCCAGGTCCATGGCAGAAACGCCTCAGTCCCAAGGACCACTGCCCTGGCTCTGTCAGCACTGACCCTCCTTCCTGCTGGGCTGGCCTTCTAGGTCTCCTCCTTTCCAGTTATTGAGGATTGTAAATAAAATGCCCCATACCATTGCCCAGAATCCATTGTCACTCTGTTGTTTTTATACTATCATGCCTTCCCTAAACCAGAACACAGTGGTAAATGCCCTTCCAGACTTTTATTGGCTAAATCATCTTTTGAATCACCATTATCCCACCCCCTCCAATAAAACCTGTCTTTGATTTAAACCCTTGTATCCACAGGGGGAAAAGGGAAAGAAAGGCAAAAAGGGGCCTAAAGGGGAGAAAGGAGAACAGGGTGCCCCTGGATTAGATGCACCTTGCCCGTTGGTATGTCTGACTCATGGAACTCTGTCTCCAGATGTCATGTGTGAAGGGCTAAGCTGGGAGAGGAGCAAGCTGGGGGCACCTGTAACAGCAGGGGTTCTGATTGGGGTCACGCGACATAGACTTCAAGGTACCAGAAGTATCCACCCGGGTTATCCACACCTTGTCTCTGGCCACCAGCTCTGCCTGGTTTCTTAACACTCAGGTACTGATCCAACATGAATGTAGGATCCGAAGAGGGGCCAGCACGATTCTGTACCTCTCCCAAGAGGTCACGGTTCCCAGACAAGCCCTCATTACATGTGGAGCTTTGTCCAACTTCACTGTCTGTTACTTTTCCCTTCAGGGTTGCTCCTCTCCCAGTGTTTTGTTATTGCGTTTATTTCTTTAGCAGAATTTGTGCGTAAATTGATTTCTTGTTAGTAACGTTATGAGTTAATCTTTACAAACAGGGATTCCGTGGCATTAAGGGGGAAAAAGGGGAGCCAGGCCAGCCTGGCCTGGATGGGCTGGATGCCCCTTGCCAATTGGTACAGTATTTCTCTTTCCTACCACCCTGCATGCAGTTCCTTTGTTTATTACATATTCATCTCTATCGGTGTAAAGTGGTGCTTCTGGACCCAGCTTTACATGATAAACACACTACATGCATGGGCATGAATCGCTCCTTCAGCAACTCTGCAGAGTGAAGAGAGCTCGCATGCATCTCTACCAGTGACTGCGAACTAACCTCCTGACATCGTTCTCACCACTGACGTAGCCGCTGGGTCTGCCTCCTGCGGGATATGAATTTATTCAATACTTATTTAAAGATTGCATTAAAATTACATGCAAAGCTTCTATGTAAAGGGACAGCTAGGTCGTAACTTTGGGTTTTACCCCTAAATTGGACTTTTTTTTTTTTCTTTTCCTCTAAAGGAAATAAAGGCATTTTGCCTCTTCCACTAAATTTCTGCCAGGCTGTAAGTAAGGCCGAACCCACAGGGTTAAGCTTCTGCGGTCAAGAGCTAGCCATTGTAGGGGATGCTGTTGATAGTAGTCTACAGCCCAAACCCTCCTCTTTGTCACATAACCTTTTCAATTTAATGGTCTCTCCTTTTGAAACTCACTTTCCTGAAGTAGACAGAACTCCCTTATCTCCATTGGCATGAACTCAAAATCCTCCTTATACTAAAATCTAAAATTCTGCTGGGTGATCCTCTCCTTGTACCAATCTGGCATTACCGAATTTTTCCCAAATATATTATAAAGGCTATTTCAAAGTGGATTTTTTTAAACATTTTTTTAAAAAGTATATTCATATGTTCTGAGGTGTAAAGGAAAACATTTTATGGTTGTGTTGATGGTTATACTTGGTCTGCATGTTCTTATATTATTTTCTAGTGCTAAGCATGTTTCTATAAAGATAACTATGTTTCTCAAGTCTTTTAAGAGATTGTGTTTATAGAAAAAAATTTATTCAGTTCATAATTACAGTTAGAAGATACCAATGTGAAGTGCCCAGTCTTTTATTTTGTTTGCGTGGTGATGATCATAAATAATGTTTTACAATCATTTTGTTGGGAGGAAACACAAGCATGCTTCATCACTTACCAACTCTCCCTGCTTCATTTGTATCATTTGTATCTGAAGAGTGTTCACGCTTTAAGTAAAAATAAATTCTGCAACATTTAGGAATCCCTTGTTTATTCAGAATTTGTTAACTAGCTTCAGAAGAATTTTAATAGAAAAATTGATGAATGCTATGGATGACATTGTACTGTAAAGACATAGGTCGGCTGCCTATGTTTTAATTCAGTTGATTAAATAGATTCTACTATATCTGCTTTCAATATAGAAATGTGAAAAATAGGGTGTAAAGAGCTGTAAACTTCAGATAGAAATGGTTCATCATCGATCAGTCATCATTATCACGCATTCATAGACCATAGGGACCAGGAAGTGAAGTTATATTGGTTTATTTAATAAAGATAATTGTGAAATGTGTGTTAATGAAATTAAGAGGAATAGTACAGATTTACTATCTAAAGGTAGAACTGAGTAGAACTCTATGTTTTGTAAATTACTTTGCCAAAATTAGGCATATTTTTTCTATACTTTATGGATTTTCAAAATGTGTACTCTCCCTAGAAAAACATTTAAATGTTCTTCATTTTTAACTAACATTGGGTACTCTATTGGGAGTTAATTGTTCTAATTTGAAAAGGATGCCTATGACTAAAGCTACCTAATGAGTAGGAATCCATCTTTTAAGCCTCTGAGCATGTGAATTATGAAGTATGATCACTTTGCTGGAGCCTGAGGAATTTTTATCTTTCTCTTGAAAACAGGGGCCAGATGGATTACCCATGCCTGGCTGTTGGCAAAAGGTAGGCTGTATGGAATTATTTCTGAAAGAAGCATTCTCCCTTTCTCTTCACCTGGCCTAGCCTTTTCCATTTAGAGCAGACCTTTTGAATTTGACATGGCTGAAGTTGTTTGAACATTAAAACTCAAAAAGATTTCATCTTCAGAATATCTTTTGATTACTGCTTATGGCTAATTTCTTCCTAAACTGAGGAGTGGAGCTAGTTCTTAATAAACATTGTATCTAATCCTCTCTTTGGAATGGAAAGGGGCAGGCAGTGTGTCTCCATAATGGTTTGTTGGTCTCTCAATAGACTCCTTGTCCTCCTACTGTTTAAAACTATTCTTAATTGTGGTTCTTTTTCTATTTATACTCAATTACTTAGGCAAACATGCAAATATGTGGTAGAACCCTGGTAATATTAGTCTGAGAAAGCAGAAAATGTAAGCATGATCTTTTTTCTTCAATGACATCTTGATTTATTTAGGAGACTCTGGTTATATTTAAGTTGGTGTCCTTTATGGTATTAGTTTATTCTAGCCTCTTCATATGGCTACCCATGGCCACTGTGTAGGGAAGGGAACTTACCCTAGCAGAGAACCTTCTGTGTGATAAGCCCTTTCATATAAGGGGTATCATTTTATTTCATTGTCACAATAACCCCATAGAATGTTATCCTCAATGATTCTGAAGGGGAAGCTGAAATCCAGAGAGGTTGAGTCACCTCCAAGGCACAGAGCTAGTAAGTAACAGAACTAGAAGTAGACAATGGAAAGCAATGGCAGAGCCTTGGGCAGGAAGAGCTGTGTCCATGCTGTGTTGAGGGAGCACCAGACCTTTACACAATAATGCTGTGAACCTACAAAGGACCATGCATGTATGCTACTGAGGGATAAAGGAACTCCACTGGTGTAACAATGAGCTAGGAGGAAGCATCCATGCTGAAATGTTTTCTCTAAAACCTTGTGGCTTAGTCAGCAATTTTTGACAACACATTTCATCGGCAAAATTATACAAAACTTTGTAGGATTGCAGAAAGATGAAGAGTAGCCTGACTCTCCTGGTTTCATCTTAGCTCATCAACTACGTTGGTGAAAGTCTATATCACTTAGTCTCTTGCTTGACTACTCCCACCCCACATGACCAGGGAAAGAAACACCTTCCTTCTTTCTCAGCCTCATTCATTGAATAGCTTCCCAAACTCCACTTTCAGCCGGTCAGACACTTACCTCAATCACATCTGAAGTCAAGTGGTTCTCAGGAACATGGGCCTAGCATCATATTCTTCCTCACCTGCAAAGAGTATCCTTTCACCGTCATAAACCGTGTTCTCAGAATGTTTAATACCATTCTGAGCTGGAATTACCATTTACTCTTTAACCTTTGACCTATAATCGAATACTATAATGATTTTTTCACAGTCATCGGCACACATACATAGAGGTAGATGTGAAAGGCTCACTTTATCAGCTTCTAACACTACTCAGATCTTGGGTTCACATCGTTTTCAGTCACTTCTAAATCTCTTCCTTTTTGTGAGGGCACAGTAATGGCAACAAGCGAAGTGTTCATCATTGTCTTGGTAATATGAGTAGCATCAGAAAATCAGAAATGTCCCCTTTAATTTTCTTTTTTCCACAGAATAGATGCCATAGTCTACATAAGATCAAGGATTTCTTGAATCTCGTATCTTCTTATATAAAAAATAACTCAATGATAAAACTCAGCATTGCTTATGACACTCCCAACATACACAAAAGGAAATCATTGTGATCAACCTCTCCCAACACCTCCTCCCCAAAGAGAAGAAAAATAATTAGAAAAATGGAATGTTCTAAAATCTCTTATGTGGTCAACGTAGCTATCTCAAATACACTGTTAGTCAAATCAAATTATTTTTTAAATAATTTATAAAGAAGACTAGTAGATTCCTTATAGTTAGTTCTGTTTTATGTGACCTCCTTTTAAACATTATTGTTTATTAGCCTCTGGAGCGTAGTAGTAAATGTTTGGCTGAAGACTTAGAGCAGTGGCTGTGTAAATCACTGTGATTAATTAATGATCACGTACTCTTGGTCATGCTACTCTCTAATAACTTTTTAATGCAAAATGATTTGATCTTTCTTTAAATTGCTTTTCTTTTTAGATACAGTTCAGTTTTCTAAATTTTGAAGAATGGCGATATTCCAGTTCACAGTGTAATTTATACAGCGAGTAAATGGCAGAATTTATGGTTAAGAATATACTTACAGGCTACTAAAGTTGTCATCCATCCTCATCTAGAGATTTAAACTATTTAATAGGAAAAATACCTGTAGCCTTTGTATTTTTGTTGTTTTATTTTTGTCAATCCTTACCTGAGGATATTTTTCCATTGATTTTCAGAGAATAGAAGGAAGGGAGGAAGGGAAGGAGGGGGAGAGAGAAAGAGAAAAAGAGAGAGAGAGAGAGAGAGAGAGAAACATTGATTTGAGAGAAACACATTGATTGGTTATCCCCTACATGACCCTGACCTGGGCCAAAGATCAAACCTGCAACCCCGGTATGTGCCCTTGACCAGAATCAAACCCTTGACCTCACAGTACACGGGCCGATGCTCTAACTGCTGAGCCAAACTGGCCAGGCATAGCCTATGTATTTTCAAATGTTTCACTAAACCTTATTTTTCCAGGTAGAGCTGAAAGGTTTTTAGCAGAACCTTCTTAAAACAAGATGACAGATGTTTAAGTTTTAAAATCTAGGGGGTGGGAGGAAATTTTTTAAATTCTGTAGATTATTTACAAAACACTGGTACTCAAAAAACGCATCTGTTTGAAATTTGAGCTGAGTGAGTTTGGAGAAAGGAATACATTCTGTAGACACATTCTGTGGCATGGACACCACATGCATAAACAGGCGTGAACTTCATCGCTAAAGATCACCGAGTTCCCGGCCTCTTCAGCACATCTAACGTACCATCTGTCTTTCTTGGAGGGAGAAAAACACATGTTTTTAATTACTGCACTGGACATTTTACTCTTCTCATTGATTTTGATTTTTGAGTAAAAGTCAACATCTCCAAGATCTGCTCTATATACAGTTTGTACCTCAAACACGATTGTCCCTCAGTTCTCTCAGACTTAACTTTAGTTCCAGGGAAATCTTAATCGTTATGGCTTTTCAAAATGAGGAGCCAGAGATTTATGCCACCTGAGATCACAATGGAACCTGCAATACAGCTTAGAGATATGCCAACAGGCGGGTTCACTTTGCCCGTCGCCCACAGCAGGGCAGGACGAGCAAAAAGGAAGAGGAAACCAGTCGAGTCAGGTGTCGGTGACGTAAGTAGTGCCACCGAGGTCTGAATCCTCAGCCTTTTCCACAGTGTGTTTTAATGCTTGGAGAAGACTGTATACATTATAAATAGGACATGTACTTTCATTATGGCACATATATGCTAAAAATCCTAATTTTCTGCTTTCCCAGAATAGTTACTGAAACAAACATATACCAGAAACTTCTCTGCAGCAAAAGAAAAATGTGGATTGAATCTAGGATGGGAATTTTGATGACGCTGGAGTTTTAGAAAAGTAATGTGTAGGACACATACTGATGGGTTCATTGATTGAAAAAAAAACAACAGTAATTCTATTCAGGGTTCTACCAGTTTTCCTAAAATAAATGTTAACTTGGAATTTTTATCCTAGACCACTAATTCTATATATTTGTCTTTTTTTGTTGTTTGTTTTTCTGCAGTGATGAAACTAACCTTCCGAGCATGAAGTTGTGTATATAATGGTCCACTTTTTATATTTATAGTTGAAAATCGAATTGCAGATTTTACAAGTCTGAGATGTGTTTACACACAGCTGCTTCTTCCTGTTTGCAGTAGTACACAAGTCCATCTTTTCTTCCCTTACACCTAAAATTGGGCAACATGTGAAACTAATGAGAAGCCTGCAAAAAAAAAAATAGATCAGTATCCCTTTATCTTACATAAAGATACATATTTATGTGGACATATCGGTGATAGAGAATGATTGTTCTTGCTATTTTCTTACTTTGGGCTTGTTGATTGCACGGACAAAAGGTGCCATGAAATAGTTTACATAAAATTGTGACCAAATATGGACTCAAAACTATGAAAATGTACCATGCTGACTGATTTGAGTTTATTGTCACATCCTTACTCACCCTCACTATTAGCATTGAGTTCACACCACCCACTGAAACCGACTAAAAACGCATGACTGTCCCCAAACCTGCTTGCTGTGCAACTTCAGATGCTAGCATGCCTTTTGATGAGTCCTTTGATCACATCTGAGCTTTTATTTCTTTTGTCATCTCAAGGGGGTTACACCATGGCTTATTGCCAAAAAGAGATAATGGTGGAGAGCACACACAAGTGGTCTTGTATTTTGAGGGAGTTGCAGTCCCAACTGCAGATCTACAGCTTCCAGTATTGTAGGCTCGCGTGGCCACCTTGGTCGAAATACCAAGGGGTTGAGCTGGTTGTGCCGCCGGTTTTCCTTGGGCTGCCCTTGGCAGTGAAGACCAGGAAAGAGGACCAGTGGAGCATCCTGCGCTGTAGGAAAGAGGTTTACAAATGCAGGCACCCGAAACAGACTTTTTTTTTTTTTTAATATATAAACTGAATTCAAACAGGTGTTAGTATGGGTGCTTTTGGAAAATGACAGACATACAGCTCTTCTTTGGGGTAAACGATTCTTGGAATGGCAGCCCCAGTTTCTGAGGATGAAGGGTGTGTACATCCCACCAAAGCTCAGGTTACTGAAGAAATCACGGGTCCTGAAGGGGCTCCCGCCACAATCTCCACCGAAGCTGATGTGAGCACCTCCCTTCTCTCCAAGATCGAACCCATTCAAACATCGTCTGCAAAGTTCTAGAAACAGAAGACGTTTCCAATTCTTTTAAATACTTTTTCTTTTCTTTCTTTTTTTAGTCCAAGGAATACTAAGCTGAAATGCTTTTGTCAGATTTTTTGGAACAGTTTTTTTAAAGAAAAGTCTTCAAATCCTAAGGGAACCAACAGTCAAGATGACCTTTTACTAACTTCTTGCTCTCTTGTTCCGAATAATTGAAGAGAATGTAAACAGATCTCCACTTTCCCTTCAGTAGTTGTAAAATATCAAAGTTAAGAAATTGTTTCAGTGCTTTTTAACTCTTTTTTTTTTTCATATGTTGACTATAACATACAGAGTGATTATCAGTTATGATAAAGTCAAGATTTGGTCACATTTGATAGTATTAACTCATTTCTATTTCTATTTTTTGTAGTTCTATTTAGATATAAGTTTTGTCTATATTTAGATTTCTTTATCTTTTTTTTTACATTTCTAAATGTTTGTCTTATGCACAGACCAAATCTGAGATCTCAGAAAGCTGTGAAATATAGTTGCCATAAAGAGTATTTTTTCATCTTCTTGCTCAAAAGTTACCTGTGTTAGACTGAGCATTTCTTTGCACCGTGAAGTGTTGGTAGCATGTTTTGAAATGGCTTATTCTACATGGAAGAGTTCCATTAGAAAAAACATCATCAATGAGGAGTAGTCACTTTTAGCCCATGGGACAAGAGAATTTCTCTCCTGACTTCTGCGGGAAAAGTTCTAGTTTCAGGCACAGGTTTTCACCACTGGAGGGGAAATCAGCTCATCATTGACTTATGCTGACAACAGTTAAGATATAAGACAAGGATCCTAAGGTCCTTATGATCTCTTTCATATTATATAACCAAATGCTCCAGTATACAAAATGCCTTCGTTTTATTTTATTGAGTTGTCAAGGTTGGAAAGATGCTCAAACTATGAGATCAATCGAATTGGTCACATTTCTAGTAACATTCCACATCTGAAGCCAATTCGGCGTTTTTAAAACAATGGAGGGCATTTTTCTAACCATCTCTTATAGGACACGGTGAGGATGAGGTATTATTGTTCATTGTCTGAAACAACTCATCTTAAATGGATTGGAAAAATGAACTAAAGTAGGTACAACTCCAGTCTCTTCAGGAAAACAAACAGTAGTGTCTTGAGAAAAATCCGGTGGCTATATTTCGTCCTATATATATCTTTCTTTCTACTCCTCCAGTAGAAACAGATATTAAGGTGGATCAGTATTTTAAACATGCACAGCTTTTAAAGAGAATACCTCAAAAGATAATCATTTTATGTACAAAAATTTTTTTAAATACAGCCCTTTAAGATTATTGTTCTGTCCTATGTGTATATTGGGTTTTTGTTCTGACCTGACAGCATTGACTTTTATTCCTGATTAAAGGAATAAAATTATTAACTTCCATTACTTTTATTTCCTTGGGACAAACAAAGGGATGATAGTACTCCTCTTTGTTCAGTGGAATTACCAGGTCTTAACCACTATGGATAAACTTAAACGTTTGGTTACTAAAATATTTTCAGTCATCCATTTTGTCATCATTATAGGGAATCCTCAAATAATTGCCAAATGAACTACTAAATTATGTCTGCTGATGTATGTGTTGGCAGACACATGTTTCTCTTAAAGATTTCTTTCTTTTAATTTATATTATTGGATGTAAGATGGAGAAAAACACATGAAAGACACTTTGGAAATAAGTCAAGATCAGGTTCTATTTCTGATAAGAATCTTTTAAGGATACCAAACTGGTATGTGCTTTAGCTTTAAAAATGGTTTCTCACTCATGTTGGTGCTGATGTATTTCTTTTATTTTTCTTTATGGACAGTGCAACTCTACTATGGATAATTTCATTTCTCAGTTTAATAGCATTCCTAAACATAAGTTAGCATGTGATTTTATTTTTAAAGTTCATGAATTTGCTGTAATTGTGGTTCAATGACCAGTCTTTTTAATGTAAAACAAAACAAAACAAAACAGTATAGCGGTAGATGATGTGTCCTTGCTTGGATGGCGGATCCTCTTATTACACGTTCTTTTCATACGCCGTGTGCCTTTCATCAACTTTCATTCTCATCTTTCAACTTACATAATTTGATGAAGTGTGACAAAACCAGAATTAGACAAGTCTACATACATTTGTAGTGTACCTGACACACACATATGCCTAAATTTCTACTCTAGTTTTTCATTTCATTATGAAAAGCAGTCTTGGAGAGTTTTTCTTTTTTATTTGATTTTATAGGAAACGTGAGAATATCTTGAATTTCTATCCCCCAAAAACGTCTGTTGTTGAATTTATTTCCTGTGCATGACGTTCTAAAGGGACAGGAAGAACTTTTACGTCCAGTAGTTCGTCCTGCATGTCCCTTGCTAGTTTGGAAAATTGTCAGATCAGCATGTCAGTACCTATGGGAAAATCGTTTTTGGTATCTTATATTTTTATCACTTAGAAAATGTGCTTAATTTTCCAAAGTTTTAATTTTTTTTAATGTTACTATTGCAGCATAACATGTTAACACCACTTTTCATCTTTTCTTTTTGATTTTTGGCCCTATGTATTATCTTGCTCAGAAGTCAGCTATTGTTTGCGTGGTGGGTGGTGTTTTAATATCTTCTAATAAGTAATCATAGGAATATGCCAATACTGATATTTTCTCTATTTCTTGATAATCAAGTTATATTAATAATTAACATTACCAAAAATGAATTTTTTCAACTTATACCAAAACAAAATCCCTGCTATCTCTGGAAAGCCAAGACCATAGCAGCGTATTCTTACATTTGCATAAATAACAATTAAGAACAGTTACATGTGTTTGATTCTGGCTGTTAAAATTATTCATTCCTAATGGCGTTAACATGATTGACCAATGATGATTTTGCTGACCTTCAGTCCCTACTACTTTTTCCACTTTTGTTGAAATATCTTCATATTGGCTACATTTACTGTAGGCCATACAGAGATACCTTCCAACTTAAATTTTTAGTGGATTTCATTTTCGTTAATCCAATACTGAAACATTTTAATGACATGTCTGATTTTTTTTAATGTATTTAAATGCATAAGGTTCCCTGTGCTGCTTATGAACAAAACTGTCCTTTTGGGAATAGGAAGACGTTTTTCAACCTGATCTGTTATGGTTTATTGATAATTTGATAAAGTGCCATCATTTCTCAAAATACAGTTGATATTCTCACATATCACAGAAATATGAATAAATTGGATTCACAGAAGAATGTCTTACATATTATTGACATTTATGTGAATATTCTTTATACTGTTGTAAATGTTTCATGCAACTTAATAACATTTTTAAAAGATGTATGTATCTGATTTTCCTTTAGAAAATATTATATTTTTATTTGTATTTTTTACATTTCAAAGTTCATCTTTATGTGCAGCTATTTTTATATTGCCAAAAAAATCACATGAATACAAAATAAGAGGAAAATGCAAAAAAAAACACAACATATTTTGGCAAGCATTACACTACATATTTTTCTTAATGTGTTGTGGGCCAGTCTCATGTAATTGATTACTCTAAGAATGTGTTGTGTGTTATCACTGTAAATATGGCACAAATCTGTTTTTCTCAGTAGTGTAAATAATTGAAAGATTGAATTCTCCCTGTTTGATTTTTTATTCCATTTTCGTTTTAATTTCTCCAGCTTACATTGCTGAATCAAAAGATGTGTGTGGTTTTCAATTTGCTGTTGGAAGATAATTGCATTGTCTTCAGCTTCTCATTTGTCTTTATTTGCTTTTTTTTTTTAACTTGTTTACAGGGTTCCTAGTTTGTGAGAAGTTGATCTTCAGAATTATTTTTACACTATTTATGACTTATTTTCATAATGTACAAAGTGTGTAATTATTACAATATTAATCCAAACAATGGTAATGAATTGTTGTTATAAAGCTTTATTGATGTTCATGAACACCTTGGCCTGTTTTCTCTGATTTAAATACAGTCTATAAGTAATTTTTTTCTACTTTTCTACGATATTGCAATACCACCATTCAGCTTAGTGCACATACCTAGTCATAGTGATTTTCTTTTAAAAATATTGTACTCTCTATTTCTTAAATGGTAATGCTTCCACTCAGCTTCCCCTCCAAACTCACCTTTCTTCCAGAGTTCTCCATCTTGATGAATTAAACTTCCTTACACTCCATTAACTTTTATTTCCACCACATCAAATCGGTCATCGTGATTCAATGAGAATGTAGCACACAGTAATCACTTAAATGTATTGAGTAATGAATGACTGAACACCTCCACTGAAGTCACCAAGTATTCACAAGTCCTGACTAAAGGTGCACACTTGACAGTCCTCATCTTTCTCGCTCTTACCGGCAGCATTAGATGCATTTGACCACGGCCACCATCTTACACACTCTCTCCTTTTGTTCCCAGTCCCTCCACTCTCGTTTTCTCCTGCTTTCCTTTCCCATTTTTCTTTGCTAGCTCTTCCTCCTCTACCTGATCATTAAACGATGACCCTCTGGACTCTGAACTACACGCTTCTTTTGCTTTTGCTCGTCTCTGCCTCCCTCCCTCCAGGAGAGCTCAAAGTTTCTATCTCCACTGCAGACTTTTCTTCTAACTTCCAGACCCACTGTCATAGGCACGCCACCTGCTTGTCTCACACCATCTTCATCATCACACCTGGTTCTCTTCCAGACTTCCGTATGATAGTGAGCATGCCGTCCCCACCGGCCATCCAAGCCAACGAGGCCAAAACTCCAGAATCATTCTGGACACTGCCTGTCTCTCATCAGCCACCCATCCTCTCACACATGCAGCATCTAACCCTTCACCAAGTCCCTTCCCTTCTGCCTTCTAACCATCTCTCAGATCCACCCCTTTCTCCCCACCCCGTTACAATTGCCTTAGTTTAGCTCCCCCGTTTCTCTCTTGGACTTTTAGAAGAGACTTTTTTTACTGACCTCTCTGTCTCCAATATCCACTCCCCGGAGGGTGATGATTCAAAGAAAGCAAATATGGTCATGTCTTGTTTATTATGAATCTGTCTTCCCATTTCATTTCACATAGAATTTGAGGCAAATTAAAGCACTTATAAAGAAATTAAAATATATGTTTAAATATAATCAAGAAAACCATATATAAACAAAGTTCAAGACCACAAAGAAAGTTGTCATGAAAAAATATAAGACAAAACTGCATGTCTCTGAGCTTTTTGGTGTCCATAACAAAAAGAGAAATAAATCAGTAATATGCTTACATTGTCCATAACATGAAAACATACTACTTCTTCAAAAGAATCAATACTGATAGATAAGAAATTTTTTTTTTTTAATCCTCACCTGAGGACAACTTTTGCATTTATCTTCAGATAGAGTGGGAGGGAAAGAGGGAGGAAGAGAGAGAGAGAAACATCGATGTGAGAGAGACACATCGACTGGCTGCCACCCACACGACCCCAACCAGGGCCGGGGACAAACTGCAACCGAGGTACGTGCCCTTAGCGGGAACTGAACTCGGGACTCTCTGGTCCGCCGGCCAACAATCTAACCACTGAGCCAAACCGGCCAGGGCTAGATAAGAAATTTCTTAGATGAGATTTCAATGTCTCTTATATGAGACATTGTCCTTTAGGGCACCCCTACAATGAATGTGACAGCAGGTTTTTAGAATATTCCTCAGTGTAAGCCAAGTGCATGAGCCAAAACCAACTTCACCAAAAACTGTTCTTCAGGGAAATGTAATCATGCTGTCCCCATGCTTAGAATTCTCCAGTCATCCCCCATTACCATTGAGATACTTGGGTATAAAGTACTAAGTTTTTTGTGACCCCATTCTGCTTAAGGCTAACCTCTGCCCCAAATGCCCCACCTCTACTTCAAGGATCTTGTTCTGTTTCGTCAATTTCTCTTCGAACTCTGTCCTAAACACATTTTTTTGTTGTTGTTCTAAACACATTTAAATATATTCAGACATCTTCCATTTTCTCAACACCATGTGCCGATTTAGTGGCTGCCCTCTCTCTTTCCTGCCTCCCCTTCTAAAACAAGCTTCTAGGAAGTTCATTATGTACTCACCCTACCCGCGTCTTCACCTCCCATTCACTCCTCAATCTGCTGTTAAGCACTGCTCCCACCACCCCACCGAACTGCTCCCCCACAGTGAACTCCTCAAGTCTTATGAGTAAAGTTACCGTCAGTATGCCTGTCTCCTGCACACTCCAGCTTTGATTGCAATGTTTGCATGTGCAGCAGGCACTTCAAACTCAGCAGGTGCAGAACTGAACTTGCCCTCTGCCCCCTGACCATGCTCTCCCTCCTGTACTCCTTACATCAGGGAAAGGTATCACCATTTACACAATGGCCAAAACCCAAACTTTCCCGTGATAGCTGACTCAATCCTCCCCCTCATCATCCCAGTCACTCTCCATGACCAGCTGATTCTCCTGGCTCAAGGTATACCAGGCCTACGATCTTCATAGCATTTCCATGGTGACGCCCTGGGGCCAGGTAACCTGTATCTCTTCCCTGGATTACTCTAGTAGCAGGTCTCACAATCGTTGGTTCTGCCTTACACTGTGGCCAGGATGATCTTTCCCTGCTTAAAACTCTTTAAATTGAAGCTCTTTGTTTCTCTCAGGATAAATTTCAAATTCCTTGTTTTGGTTTTAAAGATCCTTCTCTACTCAGTCCGTATCTACGTCTCCGGCCTTACCTCCCATCACTCTCTCCTTTGCACTTTATCTAGATAACCAGAACTTATTTCAGTTCTTCTAACAGGCTCTTTTCTATCACTTCCAGATCTTCTCTCTATGACTTCTTTTATCCTTTCTTTACCTAAAAACCATTTGCCTCCATAATTCTTACCTGTTTATCAGTTCTCAGTTTAAACATTGCTCCCTCTGGGGAACCTTCTCTAGATCCTCAAATATTAGTTAGGTGCTCCCTTTGCACCTTTTATTTTATTTATCATAGCACTTTTTACATGGTATTTCCTGAGAGAGAGAGAGAGAGAGATCTGTTGTTTGCTCTTGTGTCTTTAATGTCCAGCACAGTGCCTGGAATATAATTGGCACTCAATAAATATTTGTTGAATAAATAAATGAATGAAAGCAATTATCCAAAGGGATACAGAACAAACTGTCCAAGGATAATATAAGCAACTGAGTGTAAGAATATGCACCACAACAGTAAGCATACAATTCATGCTAAAATTTGCATGACTGTTCTATTGACTCAGAAATGATAACAAGGAATCCCTCAATAAAATGGACATAATTCTATCAGCATTTTCCTTTCTATTTTCTTACCAATTATAGTATCAATACCAAATAGTGATAGCAACCAAGACTTAGGGGACTATTCCTCACTCCTTTTGGACCAAGTTGTGTTTTCCAGAAAACAAATATCTATAAAATAGATATTTCACAAATATCTATAAAATAGATATCCCATAAATTAGGGTAATTAAACATAACAGTATGCACTGAGCCCTGGCTGATGTGGCTCAGTTGGTTGAATGTTGTCCCATGCACCGAGAGGTCGCCTGTTCCATCCCGTCAGGCCACATACCAGGGTTTTGGGCTTGATCCCCAGTAGGGGGCGTGCAGGAGGCAGCTGATTCATGTCTCTCTCACTCTCTCTAAAAGAATCAATAAAAAATATATATAAAAGAATATGAACTGCAATGTCTATGAACGGGATAAAAGATACACTTCATAGAGCACAGTTTGGGAAATGCTGCTCCACAGTACTATTTGATCTCACTCTTTCAAAGTCTGCCGTAGCTCAGGTAGGCAGCAGTCGGTGTGTTTATTCCTCAGTTGGCATTCCTATCCCAGAAGTTGTTCCAAGAAGCAACTCTACTCAAAGCCGCCTTCACTGGCAACACCTCACTCTCTGGCACTCCTTTCCACTCCCACTTTTCATCTCCTTTGGTACCCTCAATCCCTGCTCATACCTCCACCCTAAACGTACTAGGGTTCACTTCTTCACTTGAATTGGAGCCTGATTTTAGTACTGACCCAATCTATCATTCAACGGCAATGACAAGATCCAAGAGTAATAAAGTCCCATTTGGGAAATGTTTTTCAGCAGATTGCATAATAAGCAGTCAACCAGAAACAAACTTTTCTTACAAAATTATTAGTTGACTTGCAAATTAAAGGGGATGTTGGAATAGGAGAACAAGGAAAGAGGTGAGCTGCATTTATATTGAGTCACTATGTCAATTCACTGAGAAACTAGGAATACTGAAATGGTAAGACTGCAGAAAAATAGTTGTTGAGTTCACCTATGGCTAAAATGTTTGATAGATGGACAAAGTATCAAGTATCTTTGCTATTCAGGTATTGAATAACTGTGGAGTTTCCGAGACTATCTTCAGAAAATAAAAATAGCCCTGGCTGGTGTGGCTCAGTTGGTTGAGCGTGGTCCCATGCACCGAGGGGTCACCTGTTCCATCCCCGGTCAGGGCACATGATGACATTTTTTTTTTTTATCCTCACCCGAGGACATTTTTCCATTTTTTGTTCAGATAGAGTGGGAGGGAGAGAGAGGAAGAGAGAGAGAGAGAGAGAGAGAGAGAGAGAGAGAAACATAGACGTGAAAGGGACACATTGAGTGGCTGCCTCCCACACGACCAACCAGGGCCAGAAACAAATTACAACCGAGGTACGTGCCCCTAGCAGGAACCAAACCAGGGTTTCTCTGGACCGCAGGCCGACGCTCTAACCACTGAGCCAAACTGGCCAGGGCCATGACGGCATTTTTGACTCAATCCCCAGTAGGGGGCGTGCAGGAGGCAGCTCATCTCTCTCTCTCTCTCTCTCTCTCTCTCTCTCTCTCTCTCTCTCTCTCTCTCCCTTCCACTATAAAATCAAATATATATTGCTGTTGTTGTTAATCCTCACCGGAAGATATTTTTTTCCATTGATTTTAGATAGAGTGGAGGGGTGGGGGTGGACATCGATGTGAGAGAGAAACGTTGATTAGTTGCCTCCCGCTCAACCCTGACTGGGGCTGAGGATTGAACCTGCAACCCAGGTACATGCCCTTGACTGGAATCGAACACGTGGCCCTTCAGTCCAAGGGCCAATGCTCTAACCTCTGAGCCAAACTGGCCAGGGCAATAAAAACATATTAAAAAAACAAACAAACAAACAAACAAAAAAAACAGAAAATAAAAACAAACATAAACAAAAGCAAGTGATAATAGAAAAATTGGGTGAAGGTGTTTGACAAGACAATTTATCCTGAAATGGCCACATAGTTGACACTACTTGCTGTTTTAAACTTACTGATCATAACTTACTGTCCATAACCTACTACCATAATTAGCTCTCCCTTCTCTTCTTTAATCCATCTAACAATTCCATTGCTGCTCTGAGAATGTCCTAGTAGTAAAGGTATCTTGTCACAACTGTCTTACTGTTCTAAGTACACAAAACATGGAATTTGTTCCTGTATTATCATTTCTTTATTATTGTATTATTTTCTATATGAACAAATGTAAACCTACTTTTGCCTCACCCTGTGATGTATCGAAAGTCTCAGCCAATGCAATTAGAAAGAAAAAATAAGGTAAAAGGGTTGAAAAGAAAGAAACAAAACTGCCCGTATTCGTTTTCTATGGTGCTGTAACAGATTACCAAAATGTAATGTAGTGTCTTGAAGCAACAGAAATACATTATCGTATAGTTCAAAGATCCCACTGGGTTAAATTCAGAGATTGGCAGGACAGCATTCCTGTCTGGAGGCCCTGGGGGAGAATCGGTGTCCTTGCCTGTCCCAGCTTCTAGTGGCTGCCTGCGTCCTTGGCTCCTTCCTCCATCATCAGAGCCGGCAACATCAGGCTAGTCCTTCTGATGCCACTTTCTGCTTCTTCCTCTTCTGCCTCTCTCTCCCTCTTTTAAGGATCCTGTATACACCGGGCCCACTTGGATAATCTAGGACAATCTCCCTATTTTGAGATCAGTTAATAGCAAACTTGATTTTTCTGCAAACTTCATTCCCCTTTGTTATGTTGCATAACCTACTCACAGGCTCCTGGGTTGGAGATGGACATCTTCGGGGGTCATGATTCTGCCTCCCACACTGATATTATTCACAGTTTGATTGTGTATATAGATAAAATCTTAAAAACTACAATTATACAAATTATCGTATTTTATAGTATTGGCATCTTCTAAATTTTATAAAGAGTTAATGTAACATTGATTTTTTTATATAAAATAAAGATGCCATTCACATCACATACTTTTCACATGCTCTACTAGTAAGAATACTTGAAAATCTTATGTTAATACTTAAATATTTTTGACTTCTGTTTATCTTCAAAACATCATGGTATATGGTTTTTGTTACTTTTATTAATTTCAACTGGAAAGCTGTTCTTTGCTTTGTTTTGTTCTAAGCTATTTAAGATTTCATGAGAAAGCATGTAACAGGATACTACTATTCCGTAAGATCACACTGAATCCTCATAACACTGAAAAGTAAATATTATTCTCCCTCATTTACAAATAAAACAGCCGAGACTCAGAAAAGTTGGATCACTGTTCATCTAGTAAATAAGTGACCGAGCGATGATTTCAAGGCAGGACAATCACTGCAGCTCTTGAACGCTCTAGCCCTGTGTAGCCCCACCACTCTGGCCCTGGGAGGGGCACTCCATATGTCTACCATTTCTCCCAGTCCTGGGACGACAGGATTCCACGTGGCCAGGGACGATAAACAATCCTACCCCTGTATATTTGCATAGCATTTGGTATTTGTGTGCCATTTCCATATCAATCCTATCTGATTCTCCCCATGACTATGTAAGATGAAAAACAGTGTATTAATATTTTCATTTGGGGAAAAGGTTCGGAGAGGAAGCGTTACGGATCAAGATGACACCGCAGTCAATAGCAGAGTGTAGAACCAGGTCCCCTCACCCTTGAACACTGTCCTATCACCAAGAAATAGAGCATGAGAACCCCAAAAGGCAGGGTTCCCAAGCCTAGCTGACGTGCATTTCCCATGAGATGTTTTTGGGCAGGGAAAAATCTTTTCTTAAAATCTCATTATTTTCTTCTAAGTTAAGCTCTTCCCTTTTTTTGTCATACTAGAAATAAACTATTTCTAGAATGTTCTCAGTTGATATTTGCAGTCTTTCTTGTCATTCAAAAGACAAGTAATTCAGTGTTGAAGGACTCGGCTGCTGGAGCTGAATGGCCTGTGTTTGAATCCCTGTTTGACCACTTACGAAGGCAAGTTATCTAACCTCAGTGGGCCTCAATGTCCTAATTGGGAATGATAGGAGTACCTACCTCAAGGTGGAAATGAATGTGCATATTTAGGGAGTCAGCACATATACAGGCTTAGGTCGAAGCCTGGCCCCACGTCAGCACTCAGGAAACCGCGAGCTATTATTCTCTTCAGAACAAAAGCCTGGCACAGCTATTATCTTAGTGGAAAGCTTGCAGTGATTAGGTTCCAGTCTATATTAAGAAAGTAAGACATTCGTTCTTAAGAACTCAATGCTATTTCTTGCATTTCAGTGATGATTTGAGTGTCACAACGGCATCTGTGTACACCGTGTATACAGGCCTGAGCACCAATTCTGCTAGAAAAGCTAATACGAATGATACGTTGTTTTCTTCTTTTCTCCCACCCCAGCTTTACTGAAGTAAAACTGACATAAAAATCGTACATATTTAAAGGGTACATGGATATGTATACATTTAAAATAATTACCACAATCAAGCTAATGATAGTATCCATTGCCTCACATAGTAACTGTCTGTGTGTGCGCAGTGAGAATACTTGAGATCTACTCTCTTTGCAAATTTCATGCATACAGTATAGTATTAACTATAGTCACCAAGCTGTGCATTAGACCTCCAGAACTTATTCATCTTACATAACTGAAATTTTGCACCCTTCGACCAACAGTTCCCCATTTTCCCTACTCCCTAGCCCTGGAAACCATCATTTTCCCCTCTGCTTTTATGAATTCAACCTTTTTAATGTTCACATGTAAGCGAGATCATGAAACATTTGTCTTTCTGTGTCCAGCTCACTTCAATTACCTTGATGTCCTCCAGGTTCATCCATGTTGTCGCAAGTGGCAAGATTTCCTTGTTTCTCGTGGCTGAACAGTATTCCACTGTGTGTGTGTGTGTGTGACATTTTCTTCATCCATTCTTTCCATATGCCGGCTACTGCAAATAATTCTGCAGATAGTTTTCTTCTAATAACAAGTTCAAAAATACTAACTGTCACCACCTTCCAAGGCACTTAGCAATTGTCCTTGTATAACGATAGTTAACTATTGACGAGAGAAAGATATGGGACTCTCGGGAATGACAGAGGAGAGGCCATCAAAAGACAGCTGAATTGAGAAGCATTGAGACAGAGGCATTTTCTACATCCCCCCATGTTGTTGGCACAGTCCAGTCAAACTGCTGGACAGGACAGAGCTCCAAGGGTCTTTCTCAAGCAGGTCCATGGGCCAGAACACATGTAACCCTGAACTTGCTTGTTCCATGCCTGGCACTACAAGGAATACTATAATATTAACAAAGACAAAAAAAAAATGATTAACATCTAGATTAGGGCAGTCAGCTTTCCAGAAACCAGTCTCTTTCTGGTTAAGTTCAATAGTGCGGAATTTTATTGACACTCAATAAAGATTAATTCATAAAAATTGTATCACAGATAACTACAAACTCTTTCTTCTGTCATATAACTCCCTAGAGATGGAGTGTATGGCTGTGTTTTCTTAAAGATATTTGCATTTGGGCTAAAATCTAGCTCACACAGAAGCGCAGCGAAAAGTCAGTAAGTAGCTCTGGTGATGCTTCCTCGACAGAGGGGAGCCCGCCTCCCACTCACGTGCACTTGAGCTGTTTTCTAATACTAGTGAGAGGTGTTCAATGAACCAAGAAAATGCTCTTGTTCAAGGTGCTTTGAGGCCAGTGGCATGAATTTAAGTGATCCACCCACATGTCCAAACCTAACTGGTTCCTTGGGTCTGTATACCATAGGCACTGTGACCAAACTCGAATAAATCAGCTCAGCTCAACAGTCTCAGAGGTCTGCTGCTGAGCTCTGTGAAAAAGAGACACAAAGGAATTTGTGATCTATACAGGTGAAGAGGTACTAGTAATACCTGTCATTTAATGAGTGCTCACCACATACCATTATGCTAAGCCATCACATGTACTATCTCATTTAATTCACACAACCACCTGCGATTATATACTTTATTGTTCTCATTTTACACATCATAAGACAGAAACTCAGAAAGGTTAAGTAATTTCCCCAAGCTCACACAGCTAGAAAGCAGCAGAGCCAGAATTTGAGTTTAGGCACAGTTTGGCACAAAGGAGGAGCATTTGGCCAAACCAACTCCATTTCTCACTCTACGACTCAAAGAATGCTAACAAGGGAGGTGGCTGGAGTCAAGGGAGGAGGCTGCAGGTGCCCCCAGCTCCCTCAGACGTCTGTTGTCAACACCTGAAATGGCCCATGGGAAATGTAGGGCAAACTCCCCCTTCTCTCTGAGACCAGAACCACAATTAAGAATCATGGTACTTGCTAAAAATGTTTTCTGTCCCCTCTATCATTCATATCAAATCCTATAGGAAACTGGGTCACTATCTCGATGAGTTTCTCATTTCCGAAAGGTAACCATCATAGTTCCATACACCTCTCCTTTCACAGAATACAGTCTATTTCTTAATCTGGGTGACTCAGAGATCAGGATGAAGCCAGTTTTAGTGGTTACACTGACAGAAATGTCAAATGTAACTCTGGACCCAAACATCAAATACACACATGTATGTAAATATACAAGTAAATAGTGTATGCAAATATACATTTACATACAAATTATTATACACTTCTGTGCTTCTGGGTCTCTGGACAGCAGAAAACACAGCAAAAACCAACTCTGTGCTGTGTGCAAGCAGCTGAGACATCTTCCAAAATATACGAGGACAAAACTGAGACACAAAAAATGGAGAACAAGTCTCACCACACGATGAAGATGCTGTTTTTGTACAGTTGCGATACTCTGAGAATATGCAACCATTTACATTCAAATCACTAATGAGAGATGTGAATCAGATAATGAAAAGAGATGCCCGAGAAAAAAACGGATCGTCAGAATAAATTTACTCAATGCATAAAATATGCTGAGTCAGAACATTTGATGGTGAGATGACCCTAAAATCTCCTCCGTTAATCAGCCTTTTTACAGTGAAGGAAGAGGATTCAAAGGTCACATGTAACTGCAATGTATCATGTGAGCTCGGTCGTTATAACAACAGTCTTCAGTTTTTCTGCATAGTGTCTCCTAAGAATAATTATATTTTGAATTCATATGGAACTTGTCTTCTGAAGTGCTGAGGGCACCTTCACATATAAATTTCAAGCACGCAGAACCCTCCTGGGGAAAATCAACATAGTGTCAGTGAAATATAAGGAGGAATTATTTACAGTGTATTCAAGACATTAAGGAATGTGACATTCAGACTCTCAGAAAACCAAAATCTGACTTGTAGGGAAGTGGGGAAATGGGAGATAAAAGATAGGAATGTACCTTGGGGTGCATGCAGGAACCACAAAGTAAAAGTAAATCTGCAAACAGAAAACCGGCATCGTGACAGTTTCAAGGGGTTCCTAGTTTCTGGTAGGCCCAGGTGTTCCTTGGCTGGTAGATGCCACTCTCCTTGTGTCTTCATGTGGTCTTCCTCTTTACCTGTCTATCTTTGTGACCAAATTTCCCCTCTTTATAAGGACTCAGTCATGTTAGATTAGGGTCCACCCTAATGACCCCATCTTAACTTGATCATCTGCCAAGACCCAATTTTCAAATAAGATCACATTCACAGGTACAGGGATCAGGACTGCAAGCTCTTTGGGAGGATATAAGTCACTCCATAACAGGTGGATAGAAAAGAAAAAAGTTGAATACAGGTATGACAGGTATCAATCACCCTGGGAGCTTTGCTTTTCTACCCTGAAAATCATGGTACCCAGAAAACTGCTGTGGCCCTGGAGTAAACTCTGGGAGTGATGTTGATGCTCAGAAATAAAGTATTTATTTATTTGGGCATATAGCACATTGTTTGCTTCTGCTGGACACTTTTTAAAAAAAAGAGGGCTTCCTAATAAAGAAACTTTGGTTTTGGTATTCTTTGAGGTTGCTTATTAAGAACAAATTCTTATGTGGCTAACACAGGAATTTACTGATACTCCAAACTGCTCTGAAGTCTACGAGCCAAACCCCTGGGACAAGGAGGTGGATAACTCACAACCTTGAATAGGATTCACCTAAGACAGTTTTTAAGTCATGAAAATGTCACTGGGTGAACCCGTTAAGTTCCAGAGCCCACTCGTGTAGCATTTAGCATTTACTCCATAGAAGTAATATAGCAAAATGAAACGTTGCCATTTACAACATGGATGGACCTTGAGCATATTATGCAAAGTGAAATAAGTCAGTCAGAAACAGCTAAGAACCATATGATTTCACTCATATGTGGGATATAAAACTGAAACTCACAGCAGAGACAACAGCATGGTTACCAGAGGGAAGGGGGTGGGGGTGGGAGGTAAAGGGGGCCAAATATTTGGTGAGGGAAGATGATTTGATTTTGGGTGGTGGGCACACAATACAATATACAGATCATGTATCATAGAAATGTACACTTGAAACCTGTGTGATCTTATTAACTAGTGTCACCCCAATAAATTTAATTTTTTTAGATGTGTTTTCCTTCCCCAAGACTTCTCACATGTATTAATATTATTATTTATCTTCAGATAGAGTGGAAGGGAGGAAGAGAGAGGGAGAGAGAGAGAGAGAAACAAACCTCGACATGAGAGAGTACACACATCGACTGGTTGCCTCCCTCACGACCCTGATCATGGCCGGGGACGAACTGCAACCGAGGTACATGCCCTTGACTGGAATCCAACCTGTGACTCATTGGTCCGCAGACTGACACTCTAATAGCGGAGCCAAACCGGCCAGGGCTCACATGTATTAATTTTAATGAAAAAGAAAAAAATCACAGCCTGGCCGGTGTGTCTCAGAGGATTGAGCATCGTCCCATGGACTGAGAGGTCCCTGTTCGATTTTGGTCAGGTCACAAGCCTGGGTTTTGGGCTTAATTCCCAGTAGGGGGCGTGCAGGAGGCAGCTGATTGATGTTTCTCTCTCACATCCTCACATCAATGTTTCTATCTCTCTCCCTTCCTAAAAAAAATCAATGGAAACATATATATATATGAAAAGATCACATAAGAGATTTAAAAGAATGCAAACTAGTACATAATCTTAATATTTTTGCTCCATTACTTTAGTTTAATGATTCCATTAAGCTTTCTTATATAAATGACATTATAACTTTAATTGTTCAACGAAGTTATAATTTTATTGCAAATTAGAAACCCTTAAAGTAGTGTTATTCTGCAATGAACTAAAAATGTTTGTGTCTCAAAATGCTTAGAGTCTCATTAGTAACTAACGAGCATTGGACTTACTCTCAGGGAGTAACTGTTAACAAAAAGGATCAAGACGTATTTATGTGAATTCCAATAGTGTATTAGGTACATGGAGGAACAGAGTGGACTCCACTCCTCCTTCAGGAAAGGTGTTCAATCCCTCATTTGATTCAAGATTTCAAAGTAAATATTCTTCTAAGTGTGAAACTTAAAATTGCCCATAATTTGTCTGGTTTTCTTTAGCTTTCCCCCAATCTGTCTTCCTGCATTATCTACAAGTCCTAGACAAAGAAAAAATTACAACTCGATTTTGCGTTTGTGAATGCCTAACTTGTGCATGCCTAACTTCCCATAAACACTATGCCTAATCAATGAAATGTATTTCACCCCAGTGCAGAATTCTGAGGGATAAAGGCATTTTCTATAGCACATCTCACCAACAGAGGGCAGACTCTGAATGCCCAGAGAAGTCATGTGTCCTTAGATGCCCTTGGGCCCAGTTCCTCATAAGCTCACATAAAGAATTACAGCTGCAAGTCCTTCTGGTTATGTTAGTGACCCCAACTCTAACTAACTTATGTGAAATGTATTTCCTTTGCCTACACATCTTATCTCTCAAATAATATCCTCTTGTTTTAAGAAAACAGTATAAAAAGCCAACAAATAGGTAAACCAAATATTTCTACAAGCCCCAAATCCAAAGAGCATAAAGATGAAAACAAAACCTGATATATACAACTAGCAGGTTTTTCCAGTAAATCCAAGGAATGATGTGTATTTGATAATATCCAGAAATCTGAGTGCTAATTAACATAAAGATTTATATTTCAATTGAAATAAACTGCAGACAAAATATTAGCCCCAGAAAGGCCCACCTATTTGAAAACTGGCAGAAAGAACTTGCCTGAGTGCTCATGAATTCTTGATTTTTTAAAAAATGTTTTCATTGATTTTAGAGAGTGAGGAAGGGAAAGGGAGAGAGCGAACCATCGATTGGCTGCCTCCTGCACGCCCCCTACTAGGGATCGAGCCCACAACCCGGGCATGCGCCCTGACCTGGAATTGAACCAATGACCTTTTGGCACAGGGGACAACACTCAACCAACTGAGCCACACCGGCCAGGGCTATGAATTCCTGATTTTTAAAAATTAAGTAAATTATGTAAGTGCTTAATTAAACATTAATATTGCATTTTACAAAGTCACCTTTAGTGAATTGATAGCAAGTTCTAAAAATTCAATTAATACAAAATTATTTGATTATGTTCAAACCATAAAATTTGCTTACTATTTTTCTCTTTCTCGATCTATTTTCCCACCCCCACATTTTATTCAAGTCAAAACCACCGTGGCACACAACTTGCACAAGCCCCAGACGACAACGATAACAGAAAGAGGCTCCTGCCCTCAAGGTGTCTGCGGCCCATGTGAACAAAATCAACTCGCTGCAATGCTTGGGGAGCATAATAAAAGTTCTATAATGGTGGCACAAAGAAAGTGTGGGGAGACCAAGAAGAAATAATGAAACAGATCTTGAAGTCCTGGATCGTCAACAGAAGAAAAGTGCTTTCATATTACTGTCATGAGTTTTAAGCCCCGAATCAAGTTTTTCTCAGCAAGTGAGGACACTCTGACTGGAGTTTAGCAGAAGGTCTGGGATACTTGCACATGAGTTTGTTTCTACATATGAGCCTTTAAAAAAAAAATCCTCACCTGAGGATATTTTTCCACTGATTTTTAGATAGAGTGGGGTGGGGGGGAGAGAAATATTGATGTGAGAGAGACACATGATTGGTTGCCTCCCACATGACCCTGACCGGGGCCGGGGATTGAACCTGCAACCTAGGTAAGTGCCCTTAACTAGGAATCGAACCCATGACTCTTCCGTCTGCAGGCCGACAGTCTAACTGTTGAACCAAACCGGCCAGGGCTGTATGAGCCTTTTATATAAAGATGTTTTATACGAGAAAGCACTAGAAATACATTACAGGCAGAGCAGGGACCTAACTAGGGGTGGACAGTTCCTACGGCTGGTTCCTGAAGCCGGGGGGCTCTGGGCTGCGGCAACCCTCCAGGTCAGAGGGGTTCATAGGAGGTTTCCAGTATGTGGAGCCTCTGACAGTCCTCCTGGAACGTCTGAACACTCAGGGAAAGAGTGTGCTCAGACTAAGGACAGCCCCGTGCACTGTCTCACTCAACCCCTACTGGTTACCACGTGTGTTTACTGAGGCTCAAAGCACAGAGTAAATCGAGAATTCCAAAAGAATAGACATGTAGAAATAAAGAAAAGTGTATTTTCATTCATTTCTGAGTTTTCTATCAAGGATCTATAATATGTTCCCTTAAATAAGCCCCTTCCACACTCTCTTAAGTTATCCAAATTTAAAGCACATAGATAGTTTAACGCCACACGACATGCCCCCAAAATCTCTTTCTTTCTCCTTAAGTCATTTACTGTGGCCAATAATTATCAAAATTTTAGTAACATGCATTTTACAACCTTCCTTTTCTATAGAACCTGCTCAAATGTTACCACCATTGTTAAAAAAATAAATAAAAAATGGATGTGATGCCTAAGATCACCCACATTATGCCTAAAAAAAGAAAAGACAAGCTCTAGGAAAGCCCTAAAGGTTTATTACTATTACCATTATTATCGACATAACATCAAATAACGTATTTTTCGAACATTTCTTAATTTAAAAATCCTTTCACGTTTACAGTATCATCTAAGTCTATAAAACAAGCTCGGGAAAATGAAATGCCTGGCTGTGAGTCCCCACAGGAAATGAGGATGGGGACTTGTCGAGCAAAGACTATTCCATAATATGCCTGCCGCCTGAGCTTTGCAGGACACGCCAGCTAATCAGGGGCAGAACAGAGATTGCTTCCCCTAAATCCCCTCAGAGACTGTCCACAAATTGCTGGTTTGTACTGAAGAGACCATTGCCTCGCCCTGAGCAAGCATGATAGACATTTTCCCCTTGTCTGGGCCAGTGCCCCTATCCATTCAGCCTGTTTTATATCAGCCTTCAGCACCTGCCATGTGATGAGGAGGATATCCAAGGCACCTTGCCACCTCCAGGGATGCACCGCGTACGCAAGGTCCCTTAATAAACTCTTTACGTAATGACATCTGCAGCCTCTTCCTCTGGTCTGTCAACCAGGAAAATGTTCCCAACAGGACTAGAACCCAACTCTAGGCAGAAGGGGTTTCAGATGTCTCACAATATCTCTCACAAGAGCTGGAGCTGCCAGGTAAGAAGGAGTCATGGGGCACCCTGGCTGGTGTGGCTCAGCTGGCTGAGCATCGTTCCCTGAGAGGTCAAAGGTTCCATTCCTGGTCTGGGCACATGGCCAGGTTTCAGGCTAGATCTCCAGTAGGGGGCGTGCAGGAGTCAGCCTCCTGATGTTGAAGTTTCTCACATCGATGTTTCACTCTCTCTCTCTCTCCCTCTTCTTTCCTCTCTCTCTAAAATATCAATTAAAATATATATATAGCTCTGGCTGGTTTAGCTCTGGCTGGTTTGGCTCAGCGGTTAGAGCATCGGCCCGCGGACCAGAGTCCTGGGTTCGGTTCCCGCTAAGGGTACGAACCTCGGTTGCAGTTCGTCCTGGCCCTGGTTGGGGTGGTGCAGGTGGCAACCAGTCGATGTGTCTCTCTCACATCGACGTTTCTCTCTCTCTCGCTTCCTCCCTCTTTCCCTCCCACTCTATCTGAAAATAAATGCAAAAAAATGTCTTTGAGTGAGGATAAAAAAAATTTTTTTTCTTTTTTCTTTTTTTTAAAGGAGCTATGAGGCTACTATCAGGAGATTCAGAGCGATTTAAATTCGAGATTAGGAAGGTGTGCACGGTGGTGCCTTTTCAGGGCTGAGAACATGACCAACCACCAACTCTGAACCATTCCTGGAATTTCCACACAACTGGATTGCATTACTTTCTGAACTGGGGGCGGGAAAAACTGGTTTGGGGCCTGCAATAACTCAACAACGTAACCCAGCAAGTTAACAGTAAGAGCCAGAATTTACCGAGCATTTACCATGTGTCAGGACTATATAGATAATGTATTACTCTCTCTCCCCACGGGCTCAGTTACCCTCTTTTACCTGAGGAAACCAAAGAGAAAAACTGAGTGATTGGAGCAAGGGCACACGCATTAGCTCAAGGCCAAGCCTTGAACCCAGACCCTGTGCCATGGAAGTCCTGACTCTCCCCCAAGCTGCACTGCATCACAGGGGGGTGTCTCTCCTTCGGACCACTAAAGAGTTCTGCTCACAGAGGCAGGGGCTGGGAAGCTTCTTCTATTCAGAACGTGCTTTTAAGAACCCCTTTATTAGTATAACATTCAGAATCTGAATTTGAATTCTTAAAGCAACACTAGGAAAACAAACTGCCTGCTCTCCACAGGAGACTGTGAACATGGGTAATTCCAATCACACGGAGGCTGCTGAAGTTCAAAGAAAAACATAGGGTAAATGTCCTAGAACGGACAGCATTTTGTTTTTTCAATACAATATACTTACGTACAATAGCATTCTAAATCCCTTTAGCCAGAGGTCCTCATAAAGGAGAAAGTGAGGAGAGGTCTGGTTAACGTTTCTAGGAACCTTCATAACTAATGTATGTGATCGATTGACTTTCTTTTAGTTAATTCCTCTGGGAAAAGAGGTATTGGTAGCCTGGGAATTCTCAGATCTTTATTTCTATAAAATTAAACAGCAAAAGTTATTAATGTCCTACCAAGACCAGACATGTCAATATGTATTTAATATGTATGTTAACAGCAACAATAATGGCTAACACTAATTAACCCTTGCCATAACGATGCCAGGCACTGTTCCAAGTGCTTTACCATATTATCTCATCTGATCCTCTCAACAAACACTCCTTGCTCTATTTTCCAGAAGAGGAGCTTGAATAACACCCCAAAATTATCCGGCCAGCGGTCAGTGGGGCCAGGCCTGGAATCAAGCAGTCTGACTCCAGGACCTGAACTCTAACGCATGTGTGACACGTCCCGTAACTTAAACCTCCCCATAATCCTGTGTCCTGCGAGTTCCTTTGCATGGCTAAGAAAATTGTGGCCCAAATGGGTTGAGCAGCTGAAAGAGAGCTCAGTTTCACTTCCAGGTCAATTTGTCTCCAGAACCCTATTCCTTCCATCCCAGCTTCCCTATAAGGGAAGAGATGTCACAGGGAATATAGCCAATATTATTGTAATAACTATGTATGGTGCCAGACGAGTACTAGACTTATCGGGGTGATCACTTTGTAAGGTATATAAATGTCTAATCGCTATGTTGTACACCTGAAACTAATATAATATTGCATGTCAGTTGTAATTGAAACATAAATTTTATAAAAAAGAATGAAAATGATAAAGACAAGAGACAGTGAGATCAACTCCACAGACGGGTCCCACAGGTCAGCTGGGGCTTCCCGTGCGCTCAGCACCTAGGAAGCAGCGGTAGATCGTGGGAGAAGTCCCGGGGTGGGCAAGGCACTGTTTCCTTCGGGCATGTCTGCTCCAGGCTCCTGCCTCCGCACTGTGGACTCGGCCATGGAATCCCGTCCTGTTCCCCTGATTTCCACAGCAGCCTCTGGAGAAACACGGTGTGCATAGACCAGACAGCCCTGTTCGCCTTCACCTTTTCGTCCACACAAGCCCCAAGCACCCTTTACGATGCGCATCTCTCTCTTCCTGTCCTCTCGTTGACCCTCATCTCTGGAACAAGAATTCCTTCCCCTTCCCCAGGCTCAGCAGCCCAGCCTCATGAGCCCTCCTACCCAAGACTCAGCTCTGAGGCCTACGGTTTCAGACTCGGAAACCTTCTCCAGCTATTTTGCTTGCCAAGGTAGCTCTGCTCCCCGCAAGAGGCTTGACTGGCTTTTGCAGTAGCAGCTGCTGGGGCCACAGAACCTGCCACAGGGCTGTGTAACCAGCAAACAGCGGGCTGGGGGTCATTTCAAGGCTGCACAAACAGAATGTCCTGAAACCTCAGCATACTTAATTTTCTAAACGTTTATAATATCAAACTAAACATTGCTTTACTTCTTTTTTTTTTTTTAATTGATCATACGTATTACATAACTTTGGCTGCTGCTGGCCTGCTTCTGTATCCCCAGCCTCAGGGGCAAGCCAGGAAGAAAGGAGCCTCACTGGCCACGCACTAGGCAGCCATGTGGCCCCTGGGCCTGCCAGTTCCCAGGGACGCTGCTCCTGGCCGCCTGCCCGGAGGCGCTGGCACGCCTGTGCTCCGTGCTCATGCCTGCAGTGTCACCCATTGGTTCTGTGCTTAGTCCCCTAAAGAGACTAACTGACATCTCTGGACTTTTTCACATTAAAGGGAGCTTACATATCAGCTGAATGCTGCTGCATTAATGGCTTTAATTTGGAGGGGGGCGGTGGCAAGGGGGAAGAGTCTGGGGGTGATTTGACTGTGAAACCTCAAACTTTCTCCAGAAAAGCAGCTGAGGCTCAGTCTTAGCCAAACCCTTAAGGAGCTGTCTTAACCCTGTGTTAGCAGAGACTAGCTTGGCAGTGTGAAGACCAGAATCAACATACAATTCCTAAGAAAGGAGATTTGAGAAGAGGGTTAGTACCTATGGCAGGTAGCCCAGGTGTTGGGCAGAATAGAAGGGACACGGACTTCAGATCTTGTCCTGACTCGACCCCAATGCAGCTCTGTGACCTTGAGCAAATCATTCGACCTTCTGAGTCTCACTTTCCTAATCTGAAAATGGAGATAACAATGTCTGCTTTGCTGGCATAAAGACAAGAGATGTTAAGTCAAAGCACCCAGGATATACCAGCCACTTAGTGGGGAGGGGCAATGCTTTATAGCTGTGATTGCTACACTGGTTACTAAACTGGTTATTTATTTTTAAAATATATATTGAGTAGCTACCATGTGCCAGGCTCTGGATGAGCCACTAGGGATAGAGTAGGAAAAGGTCAGACCCAGTTTCTGTCCCATGGAACTTCAAGGAGGAAAAGGCCTTAGACACATAATGACACAGTGAATTTATTAATTAATTACAATGGTGACAAATGCTCCAAAGGGAAAGTAGGGGATGTTACGAAAATCCTAAACAAAGGTAGGCTGGCTAGAGTTGCTTTCCTGAGGCCGGTGGGGCCACTGCCAGGAGATAGCACCGTTGAAGCTGAGTGAAATGGGAGAGGTGGGGGCAGGGTGGGCGCCCGGAGAACGCCACGCTGAGGCCCTGGAAGAGGCGGCTCTGAGGAGGGCGTGCGCCTGAAATATGCAAGCAAGAGGGAGACAGGGCAAGAAGTGGGGCTGGAGCACGCAGAGCCTGCAGGCCGCGTGGAGGATCCTGGACTTGATTCCTAGGAAGACTGGGAAATCATTAAGTACTCACAGGAGAGTGGATGATCCAACTTCGTCGTAAATGTGTCACTCTGGCTGCTCTGAGGGTGACACCGGAGAGGGCCCAAGAGAAGCCTGGAGCTGTGATGAAGAGGCTGTTGGTACAGTTCAGCCAGGAGATGGTGAGATGTTAGAAAAGAAATAGCAGAGATATGCTGGAATGGTGCTGTGGCTCCAGCCTGCCTCCTATTACAATGTTTCTCAAACGTGTCTAACAGAAATCTATGACGTTTGTTAAAAATACAGGTTCCCAGGCTCCCACTCCATTTTGGGGGGTCTGGAGTGGGGCCTGGGAATCTGCACGTTGAACAAGCTTCCCAGTGATTCTTCTCATTTAGGCAAGTTTGTCCGGTGCACCCTGGAGTGCACTGGGAAATGTACCTCCATTCCCCGTGTAAAATAAATCAGTGCTTAGAGATTATGCTTCTCATGACCCCAACCAGCGAAGGATCCGGGTGTCAATCTTAGTTCACATAAGGCTTTTCCTACTTAGAACTAAAAGCCCTTCAGCTGTAACATTTCCAACATTCAAATGATCTAAACTGGTGTTTTTTGAAAAGTGTGTTCCTTGACATCTGAGTTTTTTGGAACACTAATAGATGTACAGCTATCAGGGAGACAAGAAGCAGGCTCTCCGTGACTGAGAAAACTGCCAGGAGCAGCTGGAACGGAGAGCAATGGAACGGAGCGTCCGTCTACGTCTGCATTTCAGAAAATTCCCGCAAAACTCAGGGACACCTCTCCAGCCCATCAGTTGTTCAACTAGAGACTTTGTCACTGGCCCTCAAGCTCTGTCAGCACCTCCAGAGGGAAATAGCAAGACCTTACGTGGATTCTGTCCTTGGAAAATTCTTTTTAGTATTGGTCTAGCTGCATATTATCCAGCTGGGGTAGGAAGGGAGCTATTTGCAGTCTGTCTACCCAGTGATTCTCTCCATCAGTTTATCCACAGAGAGGCAGATAGCGTGGCGGTGAAGAGAACAAGACTGAGGACCAAACTCCCATTGCTCAACTCCTGGCTCTTTTACTTATTAATTGTAGTTAATTAAGATAACTACTTTGCCCTGACTGGTTTGGCTCAGTGGTTAGAGCGTCGGCCCGTGGACCAGAGAAGCCTGGGTTTGGTACCCGCTAAGGGCACCTACCTCGGTTGCAGTTTATCCCCGGCCTGGGTTGGTCCAGGTCATGAGGGAGGCAGCCAGTCGATGTGTCTCTCAAATCGATGTTTCTCTCTCTCTCTTCCTCCCCCTCTCCCTTCCACTCTATCTGAAGGTAAATGTAAAAATGTCCTCAGGTGAGGATAAAAAAAAATTTTTTTAAAGATTAACTACTTCATCTTTTTGTACTTCAGTTTTCTCATCTGAAAAAAGAAAGAATGGTGTATTATAACAAAGTACCACAGATTGGATGGCTTGGATAACCAGAATTTATTTCTTCACAGTTCTGGAGGCTAGAGTCAAAGTCAAGGTGCTGGCAATGGTTGGTTTCTTCAAATGACTGCCTTCTCACTGTGTCCTCAGATGGTCTTTGCTCTGTGTAGAGCCATGTCCTAATCTCCCCCTTTCATAAGGACACCAGTTATATGGGACTAGAGTCCACTCTAATGACCTTATTTTACCTTTTTAAAGACCCTATCCCAAATACAATCATATTCTTAAGTACTGGGGTTGGAACTTCAACGTATAAATTTAGGGGGCCACAATTCAGCCCATAACAAATGATACCCATCTAGCAGGGTTATCATCAGGATTAAAAAACCTAATACATTTACCTGCCATATATAGTAAGTGCTCAATAAATGTGGTTATTACCATCCAGGCCTCCATAGTGCACAACCTGTACAGTACTCTGGTTAAAGTGCCAGGCATGCAGCGACAAACAAGATTGTCATGTCTCTGCCTTTGGGAAGCTGACATTCTTGTGGGGTCAGACAAAACAGGTAAGCAAAAATGAAGACAGTGAAGAATGCTGAACATAGTGATGGGAAAGAGTAGAGGTGGGCATATTTTTTCTGTAAAGGGTCAGATAGTAAGTATTTCAGCTCTGTGGGCCACAACTACTCAACTCTGCTGTTACAGAGCAAAGGTGGTCATAGATAATACAAAAATGAATGAGCAAGGCTGTGTTCCAATAAAACTTTATTTGTGAACACCGAAAGTTGAATTTTACTTAATTTGTATACGTTATGAGATCTTTTACTTTTGAAGAAAATGGAAGCTCCCGTATTCAAGAACCTGTAGTTCAGCATTCCACATGGAATTGTCTTCATAGGAGCAGAATATGCCGCTCATCTATGTCCGTCTTCTTCTTGAATCTTGATGAGCTTCTCCTTTAAAAGGAGATTGAGAAACAGGATCAGTTGTTGAATCACGGCATCAGCAACATCATGTGAGATAGCTTTTGGACACTGAACTTTAAATTTTATTAATTTTTATATGTTAAGAAATACTGTTCTTCTTTTGTTTTGTTTTTAACCATTTAAAAATGTAAAAACATTCTTAGCTTGTGAGTCATATAAAAACCAGTGATGGGCTGATTTGGGTCTTAGTTGACATTGTCAGTCTGGCCAGCGTGGCTCAGTAGGTTCGTCGGTTGGGCGTCCTCCCGTGCACTGAAAGGTTGCCGGTTCGATTCCCAGTCAGGGCACATGCAGGAGACATGATCAATGTTTTGCTTTCCTGTAGATGTTTCTCTCTCTCTCCCTCTCCCTTCTTCTCTCTCTAAAAATCAATTTAAAAATCTAAAAAGAAAAAGAAAGGAAGTTATATCATCTAGGAGGAAAAACTTTTCTCTACCCACTTAGGTTCAGTACTTGGGGATCTGCAAATTAAACTGACAAAAGACAGCCCTGGCCAGTTTGGCTCAGCGGTTGGAGCGTCGGCCTGCGGACCAGAGAGTCCCGGGTTCGGTTCCCGCTAGGGGCACGTACCAAATAAATAAATAAATAAAATAAACTGACAAAAGACAGAGTAACAGGAGAAAAGACCAATTTTATTCACTTATGGTGACACACTCAGAAAAACGCTACTCAAAGGAGCAGTTAAAATGGGGAGTTTGTATACCATCTATTAAAGAGAAAACCACAGGCCTAAAATGTCACTTGTGCTAAATCCCACGTCATTAACCCTGGATTCCATACCTTCTCTGATTGTGGTTTCAACCTCTTTCAGAAATTTAATCTTAATCAGTCAGTCTGGAACTTTCTGGTCAAATGTCAATAATGTCACCTGTCCCATGGGCCCCCTCTCCATTTCCCTTCCCCACTAGAAAGAAGAGGCAATCTGTATGATTAAAACCCTTGCAGTTTTGTTTTCCCCAAACAAGGAGTCCTGATCTAAAAATAATTATTTCTTTTCTTGTGTTAATAGCTCTTGCCCCACCCCTCTTCCTATAAAAACCTTCCCTTTAGCAACTCCTGGGAGCTCCCTTCTAGTTGCTAGATGGGATGCTCCCTGATCCATGAATTGCTTAATAAAAGCCAATTAGATCTTCACATTTACTTGGTTGAATTTTGGTGTTTTATACATCTTCCTAGAGCAAAGGGAGGGAGGAAAGGGCCTGTATGAGAAAACAAACTACTTTTAGGAAAGATAAATGAGTCTTTAGGAGAAGAGATGGCAGACAGGCCAGTTTTATGTGTCTGTTCTGGTGGTCTTCTCTCCAGGAGATAAGAGTCCAAGAAGAGGATCTATGACTGCTGAGTTCTTCTGGGAGGTTCTGTTTGTAGGTAAATACAGGTGGGTCAGAAATCAACGATGTTGTGTATCTGTTGATTCTCAAATGCCTGTAGCTCAAAATAATGTTCATGCCATGGTGGCATATTCTGGACCCCTTCATCAATAGAAAGAAACTCACTAGAAAGAAACCAAAGCCATATTCTAGACCCCTGTCCACATGTGCATCACCAGCTGCAAGTATCAGCTGTCAGATTCTTGAGTTTTGATGTGGCCTTCAGGATAGCTACAGGATCCAGTAAGAACTGAGATGAGCCTAGGGTATTTAAAATATAAAATTACTCCACCACCACAGCCCACTTCCCCAAGAAGCTCCCCATTCCTACGCCCCACCACACACAAACACAAAGCTGGAAGACTCCTGTGGACTTAGTTTTTTTTTGGGGGGGGGGATTTAGGATGGTATCTAAAAATCAATGGAAAAATATCCTCATGTGAGAATTAACAAAACAAAAAAAGAGAGACAAAGTGTAAAAAAGCAAGCAATAATGTATTGACTGCAGCAGACACACACTCAGGACATTGAAACAAGGAAGCACATAGAAGAAGGAACAGGGGGGCCCAGGCTGGGCTGCTTTGGCTCACTGGAAGTCAGAGAAAAGGGAGCCTTGGAGAAAGGTTCAGGGGTTACCTGGGACGAGCTGCCGCTGCCCGTTTCTCTCCTGGTTGCATGTCTTGTGGGGTCCCTTGGAGTTTAGGAGATCCAGGCCTGTGGGGGGAGGAGAAGGGGAAGGGAATGGCACGAGTATGCTCCCTGGAGGGAAAGCAGGCTGGGACTTTCACTTCCAGGAGTTTTAAAGGCTGGGTGATTAGGGGAGGTCTTAGGGGAAGATCAATAGAATATTCATCGGCTTTATATGGATGTACCAAAATGAGATTTAGTCTCTTAATTTGTCTCTCCTTGGATGTGGTTGGCAAATGGTACTAACTGGGTTTCTGCTATCTGTCTCCCTGAGTAGGGTGATTTCAGCTATTTACCCTCTGGCCGGGGAGGAGAAGAGCAAACCATTTACTCTCAAGTGTCTTTGGTTTAGGGAAGATAGGATTTCATAGATGGCTGCAAACTGCTGTTTAACTCTCTCTTAGTTTCCCTATTTGCTTGTCCTGGAATTTTCCTAGTCTCTTAATATCCTATAACAATGCTGATGTGCCGTTGGTATACAGCAGGGACACATAACCACACACCGTGTGGAGTCGAATGGCTCCTTTTGTTGTGGGCCCCAAGGCTAAGGCAACTAGATTCCATTTTATGTAGGCCCCTTGGTTAAGGCGACTAAAAGACTCCATTTTATCACCAATAGACATTCCTCAATATTCTTCCAATAATAGGTTAATTACCCCTAGACGGGAAGGAATTTTTGCCTAAGGTTATAGTTACCCCATGTATTGGGAGGCATTTGCAGTTTCCTGAGTATAGGTATTTGCAAATATTTGCAAGTACTTGTGCTGTGAATAATGCTAATTTTGACCTCTGTAATCTCTGTCATTCCCACTATTGTACTGGTTCCCTGAGGGGAGGGAGGCCTATTCTGTTTGCTTGACAAACAGGAGGCCCCCCAGGCAACTGTTAGATATGGATTTTGAGAAATGTTAAGCAAACAACTGCTAACCGCTGATATCTGCTTCTGTGAATGTTGCTTGCTCTTCCCACGTAGACAGACTATAAAAGGCTGCCATTTTAGAGGCTCGGGGCTGCAGTTCTCCTCTGAGAAGGTTGGCTGCAGTCCCTGCGCAGGTTAATAAAGCTCCTAAAACTTATAATTTTGGTGTCCGAGGGAGGTTGATCTACTGGGTTACAACATTTGGAGGCCCCAGCGAGATCAACCGTGAGGTCCCCTCTTTTGGGGTCGACCTCCTCAGACTAGGCGGGAGCCTTCCCTCGCCTCAAATTTGCTCTGCATTCGACCCTGAGCCACTTCTGACTCGTCCGGACTCTTTAGGAAAGGAGAGCTCTCTTGGTTTCTGTTGTTCTGTTTGGGATCTTGAGATCGTCCAGGACGGAGCAGGCGGGACACCGCCCAACTGCTCATCCCTAATTGGAACCGGATGCCGTCTCCAATTTTGGGAGGTGCTGCTTTTGCGTCTCCTCATTGGTTTGGGTGAATGAGAGTGGCCACGAGTTGTTTGTCTTTGTGTGCCTTTTGTTTTGCGCCGGCGTTTCATTCTCTTTCAGCATGGGACAAGGCGGATCAACTTCATCCACCCGGCTCCAATGTCTCCTCTCTAACTTTTCTGATTTCTTTCAGCG
The DNA here is from genome assembly GCA_030848825.1 of Tadarida brasiliensis. NCBI lineage: Eukaryota > Metazoa > Chordata > Mammalia > Chiroptera > Molossidae > Tadarida > Tadarida brasiliensis. The sequence continues at coordinate 81,773,295 of CM061257.1, read as the reverse complement.
TTCTTGTGATTACGGGTCGCCAGCTAACCCTGGTTTTCTAAGGACCCTTTGTGAATTGGAATGGGCTACTTTTAAAGTAGACTGGCCTTCTGAGGGATCATTTGACCTTTCCCTCCTCCTTGCAGTTCGATCAGTGGTTTATAATGTCCCTCACCCTGATCAACAGGTCTATATTAATGTCTGGATAGATATTGTTACCGACAAGGCTAGTTATGTCAAGAAATTTTCTAAGCCTAAGGGACAGAAATCTATGAAGATTGTTGATTTGAGGGGAGACTATGCCCTCCGCAGCCCGCCGGCGAAATAAAGTGCTCCTTTACAATTCGGCTGTGCGTCTCTGGTTATCTCGCTGTCAGGTTACAACACTTTGAAGTGGTTTGGGACCCCAGTGGCGGGGAGGCCACCAGGCTTCTCCTGATGTGAATGAGGAGCTGTGTGAACAGTTACATGCACAGGCTGACATCAGTGTGTGCGGACTCCTGGGGGAAGTCAAGATGTGTGAGCTGCTCTCTCCTGCAAGGTCTGTCAGGGGCAAAAGAGACCCTCTTTGGATATCATGTGTTATGTCAGCAAAGCATCACACCCAGCGTTTGTCCCAGATGGTGTATGGTTTTCAGAACAGGCAAGTCCCCATGAGATGTAGGGTAGGTCAGGACAGAACAGGGCAGCAGGAAATAGTGAGGAACTAATTAAATTCCCCCATTCTGTCTTGAGTATTGTATAATGTGGTGGAGAAACAAATGTTCCTCTCCCCTCAGGGTTCTTCTGGCTGGTCTGATAATCAAATAGGCATGAGACAGAGTAGCAAGAGAAAATAATGAAGTTTAACACATATGTACATACAGGAACACCACATACACAAGCGAATCAGAGACGCCACAGGAAAGGTTCAGAGATGAAAAGGAAACATGGGTACACGGGGTGGGGCAAAAGTGGGTTTACAGTTGTTCATATGGAAAATAATACAATAATTAATAAATAAGAACACAAGAATAAACTCTTTCTCATACTCATAACTGTAAGCCTACTTTTGCCCCACCCTGTAGAAGACCTCCTGAGATGGGGAAGAGGTAAGGTGCTTCGGGGGCTTCGAAGGTCATTGCAGGATGAAAAGAAGAGCATGCCTTCAACAGAAGTTTGGCCTGCCATAGAGGTGGGTGCAAAAGGTCATTGCTGATGATCTCTTATGGGAAAGGCCTCTAATTCAAATTCTTCTTCTAAGTTAAGGGGTGGGAGACAGACATTTCTCCTGAGCCTGTGGCTAAAGTTGCCGTTAGCTCAAAACAATCTGCATCCCACAGAGGCACATCTTGGGTGACGCGTTCTGACCCCCACAGTGACAAGCTGGGACATCTCTGTGGTTGAGGCATATGGTTCACTCACCTTTGCATGTTTCTCACTGACAAGAAAACTAACCTGCCAGTCAGACTCTTCTCGTCGGACTATTGAGTGGAAGTCTTATTGTCCCAAGCTGGTGTGGGCCATGCCGTTTCATTTCAGTCATGCACAAGTATGGTTTGTTCGGTCGAGCCCAGTTAGTTGAGAAATCTGTGACCGTCAGGTCAGAACAAACTCAAAAGGTGAGCCAATCAATAGGGTCAGGAACAAAACTGAGCGGACGTCAGCTTCCAGAGAGAAAGGCACTCCGACGCCCACTCCTACCAAATAGTCATAGACAGAGAGGTTCATGAGAAAATGAACCAAAAAATACCTTAGATTTTGTTTTTGACAAAGCATTCTATGGGGTGACCTGTTGACTTTTATCCATCTCTATTTTTGTGCTACTGTGTGTCTGTTCTTTATTTAAAGATCGTCCTTGGTACTTAGTTAAAATTGTATATTCCACACTGTGAACTAAGTTAAACAACGGGGAAATGATCTTTCATGCAACAGTAACTTTCTTTCCCATAAAAGATAACGAGTCAAGTATCTTCCTCCAAAAGAAATGGTTAAAATGTAAGTTGGCTGTCATCACACAAGTAGAGGAAACAGATTCAAGGGCTAGATGGTTCATACGCACTTTCATCTTCAAAACAAGGTATTAAGTCTTAAAATGTGTTTCCTCTTTCAGTCCGTCAATCAACAAATATTTATCAGTCTACCATATGCCAAGAGCTGTGCTAGTGCAATGTACATCGATGAACAAGATAAAGACCAAACAAAGAAGGGATTAAGACAGAGGAACAAGGTAGGGATTAGTGTGTGTGTATATGTGTTTTTAATTAATTGAGAACTACTGAGAGAGTAGTCAAGAATGACCTTTCCAAGGCTGTTTGGAACATTTCAAATGAAACTGAAGCAAATGCAAAGTCCTTGAACTCATTCAGGACAGGGGAAAGCAGTGTGGTTGTATGTGTGCAGGCTGGGTGGGTGGAGAGGGGCCCAAAACAAGCTGAAATAGAAAGCTGGAGGTCCCTGGTGGGTTTTATGGGTGGAAAGGACTTGATCAGGCTGCATAGGGTGGAAAGGGAAATGAGTTACAGAGTGCTTTGCATAAGTCTTGGGTGAGAGGCAGAAGGCTTACATAGGGTGGTAGCATACAGGGTAGTAGCCAATAGATTTAAGATTGTTTTGTTTTTGGTGTTTTTTGTTTTTGTTTTTTAATGGATTTTTTAGAGAGAGAGGATGAGAGGGAGAGGAAGAGAGAAACACTGATGTGAAAGCAAAACATGGATGGGCCATCTCCTGCATGCCACCTAACGGGGGACCCAGCCTGAAACCCAGGCATGTGTCCTGACTGGGAATCAAACCGGCAACCTTTTCGGTGTGCAGGCCAACACCCAAACCCACTGAGCCACACCAGCCAGGGCTAAGATGTGTTTTGAAGTGGGGTACACTGGGCTTAAAAATAAGTTGATGGAGTTGAGAAAAGGATGGGAATTATCCAGAACTGTTAGGTTTCTGACTGAGGATCATTTCCCTCAGTTTATTTCTTTCAAGGCTCCTACCACAATTAAAGCAGCTTAAGCCATTATCTTGTTTATTTATTCGTTTACTTGTTTTTCTGTCTATCTATGATAATAGAAAATTAATACAAGCCACATATGTAATTTTATTTTATTTATATATATATATTTTTTTAAATCCTCACCTGAGGATATTTTTTCCATTTATTTCCAGACAGAATGGGAGAGGCGTGGGGGTGGGGTGGGGGACATCAATGTGAGAGAGACACATCAATTGGTTGCCTCCCACACAACCCCGACCAGGGCCAGGGTCCAAACCACAACCCAAGTAGGTGCCCTTGACTAGAATTGAACCCAAGACTCTTTGCTTCCCAGCCCTGGCTGGGGTCATGCAGGAGGCAACCGATCAATCCATGTGTCTCTCTCACATTGATATTTCTCTCTCTCTCTCTCTCCCTTCCACTCTATCTGAAGATAAATGGAAAAATATCCCCGGGTGAGGATTTAAAGAAAAAATAAATAAAATAAAAGGACCAAGAAGACAAGAGCATTGAGATCAAAATAATCCTGACACGTCCTGGCCAGTTTGGCTCAGTGGTTTGAGTGTCGGCCTGTGGGCCAGTGAGTCCCGGGTTCGGTTCCCACTAAGGGCACATACCTTGGTTGCAGTTTGTCCCCGGCCCCAGTTGGGGTCGTGTGGGTGGCAGCCAGTCAATGTGTCTCTCTCACATTGATGTTTCTCTCTCTCTCTTCCCCCCTCTCTCCCTCCCACTCTATCTGAAGATAAATGCAAAAACATCCTCAGGTGTAAAAAAAATAAAAATAATTCTGACACATTCCACAATCGTCATCTCTTTTAAGCCCTACTGATGATGCTTTGAGTCAGAGAGATTCTTTCTGTGTGTGTGTGTGTGTGTGTGTGTGTGTGTGTGTGTGTGTGTGTTTTAAATACAAAGAAATTTGGCCTTCAAAGATCAAGAAGCCCAGATAGTTTCTGGAAGAACCAGATCTAGAACCCAAGACTCATAGCCCAGCATTATATGAAGAACTTATTATGAAGCACAGGGAATAACAAAGGATCATCGGAGATTTATGGAGGGAGTGACTATCTGTGACTTCACCCGATCTAGGTGGTTTGAAAGTAGATGTAGATTTGGCAACATCTTTTAGGCATGGAACCAGATGGAGGGTACATGATGGGATTTCTTGAAATTTTGTGTCTTCTGTCCATCATGTACATCCCCTAGAATTTTTAACATACTGCTCCTCATAGGACTCCATTTCTCAACCTGTCTTAGACAGTGCAATTCTACTACTCCTACAGTGTTTTCATGCAAGCTAACAACTTCATTCAAGAGAAAGGTCATTTGAGCCCAGCCGGTGTGGCTCAGTGGTTGAGCATCGAGCCATGCACCAAGAGGTTGCCAGTTCAATTCCCAGTCAGGGCACATGCCCAGGTTGTGGGCCCAGTCCCCAGTGGGGGGCATGCAGGAGGCAGCCAATTAATGTTCTCTCTCATTGATGTTTCTATCTCTCTCTCCCTCTCCCTTCCTCTCTCTCTAAAATCAATAAAGGGAAAAAAAAATTTTTTTTAAAAGAGAGAGAAAGGTCACTTGAGTGAAAAAAAAAAAGCTGTGGTACATATATACAATGGAATATTACCTGGCCATTAAAAAAAAGAATGAAATCTTACCATTTGCAACAGCATGGATGGACCTGGAGGGTATTATGCTAAGTGAAATATGTCATTCAGAGAAAGGCAAATACCATATGATTTCATTTATATGTGGAATCTAAAGAACAAAATTAACAAACAAAGAAAATTGTAACAGACTCATACACACAGAGAACAAACTGGTGGTTGCCAGATGGGAGAAGGGTTAGGGGGAATGAATCAAAGAGGGGAAGGGATTAAGTACAAATTGGTAGTTACAAAATAGCCATGGGGATGTAAAGTATAGTCAATAATGTGATAACTATGTATGGTGCTTGGTGGGTACTGGAAATATCTGGAGGGAACACTTATAAAGTATATGATTGTGTAACCACTATGTTGTACATATGAAACTAATACAAAGTAACTGTAATTAAAAAATAAAAATAAATAAATAAAGAGAATGGTCATTTGCAAACATTTATCAAGTGTGCTATTATAAGTAAGTTAGTCTTTTTCTGTTGCCTTTCAAAACACAGAAAGAATGGGCCTTGGCCGGCATGGCTCAGTGGTTAGAACTTCGGCCCACACACTGAAGGTCTCGGGCTCAATTCCCAGTCAAAAGCATGTACCTGGGTTGCAGGTTTGATCCCCTGCCCCAGTCAGGGAGGGTATATGAGGCCACCAATCCATGTGTCTTTCTCACATGTATGTTTTTCTCTCTCTCCCACTCCCTCGCTTACTTCCACTCTCTAAAAAAAAAATAAATCAATGGAAAAAATATCCTCCAGTGAGGGTTAACAGCCCCCTCCCCCCCAAAAAAACACACAGAAAGAATGAAATTACCTAAATTCTATGGTTAAATGAGACAAGCCAGTAAGCCAGGACAAGCAGAATGGGGAAACTGAGACATAGTTAAACAGCAGTTTGCAACCCGGCTGGTGTGGCTCAGTGGTTGAGCGTCGACCCATGCACCAAGAGGTCGCCAGTTTGATTCCTGGTCAGGGCACATGCCCAGGTTGTGGGCCTAATCCCCAGTGGGGGGCATGCAGGAGGCAGCCAATCGATGTTCTCTCTCATTGATGTTTCTATCTCTCTCTCCTTCTCCCTTCCTCTCTCTCTAAAATCAATAAAAAGAAAAAATTTAATATTAAAAAAAAAAAAAAAACAGCAGTTTACAGCCATCTAGAAAATCTAGATGCCAAGCAGTGTGCACCATCTAGTGAATCCTATCTTCCCTAAACCAGGGACACTTGAGAATAAATGGTTTGCATTTCTCCTTCCCAACCAGGTGGTAAATAGCTGAAATCACTCTACTCAGGGAGACAAATAGCAGAAATCCAATTAGTGCCATTTGCCAACCACACCCAAAGACAGATGAAATTAAGAGAATAAACTTCATTTTGGTACAGCAACATAAAGCTGATGAGTAGTCTACTGAGATCCTCCCCTAAGACCTCCCCTGAACACCCAGCCTTTAAAACCCCTCAAAATGAAGGTCTAGTGCACGCTCTCCCCCACTCCTTCCCCGTACCCCCCACCCCACCTTCCCCACAGGCAGCATCTGCTAGACTCCAAGGGACCCCATGAGGCTTGCAACCAGGGCAGCAATGAGCAGTGGCAGTTCATCCTGGGCAAACCCCTTGAACCTGTCCCCAAAGCCCCCTTCTCTCTGACTTAGTGAGCCAAAGCAGACCAGCCTAGGCTCATTTCCCCAGCCCTTCCTTGTTTCACTGTCCCCAGCTTTAATAAAAGTCCTCTAAAATTCACCTGGACTCGAGTTGTGAAACTTTTCCTGCATGAAGTTAAGAACCCACACACTACTGGCCCTGCCTTAGGCAGACCCACTTAGGGCCAGGTCCCCTTTCCAGTGACATAAGTAGTTGTGTGACCTTGAATAAGACTTTACCTCTGCCTCACTGTCCTTATCTACAGAACAGAGGGGTTAAACCAGATAATCCCTAGTTCTTAAAATAATTTATGATTTAATGTTACAGTTAATTAGGGTTCCCTCTGTCCACATACTTAACTTCAAACTTGATCAATGTGCAAAGATCATCCTAAAGGAAGTCAAGAAACCTAGGCATGAATTCCAACTGCACCACCAGGCAGACCGGTAATCATGGAACAGGGAACAACCTCACTTTCCCATATGTTAAATGGGATGATACCTCTCATGCTCATCTCTCAGGGCGTTTCTCAGACTGAACCAAACAAATCACGTGAATGTTTTGCAATCTGTTTAGTACTAGAGAAAGTAGAAGTACAGTTAAAACAGATGTTTGAAACACTATACATTATCCCAACAAATACCAGGCTGAGTACGTCACTTATCCTTAGGGAATATGACGTGTTACTTTTTTTTGCAATAAAGCATTGTCATTTTATTCAGGATATTTCCAAGGGTACATTGTGATATGAGGACCAATGAGATAATATCTTTGCTCTTCAGCTGTGATATTAATGCCACAAGGAAGAAGCTGTGTTTGCCCTGGCTGAGTGACTCAATTGGTTGGAGCGTCCTCCCATACACCAAAAGTTTTCAGGTTCAATTCTCGGTCAGGGCATATACTTAGGTTGCAGGTTCAATCCCTGGCTGGGGTGCTTATCAGAGACAACTGATAGATGTTTCTCTCTCACATCAATGTGTCTCTCTCTCTGTCTCTCTCTCTCTTCATCTCTCTCTAAAATCAATAAAATCATACCCTCGGGTGAGGATTAAAAAAAAAGAAGAAACTGTGTTTGGCTATGAAGTTCTACAAGAATAATGAATCTCCTCATATTATGAATCTCCCTGTCTGTTGTTGGTAAGAGGGACTGGTGGGTTGGGGCTCAAAGGAGGAGCACTGTCTATTTTGGGTGGAAATGGTGTCCTAGATGTTACTTTTCTTGAGTTATGATAGGTTTTGGTAATGGAATCCTCTCCGTGTGAGAATAGAGACAAACTGTTCAGTCTTGATATCTCCAAAGAGGGCCTATCTTTGAATGTTTACAAGAAAATGAGAGCCCTGGCCAAGTAGCTCAGTTGGTTAGAGTATGCACTGAAAGGTCGCAGGTTCAGTTCCCGGTCAAGGGCAGGTACTTGGGTTTTGGGTCCAATCCCCAGCAACCAATTGATGTATCTCTCTCACATCAATGTTCTCTCTCTCCCCCCCTTCCACTCTCTCTAAAAAAGAAATGTAAAAATATCCTTGGGTGAGAATTAACAACAATAACAAAAAATAGAGCGACCTTCCAATAAGCCAAGGTCCCAGTTTGATCCCTGGTCAGGGCACATACAAGAATCAACCAATGGCCCTGGCTGGTTTGGCTCAGCAGTTAGAACTTCAGCCCTGGACTAAAGGATCACGAGTTCGATTCCTGGTCAAGGGCAAGTAACTGGGTTGCAGGTTCGATCCCCGGCCCAGTTGGGGTAGTGCAGGAGGCAACCAATTGATGTCTCTCACATCAATGTTTCTATCTCTCTCCCTCCCTCCCTCCCTTCTACACTATCTAAAAAACAATGAAAAAATATCCTTGGGTGTTGATTAACAACAACAACAACAACAACAAAAAAGAATCAAGGAATGAAAACATAAATAAATGGAACAACAAATCAATGTTTCTCTCTCTGTGTCCCTGGGAAAAAAAGCTTAAAAAATAGAAAATAATGAGATACACACACAAGAAAGAAACAACAAAGAAAGTGGGAAGGAGAGAATTCACGGCAGAGGAGGAAGAAAGGTGAAGGCAATGTTAGGGAAATAAAAGGCAAGTCAGAAGAAGGAACAGGGATAGGGAGGGGAAGTGAGAATCAGCAGGGCAGGAACGGGAGCCAGTAGACTGGGGGAGGGGATGGGTGGCAAATGAGTGGACAGTCCAGTGACTTGCCAAGCAGGCACCAGGCGGAGGAGGGTGGGGCTTGGGAAAGGGTAAAGGCAGGGCAAGACTTAAAAGGAGATGACCCTAGGTAGTTGATGCCACCATTGACCTCTGAAGCCCAGGGTAAGGGGGCCCAACGCGGGATAACGAGAGGAAAGGCCAGCGGCTAAGGCAGTCCGCGGGCTTGCGAGGAAGCGCCCAGACAGGAGAGGGGGACCCCGGGAGCGCTCGGCCGCCCGCCACCATGTGCGAGCTGTACTGCAAGCAGGACACTCTGGCGTTGAGGAGGAAGCACATCGGGTAAGGGCTCCCCAGACCCGAGGAAAGGCACAGAGAGGGGGCAATGATGAGCGCAGCGGTGAGAGCTGAAGCCTGGCATGGAGCGGGTGAGCCAGGAGCGGCGCCCCAAGCCTCTGGGGCAGCGGCTGCCAGGAGAGTGCGCGCCCCCGCCCGCCGCACCTGCCCCGCGCCCCTCCTGCGGGCGGCTCCCCGCGGCTCCGGGCTCGGCTCCGCGGCCCTGGGAGCGCGGCTGCGGCGGGCTGGGCTGCGGAGGTGCCCGGCAGGGCTCGTGGCCCTACAACACTATTCCAGGGACGGGCGCTGGGACCCACGAAGGGTACCTCTCGCCACGCCCACCCGCTCGAAAGGTTTTCAAAACTAGGAACTCAGAAATATTTTCTGATGATGGTTTGAAAACAAATTCTGACATCTTTTGCTTAAAGTGAACTTTTTCTTATTGCATGCTTGGTTCAGGGTAAAGGGTTAACCCAGCCAGTAGGAAAACTTTGAAACCACGGTCCTAAGGGCAAGGTGCCACTTTACCCACATTGGTGTCTCCCGAGTGGTGCCCCGACTTCAGTTTTAAAATGCGGCGTTCTCTCCAGCCTTCCTTCGTTTTGCCCTTGTTGTCATCAGCTTGCTGATATACTGGTGAGCGGAGGGACTGAACATTATCACACCTGGGCTCTAATTCTGGTAGAGTGTCCTGTTACCTGTGTGACCTCTGTCAAATTAATTTCCTCTTCTGTGAAAAGTAGGAGCGAGCAGATGAGATTAATAAGTATGATCATTTTTTTTAAGGTACATGTAAAAATGAATTATTACGGCCATTCGCGACCCCTAGACCCTGTAAAATCAAGGGTCTGCAATATTTACAGTAATTAGCAAGTGCTGCAGCGGGCGGGCTGGGAGAGGCCTGGGGGACACAAGCAAGAGAAGAACCAGGGTCCTCTTCGGAGAGGTGCTGGGCAGTTTGTCCTACTGATGCTCCTGAGAAGAACCCCGGAAAATTTCTGAGTGATGTAGGAGGCCGGTTAGGGCTCTCTCAGCCCCGCTCTATGGTCAAAATAGATTCCTTATTACCTGATCACCCCTTTCCATTTTTCTAATCAGCACTCCGTTCTGTTAGTTTTCAATCCTATATAGTTAGGTTCCGATGAAAACCTAATGATTTCTGACGTGAGCAGAACAAATTCTGCGAACGGAGGAATGTAGCCATGAACTGACTGGAAGAATTTTACCTGATGTCTAAGGGGCAAGGTAGAAAGTACATTATAACAAGGGAAGGTGAAGTCCGCAGTTTTCAGCTGACATTCATAGCAAAGGTTTTCTTTGGGTTTTAACTCACTTGGGTATAAACTAACAGCTGAGTATGAACCAGTAAGAAATTCACATTAAATATTAGTTTTACTTTAGCTGGTGATGCTTTCTCTTTGGCAATTTTAAAATTTCAGATGACCTATTCACAACAATCAAAATACTTTCTAAAGAGTTGCAGGTCAATTTCATACATAGGTATTTAATTACCCTCTAAACTACCTTTAATGTGTGTGGCAATTTTGGTGCATGCAAAGTCACCAAAATAAAAATAATATATTCAGTTTTAGTTTCTAAATGTTCATAGAGTCAAGATCAGAAACCTGATCTTGTTTCTATGTTGCTAAAATTTATACTCCAGACATTCATCCCAACAACCAAAAATATAGATGACTTTATTATGCTCAAAAAAGTGGGTTAAAGGGTTGGAAGAATTTTATTATTAAGAATGGAAAAGCCACTGGATACAGAACAAGCACCACTCAAAGTAATCTCCTTCGTAGCATTAAACACTAAGTTATTTGTGTTTAGCCTTTAGTGCTATGTATTTTTTTTATAAATTAGATTTCTGTCTCCTTTTTTATGTTTTTATTGATTTGTTTTTAGAGAGAGAGGGAGGGGGAGAGAGATAGAAACATCCATGTGAAAGAGAAACATACATGTGAAAGAGAAACATCAATCGGCTGCTTCCTGCACGCCCACTATTGGGGATGGAGCCTGAAACCTGGGCATGTACCCTGACCGGGAATCAAGTCCAGACCTCTCAGGCCATGGGAGGAAGCTCAGTCCACTGAGCCACACTGCCTGGGCCTCTCTTTTTTGCTCAATCCCCCAACTCCACCCCCAACACCCCACCCCCCACGAGAGCTGTCTGCCTACTGTCACTTAAATGTCTTAATTTTTCTCTGCCCCGGTTTCTTTACCTATAAAAATGAGAATAATGATAATAACTCCTATTTCATATAATTGTTAGGAGAATTAAATGAGATAATATTTGTAATACCTGTCCATTCTGACACATAGTAAGCCTCAAAAAAGTTTTTGGTGTTTTTTTTCCTGGTAAAACAAAATTTCCCAAAGGAAAATTAGTTATCGGTCCATGTAATCAGAGCTGTCAGAGAACAAGAATAAGAAATGTGAGCAGGGTCACAAATGGGGTTTAAGATAAAAGGCTCCAGGCTGCTAATATGAGTTTTACTTTTTAAAGGGTATGTCACCCAGGTTGTGTTTTCCCTTTCCTTTATGTAATTGTAATTTGCCAGTTATCATGACCTTCACTGAGAAGGCGAAACACCGAGCAGTCCGGGCAGACCAGTGTTTCCTTTCATTATTTCTAGGCCCTCATGCAAAATTTTCTTTGCTGCGGACCCCATCAAAATAGTGCGAGCCCAGCAGCAGTACATGTTTGACGAGAAAGGTGAACAGTACCTGGACTGCATCAACAACGTCGCCCACGGTAACTGTCCGCCCTTGCTGTGCCTTGAGGGATACCTTTATGGAGTAAGGCAGACTTGGCACCAATACTTGTCCCAGGAATGGCAGAGGCTGCAGGTCCTTTGCTGAACGGGCGAGCATTCCTAGCAGAGAAAAGTTGCAGCAAAATGTGGAACCGAAAGAAGCTCAACTTTTGTTTTGTTTACTCGTTTCAGAATCCCCTTCACTTGCCAGGCATTTAGTATTGTAACTTATTTCTTTGGCTTTTGTCTCCTAAATTGTAGTGGGACACTGTCACCCAGAAGTGGTCAAAGCTGCCCTGAAGCAGATGGAACTGCTCAATACAAATTCTCGATTCCTCCACGACAACCTTGTGGAGTACGCCAAGCGCATTTCCGCGACCCTGCCGGAGAAACTCTCTGTTTGTTATTTTACAAATTCAGGGTATGTTCCTAGGTTCCCCACCCATCTCATTCCCAGCAATCTCTTTGTTTACTCTCTCGTACATACCTTCTCGTTTTGATTGTTGTTGGAGCACAAGATGTCCAAAGGTTTTCTGCCATTCTTGCCATTTACCATGTGACCGTTCACTGGGGACTGACCGGTCTGGTTCCTGTGCTTTACTCCATGAGCCTGTTGTAGATAGGACACCAGACAGCACGATCCAACGCTTTGAACACAGCCTGTAACAACAGTCTGATGATTAACGTGCACGCCACTCAACCTTTTGTTACCATGGTTTCCTTGGTGAAAGATGGGGAAGGCATCCTTTTAAGTATCCCAAAAGGGTTGATACTTAGGTCATCCATTGCAAAAAATATTCAAGTCTGGTGTTCATGTGAGAAAACCTAACTAGTCAAATGGCACTCACCTCTTCTGGCGGTAGAGTAAGTAGCTGAAGAACCCATGAGCTTAAACAGTTCTTTGAAAGCATGAATGAGGAAAGAAAGAACTCTACTAAACAAGCTATAACTTTTGTAAGATTTTTTTAATCCTCACCCAAGGATACGTTTATTGATTATTAGAGAGCGAGGAAGGGAGAGAAACATCAATCAGTCGCCTTCCATACATGACTCGACCAGGGACCGAACCCACCACCTAGGTTTGTGCCCTGACCCAGAATCGAACCCACAACCTTTTTGGTGTACAGAACGATGTTCCAACCAGCTGAGCCACCCAGCCAGGGCGTTTGTAAGATTTTTGATTGACTTGTTTTCTTAGGCATTTGAACATATTTCCACCACACAAACACAAAGGAAGGGAGGAGTAAATTGAGGTGAATACACACATTCCAACTTTTAAATTCTGTAAATTCAAATTATTATATACCCATTCTATAGAATATTATGTAGACATTAAAAAGTATGTTTTGAAAATACATGCCTAATGACATGTGAAAAGCTCACACTGCAATGTTATATTGGGAGAAAACCTGCATATTCAGCATTACCTTATATTTTTAAAATGATATATATGTGTTAAAATCAGCTTGTAGAAATTCTGTAAATGTTTGATTATATGATCCTGTAATTCACTTTTCTACTTTTAATAGAGAGAGAGAAAGGGAGAGGGAGAGATAGAAACATTGATGAGAGAGAACATCGATTGGCCGCCTCCCGCATGCCCCCCACTGGGGATCGGGCCCACAACCTGGACATGTGCCCTGACCGGGAAACGAACCAATGACCTCTTGGTGCATGGGTTGATGCTTGGCCACTGAGCCACACCAGCCGGGCAATGAGATATTTTAAAAGCAAATTTTAACCAGATCATTCTTTTTTCTTTGTAAAGAATTAAGATATTTTGTTATAAAGCATTCTTGCTTTTAATAACTAAATATCATAATTGACTTTTACTGCTAAAGAATTCTATTCTATCAGAGAGGGATTAGCCCCAAAGAACACTGTCTTCAAAGAAGGCTGTCCCCAAAGACTGACGGTAATAGAGCCTGGGATAGTACAAATAATAATCTTGAAGTTAAACAGGTTTTGATCTGAAATCTGACTCTACCTCTTATTAGCTGTGAGAACTTATTCTGGTCACTTACCCTCTCTGAGGCCGTTTCCTCATTCATAAAAAGAGATAGTAATACTTGCTTGCTACAATAGTTATGAGAATAAATACAAGCAAAACACTCAACATGATGTCTAGCAGACAGAAAACATTCCACAAATAATTATTTTCCCCCTGTGTCTGAGTAGTATAGATTCTCTGAACAGGACAGAAATATTGTGATCTTCATCTTATAGATAAGAAACTAATTAAATAGTGGGCCAGTACAACAGAGTTTAGTAGCCAAGTTAATGGGCCCCCACACTCCCATTCCTCCCAGGAGTAACTGGCTTAAAGCAGGCCTCTTAGTATCCTCAAAGTTAATTGATCAGCTACCTACGTGGCTGAAATCTGCTCAAGTTTGAAATGGGCAGCCATCCTTCATTTGTATTGTTTCTTCTGTGTGTCTCATTCTTTATTGAAGACATCTGGGGAACTTGTATTAGAAGGATCAAGTGAAATTGTTGGGTGGGCAAGATTGAAGATGAAGAAGAGTTCAACTTCTCTCTTCATACATTTCTGAGTGCAATGCCTCCACCCCTTATTCATGATTTCCCTTTCATCAGTTACCTATGGCCAATCGCAGTCTGAAAATAGTAAAAAGAAAACACTGTGGGTCATTCTGAGTAGTGTGATGAAACCTGTCCCACCGGGAATGTGAGCCATCCTTTTTTCCAGTGTATCCACGATGTACACGTTCTTCGCCATCAGTCACTCAGTAGCCCCCTCAGTGATCAGACTGATGGTCTGAACACCAAGGGTGTCACAGGACTTGTGTTCAAGTGACACTGAGTTTACTGAATAATGGCCCCAAAGCACAAAGAGCAGTGGTGCAGAAATGCAAAAAGAGAGCCTGAAAAGTGCTTCCTTGGAGGGAAAAGGTGAGTACAGTACAATAAGATAATTTTAGAGAGAGAGAGAGGTCACATTCACATAACTTTCATTACAGTATATTGTTATTCTTGTTCTATTAGATTCTTACTTATTGTTGTTCATCTCTTACTGTGCCTCATTTATAAATTAAACTATCATAGGTATGTATGTCTAGGGAAACAATGGTATACATAGGGTTCGGCACTATCCACGGTTTCACCCAGCCACTGGGGGCCTTGGAACGCATGCCCCTCAGACAAGGGGGACTATTGTAATTACAACTTTTTAATTAAAATCTTGAAATATTTTAAAAAGAGCTTATATGACATTGTTCCCTCTATGTTATCTTATAGATCGGAAGCCAATGACTTAGCTTTACGCCTGGCTCGGCAGTTCCGGGGCCACCAAGATGTGATCACTCTCGACCAGTAAGTCTTGGACACAAGATTTCTAAGCAAGAAGCTCCTTCAGAGACAGAATCGTTTCGCCCTCTCCATACTAATACCACAAGCACATGTTGGGGGCGGGTTCAAAGCACAGTGGTTTTACTTGTATTAGGGTATCAAGGCCAGTTCAGGCCCGCAGGATACTTCATTCCTTCTGAGTATCTGCAAACAGGGGAGGCTCTGTTGGGTGCTGTGGTTATGTTCTCATGGGCTTTGCATGAATCAAGGCTTACTTTTCACACATTAACTATTTATTGAGCCACTACACGTGTAATGCAATCTTTTTCAAAATAAAAATACAATTTGTTTCTTAATCCAAGTATTATGCACTGTAAGTAATTTAAAAGACAACAATGTAGAGTACATTTATTTTATTTTTTAATCCTCACCAGAGGATATTTTTTCCATTGATTTTTAGATAGTGGTGGGAGGAAGGGGGAGAGAGAGAGAGAGAGAGAGAGAGAGAGAGAGAGAGAGAGAGAGAAACATTGATGTGAAAGAGACAGATCAATTTTTTGCCTCCCGAATGACCCCGACCCGGGTTGGAGACCGAACCTGCAATTCAGGTACGTGCCCTTGACCAGGAATTGAACCCGAGACTCTTCAGTCCTTGGGTCAACGCTCTAACCGCTGAGTCAAACGGGCCAAGGCTAGAGCACATTTTAAAGAAAACAAGAAACCAAGTAAAAGTTAGTTTATGACTATCAATAGTCGCTATTTAATTTTACCTCTCAGACATTAATTTATTACATTTTAAACAAGAAATCTAACAACTTCAGTCTTTACTAAGGACATTTTTTCCTTTTAATTTTTTTCTACCTCTGCGCCCCCCTAATCTCAGACAACAGGTTGACTTGAGCATGCACCCTATTTCCCGTCCTCTGCAGGATTCTCCCACTTTATGTGTTGGTTGGTGTACTAGTTTTCTATGTTGCTGTAACAAATCACTACTAGCTTAGTGACTTAAGCACCACAAATGTATTCTCTTACAGTTCTGTATGACAGAAGTCCATAATGGTTCTTACTGTGCTAAAGTCAAGGTGTCAACAGGGCTGGGCTCCTCTGGAGGCTTTAAGGGAGCATCTGTTCTCGCTTTGTCCAGCTTCTGGCAGCCACCTGCTCACGTCCCTTCCTTCGTCTTCAGAGCCAGCCTTTATATTACTCCAGACTCTGCTTCCGTCCTCACATCACCCCCACGTCTCTGATCACCGTCCTCCTAGCTCCTTTCACTTATAAAGACTTGTGATTGCATTAGACCCTCCAGGATTATCTCTCCATCCCATGATCCTTAATTCAATCACATCTGCAAACCCCCCTCTGCCACGTAACACATTCTTAGGTTCGGGGGTTTAGGACGTGGGCATCTGGGGGTGGGGTGGCCACCACAGTTGAGTTTTTGGTTCTCTTTTATTCCTGTTCTTCCCCACTTACAGACAACTATTCTAATGTGTCTAACGTATATCTTTTATTTTTGTATTTTTGTAAAATGTATGTTTATGTGCATCTGTTTTAATTTTGCAAACATTGCTATAGGTCTCTGTCTGTTTCTGACGTTTTCCTTCAGCACTGTTTCAAGGTTCTGTGTTGGTGGATGTACATCTATTCTTCTAATTCTGTGCTGTCCAATAGACATGTCATTTGAGGCACATAGGGAATTTACAATTTTCTAGTTGCCATTATATGAAAAATATCATTTCAACATGTAATCATTATAAAAGATATTGAGCATTCTCTCTCTCTCTCTCTCTCTCTCTCTCTCTCTCTCTCTCTCTCTCTCTCTCTGTCTCTCTCTCTGTGTGTGTGTGTCTCTCTCTCTCATCTTTAAAATCCAATGTGTGTTTTACACTTACAGCACATGTCAGCTCAGACCAGCTGCACTTAAAGTGTCCAATAGCTACAGGAGCGGTGGCTGCCCCAGGGGACAGTGCAGTGGGAACTACCGCATGCCGCTCCCTGGTGATGGATACTGTGACTGCCCTTTACCCCCAGCTACCGCAAACAGCACTGCGCTGAGCATCCTTGCACGTGTGCCCTTACAGACCTTGCCAAGAATTTCTTAGGGATAAGCACCCAGAAACAGCATTGCTAGGCCACAGGGACACTAGAACATTGCTGACGTACTACATACCGCCAGATTCACCTCCAAAGTGCTTGCAACACTACACAGTGCATGAAATTTCCCATTTCTCCGTATCCTCACCAAAGCCTAATAGTATCCTGATTTCTAGTATTTTTCTAATTTTTGTCAGTCTAATGTGGGTAAAGTGACACCAATGTTGTTTTAATTTGCAATTTCCTAAGTCTGAGTTTGAGTGTCTCTTTATATACTTATGCATTTATGAATGCTTTTCTGAAAATTACTGTTTGTATTCTTTGCCTATTTTTTTTAAAATTGGGATTCCACCCTTTTCTTGTTGGTTTGCAGTTTCTTATGTGTCTAGATCAGGTGATCGCAACTTTGACTGTGTTTTAGAATTACCTGGGGGATTTTTTTTTTTTTTAATACCGATACCAGGTCCCATGCCAGAGCAATGAAAGAGAATCTCTAGAGGTAGATTCTAGTTAACAGTATATATTTTTAAATTTCCCAAGTGATCCTAATATACAGGCAGGATTGAGAACCACCATTTTGGGAATTAATCTCTTTTAGTTTGAGATATTTCTAATATGTTTTTCCTATCTATTATATGTCTTTAAACTTTGTCATTGACACTCTTCAATAGAAATCTTTAATTTTGATCAAATCGGATGAAATTTTCATCTCATGGTTTGTGTTTTCTAAGTTTTGTTAATATCTCTTTCTCAACTCCAAGATCACAAAGATGTTCTTTATTTCCTTCTGCCTTTATAATCACTGCTCACATTGAATTCACCTGGAGTCCCCCATGTGGTCATTGAAGTATGGATGCATCCCTGAGGTCATCTTTTGTTCCAGTCATCTGTTCTTTTCCCAGTGCCATACTGATTGTAGTACTATAGCTCTGTAGCATGGTTTAATCTATGGTAAAGAAAGTGCTCCCTCTCTGCTTTATCTATTCATGGGCCTTTTATAATTTCCTTTCCAGATCTCTCAATTATATCTCTGGGCAAGAAACAGAACAGAGAATTATCAGAGCCACCTGTATTTTAAGTGAAAGAAATTTCATAGTCACTCGATCATCTGTCAATCTTAGTTCTTGAAGAGACCTTCTGTTCCTTATCAGCTTGTGTTTGCCCAATATATGCAACTGGGCATCCTTTGGAAACCATCCCAAACAGAGACACAGCCCATTATGTGATCTAAAGCTATTTTTAAATTTTACTAGAATGTAACTATCAAATACAGTTAAAGCAGTTTTCCATGAAGCTATAGAAAATACTATTTTCACATTTAGACTAAATTAGCAGATATAATTTAAAGAAATTAAATTTTTTTTCTGGCTAGAAAGAAAATTTTTATGAGGATACATATTTGTCTCTCCTTGTGTTTTATGACATGAATAAGGAGAACTGGACAAATTAAATGGCCAGGCTTGCCATGAAAAATTAAATCCCATACTGTTAAATCTGGCACCAATATTGAGATTCTCCCTGGATGATATGCATTACTATTCTTTATATGCTAGAAAAACATCCTTCTTTGAGCAATTTTGTTTACTGTTGTTTTTTTTTTCTTTTCAGTGCTTACCATGGTCACCTAACATCTTTAATTGAGATCAGTCCATATAAATTTAGAAAGGGCAAAGATGTCAAGAAGGAATTTGTGCATGTGGTAAGTATTTTAGAACCCAAGGGTCAGAATGTTAGTACTAGAAGAATGCCTAGTGATAATCCAGTCCAATCCTTTATCGAAATAAAACTGTGAAAAAGAAACTCAGATCAAGAGCAGTCTGTGACTTACTGAAGACAAACAGCTAGTTCATGATAGGATATGGTTTAAAATCCATTGATGAGTACCACAGTGGGCAAGTTAGTATAGTGGCAGTAGCAGCTGTTATTCACAACTACCAGTTTATTTTTCTTGCCCCTTGGTCTTTAATTACTTTTTCTTTTTTTTTTCTTTTTTATTATTCTTTTTTATCCTCACCTGAGGATATTTTCCCATTTATCTTCAGATAGAGTGGGTGAGGGGGAGAGAGAGAGACAGAGAGACAGAGAGAGAGAGAGAGAGAGAGAGAGAGAGAGAAACATCGATGTGAGAGAGACACATCAACTGGCTGCCTCCCTCACGACCTGGACCAGGGCCAGGGACGAACCGCAACCGAGGTACGTGCCCTTGACTGGAATCAAACCTGAGACTCATTGGTCAGCTGGCTGACGCTCTAACCACTGAGCCAAACCGGCCAGGGCTTTAATGACTTTTTCTATCACTGATGTCAGCTTGACAGTCAAAGCTGAATTAAGTGTGTATGACTTTCTTAAAATTAAATTGCTCTATGCTAAATTATTGCATAGATTTAGTAAGTAAAAGAAATAAATAAGATAAACCAATTAAATTGTTGAAACAGTAAAACTCGTTTGGTTTAATTAAGGATCAGCAGACTTTCTCATGAGAATCATCGATACCTTCTTTCAGAACTTTAAGATCTGGAAGCAGTGCTGAGGCACTCCAGTTTCCTGAGTGATTATAATTTGCTATATAACTGGTAGAGGTTAGTTTATTTTTTTATCTAAAATAGTTAATACAGTTTCCATTCATTGAAATTTTCAAATACCATAATTACACTGTTGATTTGATTTTGGTTCCTATATGAATAGGGATGCAGTCCTGATTTATAAGGGTCTAGGAGCCAGTCCTAGCTCCTGTTTACAATGAAAAGATTTCAGTACTCACAGAATTCAGAAATGTGGAAAAAGAATGAAAGAACCTAGAGTCACTTACATCTACATGGTTACCTTTCTAATATGCTCTTGTGGGCAGAGGCCAAATTTTAAAGGCTCCTTTGTCCAAGAGGCGAATCATAAAAATCTCTATTATTTGATGTTTTCAGGCACCAATTCCAGATACTTACAGAGGAAAATATAGAGAAGACCATCCAGACCCAGCCAGCGCTTATGCAGATGAAGTGAAGAAAATTATTGAAGAAGCTCATAAGAGTGGAAGGAAGGTTTGTGTTTACAGCTTTGGAAACATTTTAACGTTTTATCAAATGGATTTAAATTACTGTGATACATTGGAGAGATGGGAAAGGATTAGATCTCAATTCCCTTTCTGTTCTTCTCTGGTTACATTTTCACTTGGTTCATATTTTCAAAAGTGCATTATTGTGGTCATGCCTCTCAGACTGTTTTTATTTATCCTGGAAATGCAATCACTGTGCCTGTTCCAAATCTGGGGGCCTAGCTCTGACCTTCCCGGTGGTATACGGGCTCTGGTCCAAAGGGACAGGGGAGAGAGGGTTAAGGAAGGTGATGGGCCAGGGACAGGTTATCCCAGTGCAGAGGGAATGGGAAGGGAAGAGGCAGAGGGGCCCTGGAGCATCAGGACCAGTGCAGAGTCCAGACCCACAAGGGAGCCTAGGCGTTTCCTTTGAACTGGTTCAACTGTCCTGAAGCCACAGAGCTTGGTAAGTCATTGCAGAGAACGTTCCTTCCAACCTGGGCTTAGACTTCTAAGACAGAACCAGACTCCTCCAGCGAAGGAAGAAGTCTTTCTGTTTTCTGAGTCTTCACCCTACTGTCTTCAGCTTAACGTTCAATTCTCGGGCATTTGAGGGTGACTGATGTGGCATTTTAATGAGATTTGACACATGCTTTGCCTTTCAACATGTTTAGGCATTGGCGTGGCAATAAAAAAAATCGTAATTGAGATAAAAATGAAGCCTTTGCTTTTTCCCATTCAAATATTGTTTTGTCTTAATGACTGGAGAGTCTTTTGCATTTCTCAATGTTTCTTCTTTTTCTTCTCAGCCCATTCGATTTTCATATCTTCCTCTGTTATACCTACGCAGGTGGACCTCAGCTTCATACTCGTTTCCTCTTCAAATGTAGCCTTTACCTCTTTACATAAACAGTGAGCACTGCTTTCAGGACAAACATTTTATTTACCAAGATCATATTTTTTTTGCTGCTAAAAGGATTTGGATACATTTTTTAGCACATTAGCATTCAATCGTTTTTTAATTGACGCTGTCATGTTAATAAGGAGCAAATAGAAGAACATGGATGCTTCAAAATATTAGATGTGCTTACAAGGTCATGGAATTGTAGAGAAGAAATCTCTTCAGTCTAATGACCTAATTTCACAGCTAACAAGTGAAGTATTTTAGAGTGAAGTATGTAAGCCAAGGTAATACAGTTACTAAGAGGCAGGCTGGACTCGAACCTTGGTTCTCTTGACTTCATATCTCAATATTTCTATGCTTTCTCTTCTTAGTTCAGTGTTACCTATTTTCTACTCCTTTCTTAGCCTCTAGAACACTTTCTCCATAGTTCCTACTGTGAATTGCCTAATTCTATTGAGTTAAGCCTGGGTCAGGGCAAGAACTAGAAATATAGCACAGTAACCCGTGTGGGACCTCAAGTTAGCCTCCCACTTCATTGATGCGAATTCCAGGCTCAGGCAGTCCTCGCTCACCCAGCTGAGGACCAGGCACCACGCTCACGGATTTACAACCTGGGTAATTTTTTAGAGATTCATATTAAGTCTGATCTAAACATCAATCTTACTCAATTGGTCCTAGTGACAACACTGCATTTAAATTAATTATAAAGAAGTGGAAAGCATCCTCTCCTCCATTCCTCACGGTAGTTTCATCAATACCCTAGAATTCCAGAAACAAATGCTGCGGACCACTTGTTTTTTCATCACAGCTATCTTTTCTTGTTAATTAAATGGCCTTTTTGCCGCTGGCCACAGATCCGTTCCCAACCATTTTTTAAAAACCTGCTCTATAAGAAGTCTTCTTTCTCAGGTGGTATGAGGGAACCTAATGGACTCCGACTCCATCTTCTCTTGTGCAGATTGCTGCCTTTATTGCTGAATCCATGCAGAGTTGTGGCGGACAAATAATTCCTCCAGCAGGCTACTTCCAGAAAGTGGCAGAGTATGTACTCGACGTGGGCACCCTTGGTCAAACTGAGGGCAATTCTATAGGGCCACACTGGTTGTTAAAATATAGAAGTACTTCCGAACTAGCTGGCAAATAGCCACTTGGGAGTGCCTGCCACCCCAGGACTCCCAGAATTCCTTCAGTTTCCCAAGATCCAACAAATAAAGAGCTTACACATGGTCCAGCAGGGGGGCCTCCAGGACTCTGCCCCAGCCCCTCACCTGACGTCCTTTCTGATCGGCTGGTGCCTAAGCCTTACCAGTTGGTAAAAATTTGAAGATGAATCCTGCTAAATATGACTTTTTGTTCACTTCTTTCTCTTCCCACTTAAAATACTGCCATGGAGCTTACTTTAACACAAACCCATAGAATAGATCTGTCCTGGAAATGAATAGATCTATCCTGGAAACGATGTGGTTATATTTCAAAATCAATGACAATGTAGATGTCATTGGGGGTGTTGAGCACTGAAATGTTTTAACAAAGATTCCAGGCTTTGGTTAACATTTTTTTTAAGTCCTCAATAATCTATATCTTTGTGTGTGGGTGTAGGGTCTCTCAGCCACCGGAAGGCATTAGATGTCCTTTTGCTTTTCAGATATGTACGTGGAGCAGGGGGGGTGTTTATAGCTGATGAAGTTCAGGTCGGCTTTGGACGAGTTGGGAAGCATTTCTGGAGCTTCCAAATGCACGGCGAAGACTTTGTTCCAGACATTGTCACGATGGGAAAACCAATGGGCAACGGCCACCCAGTGGCATGCGTGGTGACAACCAAAGAAATCGCAGAAGCCTTCAGCAGCTCTGGGATGGAGTATTTCAATACGGTATATCTTGGTCTCTGACTTTAATGCTAAGAGGGTAAAATAATGCCTGTTCTTACACTTCTTGCCTATATAGTAAAGATCAAAAGTCAGTATTGCCAGCTAACCACCCCAGAACCCCAGCTAAACGTTGATCTAACCATGTTTCATTCTATCTGACATAATTCTTGTATTTTTCCTTCTGTATCCTCCCCTTCCTCAAATGTTCTTATTAATTATTCCACTAATAGATGGTTGCCCTGCTAAACTCAAGAGGTTATGATATTTCATTAACAGATGATAGTATTTCTTTGTTTTGTATCATATTTAGACTTCCAAAACATCTCTGTTTAGATGATTGAGTACTATACATGTTATATGGCTGTCACAGGAGATTGTAATTTTTATCTTTGGGAAATGTTATTTCCTTGGTTTAACCCCCAAAAGTAATAAGGTTTATGCTTGGAAAAAATTATTATGGTTTGTACAGTATATATAATAGAATTTGTCATAGGTAAAAGTAAGATTCAAGTCTAAGAACATAAATTACTTGGAGAAAAATATCATTGCTTAGCTGTTGTCACTATTCAAGGGCAGAAACCCATATCCCCCTAACTCACTCTGAAGTCCTTAGTTCCCAACACATTGTCTTTTTATTGTTTGGATGAACAAATACATTTCCTGATAGTCCTTCATACTTCTTATGCAGCATAGAGAACATAATTTGGAATGAATTTTTCTCTAATCCTGAATCACGCTGTGTTCTAAATCTATTAAATTAATATCACAAGGGAAAATTTTATTGAAATGACATCTTTACTTGCTTACGTATGAGACAAATGTATCATAGATGAAACAATACCACTAATTTAACTATTATGTTTTCTCATTTATCTTTTTTCTGAAGTATGGAGGAAATCCAGTATCTTCTGCTATTGCTTTGGCTGTCCTGGATATAATTGAAAATGAAGACCTTCAAGGAAATGCCACACGAGTAGGGAGTTATCTTACTGAGTTACTCAATAAACAGAAGGCTAAGCACACTTTGATAGGAGATATCAGGTGTGTTCATCATGACGTTGTTATGTAGTTATTCATTTCTCCAAACAAAAATAAATTACTTTTTATCTTATACATTTGAAACAAATTACATAAAACTAAATCTAGAAAACACAGCTCATTCTTAATCTAGAACCCAAATATCACTACTGTTAACTTTTGGATCTGTATCTTTTATAATTAAAAAAAATAAGACTGGGATAATTTCAGCAACAAAAAGATTAAAAGAAGGGAGTTAAAGTAACTTTAAATTATTTATTAAAATTATTTAAAATGATATCCAGGAAAACGTGATAGTATATATATACACACACACACACACACACTTATCATCATTAATATCCTGAGAAACTAAATCGCCTGAAGAGGTTGTTTTTAAGCCTTTTGCTTTTATAATTAAGTGGGGGCGGGGGAGGAGATTGGATGACAAAAACTAACTTGTTTCAAAAACTAGAAAGAGCTGTGGACACTGGATTGGCATCTGGGATTAGTTAGAATCGACTACAATTACCTTTAAAGGGAGTCATATTCAGCCTCACATTCAACTGAAGTTTGGGGACCGTGTTAGATTTCTGTGACAATGCAGTGTTTGGTAGAGTGTGCATCAAGTTTTCTTCCCTCTCCCTCAGGGGTGTCGGCCTTTTCATCGGAATCGACTTGGTGAAGGACCATCAGAGAAGGACCCCCGCCACAGCCGAAGCTCAGCACATCATCTACAAGTACATACACTCCCACCTGCTTGGCGTCTGGGCTCTGGGGTCCCACCCTCTTGAAGTTTCTTTTATTTCCTCCTATCTCTCTGCATAAGGAAATTTTAAGACACATACAATTTATAAATGTGGGCTTGCTGCGTGCGGAATACGAAACCGCTCTGCGTTCACGTTATCCTTAAAGAATCTCGCTTATGGTCTGTACGCGCTCACGCGTGTTTCCTGCCATCTAATCAGGATGAAGGAAAAGCGAGTGCTTCTCAGTGCCGACGGGCCACACCGCAATGTGCTTAAAATAAAGCCACCCATGTGCTTCACCGAAGAAGATGCCAAGTTTTTGGTGGACCAGCTTGATGGGATTCTAACAGGTGTGTTCACAGATGCTGAAGGTGCCTCCTTGCCCTCCACACCCCACGCTCTCCACCTGGTCATACCTGACTGTGCACCTAGTTACCCATGACAGGGCGGAAAGGAGTGTTCACTTGATTTTTAGAACTAGGAAAAGATAGCTGAAAAATAATCACTACATCATGGACTCTTAGTTAAATCAAAATTTTCTCTTTGCACTCGCGCAGCTCCAAACCTAAGCGTTTACTAAAGTAGCGCCGTTTTATTTCTACCATTTATTTTCTCTTTTCACAAAACTGCATGTCTGCATTGCGCCATGCACCTCAATGCTGCCGTGTGTAGGATTTCAACATTGTACAGTGAAAATACGTGAAACATTGTTAATAAAAATTATAGCCTATAGGTTAACACTCATTTGTTATATACGAATCATTTGATTTTGTGTATTTTACTTATTGCAATTTAATTTTTGAGAACTTTAGTTCATCTTTCATAATTATAACCTGTCATAGGAATTTATCTTTTGTTTACCTATATTATAGAATTAGGTTAATTTATTTTTCTGTCATGAGCATAAATTGATATTAGAGAGAAAACTAGCAATATAAAACCGTGTTGAAAGAGCATGCTGAATGTTAGAATTTCGTTGTTGCTTTAGTTATATTTTTTATTCCTTTAAAAAAAATTTTTTTTTAATCCTCACCTGAGGATATTTTTTTCCCTTTATCTTCAGATAGAGTGGGATGGGGAGAGAGAGAGAGAGAGAAACATCGACGTGAAAGAGACACATCAAGTGGCTGCCTCCCTCACGACCCCGACCAAGGCCGGGGACCAAACCGCAACCAAGGTACGTGCCCTTGACCAGAATCAAACGGACTCTTTGGTCTGCAGGCCAACGCTCCAACTACTGAGCCAAACCGGCCAGGGCTATTTTTTATTCATTTTAAAAAATATTTTTCTTTATTGACTTTAGAGAGAGAGAGGAAGGGAGAGGGAGAGAGAGATAGAAACATCAATGAGAAAGAACATCGATTGGCCGCCTCCTGCATGCCCACCACTGGGGATCTGCCGGCAACCTGGGCGTGTGCCCTGATCAGGAATCGAACCAGTGACCTCTTGGTGCATGGGACAATGCTCAACCACTGAGCCACACTGGCCAGGCAATTCATTTATAATTTTAAGGTTTAACTTCTCTGCTCCCTTCTCAGTCTTTTAAGGTTAAGACAAGGCTGAGAAGCTAGGAATTAACGTAGCACACCAAACAGATAATTAATGTTTGGGAACTTGAGAGTCAGCCCAAGTTATTTGTAATAAGTCACTGCCTTTGGACCAAGAGTATGCTGACCCCCTAACCTGGCAAGCATTCCTCACACAGCTGCCCGCCTCTGGTCCCCTGCAGTACCAGGCAGTGGAAAGTGTAGAGGTTGGGGCAAGTCCATCACTACTGCTTAAAAGTCAACTCAGAGCTTAAGCATGACCAACGATGGGCTGAAGAATCTCTTTCGAATAAAGTGACCGAGGCGCAGCCAACACAGGCTCGAGTGCTACTTGTAAGTGATAACGATGAAACATGACAATAAAAGCTTAAGCAGCAGTGGGCATAGTGACCCTCCCCCGTTTTTTAAACACACTTACCTCTCGCCGTGGCCGGTTTGGCTCAGCGGTTAGAGCACCGGCCTGCAGTCCAGAGAGACCCGGGTTCGGTTCCCGCTAAGGGCACGTACCTCGGTTGCAGTTTGTCCCCGGCCCTGGTTGGTCGTGCGGGTGGCAGCCACTCAATGTGTCCCTTTCACGTCGATGTTTCTCTCTCTCTCTCTTCCTCTCTCTCCCTCCCACTCTATCTGAACAAAAAATGAAAAAATGTCCTCGGGTGAGGATAAAAAAAAACAAACAACACACTTACCTCTCTGTTCTTAAGGGTATTCCTATAGCTACCGAAAGGGTTTTTTTGATTTTCATGTTCTGTCTTCTCCGTTGTGCCCTCCTTGATGTAGTTTTGGAAGAAGCCATTGGAGCCAAGACTGAGAGTGTGGTGGTCTCTGAGAATACACCAAGCAGAACAAAGGTAAGAGTCAGCTACTTTATTCTTAGGGGAAATGTTGAAAACTTTAGGAATTTATGAAAAAGAAATGCAAATTAAAAAAAAAATTATGCAGTGACCTTTAGAATAAAACCTGCCTTTGCGAGGGTTGGCTTATTGCACTTTTGAGCGCACAGTTAAATTTCAAGGTGTGTGTCAGACCGCTCGAAAGGAACAAACCACAGAACCATTCTGATAGGATCATTCCCTTAACAACAACCAAAGACCCCCAGGCCCATAAAGAAGGCCTTCAAACTTTATGGAGAGATGATTATACTTCCTAATCGCCTTCTTGTTGGCTCTGAAGACCGCCTGACACTGCCTCAGATTCCCTCCCTCAAACCACTCCGTAACATCAACAGAAGCATCAGCCCTGTGGCTCCAAAATGCCAAGGTTTGATCCTGCAGTGAACGAAAGCCCAAACTTCGAATGGGCTCCGGAGCCTGGGAACCATCTGGCACCCAGTGGCCTCGTTTCTGCATTGGATGTACTTCCAGCAGAAGGCCTTCCCGTGCTCTCCCAGAGCTGCCCAGGGTGTGAGGAAGATCTCCTCGGGTCGGGAAACAGTAAGGCAAACGCTTGAGAGGCTCTGTTGCATAATCTGTTTATGACTTTGGTGCATAAAGGAACAGTCAGTGCCCTGAGCCTGCCCGCATGCCCAGTGCAGTCAGCAAAGTCCTTTTTCTCAATGAAAAACACTGGGCAGTTTGAGTGAGAGCAAATGATTTGCTAACAGGATTGCTTCTGTCTCTTGCACGGCACAAACCAACTCTAGAAATCAGTGACAACCTGATGTTCCAGATGTTCTGTGTAGGACAGAATCACGGTGTAAGGACTGAGAAGCGTTGAAAGGGAGTTTCCATCAAAGGGATTCACCATGGGAAATCCTACTTTGGAGTTAGCAAAGTTAACACATTTTGAAATGTTGGCTTGGAATCCCAGATTTTATGTTGACATCACATTTCCAATATTTATGGAAGATACTTACCAGGGTTAGGGAGGAGCAGCCAGAGTTGTGCTGTGCTGTGCTGTGCTGTGCTGTGCTGTGTTCTTCCGTGTGTTCTGTTTGTCTGTCGGCCTGGGGATCGGCCCTCGGGAGGTTGGGCGGGTTAGAGGTGGAGTCCCTGGAGTCTGCATGCCTGTCTTGCAGGTGCCTAAGGACGCCCACTCAGAATCGCTTGGTGAGGGTACCCAGGACCAGAAAGAAAATCCTAGCCAAAAGAGAAACGGATTGTGCACAGATAAACATTCCCTGCTCAGTAAGAGGCTCAAGACATGAAAGATTGGTGTTTTAAAGCAAGATAAATGTCCTGAGTTACAGAGAATGAATACAAGTGTCATCTTAACAGCTCTCTGTACTCTCTAAAGGTAGAATTTGCATTCCATGTAGATTGGTCAATAAAAAAGGTAAATAAGTAGTAAGAATAAACTGAGTGATGATCAAACCATGCCAAGATTATTAGTTCAGCCTCCAGCCTGTTAATTCCTTACTTGAACTTTCTGAATGTACTTAATTTATTCTACTAAATGTAAGTTTTAAGTTGAATATTATATTGGCAGTTTTACTGTTTTAATGTTTGAAATGAGAGAGCAAAGTACAATAGGTTCCTTAACTTTGGAGACTTAGTGCCTTAAAATATGAATTCTATAATGATTCCTTTTGTATATATTTATGGTCTATAATAAAATAAAAGATTATGTAAACCAAACATTGTTCACCAGCAAAGTGTTTATCCTTCTTTGGCAGGGGATATTAAGAGTTGGGGGGTAAAATCAGTCATTTGGAGGGAAAAAGTCACATACAGCAAATGTTGAAAAGTGAATGAATAATCCAGGCCTCCGGCGGGGAACCGGGACGAGGTTAATCATGATCCCGCGGGGACTTGGGGTCAGAGAACAAGGGGCACACCAGAAACACCCGAAAGAGGTAGCAGGAGCCAAAGGCCTGGGTTCACAGTCAGGGGACTGAGCTCTGTCTACTCCGCTTGTGCCACTCTGGCAGGTCACTTACCTGTCAGGTAAGAAATTAACTTTGAACCAAACACCTTCCTTTTCTCATCAAGTTTGTCATGCACATCCCTCTCACACATGCACATCTCTAACCAGACGAGAAAACATGGAACCTCGAGAGACTCTCCAGTACATGCTGGGTCCGTGAGACATCCACTTGGAGGGCCGTGCACTGAGCCAGAAGGCATTTAGTACACACTTCCTTCCCATGGTCTCTCCGTATTAAACTTTGTGTTTTGTTGCATAAAAAAAGAGGTAATCATTTTGTTATGACAAATTCACAACAACTGAGAAGGATGTTAGGAGGAAAGTTGATTGTAAAAAGCTTCCTTTCTGAGTTCATCATAAAATAAATGGAAAGGCAAGGTCTTATTATGAATACTTTTTACTCCTGAAAGTATAACTGATTCTGGACCCTGGTTGGATAATGCTGAGGTTGGCAAAGCTGGCGAAAAGGGAAGGGAATGGGAGGCTCTGTGCTTTGCCTCCAGTGAACAAGATAATGACAAGATAGCTTGTGAGCGCCCCCTGTTGTCTCCTACGGGAGCTGATAGAGACGCCGAAGGGAGGAAGGAAAAAGCCCATATCTGTGTTTGTTTTCCAAGTACAAAACAATAGAAAGCTAAGACTTTATTCTTCAATACACTCCACTCTTCTTCATTATCTAAAAATTAGGTTTTTGTTATAAGGAAGAGAGATACAGAAATAAGTGACTCCTTCCTAAATGCACCTGTGTGTGATGTCTTGGCAGCTGCCTCAATTCTGTGGCCTCAAAAGAGGCTGTGTCCCTTTGGGTCCAATGCGACTCAAGAGAGTCCCAAGGTGGATCTAACACCAAGATAGAAGTGCAAGAGGTGGATAGGGGTAAGTCCTGTAAAAGATAAAGGAGGAAGGAAACAGGAGAGACTCAAGTCTGACACCTACGGAAGGAGAAGAACAGGAAAAGGGTTGAGCAGGAGGAGTCTCAGGTGGGGAGGATTGAGTAGGAGGAGTCTCAGGTGGGGAGGATTGAGTAGGAGGAGCCTGAGGTGGGGAGGATTGAGCAGGAGGAGTCTCAGGTGGGGAGGATTGAGCA
Source organism: Tadarida brasiliensis (assembly GCA_030848825.1). NCBI lineage: Eukaryota > Metazoa > Chordata > Mammalia > Chiroptera > Molossidae > Tadarida > Tadarida brasiliensis. Next base: position 81,743,359 of record CM061257.1, on the reverse strand, counting down.
GGAGGAGTCTCAGGTGGGGAGGCTTGAGCAGGAGGAGCCTCAGGTGAGGAGGATTGAGTAGGAGGAGTCTCAGGTGGGGAGGGTTGAGCAGGAGGAGTCTCAGGTGGGGAGGCTTGAGCAGGAGGAGTCTCAGGTGAGGAGGATTGAGTAGGAGGAGTCTCAGGTGAGGAGGATTGAGCAGGAGGAGTCTCAGTTGGGGAGGATTGAGTAGGAGGAGTCTCAGGTGAGGAGGATTGAGCAGGAGGAGTCTCAGTTGGGGAGGATTGAGTAGGAGGAGTCTCAGGTGAGGAGGATTGAGCAGGAGGAGTCTCAGTTGGGGAGGATTGAGTAGGAGGAGTCTCAGGTGGGGAGGATTGAGCAGGAGGAGTCTCAGTTGGGGAGGATTGAGTAGGAGGAGTCTCAGGTGAGGAGGATTGAGCAGGAGGAGTCTCAGTTGGGGAGGATTGAGTAGGAGGAGTCTCAGGTGGGGAGGCTTGAGCAGGAGGAGTCTCAGGTGGAGAGGCTTGAGCAGGAGGAGTCTCAGGTGGAGAGGATTGAGTAGGAGGAGTCTCAGGTGGGGAGGCTTGAGCAGGAGGAGTCTCAGGTGGAGAGGCTTGAGCAGGAGGAGTCTCAGGTGGGGAGGGTTGAGTAGGAGGAGTCTCAGGTGGAGGTGCAGCTCTGACAGCCTCTGCCAGCACAGAGCAAACTCCAGTGCAAAGATTGTTGGTAAGGGAGAACTGTGCTGGGCGGCATGACGAGGCCCTGCTCCCAATCCGGACTTCACCTACCGGCTGGGAGCTCTTGGAGAGAGCATATGCAGCTTAAATGCTGCTGTGGGTCTTGAAGATGCTGTAGCTGGAGGCCATCAGCTGACTGCACTCCTCACCACAGGTGCCCTCTTGAAAGGAGAGCAGACCAGCACTCTCTCAGCTGCCAAGACCACTGGTTGTGCGACACAGATCCACTTCCCCACACAGTTGGGTGGGCAGTTCCTCAACGGCTCCTCAATGGGTCTCTCTTCCTGAGGGGATACTTAGAAGACTGACATTAGTGGAGCAAAGTATAATTGTCATTGCAAATAATCTGAGGCACACAGTTGATACTTCTTATCTCCCTCCCCACCATCAAAACCCCACTCACTGTCAGCTGTCACTTCTGGGCATCCTGGAGGAGTAATGTGACTCAAACCCTCATTCCTAAGGAATGTGAGCCCCTGGGAACCATGCCCCCCTCAGGCCAGGACTGCGGCCCTCGGCCTAGTCTTTTCACAGTCACATTAGGCAATGAGTGCCAAGAGACACCAAAGCATGTCACCTGAGTGCCACACATAGTACTGCTTCCCCCACTATGCAACAGCTGCCCTACCACCAACACGGTGACTCCATCTGCTGCTCCCGAGACGCGAGGAGTGCAGTATGCTCAGGTGTCAGGTGTAGCTTGTAGGTTAACAGGACTCATGCTTCGTTTCTTGGAAAAGTGCACCCATTTGGGGACCAGGTCCTCCAACCCTGCAGAGCCCAAAGTTGTAGGGATGGGAAGAACACAGCTTTCCACTGAGTCATTGATTGTAAACAGGGCCTTTCCTGATTTCACCCATTGGATCCAAGATCCTACTGGGGACACAGTGCCTTACAGAGATCCCTGACTGGGGAAAGGATGCCTCCCATCCTTTCAGAGTACTACCTCTGAGCTGGTGTTCCAGCTGCACCTTCATTCAGGATGGTATTCCAATGCCCTATCAGAGTGGCAGCTTCTGGATGCCATAATTGTAAAACGATCAGTCATCTCAGGGTCATAGGCCCACCCTACACATCTTCACTGTGAAGGGGGTTCCCCCTTTGGATGATTTTTCCATGCCTGTGGATTAGGCACTCTGTAAGCCTCTAGATTGTGGTGCTGGCTCAGGCTGTGCAAGTAGGAAAAGCAAAGGCAAACCCAAACCCCCATAGATGTCTGTTCCTGTGCAAACAAACCACTGGCCCTTCCAGGATGGAAGGGGTCCAATGTCATCAGCTTGTCACCAAGCAGCCAGTTGATCTCAAGGAATGGTGTCATATCAGGGACTCAGTGTTGGTCTTTGTTGCAGGCAGATTCGGTATGGAAAGGGGGCAAAACTAGATCTGTCTTGGTAATTGGGAGTCCGTGCTATGGACAACATGTTGCCTCCATCTCTGCCAATGCAGCCATTACACTCATGTGCCCATTATGCTTGTTGTGGGACGGCTAAAGTCAACCCGCCAAGTCATTTTGTTTACTTGGTTGTTCAGCACTTCTTCTGTGGTAGACATTAACATGATAAAAACAAATATTAACATGTGGTATTTATTCCATATATTCATTTATGTTCCTCTACCTAACACCTCCTTTGTCACAGACATGCTAATATTTCTTTCAGGCTCCCGACCAGCTAACAAGGCCATTCACCTCTGCTCAGGATTTCATATATATGCTCACCTCACTTCTCCTTCCGCACAAAGTGGGTGACCAGGTACACCACTCAAAGTTCTACCTTAGTCACTATCTTTGTCACTGTCCTTCAAGGCCACCATTGAGTGTGCCTGTAATGTGACCATCATCCACTTCACTGAAATGATAATTCCCTCCTTCTTAATAGTGTTTACTGTCCACCTTTTTGAGCAAACATGTCTTACTGAGGCCTCCAGTATACTAGCCACCTCTCTTCATGTGGAATCAGGATGATGCCGCCTATGTAATGGATAACTGATCATTTTCAAAATGCCCAGACAGTCCAGATCTCTTCAGACCAAATTATGACAGAGGGCAGAGAGTTCACATAGCTCTGGAGCAGAAGTGTAAAGAATATTGTTGTCTGTTATATGAGAATATACATCATTTCTGATTTTCTTTTCTGACTAGGTTAAAAAGAAGCATATTCCCCAAATTAATGACTACATATCATGTACATGAGGCCTTATTAATCTGCACTAGCAACACCACCAAGTCTAGTACTTCAACTGCTTGGTTGAGCCTGCAACAGTGTCATTTTCCAGGTGTCATCTAGTTTCTGTAGAAGCTAAGTCAGCCCGGCTGGTGTGGCTCAGTGGTTGAGCTTTGACCCAAGAGGTCGCTGGTTCAATTCCCAGTCAGGGCACATGCCCACTTGTGGGCCTGATCCCCAATGGGGGGCATGCAGGAGGCGGCCAATTGATGTTCTCTCTCATCGATGTTTCTATCTCTCTCTCCCTCTCTTTCTAAAATCAATAAAGGAAAAAAAAGATCTTTATTTAAAAAAAAAAAAAAAAGAAGCTAAGTCAGCTAATTAAGAGGAGAGATGATAGAAACAGCCATGCATACATCCTTTACATTTTTAAGAGTGGCACTAATATCCACTGTCAATGCCCAAAATGTGATATTGTCTTTGATACATCATCTTGGTTGGAGAGGGTGAGGGCAGGTGTGTGGAAGGACAGTTTCAGATGCTTCCATCTGGCCTTCTCCACCGTGATAGCTCTTACTCCACAGGCGAAAATGCCATGTGGGGCTTACTCCAAAAGTATTTATCAAGTGTATCCATCCCAATCATAGGTTTGGGAATGGGAGAAACAACCACAGGTGGACTTTACAAGTGAATTCTTTCTTTCTTTCTTTCTTTCTTTCTTTCTTTCTTTCTTTCTTTCTTTCTTTCTTTCTTTCTTTCTTTCTTTCTTTCTTTAATTAATTTGTCTTTGTTACAGATGTTTCTCCTTTTTCCCCCATTGACACCCTCCTCCCCATCCCCCCAGCCCCATCCCCAGCATTGTTGTCCATGTCCATCAGTTATGCGTACATGCATATAAGTTCTGTGGTTTATCTCTTCCCTCCCCCCTACCCCCTCCTCTGAGGGTTGTCAGTCTGTACCCTACTTCCACGTCTCTGGGTCTACCCTGTTCCTCAGACTGTTATGTTCATTATATTCCACAAATAAGTGAGATCATGTGATATTTGTCTTTCTCTGCTTGGCTTGTTTCACTTAATTCTTGAAGAGCAGGGAGTTTTCCTGCCTACATCCTTCTCACAAGGCTTGGCACTCACTTGATACATGGGAAGACCTGTTTGGGGCTGTGTGAGCCAGCAGATACAAAGACTTCGTGCTGAGCTCCTTGTGAATAGGAGGTAGAGGGGTATTCCTCAAGGAGAGAAAGAAAAAAAAAAGGCTCTTTCCAAAATAAAAGGTCAAGCTGAAATAGAAGGGAGGAAAATTCAAGATCTCCTGATTGTTCTGAAATAAGGAATCTATGTCTTGATGGGTCTACATTTTGTTAGTTTTTTCATAGTTATTTGATATATTTTGGTGCCACCATAAATAGCATCTTTTAAAATTTTTCATTTTCCAACTGTTCTTGTTTAGAAATTTAGTTGATTTTTGCACACTGACTTTGATTTCAACAAACTCACTAAACACTTGTAAATTACCCCCCAAAAATCTGTCAATCCTTTTGGATTTGTACCTATATAATCAAATCATCTGAGAATAATGACAGTTTCATTTATTCCTTTGTCATCCTTATATCTTTATTTTTTTCTTTTCTCTTTACTCCACTGCTTAGGAATTTTAACACGATCATCTAACACTGGTGATAGCAGAAAACTTTGTCTTGCCAGTCTCAAGGGGAAAGCATTCAGCATTTTAACACTAAGCATGATATTTGCTCTAGATTGTGTGTGTGTGTGTGTGTGTGTGTGAATATCTAATAAAATTAAAGATAATCCCTTCAATTGCTGCTTTGCTACAAGTATTTATCATGAATGATGAATTTTATCAAAGAATGTTTCTAACTATTTAAATGATTACAGGATTTTCTCCTTTATTCAGCCGTGTGGTGATTATAATTTCTTCTTTTCTTCTTTTTTAAGCACAGGAACCCTTTCTTATTAACTGCCCATCAGTGTTTCCAATCCCCTCTTTGAGGAATTCCTTTCATTATGTATTCTCTTAAAGCTACTTTACATCATCACTTGGATTTTATTGTCAATTTCCTTCACATCAATAGACACTTTATGTTTTGTTATATCATTTTTTATTGTATTTTAATTTTATCTATATATTCCACCCCCCCCCCCCCAAGTTTTTATTTTGAAAAAATTTAAACCTGCAGGGAAGTCTCACACAGCAGTGCAAATTCCATGTATCTTTACCTGGATTAACCAGTTGTTACTATTTTGCCCCATTTACTTTCCTATCTACGTACCTACACACATACTTTTGGTTTTGTCTAAGCCATTTGAGCCATTTGAGATTTAGTTGCTGACATCAAAAGGCAATTCAGCCTGGCCGGTTTGGCTCAGCGGTTAGAGCGTCAGCCTACAGACCAAAGTGTCCTGGGTTTGGTTCCGGCCAAGGGCACATACCTCAGTTGCGGTTCATCCCCAGCCCCGGTTGGGGTCGTGCAGGAGGCAACCAATTGATGTGTCTCTCTCACATAGATGTTTCTGTCTCTCTTTCTCCCTTTCTCCCTCCCATTCTGTCTGAAGATAAATGTAAAAATATCCTTGGGTGAGGATTAAAAAAAAAAAAAAGGCAATTCACCCCAAATAGTTCACTAAAACAAGGGCATTCTCCTACAAATCAATTCCCATATTAAGGATACTTAACATTAATTTATAATAGTATCTAGTGTATAATTCATATCAAAATGTCCTAAATTGTGTCAATAATCTCCTTTATAGCCCTTTTTGAAAACTCAGAATCCTGCCAAGGGTCCTGTGTAACATTCATTGTCACTTCTGTTTAGTTTCCTTTAATCTAGACTATTTCCCTACCTATTTCTTTCTGTCATCACAACGAAATTTTTGAAGAGTCCAAGTCAGTTGTACATTTTGAAGAATGTCCCTCAATTCAAATTTGTATAATTTATCTCATGATGAAATTCAGGTTGAATAGTTTGGCAGGAAAATTATCTAGGCAATGTACACAGATTTATTTTCAAATATAAAACTAACCTGAAATTAACCCAACTTGGTCATGATGTATTTTATATGTAGACTATTTCATATATGCCAATTTATATAGAGATTCTATGTATCTATCTCAAATATATAAGCAAAAATTCTAGCAAACCAAACTTATACTCATTAAAACCCAAAATTGCAATATTGACTGGGATTTTTATCCTCTTCCTGGTGAATGCAAGGACCTTAGAATATTTTATTTCATTTATCCTCCTCTGAATGTTATTGCCTTATATTTTAAGTCTGTAATTTTAGGCATATATATATTGTTCTTCATTCCTTCCTTCCATCTGGAGTTATTTTCCTTTTTGCATAAAGAACGTCCTTTCAGTATTTCCTTTCAAGTGGGTCCTTGGTTCAGCTCCATTGTTTGATTGCTGGATAAACTGAAGGCCATAGACGTTCAGTGACTGGATAAGGTGCCCCATCTCTTTAGAGGCAAAGCTGGGACTGCACTCAGATAACTCGAACTTGTGGCTTTTCCTCCACACCCTTTAAAAATGTTGGAGTCGCCCTGGCCGGTTTGGCTCAGCGGTTGGAGCATCAGCCCGTGGACCAGAGAGTCCTGGGTTCGATTCCCGCTAAGGGCACGTACCTCGGTTGCAGTTTGTCCCCATGTGGGTGGCAGCCACTCGATGTGTCTCTCTCGCATGGATGTTTCTCTCTCTCTCTTCCTCCCTCTCTTCCTCTTGCTCTATCTGAAGATAAATGCCAAAATGTCCTCAGGTGAGGATAAAAAAAAAAATGTTGGAGTCTTGCTTCGCAGCACATATACTAAAACTGGAACGATACAGAGAAGATTAGCATGGCCCCTGCGCAAGGATGACACGCAAATTCGTGAAGCGTTCCATATTAAAAAATGTTGGAGTCAAGGCACACCATTTCTGATCCCCAGTGCCAGCCAGGCTCCCCATGATTCCTGGGAGCCCATGATTGGCCTTGCCAGCCCACCAGTCGGCCAGCACCAGGTCCCACCCGCGCCGGGACCACGGCACGGACTTGTGGGGCCTGGTGGTGGACCAGCAGGAAGCAGATGCCGAATAGCTGAGCAACTTGCATCTTCAGAAAGAGAAAATCAAGCCAGATGCCAGTGGTGCTGTTTTCAAAATCGGCGCTAATGCAGAGAAGACAGATGAAGAGAAATGGGACAGAGCTGCCCCATCATTGCACAAGCTGATCAGAAGCAACCTTGTGGGTAACAAACCAAGTGGATGTCCTGCAACGTGACCCAAACTCCCCCTGTACTCAGTGTAGTCATTTCAGGAGCTTCCGTGGAAATCACATCTTCTCCGGGGCGTCTCTATGTCATGGCTTCAAGATACAACAGGTCGCAACTGACACAACTCTATCCCATTTAAAATGTCTACTTTTAAATCCCTTTATCATTTAAAAAAATTATACTGGTGATACATGCTAATGTTAGAAAACAATGAAAAATAAGAAAAAGGAAATCATTTGTAATCTCTTCCCCTACATACTATTAATATTTGGAGATTTTTTCTATATAAACTTATATATGTACACTTTAAAAAAAAAATAGAACTATATAAAATGCTTAAATGCTTTTTAACAATTTATGTGATCATCTTTCTGTGTTGGTAAACATATGTTTATATCATTCATATATGCCATGATTTCATTATATGGGTATATAAAATTTATTGTGTCAAATATAGTAGGCAAAATCCAAGCAGGGTTCTAGGAGACCAGCATAGTACAATTACTGAGGGTGTTTTCTGGTGCAGTGTTTCTCAGATTTTTATAGCATATGAATCTCATAGGATTTATGGAAATGAAAATTCTGACTTCAGTAGATCTGAGGTGGGGATTGAGGGTCACCATCTCTAGTGTTTTCTTGTAAGCTTCCAGGTGATTCTGATGCTGCCGGTGTCAGACACTTTTGGAGTAATAAGGCTCAAGCATGAGGAACTTTTTATAAAAATTGATCCTTACATTATATATGATTATGTCAAATTGTACTACATGCAATCTGTAATCCTGAAACTTCTTTTCCTATTGATCTAAAAATAGATATTTTAGGTCCGTATTTTCTCAAAGTTTTCTCTGCTCTGTGTTATAATAGGGTCATTATTTCAAGATGGGTAATGTCTTTTTGTTAACTTGGCACTTTGAGCATACTTAAGATGACTAAATGGAATATTTATTAGAAAAAAATAATAAATATGTTGGAGTCAGAGGCATAAAAAAGTAATCAATTAGGATAGATGGTCGAATCTACTAATAAAATGTTGTAAAACCAGTTATTTTGATGAATTGGCTTTGGACGACAGCAAGTGGAGGGATTCAGAATGAGTCACCCCCAGATGTGCCTCTGTTGATATGCAGATTATTATGAGCTCAAGTCAACTGAGACCCCTTTAACTTCTGCTTCCCCTTTAACTTCCTAGAAGAATTTGAATTAGGGGCATTGCCCATAATAAGAGATGGTCAGAGATAACTTTTTTTATTAATTAATTAATTTGTGTTACAGAAGAGATAACATTTTTGACCTTCAATATGGCAGGCAAACTATGAATTCCTGAACATCCTGCAATGATAGTCCTCCCGTCTGCAGCCCCAGGCACCTTACTTCAACCTTGGTCAGAATGCTGTATCTACCTCATCCTGACCTTCTGTCTCTGAACCTCTTGTGTATGTGGGCTTCCCATGTGTGCATATATAATTAGATTTGCTTGTTTTCTCTTGTTAATCTGTCTCATGTAGATTTAATTATTAGATCACCCAGCGAAAGAACCTAGGATGGTAGGGGAAAGTTTCTTCCTATCCCACATAAGCAAAAGCAAAACAGTTTATCAGTCAGTGACAGACACAAAAATATCAATAAGGAAAACTCACCTAAGTGACACAGTAGCAAATAAACAATAATTCTACTAGGCGATGATAATGACCTGAACATAATGAAACATTGGCCACCAAATGCTGACTTATGCATCCTTGCTCTTTTTATACCAATAACAATATCAAATCTGTGAACTGAAATAAATAGTTACATTAAGGAAAGTAGAAATCCAGGGTGCATTTTCCATCCCCTGGAGAGAAGAAAATTGCAACAGTAACACAGGATTGGAAGTGAAAATGGGACTGGGGGGTGGAAAGTGCAGACTCAGAAAGCAAGAGTGGCTTGGGGAGAACCACAGTCCCCTCACATTTGTTCTCTCAGAACACCCTGAAGGCTCCCTGATTTTAACTATGCCCCTTCATGCCTCACACCTACTTTATGTTCTTTTTGGTGTGATAAGAATTTTTTTAAAGGACAAAGAAAGAAGATTGAAAGATAAAACTAAATACTCGGCCTATTCATATATTCCCTAATTTGCTTTTATTCTTCACTGTTCCCAAAATATTGCTGTGATATTTCTGAGATTCCTAACCTCTGATGTCTATTTGGGGATTTCAAGTTTGTCTCTTCCCTTTTTTTTCTTCCTGAACCACTTCTTTATGTAATCCCTCTTTCTAAAGGGTTTTAATTACAAAGATGGCTTTTCTAGAAACACCAAGTTCCCCCGATGGTCAGATTCAATCATCCAGGCACTCCTGTCATTGTCCAATGGGGTCATGGAAAAGGTGTCCATGGAAGCAGGGATGGAGGTTATGCATAGACTCAGCAACATGGACTTCCACTCACCAAGGTCAGTCTGGCTACAGCCACTGCTGAGTGCCAGCAGCGGAGACCAACACTGAACCACCAGTAGGGCACCATTCCGCAGAAGTTCAGCCAGCTACCTGTGGCAGTTTGATTAAATGATGCTGCTTCTACTATGGACGGGGATAGTGCTTTCACTGGATGAAATAGTTACTCTGGATATGCATTTTTTTTTTCCTAACTGGAGTGCTTCTCTGTGACCTTACAGAGTAACTTTCCACTTTCATGGCCCTATACACTGTATCACTTCTGAACAAGTAACTCCTTTCACAGCAAATAAAATGTGGAAAAGGGCCCAAGGTCATAGAGTCCCCTGGTCTCCTCGCGTTCTCCACTATCCTGAAGCAATTAGTTTACAAGAATGGTGGAATGGTCTTTTAAAGCCTCAGGTATGGTGCCAGCATCTTGCAAGGCTGGAGAAATGCCCTCCAGAATGCAAGATTCATGAGATGGGGAATCGAGGGGTAGAATGAAAGGGATTCCTCTCACTATGAACTGCAATGATCCACTAGAAACATATTTGCTTTCCATCCCCACATCTGGAGGCTCTGCTGGTCTAGAAGTCTTGGTTCCAAAAGGAATAATCCTTCCACTAGCAGACACAAAAATAATTCCTCCTACAAACTGAGACTGCCCCCTGGCCACTCTGAGCTCTTCATGCCACTGAATCAAAAGGCAAAGAAAGCTGTTGCTTTAACTCATTGGAGTGATGGATCCTGAGTGTTAAGGGGAAATGGTGTTGCCAGTGTACACTAAGGGTAAGGAGAAGTACATCAGGAATGCAAAAGAAAAACATCACCCCAACATTTCAGAAAGGAGGCAGGGACTTTTCATCCTCTTCTGGGCACAGGGATATATGTTTTGGGTTGTATGTGGTACAGGTGGGTCGTGTTGGGGGAAACATGAATCTGATGTCTTTATTTGGAAAGTAAGTGTGGTGTAAGGAGATGTGCATGGGTTTCACTCTGATGACGGAAGAGCTGTGGCAGCTCTGTAAGGCGCCAGCTTGCCTAGGCTGAACCATATGTCTTCGAATTCCTTTACCTGTGTGTTTCTGGTTAGGGTTGGCCACAGGAGAGACTAGCGTGCAACTGTGAGGGGGAAAGTGAAGCAGCAGCCACTTTGTAGCTAACACACATGGGCACTGATGTGCTGACTCACCTCTTTGGAGTGAGTCAGTGACGGGGTTGCAGCTGCCTCACCTTTCCCTGGGACCCCCTTAGCTGTTCCCACTCCTCCACCTGAGGTATGTGTTGAGTTCCATGACAAAGGGCCCAGCAATGCAGGACACCCACACCACTAGGGTCAGAGGCAACAGAGCTGACAGGTTCCAACCTGTCCTTGTGGGCTTCTGCTCTGGATTCCAGCTTCTTGCTCTCCCCCCTCACATGCATCTTCTCTTTCCAAAAGCCTGTCCTGCCTTACAGAGATTGTACCACTTCTCCAAATACCATCACATTGGTGCTTAGGGCTTCAATATATGAATTCTGTAGGGGGCAGGGGACAATTTATTCCATAATACCCATAGAGAACATCTCTGGCTCTAAGCCTCAGACCTCTAATGGGTTTGAGGGTAGGGGTAGAAAACCTCTTACTTCTACAGAGATGTTCAGAGACTCTCTTTGCTTGTAATCAAGCTTTCGTGGGGAAGCATGACAGTCAATTCTTTCTGTGGGCCACACAAGAGCTGGGTGTTTCTTTACCACCATTCAGGTCAAAGGGTGTCAGGTTGAGACTCCACATTACTTGTGAATCAAGAGTCAAAATTCTATTCTTCAGAGAAGCAAGGCCTCCGGCTCTTGGAGTCCAGTCAGATGCATGACACTTTGAGGCTAAATTAATCCTCTCTAACCACTGAGGTCCTGATGCAAGTGCTTTAAAGAGAGGGTCAAGATAATGAATTTTCTCTGATATTCAAAGTTATAAAAATAAAGGTCAGAAAAGTCAAGATGGCTCGGAGACCCTAGAATAGCTATTTTCAACTGGTGTGCCACAAGAATTTTTAAAACATGCAATACTTGACTATTTAGTCAGGGACAATGACCTCTTTTTCCCTTAGACTGTCAAATAACAAAATGACAACAGCCAACACAACCATAGCGATCCAATGTGAATGAATCAAAATTATACTTTTTTTTGTCAGATGGGAAAAAAAAATTTTTTTTTGGTGTGCCACAGAATTTTAATAATTAGTTTACATGTGCCTTGAGATGAAAAAGGTTGAAAACTGCTGCCTTAGAATAAAGAATAAAGCCTCTGTGGTTCTTTGGATGTAGTTGGCCTTCCCATGAAATGTAGAAAGTTATTGTTACCAAGACTGCTTTGGAGTCTTCAAAAGATTCATTTTGCATATCCAATGGGAAAAGTCTCCAGTGAAGAATACAAAATTCTTTACCAAACAATAATATTATTAATGATTAAATAAGAAATCCACCACTTTGAAAAGGACACCTAAGAGTTTCTCTAAAATCCTCTAACGTGATGGGATCCAACTATAAAGATAATTTGAATCAATAAACTTTGCTCCAAAAATGCATGAAATCTTTTCATTGTGATTGTTTCCATGTGTCTTTTTTAAAGTTTCACAGGTCAAGTCCAAGAGTGATAGAAAACAGTCTTTTTTTTTAATGGCATGTTTGCATTAGATAGCCCTACATTAGCGTTATATCTGATCTGGCTTGATTCTGGGTGTAATAATTTGGGAGTGCAGACTGACATTGTCCTTGGAGGGGTGCTACTGCCAGTCTAGGGAAAGAGAAGCCGGGTATCCTCTACCCTCTACATTACCAGATGAATAGGACTGGCAGTGAGACTTCAAAATGAAAGGGCAGAAAAATGCTCTTATCTCCATCCTCATAATGAAGTCATAGAAGTCATGACTTTCCCGAAGCAGTCGCCAAGTGGTTTTAAACAATGCCTGAGTTTGAGGTTTCCTAAAAGCAGATCCTGAGACAAGGGGCTGGGCAGATGTTTGTTTTGGAGACAATCCCAGGAAGCAGAAGTGAGGAGTGGGAAACAGAGACTGGAAAGGGAGGAAAGTAATACTGAATGGATATCCGCTTTCATGTGGGGCAGGGGGTTTCAATGTACTTTGAAATAATTAGTTAAAGACCAAATACAGCCTGGCCGGTGTGGCTGAGTGGTTGAGTGTCAACTCATGCACTAAGAAGTCACCAGTTCGATTCCCAGTCAGGGCACACGCCCAGGTTGTGAGCCAGATCCCCAATGGGGGCATGCAGGAGGCGACCAGTCGATGTTCTTTCTCATTGATGTTTCTATCTCTCTCTCCATCTCCCTTCCTCTTTCTCTCTGTAATAGCAATAAAGAAAAGAAAAAAATTAAAAAACAAATACAAGATGGGGCAAAAATAGATTTACAATTATTTGTATGGACAATAATAAATAGTAATACAAGAATGAACTGTTCCGCATACTCACAACTGTAAACCTACTTTTGCCTCACCCTGTATTAACTTTACCTGACTTCCCATGTTTTGAAACTCTTGTCTATCTTTCCTTCTAAAAATATTCCCGTGCTGGGCCTGCTCTTCCTGTGTTTGTGTCCCTATATATGAAGGTTGCTGACACTCAAACCAAGAGCATGCATTGGCCCAGCCTCTCCTGGAGCATTTTCTCTGGCTTGAAAGTGTAGGGCTGAGAGGTAGGTCTGTTAGGTACATGCCAGCCCAGAGAACCACTCTAAAGCCCATCTACTCTATGCTAGAGGAGGAAAGGAGAGGGGGTATGACCCACTGGAGACCTGGAGGCAAGATGGGGTGACACAGGTGTAATCATTCATATCTTTGGCAAATATTTATTGAACTCTTCCAGTGTTCCTGCCTAGAATCAGCCCCTGCCAGGAATATAAACAGCACAATGTCAACGCAACGGTACGTGCTACGCATCATCCAGGTACATAGAGAGTGTGATGGGAACATTGAAAAGGGAGCAATGAACTCTGTCCAGAAGAGTCCTGGAGTCTTCATAGTCCAAAAGATGTTAACAGAAAAGAATTCACAGTCAGGGAAGGGTAGACACCCCCTTCCAGACAGAGGAACAGCATATGCAAAAACCCAGAGTCTAGAGTGAAAACAAAACAAAAAAAAGAGGGGGAAGGGAAAACAGGAGGAGAAAGAAAGGTAAGTGTTGTGAAGGGAGAAATAAGGCAACTTGTGGAAGAATCTGGACATTATCCACTAGACTCTGAGGGGTGTGTGAAGAGCTTTAAGCAAACAGATTTGCATTATATGTAGACCTCTCTAAGGGTCGAGAGAAGAAGTGAGTCTGGAAGCAGGAGACGGGCTACTGTGATTGTATTAGTTTCCTTTGCTGCTGTAACAAATTACCACAGACTTCCGGTCAAGATGGCGGCGTAGGTAAACGTGGTATCGCGTCCTCCCACAACCACATCAAAGTTACAACTGACCTACAGAACAACCATCACTCAAAACCGCCTGAAATCAAGCTGAACGGAAGTCCTACAACTACGAAATTAAAGAAGAAGCCGCATCGAGACTGGTAGGAGGGGCGGAGGCGCCACGGGCTGGTCCCACACCCACGTGTGCCGGATAAAAATCAGGAGGACACCTCGGCTGGGAAGGTCCTCCCTGAGGACTGAGGGGTCCCCGTCCCACAGCAGGCGCCCAGCTCAGGGTCCAGTGCCAGGAAGAGAAGTCCCCATAACTTCTGGCTGGAAAAACCAGCGGGAACTGAGGCTGAGGTGGCTGGAGCCCCCGGCAGCTCCTCTTAAAGGGCCCGCGCATGGACTTACTCGGACTCGCACCCTCCAGGCTCCAGCATGTGGGAAGGAGCCTGAAAGGCACCAGAGTCATATGGGGAAGAACTGAGCAGTTTGGCATTGGAGCGAGGGCTGGAGAGGCAGCTTTCTCCTGGACAAACATGCTGTCAGAGGCCTTTGTTCCTTTGGTGAGCCCTTCCCTGAGCCGGCAGATGCCACCATATCTGGGACTCCAGCAACCTGGCTCACACTGTTTGTCCCGCCCTGGTGATTCCCTGAGGCCCCGCCCCACCCAACTTTCAGGCCCACCCAAGCTGTTGCCAGTTGCGTTACCATAGGATTGGCCTGTCTTGGATCCAGCTTCAGCTTTTCCTAAATTCTTTCAAACAAGCAGCATCTGGTCTCAGCTAGCCCCATACCTCTCGTTAAGTAATACATAGAAACAAACTCAGGGAGGCAGCCAAAATGAAGAGACAAAGAAACAGGTCCCAAATGAAAGAACAGAACAAAACTCCAGGAAAAGAACTAAGCAAAATGGATATAAGCAACCTAACAGATGCTGAATTCAAAACACTGCTTATAAGGATGCTCAATGGACTTAGTGAGAACCTCAGTGAACTTAGTGAGGGCCTCAAGAGCATAAAAAAAGGACCAGTCAGAAATGAAGGATGCACTAACTGAAATAAAGAATAGTTTACACAGATGCAATAGTAGAGTAGGTAAAGCCAAGAAGCAAACCATCAATTTGGAATATAAGAAAGCAAAAAACACCCAATCAGAACAACAAAAAGAAAAAAGAATCCAAAAAAATGAGGATAATGTAAGGAGGCTCTGGGACAACTTCAAGCATGCCAACATTCGCATCTTGGGGGTGCCAGAAGGAGAAGAGAGAGAACAGGAAATCGAAAACCTATTTGAAATAATAATGGCAGAAAACTTCCCTAACTTGGTGAAAGAAACAGACATACAAGTCCAGGAAGTACAGAGAGTTCCAAACAAGATGAACCCCAAAAGGCCCACACCAAGACACATCAGCATCAAAATGAAAAGGTTCAAGACAAAGAGAGAATCTTAAAAGCAGCAAGAGAAAAGCAGTTAGTTACCTACAAGGGAGTTCCCATAAGACTGTCAGCTGATTTCTCAAAAGAAACTTTGCAGGCCAGAAGGGAGTGGCAAGAATTATTCAGAGTGATGAAAAGCAAGAACCTACAACCAAGATTACTCTATCGTGCAAAGCTGTCATTTAGAATCAATGGACATATAAAGAGTTTCCCAGACAAGGAAAAGCTAAAGGAGTTCATCACCACCAAATCATTATTATATGAAATGTTGAAGGGTTTTCTTGAAGAAAAAGATAAAAAATATGAACAAACAAAATGGCAATGAATACATATCTATCAACAATTGAATCTACAAACAAATGAACAAGCAGAACAGAAACATTCTCATAGATACAGGGAAATGTTGTTGGTTGCCAAATGGGAGGGGGGTTGGGGGAATGGGTGAAAAAGGTGAAGAGATTAAGACGTACAAATTGGTTTTTAGACTGACAACCCTCAAAGGGAAGGGGGATTGGGGGGTGGGAAGAAATAAACCAAAGAACGTATGTGTATATATGCATAACCAATGGACACAGACAACAGTGTAGGGAAAGGCAGGAGGGGGGCGGGAATGGGGAGGAGGGGGTCAATGGGGGAAAAATGAGGAACATCTGTAATACATTCAACAATAAAGATAAGTTTTAAAAATAATAAAAAATAAAAACAAATTACCACAAACTGAGTGGCTTAAAACAACACAAATTTATTTTCTTAGAGTTCTGGACATCAGAAGTTTGAAATGAATCCCAAGGAGTTAAAAAACAAAGTATTGGCAGGACTGGGTCCTTCTGGAGGCTCCAGGGGAGAATCCAATTCCTTGTCTTTTCCAGCTTTTAGAGACCACCTGTGTTGCTTGGGTCCTGAGCCACCCCCTCCACCTTCAAAGTGCATTGCTCTAACTTCGGTGTCTGTTGTCCCATCTCCTCCTTGCTTGATGGTCCTGCCTCCCCTTTATAATGACCCTTGTGATTACATCAGACCCAGTTGATCAATCCAGGATAATCACCCATCTCAAAAAGCCTTGATTTAGTCACATCTGCCGAGTCCCTTTGGATACAAGTAACATTCACAGTTCCAGGGATTCGCACAGGGTATCTCTGGGGGCCATTATTCATCCTACCACAATGACAGTTTCCAAGTGAGAGACAAGTCAAATGAACTTGTAAAATACATGGGAATATCTTAAAATAAGGGAGCTCTAGGAAGGAAAGATAGGTTTCCTTTTCTTTCTCCAACGCAGAATGAGAAACTTCTTACAAACGAACAGACAAGTAACAGATATATTCACATAAAAGAAATTAATATCTTGGCTGCTGTAGCTCTTTTTCTCTCCTTAGCCAATGCTTTCTTTACTTTTTTGTGTGCACATGAATTTGTCTTCATTAGGTAAGAGCTGTGATTCCAGGGCTCAGAGCCCGCGGAGTCATGCGGAACGTAACTGTGTTCTCTCATGAGACTTTGGTCACAGCATCAAAGTTAGGTAACACTGTACTGAAAGCACACTGGTGTGCAGGTATTCAGGGACTGTATCTATCTCAACGATTTGCCTCTGAGGTCTTTGAGAGTACTTGCTGCTCTCACTCACACGTTTATCTCCCACAGAGTGGAGCACATGTTCTCCATTGGACTTTTGTTGTCTGCTGACCCAGCATGCCTTCCTCCCTCCTTTGTCTTAACAGTGCTAGATTTTAAAATGGATATATAGCTCTGGGCGGTTTGGCTCAGCGGTTAGAGCGTCGGCCCGCGGACCAAGGAGTCCCGGGTTCGGTTCCCACTAAGGGCACGTACCTCGGTTGCAGTTTGTCTCCGGCCCCGGTTGGGGTCGTGTGGGTGGCAACCAGTCGATGTGTCTCTCTCATATCGATGTTTCTCTCTCTCTCTTCCTCCCTCTCTCCCTCGCTCTCTATCTGAAGATAAATGCAAAAATGTCCTCAGGTGAGGATTAAAAAAATAATAATAATAATAAATAAAATGGATATACAACACACACGTGCACACACGCACACACACACTTGTTGGTGAAGTCAATCAGCATTTCCTTGCCTTGGACCACAGTGCATGGACCACTGGCCTAGGCTGTCCCCAGCAGTGAATTCCGGAACAGACGAGCTCTCCTGGCAGGAGGATGTGAATCTGGAACTTCTACAGACACTTAGCCAGCATGCGGATGAAGCACTGTCTCTATGGAGAGAAGCATGCTGTTGAACCAGAAAAAATAATAAAATCTAAAGCCAGATCTCCTTCTGGACATTCAATGAGCCCATAAACGCTTCTTGTTCATGAAGCTGGTGTGAACTGGGTTGTCTATTTGTGCAAGCTAATATTTCCTAAGAGGTACATATTTATTTCTTGCTGAATGAATGTGAACGAATAAATGAATAACAAGAAAAACCCTTTTATTACAAAGATTCTTCTTAATGCTACTCAGAACATTTTTAGTGTTGATCTCATTAAAATAGCTGCTTTTCCCCTGATCTTTGGAATAATTAGGAAAATACGGTCATATAATTTTAGAATTGTATATAATCAAATAAAGATGTTTAGAAGTGATTTTCTAGATGAGGGTTGGAGAGGCAGCAATCCCAATAAGATGGCTGAAAATTGGGGTCCTGCTCTTGGAGAAGCTTTGGTAAGGTAAGCACCTTGTTTTTCCTCAGCTTATGTGAGCTTGGGGGTTGGCTTTGGGGAACTGATGGAGATTATGAGGGTGTGAAGGTCACTTGTTGATGGCTTTACTGGCTCAAAGATTGCTCCTTCCTCCTTTTCCAAAAATCATTTAGTGTAATTAAATAGAAAATAAGGAAATGGTAATATCAATTGCAGAACTAAAAAGGAATCGAGCTCCCAGGTTATTTATAGTTATGTTTAAAAGGCAGCTAAAGGAACAATGTCTTAAAGGAAGAATAATGTAAAGGGTAGAGTGTTCTATCCTCTTACCCCAACTCCTTCTCATTTCACCAGTTCAGTTCAATTTCCTCCATTTCCATGAAACCCACATGAGGCAGAGAACTGAGCATTTTATTGTTGTTGTTAATCCTCACCCAAGGATATTTTTTCCATTGATTTTTAGAGAGAGTAGAAAGGAGGGAGGGGTGAAGGGTGGGGGGAGAAACATCGATGAGAGAGAGAGACACATTGATTGATTGCCTCCCGCACACGCCTTGACCAGAGCCTGGGATCAAACCTGCAACCCAGGTACGTGCCTTTGACTGGGAATCGAACCCATGACCCTTCGGTGTGCTGGCCAATGCTCTATCCATTGAGCCACACTGGCCAGGGCAGAGAATTGAGCATTTTTGACCCCTTAAAAAAATAGAATTGGTCTAAGCCACCTGCATGGTGACTGAAGAAAGCCCTTACAAAATCACTTCCCTCCTGCATTTGAACGTCTCCTCCAGACTCTAACTTGTCCTGCTATTCTGCCTGACTCCTCCATTTGTCTTACTCTACTAACTCTCAGAAGAAAGTGCAAAACATAGCTTTTAGGGTTTAACATTCATGCTGACTTTTCAAATATGCTAACTATTGCTTCTGCTGTCTTAAATATGTTAATTAAATGTTACTATTTCATCCTGGTGTCCTCATTGCATTTTCTCGCCAAAGGCAAGAAATGTTATAACTAAGCACATTGAACACATTTTTTTTACATGGGTAGTTCATGTAATATGTATGTAAACCTGGTTTTTACTCTCCCATAGCAGTAATATAAAATACCACTGGCAAAACACATGCAAAAACTCACTTACAAACTATAGACACCACATATCTATCTGGTCATAATTGGTGGGTTATTTTTTCTTTTTTTTACATTTTGTTTTCAATTATTTGAGAGAGAGAAAAAAAATCTATTTGTTGTGCCCCGACCAGGAATCAAACCTGCAAATTTGGTGACCAGGATGACGCTCTAGCCAACTGAGCTACGCTGCCAGGGCTCGGTGGGTTGTTTCTCAATAGTGTTGGGGGAACTAGGCAGCCTCCTGGGAAAAAAATGAAGATAGAGCCATAGCCCACACCTTGCACTTGATTAAATTCCCCTAGGTAAAAGATTTAAGTGTTAAAAATGAATCAACTAGAAAAATCCATGGGAGAATTTTAGAAAATATGATCCCAAAGTGCAGAAAGCCTTTCTAAATGCGTTGCACAATTCAGTAACCAAAAAAGAAAGGATGGAGAAAATTTTTTCTACCATGTATAAACCCATTTGTAAAAATATTTTTATTTGGAAATAGCTATGTGGAGAATTATTAGCACGCTATAGTTCGAGCAATATCATTTGCATATTCATTATTCTGTGTGTGTGTGTGTGTGTGTGTGTGTGTGTGTGTGTGTGTGTGTGTATGGGGATGTGTGTGGAATAGTGGGGTCCTCAGAGCAACTCCTTCCTTGTCTCTCTCTGGTCACCTCAGAGTCTGTATCCTCACACATTGTTAGAGAGACTGCTTTCCTCCTTCTCTACCCTTGTTTGCACTGAGAGGTGGGGGAAACCAGGAAGTGGCAGAGAAGAATAGACTGCTGGGCCACCTGTCTGCAGGAAAAGGAGTCAAGTTGAAAGCGCACTGCCTTGAGAATCTGGAGGATCTGCAGCCCCATCTGGACCCCAACCCAGCCGCCACCTGTAGCTGTCTATGAGGTCTTGAAGAAGGGTCTTTACACAGGGGTTGTCTGAAAAAAACTGGAAGAGAAGTGTGTGGAAACAGGACGTGCTTTATAAATATGGTGTTATTATTAATACCGGCAACAGTTGCAGTGGCATGGGACTTGCAAATTGGGTATATTTCCATACATTCATGCCAGGGATTCCCCGGCTGTCCCAAGGCCCAGGAATTCTCCGGAAAATAATGGGACACAGCAATGTTAACTTTCTGATGTAGAAGGTAGGCAGTAGTTGCACTTGCTGGAATACTTTCTCTGGGACAACAGAAGTGGCTGCCAGAGGTGGGAGGAGCCCAGGGTGGGCAGGGCCATCAGGGGGAGTGGGAGGAGCCCAAAGGATGTGGCATGGAAAGGATGTTAGTAAGAGCAATAAGATGCCCCTGTTACAGGGATGCAAAGAAGCTAAACTATTTATCTTCCAGTTCCCATGCATCATTAGCAGAGGGCTGCTCGGGGAGGATTAAGTTGCCAACGCTTCTGGCTAGCCCCAGGCCTGGACCAAGAGCTCAGGCAGAGTCACAGGTCCTTGCAGTACGACACCTTCCACACATACTGGAATGCTGAGGTCTGCGGGGACATGGGCAGGGCACAGCAGCATTGATTGCAGCCTACTTGTCCCAATTGCTCCTAAGCTTTGATACATCATTACACAAGCATGAGGTCTTCCAACATGAACTCAAGTCAAAGACAAGTCATTCAAATATGGGACAAAGAGCCTTGACTCCAGCAGGGACAAGTTCCACAGCCTTTCACTAATGTCAGTGCTCATCCCCACTCAGCTTCAGCTGCCAGGAAGCAGAGTGAAATCCATTGCAATTGATTTTGCACACTGGAGATGCTACTTTATGGAGTTACTCACATATGCGTAAAGTCAATGGTATTTATTTTTAAGTATTAGCCCTATTTCTAAGGCTGTTCCATGTTTTTTTATCAAGTCTCTCTTACCCTCTTTTCTTCCAAGAATGTAAATGCAGCATTAAGGAATGGCATAGGACAGAGATGTTTTTGTTCCTATGTTAGAGCACAACATAGTCAGAAGAGCATGGAATTTGGAACCAATCAGTCTAGTTCTAATTCTACTTTAGTGTCTTAAAGAATCCTTCCCACTCTGGCCAGGTAGCTCAGTTGGTTAGAGCATTGTCCCAAAACGCCAAGGTTGTGGGTTTCATCCCCAGTCAGGGCACTTACAAGAATAAACCAGTGAATGTATAAATAAGTGGAACAATAAATCAATGTTTCTCTCTCTCTCCCTTCCTCTCTCTTTAAAATCAATTAACAGGCTCTCTGCTCCTCCAATTCGTCAGACAGCCGCGTCTTCCTGCGCAGTGCCAGCCTCAGCCCTGAGACACAATGGTGAAGGTCGGAGTGAACGGATTTGGCCGTATTGGGCGCCTGGTCACCAGGGCTGCTTTTAATTCTGGCAAAGTAGATATTGTCGCCATCAATGACCCCTTCATTGACCTCAACTACATGGTCTACATGTTCCAGTATGATTCTACTCATGGCAAGTTCAAAGGCACAGTCAAGGCTGAGAATGGGAAGCTTGTCATCAATGGAAAGTCCATCTCCATCTTTCAGGAGCGGGATCCCGCCAACATCAAATGGGGTGATGCTGGTGCTGAGTATGTTGTGGAGTCCACCGGTGTCTTCACTACCATGGAGAAGGCTGGGGCTCACTTGAAGGGTGGAGCCAAGAGGGTCATCATCTCTGCCCCATCTGCGGATGCCCCCATGTTTGTGATGGGCGTGAACCATGACAAGTATGACAACTCCCTCAAGATTGTCAGCAATGCCTCCTGTACCACCAACTGCTTGGCCCCCCTGGCCAAGGTCATCCATGACAACTTTGGCATCGTGGAGGGACTCATGACCACAGTCCACGCCATCACTGCCACCCAGAAGACCGTGGACAGCCCCTCTGGGAAGCTGTGGCGTGATGGCCGAGGGGCTGCCCAGAACATCATCCCTGCTTCCACTGGCGCTGCCAAGGCCGTGGGCAAGGTCATCCCTGAGCTGAACGGGAAGCTAACTGGCATGGCCTTCCGTGTCCCCACTCCCAATGTGTCTGTTGTGGATCTGACCTGCCGCCTGGAGAAAGCTGCCAAATACGATGACATCAAGAAGGTAGTGAAGCAGGCATCAGAGGGCCCCCTCAAGGGCATCCTGGGCTACACCGAGGACCAGGTTGTGTCCTGCGACTTTAACAGTGACACCCACTCCTCCACCTTCGATGCTGGGGCTGGCATCGCCCTCAACGACCACTTTGTCAAGCTTGTTTCCTGGTATGACAATGAATTCGGCTACAGCAACAGGGTGGTGGACCTCATGGTCCACATGGCCTCTAAGGAATAAGAGCGCCTTGGACCAGCAACCCCAGCAAGAAGAACAGAGGCCCTCAACTGCTGGGGAGTCCTTGCCCCAAATTGATCCCCTAACACACTGAGATCTCCTCATCTCCAGTTTCCATCCCAGACCCCCTGAAGAAGGGGCGGGGCTTAGGGAGCCCTACTTTGTCATGTACCATCAATAAAGTTCACTGTACCCAACCAAAAAAATAAATAAATAAAAAAATAAAAATAAAATAAAATAAAATAAAATCAATTAACAAATAAAA
Organism: Tadarida brasiliensis; assembly: GCA_030848825.1. Taxonomy (NCBI): domain Eukaryota; kingdom Metazoa; phylum Chordata; class Mammalia; order Chiroptera; family Molossidae; genus Tadarida; species Tadarida brasiliensis. Next base: position 81,720,663 of record CM061257.1, on the reverse strand, counting down.
TTTAAAAATCCTTCCCAATCTTGATGTCATGAACATATATTTCAGTGTATTTTATAAAGGCTTTATAGCCTTTTACATTTAAATATTTAATCCACCTAGAATTGAGTTTGTATATAAGTTTGGCTATTTTTTTGTGGGTTTTGTTTTTTCCGTATGGATACCCAATTGGCCAAGAAACATTTAAGACCATCCTTTCTGAACTAGTGTACATTGTCACCTTATCACAAGTCAAGTGACCTTGTAAGTGTGAGTCTGTTTCTGGCTCTATTCTGTTCCATTGGTCTCTTTGTCCACTCCTGGGGCAACACCACACTGTTTTCATCAGTGTGGCTTGTAAATTTTTATATCTGGTAGACTAGGTTCTCCTACCTTGTTATTTTTCTTCTAGACTATTTCAGCAATTCTTAGCCTTTTGTATTTTGTATACAACACAGAATCAGCTTGTCAAAGTAATTACTAAAATTTTTATTGGGATTGCTTAATGTATAAATCAATTTGAGGAGAACTGACATACATATAGTATGCTTCATTTATATAAAATTAAAAACTAAGAAGAACTAATCTATAGTGTTTAGAGATTGATAAATTTTAAATATAAGAAAGAATTGATGACCACAAAAGTCAGTGAAATGGTTACCTCTCAGAAGGAAGGGGCCATGATTTGAAATAAATGCGTAAGGATCCTTCGTTTTAATTCTTGACCTGATTGTGGTTACTTGTCAAAGACTGTATTTATGATTTACTTAATTTTATATGTATATTTCATAATAAAATATTTTTGAAATTTTAACTCTGCTTCTTGGTAATTGTTACATTTGTGTATGTTACATTAGACTCTTCAGTTCACCACAGAAAGAGCAGAGAAGCATTGGTGCACAAAGAAGTGGGAAAATGAGGTTAAGAGAAAGAGCCTTGAGGGCTTGGTGGTTCCTCATTCTCTCTCTCTCTCTCTCTCTCTCTCTCTCTCTCTCTCTCTCTCTCTCTCTCCGCCCCAGTTTTCCTATTTGTAAAATGGAGCTAATATCTGCATCACAGATTTGTCTCTTCTTGCAACATTGCAAACAGCACATAGTACAGTGCTTAGCTCATGATAGATCATCAAAACCAAAAACAAAAAACATGCTGATCCCACCTCCTCACCCCCAGCAATCTCTAGTGGACTCACTCAGAGGGAGATGAGAGTCCCCTGCCTGCAGCCTTGGACTTACACTCTGTCCTGTACAAAAGCAATGTTGACTGGGCCGTGAGGTTATCTCCTGTTCTTTCTGGAAATCATGACATCTGTTCGTTTCGTCACCTCAGGTGCAGGGCAAAGTGAAGCTTGTTTAATAATGCTTATCTCCAAACCAGCCTTCTGCCAGAGTCATCGGTTAGCAGTGGATTTGTCCACACCTCTTTCACTCTGTCCTTGGTTCTAGAGAAAATGAACTGTAGCCATTGACCCCTACTGGTAAACATGCCCCGATTGTAGCAAATGATGGTAGCTTTTTAATTAATTCACTCTGAATTGAGATCCCTTTAAAACATTGCCATGGAGCACCTGTGATATATATATATATATATTCTTCACAGCTGTCATGGGAGAGGCACCAAGGTTAGTCCCTCAATAATAAAAATTAAAACAATAAGGGTTAAGATAGTTTAAGTGGTTGTTAAATATGTCAAGCATTTTGCTTAGCATATGCATTTCAAGTATACTATTTTATTTAATCCTCACATGATAATGTATTGTTTTCAGCCCCCAGTTTACAGATGAGTAAACTAGGTCTCAGAGAAGTTGTGACTTGCCCGGTGTCCCACAACTAGACAGTTGTGAAGGCCTTTACTGTATGTCCACCTAAAGTTGAGTAATGACAAGCTACAGACTGATGTGGTGGGTACCCACACACACTCGTGCACACAAAGTGGCTCGGGTGCCATGCCTTCTGTTTCTGCAATGAGTGACAGTCACAGTACTGCTGTGTTCTCCAACCAGTGTCCTTCCCCTATGGCTGATGGCCACATATCAGCACACTAACAAACAACCACCATGACCCCCGCTCAGACTGGCACAATGAGTATAACTGATTGTGGTAAAAATGAGATGACAGAGCTCTGGCTGGTTTGGCTCAGCGGTTAGAGTGCTGGCCCGCGGACCAAAGAGTCTCAGGTTCGATTCCGGTCAAGGGCACGTACCTCAGTTGCAGTTTGTCCTCGGCTCTGATTGGGGTCATGCAGGAGGTAACCAGTTGATCTCTCTCTCTCTCTCTCTCTCTCTCTCTCTCTCTCTGTCTCTCTCTCTCTCTCTCTCTCTCTCTGTCTCTCTATCTCTCTCTCTCTCTCTCTCTCTCCCTCTCTCTCCCTCCCACTCTATCTGAAAAAAAAAAAAAGGAAAAATGTCCTTGGGTGAGGATTAAAAAAAAACAAAAAATGAGATGATGGAGAAAGAAGAGCACACGCTTCGTAACCCCAGTTGTCACAAGCACATTTGTCAAGCACATTTGGTAGCCAAATTGTTCCACCTCTGTAGGAAATACAATGACCATTTACACACAAAATTAGCTACTGGTTGGGTCTTGGAGAAAATAATTGTCTGTGATCGCAAGAAATACCTGACCCAAGACCAGTAAGATCCTCCCCTGCAAAATGTGGAGTTGGGACAGAAAGTCATCATTAGTCTCTTTGTTTAGCCAGAAACTAACACACAGTTGGGAGCTGGGAGGGAGCGATGCGCCCTGGGCCCCAAGGAGCAGGCATCCGGTCACCACAGAGAGAGAGAAGCAGAGGTACAGAAGGAAGTGGGAAAGCGAGGTTAAGTGAGAGCCTGGGGGCCTCGTGGCTCCCCATTCCAGCCTCTGCTGAGCCCCCTGCACACCTGTCCCGGAGTCCCCGAAATGCCCCGTTACCCCTTTAGTTCAGATCTATGTTAGTTGGTTGGTTGGTGGGTGGGTTTTTGTCCTAAAGTAGTTTGAGTGTGAAAGAGGGTTTCAAAGGAAACGCCCCCTTTCCCGAAGAGCTGCGGGAGAATTCGGATTCGCTGGTCCCTCCAGCAGCGCCTCCTCGCTTCCCTCGAGTCTGTCCCTGTCGCCGCTCTTCTTGCTTGTCCAGGCTGCCCTCTCAAGCTCCACCTGTGTTTTGATTGCTGCTTAATAACAGTTTCCACCAGCGCTGTCATGTGGCCCTAATCCCAGATATGCCACGTGGTGCCCATTTGTACAATAAACTGGATAGAACCCCCTTTTAAAATAACCACGAAAGTACAACCCTCTAAATTGCTATTTTTCAGAAAGGAACTAGAGGGCTCTCATGTGTTCTTGAGACAAAGAAAGGGCAGAGAACGAAGGGAGTGCAGACCAGACGCACACTGGAATCCTTGGGAATTTTTAACCCATGATGCCTGGGTTCCACCCCCAGCGATTCAGACGGAATTGGTCCGGCCCAAGGCAGCAGGACAGGAAACCATCGCAGCACCGGGGTTCCAAGGCCGAGACCCGCTGGGGGCAGGAAGTTGGGCAGGTTTTCGGAAAAGATGAAGGTGCTGAGAATTATGTTGAGGAAACTCTTTATTCCAGTTTTAAGAAATGACTATCTATTAAGCACCCACTGTGTGCCAGAAACTGTGCTTTATATTAATTACCTCCTTTCGTCATCAGAGTGACCCAGGAGTTTTTCTAGCTGAGGAAGCTAAAACTTAGGAGGTAAAGTATCTCCACGAAGGACAAACTCCTCATCTCAGAGTCTGTCTCTCCCGATGCACCACTCGTTCTGATCGTGCACCGGGTCATTGGGGGCACCTGCTAACGATGCATCCCTTGGTCCTGGCACACAGGGATCAAATAGGTTTAAACAGGTTCAAGTCTCTCTCCCAAGTGCCTCGGGGGGAACGTTCACAGACAACTTTGGAGAGTTTCCCAATCACACTGTTTCTTCAGTGCCCCCAACATAGCAGATGCTCAAGAAAACATTACCAGAGGGAAGGAGGAAGGAAAAGAGGGATAGACTTGGGACTTTAGCAATAATTGTGTAATAATAATTTGGTCATAATTATTAATTGAGTCATAATTGAGATGACTGTCACACAATATAATATTAAGGGATACACTTCACATATCTGTAGGGCCTGTTTGTCATCCTTTCTTTCTATCCGATGTCAATGAGGTAAAATGAGAAACCCTGAAGGTCAGGGGTTTGAGGCAGGGAAAGGGCAAAGGCAGCAGTGGAAAGGAGACGGGTGGGTATGTCCTTCTGCAGAGCCACCCAAGTGGCCCAGACACCAGCAGCAGAGGCATCCAGTTCCGAAGACAGGTCTCTTGAGCACAGAGGTACTTCCGTGTACATACACCTATTCTATTGAACTTGGGTTTTACACCCATGAATAACACATTCATTAACACACATACAAGTACAGCTGGCCAAGCCTGCAATTTCAGCTGGCATTTCAGCACCGCTTAAAAAAAAATAGTACATCCAGCAAGAAGGATTCCATACTAAAAGAAAAAGTCTTCGGCAAAGAGGCAAGAACAAAATAGATTAGGAGATTAAATGACTCTTCCCGCACACGCAGGAGAAAAATCACTCTATGTTATAACCATCACCCCCCAAATTTCTGTATTGAAAAAGTAAGAATTACCAAGCCCAGGTGGCACATAATATTTTATCTAACCACATTTGTGGCCAATAAAGGAATCCGGACAGTCCCTGAGAGTCTGTTCACTGCCAGTGGCAGAACGATACTATAATATTGACAAAAGGCCAAGCCACATCTCTTCCTGCCTCTCCCTCCTGCTCAGTTCTCTGCCACCGCCATAAATTGCCTGTCAACCCAGGGAAAACAGCTGAACAGGGACCCAGAGATATAACTTCAGTGAAGATGTTCTCTTTTCACCAAACATTGGGAAACAACTGGCACATGGACTTTCAATGTTTGTTGAATGAATGAATGAATGAATGAATGAATGAATGAATGAATGAATGACTTAGTTAACCTAAAAACAGCCTGGGGATCCATGTAAACGATGTTACATAACAGGAAAAAATCAAATGCTTGTCATTGACAGAAATTCTGTAGTAGTTGCTCAATAAATGAGGGTTAAATGACAGGCAATAAAGTATTCTTTGAGACCCTGACCCAGGTGAAGTATATTTATTCCAAGCCCCAGGGCCATGTTTCAGAAATTCACCCAATACTGAGAAGCATCTGGTGTTTTTATTAAGATTACGAATTCCCCAGTCTCCTGCCATGTAGATTCTATTTCTGCAGATCTATGCAAGGTCTGGAAATCTGTATTTGTAAAATTCCTCAATACCCTCGGGCCAAGGTATTAAGGCAGTTTGCTATTTTTCTTCCATTTAATCGAGGCTGACACATTCCTTCATTTTCTACTGTATACCAGGCACAAAGTTAGGCACTGGGCATAGAGCATGACCGAGCGAGACTAGTCTCTGTCCTTAAGGGGTTACTCTGAAGGGGATCTGAAGCTCAGTAGATGAAGAGAGATAACAACTCAAGAGCATCTTGAGCACGCACAAAAACCACTTTGTACAGTCCCTGGTCAGTGGAGGAGAAAGGGGAGAGGGTAAACAGAAAGAAATCTCTCTAAAAAGGATTAAAATTCAACGTTCAGGAAGGTGCTGGAATTTGCTTGACTCCTACTTTCTTATCATCCCCGCACCCAGAGTGGGGTGGCCTGAAAAGGGAAGCGGTCCAGCAGTTTGCGCCTTTGCTTGGGGTCACTGCAGTGACAAGAAGTGACAATAGCATGAAGGCTAATGCTCCTGCCTGACCTCCAGAACAGGAATGTGTCTCTCCCTGGGGCCTGTGGGACTTGACTTACAACAGTTTCCAGAAAATAAATGTGGTAATTACTGCAACAGATGAGTGAAGCTTTCACGGCCTTCTGAAGAGCATTTGCTGTGAAGGTCTCCGCAGGGAGGTGATGGGGAGCCCGGGGCCATGCGTGTTTCCACCGTTATCACAAGTAGAAGGTACATGGGTTTCGGGGCTGAAGTACAAAAAGGCACAAGTTTTGAAGTTAGGGAGCATAGACTGGAATTCCGGTTTCTTAGCTTATTTGTTGTGTTAGTCAAGGTAAGTCCTTTGTGAACGTTATATGGTGGAATACAAACAAATGCTTAGACGCATTCCTGGGCCATAGGAGACAATCAACAAATCATTGCTATTATTTTTTTCATAGACATGCACAAAAGGATAGCAAAGATCTATGTACCTATAAATGTCAGTTTGGGGGGCTGCCATCTTGACAAGATACCCTTCCATGTTTTCCATATACAAGATATTCATTAAGCTTTCCTCATGCAAAGGGTGTAAGCATGCCGACCTGGTGGGTTTAACACCATCAAAGGAGGATCTCAGGAAACACCTGGCTGAAGATGTGTTTCCAGGGCCTCCACTTTGGCCTTTGATTCCCGTCCAGTGAGAATTGTTTCTGATGGGCAAATTTGGATTGCAAGTGTTAAGGATTAAATCATGAACAATCTTGAATTTTAACTAAGGACAGAATATAAAGTGTTGAGAATGTTGTTGGATCAGAGAACTTAAACTTTGAGAAAAAGATGATTTCAGTGGGTGAAGGAAACACCTGAGGGCCTTGGGACAGGATGGAAACAATGGAGCATAGGTACGGAGAGTCCCGAAGGAAAACAAGGAGGGAAAGATGATCAGAGAGAGGGCAGGATGCCTCAGTTAGGACAGTGGATACTTTGAATAATGCCCAAGTTTCACTCTGGCATTGAATCCAGCCAGGCCAGGTGTTTGCTGGTTCATTCATTCATTCATTCATTCATTCATTCATTCAACAGGCATTTATTTTGACCATAACATAGCAGGTACATAATAAATTCAGGCCGCTTCATGCAATGACTGATTTTGGGCAGATTACTTTACCTCCATGCCTTAATTCGGTAAAATTAGTATAATTGTAGTAGTTACCTCAGAGATATGTGATAAGGATTAAATTAACACATGTAAAGTGCTAAGAAGAATGCCTTGAAAATGGTAAGTTCTCAATAAATGTTGACTGCTGCTCATTCTTTTCGTTTGTTAATCCTCACTCCAGGATATTTTTCCATTGATTTTTAGACCGGGAGGGAGGGAGGGAGAGAGAGAGGGAGAAACATTGATGTGAGAGAGACACAACGACTGGTTGCCTCCCACCAGCCAGGGCTGCTGCTCATTATTAACAGAAGGCCATTTGTGTGTCAAATTAGGAATGCTGTTTTTAGGAAATTATCGATTCTTTCACCCTGTCCCCCACCACACATACACACTTCAGTCCAAGATGGATGACTTATAGTCAGCTCAGCTTTCCCAGACTTCAGAATTTCAGAACCTTTCCTTTCCTTCCCCTCTATGCCTCATATAAGATTCTTCTGTTTCACCTCATTCCCACTCCTGTCTCTCATTAGAGCAACTGTAGCATTCCTGTTTTTGTTCAGAGTATTCATTTTATTCCATGTCTTGTTCTCTTTAAGGAGTCCTTGCTTCTCTTACACCTATAACTGGAGACAGGTTAAAAGACAAATAGAGAGTGCTCAATAAATTTTCTTTTTCTTCTCTCTCATCATTTCTTCAAACATGACTTTCTAATATTGAGATCTATGATACAAGTTTAAAATGACTGCTTCATTGTAGGGTGATTAATAGACTTTAATTCATTCGTATGCCCCTAAATTGATGACTCTCTCAGGACTCAACACAGGATTTACTTATATTTGAGCTATGTCTACAATTTTTTTTTTTTCAAATCTCCCTGTCCCCATTAGTTCACCATAGAGAATGGAAATCTCATCAAATTCCTCCTGACCCCACAAGAGTATTATAAAGGTTAATGAGGCAATTTCCCAGCAGTTCTTTGAGTGCTGAGAGTGTACGAATATTATTATTGCAAGATTATTGAGGACTTTCAGTGCTTATAAAATAGCAGACATTTCCCTCAGGCTATTAGATAAGAATTCTTCATTTTAAATTTTCAGATTTTAGTGAATTCAGTTTCTTTTATCTTTAGAGCTTGTTATGCATTTTATTGACATTTGATGAGATGGAATTCTGAAAGTCTTATGTAAACTAGAATGTACATGTGTAAATGCAAATACTTGTATGTATCTACATATGTGTGTAAATGCTTGTATTTCTATACCATATCAGTGATCTTATATATGATACTAAAAAACCTTCCAGACATAAGTTTCTGAAAGAATAAACATTAAAGACTTGCCAAAGGATCATTTAACCATCACTACACCCTCAGTCTGATACTTGAATTCCCCCTAAGACATCGCTGACAAATGTTCTCCTATCTATGCTTAAATCTCTCCATTGACAACTAGTCCCATTTAGTATGAACTTCCTAATATGTAGAGAATTCTTCCTGTTGCCAGGAAAGGGCTGTTTCATGTTGTCTCCTCTCCCCTGAAATCTCCAGCTCTTCCTCCTCCCCCATCCAGCACACCATCTTGCCCCGGGCTTTGCTGAGGAAGCTGAAGCAATCAGAGAAAACTTTCACAACCTGCTTTCTGTGGGTGGATGAACTGTCTGTGCTCCCAGCTAAGGCCGTCCCCCATCACCAGCTTTAGGACATCGCACCACCATTCTCTTTTCAGTCATACACATCATCCATTTTTCTCTCTCTACGGATTTCCATCAGCCTACAAGTATATTACTAATTTTCCCATCTTAAAATAACTTTTGAAACCCCACTTGTCCCTTTGACTAATACTCATTTTTCTCTCCATCCCTCTTTGGCAAAAATCCTTGAAAGTCTTGCATGTACCCACTGGTCCGGTCTCTGTTCTCCCATTCCAGCACTAACCCCCTCACCAATCCTCTGAAACTGCTCTTCTCAAGGCCACCGGTGACCTCCACATTGCTAAATCTACTGACTATTTCTCAGTCCTCATCTCGTGTGACCTAGCAGGGCATTTGCCCCAGTGGATCCCTCTCTCCTCCCTGAAATACTTTCTGCACTTGGTTTTCAGGACATCCCCCTTGCCTGGTGTTCCTCTGTCTTTTCTAGTTGCTCATTCTCAGTTTCCCCTGTTGGTTCTGCCTTTGACATGTATTACTTCTAGCCCCACCCACGCGCCCTGATCCTTGTCCGAGCTACCCTCCTCTCTCACCTATATTATTGCAGCTCTCCTCATAACTGGTCCCCCTGCAACTGCTCTTGCAAGATATTCTCACCACAGCAGCCAAACTGATCCTGTTCAATACGTCAAGTTGGGTCATTCTTCTGCTCAAAACACTCCAATGGCCTCCCATCTCATCTGAACTAAAAACAAAGTCCCTACTATGTCCTACCAGGCCCAGTGTGATGTGCTCCTGTGTTATCTCTCCAGCCTTTTCTCTCCTCCTGCTCTGCCCTTGCTCACTCATCTCCAGCCACAGGGCCTCCTTATAAACTCCTTGAACCTGGCCTCATGCCCTCTATACCTGTTCTTCCTACTCCTCCCCAAACTGTCTCACAGCTCAGTCCCTCACTCCCTTCATTTCCTTGCTCAAGAGTTACCTTCTCAGAAAGGCCTTCAATAACCATCCTATCAAAAATTGTAAGCTCCCCTCCCCCAAATGTATATCCCCTTTTCTGCTTTCTTTCCTGCTTAGCATTTCTCATATCTACCCATATTTCACTCACTTGTTTATTATCTGTCTTCCACACTAGAATGTAAGCTCCGTGATTATTAAGATTTTGGGGGTCTATTTTGTTTACTGTCTTATCAGTGCCTAGAACAATGGCTGGAAAATAATAAGCATTTAATATAAATATTTGCTAAATAAATTACAGTGAAACTCCGGTTCTTGAACTTAATTAGTTCCAAAAGGCTGTTCGAGAAGCGATTTGTTAGAAAACGGAATCATTTTTTTCCCATTAAAAATCATGTAAATTGAATCAATCCGTTCCAGACCCACAAATGATTCCCTGTTTTAACTTTTCTTATATACGGTACATGTCTAATGTACTGTTTAATCTATAGACAGACACTTCTGTTCTTAAATTTATTGAACCCCACCCTACAAGCCTTAAACAAATCATTTTCAGCACTCATTCAAGGGATGTCTTTCAGGAGGTCAGCATGTGGCATCCTCACTTTTTCATGTATCACTGCCTCCGAAATGCTGTCATCAGCTAACTGCTTTTCCTTTATCCAAATCAACAACAGTTTTTCTGCCTCTTCAATTGCCTGTAATTGTGGTTTTGTGAGCACTTTCACACCCTTAGTAATATTAGCATTCTTGATGGTCTCTTATCTTTTAAAATTGGGCTAATCGTCAATTTCACCAGGAACAAAAACATTCTCTCCTTTGTTTGTTGCCTGAGAGACCCTTTTTGTCATGCTGAGGAATCAGCATGGAAGGGTCCTCTGGTTGAAAACTGAAGTTTTGATTGACAACCCTATGTACAACTTGGTCAAGAACCGAATTGTTCTAGATGGGAGACATTTGAGAACCGAGGTTTGAGTGTATAAATGAAACAGGTAAGTCAGTTCGTTGTAATTAGTAAAATTGGTAGGAAAATGAATTCAAATGTTGGCCTCAAAGCATCTTCGCCGTGGACTAGGGCGTCTGCGTGCCCTGTCAGTTTCCAGTATTGGTGGAGCACCACCGATGACCCTCACCTCAACCCCTCAGCAGCCAGCAGCCCTCCTGCGGGGGCCGGTGTGTGCTCAGGGCCGCCTGGCTCTCCACCAGAAGGAGTTTGCCAAGTTTATCACTGTTAACTAATCAACAGAGGCCAATAGGATTTTGTTCATTTTTAATATTCCACTAGGTTATCAGGTCTCAATCTTCTTGGCTTTTGCCTCTTAGTTTTGTTCCCAAATCCAACTGGGGAAGATTTCTATTCAGACTTAATTAAACTCTTAAGGAACTGGCCCTCTTATGCTTTTCTGCTCCTATAGTTTGCCTCTGAGCGTCAGCAGAGCATAAACATTTAAGTAAGATATCATTCATCATTCAACAACATTTATAGAGCTACAAGATTCCCAGTACAATAATGGATGCAAAAATAAATAAGCCTCCATCCTTGCATTTGAGGAGATCAAAGTCTAGAGGGGGAGAGAGACTTATAGACTATTTCAACACACTGTTCTAAGCCCGGTAACATTCAAAGGGTTGTGGGAACACTGAGCAGACAGCAGTGACGTCTGCAGAGAGATGTGAGCTTTGAAGGACGAGAAGGTGCTCCCTGAAAGAGGAAACTGTGGGAGATTCTGCCACCCACAGTGATCCCTGCTTCATTCACTAGGACACAAGACAAGAGTCACCTTCTGCTTCCCTTGAGGCTGAACAGTGACACAGTTAAAATTAACTTGATTTTTTTACAAAAACGTTATGTTTCATATTCATGTCATTTGACCCTTCCCCAGGAATAAAATACCGTAGGACAAAGTAACCCAAGGTGCCTGTTGGATAGGTTTTCCACCTTAGACTCCCAGACTATCAGAGATGAGACGTTAGAGACGAGCTTTGCTCTAACTTGATTCTCTCCACTGCTGAGGAAGCCAAGGCCCTGAAAGGGTGAGTGTCCTCCCCAAGTGTACATGGCGAGGAAGGTCACCCTGTCTCTCAACAGAACCTGACTTGAACACATATCAAGTGAATGAATCAATTCTTGCAACTTGTTTCCTGCATTCTCCAAACCATGTTTACTGCTCTCCAGACCTGACCCGTTCTCCCTCCTCACTCATCATTTTGGTTGCAACAGGCCTAGGTAGTCAAGAGAATCCAGTACCGGGAGGTCTGATCTGACCACTTTCCTACATCTAAAGCGTTGCAGACCAGCCAGTGTGGCTCAGTAGACTGAGTGTTGTCCTGTGGACTGAGAGGTCCTGGTTCAATTCCCAGTCGTTGTGGCCTCAATACCCAATATGGGGGGCAGCGTGTAAGAGGCAGCTGATCAATGTTTCTCTCTCACATTGATGTGTCTATCTCTCTCTCCCTTCTTCTCTCTCTAAAAAAAAATCAATAAAAAAAATATTTAAAAGATAAATAAATAGCCCTGGCTGGTTTGGCTCAACGGTTAGAGCTTTGGCCCTCGGACCAATGAGTCTCGGGTTTGATTCGGTCAAGGGCACATACCTCGGTTGCAGTTGGTCCCCAGCCCTGGTCGGGTCATGCAGGAGGCAACCAGTTGGTGTGGCTCTATAACATCAATATTTCTCTTTGTCTCTCTCTCTCTCTCCCTCCCTTCCACTCTCTCTGATGATGAAATAGAAAAATATCCTCGGGTGAGGAATTAAAAAAAAAAAAGATAAATAAATAAAGCATTCCATAAGTCACCCCAAGCTTTGCCTTTAAAGTGGCTCTAGCCCAGCCAGTGTGGCTCAGTGGTTGAGCATCGACCCATGAACCAAGAGGTCACTGGTTCGATTCCTGGTCAGGGCACATGCCCAGGTTGTGGGCCCAATCCCCAGCGGGGGGCATGCAGGAGGCAGCCAATCGATGTTCTCTCTCATCAATGTTTTTATCTCTCTCTCCCTCTCCCGTCCTCTCTCTCTAAAATCAATAAAGTAAAAAATATTTAAAATAAATAAATAAAAATAAAGAGGCTGTAGAATGGCTTTTAGGACTGTGACTCAAACTCCATACCTAGGTCTTTGTTGGAGTGGTAAAACCTATCACATCTTGGCATTAAAGATTTTTTTCAGATTCTCCAGGGTGTTCCTCATTGAACCAGATTCCCCAGGCTCTGTCCTGATCAGGAACGACAAAGAGGATGGGAAGAAAGGTGTCCTCTGCTCAGAACCTTGTCTTCCCTACCTGCTTACAGCTCGGCAGAGCAAAGGTTGACAGCCATGTGTAGACCAGCATCATCTAGTGGACGTTTGGCTCTTTCAGCTTCCGTTAATAGGGAGCTATTTTAAAGTACCAAAGGGAGCCCTGGCCGCTTTGGTTCAGTAGTTGGAGCATAGGCCCTCCAACCAAAGAGTTGCGGGTTCAATTCCAGTCAAGGGCATGTACTTCCATTGTGGTTCCTTCCCAGCCCTGGTCAGGGTCGTGCAGGAGGCAACCAATCGATGTGTCTCTCTCACATCGGTGTTTCTTTCTCTCTCTCTCTCCCTCCCATTCTATCTGAAGATAAAGGGAGAAATATCATCGAATGGGGATTTTAAAAAATATTAATAATAATAAAGTATCAAAGGAAAATGAAGACAGGTAGCCTCATAGCAGTTCAACGATCAGCCTTGTGCAGAATACCATGGTAGGTCATCCAACAGTTCCCGAGTCTTGGTCATCTGATCATCTTGACTCTGTTACCTGTACTATTCCCCTCCCTTTTGCCTGCTTCTGTAGCTTTTATTAAAATTCTAGTTGCTGAGACTTCCAGTCAAGATGACGGCGTAGATAAACGCAGTATCACCACCTCCCACAACCACATCAAAATTACAACTAAACTACAACACAACTATCATTCAGAACCACCTGAAATCGAGCTGAATGGAAGTCTTACAACTACAAAATTAAAGAAGAAGCCGCATCAAGGCTGGTAGGAGGGGCGGAGGCACGGTGGGCTGGTCCCACACCCATATGTGGCAGATAAAAATCAGGAGGATACCTCAGCTGGGAAGGTCCTCCCTTAGGAGTGAGGGGTCCCTGTCCCACACCAGGCTCCCAGCTCAGGGTTCCAGTGCCAGGAAGAGAATCCCCATCACTTCTGGCTGTAAAACCAGTGGGAACTGAGGCTGAGGGAGGCTGCAGCTGCTGGAGCCCTAGGCAGCTCCTCTTAAAGGGCCTGCACATGGACTTATTCGAATTTTCTCCCTCTGAGCTCGGAGAGGAGGCAGCTTGAGGGGCACCAGAGACATACAGGGAAAAAATGAGCTGTTTGGCCTTGGGACAAGGGCTGGAGAGGCGGCTTTCTCCTGGATAGACGTGCTGGTGGAGAGGCCTTTGTTCCTTTGGTGAGCCCTTCCCTGGGGCGGCAGACGCCGCTGTATCTGGGACTCCAGCAACCAGGCTAACACAGTTTGCCCCACCCTGGTGATTTCCTGAGGCCCCACCCTACCCAACTTTCGGGCCCACTCAAGCTGTTTCCAAAAGCTTTACCGTAGGATTGGCCTGTCTTGGATCCTGCTTCAGAGTTTCCTAAAATCTCTCAAACAAGCAGCATCTGGTCTTAGCGAACCCCATACCTCTCGTTAAGTGGCCCCAGGCCTGGCACTAGAAGCAACCAGCCTTGGTTGACAACTTGGCTTTTCCTGGACTCCTCCAAGTCCAGCACAAGAAGCAGTCATATGCAGATCACTTTGTAGCTTATGCTGGGTGGCCCTGGATAGAACACAGGCAGTGGCTGACCTTGCCCTAGAGCCAGCACACCCAGTGGACAGCTTCAGACCACATCAAAACACCACCACCCAACCACCTCCACAAGTGACACACTCAGTGAGCGGACTCAGTGGGTACCAGAACCCTGATGAAGTAAGTCTTGCTCTGTGTGGTGGGCCCCTGCACAGTTGATCCTCCAAGGTAGTCAGAGGCCAGTGGCTAGTGGGCACAGCTGGTCCTTGAAGCTGATCAGCCTGAGTAAATCCCTCCCATTGACATACCAACAGCAATCAAGACTCAATTACAACAGTCCACGCTAGGGGTGCACCTCGAGGGCCCAGCTGGGGTGATCAGGGAGGCTGTGCCACTGGATCCCACAGGACACCTACTATAATAGGCCACCCTACAAAGCCTAGGAGACATAGCAACTCTACCTAATACATATAAACAATCTCAGGGAAGCAGCCAAAATGAGGAGACAAAGAAACATGTCCCAAATTAAAGAAAAAAACAAAACTCCAGGAAAAGACCTAAACAAAATGGAGAAAAGAAATCAATCAGATGCAGAGTTCAAAACACAGGTTATAAGGTTGCTCAAGGAACTTGGTGAGACATTCAAGGGACTTAGTAAGACCTTCAAGGAAAAGGAGACCCCCAAGGAATTTAGTGAGAACATCAACAACATAAAAAAGGACCAGTCAGAAATGAAGGGTGTACTAACTAAAATAAAGAATAATTTACAGGGAATCAATAGTAGAGTAGGTAAAGCCAAGAAGCAAACCATCGATTTGGAATATAAAGAAGCAAAAAACACCCCATCAGAACAGCAAAAAGAAAAAAGAATCCAAAAAAATGAGGATAGTGTAAGGAGGCTCTGGGACAACTTCAAGTATGCCAACATTCACATCATAGGGGTGCCAGAAGGAGAAGAGAGAGAGCAAGAAATTGAAAACCTATTTGAAACAATAATGACAGAAAACTTCCCTAACTTGGTGAAGTAAACAGACATACAAGTCCAGGAAGCACAGAGAGTCCCAAACAAGATGAACCCAAAGAGGTCCACACCAAGACACATCATCATCAAAATGCCAAAGGTTAAATACAAAGAAAGAATCTTAAAAGCAGCAAGAGAAAAGCAGTCAGGCTACCTACAAAGGAGCTCCCATAAGACTGTCAGTTGATTTCTCAAAAGAAACTTTTCAGGCCAGAAAGGAGTGGCAAGAGATATTGAAGGTGATGGAAAGCAACAACCTACAACCAAGATTACTCTATCCTGCATAGCTATCATTTAGAATCGATGGACATATCAAGAGTGTCCCAGACAAGAAAAAGCTAAAGGAGTTCATCACCACCAAACCAGTATTATATGAAATGTTGGAGGGTCTTCTTGAAGGAGAAGAAGAATAAAAATATGAACAATAAAATGGCAATTAATATATATCTATCAACAATCGAATCTACAAACATGAGCAAGCAGAACAGAAACAAACTCATAGATACAGAGAACTTTTTGTTGCTTGCCAGATGGGTGGGGGCTGGAGGGGATGGGTGAAAAAGATGAAGGAATTAAGAAGTGCAAATTGGTTGTTAGATTGATGAACCTCAAAGGGAAGGGAGGAGGGAGGGCAGGATGAGATAAAGCAAAGAACTTCTATGCATATATGCATAACCAATGGACACTGACAATAGTGTGGGGAAGGCAGGAGGGGTGCGGGATTGGGGAAGAGGGGGTCAATGGGGGAAAAAAGGGGAGAACATCTGTAATACATTCAACAATAAAGATAAGTTTTTAAAAAAAGATTCTAGTTGCCTCTCTTGTTGCTCCCAAATAGCATTAAAATAATCCGATTACATAAATTTCCACGTATGTAGTCACAGTTTGTCATGAAAGATCATTCTGACCCTCTGAAGCATACATATGCTCATGCATCTGGAGCCTTTAAATACACCGGGTTCCTCTTCCACTAAGCCACTAGTTGCTCCTTCAGACCTAGGTTCGAGGAAGCAATAACAACACCTAGCGTTTGTTGAGAGCTTTACCTGCATTAACTCCGTTAATCTCCATAATCTTACTCTGATTCATTTCCCTTCAAAACACTTGTCTGCCTGACATTGCATATTTATTTGTTTGGCTATGTCTCCCCCTCTAGAATATAATCTCCATGAGAACAAGATCTTTATGCTATTTATTGTTATAACACCGGCATCTAGCAGAATTCTTGGCTATTAGTAGTGTTCTTTAAATATTTGTTGAACAAATGAATTTAATTCCCTGACCACCTATGATATAGGTGCTATGATACTTTCTTGTTTCAGGTAACAAGACCATGGCACTGAGAAGTCAAGCAAGATGCCCAAGGTCACACAGTGAGTAGGTGGTGGAGGCCGGATTAAAACCCAACTGGACCCAGCGTCCCATGCTCTGCCACTGTGCTGGGCTGCCTCTTGGCACACTGCCTGGGTGCTCTGGGAAGAAAGCCTTCCTTTCAGCCCCTGCTTATTTGAATCAGACTCAGACTGGTTTTAAAAATAAATGAAATAATTGTTCCCTTTGGAACTGATGCTGTTTGTGATCGGCAGCAGCACAGCTCTTACCCCACTGGAAGGGGGAATAGCATGGCAATCACTGCATCCCACACGGGCAGGGCCAGGGCCAGGGCCAGAGAGCCAGCCCTGCCAGGACAGCCCTGGAATCGCGGCTGAACAGATGAAATACCAGCGTCTCAGAAAGTTAAAGCAGATGATTCTGCACAGGGGTTGCCCAGTGGGGCTGAAATCTGAACAGTTGGACAAAGAGGGCCATTTGTCAGCTGATGCATGTTTTTCTGAAAGATGAGCCATGAGCTCTTCATAGCAATAAGGAAAAATATGCCTCACGTTGATATCCTGAGTGATGAGTGTCAGGTTCGAGTCACTAGCAGCCCATGAGGACTGTCACGCCAAGGTTGTCTCAGAGGACAAGCCTTCAGGTATGTCTCAGTCAACATAAACCCTTCAAAGCACCCCAGGGGCTGGGCGCACAAGTGTTAGCGATGGACAGTAATACTCCCGTCACAGGTAAACATGTCAAGAGAAGATTAGTGACAGAATTTAAATAGGATCAGAATTATAGTATTTAAGTTGGACTTATACATGTGACTTCCTCTTCATAACAATTTGTGAAATGTGACCGATACTATGAAATCTCACATGAACACTGTAGTTCTGACCTAATAACTCTATTCTAATGCATTAATATATTCAAAAAGATTTGTTTACAGATACATATATAGCTCATCAGGGATTCACTTCATATTAATCTGGAATGGGAGTGGGGCAGGGGCAGGGTCATCAGTGGAACAAGGTTGGTACATGGGATGACGCTCAACCAACAGCACCACACCAGCTAGCACTGAAAATATTCTTTATTTTTCTTTATTTATTTACTTTAGAGAGAGAGGAAAGGAGAAGGAGAGAGAGATAGAAACATCAATGAGAGAGAACATCGATTGGCCGCCTCCTGCATGCCCCCCACTGGGATTTGGCCCACAACTTGGGCATGTGCCCTGACCAGGAATCAAACCAGTGACCTCTTGGTGCATGGGTCGACACTCAACCACTGAGCCCCACCCCCGGGCATGAAAATGTTCTTAATGGGAGATGAAGGTTTATTATACCACTCACTCTTCTTCTGCCTGTGTTTAAAAGTTCCACAAGAAAAGTGAAAAGATAAGCAAATAATAAAAATAAAAGAACTCTTACCCTCCAGGGTGCACAGCACTATGCCACGTACAGTAGAGAGAGCAGGGCCAGGTTCCTACTCAAGGAGCTTAAAGTGCTAGCAGGAAAACTTACACGAAAACATTCTAAGTTCCACCAAATGAAAGAAATTTGTTAAATATCTGTAATTACTAACAAGTGGAGTAATTTGCATGTATTTTGTAAAGTTTAAAGCATTCCCCAAAAGTTATTTCTACTTAAGTCCCCAAACATAAATCAAGCTCCTATTAAATGCTAAATTCTGTGCCCATTTCTCCCATGCAAATGGTGACGCTAAACTGATAAAACGCAGTAAGTGCTGCAGCCGGTGAATACGGATGTGTAACTAGAGCTATGGTGCAGAAAAGTTTGTAAAGAAGTAAATAAGACGCAGAATCAGACTCTGAGCTCAAAACCATTTGCAATCTAGTTGATTCTTTTTTTTTTTTAATTATGTTTTTCTTTATTGATTTTAGAGAGAGAGGAAGGGAGAGGTAGAGAGAGATAGAAACATCAATGAAAGAGAACATCGATTGGCCACCTCCTACATACCCCTCACTGGGGATCGGGCCCAGAACTTGGGTATGTGCCCTGACCGGGAATCGAACTGGCGACCTCTGAGTGCACGGGGTCAATACTCAACCACTGATCCACACTGGCCGGACTAGTTGATTCTCTTTTTATAAATAATAAAAGGTTCCTATTCCTTTGAGGTCAAATAAGGGTGTGTTCCTGGAATGCTCCAACATTGTTAAGAGCAGGGGCTCTGGATCCAGATGGTAGGTCAATCACCTTGTGTCTGTGCAAACTTTGGCAAGGGACGACCTCTCTGAGCGTCAGTTTCCTTATCTACAAACCTCATAGCATTGTTCTGAGGACGCGTCGAGGTGACAGATGGAGAGTGCTGGGAGCAGTGCCTGGCACACAGTATGCTGTCAACAAACACTTGCTATTTTGATACCTATACTTCCTTGAACAACACAGCTTTCCACAGTCAAAGAAAATCCTCTGGAGGACACTGACTAGGGATTTAAAAGGTTAAAAGTCCTAGAGAATGGAGTGCTGTACTAGGCTAGTGAATCAGCACTTGTCCTTGTTTATTCCCTGTCCATTCAGAAATACTGATTAACATGCTCAGAGGAAGAGGTCCAAGATGAATCTGAATGACAGGGAAAACAAGCAACTTTTCCTGATGCAGAGGCAAGTTCCTCATTAAAGTTTTACAAACAGGTTATATGACGTGTGGGGGGTTGGGGGAAAGAGGGAGAAAAAGAGAAAGCAGATCTCTTCAAGTGCTAGACCCAAAAGACCCAGAGATAGTTAGTCTTCAGCTTTTCCTGGTACATCTGTCTGCTCTTCTCAGAGTGCTGACCAGGCGTGGCCCAGGGCAGGGGACACCCAACCACGTGGCCCAGACACATGAGCTTGTTGTGAAGACCTGCACAGGTTACTCAACCTCCGATACCTCTGAGAAGAGGCTTACACCAAGGGGGACGCAACCTTTCACGAGGACGCACGTCCAGCTTAGTAAATAGAAGAACGCGCCATTTGCCCTGGTCTGCCTTGGAGAGGTGACTGAGCCACTTGGCGTCCCTGATGTGCTTGTTGAAGCGGTGGGAAGTGGTACCACAGCTGAAGTGCTCTCCTGTCTCCAGACATCTCTTACTTAGACATGAGGAAGTACAGGATAACCACCGCCCTACAGTTGCATGTGGCTGTTTATAAAATAATAACTGATACTGGAAAGCTCTATGAAAGAAAACTTTGAGAAAAACACAGAGAAAATGAAGTTGCAGAAACACCTGGATTTTTCTGCCTCCTGTTTTGAAGCATCATTTAGGTGGTACCTAGGGGGAAAAATTGATGGTATTAGTAGTAGTATCCATTAACAGATAAAAGATATTAAGTATTTATTTTCCTTTTTATTGAATTTATTTGGAAGACATTGGTTAACAAAAGTATACAGGTTTCAGGTGCACAATTTCATAACACATCATCTGTACACTGTATTGTGTGTTCACCACCCCAAGTCCCGTCTTCACCCATCACCATTTATCCTCCCTACACCCTCCTAAGATATTAAGTATTACAAATTTATTTATAAATTGAAAAGAGCTAGGCCAGTGTGGCTGAGTGGATTGAGCACCATTCATGGACTAAGAGGACCCGGTTCAACTCCCAGTCAGGGCACATGCCCGGGTTGTGGGCTTGATCTCCAGTAGGGGCCATGCAGGAGGTGGCCAATCGGTGTTTCTCACATCAATGTTTCTATCTCTCCCTTCCTCTCTCTCTAAAAAATCAATAAAAACATTTAAATTGAAAACATTCTTGCCCTGGCTGGTTTGGCTCAGCGGTTAGAGCGTCAGCCTGCGGTACAGAGAGGCCCGGGTTCGGTTTCCGCTAAGGGCACGTACCTCGGTTGCAGTTTGTCCCCGGCCCTGGTTGGTCGTGCGGGTGGCCGCCACTCGATGTGTCCCTTTCACATCGATGTTTCTCTCTCTCTCTTCCTTCCTCACTCCCTCCCGCTCTATCTGAAGATAAAGCAAAAATGTCCTCAGGTGAGGATAAAAAAAAAGAAAACATTCTTTTAAAAAAAAATGATTTTAGAGAAAGAGAAAGCAAAAGAGAGAGAGAGAGAGAGAGAGAGAGAGAGAGAGAAACATCAGTGTGAGAGAGGAACGTCAATCAGCTGCCTCCTGCACTTGCCCTACGGGGTAGTGAGCTATAACCTGGACATGTGCCCTGACTGGGAAACAAAGTGGCAACATTTTGGTGCACAGAACAACACTCAACCAACTGTGCTACTCGGGCCAGGGCTGAAAATATTCCTGAACTCTCATGGCTTCTGTCCTGTTGATGAGTACAATAGCCTTAATAAGATGCATTTCCCAGCTCTGAGTTCCTGGAAGGTATTCGCAGGCCACACGAGATCAGACCTATCGGTCCCTTCACAGAGGAGTCAGGGAATACTGAGGTCACTAAACTCTGAGCTTCAGACTGTGGCACTTAAGCATCGGGAGACGGCTCAGGAATCACTGAATTCAGTTTTTAACATGGAGAAGTTTCTGCTTGGTAAAATGCTAAGTGTTCGTTTGAAGCTTTTACTATCTGTAAAAACAATAATTTGAGCTAGGCCCAAGAACAGAATGATATAAATGTGAAGAAGCAGCAACAGGATTAGTACCCAGGCACATGGTAGGTGCTCAACAAATGCTTCTTCCTATTCCATTATCAAGAGCGCCCCCTGCTGGTCAAATGGCATTCAATTGTGGCCCTGTAGTTACTAGTAAGAAAAACCATGTGTCAGAAAATCAGAAAAGATAAAAGGAATATCAGAGGTGAAAGATTACAGATCATCTGATCCACTTATTTTACAAATGAAGAAGCGTATTATATTATTGCATGGTCCTAACTAGAAGAAATGGAGAAAGTAAAACAATTTTGTCAAAATTAAGGTCACTTATAGTGAGTCTGAAAACAAATCGACTGTGAGACAAACAAGTATGAAATTTTATAAGATAAAAATAATCCACATACTGAGGATGCTTTCTGATTCAAAACCTGCTACCTGCTCTTCTCAGGGAAAACGGTAAATTGGGAGTTTGAATTAGAAGTCAAAGTAATGTTCGAATCGAGGTTCCACCCCTGCTAGCTGTTTCTTGGTTGAGATAGTTACCTAAGCAGACTGCTGTACCGATTTTTCAGTAATTTCCTAATTTTCAGTACTTTGCCTAGTACGTGAAAAAAATGCATCACAAACTAAAAATAACCAACCAATCGTGGTCAAACCTCATGGTTAACCATTGCAAATGTCTGCCCTCATGTGTTTGAATTGACTTTGTGTGGTTTTTTTCTCTTCAATGCTCAGGAGCTCAGGTATAGGGGACAGTTAGGTTCAGGGCCTTAGGTCTGTTAGGGTTTTAATATCCTTCTTCCTTAAACTGTGAGTCACAAACCCTGCTATGGGGATGAGTGACTGAGCGTCTAAGTCACAACAGCAGTCACATGGTAGGAATCAGGAGGAAGGATGACTGTGGCTGTTGCTATTAATAATATTGTGGACTGCCCTGGCAAGTGTGGCTCAGTGGTTAGACCATTGGCCCTTGCACCAAAGGGTCACACGTTCGATTCTGGTCAAGGGCACGTAGCTGGGTTGCAGGTTCGATCCCTGGCCCCAGTCGGGGTTGTGTGGGAGGCAACCAATTGATGTGTCTCTCGCACATCAATGTTTTTCTCTCTCTCTCCCTCCCTCTCTCCCTCCCTTCCACTCTATCTAAAAATCAATGGAAAAAAAATTATCCCCCGGTGAGGATTAACAAAATAATAAGAAAAAGAATAATATGGTGGACTAACAACAGCTTGCCTACATGCCTATCAGTGGGTTGGCAGGAGAATCGAAGTGAAGTACACGCAAGTTCTTTGTAAGATGAAAACGCGCAATACAACTAAAAGTTAGAACGATGAGTTAGACACAGAGAAATAATATACTGATGATTACACTTTTAATCATCAACGTAACAACAAAATCTTTTCAAAAGAATCAATGAGGAACATTTCTTGTATAGACTGTGTTTAAATATACCAGCTTTCATTTGCTACCTGGAAAGACTGTTCTCAGCTCTCTATTTCTCTAAACTTAGCTCACAAACTGAGCAATTCCTTCTTTGGTTCATCCCTCTGTCCTCACGTTTCACGGTCTGTGGCCAGAAGAAGCGGCGCACACCGTCTGCCTGGAATCGCCCTGGTCGAATCCACGCGTTCCTGGGTGTCCTTTCTATGTCACATGTTACTGCAGGCAGCAGGGTTAGCAAACTGGGGGCCTTTACTGACAGGGGTCCCTTTTCTTCAGGCTCCAAGGTCATTTTCCTCACTGTCTGCGAGCTCACACCAACACTTCCCCAAGGACCTGTGGACTGTGGTCGTCTCCAAGCCCTTCTAGCTGCACTCTTCAGCTCCTCCAGACTCTTCAGTTTCCATCCATCATTCAGCCCCAAACCAAAGCCAGTGCCCCATTTCCGTCCCAGTTACCTCTTGCGGCATAAAAAGCCACCCCAAAACTGAGCTCCTACAAATAATAGTTTATTAACCTTTCCCAAGCCTTTCTAGGCTCACTGGGCTCAGTGGACAGTTGTCCTTTGGGGGCATCTCACACGGGTGACGTCAGATGGCAGCTGGGGCCGATGCCCACCACGCCTCACTCCCAGGACTCTCCGCTGATGGCGCAGCTCCCAGCTCAGCTGGTGTTGGCAGGAGCAGCCACTCCTGGTTTCTCTGTGTGGCTTGGGCTTCTCACAGCCTTGCAGCTGGGTTCCAAGAGCCGGCATACTAAGAGGCAGGAGACAAAAGCTGAAAAGCTATGCCCAGCCCTGGTACAGGGTCGCTTCTGCCATCTCTCCATCAGAGCAGCCACAGGCCCAGCCAGGTTGCAGCAGCGAGAGAAATCGTCCCCACCTCCCGATGGGAGCGGCAAGGCCACTCTAAAATAACAAGTGGGCAAGGGCCAGTGTTGAGCCATCTTTGGAAACTACAATCTGCCACTTAAGGATTAAAAAAAATTCTATCAACCCAAAACAGAGGAGAGAGGAGGAAAAAGAAGCATTGAAAAGTGAGACAAATAGTACAATGTGAGGAGATAAAGTCCAAGTATATAATAATCACAATTCCTGAAAATAGACCACACTCATTAAAAGACAAAGATTATCAGAGTAAAACACAAATAAATCAATCTTCATAATATACATGAGACACCCCTATAACCTAAAAACAAAGAAAGGGTGAAAGAAAATGATAGAAAATTTTACATGGCAAATTCTAACCTGCAGAAGACTATTAGCCACCTTAACCGGAGATACACAGACTTTTTGAGACAAAAAAAAAAAAAAATCACTATCAGATATGAAGAGGGTCACTATATAATGATGGAAACGTCAATTCACAAGAAGTGACAATCAAGTTTTATAAAACTGAAAATATATATATTTTTAAAGTACAGTGCGTGCTTTTATGTGTAACATAGGCAAAACATTTAAAGTTAATAAAGTTTTATTTAAGGAATCTTACTTGTGATTCTTTCCACTGCCTTAGTTTCTCCTGAGTTTGAGTCTTAATCTTCAAGATAAGCCCTTCGAACAGAACCTTTGCTCAGTCCACCGTTGGCATGTCCGTCAGTCCATGATTCTTCAGTTGGGCTTCTCTGCTCTTCACTTGACTATGGACATGCTTCAGAAATCCCCCACGCCTTTGGGGTCAGAGTAGATGGATCTGCCTGGTTCTCAACTTCAGACACCCTCTAATCATGAGTGAGTTCAAACCATGTTGACTCTTAAGCTATCACACCCTGGAATAGTACAGATTGTTGGGATATACCAATACCTACGATAAAAAACAATTTTTTCTGACTGTTAGGTCTTTCATAGTTTTAGCAGCTCTGTCTTGTAGTTCCTCCCCACAGATCTAACACACATTTACTCTACAGGGTGTTTCCAACAATGTAGGTCTATGGAAAAAGCCCCATCAAGATAGACCTCAATTAATTCCTCACCCAAGGATACTTTTCTATTTATCATCAGATAGAGTGGGAGGGAGGGAGAGAGAGGGAGACAGAGAGACACATCAACGTGATAGAGCCACATTGACTGGTTGCCTCCCGCACGACCCGACTGGGGATGAACTGCAACCAAGGTATGTGCCCTTGACCAGAATCGAACCTGCAATTCATTGGTCCACGGGCAGATGCTCCAACAGCTAAGCCAAACTGACCAGGGCTTGAAAATATATATTTTTAAATGTGATTTATGAAAGATATCACACACAATTTTAAATTACCAATATATTAAGCAGTAACTCAAAAGCAGGCAAGACTAAATGATATATCATTTAATAGTCATACAAATGTGGTAACACTATCTTTTAAAAAACAAAGAAGTACTCAACACAAAATTCAGAGCAATGGCTACCTCTAGCGGGAAGGCGGGGGAAAGGATAAGGATATGATACAAAGATAGATTCAATGGTATTGGTAACATAATTCTTATGTTGGATTATGGGTTCACAGGACTTTGTTGATTTTATTATGCTTCCCGATTTACATGTCTGTCTCATATACTCCTTTGAATATATTCCATAGTATATAATAAACTGTTAATAAGAAAATGACATGAATCAAGTTTACAGGGGAAACAAAGGAATGTAAGATAACAAAACTACAACTTCATTAAATTAATCATCTGAGTGTTTTTTTCATAGTCCAATCCTTTTTGAAAAAAATTTCGTGTCTTTTTTTTTTTCAGCCTGAAAGGGTTCTTAAATAGTATTTGGCCCTGGCTAGTGTGGCTCAGTTGGTTGAGCATTGACCCATGCACCAAGAGGTCACCAGTGGATTCCCGGTCAGGACACATGCCCAGGTTGTGGGGCTCAATCCCAAGTAGGGGGCACATGCAGGAGGCAGCCAATAGATGTTACACTCTCACATTGATGTTGCTCTCTCTCCCTTCCTCTCTTTCTAAAAATCAATAAACAATTCCTTTAAAAAAGTTGTCTATAGATAATGTATTTCAGGAACTTCATGAATTCCCTGAAATAACAGGCAAAAGTGTGTGTGTGTGTGTGTGTGTGTGTGTGTGTGTGTGTGTGTGTGTTGGAGGGGGAGGATGTGAGGAAAAAGAGTCCATTCTTATGAAAACAGTGTCTAGAAATAAGCAGTGCATAGTAGTTAAGGGGATGGGTCTGGGCGCCAGAAAAACTTGGGTTTGAATCTTGAATGAAACATTCCCTAGTGTGTGATCTTGGTCAGGTTGCTTACCTCTCTGAGATTGGGTTCCCACCTCACAGGGTTATGCACAGATTATATATATGAAGAGGTTGGCACAGTGTCTGATACAGAATGTATATGCTTTGATTATGATTCTTTTTATTGTAGTTTTAATCAAATCCTCAATTGATCCATGACCCAAAAGATTAAGCAACACTCTTAGAAGCAGCAGCACTTTCCCTGACTCTGTGAATTCGGCTCCCATTTCTCCATTGTACATCAGCACAAAGGGCATGAGCTCACTCTGTCCACTGCAGCAAACAAGCACAAGGTTAGATTCTGGGGATAAGTAAAGAGCTCATACTTTCAAAAGAAAAACTGACTTACAAAACACAAGATTCATAAAGTGTACACATCATAAGTGTACAGCTGAAGGTACTTTCCCAAAGGGCACACACTAATCTAAGTGGTCCCCAGGTCAAAAAACATTACCAGCAACCCAAGCGGGAATCCTCATGCCCCCTTCTGGTCCCTACCCCACCTCTCATGGTGTCCACGATGCTGACCTCTGACATCGTGGGAAAGATGGGCTTTTAGACATTAATTAGAACATGGGATGAAAAGTACATGCTGCACTGGCAGAAGGCCCAGGGACTTAGACCAGGCGCACTTCAGCTCGATCCCAGCTGCTCGCTGCCAGGGGCCAGAGTACTATCTGAGACTGCGTTGTTGTGATTGGAAATGATATGGATCAAGTACCAGCATGGCACCTTCCCGTGTGGACTCAGCCTGCTATTCCTTCTTCTTTTTTAAAATCCTCACCTGAGGATACTTTTCCATTTATCTTCAGATAGAGTGGGAGGGAGAGAGAAACATCAATGTGAGAGAGACACATTGACTGATTGCCTCCCACATGACTCCGACCAGGGACGGGGACGAACCGCAACCGAGATACGTACCCTTGACTGGAATCGAACCCGAGACTCCTTGGTCCAAGGGCCAATGCTCTAACCACTGAGCCAAACCGGCCAGGGCTGCTATTCCTTCTTGAGGGGTCTGCATGATGGATGGGGGCCTTGTTAGGGTTAAATGAGATAACAGAACTTTTTAAAAGTTGAAATAGTTTCTCATACAAATATAAAGTGTCATGTGAAAATATACAGAACGTTTGCTATGTGGACTTAAAATGGTTAGATAACTTCTTGACATATTAGTTTAAAAAGTGTGGCAGTTTGGGGACTGTGAATTACAGCTGCTCCAACCTGTCAACCTGGGCACACCTTGAGTGCTCTGCAGTCAGCCTGGCGCCCACACTCTGCTGTCAAGAGAAAACTTCTTTCTGAGGTGGAGCAACTGCCACCATAAGCACTTGTGGCCTGAGCGACGGTTCATCCTCGACAGGAGCAGCTGAAGACACGACGGTGAAGAGGAGAGGCCATCCGTTGACCGCAGGCCTTCCGTCCTGTGGGGGCATCATGCTGCAGGCTGCATAGAAACTGTTTCCACCTTGCGACGGATGCAACATAAGTCATAAAACACCTTGTCAAGTGGACATAAAAAGCAGACATTTCGTGCTTCAACTATATTTATCACACACGCCTGTGTGTGCCTTTCCTCCACGCCCATCCCCAGAGAAGAACATATAATCATGCATTAAATAAAACTATAGAGTGTGAAGGGGAAAAATAAGTCAAAATAAGTTCAGAGCTAACATTTCTGGAGTCCTTAACGTTCCAGAGGCTGTGCACTCTCTCTCTACTTCTCAGGACATCCCTGTGAGGTGGCCATCGTTAACTTCACTTTCCTAGGAGGAAAAGGAGGCTCACAGAAGCGAAATCATTTGTCCACGGTGACACAGCTGGTAACTGCCAGAGCTGGAGTATGAACCCAAATCCGACCAATCCCACGTGTGAGCTCCAGTCACGCGTGGTATTGTCCATCTAGGCATGTACTGACCATTGCTGACACCCTGATATTAGCATTGCTCATGAGAAGTATGTAGCCATCAGAATGGTTGTATCGATCTCACTACAAGCCTCCCAGAAGCAGTACATAATCTTTCGGGAAACTTATTTTTGAGGGACTATCGACAACCTCCAGTGCAGTGAGAGAAGAATGATCATAAAGGAACCAGACCTCATGTGTGAGCCTGAAGAGCTAGAAATGGTAAGGCTCCTAAAAGGGAGGCTCCGGAAAGGGTTTTAATCCTTGAAATGCTGGCTGTCAGCACATAGCACAGTTATGTATGTCAAGATACAGATACCAGGGGTAGACCTGAAACCGATGAACTAAAGCAAAACAGGAAATGGCTTTCTAGGAGACAAAGGGATCTGCAGATGGAATGGGCTGCCTGGAGAGGTAAGCAGACTCCCACTGCTGGCAGGTTCAACAGAAGTTAGAGGACACCGCATCACCGATAACAAAATTAAGATTTGAATTGTCTCACATATATGAACTAGATTCCATAAACTTGATAACAACTGGACTTTGAGTAATCTTGCAAAGAGGTAGCTAGACAACTGGGTGCAGCAGGGCTGGGGAGTGGGTTAGGGAGGGCTAGCCAAAGATAAAATAAGGGGTAGGAGTTTCCATTCAAAAAGGTGCCTTTAAAAATTATTGAACAGCCCAGCTGGTGTGGCTCAGTGGTTGAGCGTTGACCCATGCACCAGAGGTCGCCAGTTCGATTCCCGGTCAGGGCACATGCCCAGGTTGTGGGCCAAATCCCCAGTGGGGGAACATGCAGGAGGCGGCCAATTGATGTTCTCTCTCATCAATGTATCTAGCTCTCTTCCTCTCTCTTCCTCTCTTTCTAAAACCAATAAAGAAAAATAAATAAATAAATAAATAAATAAATAAATAAATAAATAAATAAATAAAAATTATTGAACAAGGGGCCCAGCCAGTGTGGCTCAGTTAGTTGAGCATGGTCCCATGCACCAGGAGGTCAAGGGTTTGATTCCCAGTCAGGGCACATGCCCGGGTTGCAGGCTCAACCTCCAGTAGGGGGCGTGCAGGAGGCAGGCGATGGATGTTTCTCTCTCATTGATGTTTCTCCCTCTTTCTCCTTCTCCCTAAAAATCAATAAAAATCTTTTTAAATTATTGAACATAGTAATTTCCTCCAGAGTGGCTGAAGCTGTCTAACGTAATGATCGAGACAAACTGGCAGCCATGATTCCCACCACTGACCGAGAGTAATAAAAGTGACCAGTGTTATGGAGAAGAAAGCATGAAGTTGACCCATAGACCCAAAGACTCGATAAACAATTGAGTCCTTATCATAACATGTTCTCAATCCTGGTACTCCTAATGCTTAGCAGCATCCCCGTCTAGAGTATCGTAATACTCCAATATCCTAATAAATAACCCTCTTTGCTTAAGATAGCTTGAGTCAGTTTCTCTCACCTGCAGTTAAGAGACTTAGTACATAAGTAAAACAAGGAAAAACAAGTAAAAGAGATTTAGGGGGGAAGGCGAATTTGTACTTGAAATGCTCAGGCAGATGAGTAGCCCACTGTTCCAGAAACAAATGTTTAAAGCCTTACCTCTTCCCAAACCTGGGTCTCAGTGTTCCCGCCTTGAGCTCATAGCAGAGAACTGGCCCATCGGTATAGATTCTCTGAATTATAAATTCCCCATGAACAGAGGTTGTGCTTTTCTTGCTCAGTGACATAACCCAGCACCTGACATTGTCTTTTATAAATAAGTATGTGCTTATTACTACATTCAAACAGTGCTCTTCTAGAGCAAGAAATAGCAGCACAGGACGGAAACTGATCTGCTATGCAGAAGACCTGGATTCTACTTCAAGCTCCGTCTATAGCAAACACATCTCAACTTACTTACTAGCAAAATGGGAAGATAACCTTTATTCCAGCTTTGCACCTTAGAAATGTACCATTTCCTGAAGACCTGTTACCTCCCACTTCCCAATTCAAACATTAACAACAATCATAGTCCAATCTTTCTTTTATAAGCAAGATATATAGGATCTCCTCTCACTTCAATCCTGTAGAGGGGACGCTTTCTTTATAAATCTGGCAAACAGAGATGTGTGGCTCAGATCCCCTTGACAGACTCACTGTCTGACTGTGAGGAGTGGGGCCAGCTGACAGCCACGTTGCCAGCTGTCAGGGTAACCTCGGCTTTGCAGCCAAGATCATGCCAACATCGAGGTGGCCAAAGACCTGACAAGGCAATGGTACAGGGTCTAGCGCTGTCCATCCAGCACCCTACTCCTCTGATTGGCAGTCTTCACCACTCCGGAGCTCCCCCTGGGGCTAAGAGCAACCCTGTCAGCTCTGCATCACAGAATGACAGCTTCCTGGGCTAATTCTGCACCTTCCTTTACTTCTCACTAGTGTTTCTCTCCACTAAACCAAACTGCACTTCTAACTCCATTGTAGCACCTACTTCCTGGACAATCCTGTGATAGATCAAACACTAGTTTGCTTCCAATCTAGTCTATTAATTTACTCTCTCTCTCATTCACTTCACCTCTACCTCTCCTGGTGTTAATCATGCTTGGCAAGCTTTCTTGAGATTTTAATATCAACAAAAGTGTTTTAAGTCCAATACAAGATACAATTATTTTCTTCACAGAAAAAAAAAATGCACCCGGCTGGTATGGCTCAGTGGTTGGGTGTCAACCCATGCACCAAGAGGTTGCCAGTTCGATTCCCGGTCAGGGCACATGCCCAGGTTGTGGGCCCGATCCCCAGTGCGGGGCACGCAGGAGGCGCCAGTCGATGTTCTCTCTCACTGATGTTTCTATCTCTCTCCCTCTCCCTTCCTCTCTCTCTCTCAAATCAATAAAGAAAAAAAAATGCAATTTTACCAGAAAAATTATTTAAATATATTTCACTGTATTTAATAAATTTACTTTTGTTGTAAAAATCAAAGCCTTAAGAGCTATGACAGAAAAATACACCAAACCTTGATAGCACCATCTGGTGGTGCTGAACAGGAACTGTTTATTACTCAATCATTTAGGAAAAGACCTTTTGAAGCCTTGACAACTTATCTTCTGCCCATCTAGCTTGTTTTAAAATATGGCCAAATATGCCCTGGCTGGTGTGGCTCAGTTGGTTGGACCATCGTCCCATACACCAAAAGGTTCGCTTCCCAGTCAGGGCACATACCTAGGTTGCAGGTTTGATACCCAGTCGGGGTGTGTACAGGAGGCAACCAATAGATGTTTCTCTCGCATTGATGTTTCCATCACGCATTCTCTCTCTTTCTCTCTCTCAAATCAATAAGCATGTCCTCGGATGAGGATTTTAAAAAGTAATAAATAAAAATGGCCAAATAACAAAAAATGTAATTAAAGTTAAATCAAGTCTTTCAAGTTGGTGAGTACATACAGGTCTTGTTTTCCATTTTCAGAGCTCTGGAGCATAGCAATCTCTTCCCACGTCTCTCATCACTATAGTAAAAACTATTAACTTACCTGGCTTCATTTTTGTGGCATTTATCAGTATCTGACATTTTATAAACATTTCATCTTTTGATTATCTGGCTTCCTTACAAGACTTTCTCTTCTCTTCCCTATATGGGGAGAAAGCCTTTGTCTTATTTACCCCTATAATCCTGTGTTGCTTGACATATAACAGGTACTCAAAACTTTTCAAATAAATGGGATCTTTTTTAATTTAATGAACAGCTACTTTTAGATCAGCCTTGGAATTAGAAAAAAAATTTTTACCTGAAAGAAAACTTTCCTATAAACTTAAAGACTTTAGGATAAGAACTGATTGAGCCACTAGAGAAGTGAGGGAGAACAGAAAGGCCTGGCTAGCAGAGATGGGGGCAGGACCACACTGGTCAAGAGATGTTTTCAGATGTGTTCAAAAGTGTGTTCATTACTGAAAATGAAAGGCTGAAGGGAACTTTCATCTAACGCATCCCATTCCCAACAACTCTGACAGATATGCAGCCTGCGCTTAAATACGTGTAGGGATGGGAAGTTGCCACCTCACAGGGCATCCTGCCAACTACATTCTGAGACTTCAGGCCACCCACAGTAGCTCAAGTCGCAAGATGGGACTAAATATTATAGACCAAAAGGTTAATGTCATCATTAAAAAACAAACATAAAGTCTAGCCAGTGTGGCTCAGTGGTTGAGCATTGACCCATGCACCAAGAGGTCACTGGTTCGATTCCTGGTCAGGGCACATGCCCAGGTTGTGGGCCCAATCCCCAGTGGGGGGCATGCAGGAGGCAGCCAATCGATGTTCTCTCTCATTGATGTTTCTCTCTCTCTCTCCCTCTCCCTTCCTCTCTCTCTAAAATCAATAAAGGAAAAAAAAAATTTTTTTTTAAACAAAAACAAACATAAAAGGTGTTAATTAGAAAAATTCTTTATTTCTGCTCCTTTCATACACCTCACTGTTCAGGAAACAGCCTCACTTACACGTCTGAAATAATGTACTGTCACACACTCTGTTTAAAGGCAAAGCACCACAGGTGAAGCTGATCAGCTGTCCAGACTTCTCAGCTTATGGGATCTTGCTACCTCGTTTTACATTAATTTCTCAAAGCCAGAAATGTCATCTCCAAAAAATGTTGAGGGTTGTAAAAAATAATTACTTTATTCAATATTATAGGTGTAAAAATGGAGTATATTTTCTTTAAGAAATTAAAAACGGAGAAGAAAATGCCACTTAACATCATTGGTACATCAGTGTACGTCAGCAGGAAAAACACTGTGATGAGCTTGTCCCTTTGATATTCTGGTCCAAACTTTAACGCTTCCCATGTTTTCTACTACATGCTTCTTTTCTGCTGCTTTTCATCCTTTTCCATATTTTATATCAGAGGTTTGGGATAGTCTTTAAAACTTCATTAGCAGGAACAAATCCAGTATCCACGGATTTCTTCTCAAAAGGCACTCTAACCCATCAGATAGCCCCTACAAAAACAAAATTTATAAACACGGAAAGTGAAAAGGAAGCCACATTTCAAAGTGCCCAACCAAATTTTATAATGAATCAAATGACAATCTGAAAATATAATTGAGTTATTCCTTTTTATGGTTCTTAGTTCATATCTTGACTCCCCCACCCCCAATATTTTACTGGGCCCCAGTTTCATTACTCTCCCCACTCAAAAAATAAAGTTACAAATCAATAAGCTAAACAACACAAAATGAGAAAGAAATAATACAAGAAAGAGTTATGTAAAAATTAAAAGAGTCAGAATCAATTTTCTTTGGATTCTCATAACTGCAACAAAAATCATAATGGAAGGTGGTTTTGATTTTCTTAGAACCCTTATATTACCAAAGAGGGCGGGAGGATCAGGAGCTACTCACACCTGGGACGTGAGACCTGAACCCTCGAGAAACAGTGTGCAGAAGCGTGGGTCCCCACCCCTCTGCTCCTTTAGGAAAAGTCCAGACAGCAGGGGGGAGCCTTAGCTGCAGCTGTTAAACAGGTCAAACTTTATGGGGATCAAACAGGAGATCCTTCTACTAAATGTACAACTTAAGCCCTGGAATCCTTTTAGGTTGAAGCATTAAGTTTGGTTTTATAAAGTCCCAAATGTTTTCCTTAGCAAATAATCCTTGCAACCTAATAGTAAGGATCTGCAAGATCGGAGGGAAAAAAAGAGACTGTACAAAGCTTTCCACATTAAGAAAGGGATTAACAATCGATATGTCTCTCTCACATTGATGTTTCTCTCTCTCTCTCTCCACCCCCTTCCTCTCTCCCACTCTATCTAAAAAAAAAAAAAATCAATGGAAAAATATCCTCGGGTGAGGATTAAAAAAAAAAAAGAAGGGGTTTAATATACCCTGTCCCCACTGATGCCTTCAGAACTTCTCTCCTTTGGACACTGCGTCTAACATTTCTATAGGCAAGGCTACTCATGGTAATTAAGCTCTCAACAATGTTAGCTGCTACCATTAGTTCAGAATCAAGTTTCTGTATCTGTAAGGTAAGAAATCAAAACTCTTCACAGGGTTGAGACCTACTACCGTGACTGGCACCTAGCAGACACTCAGAAATGTGATTTTCCTCTATTCCAGCTTCTGGACTCACTTGATCCACAGGGCTTAGATCTTTGTGCAGCCAATGCGATCTCCCTAGAACTCATTCTCGCTTATTTTCCTGCTGTACCAGTCTGGCTGATTCAAACTCTGAGTACAGAAATAATTTTCATCTCACACAACCACCATTGCAACAGCTCTGATACAACCCGATACTTCTCACCCACCGCCCATGCCCCTGCCAAGAAAACTGAATAAAAAAATAAAAAGGCTCCTAGGATATATACTGACCTAGAAGACCCCACATAAATTTACTACTATAAGGCCTGATACTTCACATAACGCATACTTTAGGAACTAAACTTCACAAGAAAAAAAGTTCAAGAAGATTGTAAGGAAGTGTCCACTAATATCTGCACCAGCAGAAGTTACTCAACAGCCAGCTTACATTTTGCAGTCTGAAGTACTGAGGACTCTTAGGGATAGTAGCCTGTCACCTGCACATACTGACGTGTGAGCTCCCACTTTTGGACACTGATCTCTTAATACAGTTAGATGCCGTGGTATTTGTCCTTGTAACTAGTGTGTGACCTATGCTATGTACTATAAATCCATGGATTATTGTCAACCCAAATTTAGATGGAAAACAATACTGAAATGATCAAATTCTTGTTCAAGCTGCCAAACATATTCCTCTCCTATCTTAGGAAAAATTGGGGTAACATTAAGAAATATTATAATGCTATAAAGATACCACATTAGAGGGAAAAAATGAACAAATAAAGTAATATGCTTCTTTTTTTTACTGGGTTTTAATTATGTACCAGACACTGTACCAGATATTATTTTATTTTGTTTTTGTATATGACTTTTTTTTTATTAATTTATTTTTGTTACAGATGTTTCTCCTTTTTTCCCCATTGACACCCTCCTCCCCATCCCCCCACCCCATCCCCAGCTTTGTTGTCCATGTCCATCAGTTATGCATATATGCGCATAAGTTCTGTGGTTTATCTCTTCCCTCCTCCCCCACCCCCTCTTCTGAGGGGTGTCAGTCTATACCCTACTTCCACATCTCTGGGTCTACCCTGTTCCTCAGACTGTTATGTTCATTATATTCCACAAATAAGTGAGATCATGTGATATTTGTCTTTCTCTGCTTGGCTTGTTTCGCTTAGGATAATACTCTCGAGGTCCCTCCATGTCGTCTCAAAGGATAAGAGATATTTCTTTCTTACAGCTGCATAGTACTCCATTGTGTATATGTACCACAGCTTTTTTATCCATTCATCCACTGATGGACACTTGGGCTGTTTCCAGATCTTAGCTATTGTAAATAGTGCTGCTATGAACATGGGGGTACATGTATTCTTTCTGGTTGGTGTTTCAGGCTTCTTAGGGTATATTCCCAGAAGTGAGATCACTGGGTCAAATGGCAATTCAATTTTTAATTTTTTGAGGTAACACCATAGTGTTTTCCACAGTGGCTGCACCAGTCTGCATTCCCACCAGCAGTGTACTAGAGTCCCCTTTTCTCCACACCCTTGCCAACACTTGTTTGATGATTTGTTGATGGCAGCCATTCTGACAGGTGTGAGGTGATACCTCATTGTTGTTTTAATTTGCATCTCTCTGATGATTAGTGATGTTGAGCATTTCTTCATATGTCTCTTAGCCATTTGTATGTCCTTTTTGGAGAGGTGTCTATTTAGTTCCTCTGCCCATTTTTTAATTGGGTTCTTTGTCTTCCTTTTGTTGAGTTGTATGAGCACTCTATATATTTTGGAGATTAACCCCTTATCTGATGTATCATTGGCAATTATGCTCTCCCACAGAGTGGGTTCCCTATCTGTTTTGATGGTTGTTTCTTTTGCTGTGCAGAAGCTTTTGAGTTTGATGTAGTCCCATGTGTTCATTTTTCCCTTTGTTTCTGTTGCCTTAGGTGATGTATCAGTGAAGATTCTGCTATGTATGATGTCCGAAATTTTGTTGCCTACATTTTCTTCTAGGATTTTTATGGATTCACGAGTCACATTTAAGTCTTTTATCCATTTTGAGTTTATTCTTGTGTATGGTGTAAGTTGATGATCTCGTTTCATTTTTTTGCATGTAGCTGTCCAATTTTCCCAACACCATTTATTAAAGAGGCTGTCTTTACTCCATTGTATGCTCTTGCCGCCTTTGTCGAATATTAATTGAGCATAATGTCTTGGGTCAATTTCCGGATTCTCTGTTCTGTTCCACTGGTCTATATGCCTGTTCTTGTGCCAGTACCAGGCTGTTTTGATTACAGTAGCTTTGTAGTATAACCTGATATCCGGTATTGTGATCCCACCTACTTTGTCCTTCTTTTTCAAGATTGCTGTGGCTATTCGGGGTCTTTTTTGGTTCCATATGAACTTTTGAAATATTTGTTCTAGTTCTGTGAAATATGTCACTGGTATTTTGATGGGGATTGCATTGAATCTATAGATTGCTTTGGGTAATATGGACATTTTAATGATGTTAATTCTTCCAATCCATGAACAAGGTATGTGCTTCCACTTTTTTATATCTTCCTCTATTTCTTTTTTCAATGTCCTGTAGTTTTCTGCAAATAGGTCCTTTACTTCTTTGGTTAAGTTTATTCCTAGGTATCTTAATTTTTTTGCCGCGATGGTAAATGGAATTGTTTTTTTAGTTTCTCTTTCCGTGAGTTCATCATTGGTGTATAAGAATGCCGTCGATTTCTTGACGTTAATTTTGTATCCTGCTACTTTGCCAAATTCATTTATTAAGTCTAGTAGATTTCTGATGGAGTCTTTAGGGTTTTCTATATATAATATCATGTCGTCTGCGAATAATGACAGTTTCACTTCCTCCTTTCCAATTTGGATTCCTTTTATTTTTTCTTCATGTCTGATTGCTGTGGCTAAGACTTCTAGTGCTATGTTAAATAAGAGTGGCGAAAGTGGGCATCCCTGTCTTGTTCCTGTTCTTAAAGGAAATGTTTTTAGTTTTTGCCCATTGAGTATGATGTTGGCTGTAGGTCTTTCATATATGGCCTTTATTATATCAAGATATGATCCCTCTATTCCCAAATTGCTGAGCATTTTTATCAGAAATGGGTGCTGGATTTTGTTGAATGCTTTTTCAGCATCTATTGATATGATCATGTGGTTTTTATCTTTCATTTTGTTTATGTGG
This sequence comes from Tadarida brasiliensis, assembly GCA_030848825.1. Taxonomy (NCBI): domain Eukaryota; kingdom Metazoa; phylum Chordata; class Mammalia; order Chiroptera; family Molossidae; genus Tadarida; species Tadarida brasiliensis. Next base: position 81,683,739 of record CM061257.1, on the reverse strand, counting down.
TGTATCACATTTACTGATTTGCGAATATTGAACCAGCCTTGCATCCCTGGGATGAATCCCACTTGGTCATGGTGAATAATTTTTTTGATGCATTGCTGGATCCGATTTGCTAGTATTTTGTTTAGGATTTTGGCATCTACATTCATCAGGGATATTGGCCTGTAGTTTTCTTTCTTTGTAGTGTCTTTGTCTGGTTTTGGAATTAGGATTATGCTGGCCTCATAAAACGAGTTTGGAAGTCTTCCTTCTTCTTGAATTTTTTGAAATAGTTTGAGGAGAATGGGTGTTAGTTCTTATTTGAATGTTCGGTAAAACTCCCCCGTGAAGCCATCCGGGCCTGGGCTTTTGTTTGCTGGGAGAGTCTTGATTACATCTTCAATTTCCTTAGCTGTTATTGGTCTGTTCAAGTTTTCTATCTCTTCCCGGTCCAGTTTTCGGAGACTATGTGTTTCTAGAAATTTGTCCATTTCACTTAGATTGCCAAATTTGTTGCCATATAAATGTTCATAGTATTTGCTAACGATCCCTTTGTATTTCTGTTGTGTCAGTTGTTACTTCTCCTCTTTCATTTCTGATTTTGTGTATTTGGGTTCTCTCTCTTTGTTCCTTGGTAAGTCTAGCTAAGGGTCCATCAATCTTGTTTATCTTTTCAAAAAACCAGCTCTTTGTTTCATTGATCTTTTGAATTGTTTTTCTGGTCTCTATGTCATTTTTTTCTGCTCTGATCTTTACTATTTCCTTCTTTCTACTTGCTCTGGGGTTTTCTTTCTGTTTGCTTTCTAGTTCTTTAAGTTGTGAGGTTAGATAGTCTATTAGAAATCCACATATTTTTTATACAGTACCTTATTTAATCTTCAAAACAGTACTGATGTCTTCATTTAATAGACAAGGAAATTTGCTTAAGGCCTCACACCATGTAAAGATATAACTGGGATTTGTCTGTTTCTCTCTCTTCTTTTTTTTAATTTTTATTTTTAGTAGGAAATAAAAATAAACTTGTTGAAACACATTTACTATAGTTTCTTCTGGAACCATTTAGTCCCTTCTCGTGGCCCAGAAAATGTCATGGTCTTTAGTTATTATATTCAGACTTGTTAGAATTTTACACAAGTAAAATTACTGGCAAATACAAGTACTTAGATTAATATAAGCATTATAGCTAAATCAAAGTAAATCAAGAACTCAAGAAACAACTGGACAGAAAAGCCAGAAAGAGCTTCTATATTTTTTATCCTCACCCAAGGACTTTTTTTTTTGCACTTATCTTCAGATAGAGCAGGAGGGAGAGAGGGAGGAAGAGAGAGAAAGAAACACTGATGTGAGAGACATCGAGTGGTTGCCACCCACACGACCCCAACTGGGGCCGGGGACAAACTGCAACTGAGATACGTGCCCTTAGCGGGAACCGAACCCGGGTGTCTCTGGTCCATGGGCTGACACTCTAACTACTGAGCCAAACTGGCCAGGGCTAGAAAGAGCTTCCATTTAACCTTTATTTTAAGATATTCATTCTTTCAGAGTGACTTCTGTAGTATATAAGGTTGACATTAACACAGAAATTTCTCAAAACACTACGACATGCACTCTTGCATTTAACCCTTGCAACAATCCCATAAAGGTGGGTGAAACAAATACTGTTCTCACTTTGCAGTTGAATGTACGATTGTGGGGGCAGTTATGTGGTTTGCTCAAAAGCACAGAACCAGCATTAAAACACAACTGTCCCCTCCTGGTCCACTACCTCCTCCAATGGTCCTAAAGCAGAAATCTCCCTTTCTTTGTTTATTTATTTGTTTTTAAAATGGTGGCCATAATTCAATTTGAAACACAGAACTTTTAGGATTTTGTTTATCTTTACAATAAAAACACGAATAACTAATATTAACATTTTATGCTTGAGAGCACATAAAACACCCTCTCACTTAATATTGACAGTAATTCTCTGAGTCACATAATTAACTTCATTTAACAAGTTTGGAATTGGAGAGTCCATATAACTAGTCCAAAGTCTCAGAGCAAAGCAGCAGCAAGTCCGAAACTAGCCTCCAAATGCCTCTCCTCCTACCACATACCATCCTCAGCAGCTGTGCATTTTGTTTTGTTAGAATTCCTGCTCCCCTTTGCTAACAGTGAACCCTGGAACAAGGTTTCACTCACTGAAACAACCCTGCTTATTCAGATGCCAGCTTCTACAACCTTAACTTTTTGAGTCAAACTCCAAACCTGGACACAAATGAAAGAGACTCAAACACCTTCAAGGACCAGGGAAAAGCCAGGTCATCAGGCGCTCCTTCTGCAAGACTGAGTTAAGATGCAATCAAATAGTTGGGTTACCCATTTCCTCAACCCACAGAACAATAAACAAACTGGAAAGGAACAAGAAAAGATGAAACTACAATAGCTGACAATGATAACAGTGAGAAGTGACCGCTTACTCTGAGGAAATAAACCAAAAAAATAAATAGTACTACGTCTAATATAAATGTAAGTATAAAATGACCCCGAGTCAAGAAGGCAAAATTATGCTTAACGTTTAGTGTCCAGCACATAATAGTTATCAAGTAATAAATATCTGCTAAATACAAATGAGAACGTTAAGGAGGCAATAAAACAAACTTTTGAAAGAAGTCTGCCAAAAATAAGTAAGATTAAGTTTTAGTACATGTAGGATTAAATTTCACTTATATGGAAGAATCACATATATGCATCATCCTATTCCCTAAATGATGTTAATTTAAGTTAAATATTACTACATTCTAATTCCTTATTTTTCATTTCCTTCCTCCTCTTAAGGAAAATTTCTTTTCTGAACTGATCTCATGACCTTAGGATTTACTCAAGGGCTCCCTAGCTTTTCTCATCAGGCTAAATAAACACTAGTACAAATTACTAAAATGGCAATTTTTGCCTCTCTGAACAAAGCATGCCTTTGGTCTTCAATTATATAATGGAATCTATTTATATAGCTATACAACAGACTTGCTTAAATGTAGGAACCCAACCCTCCTCTCCCAACCAAACTTTTTTGCCTAATTTTAGGTCATTACACTATGACATAGCAGGCCATCTTTTATTTTTTTAATTTTAAGATTTTCCCATTAGGTCAAAAATACCCTAATAGTGGAGGCTAAAGAGAATCTAATGATCATTCATTACTTCTTAGAAGAACCAAGTACAAATCTGTACCAAAGTCTTCTACCCAGCGTACAAACTTGACTTCTTTGAGCCTGTGTACATTTAAAAAGTATCTCACACACACAACTTCACATACATTATCTTATGAATTATAGTAGAAAATTTTTATTTTCAAAATGAAAATCACTCTTCTGTGCTAGTACAATAAAAATATCAGACACTAAAATGTGATTTTTCATTTTAAATGTATTATCATTTATGCAAATGGTCAAAAATAGTTATATTTTATTAGCATCCATGTTTCTTCAAAAGACAAGGCATCAAAGCCACGTTTTCATTTGTAAAATTTTATCAGTAGGGAGACATCAGGTCTTTAAAAAAGCATAAATCAGAAACTATAAAACTAGTAGTACCATTTCACTGCTCTGGTCGTCTCCTTTTTAACGGTAACTCTTGCTAAAGATAAACTTTCTGTGAAACAGTCCAACACTGAAGGCTATCACGATGCATCTCCTAGCACAGCCATCCTCTCTCAGATGCCAGCAACTATCTAATCTGAAAAATCCCATGGTTACTGGTGTTATTAAATGTCTAGTTGTTGTTGTTCCACTTATGAATCAAGTTGTTTATATATGGTTGGGGTCAAAGATAACACAAGTGCAAGAAGAAAGACACATCCCCTCCTTGCTAGTGGTACAGACCACAACCCTACTGTGTGCAACACATAGGCTCACGAACCTGGCTCTTCACTGTGTTGAGGCCTGCAAATATTCCAGAAAATGCAACACTGTTCACTTTCTTTTCTAAAACTGTCCACTGTTTCTCCCTACTCTACATCTACAGGCATTAGGAGCTGTAGCTGAGAAATCACATCAAAGAGGGAACCATCAATTCCTGCCTTCCAAAAATTTAAATCCTAGAGTTACCTGCATGACAAGTTACAGAAAGAAGCAATTTTCTGCTTAGATCATTGTTCTGCTTTGATTACTCCTAAACATAATCCACATCTGAAACCCAGAGAATTAGCCTATTTCCTCTTGTTGACTTAGTTAACAATCTTGGATAATGGCCTACAGAATGGGGACAGGAAGACAAATGTTTATACAAATAACTGCAAAAGTAAAATGGAGGCAATCCAGATAATTAAACACTTATCAAAGCATTTTAGTAAGTACTGGATAGCTCTATTATCCTAAAAGTCAAATGCCTGAGCTAGAAGAAAAACACTCACATCCTAAGGAGAGGGCCTAAAACCATAAGGAAGAATGGGAAGCATAGGTAGAATGAGAACAAATCTGGTTCTATGGGCAAAACCAGGTCACTTCTGTTCTGCTGTGTCTCCAAAGGTTCCTTCTGTTTTGGTTGTTAATTTTTAATAGCCTCCTTATCCTCTCTGGGAGTCTCCTCTTTTCTTGTTTGGCAATGGAAAACATCAGCTTCTTTCCATATACTCTTCCAGTACACCTTTTCCAACAGGGGCAGACATAGGAACTTCTTTTTCTGCCCCTGTTGGAATAAAAAATCCTTTTCCCATCTTTCTTGCCTCCTCTTTCCCATCCAAGGCTTAATGCGTTTTCCTCATACTAACATCAAAGAGCAGCAGCAATTAATATCTTGAAAATATTCACTACTATCACCATTACTACTAGAATCCCATATGTTACAAATTGACCAAAAAGCACATTAGAGAAACAGTGGTCAGTGATGCTACAGCAAAATAACTAGGTTTTCTCATGAACATGCATCAGGAAGACCTATTGGTCTCAATTTTGCTACTAGTGTTAGCTATAACCTTGAGCAAGTCACAATTTTTTTTTTAGTTCTCAGAATTTTCATCTGTTTCAATGAGTTAAATTCAATCTATAATTTTATGTGATCTAGGTCATTATTTTACTAATTTGCAACAAAAGTTAAGTTGCTGATTATACAAAGTACTTAGTAACTTACGGCAATTTCATTCTCATGAATACTCTAGCCATGAAAAAACTCAATAGGACACAGACGAATCCAATGAATAGAAGAAGAAATCTATTGAGTTTTGGAATGTTTGGAGCATTGGATCGGTCTAGGATTATGAAACCTAAACCTCCCATTGTAAACAGGAAGCTGGATGCGAGTCCTTCCATAATATATTGTCCATTTACTCTGAAAAAGAAAGACCACAGCAAAATAAAAAATGAAAATTCCCAGAAAAACAAAAAACTTTTTCCTTAGATTGAAATTCCCATTTCTGCTAAACATTTTTGTACTAATTTTTTATTCTAACCTTTACAACTATTTTACTACATTTCTGGATATTTATTTCAACAAATACTTATTGAGAGCCTATTATGTATCAAGTACAATTCCAGGTTCTAGGGCTAAAACAATGAACAAAACAAAAAGCTTTGTGTTCATGAAGCACATGTCCAAAGGAGTTCTAAAACCTCAACTAACACCAACTGTCTATGAAGATCAATACTCACATTTTAATTACTAGCTTAAAAGGCCAATTACTGTATGCATGTGAATCCTTTACCCAGAACTTTAGTTTGGCTTTTAAAAGTTATGCTATTTAAATTTCTATCAATTTCAAATTAATTTTGAACTGGTTAGAAATGGTTCTGTAAAAGTTTAATAATAATTAATAAATCTCTGGTTTCAAAGGGAAAAATGTAAAAACAAGTGTTACCTTAACTAAGGCTCCATGAACCCCCACAAGGACTCCCAGTGATCTATAAAGCCCTATAATTATGTGCAAATTTTTGTATATTATCTGTATCTGATTTTTAGAGTTCATGGACCCCTAAAAGCAAATTTCTTTGTTAAAGGGATGATTTATACATAGGCATATGCAAGGAAGGTACATATTTTTTTTTGTTAACTAATTGCTTCAACTGAAAACTCAATACATGCACCAAGTTCAAACAGCACAAATGATGACACTGTGAAAGGTTTCCCTACCATCAAGATCGCCTGTCATCTAGATCCCCTCCCCAGAGAATAACAATAATCTTTCTAGGAATATTCTATGCAGAGAATACCATTAATGTAAGGTATAAATACAAATATATACTAGCTATGTTTAAGTGGACAGTTATCAAGTGGACTGTACAAAGCAATACAATAAGCACTGTTCAAGTGAACCAAACCACATTGGAACAGTATTTCATTGCCGACATGGAACTCCCAGGTCTCAAAAGCTATGTTTCTTATTTAATAATGTATATTTCTTAAATGGCCATGTAGTACAATACAGGCCATATGGTTTGGGCCACACTTACCACTGTAGCTTGAAAGCAGCCACAGATGGTATACAAACAGGCATGCCTAGTTCCAATAAAGCTTCACTTACAAGTTAGTTTGCTAAATCCCAGAATATTCTACATATGTATTTTAAATTGATACCCTCCTTAAAATAAGTGATCATATCATCGTGAAATATGTTATTTCCTAATAAATGAATAGGTAATATACATCTCTTACTCCTGCTCACTTCCTGCCATTTCTGAATTTAGCATTTTAAAACAGCTATTGTCTAAATACAGATAGACTCCATAGGTTTCACTACCTTTTTAAACAGGCAGTCATGGCCCAGCAATTTCTTTCCCACCACCAAAATCATTCAAAAAAGGTTATCTTTTACCTGTAGGCTAAGAAAGCCACTGGTCTCTGATGCCCATGTTCATCAGTCATAGAGCCAACACTTGGAGGTTCAACAATAACATCATAAATTATTCCTATATGAAAGATAACAGTAGAGATTAGATTTAATTTCTAGTAGGATTCGTTCTTATCTCTCTAAAGCAGTGGTTCTCAACCTTCCTAATGCTGCGACCCTTTAATACAGTCCCTCATGTTGTATGTGGGCATATCTGCATGTGGGCGGACACGCCTGGAGACAGATAGAGGAGCGGTGTCTCGGTTCCTAAGACCATTGGAAATATGTGTTTTCCGATGCTCTTAGGCGACCCCTGTGAAAGGATCGTTCGACCCCCAAAGGGATCACGACCCACAGGTTGAGAACTGTTGCTCTAAAGGCTCATTTATATTTAAATAGGACTGCTTTGATATAGTACTATAATCAAATGAGGCCCAGCTAATCATCTAAACTTCAGATAAAACCATTCAGAAATTCAACTCAATACTTTAGAATGACTTGTAAAACAATGTTATTTTTAAAAGAGTTATTTCATAAAATAAATTCATTCAGTAACCGTTTCTAATACTCAAGAATGACTCCACCATAAAGCAGATTTAACATTAAAGATTATATTTCAGGTCAAGACAAAGTTCCACTAAGTTTGGATTTGTTTCTATAAATTGAGAACTACTAGAGAAATATTCTTGCTTAAATGTAAAACAAGGACACATTTTAAAATCACATCATTAGCACTAAAGATTCATGATCATTTCTTTTTTAAAATTTTTTTCTTTATTAATTTTTGAGAGAGAGGAAGGGAGAGGGAAAGATAGAAACATTGATGAGAGAGAACATCCACTGGCCACTTCCTGCGTGCCCCCCCACTGGGTATCCGGGCCCACAACCTGGGCATGTGCCCTGACCAGGAATCGAACCGGTGACCTTTTGGTGCACGGGTCGACACTCAACCAGTGAGCCACACCAGCTGGGCTCATGATCATTATTAATATCTATCATCATTTTAAGTATTTTGAATCTCCATTGTCAACATGTTTTTCTCCATTGTTCTCCAACATCCTCACTTTCAGCTTTTCTTAAACACAGACTATGTCTCCCTCCTCACTAACAAACCAATCATATTAGAATTTCCTAATCCCTCTTCCCCCATCTACAAACTGGTATCTGCATCTATCCACACCTCTTTCCCTCCAGCTCCATCAAGGAAGAATCTCTTCTCTGATTATCAGGACTATCCTCTCTTGCCTTCTCTGAGACCTTGTTCCTTTGGATATCTCTTCTCTCTCCTGTATTTTCAACCTGTCTTTCCCTACCATCAACATTCCCCTGACTCCAGATCATCCTAGCTAACATCCCATTTCTGTTTCCTTTTAGAAAGGGAGTCAGGCTTCCTTGGGGGGGAAGGGGGGATTTTGCACATTTGCTGTCCACCCTTCCTCACTTACCCTTCATTCTTCAACTCCCTCCAATCTGACTTCGGCCACCACTGATGTCACTCTTGCTAAGGTTGCCTATGACCTCCATGTTGCTTAATCCAATGGCCACTTTCATTTCTCATTATAGGTTTCCTAGCAGCACTCGATCCCATTTTCTAAATCCATTTTCTTGGAAGGAAAAATGGCTTTTCACAGCTATTATAACACTCCTGTCCATTATTTCTTACTACCTCTCTAGCAGAGCCTCCTTTTCTATAAAACCACTAAGTTTTGGAAGTCCCTTAGGGCTTAATCCACTGTCCACTTTTTCTATATTCTCCAGAACTGAACTCATACCTTCCCACGGTTTTCAATTCTATGCGCTAATGACTCTCAGTGTGCCAACACCTATCAAATAATGTTAGCACCATTAGAATTAGATGTAAGTTCCCCAAGAACAGGAACTTTGACAATGCTCTTCAAGATCTGACATTTGTTATTGACCAACTTCAACACAGACCTCTTTTCTCAGTGCTATTCATACCTGTAAATTCACATATAAAACTAATTATAGTTGGTTATGTCCAACTATTATATATCCCAAAGTGATCTCCGGTTCATCCTTCTCCACCAAAAAGACTTCATTTCTTCAATCTCAGCTAAAGGACATTTTCATCTACTCAGATGCTCAAACCAGACACCAGTAAGATTCCTTCACACTTCATTCTCCCCCTACATCCCACCAATCCATCAAGACCTCCTGAATCTACTTTCAAAATATCTTTCATTGTATTTTTCTCCATCTCCACTGCCTACCCAACCTAGTCTGGTCTAACTCAACTACAAAACCCACCTAATTGGTCTCTCAGTCCCTCTGCCTCGTATATACCCTTTCCTCCAATCCATCCAATTTTGGCTAACATGTCTTTTCCTCAGGAACCACACGCCAATGTAAATGATATTCCCAACTCCCATTATCTTCTCATAATCTCCTGTTCTTTTCCTTCAATGCGTCTGTGGCATTTATGCAGTGAAAAAAATAATGTATCAAAAAAGTGTATGTGATATTTAACATGTCTCAACCATGACATTGTAAGCTTCAGGAGGGCAGGGTCCTTAACTGTTTCATTCACTGTTGTCCCCAGTACCTGGTGACTGAAACTTAATAGGGACTCAATACATTATTTGCTGAATATTTCTCTGCAATAAATAGTTTATTTATAAAGGTACACTCAGTTTTTTGAAGAGACTCCTTTCAAGTGGCAAAACTGATCCCTGGTATGAGACACCTCATGACCTTTTCCCCAGGGGCTGTGGCAGAAAATCTCCCCCATACAACAATCAACTTGGAAAAGGTAGCCAGAATGAAAACTGTGAGGCTTCTAGCAAAGGCTCTGGCTCCAAAGGAGGGAAGAGTTACAGGAAAAAGGGTAGCAGATAAAAGCCCATTGAAGACTCTATTACTTAGCAAAAAAAAAAGCCACATACATTTTAAATTTCATTTATTCAATACAATACCTATTAAAGTGCTGAGTGAATGTTAATGCTACTGCAATGCTAGGATAGTATTTTACCAACATAAAAAATATTTAAAATGTTATTTATTTAAAGGAGCATAAGTAAATTGTCAGTTATGGGGGTTGAGGGGTGTAATTCAAAGATACATTCTAGAACTAAGACCTCATAGTTTCAGATTCTTCCCTCTTCGGTACAACCATTCTCACAAAACGTCTATGAAAATGAAGATATCTCTGACCATTACCTTAAAAGGAGAACCACTTTTACTGTCCCTAACCTGTAGAACTTGAATTCTATCATCTCCAAATTAAGTACCACTTCCCAAAATCTAATAGCAGCACAGTCGTGGAACTGTGGTTTGAAAGGGTGGTGGCTCTGAAAAGACCGTGGCTGGATTGCCAACTCACCACTACACAAAGCAACGCCCCTTTTGCAACTTTCTGTATTTGAAAAGAACGTGATAAAAAATTCGTAAGATTTTAATAGTAATGCTCTTTTCCTTATTCTTTACATTCTCAACTTCTCTCTGAAATACAATACCATCTGCTAGTCTACCTCCAACCTCCAATATTAATAAAAACCGTGGTTTGGGAAATTTCCATTCATATTCATTGTTGACCTGGACCAAAAAAAAGCAACACTGAACCCTATGGTCTGAGCTAACAAACTCAAGGATTCTCGTCTCTCCCAAGGTTCCAGGGGCCCGAGACAAAGAAAAGGTACAAGTCCCACACTCTCGCGTCCCACCATGGAAGTAAAATGAGGCAGACTAGACTTTCCCAGTCCAGACGTTGTCAAACCACCACTGGCCTTGAGGAACATATTCGGCTTGGATCCCTAGGCTAACAGGTGAAGGAGGAGAAAAGCAATGGGAGTGAGAACACGAGTGCTGTCAAGATAAAGGACAGGGCATGAGGGCAAATAAACCTCTGGCTGTTAATACTCGGGACCCCAGAACTTCCCTCCACCCTCTGAGAAGATCAGGAGCAGAGCGATGCTTGCCCCGGGGCGCAGAGTCGGCGGAACAGCCGCCCGCGGGCCGGTGGGCTCCACGCCTCGGCGCCTGTCGAGCCCCCGCCAGCCCGAGTTACCTCCGGTGATGAGGAAGTAAGACACCACCACCAGAGCGTACACCGTCATGGCCGAGGGCATGTGCACCCACGGCGGCTTCTTCAGCTTCAGGTTGGGGCATTCCAGCACTAAGAATGGGACTCGGTACAGAGTCTCCATGTTGGTGGTGGCAAGGGCAGCTCTCAAGCCCACGCGCCACCCGGAAACAGGCCAGTCCTTCCTTTCCTCCGCGCGTGCGCACTGGAGGAAACGGCAGGTCCGCAACTCTGAAGCAGTTTCTATAGCTATAGAAGAAAATAAAACACTATACTTTAAATGAAAACATTTAAAATGATGTATTATTGAATATTTTTCAACATAAATTTGAATAAGAATCTCCTTGATTGCCAGTGAATTAACATGTGATTTATGGACCTTCAAGGACCTGCATGACTTCTGACGTGGCCCAGCCAGATGAGCCCGCCCACTTGCTGACGCTAAGGATTGGAAGCTGATTGGACCTGGGCGCTCTAGGTTCCCAGAGCTGGAGGATGAATGGGAACGTTTGGAAACGTCTGCCTTTCTTATTAGCGTTTTTTGTCAAGAGCTTGAGAAAGTCCTAGGTTGCTGAGCTTTTACTTCCTGATGCATTAGTGGTGATAGTAATAATAATAATTGTTATTAATAATTGCTAAAATAATATAGTATCAACACTTTTTAAAACTACAGTCTAGATCTATCACAAATGTCCAGAGGACATCTCCACAGGACGCCTAAAGTTGACAACCTTGAGTGACCAGAATACTATTTTAAATGACCCGCGTCCTCTCCTCTCTCAGCCATCTTTCAGGCGGAAACACTTTCAGGCAGAAAATTATGAAATCAGCCTAGTTGCTCTCTTGATTAAACCTCCACATCCAAAATATCAGCAGGTATTTTTATCTTTACTACCAAAAATATCTTTAATTCATGCACTTCTCACCATTACATTGCTACCAATCTCTTGGCAGCCACAGCATCTCTTGCCTGGACTACATTCTCAATCCAAGTGATGAAAATATATGATGAAGAATTAGTCTTTGGGGTTGGACTAGATGGCCTGAAAAGTGTTTCGTTTTCTGGGGTTTTTTTTGTTTTTGTTTTCTTTTTTCTACACTCTCTTAAGATTCTGCAAATGTCAGTTTCCTTTTGGAGTAAGAATTAAAAGTAACTGGTTATATAAATCCAGAACAGATTGATAACTTTATCAAGCCAATGTTTACATGTTTTTTCTTTGTTGGTTTGTTACTGAGCCCCTGGTTTTCACAGGATGACATGACTTGGTTCTGCATGTTTAATTGATGTCTCAATTATTGAGAAATTGCTTAAACCCCATAATAATGAAAATATTTATAAAACATTGCAATATCTAATTCTAAATACAGATGAAGCTTGCCTATCTTATGGTTCAATAGTGAGAGTCTCCACAGAGTCTTACTGAGCTTTGTATTAAGGAGAGTACGTTATCTTAGGTTATGAAGGGGTCACTAATAACACCAATAATGAAATGTGCTTACATCAGAATCAGTATTTATACATAGGAAGTTTTTCTGGAAACTATAGAGCAGAATGTTTCTGAACTTCCCATAATTTTATAAATAAAGAAAACTTTGGAACAATTAAAAATATATTGCCTTGAAAAATGAATAAAAACATAAAAATGAAAAGTTTTAAGCTTCTTTTATAGCTTCAGGAAGGAAACAAACATTAATTAACCACTGCTTGGAAGATACTATGTTAAGTGATTTACATTGATTTTTATTTAGTCTTCATGACAATTCTATTAAGTAAATGGTATTATCAGCACTTTACATATGACAAAACTGAAGCTTGGGAAGTGAAGTAAATGCAAAAAGTATAGTATAGTCTGTAATTAGATGACACCTAAAGGCAATTGCCCTAAACATAAGACAGATTTAAGACCTTTAAAGTGGGATAAGTTTATATACTTACCCTTCTTCCTATATATTTTGGGACCAAATAATTCTATATACATTGTGGAAAATACAAAGAAGTTTTAAAAATATTTTTTTAATGAAAATTAAAACTGCCAAGTCAGATCACATTTATCTATGTGTTGAATTACCACTGTCACTTTTTTACCCTGTCTCAAAATGTAAGTTTGTTCCAAGAAAGTAAGCAAAATAAACATGAGGGGACCCTCTGTGAAACTTGTAGGAGCCCAGTGATCCGTAATATGAGAGATATCCCTTCCAAGGTAAAGGATATATGGTACATCTGACTCCACCTTCCACTAGGAAAGACATACAATGTTTAGGGAACCACTTAGGATTTTGGAGGCAGCATATACTTCATTTGGTCATATGATTTTTACCTATTTACTGAGTAAACCAATAAGCTGCTGGCTTTGAGTGGGACCCAGAACAAGTGAAGGCTCTGCAACAGGTCCAGCCTGTCGAGCAAACTGCTCTGTCATTTGAACCATATGACTTAGCAGATCTAATATTACTTGTTATGTCTTTGGAAGATAGGAATGCTCTACAGAGCTTTTGACAAGCCCCTTTAGATGAATCACAGCACAGAGCCCTGGAGTTCTGAAGAAAACCTATGCCATCTTCTGCAAATAAATAATCTCCTTTGAGAAATAACTTCTGGCTTGCCACGGGGCCTTAGTAGAGACTAAACTATTGCCATGAAACCTGAACTATCTATCACCAATTTGGCATTGTTTCACCTATCAATCCATAAATGTGGGTGTCCACACAACATTCCATCATCCAATGAAAATTTTATGCAGGAGATCAGGCTCAAGTAGGTCTTGAAGTTACATGGAAATTGCTTGAGAGAGAATCCAGATACAGATGGCCTACATTCCTGCCATATTGCCTCTTCTCTCTCAACCTATACATGTGGCATTATGGAGAATGCCCTATAACCAGTTAAATGAAGGAAAAAAATGGGGGCTTATTTTACAGATACTTCTGCACAGTGTGCTGGCACTACCTGAAAGCTGATGGATTTGCACTGTAGCTTCACTTGGGGAGAAAAGACATTAAGTGAAGTGAAGAGTGAAAATCTTCCCAGTGGGCAGACTTTTAGCAGTGTACCTGGTTGTTCATTTTCTCTGGAAGGAATAATGGTCAGAGTTATGGGTCTACAGTGATTCATGGGCAGTAGCTAATTATTTGGCTGGCTGGATGGCCAGGGAATTCAACTGGAGAAATGTTGAGGAGGTCTGGAGGATAGGCATGTGAATAGACCTCTCAGTATAGGTTCAAAGTGTGAAGATATCTATGCCCTCAGGTAAATACACACCAAAGAGCAAGCTATGTAGAGAAGAATATTCATAATCTGATGGATAAGATGACCTATCCCAAGGACATCCGTCATCTTCTTTCCCCAATCACCACTGGTGGGCCCACAGACAAAGTGGCCATGGCAGCAGGGATGGAGGTTTTGAATGGACTTTCACTCATCAAGGCTGATCTGGCTAGAGCCACTGCTGAGGTCCCAAACAGCCAATAGAAGAAATCACAAGGAGCCCACAATATGGCCACCCACTTGATAGCAAGTTGATTACATAGGACCACGTCTAGTAGGCATTTGGTTTTTACTGAAATAGACATTTACACTGGATATAAATGTTCCTTTCTTGCCCAACATGCTGCTACCAAAGTCACTTTTGTGCGGACTGAAGGCATGCCTCATTCATCGTCGTGGTACACCACACAGCGTTGCTTCTGGGCCAGGAACCTGTTTGACAGCAAGTGAATTGTGGCAACTGGCTCATGTTCATGCAACTCACTGGTCTTAGCACGTGGCCCCTCACCTTGAAGTAGCTGTATGGAACAGTGGAATGGCCTTTTGAAATTCAGTTACGATGTTAGCTGGGACGAGATGCAGTTTGTGTTATAAAATCAGTGATGAATAAATGATGCTGTTTCTCTTAGAATCAGGATTTACAAGTCCAGGAATCAAATGTAGAAAATGGGAATGGTGCCTCTCATTGTTATTTGTATTGAACTACGAGTGACAGTCTTCCCATTCTCTACAACTTTGAGCTCTACTGGTCTAGAATTTTTAGCCTCAAGGGAGTACAGTGGTATCCAGGGGGCACATCACTAGTTCCATTAAACTGAGAGGTGAGACTGTCCCCTCGACACTTCACTGTTCTCATGCCAGTGAATCAAAAAGCAGGGAAGGGGTACCATATTGACTAGGGGTTGAAGCTGACGATCAAGGGGGAATTAGACGGCCACTACAAAATGGCAGTAAAGAGGAGTACATCTAGAAAGGGGGCGAGCCCCAGAGGTGCCTCTTAGTACTCCCGCATTGTGATAAAAGTCCATGGAAAACTACAATGACCCAAAAGGGGCAGGACTGTTAACGGCCCAAACCTCTTGGGAATTAAGGTTTCAGTCACTCCAGCAGGGAAGGAACCACAACCAGCTGAGGTTTTTGCTGAGGGCAAAGGGAATAATGAATGCGTAGTGGAAGAATGTAGTTATAAATAACAGCTGTGACCACGTGAGCAAAGTCACCGGATAGCAAAGGAATATGACTTATCTAGAATAGGGATGATTATTACCCAAAAATGGATAAAAAGACTTTGTTTTCTCTTTGGAGAGAGCATGTTACAGTTTGTATTAAGAGGAAGCAAACTGTTGCTATTGCCCTTATTTTAAAATTGTTAACTATGATTAAAAAGTTATATATGGATACCAAGTTAACAAGGGATAGATTGGGGTGGATTTGTATTTGTATTGTGTTAACATAGCTAAACCAGAACTATATTTCCCCAAATCCCTTCATGCCTAGTTCTGAATTAGTGTGCACCCCAAGAAACATTATTTTTAAGAGATATTTTTTAAAACTAGTGAAACAAATGTCTACCTGATCACCAGTTATTTCTGAACTATTGAAAATTAGGGATTAATTAAATCAATCGCATTCATATAGTAGATACTACACAACCATTAAAAATGATACTGTCGCCCTGGCCGGTTTGGCTCAGCGATTGGAGCGTCGGCCTGAGGACCAAAGAGTCCCGGGTTCGGTTCCCGCTAAGGTCACATACCAAAAAAAAAAAAAAAAAAAAGATACTGTTGACTTTTGTTTTCTGAAAAGGACAGATGTTCACAATAGGTTTAAAATGATGAAAATTAGACCATAAAATGTTGTCTAGGGTATTGACCCATTCGTTACTGTATGCATTTCCTATGCATGTGTGCTGAAAAAGTCTAAAGGGACATGAAGGTGATTAATATCTATGTGATGAGATAACAAATTATTTTTCTCTACATTGAAACGGTGTGTCTCTCCTGATTTTTCTTTAATAAACACATATTGCTTTTGTAATTAAAATAAATTTGAAAAACAGTACTTTTGGGGACCCAGCAGCTATCTTCTTTCTGGTCTCACATCAGCATGTCTGTGTCTCCAGGTACTGCCTGTGTTCTGTAAAGAATGGGTAATAGTGCTTCTCAGATTGTTCCCGTTACGATGTACCACCAGACAGACAACGATAGTATCAGGAACTCGGTGTATTGAATGACACGTTTTTCATCACTGAATTCCCTGCACCTCTCACAGTGCTGACACATAGTCATACTCATTAAGTATTTATTGAAAAAAATCAGTGAACAAGCCCTTGATTCTTCCATCTCGTTTGATCCTTCCATGTGTCATCTTAACAATTGCACTCCCTTCATGTCTGTATAGTTGGCTCCCTCCTCCTCATCTCCGCCAGCACATATTAGTCCAGACCCACATCAGCTCCTGCCCCCGTGCTCTCCACACTGCAGCAGGGGTGCTTGGTCTCAAAACAGATCTCATTCTGCCAGTCAAGTACCATCCTCACTGCTAACTGCAGAGAAGTTAAGTTGCTGGATAAAAAGTAAAGTTTGTTGGTTTTTATTCATTACTATGTTCTTTCTTTTTCATTTCATAGCTCCTGTCTATATTTTAATACCTGTTTTTTGTGGAAAGCGTGGTGTACTCTGAAAGCATCTGCCTAATCTCACTCACACTTCTCCCCCTTCCCCAGGAGAGATGGGGACCACGGAGGGCAGGCAGTACTGCTGGTGATGATAACATTCACCATTCATTTCTCCTTTCATTCATCAAGCGTTTATAGAGCATATGGCAGAGACAAACTCTGTTCTCAGCGCTGGGGGATGGAGGTGGGGAGGGGACAAGATAAGCAGAGCTTGATTCCTGTCCTCAGAAACTGTCATTCTAGTCAGGGGAGAAACACACACACACACACACACACACACACACACACACACACAATCAGTGCCAGCTGTCTGGGAAGTTCATGCTTATTGGAGGTTTGGACCAATTGCCTTCAGAGTTCTGAGACAGGAGGGATTCATTTTCACAGATAGAAAAAGGCAGATTTACAGACCTCACCTAGCCAAGCATTAAAGGAGGAGCTGGATTCCACAAGGGTTGGGGAAAGGTTTTTCAGGCATGAGGACCAGCCTGACCAAAGGCAGAGATGTGGGGAAGCCCAAGGGAAGATGAATGGTTACATATGACAGAAGAGGAAAGAAAGAAAGGCTGGAGATAGGACTCAAAAAGGAAGGACAGAGCATGATGGTGGATGGGTCTTTCAATGTCATGATGCATTTAGATTTTTAAAAAAATATTTTTCCCTTGATTGATTTTAGAGAGAGAGGAGGTGAAAGGGAGAGAGAGATAGAAACATCGATGAGAGAGAACATTGATTGGCCACCTCCCGCATGCCCCCCACTGGGGATCGGGCCCACAACCTGGGCATGTGTCCTGACTGGGAATCTTGGTGCATGGGTCGACACTCAACCACTGAGCCATACTGGCCAGAATGCATTTAGATTTTATATAATTGTTAGGTCGGTAACATTGAAAGTCTTTTTAATGGAAATCTTCAGTTGTGTGTTTGAAAGATGGATGAGATAGCAGAAAGACATGAGGCAGAGAGAGACCTTTTAGAGCTTAATGTGGGAACCCAAGTGAGAGATGAGTGCCTGCGATACTGTTGGAATGAGGAGAGCAGGGGGGCTGGTAGTAACAGAAAGATTATAAAAGATCTGTCGCAGGTAAAATCACTTGAATTTAATCAACTGGTGGATATGAGGCTCGGTCTCTGAGGAAAGAGAGGGCTATGATGAACGTGTACCGTGTAATAATGGGCCCAAGCAACTCTGCAGCTGAGTCTAAGAGCAGGACCGAAGGAGAAGGCGTCTCCAGGAGCCAGAGGAGGAGACTGAGGAACTGGCCAGGGGCAAGCAGAGCTTCCGGGGACAGCAAGAGCCAGGTTGGAGCAGAGCTGCTTCTCCCCGGGGACTCTGATCACATGTGCTCGCCCTTCTCATCACCCCGACCCACTCAAAGCCTCTCAGAGGGAGATGCAAGGAGTGAGAGGCTGGGGTCCTGACATCTTCCTGCTGAGAACTATTGTTCTAGACAGACCTGCAGGAAGGACCTTAGCGAGGTTGGGAAAGAGGCTAGGGTTAGAGATCCAAAGGTCAGCAGTATCTGGGTGACAGTGGGAATCATATCAGGGGATTAAAATGCTGAGATGGAGCAGGCAAAGGTTTTGTTTGGAGGGGTCATGGATCTCCTTATGGAGCTGATAAAAATTATAAGCTCTCTTCCCAGAAAAATGTCCACACGTATTCACCAAATGTAGCTATACTTACAGGAGGCTCACAGACTAAAGTTAAAAGAGTGAGGGGGATGACCTGGCCGGTGTGGCTCAGTTGGTTGGAGCGTTATTCCATACACCAAAAGGTCGCAGGTTCGATTCCCAGTCAGGGCATATACCCAGGTTTTGGGGCTGGGGTGCTGGGGTGCTGGGGTGCCGGGGTGCATACAGAAAGGATATTTCTCGCATGTCTCTCTCTCTCTCTCTCTCTCTCTCTCTCTCTCTCTCTCTCTTTCTCTCGTCCTCTCGCTCTAAAAATCAATAAACATATAAAAAATTAAAGAGTGAGGGGGAAGAGAGCTGAAGATGATGCCTAGGGAATCACCTATATGATGTGAAGGATACCACAAAGCAGCTACTGCAAGATCAAAGGAGCAGAAGAGCCCGGGGAGAGCAGCAGCAGGGAGGCTCCCAGGGGTGCTTTCCAGCAGGTCAGGTGGAGTGAAACTGGACAGAAGCCACAGGGCACAGCCCGAGGACACTGTATCATGGTCAATGCTCGTAAATGTTTGGCAAATTACATTTATTTCAGTAGCACAGTGTCAGGAGAAGCCAAATTGCACAGATTGCAGAGGGGAGAAATGGATGGAAATTTAAAAAATCATAGTACTGATTTAATATAGAACTTATCCCTCCAACTGAGTATGAAAGGAATCTTCTGTAATATGTATACATGCTCATGTATTTTATATTAAAATTATTAAAGGAAAAGAACTGCAATGTGCACAATTTTACCTGCAAAGCTGACGCTATTCAGTTGTTTTTCTAACGGCCCACGTGTAATTCCTCTCTGTGGCCACAGCGGGGCAGGAGTTCTCTTTCATGGGAATCAGTCCTGCACAATTTTAACTTCGCCAAAATGTATTTTCAGTACCTTGAGATTTATAAACTATATTCACAAGCATAAGGAAAAGGCAAACTTATTTAAAAGAAACTCGTCTCAACGCTGTGATCAAATAAGCGCAATAAAACATTACATAAATGGGAAAGGCTGCTTCCCATGGTGGTGAAGCTTATCTTTAAAATGCAAATAGTTGACTCTTTTAATGATGAAAGAAAAATCTTGTGAAAGCAACATTTTCAGATGAATAAAATATCAAACCCAGGATATTTTCTTTTACATCTAGTTGCCTTGCAAATTATATAGACTCATAAAAACAACAGGGAAAAAAAACAACACAGAAATGTATATTTGTCTGGCACATTTTGGGTATTAAATCTTAAAAAAAAAAAAAAGGAATAATTTATAGTGAAGCTTTTTTATGAGTACAATAAATTTTATTGGTATTTTTGATAATGTAATGGAAAAGATCTATACTCAAAAGAATAAACTGGTAATATAATTTAAGAGTTTAAAGAGTACTGAGGTTTAAATTCCCCTCTAGTGAAGCTTTTTAAAGTAAACTTACAAGTTTTCATTTTTCAATACAGAAATTTATAAAGAATAAAGAACAAAAGTGACCTACAACACGACCACAGAGTTGACCCCTGTTCTTTTTTAAAATAAGATGACATGTCCAGCTATAAAATTCAGAGAAGTGATAAAAATATGAAAATCAAATGCCATCTTCCCCTATCACCCTCTCCCTTTCCCACCCTTCTCCCTTGAAATTAGCCACTATTAATAGATTCTTGTGATGAAGAATATTTTCCATGGAATGTTTTACCCCAAGATTAGGGACCTCATTTAAAACACAGACTTTAATCTTTTCAAAAGAATTTGAACCAGAACCCAGATTGCAGTTAGGTTGCACATGTGAACTGGCAGTGCCTCAGAACCAAAGCCCTGTGTAAGTGGCCAACCAGAGCCCCATCATCCCCCACTGACACCTTTCAGAGGGAATAAGAAATCAAAGTGCCTTCTCACCTCCAGAAATGATCTTTCCAGAGGTAAGGTATCTGGGGTACATTTGAACAGCAGCTGCTCCTTCTGGCTGCCAGGGGCCCAGAGAAAAGACCACTGTCTCCAGGGCTGTCCGTTGGGCCCTTTCATACACACGTATGTCGATTTTACACAACAAAACAAAACAATTCTAGCTTAGAAATGACAAGAGACCCTTTAGGACATTGATTTCTCCATATTTGCACACACTGAAGAGGAAAGTATGTTTTTTATACATACTGAATAAAATATCTAACTTTTTAAGAATGTTGTAAAATATTTCCATATGTACATTATATCAAAGTACTTTTCCCCAAAGTTTGGTTGAAAGGAAATACCCAGAGTATTAGGCCCATCAGAATAGATGTCTCCAGTTGTGGTTTTCAGATGCCCTAACGTGCTTCTGCCCAGAACTAATCAAATACAGCTTGGCACTTCCAGCAGGGTGTGTGTGTGTGTGTGTGTGTGTGTGTGTGTGTGTGTGAGAGAGAGAGAGAGAGAGAGAGAGAGAGAGAGAGAGAGAGAGAGAGAGTTTCTTTACAAAGAGAAAAAATCATTTTGGGTAAAACATGATATAGGAAGGTAAAATATCAGTTGACTTTTGGTTTATTTCCAACATTATCACTTGTCTTTAATCATTCGGAAGGAGAAGATTCCATTGTGGCCATCTTGATGCACTTGGTTTCTCCGTAAGTATGTAATAAGGCTGGTCTAGAACTGCAAGCAGGGTAGGGCCATCCATTCTGCTCTGTGGATAACACAGGATATTTCCCTGAGTCCCTAGAACCTCTGAAGTTCTATTACCTTCCTTTATAGGTGAGGTCTCTAAGAGTTACAGAGGGTAAGAAATGTGCTCCAAGTCACCTAATTGGTTAACGGTGGACCTAAAATTTAAACCCATATTTATCCAACACTAAATTATATACCCTTTCTACCATATCTTTTTTTTTAATTGAATGTATTGGGGTTACGTTTGTTAATAAAATTATATAGGTTTCCAGTGTATGATTCTACAACACATCATCTGTATATTGTATTGTGTACCGTATCTTGTGAAAGGGCAGTCAAGGATCCATTTCAACTAGAAAATCTTGTTAAAATGCAGGGTTTTGGCCCAACTTTCAAGAGATTCTGAAGTCTTAGATGGGGCTCGGGAATCTGCATTTTAACCATCTCCCCAGCAAGTTCTTAAGTGACTCTGAAGTGTGAGAACTATTGTCTACATCGTAATGCTCAGATTTTTAACACAGAAAGGGAAATACGATAACCCTTATTTGAGCCCCTGATGACTATTTGTAAAGGGGTGGCAAGCCCAGTGTGCTGTTCACCGCTGACCATATCCTTGGCATTACCTATCAGCAGACTGAATTATCAGCTTCACCTGCTTGAAATGCCTTCGGCAGAAGTTGGTCTTTCAACTTACCATCAATAATTATAAAGCTAAAATGTGAACAGTCCACAGGGGACACACTGATCCGTGTTCACAGAATGGCCAGTGAAAGGTGTGCTCTGAGAGAACGTTTTCAGGAGAGATGGAAAGAAACCCAGAACTAGCATTTATTAAGTACCTACTAGGTGCCAGGCACATTTAATCTTTGTCACAATCCTGGAAGATAGATATTTCTATACCCATTTTGGGGGTTCATAAAACAGAGACTCAGAGAATTAAGTAGCTTCTCAAGGCCACATAATAGGTAAGTACTGCAGCTTACGCTTTGTCTTACACACCAAGCCACACGCTTGTATGAGTGGAAAGAGGGGGCAAGGAAGGGAGATTGGGGAGATGGGAGACTGTGTATACTCCAGGAATTCTCTCCAGGGTCACTGCAAGCATAGTGCCTGGAACACACCCAGTGCACCGTTAACGTTTGTTGAATTGATTGCTGTGAATTCTTCATGTCATTAAAGAGAACTTTCTAAATGCTAGTACTCCTTGGTGTCTCCCAACTGCCCATGGTAATGATTCTTTAACTTGTTCAGAAAGCAAAACATTTCGAAATCATGGTGCTCTTTTCAGAACACAATAGATTTTTATATTATGCCACGATTTAATTTATTGTTTATTAGAATTTGTGCAAACAATTTTCAGCACCAAAGATTTAAGAAAAAAATGTAAATCAACACATTCACCCATACATTTGGAATTTGTTCTAAAAATTGAGACTACTGGATTACCTTGCAGAAGATCAAAGTTTTATGGTTTGCTATTTTTTTTTTTTTCCAAAATGTTGAATTTCTCCAGATAATGTTCAGAAGAAAAATATAATCTCCCTTGGTTTTAGACTGTGCATTCCTGGAAAATTCGGTATTTATTAAAACCACACAAAAAATACTTTTTGTTTGTATTTAAACGAAGTTTACCAAGGCTTAGATAATAAAAAACAGATTTCCCACCTACCTAAAAATCTGATTGGATATTGGAAAGTAACGTAGGACTTGGGACGATTTGTTGAGAGGACTGTCCTCAACATTACAGAACGTGTTGCATCAATGCCCCAGCAAATTTCCAAAATGCCACATAGGTGCCATCCATTGGCTTGAACCCTTGATTTAAACCAATCTATCAAAAGACATATGTGGCTGAACTAAAGAGCTAGATGGTGAGCTCCTGGGGGGCCCTGGTGGTATCATGTCCACCTTCAGAGCCCCATCCTGAAGCACAGATACTTAACTCATCACCTGGACAGATAAAATGAATTAATGATCCCACTAATCTAATCTTCCAGAGCAGGTGACTTAACCAAGGTAACAGAAGTAGTTAGAGGCAGAACCAGGACTATATATAGAGTCCAGTGACCTTCACATTTGGAATTTCATACCTTCAACTTCCAGGGTTACCTGAACACATCCCAGGGGGTAGTGGGGCGTTGTTAGTTTGGAGGAAAGCAATTTCTAGATTATCAGCTTCCACGTGTACTCTTTCTTAAAATTGGTCACTCCCCCCACCCCTTTTATAGTTGTTTTTCTCCCATTTTACAAAAGAAAGGGACCTCAAACCCAGTTGGTGTTCCATGGTGTATTGACTGGACACATATAACATTTGAGGGCAGTAAATGGACCACTTTAAATACTGGGGCAAGCCCAGCCCCCTCAGACAAAGCACCTCTGACGGCCGCCCATCCACTGGAGAGCCAATGAATGACCTGGGGTAACATTTTGCAGGACTCAGCACAGGAGTACTAATAGATGTCTCGTATCATGTCAGATATCATGTCTAAACACTAATAAACCAAGCTAACAAATGGTTCAGTAAGATAAGTTTCCAGCCTCCCACTTGACAGACATGACTTCCAAAGGTCTCAGAGGCTGGGTTCAACACTAGAATTGCAGGGCTCTTCAGAGTTCTCTGTCACACGTGGCACTGACACACGAGCAGCCTGTTCCCTGCGAGGCCCACTTGGTGCCAGGCCTCTGTCTCTGCTTCCGACCTGGGGGGCCTCTTGTGCAGGTGTGTGCACAGCCCAGCCCACACATCCCAGCTCCTTTCACAGCCCCTGCAAACACCTCAGGCTTTGGGTGAGCACCCCAGGGAGGAGAAGTGCTCAGGCCCAGCGAGGGGCTTGGGATGCCTTGGGTAGGGGTTTCTGGGGCTGTGTGCACCTACACCCCATGTGAGGGTGTAGAAGGCGAGTATACATTTGGGGTCAGCATGCCCCTCAGTCCCCTGGACTCTGCATATGGGTTGGGGTATTGCCAGAGTGGGACCCAGAGCAGGGCCTCTAAAGTGTGGGGCTCAGGGCAGAGGTCTCTCTTGCTCAGATCTAAGGCCCACAGTGGTCTGAACAGAAAGCTATAAGAGCCAATAGAACCCGGCACCCTGTTAACTCCCTGACCTCATCTCCCGCTCTAGTCCAGCCACATGGCACCCTCCTGCCTCCAGACTATTCTCTTCTCTGAATGCTCTTTTCTAGACATCCTCCCAGTCTTTCCTCACAGCCTGTAGGTCTTCATTTAAGTGTCCCCTTCTCAGGGAGGCTTTCCTTCACATCACTGTTTAAACTGCAATCCCCTGCTTTCTCCTGCATTCGATTCCCTTTCCCCGCTTTATTTCTCTCTATCGCATACACCAGTCATATCATATTATTTCATATATTCATTCATTCATTCATTCATTCATTCATTCATTCATTCATTCATTCTTTCCCCTTCATCATCTGTCTCCTCTCATTGGAATGTAATCTCCAACAAGGCAGGGATTTTTGTCTGTTTTGTTTGTCCCAGTGCCTGGAACAGTTCCTTATAAATAGTAAATAAATTATAAATATCGCTTGATTGATTGATGGTAAAGAAATAAAAACCAGTGGCAGGACTTTGCGTCCTTCCGTTTTACACATCAGGGAGATGTTAGACTGGAGCAGGGTATCATGGCCCACACCAGAGTGACCTACATTCAGATGTAATGTAGAATGGGTGGGAGGGAGTGATGGCAATTTTCATTCAACATCCTCACCTCTTTCATCTTCCCTGATTGTCAGAGCGGATGACCCCGAGAGAGCACGCCTTCAGAGCGAAGCAGAGAACGCAGATGAAAAGGCAGCGGTACCTTATTTTGTCCAGAGGACAAATGGGTGCAAGACTCCATTGCCTCCCTCCTTTGCTTTTTCTTTCTTAGAAATAGAATTCTGGGGATTGCCTATTGGGAAAAGACTTTTAATATAAAACTTCCAACTGTTAAAAGAGTTGATTCCTGTATTTTTTTTTTAATGGTTGCTATGTAGCTTCTATTTGATATATTTTAAAAGTGATAGAACAGTTGTTCTTTTTATTATTCATCTTTATTATGCTGGAATTATATCCTTTGCAACAATTTAAATTTATAATGAAAAGTTTTAGATGATCATCTAAAAATGTGCAAGGGTTTACATAGCTTTTCAAATTCTTTAAAGAACAAGCAAGCAAAAAATGTATATATTTAAAGACCATTGCATTGTACCGCTGTTTTAGTGGTATATTGTTACATAACAAACCACCTCAAATTTTAGTGGGACAAAACAACCATTTTATTTTCTTTTCGCCATCCTTTGGGTTGACTAGACTCAACAAGGCAGTTTTCTGCTGGTCTTGCCTGCAGTCCCTCATGCAGCTGCAGTCAGATGGCAGCTGGCGCTGGACACAGGGGTCATCAAACAGGGAAGGTCCACAAACTACAGCCTGCAGGCCAGACCTGCCCCCACACCAGTGTTTGTAAGAAAAGCTCTATTAGCCCTGGCCGGTTTGGCTCAGTGGTTGCAGCATCGGCCTGTGGACCAGAGAGTCCCGGGTTTGGTTCCCAGTAAGGGCACGTACCTCGGTTGCAGTTCGTCCCCAGTCCCGGTTGGGGTTGTGCAGGGGGCAACCAGTCGATGTGTCTCTCTCACATCGATGTTTCTCTCTCTCTCTTCCTCTCTCTCCTGCCTCTCTATCTGAAGATAAATGCAAAAATGTCCTCGAGTGAGGATTAAAAAATAATAATAATAATAATAAAGCCCTGACCACTTACTTAGGTATTGTCTGCGGCTGCTGCCACGCTACATCGCAAGAGTAATTGCAAGACACCATATAGCTTATAAAGTCATTGTACGACTTACACGGATGCAATGAACATTTGACTTTTCTCAAGACTGTCCTTAGGCATGTCATGCTGTCAGCTTATTTCTAACAGGAACGAGAGGTGGGGTGGGGGTGGAGAGGGCACAGCCCTCAGGCTATTTGCACAGGCCAAGGAACATAGAAGCTGAATGAGTATCCGGGGAATTCAGTCAATAATTTTGATCTTTTCCTTCTTAATAGTAGGCTGATGCCTAGAGTATCTAGGGATTGCATAATTAAAGTAGCCTCTAATGCAGAGTAGAGTGCCTTTGCTTCTAAGTAAAATAAAAAGTTTAGGAAAGCTTTTCCTTCACTGGTCTCCCTTAGGAAGGAAAAGGTAGCATAAATCTTTTGGGGCCTCTTAGGTGACTAAATGCTATTTGCTAACAGGAATGTTTCTTTTGAGTGTTTAACAATTTCTTCAAATGTATCAGATATTAAGAGTGAATTGGGTTGCACAAATTACTTTTTTTTAAAAACATACAAGCTGTTTCTTGATTTCAGATATTTGCACATGATGGTTCTTATGTCTAGAATGTTCTCCCGACTTTTCACCCAGCTAACATCTCCTTATTCTTGCCCTGAGCTTAAACATCACTTTCTCAGAAAAGCCTACCGTAACTTCCCAGGAGATCCCATTCTTACACTGTTTAACAGCACTGTGTACTTTCTTTTATGATTCTTATCCTAAAGTGTGCAATTAAAAATGTATTTGTGGCCCAGCCGGTGTGGCTCAGTGGTTGAGCGCATGCCCCAAGAGGTCGTCGGTTTGATTCCCATTCAGGGCACATGTCCATGTTGTGGGCCTGATACCCATTGGGGGCATGCAGGAGGCGGCCAGTCGATGTTCTCTCTCATCGATATTTCTGTCTCTCTCTCCCTCTCACTTCCTCTCTCTCTAAAAATCAATAAAGAAAAAAAATTTTAAGAAAATGTATTTGTGCCCTGGCTGATTTTGCTCAGTGGTTAAAACTTTAGCCTGAGGACCTAAGGGTCTTGGGTTCAATTCCTGGTCAAGGGCACATCCCACAGGGTTGTGTGGGAGGCAACCAATCGAAGTGTCTCTCTCACATAGATGTTTCTCTCTCTCTCTCTCTCTCCCCCCTTTCCCTCCCTCCCCTCCACTCTATCTAAAAAAAAAAAAAAAAAAATCAATGGAAAAAATAGCCTCTGGTGAGGATTAACTATATATATATATATATATATATATATATATATATATATATAGTTATATATAGTTATATATACATATATACATACATATATAGTTATATACACATATATATGTATATATGAAATCCAAAAGCATCTTTTGATCTAGAAATGTTGTGAATCTTATCTTTTAGAAAAGAAACTCATGGAGATGGTTTGCTGATTTCCTGTGTAAATACCTCCACCATGCCAGTTTCAAGGTTCCAACCTGACACCACTGAACACAGAGCTGGAAAGAGACACACAATTGGCTCTGACAGCCAGGAGGAGCTGGCTCCACACACCACTGCTTCTGTTGGTAATATCTAATAATTATAGAACTTTAACCAGCAGTAAGTAATCTAACTCAGAGAAAAATCATAATATTCAGCCCTGCTTCACAATCTTTTTCTTTTTTTTTAAATCCTCACCCAAGGAATTTTTTCCATTGATTTTTAGAGAGAGTGGAAGGGAGGGAGGGAAGAGGAGAGAGAAACATCAATGTGAGACACATTGATTGGTTACCTCCTATACCCTCCCCGAATGGGGCAGGGGATCGAACCTGCAATCCAGTTAGGTGCCCTTGACCAGGAATCGAACCCAAGACCATTTGGTGCTTGGGCTGATGCTCTAACCACTGATCCACACTTGCCTGGGCTGTTTCACAATCTTACTCCAAAGACTGGTAGAGCCCAGCTGGTGTGGCTCAGTGGACTGAGCATTGTCCCATGGGCTGAGAGGTCCTGGTTCGATTCCCGGTCAGGGCACATGCCCGGGTTGCGAGCTTGATCCCCAGTAGGGGGCATGCAGGAGGCAGCCAATTGATGTTTCTTTCTCACATGAATGTTTCTATCTCTCTCAAAAAAAAAATAAATAAAAATAAAAATAAAAAAATGTAGAGGGATACATCATTTTACTACACCTCGCTTTATTGCTCTCCACAAATGCTGCGTTTTTGGTATTTTTTTAAAAAGTGAAGGTAAGAGTCTACACCAGGAAAAAGATTAGGACTTGCTGAAAGCTCAGATGATGGTTAGCAATTATTAGCAATGAAGTATTTTTTAAGGTATATGCTTTTTAAAAGACATAATGCTATTGCACACTTAATAGACTAGTATAAACGTAAGTTTATATCCACTGGAAAATCAAAAAGTTCATGTGACTCACTTTATTGTAGTGGTCGGGAACCAAAACCACAATGTCTCCAAGGTATGCCTGTATATGATTCCAGTTGGTATGATAAAATAGTTTATAGTTAAGGCTGGATATAGCCCGCCTATCAAAATTCTGGTAGCTCGAGCTCCAAAACATTAGGATAAAAAGTATATGTTATTGCACTGCTGAAAATAAATTAGATTTATTTAGTTAAATATATGGATGTTTTCTGCTTTTAAGAGTGAAAGATTCCCCCTACCCCCTACCCCGCATCCTTCTAATAGAATTATAAGCAATTCAATGGAAGGAGAAATATTAGACTTTAAAGAGAAACCACTGACTACATTCACATGTCTTTTTAGGAGCTTGTCAAAAATACTTCAAGTCACACACAGAACTGGATTCAATAAAAACTTTGTTTTTTATAAAAACAAAAACCTAGAACAGTGCAGAATCCACTTGGCCACTTGGGCAGAGTTGGCGCTGTGTCCACACCAGTCTGAGTGTTGGGGCGGGAGGAGAGAACTGGACCTGGGCAGTGAGGTGGAGGGAATTAGCAGAGGGAGGCTGAAGAAGTGTCTGTGGTCAAGAACTTCTGTGGCTAAACTAACACGGGTGAGAAATGGTCACTCATCAGGCATATTTCACATCCCTAGTGTTATGGATATGAAATGTGCTAGTGTTATAAATGTTTGTTCCTCCAAAACTCATATACTGACACCCTAATCCCCAGTGTGTTAGGAGGTGATGAGGTCATGAGGTTGGAACCCTCATCATGGCTTTGGTGCTCTTGTAAGAGCAGAAAAGGGCACTTGCTTCTCTCTCCTCTCTCCACCATTTGAGGCTACAGGAGGACGGCTCCCTGCCAACCAGGAAGGGGGACCTCACCAAGAACTGAGCCTGCCGGTACCTTGCTCTTGGACTTTCAGTCTTCAGCACTGTGAGAAATAAATGTTTGTTGCTGAAGCCACCCAGTTACAGTAGTTTGTTACAGCAGCCTGAGCAGACTACGGAAACATTTAGGAAACATCATTGTAACCCCAATAATTAAACGTGACTATTGAAGTACTGTACTTTAATACCAGCTTATAAGGTTTTTTAAATTATTTTTTTAATCCTCACCTGAGGATATTTTTCTATCTATTGTCAGATAGAGTGGGAGGGAGAGAGAGGAAGAGAAAGGGAGAGAGAAATATCGACGTGAGAGGGACACATTGACTGGTTGCCTCCCGCACGACCCCTACTGGGGCCAGGGACAAACCACAACCGAGGTACATGCCCTTGGCTGGAATCGAACCTGAGACTCATTGGTCTGTGGACCGACGATCTACTGCTGAGCCAAACCGGCCAGGGCAGAATTTATTGATTTTTAGAGAGAGAGTAAGGGAGAGGGAGAGAGAGAGAGAGAAAGAAACATCGATGAGAGAGAACATCGCTTGGCCACCTCCTGCATGCTCCCCACTGGAGATTTGGCCCACAACCTGGGCATGTGTCCTGACTGGGAATAGAACCAACGACCTCTTGGTGCATGGGTTGACACTCAACCACTGAGCCACATCGGCCAGGCAGAGCAAAACTTTAAAAAAATCAGCATAAATGAAATAACTAGATGTATAAGAATGCTCACAAGTGTTAAAATACAGAAAACTTAGAAATAGCCCAAATAGTCAAAAGAAAGGGAATATTTAAATTAAGGCACAGATTTGATGGCATATTTATTCAGTCACTAAATTTTAAAAAGAAGTATGTTTATGGGGGTGGTTAAGGGTGGGAGGGTTCAAAGTTTATATATAAAGTATGCTTCCAATTTTTATTTTAAATGTCTTTTGTCTCGAAAACAATGGGAAGACATTAAACTGTTAAGATATTTTATAAGAAAAGTGAAAACATTCAAATTTGGAAGAAGTTAAACCATTTACATATGAAGAATTCTTTGAAAAGTATGTGACTTTAATGCTTTAGTTTCCTCAAATTCCTAAGTTATTAACCCATTCATTTTGTTGAAACTTGATAATTCTCACATTAGAACCTGGGTTCAGGCAAGTTGTTCTATGGAACTTTCTGTAGTAGGATGGAAAGAGCCCTGACAGGCAGAGGCTTTTCCTCCACAGCTATTATTTAAAAATTACATCTCAAGCCTTTCAAAAACTAAGTTCACAAAGCAATTGCGTTGTTCTGATTGGAAGGCATTTGAGGAAAACGTGATGGATCTCAATCATCTGAGACAATGTTAATAGGAACCTCAGCTATCATTTCTTGTGCTAAAACGTTTATTGGGGGTATGCAATCTTTTGTACATGTATTTAGACTCCCTAAATACATGTACAAAACTTCTAATGGGTCATGTTACACAGCCTGTGCGCCTCAGTGCCCTCATTTATAAAATGGGGATAACGAAGGTGTCACAGGGTTGTTGGGAAGACTAAATGAAGATGTTAATTGCTTGGAAGTATCAGGTACATGGCAAATAGGTGTTAGGTAGTACTATGGCGATGCTATCAAGTATTGTTAAAAAGAAATTCTTGAGCATGCAGGAGGCAGCCTATCAGTTTCTCTCTCATATGGGATGTCTCTCCCTTCCTCTCTAAAAAAAACCAATAAAAACATATTTAAAAAAAAAAAAAAAAGGCCAGAAAGATTTCTGCCCTTTCCCTCCTTAGAAAAGGGCACTGCCTCTTATTAGAAAGAGGAAACATTCCTCTGCACTAAGACATCAGGCCAGTGACAGCAAGGTCTAGAGCAGCCGTTCTCAACCTGTGGGTCACGACCCCTTTCACAGGGGTCGCCTAAGACGTAACAGTAGCAAAATTATAGTTATGAAGTAGCAACGAAAATAATTTTATGGTTGGGGGTCACCACATGAGGAACTGTATTAAAGGGTCATGGCATTAAGAAAATTGAGAACCACTAGACTCTGGAGGAAAAGGGTCAAAATCTACAGAACTCTCATTATTGAGTTTCTAGACTTGGCTTGTGCAAGCAACCTGGGGGCTCCTCTCTTGAGATCAGAAATAAGCTTGGCTTGACCTGAAAAAATGGTCTTGGAGGACAATTCAAAGGCATTTATGTACGCAGAATACTTGGATGGATGCTTGGTAGTCTCAGCACTGTTAATGAACTATTAAAATCCTTACATACGCCCTGGCCGGTTTGGCTCAGCAGTTAGAGGGTCAGCCTGCGGTCCAGAGACCCGGGTTTGGTTCCCGCTAAGGGCACGTACCTCGGTTGCAGTTTGTCCCCGGCCCTGGTTGGTCATGCGGGTGGCAGCCACTCGATGTAAAATGTCCTCAGGTGAGGATAAAAATAAATAAAAAATAAAATCCTTACATACTTTTGCATTAAGAGTGGTCAGGAACACCCTGACCCGTCTGGCTTAGCAGTTAGAGCATCAGCCCAAGGACTGAAGGGTCATGGGTTCAGTTCCCAGTCAAGGGCATGTACCTGGGTTGCAGGTTTGATTCCTGTGCGGGAGGCAACCAATGTTTCTCTCTCTTCCACTCCACCTAAAAATGAATGGAAAAATATTCTCAGGTAAGGATTAAGGGAAAAAAAAAAAAGTGGTCAGAAACAGTATTATAGTTCAGAGAAAATACTGGGTGTGGCAAAAGTAGGTTTACAGTTGTGAGTAGTTCATTCTCATAATTACTGTATTCTTTTCCATACTAACAACTGTAAACCTTTTTGTTGTTAATCCTCACCTGAGGATATTTCCAGAATAAATCCATTGATTTTTCAGATATAGTGGGAATGAGGAAAAAACACTGACATGAGAAAGACACATTAATTGGTTGCCTGCTGCATGACCCAGACCAGGGCAGTGGATCAAACATGCAACCCAGGTACGTGCCCTTGACTGGGAATTGAACCCGAGAGCCTTCGGTCCCGGGGGCCGATGCTCTAACTGCTGAGCCAGACTGGCCAGGGTTACAAACCTATTTTGCCCTATGCTGCATACTAAGGTCTATTATTTTTAATGTTCTGATCTGGATTATAAATACAACATAAATCTGAATTTGACTTTCACTAGACCCATGACATGAGGTTTTGTACACAGGAGTTCATTATTTGCTGATATAGTTTCAAGCTCTCCAAAATAGACCATTTTGAAAGTAAACTAATTAGAGGGTTTAAATAGTGTAAAAATACTTCCATTCCAAATAACTTGTTGAACACTGAGATTTCTGTCCTATTAATCTTGGTGAAAGAGCCACTATGAAAAGGATCCAAGTGGTATTCAAAGAAACATTCAGATACTTCTCAAACTGCCTTGTCTTATAGTTACCATAAAAATATTCTAGTGATCACTGACCTCCCCCACGTCACTGTCACTTAGAAAAAGTAAAAATCTAGAAATCACAGGGTCCCCAGATAACACACAGAAACCAAACCTGGATACTAACAAATTACAAGATAAATAACAGAACGAGCCTTTTAATTGCTTTTATTACTCAAAAAAGCTTCATTTTTTTATTTAGCTTTCTGACTCTGGGCTTGTGCCTTCAATACTTTCACAACGATTTTCTGCTCCTCAATAAGGAAAGCACGCTTGATCCTAGAAAGGAAAACATTAAATGAATAGTTAAACCCAAGAAAAATACCAGAAAAGAATTAAGCAAAGCTATCGGGGAAGACACCCAGGAAAGTAAATAAAACCCACAAGTATACACTAAAAACTGAAATCATATGGACAGACTCTTTCAGCCTAAGCCTTCCCATACTGACTGGCATTTAAAGCAGAATAATTCTTCAATTCTATGCCAGCACACCTGCCCTCCTCTCCGGAGTCAGGATAAACTATAAAATCAGCCCCACTGGAGATGGCTCTCTGCCACTATGGTAGCTTTCATTTACCGCGTTTCATTAGGATCCAGGACTAATGACATTACTTGATTTGTAAAATGTCTTAGAATATTTTATCCACATTATTAAGAATTTCCAGTAAAAACACGGAAAGGAGTTGTGTGCTAGCAACCAAAATGAAGCAATAGAAGATATTTAGCAAGAGGTACTTTATCAAGAGCAAAGATTTTAGGGCCTGACTGAGGCCAACTCTACCACTTACTAGCTGTGTGACCTTGGGCAAGTTACCTTCTCTGTTGCAAGGGAAGGAATAATTTCATACTTGTTTCACAGGGTTTTCAGAAAATTTAAATTTGGAAGGACAGGCAATTTCTGTACTTTGAACCTCCATTTAGACAGAAAGCATATTTTTCCCTATCACTATTATTAGCACACAGGATCTGGCAAACAGTAGGTACTATACCATTTATTTTATCAAAGTTACCTCCAGAGAAAGCACTCAGTTAATTCCCACAGAAACTTGTCACATCAACGTTCCCTATTGGTACCCCCATTATCTAATAGCCTAAACTCAAAACCCTGGGACCCGACTCCTTCAAATCTCCCTGATGTAATCATGTTACAGAAATACCACTGATGCCACTTACTCAGGACCTTTAGAAACTCCCTAAACTTACACAAAGCAAAGACCACAGATGCCCTCTCAGTGTCACAACTGATGCTAAGCTAAAGGCTGCACTACAGAGTCACACCCAAATCTCCAGCAGCTAGGGCCTGAGAACTATTTTTTTTTAAAAACTCTTACCCAAGGACATGCTCATTGATTTTATTTTATTTTTCTGGTCAACCTCACCCAAGGGTATTTTTTCCATTGATTTTTTTAGAGAGAGTGGAAGGGAGGGAAGGAGAGAGAAACATCGATGTGGGAGAGACACACCAATTACCTGCCTCCCATAAGCGCCTGGACCAGGGCTGCCCACTGATTTTAGAGGTGGGGGAGGGAGAGAGAAATCGATGTGAGAGAGAACATCAACTGGCTGCCTTCTATAGGTACCCCAACGGGGAATCGAACCTACATCCTTTCAGTATACAGGATGTCGCTCAACCAACTGAGCCACACTGGCCATGGCCTGAGAACTGTATTTTTAATAAATGTCCCCATGTGAGTATGTCTGGCAAAGTCTGGTAAAAAAGCCAAGCTCCTCTCACTTAAAATGCATAAACCCCTTCACCTCCACCCTGCCTTTCCAACTTAATTTCTCATCATTTCACACCCTCAGTGTGCCAGATCAAAACTATGTACATTCCTTGCCGTCATCCACTTGTCCAAAACTTACTCATCATTCAGATTCCACCTTAAATACTATTCCCAGGTACCCAGCCACTTGAGAAGAATTTTTCCTCTAAACTTCAGAGTTAAGTTTGTATCCCTATAATGTGCCTTAATGTTCCCTGACAAATTAACTCCTAAAAGGCAAAATGAACCTGCAAGGTTTGGTGTCAGATTTAGCTCAGAAACTAGAATAGACCACTTTACAGAACTATCTGAATAAACTGGAAGCAAACTACTTTTCTGAACCAACTTCTTCACTCATGAAGACTCATCATCTCTCCAATCTTTCCACTTAGGTCTTTGGAGACAATTTAATACAGTCAGTAGGGTTAAGAGCAAGTGTCTCAATAAAGCCTGGAATAAATGACGCTGCTGCCCCTTACCAGCATGTGAATTCAAGCAATAAGCCTTGGTTTCTTCACAAAAATAATGGTAACAGAAATATCTCCCTGACGAACATGCAACAGTATTTATTATAAAAAAACACTGCATAAATGTTAACTCCATCATAAACTCCAGAGCTTCCACTCCAGTCCATGCCACATTCACATATTCAAAAGACCTAGCCCTCTACCCGAAACCCTCTCCCATCCGGCCTGCAGGTCCTAATGAGGGTATCATTTCATTAGCCTCCACAAAGTACAGGGACTGGTCCAAGTGCTTGAAAGAACTGATTTTGTTGAAAGAATGATTTCACTATCCATCCTGCTGCAGTTTTATTTTCTGGCACACCAAAGGTTTCCCCGCCCTCCCCAAAAGCTCACGAACTCCCACACTTTTAAGTATCAAGTTAAAAATTATCCTTCAGTGATAACTTTTCCACTTTCCTTGTCTACCATCTCCCGACTAGGCTCTACTCCAGCACATTGTAACTACATACATCTATTCTGTTCCTACTTTTAACCTTTCCCATTCTCCATCTATCTTAAAGCCCAAACAACTAATTGTTTCTTACCTGCCTCCCCTACAAAACCAAGGTCATTTTAATTTCTATATCTAGCATAAAGATGGTCCCAAATTCTAATGAATTATTTGGAACTAATATAATTTATTAGTTTGTACAGCATCAATTATCCCTAATTTGAGAAGGATCCTAAAGCATGCTACTTTTGTTTAAGTAAATTACTTTTCCCACCAGTCTTCTAGCAATGATTAGCATGCAGTGTACTAAACAGATGCACACACCTGTTTAAGAAAGCCCATTTAACCGAAAAGTTCTATTTACCTGTCTCGGACACATTTGGCACACATGGATCCACCATAGGCCCTGCTGACGTGTTTTTTTGTTTTAGACAACCTCATTAGAACTTTAGGCCTCACGGCACGAACCTGCATAAAGAAAATGTTGAGGTTATTTTGTGATGCGTTTTACAGGAACAGAAACTGTGCTAGATTTCTTTTATAGGTGGTTAAGTGCAAACATTAAAATAGGTTACTAAGTTAAGTGGTGTACTGATTTACATGAAAGGCATTTCAGTGTACCTGTCACATTGGCTTTAAAAGAAAACATACATTCTTGACAGGTATGGATAATGGATGTTTAGTGATTCTCACCTCTCCTAGTGGTTATCTCTCCTTCACCATTCCCATACCAGGAGAGTAATGCTCAAAACTTTAACCCGTTAATTACTCATAGCAAAAGGCTCACTTACTCCACGAAGTCGGCCTGGGCACACGCCACATGCAGACTTTGGTGCTTTCCCAACCTTCTTGGTATAAAGGTAAACAATTCTATTACCAGGGGTTCGGGACCTAGAAAACGAGAGAATAGACGACAGTTCAGCATTTTGCAGGGTAAATGACAACACGTATTTTAAATTTTAGTAATACTCACAGCCTAGTTTTGTTAGAGGCTGTATTGTAGGACAGCCTCCGACGGTATGTCAAACGCTGCACCATTGTGAGTGCCTAAATTAAGAAGAATGGAATATAACTGCATTGCAGAAATAATTCACACCTTAAAACAAAACAGCAGCACAAAATTTATACATTTTCCATATCTATTCATATACATAACATCCTTAATCAGGGTACCTTACGAAAGGGGTCCATTCGAAAAAACTACTACTAGCCTGGAACATAGTAGATGTCGTGCCTGACAGCAGCGCCTGGGTCAAGGTAAGTGCGATCTAACACTAATTTTGGTATGACTTAGGAAATCGGTTATGCAGATACGCATAAAAATGACTTAGTATTTCAGTGAACTATGCAAAGTAACATGAAAACATAAGCAAGACTTGAATCAATCTCACTTTTTTATCCCAGATTTTGTAACCATTTCATCACAGCCATGTTATTTGAAAACTGCCTGCATTTGCCCCTACAAGCTCCCTTCTGACATTGCACTGAAACAGAACTGTCACCAGCAGACTGGACACGGCGGCCAATGCGAGTGGTCCACCCCTGTTATGCAGCCCCTGTTATGTCTGCATCTCCAAAACCACGGCAGAAAACTCCCTAAGAACACATTTTTTATCTTCCCCGCTACTGGCCTTGGGAAAAACAACATTTGAAACGAGGATGGGCCGGTCGTCCGCCCTCCCAAAGCCCGAGAACATCCGTAGGAGCGGTGGTAAAATGTGCACTAAGATACGAAGACGCCTCGCTGTTCCCCAGAGTCTCCACTAGCCGCACCCCAACTCGTCTGTCCCCAAACGCCCGGCTTCAAAGGCGGCAAGTACCGGGTGGTGAGCTCACGGCTCCGCAGGAGAGATCCGGGTCGAGGGGTATCTGAAGCTAAAAGCCGGGGCCCTGCTCACCACCAGCCTGCCTCCGGAGCCCTTACCCCCACACCAGGTCAGAAGATTGTGAAAGATAGATCCCGGCTCCCGCAACTCCCCGGATGGCGGCCGATTGTGAAGGGACTAACTATAGGGAGAAAGAAAAAGCAGCCATACCTGAAGTCCCCGTCCCCGGAAGAGGAAAAAGAAAGTGCGTGAGAGTTCAAAGGTCAAATATACTGCGCAGGACAGGAGGTTACGTCAGAACCAGAGGCATGGTGGAGAGAGTGCCGCCATGTTGTACGGACATCACGCAGCCTTCTCACGTGGGCGGAGATGCATAGCGCCGCCACGTTGTACGGCAGCGGACGTGCCTCCGCTCCGTGGGCGGGAACGCGCCTCCGCTGTCCCCCGCAGCGCCACCAAAAATCCTTTGGAGATTGCTGTAGGAACACTTGCAGATGACAAAGGAGCTGCGAAGCGCAAAGGGGGGACAAAATTCATGTTTTTCGCTCCTACGGATGCTGCGACACATTTAACCTAAAGAGCGCCAGCTTTGGGGATAGACCTGGGTTTCAATCTCAATTCTGACAATTCTTATTAGGTGACTTTTGAGGAGTCACTTTTTTTTTTCTTCTCAATCTTCACCCCAGGATATGTTTTTCACTGATTCTACAGAAAGAGGAAGGGAGAGAGAGAGAAACATCAATGTAAGAGAGAAACATCTGTGGGTTGCCTCACACCGCCCCAACCCCAGACGAAGGGGCAGCCCGGTACGTGCCCAGACTGAACACAGCCCTCCACCCCTCAGGGCGCAGGCGCACGCTGGGCCCGGGCCAGGAGTTACTGTCTCCAGCCTTCCCTTCTCTTTCCCTGCCGTTCAAAGCACAAGGAATTTTAACCCAGTATCTGCTCATTACTTGCTGTGTTACTTTGGGCAAATCCTTAAATATCTAAAAGAAAGATATTAGTAACTACCCTGCAGTTATGTCATGATCAAAGGCATCATGAAGTTAAAGCACTTAGCACGCGTCCTGTGGAGAGTAAGTGCTCAATAAATGGTGGCTAATCGTATTGATTATGTACAAAGAGCTTTTGAGGCCTCCTATGGGTGGTAAAGTTTGAACTGCTTAAACATGAGAGGAAGAAAAATACCCTCTAAAATAGTATGTAAAAGTTTACATTAGGTGCCTGTGTGTGTTTTTCTGAGAGGGGGTTATTTAGCTTTGATTGTATTGTCAAAAGGGTTCGTGGCCTCCAAAAAAGTGGAGAACACTTTGAGCTCTATGGAAGAACGCTGAAAAGGTCCTTTAAACTTTTAGATGAGGCTCCCTGGAAACCGAGAGGTGCATGCTTGTGTATTGGAGAGTACTCTTTAAAAAATACACCTGTGAGGAAGTGAGGAAGGCAGGATCAGGGGACCCACAATGTGGTTGCAACTGATGCCTCAGCTTTTCCAGCAGGGAGGTCTGCATTTAGGATGGTTCTTCCTACTTGTCCCAGACGGGCAAGGGAGTAGCCTTTGTGCTCCCACCTCAGCCATTCCTTAGCCTGGCTGCCCCCAGGCCACGGGTGAGGCAGTTTCCTGAAGTCAGAGCAGTGTCCAGTGGGGAAGGCAGCTGTGAGCCAGCTGCATGGACCCAGAACGGAGGGTCTGAATAGAGCATCGCAGTAGTCACTCAAGTTTCCTTGCAGGTTTTCCACTGCTGAGGTGAGAAAGCAGGCAAGTGAGTGAAGACAGATGCCAGGGAGGCCTGTTAATTCCATCATGCTTCACATCCCTGCCACCTTTGTCACTACACAGGTGGAAGGCTCTGGTGATATCCTTGCCTTTGCTGACTCTCAAATGGCTGCTTCTCCCTTGACCTAGGGGTGAGTTTCTTCCCTCCTTCCCTGTCCTCAACTTTTTGTCCTCTGGAATCTCTTTCATCTTTGTACCAGGCTTTAAGATGAAGGCTGGGATAGAGAGCCAAATACAGTTTTTGAATGAATGAACAAATGAATGCATTTACTTGTAATATATTCTTTTTATTCCTAGAGAGACTTTGCTGGGTAGATGAGTACAACAGGAGAGGGGGGCCCTTAATACACTGTGACTTGGTTAACCTATCTTTCTATGTTCCCCTCCACCCCAATGGATAAGAACAGTTATCTCACTATCACGGTTTGCCCTTATTATACTTAAATCAGTTCTGTAATGTGACTTTTCTTCGCTTTTAATCTGTGTTTGCATTTTTTTCTTGATCTATCTTGCCAAAGAGTGGTGATTATATTAAACAGTTCAAAGAATCTCATTTGTTTTTATTAATCTTTCTCTCTTTGAGCTCTCTGTTCATTAATTTCTATGTATACTTACTAAATATTTTACAAACTTTTGTCAAATTGAAATTAGGTAAACCTACTTCACACTTTTTCTGTCTTAGACTGAGAAACTTTGAGGTTTGAAATCATTTATTAAGGGATTTTCATAAAAGTTATTCATTTTAATGTGGTCAAATTTATCTTTCCTAGGTTGTACTTTTTGCATCTCATTTTGAAAATCCCTTTCTACTCTAAGGTCTATAAGGTATTCACCTATATTTTCTAATGATTTAAAGTCTTGTTATTGACTCATTTACAGTTGATGTTTGTGTATAGAGTGAGTTAGAAATACAATTTTCTTTCTTACCACATGTTCAACCTTATTTCTTTCCAACTTCATTTACTGTCTAGTCTCTCTCTTCCTACCAATCTGATACGTACCAAAGTTCCATACACGTATGGGTCTATTTTCGGTTCTCTATTCTATTCCAATGGTCACTTTGTCTTTCATTTTTCAGTTCTACTCTCTGAATTCTTTAGCAGATCCTAACTGCTGGAAGGGCAGATATGCTCTACCTTTCCTTCTTTTTCAGAAGGGAAATTCTTGATCTTTTTCTCTTCCAGATACATTTTAGAGTCAGCTATTCTGAATTTTGTTTGCATTTGCATTGGATCTATGGATCAGTTAGATGGGAACTGACATTTTTATGATGTGAAGTTTTTGTACGTATAAATATAGCATATTTCTCTGTATAGTTAAGTCCTCTTTAATACCTCTTACTCAAGTTTTATAATTTTTCTATTGAGATTTGCATGACTTTTGTTAGATTAATTTCCAGGTGCTTGACATTTTCTGATTCTTTTATGAATGGTGTTTAAAACTATATATTTTATTTATATTTATTCTTAAAAACTATATATTCTACTTTATTTGTTGCTGGTATATAGAAATGCAATTGTATGTTCATTTTACTTTCAGCGATCTTGATAAATTCTTCTATTATTTTTAGTAATTGTGTGAAGATGCTTTTGGATTTTCTAAGATTTGCTTGAAGCAGTAATTTAAAATCTTCACACATAGAATACAAATACAGCTCAATAAATTTTCACAAATTTAACATGCCTATTTCAAGACATAATATATCAGCCCTCCAAATGGCCTCTCTCTGCCTCCTTCCATTCTCATCTCCCTTTTCTAAGGGTAACCACTATTCTGACTTCTGTCAATTTTTGCACTTTATGAAAAATATTCTTTGCATCTGGCTCTTTTTACTCAACATTGTATTTGTAAGATTCATCTATATTACTTTTTAAATATGTTTTTATTGATTTTTAGAGAGAGAGGAAGGGAGAGGGAGATAGATGCATCTAGAGAAACATCCTTACTGGGGATCAAGCCGAAACCCGGGCATGTGCCCTGACTAGGAATCAAACTGGGACCTCTCGGTCCATGGGACGATGCTCAATCCACTGAGCCACACTGGCCGGGCATCTATATTATTTTTTATTCTTACTGCTATGTAGATTTCCAATGAGCAAACAGACTACTATTCTGAGGGACACTGGGTAGTTTTCAAGTTTTGGCTATTATGACCAGTGCTGCTAGGAACATTGTAGAGCATGTATTTTGGTGAAGATATGTACACATTTCATTTGGGTATATACCTAGAAGTGGAATTAATGGGTGACAGAGTATGTGTGGTAGACAGAAGGCTATGAATTTTAAGATGGCCTCCAGGACTTCTATCTCCTGTTGATACTCTCATAATTATGTTATATTACTTGGCAAAAGGGATTTTGAAGATGTAATGCCAGTTACATGCCAAATTATCACTATATCCCTAAGTTTCTCTTCTGGTTATCAGTTGCTGTATAACAAATCATCTCAAACTTAGTGGCATAAAATAACAACCATTTTATTGTGCTCATGGATTCCATGGGTAAGGAATTTTTACAGGGCATAATGGGAATGGTTTGTCTTCGCTACATGATGACTGGTACCTCAACAGAGGGTGACTTGAACAGCTAGAGGCTGGAATCATCTGAATGCTTTTTTACTTAGTGCCTGGATTGAAATAACTTGAAGGGTAGTCTCAGTCTGAGACTGTTAAACAGAGCATCCATACATGGTCTCTCCATAGGGCTTGGACTTCTCACACATGGCAGTTGGGTTCTGGGAGGGAGTTACTCAAAAGGGAGCATCTAGAAAACAAGTATTGTAAGAGAACCAGCAGAAGCTCATGGTCTTTTATGATCTAGCCTCGGAGGTCAAATACCATCATTTCTACCATATTCTATTAGTCAAAGCTGTCACAAGCCCACCTAGATTTAAAGGCAGTGGACAGATGCCTCAGCTCTTGCTGGATAGAGTGTCAGTGATTTTAGGATTATATTTTAAAGCCACCATGGCTTCATAATCTCACTAATATTTTCCATCCTTTTGTTTTTCCATGCTTTATTTTGTTTCTGACCTGTTTTCCAGTTCATTAATTCTCTCTTCAGCATAGTTAATGTGCTATTAAACACATCCAATGAGTTAGCATCAATTATTGATTTTTTTTAGTTTTAAGCTTTCCATTTGTTTTGTTTTTTTATCTTTTCCCATTTTATGCTGAAATTTTTAGTCTTGACTTTTATTTCCTTGAGTGTTTGAGTGTATTTAGCATAAATACTTTTAAGACTTTGTGACTAATAACTCCATTATCTGAATTCCCTAAATATGTCTCTCTATTGTCTGGTATATCTCTTGGTTTTTGTTGTCTGTGTCCTTATCTGCCTGATTGCTATTTATAGATTTCAGGTTATTTAACATGAAGAATTTAAAAAATCATTTTAGGACTTCCTTATCTACTCTCATACAAATTTTATTTTATTTTTTTAAATATGTTTTTTATTGATTTTTAGAGAGAGAGAAAGGGAGAGGGAAAGATAGAAATGTCAATGAGAGAAAAACATCGATTGGCTGCCTCCTGCACACCCCCTACTGGGGATTGAGCCTGTAACCTGGGCATGTGCCCTGACTGGGAATCGAGCCCGTGACCTCTTTATGCATGGGTCAACAATCAACCACTGAGCCACACTGGCAGGGTGCTCTCATGCAAATTTTAGAATCAGCTTGTTTATTTCCATACAAAAAGTTGTTGGCATTTTTATTGTGTTAAATTTATAAATTAACTTGGGAACAGTTGACCTCTTTATGATGTTGAGTCATCCTATCCAAGAACATGTGATATCTTTCTATTTACTCATCTCCATTTAAAAAGTTTTATTCATTTAAGTTTTGTACATTTCTTATTAAGTTTAGTTCTAGGTATTTTATGTTTTGTTGCTAATGTAAATAACATCTTTTCCACTACTCCATTTAACTGTGCTCTTTTTATTGAAGGCTCTGAATTTTTGTTTATTAATTTATATCCTGGTACCTTACTGTATTTTCTTGTTATTAATATTCAGTTTTTTATTTATCTTGGGAGGTGGTTCCTAGGTATATTAACCAAGTATATTACTTCTTTCTTTCTACTTCTTATGCCTCTTGTAAATTCCACTGGTTGATACTTCAAACACAATATTAAATAATAGTGTAG
The DNA here is from genome assembly GCA_030848825.1 of Tadarida brasiliensis. Classification (NCBI taxonomy): domain Eukaryota; kingdom Metazoa; phylum Chordata; class Mammalia; order Chiroptera; family Molossidae; genus Tadarida; species Tadarida brasiliensis. The sequence goes on along the minus strand of CM061257.1, from coordinate 81,640,757 downwards.
ATAATGGGCATTTCTGCCTTATTACTGAGTTTAGCCAGAAAATATCCAGTGTTCCTCCATTAAACCATATGTTAAGGAAATGGCCACTGGTACACTGGAAACTATAAGACAATGATGAAAGAAATTAAGGAATAGATAAATAATGAAAAGATAGTCCATGTTATGGATTAGAAGAATAAATATTGTTAAAATGTCCACATACCCAAAGCAATCTACAGGTTCAATGCAATCCCTATTAAAATTGCAATGGCATTTTTCACAAAAATAGAACAAACATTTCTAAAATTTATATAAAACCACAAAAGACCCCAAATAACCAAAGTAATCTTGAGAAAGAAGAACAAAGCTAGAGGCACCACAGTCCCTAATTTTAAACTATATTACAAAGCTGTAGTAATCAAGCTGTATGATATTTGCATAAAACAGACACATAGATCAATGGAACAGACTAGAGAGCCCAGGCATAAACCCAGGCATATATGATCAATTAACTTACTACAAAAGAGCCAAGAATATAGAATGGGGAAATAGTCTCTTCAGTAAATAGTGTTGGAAAAACGACAACAACATGCAAAAGAATGAAACTAGACCACTATCTTACACCATACACAAAAGTTAACTCAACATGGGTTAAAGACTTCTATGTAAGACCTGAATTCATAAAACTCCTAGAAGAAAACGTAGGCCATAAGCTCCTTAAAATTAGTCTTGGCAATAATTTTTTGCATTTGACGCCAAAAGCAAAGGCATCATAAGCAAAATAAGTGGAACTACACCATACTAAAGCTTCTGCACAGCAAAGGAAACCATCAACAAAACAACAAGGCTAGCTACTGAATGGGAGAAAATACTTGCAAATCATATATCTGATAAGGGGTTAATATCGAAAATATATAAAGAAAGAACTCATACAACTCAGTAGCAAAACAAAACAAAAACAGCAGTACAATTAAAACATGAGCAGAGGCTCTGAATTGACATTTTTTCCAAAAAAGCCATACAGAATTTTTCCAAAGAAGACATACAGATGACCCACAGGTATATAAAAAGATAATCATCAGGGAAACACAAAATCACAATGAGATATCACCTCATATCTGTTAGAAAGGCTATTATCAAAAAGACAAAAAACAACAAGTGTCAGTGAAGATGTGGAAAAATGAAACCCTGTACACTATTGGTGGGAATGTAAATTGGTTCAGCCACTATGGAAAACAGTATGGAGGTTTCTTAAAAAATTAAAAATAGAACTACTATATAATCCAGCAATTCCACTTCTGGGTACAAGTCTTCACTTAATTGTCATCAATAAGTTCTTGGAACTGCAGCAAAACAATGCATAATGAAATCAGTTTTACCATAGGCTAATTGATATAAACAAGAGTTAAGTTCCTACAGCATCTCATCAACATGATAACAAAACTATGTTCTATGAAATGACATTATTTGAGGGCCCACTGTATTTATTCAAAGAAAATGAAAAGATAAATATGAAAAGATATATGTATCCCCATGTTCATGCAGTATTTTATATGTATATTCAGCCATAAAAAAGAATGAGATCTTGCTATTTGCAACAACATGGATGGACCTTGAGGGCATTATGGTTAATGAAATAAGTCAGACAGAGAAAGAGAAATACCATATAACCTCACTTACTTGGGGAATCTAAAAAAAACAAGCTCATAGTTACAGAGGATACATCTGTAGTTGCCAGAGGCAGGGGGAATGGGTGAAGGAGTCAAAAAGTACAAACTTCCATTTATAAAATAAATATGTCATGATGATGTAATCTATAGAATGGTGACTATAATTAATAATACTGTATTGCATATTTGAAAGTTGCTAAGAAAGTAAAAGTTAAAAGTTTTCTTTATCAGGAAAAAAAATTCTGTAACTATGTATGGTGATGGATGTTAACCAGATTTATTGTGGTGCTCATTTCACAGTATATATATTAATATTGAATCATTATGTTGTACACCTGAAATTATTATAATGTTGTATGTAAATTATACCTCAGTAGAAATAATAGCCATTGGTAAGTATTTACTTTTTTTTTTTTACCATGTCAGGAATAGCTGTTGAATTTGTTAATTTCCTTTTCAGTTTCTATTAAGATAATAATGTAAAATTTCTCCTCAGATCAATTAATGTAGTCACTAATATTTGGGGGTGGGTGGATCACATTTTTAAGTTTGCACAAAAGCATCAGATGTCCTGTCTCACTGACTACTCTTCCCCCAGATATCTGCATGGCTTACTCTCACTTCCTTTGCTTCTTTGCTCAAGGTGGCTTTTTCAGTGAGGCCTATCCTAACTATCCCATTTAAATTGCACATGTCTGTCCTTCGCAGGGACTGCTAGTTCCCTCTATCCTGTTCTATTTTTCCCCCTGTACTTATCACTTTGTAACATACTATATATATAGTTATTATGTTTATTATATGTTGTCTGTCTCCATTAGACATATTCTCTACAAGATAGGGAGTTCTGTCCTTTCTTTGTTGTTAATCCTCACCCATAGGTATTTTTCCATTGATTTTTAGACAGAGGGGAAGGGGGGGGAGGAGAGAGAGAAACATCGATGTGGAAGAGACACACTGATTGGTTGCCTCCTACATGACCACGACCTGGGCTGGGGATAGAATCTGCAATCCAGGCATGTGCCTTTGACCAGTAATAAAACCTGCAACCCTTTAGTCCATGGGCTGATGCTCTAACTGCTGAGCCAAACCAGTCAGGGAAGGAGTTCTGTCCTTTTAAAACAATTGTTTTGACTGATACATTTTTAATAGCAATAGTGGTGCCTGGCACATAGGAAGCACTAAAAAACGATTTTTTCTAAAGTGAATGAATGAGATTGGAGCCTATCCAGGAATGGTGAGAGGGAGCATTTGCACTGGAGACGAGCTTGGCATTAAGAATTTTAACATTATTTCTAGATGAGGTTATATTTTATAGTATCAAGACACAGGGAAAAGACTGAAAGACTTTCACTGTTGAACTTGTATGCTTTGTTCCAGGAGCGGTATCACAGCCTGTAGTGCTCCATGAATCAAAGCATTTTATTAATCCTGAGGTTATTTGTGCATGGCTCAATCATGTTACACTGCATTGTGAGTATTAAAAGCATTACTTGGTTCAATATAAACATTTAAAATATGTCTTCATTTTTAAATTTATACTAGAAACCTCAAGAAAAGTAGCAGGAGTGGCCCACCCTTTCGGCTGCCTCGGAGAGGTCTGCTGGAGACCCACTGCTCGCCTTCTCCTGCAGCTCCGTCTTCTGAGCTACTATTGAGCCGTTTTCTCAATGTTTCACCTGCACCTTTATTTTTGTTTTTAATTTTTATTAATCTATTTTTGTTACAGATGTTTCTCCTTTTTCCCCCCTAGACACCCTCCTCCCCATCCCACCCCTCCACCCCCCCAACATTGTTGTCTATGTCCATTGGTTATGCATACATGCATGTAAGTTCTTTTCACCTGCACCTTTAATAGATTTGCTAGTTTGAGCAGTAATTTAGAGATAAATTTTGCTACAGAGAGTTAAAATATCAGAGCATTTTAATCATTTTAAGATTTAGAAATAGGAATTTGAGACAAATTAGATTTCTCTAATAGAAATGATCTGAGCCTAAAGCCCTAAAGCAGAGTAAGGAAACCAATTAACTTTAATTTAAATAATCATGTCTTAAGTAGCAAATGAACCAAGTTCTATTGTTAAAGAACAACTGTATTAAATCCCTAAAAGTTTGGCTTCAAAATGGCACTAATGCAGTGGTTTCGTGTCTTACTTATGAAATAAGTTTCTGTTGGTCACTATAACCTCTGTTGGTTGTTTTACTGGGCATTGTTATTGAGAATAGAGGAGGGGAAAGATTGAGTGATCAAAGATAGAATAATTGTGTGAAATTCTCACTGATGTTCCTATTGTTAGTAACTTTTTTTTTAAAGCAACAAACAAAAAAGCTCATCATTTTATTCTTATGAAAAAATAATCCAAGAAAATGTGAGAAAAGTTTATTTTCTTATTCTAAAACTTGTATATCGTATATTATATGATTTTCTGTTTGTACTTGCTGTTTAAAAATAATGTATTTATGATGGCGGAGGTTACTATTTATAACTACAATGACTAAATTTCAGCCAATGTCTATAAATATTAAGGCAACCATCTACAGTGTCTTAGTAAGGTATATATTATGCTAAAGTCTGGCAGTGGGTTAATGCGTGGGGATGTATTTTGGGTGAGCTTATGTAACAGAGTAGAAGGAACATAAGCTTGGCAGACGGTTTAAAGCTAGATCATGGAAGGCTCTAAATGCTATGCTTAAAGCCTTCTATTTCTTTGTTCTCATGTGCTGCCTTTGTGACCTTAGGAGAAAACAAGTTAACCCCCCTGAGGCTGTCTCCTTGTCTGTAATATGGGGATAATAATTCTATATCACAGATATGCTGACTGAGGCTGGCACATGGTGGAAGCTTAATAAATACTGGCCTCGGTATTGTTTTGTAGAAATGAAACGCTGCTTTCTGCTCTCCCTTCTTAACCAGCTTCGCACGTCAGGGTCACATCTTGTGCTTACTAATGTTTGCTGTGTTTGCGGGAGACCCTTTTTTATCTCCTTGTGGTATATTTTGGGAGAAGTCTAAAAAACCCACTAAAGAATTCACCAAAATAGAAAATAGCATGGATTGACAAAAAAGGGGCAAAAAGAGTTAAAAGGGTTAATATATCAAGGCCTTAACTTTCTGGAGATACTTTTTCTTCAAAACACAGCTACTGCCTTTACTGGCAACCTGATCTGGGCCTTGTTCTAATTATTTATGCAAATCAAGACAACGTTTTTTTTCCTGTGAAGGACTTGGTGAAATGATGCTGTCGAAAAATCCAGCGCATTTCCATATTGCTTGCTCAACAGCAATACTGTTTTGTAGCAAGAGGAAAATAATTTTGCAGAATGCGCCTCCACTCCCACATAGAAAGTACATAATATCATGTTTGTGTTGAAACTTTTTCTTCCAAAATACCATAACCCCATACGAAAGAGAATTAAAATCCCGTTATTTTAATTTCCATCTAGCCACAAGATAAGTCAAGTTATCATTGAAATTCTAATTAAGTGGGATGATTGATTAAGGTAGCACATCAAAGAAGAGAAGTGAATATGGTAAGTCGAAGACTTATTAATTAGTCTGCGTGGAAGAAATTCCAGGGATGTCAAGCTGAGCCCGCTGCAAGGAGAAAAAAAGCAGACAAGAAAACGTTCGTTTCTTTGAAGTCAGGAACTGAGATAGTGATGGAGGTAATTGTGTCTGACTGGATCCAGTAATGAAGAGCTGTAAATCAGACCTCAAAATCGAAGGAAAGATTCAAGTAACGAATGTGGCTGCCCTCCCCCCCTGCTGCGAAGAAACAGAATGCAGAGCGCACTAATTGACCCAGCCTATTTCCCAGTAGTTCTCTGTTATTATTTATTAATTTTTAATTTCTGAATTATTTACGTCCTGGGAAATTATTCTTGACAGCCTGTTAGGCGTGCCAAAGTTAATGGAGGATGAAAGGACCGGTACCAGAATTAGCAGCGATGTAGTCACAGGCTACTGGATTTAATGATTTTGGAAAGAAAAATTGATTTCACACAGCGTGTCACTTTATACTACTTTAGGGATACACCAGCTATTTGATTGAGGAATAACCAATTCAAAGTATATTTGAAGTGTAAATGAGTCACACGGCTCAGCTGTTTATTTTTCTCCCTATCTGAGAGTTCGGGATTTTCTGGAAGCTGGTGATTAAAAGCTGACGAAGACACACTTGTGGGCTTTGAGCGCACACCTGTTTGATTTGTATCAAACCCAGAAGGGAGGAAAACCCTGAAGTACAAGAGAAGATGCTTTCACTTTTCCTCTTCCTCCTTTCTGATCTTTCCGTGAAGTCTTTAGTCCGGCATGCCGCACAGCAGTGGTTACAATCTGCAACCCCGAAGAACCGTGCTCAGAAAATGTCTCATTTGTTTCATGGCCTGTGAGCACAAGCAAAAAGAAGCAGTGCTTGCTAATGAATAGAAGGAAAAACAGAGAAGAAAATGTATTAAAAAAAAAAAACAACCAACTTTAATGAATAAGGGAAGAGGATTAATCCGATGGGAAAATGAGTGAGGCGGAAACATGCCATCGCCACCCAGCCTGAAAGCTCTGTGACACCGACTGCTCCCTTTCTGACCGTCCTCAGAGCCCTGGTGTCTCTACTGCTGCCTTCTGTGTTCACGTTTCTTTGGCTTAGTCCTCCAACTGGTCTCAAGTCAAATCTTCCTCTTCCATCTATACTACACCTTTGTTTCTCTAAGTTTAATGGGCAAATAGATCACCCGGGGCTCTTGCTGCTCTGTGGGTTTAGGTTTAGTGGGTCTGGGAGGGAGAGGCGCTGAGAGTCTGCATTTCTAATAGGCTCCCAGGTGAAGCTCATGCCCCTGGGCCTCAGCCAGTCTTTGAGCATCAAGATCCTGTAAAACTCTGACAAACTCATCTCCTTTAAAAACACTGCTTTGCCCAGCCGGTGTGGCTCAGTGGTTGGGCATCGACCCCTGCACCAGGAGGTCACCAGTTCTGTTCCTGGTCAGGACACATGCCCAGGTTGTGGGCCTGATCCCCAGTGCGGGGCATGTGGGAGGCAGCCGATCAATGTTCTCTCTCATCGATGTTTCTATCTCTCTCTCCCTTCCTCTGTCTCTAAAATCAATAAAGAAGAAAAACATTAAAAAACAAAACAAAACACTGCTTTTGACTGTGTAGCTCTCTCAATCAGAAACATTGTGATTTCCAGGACCTACAATTAAATACAGATTCTTTAGCCTGGCATTCAAGGTCTTCCTGAAGTGATCACAAGCTGCCCTCCTGGGTATATGCTACATTTCCCAGCTCTGTGCTGCTGTTCATGCGATTTATTCTTCCTGAAATGCTTCTGTCTTTGGAAATCCTACCAGTGCCTCAAGGATATTTCAAATACCCCATCTCTAATGTTGGCTTTCTGACTTTTCCCCACTCAACAAGACATGAGTTTTCCTTCAAATTCTTTCTCTCATACTTTAGTTTTACTTTTTTCTTGCCATGTGATATCTTCAATCTTGTATTATTGCTATAATGTACTCATTTCTCCTTATGCGCATGCAGGATTATGAGTTACATAAGGGTGGGGACTGCGCCTTATCTTTGTGTCCTCCCAAGTACAGGTGCAGCCCACAGAGTGTGTATCTGACAAATATTTACTTAAACTGAACTGTGTCAGAGTATTCTCTCCAGGACCACCCCTACCCTTGCAAATCTGTAGCTTCTCTGGAATTCTTTAAAATAGCCCACAAATTCCGATATTTGCTACTTCATTTACTCATTCATCCACTTACCTGTGTACTCATTTCAATGGTCTCTTTGTGCCAGGTACGGTGCCAGGGACTGCAAATAAAAAAGTAAAACAGTCCTTGCCCCCTAAGATTCCCCCACCACTTTTAGGTCCTGCTTCACCACTTTTATACTTCCTTACTCTAACCCCCAAATATAATCTATCTAAGCAATATTTATTCACCTTAGTAAAAAAGCAAAACTCTTCTTGACAGTTCTTGTAGCTGTTATAAGCTCAAGCATCATGACCTTAGAACAGAGACTTCCGTGAGTCCTAGAGAACTTTCTTTCTCCTCTCTAAAGACCGAAAAATCCTTAAAGCCTCATCCATTCAACCACAATATCTACCCTATCCACCATCTCCCTATACCCATTTTCCAGCTTTGTACCAGTTCTCCAACCATTGCTTCTACCTGTCCAAGACTCCTTAAGGGTGAGACTCCACAACGTATTTAACAAACTTACCCCAATGCCAAAATTGTTCCCAGTTTTTTCCTCTTCGTTTCTCCTCTTTTTTCTCTTTGTGTATCTCATGCCCTTACCCTGCCATAATTTTCATCCTTAAGGACCATCCTGCACCAAATGCAGAGGGAAAAACACATTTTTAAAAAATCTCCTAATTTTATATTTACCATAAAAATTCAGACAAAAATAAATCACAGTAAGCAATTTATTTTTCAATTCCCAGATCAAATGTGATACTTTCATCTCTTCCCTTTGTGTATTAATTGTCCTTTATTTTGTTGGAAATATCTGTATTGTAATACTTGTACTTTGTGTTATGGTTATAGTTTTGACATGTTTTCCTTGCAAGATGGTGAACTCTTTGATGGGAAGGTTATTTTATATACTTTATCTTCTTTAAGATCTCTCTACAGAAAAAAGCAGTGTATAAATGTATAAATAAAATGCATTTATTTATCTTTGAAACTCCAAAGTCCAGCATATAAAAGATTCTCTATAAGGAATCGGTGAGCCCTGGCCGCTCCATCCCTCAGAATGGTCTATCAGTGGATGAAATCATTTTGGATTTACTTGTTTGTCATAGACTGTTTTCACTGACCTTTGGAACCAGTTTCAAACAGCTGGTAGTCACACCACATGGAGCAGTGGAGTCTGGAGACTGTCCCTAAGCATCCATAGCCATTCATTACTGGTCAACCCATTGCAAGTCTCATATTGCGAGGGTTATTTTACAGGGTTCCTGGTCATGTGGTTTATATATCATCAATCTATTAGCTCATGAAACCAGATAATTCTACCTAAAATTAGCAGGCAGATTTTCACTTTATAACAGTTCTAAAAGAACAAGCTCCTTAAGGAAAAGTCAAAGGGAATTTCAACGGCAGTATATACGAATATTACTTAAAAGGCCACCTTCGACATGCCCCTAACGGGGACCCAGCCTGAAACCAGGCATGTTCCCTGACCGGGAATCAAACTAGCAACCTTTTCGGTGTGCAGGCCAACACCCAAACCAACTGAGCCACACCAGCCAGGGCTAAGATGTGTTTTGAAGTGGGGTACACTGGGCTTAAAAATAAATTGACACAGGGATGGAGTTGAGAAAAGGATGGGAATTATCCAGGACTGTTAGGTTTCTGACTGAGGATCATTTCCCTCAGTTTATTTCCTTCAAGGCTCCTACCACAATTAAAGCAGCTTAAGCCATTATCTTGTTTATTTATTTGTTTACTTGTTTTTTTGTCCATCTACGATAATGCTGTCCAATAGACAAGTAATGCAAACCATGTATGTAATTTTATTTTTATTTTCTTATTTATTTTGTTAATCTTCACCAGAGGATATTTTTCTATTGATTTTTAGATAGGGTGGAAGAGAGGGAGGGAGCGAGAGAAAGAAACATTGATGTGAGAGAGACATCGATTAGTTGCCTCGCACATGTGCCCCAACCTGAGCAGGGGATCGAATCTGCAACCAAGGTCTGTGCCCTTGATGGGGAATCGAACCCAAGACTCTTTGACCTTTGCACCGATGCCCTAACTGCTGAGCCAAACTGGCTAGGGCAGAACTGGTTCATTTAAAAAAAAATAATAATTTATTTTATTTGCAAGCAAAAGTATATCAGTGTCAAAATTACATTAATCCACTTTAAATAAATTCACTAACTCTTGTGTCAACCTAGAATAATTAACATTGAGTTTAAAGGGGTATCACATAATTTGAAAAGCAACTCTAAATTTACCAATATTAACAAGGCATTCTTTTTTTTTAAAATATGTTTTTATTGTTGTTGTTTTTTTAGAGAAAGAGGAAGGGAGAGAAAGATAGAAACATCCATGTGAGAGAGAAACATGGATCGGCTGCCTCCTGCACGCCCCCTACTGGCGATTGAGCCCGAAATCCGGGCATGTGCCCTGACCAGGAATCCAACCAGGACCTTTAAGTCCATGGGATGACGCTCAATCCACTGAGCCACACTGGCTGGACAACAGAGCATTCTTCAATTTTTTTCTTGTGTGTGTTTTTTTGCAATCAAATTACATAATGCTATTATGGTTAAACTCTCCTGTACTTTGATGCATGTTACAAAAATGTGTAAAATTATTACTAATGATTTCAGTTTCAACATAAATTCTTGTACCTGTCTGGCTAGGTAAAAAATAACCTTTGTTTTGGAGTTTTAAATTTAGTTAGTTCATATGTAGTTTGATATCTGTAAGAAAATGGAAATTGCACCATTATTTTCTTGTTTGATTATTGAATATTTAGCAAGCATTCTTTCTGTTTCTAGAAAATCTTGAATTGGACTTAAGAGTATATTTTTAAAACCCTTCCATGACTCTGTCAACAAGTACTGACAAGATCACTAAAATCACTCTTCTGTTTCTTTAGCAGTCCCACAAGTTGGCAATGATGCATAGCATTTGTGCATATATACCAAATGACTTTTAAGCAAATAGACCCATAAGACTTTCCATAGAGTCACTTTCAGAAAACGGAGCACAAACATTTTTTAATATATCACACAGTGGAATGAAGCAGTAAGGGAAAAAGCAGTCTCGCTGTAATATTCCAATAAATCTGGATTTTTGACCTACAAGAGCTGGAGCACCATGTTTCAGGTTAGAAACACATTTTTAAAAAATATCTAGCTGAAATTCTTTAATGGCTGGAAAGTATTCTTTTTAAAAATATATTTTATTGAGTTTTTTTAGAGAGAGAGGGAGGGAGAAAGAGATAGAAACATGGATGAGAGAGAAACATCTATTGGCTGCCTCCTGCATGCCCCCTACTGGGGATGGAGCCAGCAATCAGACTGGGACCTCTCAGTCCACGGGATGATGCTCAATCCACTGAGCCACACCAGCCGGGCAGATTTTTTTTTTTTTTTAATCTACACCTCAAATTCAGTTTTTTTTTTCCTGCTCTGATTTGATAACACTTGTTCATAATTTTGGAAGTCCTTTGAGAAACAAATATACCAAATATTCAGAGACAATGTTTCATATCACATGATTCATATAAAACTGAAGAAAAGTACTTGCAATTTTTAAAATTATGAATTGATTGATCTTTGATATTGTTAGAAAGGCCTTGTAATCTACGGGCAATAGTTTGGTGGCTTAGTTGAAATCTTTCACTTTTTGAAATGTATATCTTTTTAGTCTTTTCTTCATAATTATAACACTTCCATAGCAGAAATACAATAATTTATTTTACCATCTTTGTGTTTTGAAAATGATTTTGTTTTTATTTCATTATTCCTGCCCCTCCTCCTTCCCCTCCCCTCCTTGTGTAGGCAAGAATACAAAACATTTTTAGCTGGAAAACTAGGAGAATTTGTTGCCAGCAGCTCTTTATTTAAAGACTGGCTATAAATGAAAGGATAACAGCAGGCTTAGGACTTCAAAAAAGAAGAAAGAACAATGAAATAAGTAAAATAAGAGTAAATATAATGGACTAGTCTTCACCTCATTCATTTTTAGAATCATGTTTGATAGTTTGTTAGTTTCCTATTGCTGCGTAAGAAATAACCACAAACAAAACAGCAAAAATAATACAAATCTTTTTTTTTTTTTTTATCCTCACCCGAGGACATTTCTCCATTTTTTGTTCAGATAGAGTGGGAGAGAAAGAGAGGAAGAGAGAGAGAGACACACACACATCAACGTGAAAGGGACACATCAAGTGGCTGCCTCCCGCACGACCAACCAGGGCCGGGAATAAACTGCAACCGAGGTACGTGCCCCTAGCAGGATCCGAACCCAGGTCTTTCTGGACTGCAGGCCGACGCTCCAATCGCTGAGCCAAACTGGCCAGGGCAATAATACAAATCTTTTATCTTACAGTTCTTAAAGTCAGAAGTTCAAAATGGGCTAAAATCAAGATGTCATCAGGACTGCATTCCTTCTGGAAACCCCAGGGGACAATCCATATCTTTGCTTTTCCCAGCTTCCAGAGGCCGCTGGGCTCTGGGCTCCCTCCCTCCCTCCTCGAAGCCGGTAACGTGGCTGGGTCTTTCTCGCAACTCATCTCTCTGGTTCTCTCTTCTGTCTCTCTCTTCCAGTTATTATTATTATTTTTATTATTTCAGTTATTGATTTGAGAGAAACAGAGAGTCAGAAAGAGACAGAGACAGAAACATTGATTTGTTGTTCCACTCATCTGTGCATTCACGGGGGATCAAACCCACAACCTGGGCATATAGGGATGACGCTCTCACCAACTGAGCTACCTGGCCAGGGCTCTCTCTTCCACTTTTAAGAATTCTGTGACTACATTGTGCTGCTCACCTTGGTAATCTAGTATAATCTCTACATTTTTAGGTCAACTGATTAGCAACTTTAATTCATCTGCACCTGTAATTTCCCTTTGCCGTGCAACCTAACGTATTCACTGATTCTGGGGATTAGCATGTGGACATTTTCTAAGGAGGGGACATTATTCTGTCTTTCACAGGATTTAAAAATTACTATGCCATCTGATGTGGTGCTCAATGCATGGAGAGGAAATACTTAAGACATTACATTTGAAAGATGGGGAGGAAGGATCCCTAGAGAAAAAAGCCATTCCTAAAGGTTAAATACTATATGATTCTGTCTATATGACATTCCTGAAATAGCATTTTAGAAATGGAGGACAAATGGTTGTCAGAAATTCACGGAGGAGTGGGTGAAGGGAGGTGGATGGGTTATGAAAGGGCAGTACGAAGGATTGTTGTGATTTTGGAACTGTTGAATATCTTGACTGGTGGTGGATACATGAACCTACACAGGTGAAAATATATAAACACACACACATAAATATCAGTAAAACCAAGAAATCTGAATATGATCACCGGGGTGTATCAGTTTTAATATCCTAGTTATGATGTAGGGTCTTCAAAGTCAATATATATCTAGAGCTTTTTTTCTTTTTCTTTTTTATTTAATTGTTTTTGACAGGGGTGAGAAGTGTTGGGTTTAATTTATAAATTAATCTTAGTTTATCTGAAGAGTGCAGGATATTGATCATTTCTTTAGGATCTTAAAAAATGTTTGGCAGAGGTGGGAGGGAGGCAGGTGTGTTTATAAAAGGACAATACAGGGGAATCCCTGTATGCCGGAACTGGACAGTGTCTTGACTATGGTAGTTGATGCACAATGCTGCACAGGTAATAAAATTATGTATAACTTAGTACATCATATACATGCAATGAATCCAGTGGGGAAATCTGAATATAATCTGTGGACTATATCAATGTCAGTATCCTGATTGTGATATTATGCTATAGTTTTGTAAAATATTACCATTGGGGGAAACCAGAATCGGTATACAAAAAATCCCTTTCTATTATTTCTTACAACTGCACGTCAATCTATATTTATCTCAATAAAAATATCTCTTTTCTTTTTCTTTTCCCTTAAGACAATTTTTTTTCTTTATTGATCTTCTTAGAGAGGAAGGGAGAGGGAGAGAGAGACAGAAACATCGATGAGAGAGAACATCGATCGGCTGCCTCCTGCATGCCCCCCACTGGGGATCAGGCCCACAACCTGGGCATGTGCCCTGACTGGGAATCGAACTGGCTACCTCTTGGTGCATGGGTGCCATTAAAGATTTTTTAATTGATTTTTAGAGAGAGAGAGAAACATTGATGTGAGAGCGAAACATTCATCAACTGCCTCCTGCACACCCCCTAAGGGGGATCGAGCTTGAAACCTGGACATGTGCCCTGACCAGGAATCAAACTGGCAACCTTTAAGTGTACAGGATGACACCCAACCAACTGAGCCACACCAGTCAGGGCAATGAAGAAGTGAAAGAGCAAAGGAATCTCATGAAAGTAAGATTTCTACACTTCACCCAAAGTGATAAAATGTTTACATTAGCAGATTGTGATAAGTTATGCATGTCTACTGACTTCCTTACAGCAACCATTAAGAAAACCACACAAGCCCTGACCGGTCTGGCTCAGCAGTTAGAGCGTCAGCCCACGGTCCAGAGAGGCCCGGGTTCGGTTCCCGCTAAGGGCACGTACCTGGGTTGCAGTTTGTCCCTGGCCCTGGTTGGGGTCGTGTGGGTGGCAACCACTCCATGTATCTCTCTCACATCAATGTTTGTGTCTCTGTCTTCCTCCCTCTCTCCCTCCTGCTCTGTCTGAAGATAAATGCAAGAATGTCCTCAGTGAGGATAAAAAAAAAAAAAAGTAAAAAAAAAAAAAAAAGAAAGAAAACCACACAAATACTATAAAAAAATGAAAATGTCATTCTAAAAAAGTTTATGTAATCCACAGGAAGCTAAGAAAAGAAAAACAGAGGAAACAAACAGAAACAAAAAATAAAATGGCTGGCTCTGCCCTGGCCAGTTTGGCTCAGTGGTTAGAGCATTGGCCCTCCTACCAAAGGGTCTCCGGTTCGTTTCCTGGTCAAGGGCACGTGCCTGGGTTGCAGGTTTGATCCCTGGCCCCAGTTGGGGTTGTTTAGGAGCAACCAATCGATGTGTCTCTCTCACATTGATGTTTCTCTCTCTCTCTCCCTCCCTCCCTTCCATTCTATCTAAAAATCAATGGAAAAATATCCTCAGGTGAGGATTAACAAAATAAATAAAATGGCAGTCTTAAGCCCCACATCTCAATAATTACTTCAACATTGGTCTACATGCAACAATTAAAAGACAGAGATTGGCAGAGTGGATTAATTTAATTATTAATCATTGTTTAAATAGATATCAATGTAACTCATGCTGTTTGCATAAAATAGTAAAATAGACACATTACAATGTTACATAAGTACATAGGGGAAAAAAATCACTCAAACTTCCAGAATCAATCCATTGACACTGGCTACACTGGTGATGTGTGTATGTAGAAAAAATGACGCATGTGTCCAAAATGTGCACTATAATAAATACTATCTTACGTGATGTAACAGCTAAGTGAAATGTACTTTCACCCAGAAGTAATAAAATCAGTTCAACTCACGTTTCCTTGGCCAACGGAGTTTTTTGGTCACATCTCTCTTCCCCGTGAAGGTAAGTAGCTAGGAAGTGCTGGCAATTCATGTCTTCCTGCCATGTGTGGAGGGATAAGACTAGAAACATTTGAGGCTACTATCAGAGATTGGTTGTTGAAGGAGAGAGAGAAAACATAAGAAAGTTGGAGAAGATTAGGAAGGCAGAAGAAAAAGTAAGGGAAAGATAGAAATGAGTGATAGAAGGGATGCTATGGTTACCTTGCTCACTTAACCCCGCCAGGACCCAGTCTGTGTGCTCTTATCCTTCAGGTTCCGTGCTGGTGGGGCTCTTCAGCGGAACACAGCCAGCGAGCATGTGGGTCTGTGATGCCGTCCGCAAAGGTCAGCCTCCGGCGACGTAGGTTAGGGTGCAGAAACACTCTTGAGCACACCATGTCTTCTTTTTTCTTGATGTTTTTCTTTCATTTTGGTGGGAAGATATTCTCACTAGAGGAGTTTCTTGAGAGTCAGTACATAGAAGTTAAATTTTTAAGACTGCATATCTGAAAATGTCTTTATTCTTTTCTCATATGTATTTGATGTACATTAGATATTTTAACTGAGTCTGGAATTGCAGTAGGAATACTTCTTCTTGAGAATTTTGAAGGTCTTTCTCCCTTGTGTTGTTGCAGCTATGAAGTCTGAAGTCATTCTGATTCCCGACCCTTCATATATAACCTGTTTTTCTCTCTGGAAGCTTATAAAACCTTTCCTTGATCCCCAGTGTCCTAAAATTTCACAATGATGTTCTGTGATATCGATCTACTTGAATCTGTGGGGAGGGGGCACTAGGTAGGCCCTTTCCACCTGGCAATTCACGCCTTCAATTCTGAGAAATTTTGTTGACTTATTTTATTGATGAATTTTCCACTTTGTCCTCTCTGTGCTCTTTTCCTAGGAAAACCATCCATTACTCAGATGTTGGACCTTCAGTTCGGCTCCTTCTATTTTTCTTATATCTTTTCTCCTGTTTCTGTTTTCTCTCGTCTCTGCTCTACTTTTTCAGAACTTTCTTAAACTAGCTGTTCCAATTTGTACTGAAAATTTCTCACTTCAGCTGTTTTTTAACGTTCAAGAACTTGTTTTACTCTCTGACTCTTCCTTTATATAGCACCCTTTTCTAGGTTCACAGGGGTAATATTTTTCCCTGAGGATACCAATATTTTCATTGACGTTTTCTTCTCTCTCTATAGTCTCTGTTCATTGGGTTTGATGTCTGTCTTCCATGTTAGAGGTCTTCCTCAAATATCTGGTCATCCTCCATTATGTGTTCATGGTTCAGAATGAGGGACAGAAATCATACTTGGTTGCTCTGAGTTCTTTTGTGGGGTTTGCTTGCTCTGAATGACACTGAGGGGTGATCTATATGTGCGATTTGTTGGTGAACTCCTGAGGTCAATCTTTTTTCATCTTTCTTCCCAGGTTGGTTATGTTAGCAGAAAACAACCTTCCAGTCTCCTGCCTAGAGGGAAATGGGAGCCAAGCCAGGGAAGAGATAACTGTTTTTAGCACTTAGCATTCAATATG
The DNA here is from genome assembly GCA_030848825.1 of Tadarida brasiliensis. NCBI lineage: Eukaryota > Metazoa > Chordata > Mammalia > Chiroptera > Molossidae > Tadarida > Tadarida brasiliensis. The sequence continues at coordinate 81,624,369 of CM061257.1, read as the reverse complement.
CATTTAGGCACGCAATTTCTCTTTATTTGTTGTGATAACAATACACACACCTTCAATTCTACCCCATGTCCCACAGTTCAGAGGCCTTCTGCTATACCTGCTCCTGAGAATGAACTATTATATTCAGGTGGGGAAAGGGGATGTAGAGATTGAAACCAATGGAACAGCTCTCCCCCAACCCCCTTGTAGCCACCTTGATATTTTAGCCTCCCCTTTATACCGGTGGCAGGGGTAATGTGGTGCTGCCATTTGTCAATCTGCTTTCCAGATTCTAAAATTGTACTGTTCTTGTGTTCCCTTTCACGTGGTTTATGCCTTTTAAAGAAAATCTCTTTACTCACGATTCAGTGCAATTTTGCAGAGGAGCAAAATTAGATGTGTGATTCAGTCTACCATCTTAACTCAGAAAATCATTTAGACTTACTTTTGCACCTTTACAGTATACAATGAGGCAGAAGTTTCAGGATATTGAGATAGAATGTAGACAGCAGACTGATAAGTTATGCACATCAAGTTATGCCTGTGATAAGTTGAGTACACTCTCCTTTATTCTCTATCCATGACAACGTGAAACACTATTTAGATTAAACACATGTTCATTTAAACCCTCTGTTTTTTTGAGAAAAATCATTTCGTAAGTTTGAACAGTCTCAGCAACCCCATTTTGGTTCTCGAAGCTGACACAGAGGGGTATTTCCACAACTCATGTCCAAACTGAATGCAGAGAATGGCTGGTTACGTAAAGAACACAAGACATCTTATTGCCTCTCCTGGAACAGAAATGCTAACTTCCTCTGAGAGCAAATTCAAACTATTCTTTCTCATTTTAAGGAACTTCAACATCCAAGTTACCTCTAATAAACTCATTAAACAGCAAGGAAGCTTAATTTCTGAACAAGACTTTTTTTCTTGTTTTACTTACTACACAATTACATCTGTTAATTATTGAAATATGGATAAATTGTCTTCTGGGAAGGTGTACTCATGAATTTAGTGCGAAGCACAATAAATAAAAAATCAGAAAATATTAATTCCATTTGTTTCCCATAAAAAAAGTGAGACAATGAAATTATTCATTGTATGATAACTGTTATGGATACTTCAGGACTCTAAAATGGGAAATTTGCCAAGGGTCTCTGAGACTGTCCTTAATTAGCATTCATCCTTCTTTCCTTTCTTCTTTCCTTCCCTCAAACACGTTTTTGATTCTCAGTGTGTGCAAAGCTCTGAGCTAGTTACTGGGGCTCTAGCTGTGAACAAGGCAGACACAGTCCCTGTCTTCTTGGAACTGTACCCTGGCCGAAGGGACAAGCACGAAACAAGTAATTATAACATGATTTACTGTGATAAGAATATAAAAGAGGACGGCTGGCCCCAGTCTCAGGAGAGCAGGTGAGCTGAGATCTGAGAGGAGTAAAAGATGTTGATTAGGCAAAGGACAGATATAGGGGAATTGGGAAAGCATACCAGACCTGAGTAACAGTGACTAGAAATGCCCAGAGGCATTCAGAGACAGAGAGAGATTGGAAGCAGGTTAGAGATGAGGCTGGGGCAGAAAGCAGAGTCCACATCATGCTCGGTCATGACATTCGCTCCTCAGAGAAAGAACAGAACTCCTCCCAGTAGAAACACCAGGCAGTGAGCTTATTTGCTCGACAGCTTAAATGGTCATCGTGCTTCAATATGACAATACATTTCTCTTTTTTTTTTTTTCTGGTTTTACTTTTATTAGTATTTATTTTATGTTGCATGTACTCCTAGCTACAAGTTTTTGTTTCTTCACTGTCTTCTGGGGTATCTTTTTCTCCTGTGCAACCTCCTCTTCTGGTTTGGGAACAATGTGCTCTTGTCCAGGAAGGACCCTCTCAGTGGCAGGGGAGCTCGGCATGGGTTACTCCGCCCATGAGTCTGTAAATTCTGCGTGACATCTCAGGAGCTCTGTTCACCTGGCTGTGCTCAATGACCAGAGAATCTATATCTAAACCCTTAAGTTCAGCATTACTCTCTGCATTTTTAAACATGGGCAGCAAAAATTCAACACTCTTTTTGGGCCACCGACCCTGGGTCCAGCCCCACTGTTTAGCCTGAGCAATGCCACCATTGTAACAACAGACTGGCACACCCTGCTTATGTAAGGTGACATCTTCAGCTACCTGGTGGCTTTTCAAATATGCATACCCTTGACGGCCTGGGCAGTTTCACGAGTGTTCTTAGAGTGAACACGAAGATTTGAACCTTTTGATTTGCATGATTTTGTGGGGTTTTCTGGGTCAAGTCAATAGCAAACCATTTTCAGAGGTCACATCTGGCCACTTTAGAGAAGAGGTAACAATACATTTCAAAGAAAATATTTATTGAGGACAAGTTTTCAAAAAGTATGTATATGTTATATTAATGTTAATTATCTGTAATTATATAATAGCATAATTGCACACAATTAATTATATAATACCTATATTAATATATGATCATATATAAATGGTTTAGACTTCTATTATCATACAAAATGGTCCACTAACCAGTGTACTAGAACAGACCTATTAAGAGTACTCAACACCGTCTATTATGTTATTTGCTAACGTATCTACCTCCCAGTGTTTGGGGTTTGTTTTGTTTCAATCACACTTCAGTGTTTAAAAGATAAAGCTCTTTTAACATTCAGTATTGCTCAATAGCTAAATGCATGTGCTGTCCTGGATCATGAGGTTAGTGGTGCTTATTTTAATATTAAATAAAAGGATTCATTTTCATTGAAGCAGGCAGGGAATTAAGCTTACAACTTCAATTACCAATAATTAATTCCCCACACTGCAAGCCATGCAGCTCGCATTTAAACTCCCAATGCCCAACGGATAACAAAAATCTATTTTGATCACTTTTTATTTTCATCATTTAAGGAGTACTTCTTATTTCAATTAGGCACATGTATTTCTAGATTGTAAGAGAGAACAAATACCCCTTCTAAAGAACTAGGCAATTGGAGTGGGGGAGACTTTTAAGCACGACAAAGAAATTCTGGGGTCTTTTCATTTCTCTCACTTTAATTGAAGGAGTGCCTAATATTGTGTGGAATTAGCTACCTTGTCTACACTAACCTATTATTGATAAACAGATGGATAATTTCTCTAAATTTGTTTTTCCTTATGCATTAAGCTATTGTTTGGTGGCTTTTCATTATCTGAGAGAGAGAAAGTAATTGAGCACATGATTTAAAATGAAGCAAAATTAAGTCCTGCTCCAAAGCCAACCTCAGACAGCAGGTATGAGGATCAGAACAAGGCTTCAGAGAGGGAGGTTTGACCTGGAGGCATCTGAGAGACTGAGCCCATCAGGATGTTCCACGTTTTTATTTTTATTTTTTTGACAAGTTCTGAACAGAAAGAAGCCACCAGGGTGTCACCAAAGCAAAGACACAATCAGAGCCAAGTCCCTAGACATAAAAAGAGGTGCTTGGAACTAGGTTTGACTGAAAACAGGCAGGCCTGGGTGGCGTGCAGAGAATAAGTTCTAGGATACCTGATTTTTCCATTTGAAAGACATTCACTTTCTTCCTGCTTATGTTAATTTTGTCCCAAATAAATTTCATAATTTATAACAGAATGGGCCATGTAATAGTAAAATCTCATTTAAATGGAACTCAGTGAAATGAAACCATAAATTACTTGGAATTAGTTTTTACATTTGGCTTTCAGGAAAAACAATGCAATATCAGTCATTTAATAAAAAGTAATAGCTACAATGGCAAGTTCTAAGGTTAGTACCTATCCATTTCAATCTCCTCCTCCTCCTCCTCCTCCTCCTCCTCCTCCTCCTCCTCCTTCTCCTTCTCCTTCTCCTTCTCCTTCTCCTTCTCCTTCTCCTTCTCCTTCTCCTTCTCCTCCTTCTTCTTCTTCTTTGTTTTGTTAATCCTCACCTGAGGATATTTTTCCACTGATTTTTAGACAGAATGGAAGGGAGTGAGGGAGGGGGACAGAGAGAGAGAGAAGCATTAATGTGAGCACTGGCCGATTTAGCTAAGCGGTTAGAGCGTCAGCCTAAGGACCAGAGTCTCGGGTTTGATTCCCAGTCAAGGGCACGTACCTGGGTTGCAGGTTTGATTCCCGACCCTAGTCGGGGTCATGTAGAAGGTGACCGGTCGATGTGTCTCTTTCACATCGATGTTTATCTCCCTTTCTCCCTTGACTGGGAATCAACCTGGAGACCCTTCGGTCTGAGAGCCGATGCTCTAACCACTGAGCAACCGACCAGGGCCCATTTCAATCTTCAATCTGTGGCTGTACAATGTCTAAATATGTCTAGAGTCTTGACTCCCATACCCTACCAGATCCTTAATATGGTAGTAACACACGAAGAAAACACTTAATTCAGTGTGTTATACTTTCTCATTTTAAGAAAACAAATCAGAATCTACCAATAAATTTTTAAATGATTCTATTAATAAGGGTTGATTCTAAAAGGATTTTCTGGCTAAGTGAACCTTAGTGATTAAAAATGGGAATAGCGCCCTGGCCTGTTTGGCTCAGTGGTTGGAGCGTCGGCCCTCAGACCAAGGGGTCATGGGTTTGATTCCGGTCAAGGGTACATACCTTGGTTAGATCCCCAGCCCTGGTTGGGGTCGTGTGGGAGGCAACCAGTTGGTGTGTCTCTCTAGCATGGATGTTTCTCGCTCTCCCTCCCTCCTATTCTATCTGAAAATCAATAGAAAAGTATCTTCAGGTGAGGATTAAAAAAAAAAAAAGGTGCCCTGGCCAGTTTGGCTCAGCAGTTAGAGCGTCGGCCCACAGACCAGAGAGTCCCAGGTTCAGTTCCTGCTAAGGGCACGTACCTCGGTTGCAGTTTGTTCCCGGCCTAGTTTGGCGTTGTGTGGGTGGCAACCAGTTGATGTGTCTCTCTCACATAGATGTTTCTCTGTCTCTCTTCCTCCCTCCTTCTCTATCTGAAGATAAATGCAAAAATGTCCTTGGGTGAGGATAAAAAAAATAATAAAAAAAATGGTAATAGCTATTCAGCATAGTAGTGTAGTAGTCAAGCATTCTGATTAATCAATCAACTTTTTCCATCATGAAGTAAAAATATATACAACATTAACAGAGACCCAGCTGTCACATAAAATTCAACTAAAAATTTCCAAATGCAAGGAGAAAAGGGAAGGATTCTCTAGATATTAGTATACAAAACAAATCAATAAAAATAGATTTCTTGCTCCTGCCAAGAGCCACGTGTACTGAAATCATTTAAACACAGAGACTCACCACAGGCCCTGCTCTATATATGCTTGATGTGCTGTTGTTAGCACAGCCAAATATTTCCACTCTAGGAAATTGAATTTAAAATATAATATGCGATTTCTTTCCACATGACAAACTTAGAGAAAGCATGAAAAAAGTTTTTTTGTGTTTTTTTTTAATTGCAGAGTTTTTGTTAATGAATCACTCTGATAAAGAAAAGATAGCAAAGCCCTGGCTGGTATGGCTCAGTTGGTTGGGCATCATCCCAGGCACTGAAAGGTTGCTGGTTTGATTCCCAGTCAAGGTGCATGTCCGGGTTGTGGGCTCCAACCCTGGTGGAGGTGTGTAGGCGATTGAGGTCGCTTTCACATTGACGTTTCTCTCCCCCTCTCTCTCTAAAAATCAATAATATATATATATAATATATATATTATATAATATATTATATAATATATTATATAATATATAATAAATAATTATATAATAATATTATATAATATATTATATATTATATATATATTATATATAATATATATATAATTTTTTTTCTTTTTAAAGAGGAGAAGATTTGTTTTGCTTGGGAATGAAGAGCAATTATGTGACATCCATTTGTTGGTGTCTGGCTTCAGGATATTTTCAAGGTTGTGCCTTGAAAATAAAGGTAAGCCACTCATTTTAGACTCCCTGTTACCTTCCTGCTCAACACTATCTGTTAACCTCTCTCTCACTTCATGTAGGGCTTTGGTTCCTTTTCAATGGTCCACTGAAGTTTTTAGCACAGACAAGCAAATTCAACCCAGGAACCGTATTGTGATTCCACACGAATGTGAGTTTCTAAGCACAATGGATTTTATTAGTCCAAAATATCCCTACTGGACCACACAGCTCTGAGACCCACCCCCTAGTCATAGATAGCCTCAGGGAACAAAGAGAAGAGAGAAGCCTTAAATTTGCTTGGAAACATGGGCCAACCCTGGAGGTCTGGGATCAGGAGCAGCTGAACGCCGAATGGATTTGCTCTGACAGCTTTTCTTCCCCTGAAGAGGAGCAGGGGCACTTGTTTCACTTTCCAAGATTCTGTAAGTGACAAACTTCTGAAGGCAACAGTATACCACTGGCTAAAAACATCTGGGCAACTCTACAAGAACTCAAAACAAGCTAGATCAGAAAGGCCAGCAAGAACTTTGTTGTTTCCCAGCTGGAACCAGGGGCTGTGTCAACGTTAGCGGCCAGCCAAACTTGGAGAGTGCTGTTTCTCACAATCAAATAGACAGTGTTCATGGCCATTGTCTGTCATGCAAGCATTTTGAGTTGTGTTTTCACTGGATATGATGGTGTCATGCTCCTCTGCTCTACACTCCCTGTTACTAAATTACTTTTTTTGAGATGAATACCAAGATAGGGGTGCAGACTTTGGCACTACAACACCAACTCATTGCACAGTGGTCCAGAGAGTTTTAGTGGCTGATAACTTACCAAGGTCATAAAACTAGTTAATAACAGAACACAGCCGTAAAAAAAAAAAAAAAAAAAAAAAATCATTGATTGATTTGATTGATGTATGCCTTCATCAGTTGATTCTTATCTGTGCCCTGACCAGGGATTGAACCCACAACCTCAGGACTATGCTCTAACCACCAGCTATCTAGCCAGTGCCCCAACCCAACATAGTCTTGAATTCAGATCTCTTATCTGTTAATTCCAGAATTCTTCTGATTATATACATCATTCTAGTGTTTAAGATAGTCTTTTTTTCCCCATTGTGATAGGTGGAGCAATGCCTCCCTCCCCCAAAAATGTTTACATCTTAAACACTGGATCCAGAAAATATGTTTTGTTTCATGACAAAGAAGAAGAGTTGCAGATGGATTAAGGTTGCTAATCAACGGACCTTAAAATTGGGAGGTTTTCCTGGATTATCAGGGTGGATTCCTGTGTATTCACGAAGATCTTGACATGTGGGAGGAGGTAGAAGAGTCCGTTTCAGAGTGACATCATGCAGACTTAGTTACTTGTTGAAAAGCTCTGACAAAAGAGGAGATTTGCCTGTAATTGCCTACCAGAGATTTGTCTTCAAATGAAACTTAAGCTTCTTGTGTTCCTGTAACGTTTTTAATTTAGACATCATTTTCTTTTTAGTCTTCCTTTCTAATACAAGCTTTTGAAATTTGTTAATTTGATTCATTCATGCTACGCTATACTCTCTATTATCACAGATGATCAAGAATTGGCTTTAATCATAGTTGTTGTTTTTTTCCTGTCTCTAGACACAGAAAACCAAAACAAGAAGTCAACATCAGTTTTTTTGTTCTTTTTCTTCTTCAAGTCTTCCTTCCAACTTTAAATAGGCGTCACTCTGTGAGGAATGGAAATAGATTAGTGATGGCCAATAGGTGAGCAGGGACTGTCCGAAGTATTTTTGGAAAGGATTTTGTGGAAGCCAAGGCTCTGTGCAAGAGTTTGGTGATTTATTAGCAGACGTAGATGTTCATTAGTAATTGTAGATGCATATTTTGGGGGCAAACTGGGTATTGCAACTGCCACACACTTGCCGTGCCTACTGTGGTGAGTCAAGAACTGCTTGGTGATAAATCTCGACTGAGCTCCTGTGGGGGCAGCCTGGGTCCAGGCAGCACCACCATTTTCTCAGTGCACACAGAAGACACCGTGGGTGCACCTCAGCCCAGAGATGAAATCGACCCCATTTCATATGATCCCCATTTGAAAAACTAAGAGTTACCAAAATAGAAATGTTGAGCACAACATTTGAAGTCCTTGAGGGATTAGAGAGGGCCAGATCTCACAGATATCTACCTCTCAACACCGTGTCAAGATGGAGCAACCAGTCTCTCCTTTTATGTCTCTTTCTAGGCCAGTCCCTGCAGGGTCAGCCCCGTCAATCACTCTTCTCTACATTGCCTACCAACTATGTGCTGTCTTGCTCTGGGGTTGTGATAGTTAAAAGAAGATACAAATCAAGCTGTGAGATTTTGTCTAATTTCCTGGGTGCTTGCCTCAATTTTCTGCTTAATTTTTGCTTTGGAGACGAATTATACAATGATGGATTTCCTTTAAATCAGAGGTCATTGCACAAAGTTTGGAAAGCTTGATAATTAAAAAGGACTTGTGGAATGAGACCCCTGGCAGGAACTTAAACCAAATGAAATATCAGTGGAAAGACTATTTGGATGTTCTCTTGAGATTTCATCTAGGTTCAAGCTTTCAAAAATGCATAGTTTTAACACACACACACATTCACACAGTTTCAGCTTATAAACTGGTTTGTGTAATGCACTTTTGAAACCACTGGTTTGGATCACACAGGCTGGGGGAAAAACATTCGGGTGATATTTCATTTGATTCATTCTAGCTTTCAGGATGTAAGTTAAGGTGAAGTTACTGTGTCTGCCATTTTTGACAGCTAGGTGAGTGGAAAAGGAAAGTCCTTTGAGAACTCAGAGATTCAGAGAATTTCATGAGTAAAACAGAATCCATGTGCCTTGAAGAGGCACCTGAAACAAAGATGATTAAACATATTTGTTGATGATTATTGGTTACACAATTGACCTATTGGTTACTGGCCTTTTAGTTGGAATTCTTCAAGTGTTACTACCTACATAGACTTTATATTCACTATGAAATTTGAAGACAAAATGATAATCTCTCTTGTTATGAGAGTAATGGTGAGACTATTTTTCTTTTAACATGGTCCTGCCAAGCTATAGAGACTTGTGGCAAGATTGCTATGTATCCACCAATACCCATTTCTTACCTCCTGGGCAGACAGCTAGCCTACATTTCCCAGTCTCTTCTGTACTTAGTTGGACCAGTTCTGACCAGTGAAATGTGGGTGGAAGTGAGGTTCATTACTTGCAGGCCCAGGCTCCCTTCCCCCCAAATTCCTGCAATAACCTTCATACTCTCTCTGATGTCCTTCCTTAGACTATATGATCTAAGAGAGGACTTTGAGACCCCAGTTATTATGAGGTCACAAGATGGATGATTACATTGGATACTGTGTTAGAGAGAAATTTTTAAAACGTTCTTATTGATTTTAGAGAAAAAAGAAGGGAAAGGGAGAGAGAGAGAAACATCGATATGAGAAAGAAACATCGATTGGCTGCCCCCTGCAAGCCCCCTACCGGGTATTGAGCCCACAACTAGGGCACATGCCCTGACCTGGAATTGAACCAGCGACCTTTTGGTGCATGGGATGACACTCAACCAACTGAGCCACACCAGCCAGGGCTAGAGAGAAATTTTTCTTGTGTGAAGCCATTGAGATCTTGGGGTCTGCTATAACAGCTCACATTACTTACTCTAACTAATACAGAAATGGTCTTTGCAATCAGGATAAAAGATGGTGTAATAGCAAGCCTGAATAGATAAAACTGCATTATGTTCACAAGTTAAATTTAATTTTAATTGAAATCTCAAAATCTATACTTTTCTATTGCTGTAGCATACAATAACAAAAGAACTAGTTGAAATTTCAGCCAGTTGGTTACTGTGCTATTTGTGATATACAATAACTGTTTGTCTAATATTTAAATTCAACTAACAGGTATTCAAATTCAAGAGGCTTATTGTTTTGGTGATATAAAATTTTTTTTTAAAATCTCATTTCTCATTTATGTTAAGAACTTGAAATTTTTATTTTTTCATCTGTTTTCAACCACAGCTATATTAACAGAATTTATTTTCTTTTTAAACCTTCAGCTTATCTGAAGGTATTTAAACATTCAGCTTAAAATAACAACATTTAATTTATTTTAAGATGATCTCAGTGATACTTCTACCACCTTAGTTTGTGCACTTAACCTTTTATTTTCTAGAGAAATGTGCAAGTGAGTGCAGAATCTTTTGGGGGAAAATGATAGGGAATATGGTATAAAATAGTGGATTTTTAAATTATAATATTCATCATAAGACTATGAAAAACAAAGGAGTAACAGGACAACAAAAACTTTATGAACAGTGTGCTTTCAAATAACCTTAAGATATGATAGGAGGAAAAAAAATGGACTTTAAAAAATTAATCTCAGTGGCAGAACTTGGATGCCTTTGGGAACACAAATTGGAAGCTACTTATTAAACAAGGGTAATTTGTTCTGGGTCCACACCACAAAACGGCTTCAAACGTTTTTAAAGTAGGTCTTTTGGGTACTCTGAAATGTTTGGCAGATGGTAACCTTCCTTAGCATGTTCGTATAAGAGGTAGGGTGCATCCCAATAGCATCCTTGGGATTTCTGACCATATCAAAGCAAACCAAACTACATCATCAAGGAGCTCTAATGAGACAGTTTGTTTAATTGAAATGCTTTAAATTACCATGTAGTACAGCATGAAAAAATCATTATTTTCATTAGCTGAACTATTTCCGTTAATCCCAAACTAAAAGTTCTAATATTGAAGCATGATATAATAAATGCATTGCAAAACATGTTAAACAGCAGGTTGCAAGGAGGAATTTAAATGAAAGAATTCCTTTAAAATAACCAAGATTTTTGCCTTAAACATTACTCTTAGGCATCTATATCCTATTGCCAGCTTTGCCAAGCCAGCGGAGATGTTAACCAGAAATAGGCCTCATCTAGACAAATAAAAACTACTAATTGTGGCATCACCACTGAGTTACCCTCTTTGTCCTGGTAGGCAGTACAGCTCTCCTGTCGACACACAGGCAGGGTGGCTTGCTTTAAGAGTTTTTCTTTATTTTTATTACTGAAGATAAGCTTATTTTGACTTAAGAAGAACCGATCCATAATTAAGTGAGAACAATTCATATTGCATTTGTCATCGTTGTCCTTCTATTGAACGAATGGAATATCAGAATACAGTTTCCCATTTGGTTGAAATATGATCTATCCCAACACGAGCCACTTTTGTTTTTAAGAAGCACCAAAAAGTAGCCTAAGAATTGTGCCCCTCGCTCAACTGATGTGTATCATGAGCTTAGATCAGGAGGGTCCCCTGGGGAGGGATGGGTGTGAGAGATGTGTAGCAGCAGGGTGAGGAGTCCCCTCTGCAGGTTAACCTAATGTCACCTCAGGATAGTTTGCTTTAATATATTAGTTATAACTTAAGGTAAAAAAGAACAAGTCTCAACTCTGAGATGTGACTTAAGATGGATTTTAAAAATGAGATGCAGCGTATTAGCAACAGAAAAGACTACTTTTTGAGTAATAGTGAAGGGTTGAATTAATTGCTTTTGATTTGTGCAAAGGAATAGTTAACACGGGAAAAACTTCCTTTTCATGGGTTAAATATAGGGAGGTAATTTGAAGAATTAAAAAAAAAATTTCTCTAATGTTGTGGGATCTTAGTTTGGGTCTGTTTTGTGATTAAATGTTTTAGATGCTATTTTGCTAATAATCATCCCAAAAATCAAATTCAAAAATTTTCTCCAGTTTCATATGAGTAACTATGGACAAAGAGAACTGGGCCCAGGAATCTTTGTTTCATTAGTTTTCTTAGACTTCTGACATTTTGTGTACAATACATATATGATTTTAAGGATTTTCTTTTAGGGACCCTGAAGGAACTCCTCCCACAGAAAAAGAATTAGTGTATTAATAAACTATGTCAGTTATTTTCTTCTACCATGTTGTAAACTATAAATGGAATTTTCCAACTTCCAAAAAAAGTTGAATGTTTTGATCATTAGTCCCTTGAGTCCTGCACTCAGTTGAAGTTTTATTTTCCCATCCCTGGTCCAGCCTGAAGTTCATTGTCTGCAATTCAATCTCTACGGCTTTAATCATTTTGGATTGTACCGACGACTTCTCAGTAATAAAAGCAATGGGGAGCCGGACTGGGCATGGGACAAGTCTTTGCAGCTGGAGTACAACGTTACATAGGCGTTGTCTACCCACAAAAGGGCCACCGTCAGGTTAAATTAATGAGCTTCATGTTTTCATCATCAAGGTAACGGCAACATGTGGATTCTTTGCCTCTGTTTGAATTATTTTTATGTTTTACCAGCTAGATCATGACATGCTTTTTGAGAAGTCTCCCCATTTCATCGCACAGAATAGCACCTATGTGGGGCAGAAATAAATGCTTCAGAGTCCCAAGAAACACTAAGTAGCTTTATCCATCAGGATCCAGGGAAACGTATAGCTTCCTCTTTGTCCTTCATTGATAGAACTTGGAGAGACAGGGATGAGGCCGCCATTAGCAAATGGAACCAGCATGGGTTCAAGATTGCAAAGAGGTGAAGTGGAGGAGGTGAATTGTAAGTCTCAGCGGCTGAGGCTGAAACGGATGATTTTGTGGACCCTGTGCAGCATTTAGACCAGGCGAGTTGAAAGAGACGCTGCTGACTGCGCAGCGGGGGCTCTGACCGCTTTGCCTCCGCTGGAAATTGCTTTATGCAAACTTTCAACTCACTGGCTGGTATCTGCTCGGGAAATGTTGGCAAGAGGACTTCTTATTCTCAGGAAAGTCTTGGTGCGCAGATTAGGACACAAGGCTCCTAGACCTGATAGACCTGATAAAGCGAGTTTCAGAAAAGGATGTAGATGTACTTTCCTCAGCTCTTTATGCTATGGCTAAGTGAAACCTTACAGCATAGGTTCAAAACAAGAAAAAAATTCCAATACACTAGTTATTTTGTCTGGGGGTGCCAAACACATGGTTTAACTGATTTTTCACTGAATTTGCTAAATTAAATGATCATTTTGTGAACTCAGTGGAATTGTCGCACTGTCCTCTGTGTTACCACAGTGGTTGCTCGTAGCTTGAACGTAGCTTGTTCTCGATGTGTTATAGTGAGTTACATTACTCAGTTGTAAGCAGGGCCAGTCACACAGTCATCTCTGTGTCTTCAGGTCTTCACATAGCTGATGCTTCATTAGGGATTATAGAACAGAACTGATGGGATACACAGAGTTTCTGTTTTCCTTTCTGGAAATCAAGGGAGACCAAGGGGTGTGGGAGGAGAGTTTAAAAATATCAAATTATAGATAAAAGGGGTCTCAAAGATCATGTAGCTCTACACTCTTATTTTATAGATGAGGAAAGTGAAGTCCAGAGAGGTCAATGATTGGGTCAGGTCACTTAGCTGGAGGCAGAGCCAGGATAGAGATGACATTAGAACCAGCATTTACCAGAAACTGCTCTAGTCTGGGAATGTGTTAGACTTGTGCTGTCCAGTATGGTCGTATATCAGTCAGGGTTCTCCAGAGAAACAATACGTTGGGAGATTTATTATGAGGGAATTAGCTCACATGATTATGGAGACTGAGAAGTCCCAAGATCTGCCATCTATAAGTTGGACACCCAGGAAAGTTGGTGGTGTGACTCACTCCGAGTCCAAAGGCCTGAGAACCAGGGAAGCCAAAAGTGTAAATCCCAGTGTAACGACAGGAGAAGATGAGCTATGTCCCATCAAGAAGTGAGGCAGGAGCCCTGGCTGGTGTGGCTCAGTTGGTTGGACATCATCCCATGCACCTGGGGGTTGCCCGTTCGATTCCTAGTCCGGGCACATGCCTGGGTTGCTGGCTCCGTCCCTGGTAGGGGGCCTTCAGGAGGCAGCGGATTGACATTTCTCTTTCTCTCCAATGTTTCTTTCCCTTTCTCTCTCTAAGAAAAGGGGGGAAGTGAGCAGGAAAAAGGCATGAATTTCTCCTTCTTCTGCCTTTTGTTTGATTCAAGTCCTCAACAGATTAGATGATGTCCACTCACATTGGGGAGGGCCGCCTACTTTATTGAGGGCACTGATTTAAATGCTAACCTCATCCAGACACACCCTCACAGACACACCCAGAAGCGGCATTTAATCTGGACACCCAGTGGCAGTCAGGTTGACACATAAAATTAACCATCACAATGAGCTACTAGCCTTGCAGGGATAGTGAGCACTGAAAATGTGACCAGATAGATCGTGGTACTGAATCTCAGATGTCACTTAACTTTAAAAACTGAAGCAGTGTAAAATAATTTTTCATTAAAGACACCTTTATTGCTTTGTAGGCCCACGTTTCACATTAACCACTGACAGTTTAGTGTCTGAACTGAGATGTGTGGTTGGTGTAAAATACTGAATTTTGATAATTTTGTATGAAAAAAAGAGGGTGAAATATGTCACTGGTAGTTTTTTATATTGGTTGCATGTTGCAGTGATAATATTTGGTAACTATGGGGTTAAATGAAATATAATATTAAAATGACACTTACTTGTTTCTTGTTTTTGTGTGGCTGCCAAACAATTTACGGTGACATGTGTGACTTGCATTCTGTTTCCACTGGGGAGCGCTGTGCTAGACACTTGACGTACCTTATTTCATCTAATCCTTACAACAGCTATCACCATCTTACTCTCTCTCTCTCCAGTGTACAGATGAGGACACTGAAAGTGAGAGGAGTTAAAAGCATTTGCAGAAAGTCAAACCACAGGGGAATGACAGACTCAAGATGATACAAGGTCTGGCTGACTTGGCAGTCAGTGCTATTTTTTAGTGATTCTTTCTTTCCAGATACTGCTCCAGCATCCCAACGCCTTCTGATATATAGAGTTGAGCTGTAGATTCTCATATAGTGATTCATCATTCTTTCATTTATCTCCTCTGACCACTTCATAGGGAAAAAATGTGAGCGCTCTCTTGGCTGACCACTGAAGAATTTAAAGTGGCCAATCTAAAGACTCTTGCATTCTGTTTTACATGTGTCTTCTAAAAATTCTGAAAACCAAACACATACAAATTAACTTATTTCAGGGAATTTTCTTATATTTTTGTTTGCTTCAATTTCCAATGCTTTTTAAAAATGTTTCTAACCCAACCATTGAGCTTCTGATTAAAATCATATACAAAATTAATGTATTCTTTTTTACTGAATCATCCATTTTTATATGAGAAGTGGGTCATATATCTGGAAAAGAACTGACATTATTTTGGAACTAAAATTATTTCAAAAATTGAAATATTTAAATAAGTGCTATGTTTTAATATTTGTTTAGTCCTTGTTTCCAGTATAAGTCTGCCTTTTGTCAAGCAGGAAAAACAAAACAAAAATCTGGCAGCTCTGTGTAGAGTATTTTCTGCAGGAACAAAGATGATTCTCTCTTACTGCTGTTTAAGACTTGGAAATTCTATCACAATTTTACTCAAAGTTCTAACGTTGGGCCGATGCAGGTCTAAAGATGTGGCAAAAACGTCCAGATGCTTCGGCCTGCGGACCAGAGAGTCCTGGGTTCGGTTCCCTCTAAGGGCACATACCTCAGTTGCAGTTTGTCCCCAGCCCCTGTTGGGGTTGTGTGGGTGGCAGCCACTCGATGTGTCTCTCTCACATTGATGTTTCTCTCTCTCTCTTCCTCCCTCTCTTCCTCTTTCTCTATCTGAAGATAAGTGCAAAAATTTCCTCGGGTGAGGATTAAAACAAACAAACCATCCAGATGCTTAACCAATAAACATAGCTTTAAAAAAAATTATCTTTATTGTTGAAAGTATTACAGATATCCCTCCTTTTCCCCTCATGGGCACCCTCCTCTGGCTCCTGCCCCACCCCCTGCCTTCACTGAATTGTTGTCTGTGTCCATTGGTTATGCATATATATATAAGTTCTTTGGTTTATCTCTTCCTGTCCCCCCATCCCCCCACCCCCGTTTGTCTGTTGTTCCCTACCTCCTTGTCTCTGGATCTATTTTATTTGTCAGCTTATTTTGTTCATTATATTCCACAAATAAGTGAGATCATGTGATACTTGTCTTTCTCTGACAGCTTTTGATAAAAGAGTAGTCAGATTTTCCCAAAGACTGTAAATTCACCGAGAATCTATATTAGTAGAAAGACCTGCAAATATCCTCCTCTGAAATCTCTTAGCTAGAAATTGGTATAATTTTACTGCCATTGAATTGACTGTCAATAGAGGGCGCCAAAGGATGAAAAAGTAATTATTGATGGCTTCCGTTTATTTCCAGTTCAAAACACTATTAAAAATTTAATAAAAGCCTTTGAAAAGTCATCTTCTCACCCTGAAAAAGGGGGGTGTTTGGTATTGCTATCCACGTGTGCAATGTCATCTCTGCTTATCCAGGCTGAATATCAAGCTGAACAAAGAATATCAAGCTGAGCCTGGATCCGGGGTGGGTGGTACCTGGGTGGTCTCTGACCGGCAAAGAAAAGTTCTACTTTGGGCTCTTTTACCAGAAAACAAGGTCCAGCAGCTTCACTTGAACTAGTCTTTGAATTGTTAGCAAATTAAGTTCCTCCCCTGGGAAGTCAGTGGACTCAGCAAGTATTCCAGTGGCAGGCACCTGGTCAGTGTCTGGGGAACACAGACCTGGCTGCACGCAGCCTACAGTCTACTGGGCAACAGAGACATTAACCAAACAACCACACAGACACACGGTAAAAACTTACCTTGGCGAAGTGGTGTTTGAGCTGAGATGTGCAGACTGACCGGGAGTCAACTAGATGGAGTAGGGAGGCTGAGGAAGAAGATTCCAGGCAGAGAACAGCGAGTCTCCCGTCTGAGCCAGGAGGAACACAGCACTTCAGGAATCCACAGCCGGAGGGGTTGTTGCCTGAGAAATGAAAGGCCGATCCCGAGGCAGCACAGGGAGGCAAAGCAGTGTCCTGTGAGAACTGATGGCAACATCGTACAAGGATTTCGTTGTGTATCCAATGCAAAGCCCTTGATAAGTGGAGGATAGAATTAGCTTTATGTTTTTAAAAAGACCACTGTGGCTGTTTTGCGGAGAATGGATTAAAGAGGGCAGGATCGTAGACATGACTGGTGTGGCTCAGTCGGTTGGAGTGTTGTCCCGTGCACTGAAAGGTTGCAGGTTTGACTGTGATCAGGACACATAACTGGGTTGTGGGTTCAATCCCCAGTTGGGGTGAGTAGGGAGGCAACTGCTCGGTGTGTCTCTCTCACATCAATGTCTCTCTCTCTCTCTCCACCCCCTTCCTCCCTCTCTAAAATCAATTAAAAATTAAATAAAATAAAAGAGGACAGGATCATAAGGATTCTGCTATAGCAGTTCAGACGGGAGATTTCAATGACTTGGACCAAGGTAGTGATGATGAAAATGGACAGACATGATCAGGGAAGGATACCAAATTGGTTGGACATAGTTGTGAATCGAGGGAGAGGATATTGTTAAGGATAACTTCTAGGTTTCTGGCTTGCAAAATCTTCACAGGTTAGGTTTTTCAAACTTAGAAAACACGGCTGGCAGTGTTTAGGAAGTGTTGTCATTACTGATGTGAGGTGGAAATCAGAAATCTCAACATTAAACAGTCACTTGTTGAACAACCTTAGTCCAGGCTCTTGGTCTTTCCATCAAGTCTCCAAACCTCTCTGTCATTAAGTGAACATTTCAAGAAGAGCTAGGAATGGCCAACAAAATTTATAATGTGATCTAAATACATAGCCCATACCAATACATAAGTATACGTAGGCATAGGAGAACATCTGGAAGAGTATAACTAAGCTGTTACTGTTGTTATTTTTAGAGGGGAGAGATGACAGGAAGCATCAATTTCAAGTCTAGATGTTACGGTGTTGTCTGGAAAAAAAAATAAAGCAAACCTTAATTGGTCTTCTAATTAGCAAAACCCATAAAATCACTGTCATTACCAATAAAAAGCTGTTCAGCTGGGAAATTTAAAGCCCTTTGTGGAGCCCCGATAATCTCTCCTCTCCATTAAATCTCTCTCCTGGAATCTAGAGACTCTTTCCATTTGGGGACCTCGTCGCCCCAGAGAGCACAGATTTCTCTCGCCTCAGCTCTTTAGCGACACTCAGAATGAACCAGAGGACGAGTAGCTACAGAAGCCCTCCCAGCACCCTTTGATCTTTTCAGCAGCAAATGTGTCATTTGTAGCACAACAGTCCCATTCTTATGTGAGGCTAAAATAGAGCCACTCAAAGATGCTTCGGAGACTCCCTGAACTCCAACTAACTACCAGTCTCCCTCCCAGTTCATGTATAAGTTCTGCCGTATCCCTGGGGAAGTCATTTCCACTTGCTTGGTAAATAATTAGCCTGGCTGCCTTTGGCTATGGAAAGGATTATAAATATTTTAAGCACCACAAGTGATTGAAACCATCTTCGCTATTTGATTTCATCTATGCCTGCGATGCTTTGGGTGGAAACTTATCTCTGAGCACAAAACATCCGTGGGCAGATGAATGCTGAAGGTGTGAGAAGGATGGGTGCTGTTTAGGCTGCTATGGTCAGTGGCTATTCAGAAACATGTGATGTAGTAAGCCAGTAGTTTAAACCTTTCCAATTTTAGCTCACATCAGTTCATTTTTCTCCCAATGAAAGAAATGGAAGATATTTCCCAAGAAGAACATTTTAATGCTTACAGAAGGTTTTTTTTTTTGTTGTTGTTTTTTTTTTAATAGACTTTATTTCTTAGAGCAGTTTTAGGTTCATAGCAAAACTGAGTAAAATTGCAGAGTTCCCATAAACCACCTGTCTCTACACAGGTACAGCCCCCTTTCAACATCCTCCACCAGTGATACATTTGTTACCAGCGATGAACCTACATTGATGCATCGTTATCAGGCAAAGTCCAGAGATCATTTCAGGGCTCACTCTTGGTGTAGATTCTATAGGTTTGGACAATGGCATGTACTCACCATGGTTTCACTGCCCAAAGATCCTCTGTGCTAGGCCTCTTCGCCCCTCCTCCTCCCCAACTCCTGACAACCACTGATCTCCTTAGTTTTGCCTTTTCCAGAATGTCAGGTGGAATCCTTATAGAAATTTAAAAATTATTCCTCTAATGATAAGTCAAAAATATAAAAGTTCCCATTAATATAATTGTCTGTAATCTTTACAGTGAATTCTTTGTGGTTGCGATGAAGACCCAGTGTCCTATAGACTGTATCCGCCAGTGGTACAGGGACAGCTGGGTGAGACCACAGCCTTACCTAAGGCAGGTGGGAGTCAGGAGGAGAGAGGGCTGGTATGTTGGGATGGGGGATCCAGCCAGCACCCTGCAGGGTATCTGTTCTCAGCTCTTTCAGTGTGACCTCTGATGAAAATAGTAACATGTGCCTATTGATTCACAAAATTAAACACTACAATTGTGCACAAAGTAGATGTTGCCCACACTTTTATCCCCGGAGGTAACCACTATAAATGAACTCATACTATAGTTAGTATTTCACAGCATTCTGATTTTATTGAACAGTATATCATGGTGAGTGTTTCACATCAATTCACAAGGATCTCATCTTTCTAAGATACACAACAATTTACTTAACTGATTCTCTATCGATGACTCCCTGGATTATTTGCAAATATTTGCTGTGAAACACCAGCAATGAAGATTTATACATCTCGCAGCACATCTGCTTGATTATTTCCTTAGGATAAATTCCTAGAAGTTATAGCACTGGGTCATAAGGTAAAAATACTTAAAATTTTGATACATATTGCCAAATTACACTCTCACCAAAGTATACAAGGTTATACTTTTTACATCCAACTTAAGAGAAAGAATAATAATCTTTTGTCTTTGCCTATTTGTTAGGTTAAAAATAGTTTTAATTTTTATTTCTTTATTGAAGTATTAATGATGTTCAATTTTTATTTCAATGCTGGTTACATGAGTATATTTAGTTTGTGAAAATTCAGTGAACTGTATATTTGATAGATGTACTTTTTTGAGGTGTTATAATTTTGGTCTTTACTTGGGGGGTGGGATTTCTTGTGTATCTCAGACTCCTTAGGGCTGCAAGAAACAGAAAACTCGAAGGATGCTCTAGCTAGGGCGGTATAGAGCTGATTAGTTCAGCAGATCAGTCCATCCTCAGAGCTCTGGCTTGGTGCCCCTCATGGATGCAAGAGGGCTGCAGCACCTCCAGGCCTCGCGCACAAATGCCACTCATCCAATGGGAAGAGACAGACCATTTATTTCTATCTGTCGTTACCATTGAGGGAGATCTTTCTCAGATACTTCCCTCCACTTCCAAAGGCTTGCTTTCTTATGTAACTGGTCAAAATTCCCCAGTATATCCAAACCTCAATCAGCTATTGGCAAGAGGGATGAGAACACCATGATTTGTCTAAAGGAATATCAACTCCCTTTTTTAAAAATATATTTTTATTGATTTTTTAGATAGAGATGGAGAAGAGAGTTAGAAACATCAATGAGAGAGAAACATTGATCGGTTACCTCCTGCACACCCCATGCTGGGGGATAAGCCTGCAACCTGGGCATGTGCCCTGACTGAGAATCGAACCGGTGACCTCTCGGTGCATGATTCAGTGCTCAACCACTGAGCCACAGCAGCCGGGCAACCCCATGGCTGGGGCTGAGGGGCCCCTCTCTGCAGTGTGTGGCTGGTGGAGGAAATCAGCCGTGTTTGCTGCAGATTGAGTATGTTTAGGGGAGCAATGGGAGATTATGTGGGACAGGATTAGGACAGACCTGGGTTACCAGTTAGGATGGATGTGAGGGGAGCTATGACAGAGTGAAAGAGTGGTTAGAAAGCCACCTACCGCCTACATAAAAGATGGTTCAAGTCCATGTTTATCGGGGCCCCACTCTGCCAGAGCATGTGCTAAGTGGTTGGGGCTGCAGAAAGCAGACTTTATGGCCGTTCCAGTCCAGCAGCTTGACTCCAGGAAGTTATGATTTTATTGTATTAATATGCATTAAAACGATAATAATGGCTAATAGTTACTGAGAGTTTACTACAGCTGGGCATTGTTTTCAGTACTTTACATATGTTAAGAAGTCATTTTATCCTCACAGTAGCTGTAGGAATTAGCTACTATCATCATCCTTGTTTTGAAGGAGAGGAAACTGAAGCACAGAGGTGAAGTGACTTGTCCCAGGTCGAATGGCCAGTAACTAGGAGGCAGGAGGCGAGCCCAGGCAACGGACCTCAGAGCCCGAGCTCTTAACCATGCACTGTGCTGCGGGTGAAACCCACAGAGTTACAACGGTAGTGATATGAACAGTGGGCTGGAGTGGAAGCAGCAGGAAGAGGAGAGGGAATAGCTACGATTATACTCATACCTGACACCCACTGTTCACCATCTCACTGGCATGGTGGTAAGTGCTGGCTCTGCGTGACCGCGCGGAGTTCTCACAACTCTGCAAGAGCTACGCGTCCTATTCCATCAGAGAGGACTCTGAGCTTCACGATGTCGAGTCGTTTGTGGGAGGTCAGTATTGTATTTGAACCTGGGTCTTTCAGACTCCAAAGCCTGTGAGTTAGTTCATTCTACTATATTAAGATAAAATATATTTTCCATATAGAAAACAGGAAATTCTTTAAAAAAAAAAAAAAAAAAAGCACTAAAGCATGTAAAGGTGTGTTAATGACCCTTTTTTACCGAATAACTTTAAGAAACTTGAATTTAAGTCTACTATTGGGCCTTCGCACAGGCCGTGGTCCTGCTTGGACATGCTGCTTGAGGATACCTCAAATTACTGCTTTTCTTGAAAGAATCTAAATCTAGAATCCAGACTTTGTCCAAACATTTTTCTTATGAAAAAAGTCATGTATATTAAAATTTTATTATACATTTATAGTATTTCAGTAATACATTTATGTATGTCATAGGCACCTTGTATTTTAATTTTAATTAATTAATTAATTAATCGATTAATTTTTAAATCCTCACCCGAGGATTTTTTTTTTTTTCATTTATCTTCAGGTAAAGTGGGAAGGAAGGAGAGGGAGAGAAAGAGAAAGAGAGGGAAACATCAGTGTGAGAGAGACACATTGGCTGGTTGCTTCCCACATGACTTTGACCAGGGTCGACCAGGGCCAGGGGCTGAACCGCAACCAAGGTACTTGCCCTTGACTGGAATTGAACCCGCAACTCTTTGGTCTGCAGGCCGACGCTCTACCGCTGAGCCAAACCAGCCAGGGCTAATTTTATTTATTTTTTGTTAATCCTCACCCAAGGATATTTTTCCATTGATTTTTTTTTTTTTTTTTTTAGAGTGAAAGGGAGGGAGGGAGGGAGAGAGAGAGGGGGGAAAGAGAATCACAGATATGAGAGAGACACATCGATTGGTTGCCTCTCACACACACCCCAACTGGGGCTGGGGATCAAACCTGCAACCCAGGTTTGTGTCCTTGGTGCCCTGGACTGGGAATCAAACCCAAGACCCTTTGGTGTGCAGGCCAACGCTCTAACCACGGAGCCACATCAGCCAGGACGCTTTGTAATTTTTTAGATGAATATAAGTTCATCTAAAATAAAAATTTCTAGATGAATGCAAATTAGTTTTAGTTTTTATACTGAACCAGCCATACTGCAGCTGGCTCTGCTCACAAAGCGACAGCTCCGCCCCCGCTCAACCCTGCTCAGCTCTGCAGAGTTAGGGAGCAAGGATTACCTAGAGGGTTTTTCCTTTTCTTTTCTGTTTCCAGGGAAATTCCCTCAAGGCCTCGTCCAGATGTAAATGTGGCACATGTGGTGTTGGAGTCCTGACTTTTCAAATCTTCTTTTCTTTAGTAGAATGACTGGGCGGAGCAAAGGAAATTGTTCAGGGGCATTATGGTTTCTTTCTCTTCTAAGTTGAGTTGAATCCTGCCAGCATCATCAGTGACCAAAGTCACTGCCATCTGTCAGTTGTGGGTGGCCCAAACTAGTGGTCTCCTGCTGCTCCCAATGGACAGGTAACTCACATCCAAAAAACCCAACACATCACATCTGGAACTTATTGGCAGACTCCAAAGAAAATCCCAAAATGAAATCAGTCACAGAGCTAGAACGCCCTGCTTTTTCTTGGAGCTGGTATCTGCCGGGTTCGGCTTGCGGCATACGCGTAGAACAACTCAGGCAAGTTTTCCAAAGGTATAGGCCAACTGAGCATACTTTTCTGAAGCACCACCTTCTACCAAAAATGGGAAGGGGAAAAAAAAGGCCCAAACCAAACACACCCAAACCAACTCGCTCCTTTGGTGTGCCACATAAAATAAAGCTGCCTGTCATGAAGACATTTGAGTCTAAATTGTTGCCAGTTCTAAGGAAAAGGTCGGGCGAGCTGCTTGAGAGAGAATCAGCATTCTCACAAAGCGCCCAGGCCTAGCACTATAATTAGCAGACACAGGTGGTACAACTTCTTACTTCCTCTTCCTTAGATACAGGAGAGATTACCAGGGGGAGAATGACAGGATGGGGGAAAAAATAGAAAACATGTAAGGAAGTGGCTTTATAAATAGCCAGAATATAGTATAACTTTGCCTCAGAATGATAAGAATAGATGAAAATCTCTAAAAGTTCTTTTATTTTGCAGTTTTTTAAAAAATCCTCACCCGAGGATATTTTTCCATTTATCTTCAGATAGAGTGGGAGGGAGAGAGAGAGAGAGAGAGAAACATTGATTCAAGAGAGACACGTCAATTGGTTGCCTGCCTCCCTCCCTCCTGACCAGGGCTGTGCCACAACCAAGTACGTGCCCTTGACCGGAATCGAACCTGAGACTCTTTGGTCCCAGGGCCGACACTCGCCACTGAGCCAAACCGGCCAGGGCAAATTTTGCAATATTTTGTATACATAATTATCTCATTCTATTCATCACAAATTAGGATTGACAGAGCATTGTGCCTGATAAACACTTCAGATAGCAGTGTAGTCAACTTCCAATATAAACCATGGCTGCTGTGATAAGAATACGGTTTTATGAAGAATTTGAGGACATCTGTAATACATTCAACAATAAAGATAAGTTAAAAAAGAAAAGAATTTGGGTGAGTGAAAGAAATGGGGAAACTATATTTGAAAAAATACTCTCATGTATACCTAGAGAGTCTGAATAGGCCTCCAGGAGTTGCTAAAGGAGTGTTTGTCCTGCAGTCAGCCAGGGGCTGACTACGGACACTTTTCTCTGGAGCTCTGAGCCTGGAGGGGAGTGCGTGTGGCGTAGGGGAAGATTGATGGGCTCTGGCCTCAGACAGACTTGGATTTAACTCCTGGCTCTGCTGCCTACTAGCTGTATGAATTTAGGCAAGTTACTTAAATTCACTGAGCTTTAGTTTCCCCATCTACTTGTGAGGATTAAATGAGATAATGCATTGAGCGCATAGGGTATGGCGGTGCTTTGCATAGGTGTTCGGTTCCTCTCCTCTCTCGCAGTGTAGTGTCACTGTTCTCCGTGTTAACACATGGGATTCTCAGACACGGCGGGGGCTTTGGCAGAGTGAAATCCGGTCTCCTCTGCCTTGCACTTCTTTCTTTCTTTCTTTCTTTCTTTCTTTCTTTCTTTCTTTCTTTCTTTCTTTCTTTCTTTCTTTCTTTCTTTCTTTCTTTCTCTCTTTCTTTCTCTCTCTATTTCTTTTTCTTTCTTTCCTTCCTTCCTCCCTCCCTCCCTCCCTCCCTCCCTCCCTCCCTTCCTTTTCTTTCTTTCTTTCTTTCTTTCTTTCTTTCTTTCTTTCTTTCTTTCTTTCTTTCTTTCTTTCTTTCTTTCTTTTCCTTCTTCTAATGAGAATATGATTATAAAGTCCTCATGGGAGAGCTGGTTCATTTTTTATGCCCTTTTCCCCCAGCCTAAGCGTCAAGCCTGAAGTATTTCCCTTTGGTGAAGAAACCTTTCCTAACTGCAAGAAGAAATTCACAAGTCACAGGGCTTGATTTCTCCCCCTCCATCAGAATGTGAAGGAGAGAACAGTAAGGGAGCTTGCCTTGAAGTTATTGAAGGTCAATTAGTAATGATGCTTGTCTGCCTCTAAGCTTCGGTCCTTGTCTATCCCAAGGTGATTCAGAACATCCTAACTGCCTCCAAATGACCAATTGTGTTTGTCTGCATCAGGACAATGGCATTTCCTTCCAGGGTTAACAGTGTGCATCACTGACTCCCGTGTAGGAATTTCATAGGTATGGCTGAGTCTACTTGTTTCACTTCTTTCAAATGCATTTGGGTGTCCAGGAAGCAGCTGATAAATTCTGAATGAGCAAGTGAATGAATGAATGAATGAATGAATGAATGAATGCCTTTAGAAAAACATTTCTTCACTTTTTGAAACCTATGCTATCTTTTGACTAATACCTCCTGGCCCCCAAATGTGATATTCTTTAAAAGGGTCCTGCCTCAAAGACAATGAACTGTATTTTCTACATATCCCATCAGTTAAAACTTTGTGGAGGTCCACTTCATCTCTTTATTTTCTCCTTCCCCTCCCCCCCAATTATACATTTAAAAAAAAAGTACTATTGGATCTGCTTCTTCCTTCCCAAAGGTTCTGATTTATAGCCCATGCCCCCAAGGATAGCTGTACCATTTTTGATCAGAGACCTCAGAAAGACAAGAACATGCCTCCTCAAACATCTGCCATGCATAAGATATGTTAGGTACTAAAGAAGTGCTTTTGATAATGACACAAATGACAGCTTTGGAGAAGCTTTAGTGCTTTACCATCACCGATTACATGTAGCAGTTCAAAACTGGATTTAATGTAGACCTCCCAAGACGGGTCCCAGTAGCCCAGTCTGGGATGGAATGCATAGTATTCTTCAACCGCTTTTTCTTAAAATCTGTCCAGCTTATGCCTTTTCATGTGCTTTTGAAGTAGAAAAGAATTGTGTCTTCTACCAAAACTTTTCCTGAAGCAGGCATTTAATATTATCAATGGCTTCAGTTTTTAATTTTTTTTTTCTTAATGCTTTCAATGTGAACTATAGGAATCTAAGAGCTGACTGTTGGACCCATAGTAGCTAAAGGCCTGCCTATATTTTTGGTGTGCGTGTGTATAAAATGAAAAAGTAGCATGTAATTTTATAGCAACCAAACACATGGTTTTCCCCTTTCCTTTGGGATGAAAATTCCTTCCTGTAGAAACTAAGGTTATGCCCCTACTTGTGAAGCTCGAGGAAGGACACTTTGATGTGAAAGAGGATCCTGGTGGCCTAACGGATGCAGAAACCAATGTGGGAATAGGAGGAGCCTCCAGAAACAGGAAAAGGCATTGTCCCGAGGAGGGGTCATTGCATCCCTCTCTGTCGTCATTCGGGCTGTCTGGTTTATTTCCTCCCCCAGGTTGGTGTGAGTTGGAGGAGTCCTTTGTTAAAGAGGTCAAGAACAAGACTGCCCATTTTGTGAGGTGGTTAGGGCTGAACTTTCAGATTTCAGATTTTATGAAAGGTGACCGAGAATAAAATTAATTTGGGTTTCATCTAAGCATCTGCCTAGGAAGTGAGACTCTACTTAACTGGTGTGGCTAAGCAACATCAAACAGCTTGGATGGACTGATTTTCCAAGGAAATGCTTCACTTGGCCAACAGTTTAGGCATTGTGTAGGTATGTATAAGACTGAAAAATTTCCCACAGAGAGGTTCCCTGAAACCAAAAATTTGTGAAAACGAAGAGTTTTACTTTAAGAGTTTCACATCACAAGGGAGCAGCTGCTGGTCAGAAGCACAAAGCAACGCTTAGGGCTGGGAACATCCGTGAGCTGGTTTTCTGGCATGGCCTCGGCAATGCCACTGTGTGGGTCCCGTCTTCCTCAGGGGCTTTCTCAGCACACACCAAACAGGCCGGACCCTGCAGCTCCCTCCGGGGACACTGATGTGTGGGTCCTGGCAGAATCTTCAGCCAAACCTTCGTCATCTGGGAGCAGAACGGGAGAGTGGCCAAGGCCGGTTCCAGCTGGCACAGGTCCGAGGCCTCTGGCCACATTCTTTTCACCATACTGAGCACTGAACCCTTTCAGAGTGCTTGAGAACGCTTTGTATTTATGAGTTTTCACACCAGTACATGGTGTAGAGCCACTTTAATATTAGACTTCCCGTGTTAGAGACCAATGAGCTGACGATCAAGAGGCTTAAGGGATCTGCACATCATCACCCAGAACCTGAGTGCCAGAGCCAGGATCCCGCGGCACAGGTAAGGCGGGAGGCTCTGATGGCTGCGGGGTCCCAGAGAGCACTGGCCCTGCCCTCCCACCCTCAGGGAACCGGCTTCACCTCCAGGACCCTGTAGGAACCCCTGTCCTCCCTGGGCCCGGTGAAGCCCCGGCGAAGCACACCTCAGGACGGGCACTGGTGTAAGCTGCTCGAGGCACTCTCTGAGCTGAGATGACTCAGCCCAGCTCTTTGTTCCAGTCACACCCAAAGACCCATGAGAGCTTGAGATGAGCAGGATTTTTTTTTTTTTCTAATCTGGAATATTAGGACATAAAAACAAATTCAAAGTGCCTTAGGGAATGTAAGCTGAATAGTAAGCCAGAGCTGATCTTCTAAGGCCTTTCAATATGATACAGCAAATGTACGAGGCATCCTCCATGCACAGGGCCCGACGATGAATGGAAGTAGTCCTGACTCTCCAGTTCACGGCCTTCCGAGGCAGACAGATGCACACCTGTCCATCCACACCACAAAATGGGCTGTGTAATGGCTACAGTGAAAAAGAAACAAAAGTTAGGGGTGTCCCGAAGAGGAAGGAGACATTGATTCTGACCAGAGATGTTAAAATGTGGAGAAACTGTGTATTTTAGAATCACTGAAACACAGTCTTCTCGAGGAAACAGAGGACTGTGATGGAATCACTGCGATCTTTTCATTAGGATGGATTCTGACGAGATACACTGGAGCTTGGGGCTGAAGAAGAAGCAGAGTTGGTCCTACTTCTCCAGCCCGAGAAAGAATATTCCAGGCAGCAGGCATGGCCTCGGGCCGCAGAGCACAAGCCGGTTTAAGGTGCCTGGGTCCTACCTCACGGGTTTGGTAGCAACTGTCTTGAGGTTTCCCCCACTGAACCGTTTTATGGAATTCTGAACCACTGAGGCATCTCGCTTCCCACATGGTCTTCTGCGAGGTTCTAGTTTCCCTGCTGTTGTTACGCCTTCTCTTCCACAGCTGCTCACCATGCGTCTCCGCCCACTGCTGCCGGCTGCGTGGGGCCGCCTCTGTGCTGTCTCCCACACCACCCAGCCCCTGGCCCGCTCCCTCTGGAGGAGCCAGCCTCTCAATCAAAGCGAATGCCACTCTTTGGAAATCTGGGGTGGTCTGACCTGATATTTTAGTTCGGTGGCCACAGATATTTTAGGCCCCCAAGAGGTAGCCTTGCTCTTTCCATTTTACTGGCCCCACTGTTTAAGGAACTTGGACCAGTTTCCCCTGGGACTGGTCTGGAGGTACCGTTGAATAACACCACAGTGTTTTTCTTCCTCCCCACAAAGGACCAGCTGGTGCCTCCGACCAGCATAAACCTTTTGGCGCTCGACTAACTGAGCGAGAACGCTGCTTTCCTTCAGCGTTCCTTCCCTTCCAGGTCAGGCTAAACCTTTTCGCCCTTTGTTTTTTAGGGCTTAGAATCTTGATGCTGCCTCTGATTTTCTTTATTGTTCTTTCCCAGGAGAACTCAATGCCCTTGGGCCTTGGCATTATAAGACCCATAAGACCGCCTGGATTTTCAGATGAAATCTCATTTCCCTGTCCTTCCCTCTATACAAAGAGAGAGGTAGAGAGAGGAGATGGGGCCTAAAGAACTGCACTGTCGCTCGCTTGGGTGTCCACACCTGTATAACAGCATGTTGGGGCCGCCTCAGAAGCCCTCAGCACAGCTTTTCTGAGATGCTCACAGTCTCCCCGAGGAAGTACCTGTCAATCCCTTTATACAGGGAGGAAACGTAAGTCATCTGCAAGATAATTTTATGATACATTTGAAACAAATATAGTCAGGAAAGGATTTTTTAAAGCAATATTAAGTGTCCATGCACCGGTGAATGGATAAACAAAATGTGGTATATCCATACAATGGAATGCTATTTAGTGACAAAAAGGAACTTTCTAGAACATGGAATAATTTCAAAGATGCTATGTTAAATGAAAGAAGCCAGATACAAAAGACTATGTGTTTTATCATTCCATTTATTTTTATTTTTTTGCAATATTTATTTATTTATTTATTTTTTGTTACAGATGTTTCTCCTTTTGCCCCCTCCAGACACCCTCCTCCCCATCCTTTCCCCCTCCCCCAGCATTGTTGTCTATGTCCATTGGTTATGCATACATGCATATAAGTTCTTTGGTTTACCTCATCCCACCCCCTGCCTCCCTCCTCTGAGGTTTATCAGTCTGAACTGTACTCCTTTCTATGGGTCTATTCTATGGGTCTCTGGGTCTATTTTGTTCATCAGCTTGTTTTGTTCATTATATTCCACAAATAAGTGAGATCATGTAGTATTTGTCTTTCGCTGATTGGCTTATTTCGCTTAGCATAATACTCTCCAGGCCCCTCCATGTCATCTCAAAGGATAAGAGATCTTTCTTACAGCTGCATAGTACTCCATTGTGTGTATGTACCACAGCTTTTTTATCCACTGATCTACTGATGGATACTTGGGCTGTTTCCAGATCTTAGCTATTGTAAATAGTGCTGCTATGAACATAGGGGTACATATATTCTTTCTGATTGGTGTTTCAGGCTTCTTAGGATATATTCCTAGAAGTGGAATCACTGGGTCAAATGGCAGTTCCATTTTTAATTTTTTGAGGAAACACCATATTGTTTTCCACAGTGGCTGCACCAGTCTGCATTCCCACCAGCAGTGTACTAGAGTCCCCTTTTCTCCACACCCTCGCCAACACTTGTTGTTTGATGATTTGTTGATGGCAGCCATTCTGGCAGGTGTGAGGTGATACCTCATAGTTGTTTTAATTTGCATCTCTCTGATGATTAGTGACATGGAGCATTTTTCATATTATCATTCCATTTATATAAAATGTCCAGAAAAGGCAAATCTATAGAGCTAGAAAGTAGATTAGTAGTTGTCTTGGGTTGGAATGGATATGACTGCAAATGAGTATGAGGGATTTTTACAGGGTGGTGGAAATGTTCTAATACTGCATGGTGGTTATGGTTATACAACTCTGTATATTTACTTAAAAAATCATTGAATTATAAATTTAAATGGGTGAGTTTTATGGTATGTAAATTATACCTCAAAACAGATGTTAGAAAAAAAAAAGCATGATGTATGACATCTATTGTGACATCAACCAGCCAATGCTAACTCCATTAGTGCTCATGGCCTGTGTACTAGAAGGCATTTCACCAACTTAACTAGATTCCAAATATCAACATTTAGTAAGCCCCGAGCGTGTGCCAGTGATCATGTTCAGATATATACCTTTATATAATTACTGTAAAAATAAATTGGACTTGAAATGGGGTAGGAACAGAGTCTCATTTTAGGTGATACTGTCTGTTCTTTTTTTATATATATAAGTGTTGATTTAAGCCAAACTGAGAACAAATGTCAGGAAGCAAGATCTCAGATGCTCTGATTCTATCTGTCCTTAAAATTGAAAATCAATGAAGTAAAAGAAAAAAATTAGATGTAAAGGAAAAGGAGAAAGTGTACCCAGCCATAATAAACCAAGTATGAACTGCATATCTTTTTTCACCATTTATATTCAAGTAATGCATCAGTAATACAAAGTCTGGAAGGAAAACACAGATCCCTCCACAGCCCCAGCCTCTGCCCCTTTGTCCATCATGTATCCCCGAGTTGATGTGAATAGCTTTAGGAGTAGGTCAGGTTTGTTCTGTGTGTGCTGACTATAGCAGAGGGCTGCTGACCTTGGGGACAACCTCTAAAAACAGAAGCTGGGATAAATTCTTTCTCTCCATGGAGGCCCAATAATAGGACTTTCCACAAATAGGCTGATTTACTTCTTACTGCTAAGCTCATGAAAAGGGTTCTCAGTCAAAGCTGCCAATGGTAGAACTCTTTCCCAGGCTGCTAAGCAATCTCCAGGTGAAGCTCATGGGTTTCGTTTTGTTAATCACCACTGGGCTGATGGTAGCAGAGACCTGGCTGCCATGGATTTGCTAATTGGTTTCTCTGGCTATTCCTGAAGGTTAAGTAAGGATAGGACAGGTAAGATTGTCCTGACTGTGACCAGGACTAAGGCAGTAGAGACAAGCCTTTCTCATTCACAGAAATTTTTCAAAGGAAATTGATTTTTTTCTTGGGTTATGCCCAGTCACAAAAGAATTTCCAGCTGGAATCTGGCCAATCCCTTAGTGTTAGAGTTCTTAGCAACCAGATCTTTTTGCTTCATGCCCACACTATTTATGTGGGTGCAAGGTAAATCCAGGTTGGGCAGATCAGGGTACATTCGGTTTTCTTGTAATCATACCCCAGAAGTACCATCACACTTACCTGGACACTGGTCCTATCTCACTCCCCCTACAATAGCTTTTGGATCAAGTCACTGCAAGTCCCCTTGGTGTATTTTCCTAATTCCATACCTCTTGGAAAAAGAGCAGGAGTTATTGAATCCATTTTTTCTAAGAGAACTCCAGCTTCTTGTCTCCATCCACTTCTTTTTTTTTTTTTTTTTTTTATCCTCACCCGAGGACATTTTTTGGATTTATCTTCAGACAGAGTGGGAGGGAGAGAGGGAGGAAGACAGAGAGAGAAACATCGACGTGAGAGAGACACATCGAGTGGTTGCCACCCACACGACCCCAACCGGGGCCGGGGACAAACTGCAACTGAGGCACGTGCCCCTAGCGGGAACCGAACCCGGGACTCTCTGGTCCGTGGGCCGACACTCTAACCGCTGAGCCAAACCGGCCACGGCTCCATCCACTTCTTCAAATCATATTTTTCTAACCCCTCACATCCTATTGCTCCTTAATCCACTCTACCATAGCTTCCATACTCACCAAAATGTATAGTGATACCAGCTAGCCAAACATTCTGTATGACATCATCTTACTGACCAATCAGTATAGTTAACCCCTTCCTCATTTTTAAAACACTCTTGGCTTCCCTGAAACTGTGTTCTTCTGATTTTTCTCCTATACCATGGACAGCTTTTGTTTTCCTCCTTTCGGATATTCTTTCTTTCTCAACTCCTAAATTTTTGAGCATTCCAAAGGCCTGGTCTTAGTTTCTTTCTTTTATTTCTTTTTCTGTTTATATTTTTCTTTTTCTTATAGGCAATCTCCTCTATTCCCATGGTTTAACAAATCACCCAAATGATGATGATTTTCATATTAAATCAGATATACTGAGCTCCAAATTTACATATCCAACCTCCTCTTCAATGACATAAAATTTGAAAACTAATATTCATTTTAAACCAGAATGTTTTTCCCTTTCCAAATTCTTTACCATTTCAGTGAATGACATCAATGTCTTTATAGTTGTTCAAGCTAAAAAACTTAGAAATCATTCTCAGTTCCTTTTCTCTTATTCTTATGTCCTGTCCATTAGCAAATCTATTCAGCTCACACTCTGTCGATGTAAGAAATGTCCAAACCTGTCGAGAATTTTTATAAGAGTTTATTTGAGTCAAACCAATGACATTGACAGGAAGCAAGATCTCAAATGCTCTGGAGAATGACAGATTTGAAATTTATTTTTTACATTTGGAATTAAGAGGGAGCATAAAGAATATTACATGAATGTGGGAGGCAGGGAAATGTCTGTGACTGGACTATAGGATCATTAACAAGATTATGTGCTCTCTTGAGGGTGGTTATGTCCAAGGGATCTGAAAAGAAAGCATTTCAAAGGTGTATTAACCTATATACACAAAAACAAGGGATAGGACTTGATGAAGGTAAAGATAAACCTTTTACTAAAGAAGCTATATGCCTGGGGTATGACTTTCCAGTTTGGAATTTATGATCAGATCATCCTGGGAGGTTACTTTCAGTCACTGGACTTGTCAGATTTATTATAGAGCCTCTTTTTCATTCATACCTCCAAAATCTATCACAAATCTGTTTGTTTCTCTTATTCTCTACCTTAACTCTTTTAGTCCAATAACCATCTAACTGGTCTCTCTGCTTCCATGCTTGCCCCTCACAAGTCATTCTCTATGTAGCAGTCAGTAATTTTTAAAAATTCATTTCAGATCATGTCTCTTCTCTGTCATTTCTATTAAACACAATCCAAATTATTTTACTTGGTGTGATTTTGTCTCGTCACACAAGCTTCATCCATTTGGTTTCTTTGATTGATTGATTGACTGATTGATTGATTTTAGAGAGAGAGAGAAAGGAAGGGAGAGAGAGAGAAACATCAATTTGTTGTTCTACTTATTTATACATTCATTGGTTAATTCTTATATGTGCCCTGACTAGGGATTGAGCCCACAATCTTGGTGTATCTGGACAATGCTCTAACCAACTGAGCTACCCAGATAGGGCCCATTTGGTTTATTTTTATCAGATGTAGGGGTATAGATCTTTTTATCAATTCATGTAGACCCTTTTACTCTTCAGCTCAATCCCAATCTTGCTAGCAATAGAATACTTCTTGGTCTATTTAAGAACTGGTTTCGTGCATTGAGAAAGGCTAAATTTTTCTTTCTTTGAATCTGGACTGACCTATGACTTCTTTGGATAACAGAGCATGACAGTTCTAGTTCTGGCCTTTGAGAGGACTGGCAGCTTCTGTCTTGTTGTCTTGGAGCTGTGTAAGAAATCCAACTAACCTGAAATTGTCCTGCTGTGAGAAAGTCCAAGTTAAAATAGTTGAAAGGCTGTGTAGGCAGAGATAAAAGTGCCTGGCCAGACCTCAGCTGTTTGAGTTATCCCATCTGAGATCTCAGACATTGATGAGCAGAGACAATCTGTCCTCCTGTGTCTGTTTAAATTTTTGGAAACATGAGATATAGTTGTTTTAAGCCACTAAGTGTTGAGGTTGTTTGTTATACAGAAATATAAACATGGAACATAATGGGAAGTAATATGAGACTTTCAATGTGTTGAAAAGTCTTCATTCTATTTATTAGTTATTTAATAGTTTGGCTGGGTATAGAATTCTTGGTTGGAAGAATTTCCTTTAGAACTTTAATGGTACTGCTGTATAGTCTTCCAGCTTCAAGTGCTGCTGTTGAAAAGTTTGATGCCATTCTATTTCACATATCTTGTATGTGATCTCTGTGTGTGTTTTTTCCCCTTCTGTGGAAGATTTAGGTTTTCTTCTCTGACTTCAGTGTTGTTAAACATCATGATGATATGTTTTGTTGTGGGTCTTAGGTTTCAGCTTCCTCTAAGTTCACTAAGTTCATCTCATCCATCTAGTGTTTACAATTTTTCTTGTTCTACTTCTCTACCACCACCATTTTTTGTAGGTTATACCTTTCTAAATCATGCACTGTAAATTAATAGGATTTGGGAAACTGGTTGTAATAATGTGTGCAGGTTTTCAGAATTTCTGTTTTGTAACTACCTATTACTTTACAATTATTTTTTTCACATTGTTTCCCCTACAAAATTGTAAACTCTGTGACTCTTGGGCTCCACTCCCTCTTGTTCAGTACTTATCCTCATCTTCTAGTACAGGGACTGACACATAGTTGTCATTTAATAATCATCTTTTGAATGGATGAATAAAGAAATGCCTGAGGCAGGGGGCAGGAAAGGTGGCAGGAGCAGACACATCAAAAGCAAACATCATAATCTGCATCATCGTATTGTCCGGACCAGTGATTTTTAAACAAGGGTGATTTTGTCCCTCAGAGAACATTTGGCAATACCTGGAGGCATTTTTGATGATCACAACTGGGAGGGGAGTTGTTCACTACTGGCATCTAGTGAGTAGTGGCCAGGAATGCTGCCAAACATCCTATAATGCCCAACACCACCAAGAATTATCCAGTTCAAAATGTCAATAGGACTGAGGTCAAGAAACCCTCGTATAGTTCAAGGCCAGATACAGCTAACATATAACTTGGTTTCTCTTTCATACATAGCCCATTTTCAAAATATCACACACAGGTGTCAAAACTTCCAACTGTATGCCCTCTTCAGTGTATAGGCTCAGTGAAATACTAAGTTTGTATGTCTTATGGCTCACCCTTATATAGCAATCTTTTTTTGTATTTAATATATTCATTTACTTTTTTTGAAAGCTGGGATTAGTGGAAATTCACGGAATCCCCACTAATTCATTTTCCCCCCAACCTGCAACAGTGAGTGGATTTAATGATGTCTTACCTTTTTTTCTCAGCTGTTCTCCCACTTTCTCAGAGGAAAGTGTCTACCAGGCTCTTCACAAGAACCAAATAGTGTAATCACAGCACTCTAGGGCTAGAAGGGGCCTCATTTTAAGATAAAGTAATTGGGCCTCATATAGCTAGCTCAGTACAGAACTAAAATAAGAATCTAGGTCTGTCCTAAAAGGTAGCTATATTCTGTTGTAGCATGTTCTTTGAATTTAAAAAAACAACAACACACCTTTGACTACACAGATTCACTTTCAACACCACAATAAATAAAATGCTTACGCTCATCTACTTTCATCAGAACTGAAATCACCTGGGGTAATCATTCCATGTCATCCAACCATACCAAATGCTACACAGCAGACACAGTTGATTATGACCTTGCAGACAAAGCATGGATTTGTAGTTATATGTTGTGACATGCAGCCCATTCAGGAACCTTGCATAAGCTACATTTTGATGACAGTTATGTTTGCAGAGTGAATTCATTCAGGCTAAACTCAGCTATTAGTCATGGTTGGTTATTTAATGCTCTATCATTCCTGAGCTCCACCTCTCTCTTCCAACCCCACCATTTAAGCCCAAACTAAGGTTGGCACGAAATGGACTCTGTGCTTTCTCCTCCACAATTCTTGTTCCACAAATGATGTGCAATCTACTTAAAGAAGTTAACCATTTTACTTTAGTTACTCCCTGTAGAAACCAGACAGTGGCTCTCTTCTCCATTTATTTCTCCCCAAATTTCTGAAAGTCAATAACGCAACAAAGGGTCTTCAGATAAATGAAAGCTTTGAACCAAATCTATGGAGTCTGCATGCTTCTCCCTTCACAGCTCTGTGGGATATCAGTTCAGTCATTCCTTTCTTTCTCCACCTGGCCTACAGGTGCCCTGTTCCTCCGGACCCTGCAGGACTTCTCTAAGTCTTAATGCTTAACACCTTTGGGCTGAGTTTTAACAGAAGGTACAAACCTTCTCAACAGGCCACAGACCAGAGTGGATAATTTATCATAATCTGTGACCATGACATAGATTTAAAGCTCCTTTCATTACCAAGGAGAATCTGGATACCAGCTACTTCTCTATCAATACGCACTTAGCACTTCCCTCCTCCTTATTTATGTTCATTTTCTTGTATCATTTATATGCATGACTTTCTAAACTGTAGTTCCTTAAGAGTAGAGCCCTATCTTTTAAAAATTATTTGTACTGATAATATACTGCCTCATTCCCCCATGACTCATCCCAGCTCTGTGATTCAGCCCTAATGAGTTTAAGGTGATAGGTGAAGCTATAACTGATGTGCTCTATGCCATAGTCCTCATTTACCTATTTACCTTATTTACCTGGTCTCTGTTTAGGTAGCTAAACCAGAAGGTATCCATTTCTCTAGGAGTTGTTAGTGATGGAATTTTTTTTTAAAAAAGCAAATTATTGGATTTTAATATCAAAATCTTTGTCCTGAATAATGGAGAAGATTGTAAAAGATAAGCAATAGGTAGGCTCAGTTTCTCTACTCCGTCCCACCCTCCTCAGCAGCAGTTAAGTATGGAGGAAGAGTATGGGAAGAACAAGAGATTTAGAAACTGGTCTGTCTCTGGATCTTGCCTCCTGCCCTAACCCCGAGAGCTTCCGGGTATCCCTGATTTGAGTTCACCTGGCTTTGCTGATCCTATCTGGAACTCATTTTTATCCTAGAGAAAGACAGCAGAGATGGCTGTGAGGGGTGGAAGGAGCAGGGTGAGTGCCAAGGACAGTCCAAGGTCCTCTGGCAGCCCTAGGACTGGAGATGACTGACCTTCCTATGGTTCCATAAGAAAAATCCTAGAAGTTAGGGAGAGAGGGAGAGGTAAGAAAAGGAGAGAGAGGAGAAGAGAGGAGAGGAGAAAGGGGACGAGGAGAGAGAAGGAGGGAGGGAAAAGGGGGAGGAGGGAGGAAGGGAACTAGAGGGAGTAGGGGAAAGGGAGAGAGAATAAATGGAGAGAGAAGAAAAGGGACGGAGGGATAGAAAGAAAGGATAAACTTCTCTACCTCCTCTGCCTATCTGGTTTGAGTTGAGATTTTTCTACACACCAGCAAAGGGTCCTCTGAGACCCATTATTAAGTCAAAACTGATTTTTGTTTTTTTTAATTTTACTATGGTAAGAACACCTAACATAAGATCTACCCTCTTAACAGATTTTTTTTCTTTTTTAAATTTTTTTTCTTTATTGATTTTTAGAGAGAGAGGAAGGGAGGGGGAGAGAGAGATAGAAACATCAATGAGAGAGAACATCAATTGGCTGCCTCCTGCATGCCCCCCACTGGGGATCAGGCCCACAACCCGGATATGTAACCTGACTGGGAATCGAACCGGCGACCTCTTGGTGCATGAGTTGATGCTCAACCACTGAGCCACACTGGCCAGGCATTAACAGATTTTTAAGTGTGCAACCCAGTATTGTTATCTGTAAGCAGTCGTTTGTACAGCAGACCTCCAGAATTTATTCATCTTGCATAACTGACACCGTATACCCATTGGCTAGCCACTTTCTGCTTGTAGATCCAGAATATTTGGTTATTAGCAATTTCATATAATTTAGCCTAATACAACAGGCAGGACCACATTATGACTTTTGAGAGCATAAGGCACTTCCTCCTTTAAAGAAGTTAAAAATTACATTGTATGAGTATGTTGGAATAAAAACAAATATATTAATATTATATATTAAAATGTGTTCTTCAATCTAAAAGTTTATTTTATTCTTCTGATTTCCAAGTAACAAAAACATTTTTGTGGGCCCCTAAAAGTGTTGTGTTCCCTAGGCTCTGTGCCCTCCATGCCTGCTGGGGATGTTGGCCCTGAGCGCAGGGCAGGACGAAAAGGGGTGGGAGGTCTGGAGCTCTACCCCTCTCCCAGGAGGGAGTCAGCCT
Organism: Tadarida brasiliensis; assembly: GCA_030848825.1. NCBI lineage: Eukaryota > Metazoa > Chordata > Mammalia > Chiroptera > Molossidae > Tadarida > Tadarida brasiliensis. Next base: position 81,586,331 of record CM061257.1, on the reverse strand, counting down.
TCCCCTTTCACTCTGCATTTTGTAGATTCCTTTTTTCTCAGGAGGGCTGGGCTTCTCTTGCCTTGGCCTTTTACAGGTGAATAAATCCCTCTAATCTCCAAACCCCATCAAAAAGTCCTGCTCAAGTAATTAGTAAGGCTATTTCCATTTCAACTGGGAACTCATAGCAAATGCAGGGTTTTGTGTTGCTATGTAAATTACCCTGGCTATCAGATTGAGAGCTGCACACTATAATATTACAGGCAAACAAACAAATAAAGCCCCGAAAACATCACCCCCACCATATGGCTACTGCGTTCCCCACCACCGTCCACATTACCCCTGGTGACCAGGGAAGTGAGCTAACAGCTGATCTTTGTTTCAGGGACATTTGCACATTGGCAAGGTTTCAGACCTCCCCGCCCCTCTCCCCCTCCACTAATTGCCCCTCTAAGATTGTGGCAGAAAACACACTGGCTCCTGCTTTGGAGACCACAGGGGCTTGTGGGAGTGAATGGCATTTTATTACTCTGCCCTTTTAGAAATTAGCCTCCGTACTGTCAGGCCCACCATGGAACTTTTCCCCACTTCTTCAGATGTCAACCACCCAGATTTCAAATAACCCTGGAGAATGATGCCACCAGGATGGTCTGACTGCATGTAGATAGATCAGAGCTGCCTCTGGGCAGCTCCCGGGGCCAAGGCTCTGGCTAGAAGGAAGTGGGGATTAACAGAGAATTTGGAACAGTTCTGCTCAAAGATGCATCAATTAAGTAGCTACCTTTGGTAACACACACACACACACACACACACACACACACACACACCTCTAGTTTTGATGAGAATTGCCCTTAAATTGGTATGGGTAGAGGTTTGACCCAACTGAGTAATTTTTAGCTTTGGAGTACAACATTCCTAATTCCTACCCTGCAGAGCACACCTATATTTTTAAACCAGAGATAATTAAATTTGATTTTGTTTCTGTAATTGTTTTGACAATTTTAAGATGCCTTTTGAAACTAATTGCAGCCCAGCTGGTGTGGTTCAGTAGTTGAGCATCGACCTATGAACCAAGAGGTCATCAGTTTGATTCCCGGTCAGGGCACATGCCCAGGTTGAGAGCCCAATCCCCAGTGGGGGGCATGCAGGAGGTGGCCAATTGATATTCTTTCTCATCGATGTTTCCACCTCTCTCCTTCTCCCTTGTCTCTCTCTAAAATCAATAAAAAAATAAATAAATAAAAAGAAACTGATTGCAGCATTCCAGACCTTTTCAAAACTAAGGCTGGAATTAACTTTTCTAGCTACTTGTCCTATCTTTGAGTTAAAAACACAAGTCTTTGCATTTCCCCTTAATAGTTGATTTTGAAATTATATGGAAACTTCAAGTTAATTAAACATTTCAGGAATGTTATTATAGAATTTTTTTTTATTATAGAATATTTTTGACAGTAAAAGTATGCTGAACTCAGTATTTCCTTAATGATTTTGAAGATGTTTTCTGATAGCAAAATTATGAAAATCATTTTTCACTGTGATATTAATATGAGTAATTTCTAAGTCAATGGAGACTTCTGGAGACAGAATTATAGATAAGTAGACCTGTTTCACTCGGGAAACTGACTAAACCACCTGGACATCATGTACATATGTATTGTTGTCAACATAAGAAATGTCCAAACCTGTAGAGAATTTTTAATTTATTTGAGTCAAAATGATGACAATTGTGGAGAAGCAAAATCTCAATGGACTGAGAAAATGCTCCAGAAAATGTCAGTTTTACCACTTATTTTCTACATCAGAATCAAAGGGGGAGAAGTGAGGGGATTACATGAAATGTATTGATGATAGATTAGGGAGACAGAGAAAGCAAAGGGGGGAAACCTCTGGGATTGGATTATAAGTAAACCGAACAGACACACAGTACTTCTTTTACATAGATGGGTATAGGATAGTTAACAGTGAACAATTAACATGATAATAATAACAATGAGGGGATTTGTGGTCTCTGCTCTGGCGGGTGGTTGTGCTTTGAGGGGGTCTGGATGAAGGAAATTACTTTAATATTCTAAAAGTACATTATCATAGATAGAAAAAAAAAAGACGACAGGCTCAATTAAGGTAAAGATTGACCTTTGTTAGGGAAAAAATACTGGCCTAGGACATGACTACCTGCCATGACTGCTTTTAGTTAGGAAGTCTTAACTTCAGACCATCCTATGTTTGATGGTCTCTGAGTTTGTAGGGCCGCCATGCTGGCCTCCCCTGAACTTGTCAGGTTTAGTATGTGGCCCCTTTTCTGTCCACACTGTTAAATGAGATCGTGTGTATCAATGAACCAAGCACCAGGTTGGCACAGAGTATATTTTCATAGAGTAGAATTTGAATATGAAATTATTTTTACCTTGGAGATTAACTTCCTAGAACTGTGTTTCTATATGCTTCTTCTGTATCAGCCTCACTCATTCAGCAAAACTTATTAAACACATACTATTATGTTTGCATCAATTTTAAGTCATGTATTTATTCACATTTTATCATCTCTAAAATTGTGATGTTTTAACATTGATGGTGGCGTACATTACTCTCAGCCAGAACAATCATGGTGTATCATTCCTGGTGGCACGGTTGGATAACTGGGCCCCTACATGTCTCTGTCAACTGACATTTTAATTAATTAATTAATTAATTAATTAAATTAGAGATAAATAAATAAAATAGAGAGATAGGAAGGGAGAAGGAGAGAGAAAGAAACATTGAGGCGAGAGAGAAACATTGATCAGTTGCCTCCTGACCGGGGATCGAACCTGCAACCTGGGAATGTGCCCTGACGAGGAATCAAACCCATGACCTTTCAGTGTACAAAACAACACTCCTGCCAACTGAGCCACACTGGTCAGGGCTGTCAAATGACTTTTTAAGGACCCTTTGATGAAGGCACATGAACTGTGGTCTTTTGAAATGTAACATTTGGTAAGATCAACAGGACACTGGCCCCCAGACTTGCAAAACGGTGGGTTGTCAATGGCTTGGGAGAAAAATCCCAGAGATGATAGGGAACACTCTTTGAAGAAATGGTGCATCACCCACCCAGGATGGGGCGGATGATACCGTGGGAAACATCATGGGCACGGACCACTGAATTCAAAAGGTAATTCAGCAGTGTTAGACTCTGAATACGAAGACCTTTAAGAAATTGAACCAATTTAGTTTGCTTATCTTTTCCTTTTTATGTATGTGTAAAAGAGATATGATACATATCTGACTAAATTATTCTCTTATACTAAATAGAAAATGTCTAAGTAATATGAAAGCACAATGTCATGGTTTCAATAAGCGTTATGCCACAATTTTTTGGAGGCTTTTTTCCTGATTCTTAATGGTATACAAAATAGTGATACATCTCACCATCAACGGTGCTTTAGATTTAATGAGTTCTGAGTACCTGCTAGACTCTGCAGAGACAATTAATTAGGTAAATATTTACTGAATGGCTACTATGTGCCCCAAACTTGCTATGTGCTGTGAGTGGGCAAGACAACTCTCATGGAAGGTTCTCGTGGAAGGCTGGAAAGACAGACATTATACAATGTTTCCAGAGAGGGATAAATAATCCAGAGGGGGGAAATGTGTAATGCATTACCATATGAAGTATAGCGTAAGAAACGTAAACACCAGTGTCTAAAACACAATCCCTACTCTCAAGGAATTCACAGTCTAGTGTCAAAGTTAGAAGGAAATTTCAAAATGGTGCGTAAATGTCACGGACTCCTGGAGAGTCTGGAAGAAGTAATAAACTGCTCTGAAGGGCAAATAAAGAATAGCCAGCTGAAGAGCAGGGGAAGAGTGTGCCCAACAAAAGGACTGTCATGTTTAAAAGCCAAGCAAGAGGGAGGCCAGTGAAGTCAGGAGCTCAGGAGGCGGAGCTCACAGTGCAAGGGACAGGACCTGAGCCTAAAAGCAGGCAGGACTTGGCAGATACCGCAGGCGGGGCTGAGTCTCTTGGTCTTTGTAGCAAGAGCTATGGGGTTTTATGTGGGGTACAGGCACGATAGAATTTGTATTTTAGAAATATCACTCTTGCTTGAGTGTGGAGAGTAGATTCATTTTCTCTCTCCCCTTTCCCCCAAACAACGAAGCCAACTGTTGAGGAATTTAGGAAGTGGACAATGGTAGCCATGTTAAGCTTCTCAATTTTCCCAACTCAATTGGATCTTTATCCTGCTTGTGTGTGGGCTTTGTAATAAAATGTTGGGTTCAGTAACCTATGAACACTGCCTGAGGGGAGCCCTGTTACAGACACTGCAATCATTTTAAAATGAAGTCTTGTCAAGTTATCTGACTAGATAAGCAGATTGATAAACCCACTGATCCAGTGTGCAACTGATCAATAAAAATGCCACCTCAATTACATGAAAAAGTCAAAAATCAAAGTGTTTGGTTGCTCTCCAGAGCTTCTGTGGGACTGAAGAATTTCCATCTGAGATTTATCAAAGGGTCTTGAAAGCCAAAGAATGGTTTCGATGAAACTCAATTGATTTTGTGTTTCTGCCAGAACTCACAGCTTTCTACAGGTCACAGCCTGTCAGGTGTAAAAGAATCATAATTTTACCAGAGCTTCCTTTCATGGCTTTGAAGGGAGAAGGCCCCCGCAAGTGCGGGGCTGATACACGCTGGTGACGTGTCTGTTTAAGCAGATGTAAATGAAAATGCTAAAAAGCTCGAGTTCAAAGGGAGGATTCTGTACCTGAGAAATGGTGTTTTATGGAATTCCCACTTCTTTGGAAAAGCACTTGGCGAAAAGGTTTCTTTAGCACGGCTGGGAAGGCAGAGTTTCAATGCGTTCATGCCTCTCCCAGACAGCACGACCACCAGGCTTTCTTCCCTGGAGCCCACCAAAGGCTCGGACACCCTGACAATGCGCTGCTTACCGAGCCATCCTGGAGAGCTCCAGATCCAGAGTGCTGAACGCTGTTCTTAGTTGTGAAAGCTTTTTTTTTTTTTTTTTTAATATGTTTTTATTGATTTTTTAGAGAGAGAGAAAGGAAAAGAGAGAGATAGAAACATCGATGTGAGAGAGAAACATCGATTGGCTGCCTCCTGCACACCCTTTATTGGGGGTCGAGCCTAAAACCCAGGCATGTGCCCAGACGGGGAATTGAACTGGGGCCTCTCAGTCCATGGGACGACACTCAATACACTGAGCCACACTGGTTGAGTGTGAATGCCTTTTTTATTTTTATTTTGTGCATGACTTTTTGAAAGTAGTTGGATTTTCTAAGCAACCTCTTGCAAGGAAATAAGGATGGGCCAAACAAGTCATTTTTAGACATTTTATCCTCCTGTGCTTTTGTATTTCTAGGTGTGCATGGATTTATCCCTGCAGGAAACGATTTAAAGAATGTAGATAATACCTACCAGTGTTGTGAGTCACCCTGTCAAGAGAGTAATGTACAATCGCGCATCCTTGTAAGTTATTTATCATACCCTGAGGCTTGATGGAATACAGTTTCCTTGATGAAGAGATAAAAAGGAGCAACATAAAAGCAAGGTAAAAGAAGAACACTTCATTAAAACTGAATCTACCTTCTGGTCTTAACTTTTTTTGATTTTTTTTTATTAGTATTACTGAAATTTATCATCACAAAATTTACTTGGTAGAAACTCCTTTCAGAAAATAAAGAGAACAGTGAGGGAGGGGAAAAGGCTGGAAAGGGACAGAAATGCAGAGAGACAGAAATGTTGAGAGACAAAGAAAAGAAAGGAGAAAGAGAAAGAGAGAGAGAGTGAGCCTGAGACTAAAGAAATTGACTTCCATACTGAAAATACCGTTAAAGGGAACAATTTCCCAAGAATGGAAATGAACAGCTCTGAAACAGCGATAGCGTTCTGCTGTTGAAATCAGTGGGAGGCACTTGCAGAGACGAGCATCCCCCAGCCCCACCACACTCCCGGGGGAGGGCTGTAAGATGAGGTTTTACAGAACAGGATTAGTCATCAGGAGCAATGCATTCTAACCTGAGCACACCAGTACTTCCACCTTAAATCACGGGGGATGAAGCAAAGGTTTCTAAGGGCCTCACATCTCTTGGATTCTGTATCTCTCAGGGTGGGCAGGGTAGCCGCTGAGAGGCAGTGGGCTTGGGTCCAGGAAAAGGTGGAGAAGGAAGATAATTGATGTTTTGTTCTGTGTTGAAAGGTAGTTCAAATTCTACTTTGTTTACTCTCCCTCTCTCGTTGCTTCACTAGAACAGAACCGCAGGAGGAAATAGGCCTCAGGAAGAAGAACAGCTGATTTTCAGAGCAATGTTAAGGGTTAGCTAAATAGAGCAGTGCAAGAAATAAATGCTGTCACCTCTTAATACTGTTTCTGTTTAAAAGGACGTAAATGTGAACTATATCAATAATACATGGGTACAGTTTTTTTTGTAAAAGATGAAAATATTACATATGAGGCTAAACTCCCTTTCTACCACCATTCTTTTTTTTTTTTTAAATAACTTTATTTATTTTAACTTTTTTTCTTTATTGATTTTTAGAGAGAGAGGAAGGGAGAGGGAGAGAGAGATAGAAACATCAATGAGAGAGAACATCGATTGGCCCCCTCCCGCATGCCCCCCACCTGGGATTTGGCCCACAACCTGGGCATGTGCCCTGACGGGGAATCGAACCGGTGACCTCTTGGTGCATGGGTCAGTGCTCATCCACTGAGCCACACCACCATTCTTAATCCTAAATCTTCCTCAGCCTCTCCCAAGGGAGTCCTTTATCAGATTATCATGTTTCCTTTACAGATCTTCTTCTGGGTAGGAACTATACAGTATAATCTTTGGGGGTATAAGTGTGTTTTTAATATACAGTTTGGGTTTATAACAACTTTTTATTGAATAAATTTGACATGTAAAAATCTGTGTAAGTTTAAGGTGTATAGCATGTTACTTAGATACATATATATAGTGTTATGATTGACAATGCAGTGATAGTTATCACATTACATAATGACACAACAGTGTTGTCTGTATTCATTATAATGTGCGTTAGATCTCTATGGCTTGTTTATTACTTGTTGCAGTGTTTTTTTGTTTTGTTTTTTAATTGTTGAAAGTATTACAGATGTCCCCCTCTTTTTCCCCATTGACCCCCTCCTTCCTGCTCCCACCCCCACTTGTTGCAAGTTTGTATCCTTAAACAAACACCATCACTCTTATCCCCTCCCCCACCTCCTATACCCTGGTAACCACCATTTTACTTTATTATTTATAGGTTTAACTTTTTAAGATTCCACATATAAGTGATATCATACAGTGCTTGTCTTTCTCTGTCTGACTTACCTTGCTTAGCATCATGTGGTCAAGGTTTATCCTGTTGTCACAAATCGAAGGATATTGTCTTTTGTCATAGCTGAATAATATTCCATTGTGTAAATGTACCATATTTTTTTTATCCATTCATCCATTGAAGGGCCTTTGTGTTGTTTTCATATCTTGGCTATTGTGAATAATGCTGCAATGAACATGGGGGTGCACTTATCTCATTGAAATTGTTTTTATTTCCTTTGGGTGTATACCCAGAAGTGGAATTGCTGGATCCTATGGTAGATCTATTTTTAATTTTTTGAGGAACCTCCATAAACTTTTCCACAGTACTTGGACCAATTTACATTTCCACCAATAATGTATAAATGTTCAATCTGAGTTTTTATATTGCTATGTCTTAGAGATGTGTCCTTATTAGTAGTTAAGTTCCGCCTCATTCTTTTTAACTGTTTTTGTAGTGTTCTGTGGCATAGATAAGTCATATTTTATTTAGCCATTCCCCTATTATTTACAATTATGTTTCCAGGTTGTTATTTGTTTGTTTTTAACTCCTAAAAACAAATGCTGCAAAGACCACCTTTGTACATGCCGTCTTGTGCACCCATGTGATTGTTTGTTTCTCTAAGATAAAAATAATTTGATTTCCAACTCTGGGTCTCCAGGTTTTACAAGGGCATCTTGAATTCAGCTGCATACAACAGAGGGTCTGAAAAATTGCCTCAAAATTGTAGGGAAAGGAAGAGTTATTCTCTAATCTTAGCAAAACATAAGCCCATTTCCCAGCTATATAAAACGATTATTAGTTTTCCAGTCTCAGTGATTAACTCCAGATTAACAATGCCACGTATGCTATCATCCCCTGTCCCCAATACTTTAATAGCCTTTCTCTCTTTTGTACCTTGCATGTTAAATATGCATTTTAGGAATAAAAAATAGTAGTCATTTTGTATTTATATGAAAACATATATAAACCAAGACTTTCATCATTATACAAAGAGCCACTCTGTAAGAATATCATCTTAAAAAACTAACAAACAAAAAATGAATGTAATGAATACATGTGATGGGAAAGAAAGAAAAAGGCATGGTGTCAGAACTGGAAAGCTTAGTCATTATAGTCATTTCAGAGTCTACACTGGCAGTGTCAGGATCAATCCAGTCGCAAATCCTTCGAGCAGCTGTTTGTATGCCATCGACTGATGAGCTCTTTGAGTGCTCTGTTATCACTGTGATGAAGCGGGACAAGGAATAAAGAAAGAGAGTGGGCCCAAAGAGACACATCCTAAAGAAAGACTCCCTCTCCCCAGCCACTTGTGGAAATCCATTTCAGGTCCACTGGGACCAATTGTGAGTTCTGGCCTTGGGCAAAATTTCTATTTGCAGTCAATAAATTAATGGGTGACATCTTGGAATGGGTTGCACTTTAACTGAATCAATGTCTGATGTGGCAATCTATCCTCAGGCCAAATTCCCACTGAAGTTCATAGGTTGGGGTTGATTGAAGATATGGATAGATTCTTAGGAGGTTTTTCTTTTTCTTTTTAAACAAAAAATCACTACTAAAAGAAGCAGAGTGTAGTATTCTGGTGCTAACATTTTTACTGTCCTATTCTTTTTTTTTTTTTTTAACCATGATATCTTTATTATACCTAAAGTAATGAACAATTCTTTATTATCAAATAAGCAATCAGTGTCTAAATTTCCCTCATTGCCGCATACCTATTTTTAGAGTTGACATACTTGAATCAGGATCCAGACAAGATCTGCACATTGCGCATGGCTGATATGGTTCTAGTCTCTGATCTGATTCCACAGGTCCCCTCTTCACTGTTTACCCCTCATGCAGGATGCTTGTTGACAAACCAGTCAATTGTCTTATTGAGATGCTCAGTTCTGGATTTTGCTGATTGCCTTCCCATGGTATCCCTTAACGTGTTTCTCTGTCAGTGCAAACTTTTTATTTTAATTTTATCAATGATAGCTATTTATTTATTTATTTTTAGTTTATTAATGTATTTTTTGTTACTGTCCTATCCTTGCCCATCCTCTCTTTAATCGGCATGGAAGAACTCCTAACGTTATAGATTTCATTTATACGGGACTCTGTAATGTACAGGGCTCTTTATCTGGCTGATTCTAGTTTGATCTGTTTCCTCTACGAAGGTTTGCCCAGAAGGCCAAAGAGGGAACAGTTTCCTCACAGTAGCTCCTTTTGAGACCTCTGGGCAGCAGGAAGCAGAGAGGGCTGCTCTGTTGGTTCAGGTGGCTTTTACAGCTGAAGATAACATGGACCACAAAGCTGCTGAAGCCCGTGTTTTCTCGGAGGAGGAGGAGGATTCAGGGAGCAAAATAAAGAGAAGTTTAAGTTTAATATTTCATAACCGTGTGCTCGTTTCCAGGTTTTATTCCTGTAATATTCTCTGTGTGTGGCCAGGCCCCACATAACACAGCCCTATTGAAGAGGGAGAGGGGGAAGGAAGAGGCCGGAAGGGTGGAGGTAGGGATTAACAACTAGCCTTTGGGGGAGAAAAGACCACTGCTGTGAGTACCAGCGTGCCCTTAACTGGACAGTCGGAGCCTGGAATTGAGTTGGTCATTCAATTCTGAAAATAGGGCAGAGGGAAAGCGCGGATACGGCATTTCTGTTGTGAGGCCAGAAGAGAGAAGTGACCCATCTAGAATCTTCTCTGAAAAATCGGGTTCCTGAGGCATCAGAAAGTTGATGGACTAGGAGCTTTCCTTTCCATGAGAGTGCACTGGGTAATGTCTGCTGGAAAAAGTAATCTGAGGAACAAAAATGGCTGAAACATTGGAGCAAACATTTTTTATTTTTTTTATTTTGGAATCATTTTGTGGAATTGAAAAATAGGAAAAAGAGTTTTTAAATCTCTGGACACAGAACAAGCGTTGGCGTGTCCACGTTATGTATGCAATGCTGTTTCTGCCACCAGACTGGGAGGCGAGCAAGCTTAGCTGCTTAGGGGAAGCATATTTTATTTTCAGGTTGGCCAAGCTATTTCCTGCCTTTGGAGCAAAAACCAGTGCAGCTACTGTACCCTGACAATATTTTTTTCCCTCTGAATATCATAACTTTTTGAATAACAAGCATGCTGCTCTTTCAAGGGCTCCGAAAACATGGGATGGAGAAACACAACAGCACCATTTTATCCCTTCTCTCGAGAAGAACCACCCGTTCCCTAGGTCTGTACACCGTTGCTGGGGTTTCTCTATGTAAAGGTAGAAGACGACAGTTGTTTTGGTCTGTAAAGAGTGAGGACACATAACCCAAACTCACAATAGTGATCAAGTTGCATTGCCTTGAAAAGAGGCCAGTCTGAGCTGGGTAGGGGTCTGTCAAACAGAGCTGGTGGGCTGGGCAGGGCAGAGGAACAGTGTGGAGGTAGTGGTACCACCATGGAAAGGTTCATGAATGACGAACAGTGACAAATGGCAGTTCACATTCATTGACAAATATTTCTTCAGTGCATAGTCATAGAGCTAAAAAGACCTTAGATTTCATATACTCCAATGCCCTCATTTTACCAAATGACTGGCTAGAGCGCATGGCACAGTTAAACCAAGGTTCAAGGCTCTTGTCTGCCAGGTTGGTATTTTCCCTTGCTTTGAGTTGGGCATTTTACCATTCAGGTTAAAACACACAGTCTCTGTCTTCTAGGAGCTTACAATTTAAAATGTCTGTTTCCCAGAAAAAGGAGTAGTTTGGGGAATGAATTGGCACCGAGATGACCAAAGGAGATACTTGCTTCTAAGCCTGAATCACTGGGTGCCCCTCAAAAACCACTGAGCGAGTCTGTGCTTGCGAGAGAACCAGATGGAAAGGGGAGACTGGGGCAGCTCCTTCAGCATTTTAAGAGTTAGTGGTTCTGTATTAAACCAATGTAGACTCTTCATTGTGCCATGAGGGATATGGAAATGGTCAGAGGTAAGATTCAAGTTCTCATTTGAAAGTAGGACTATTGGAATAATCGTCCTACCTGTCCTGATTCTATATCGAAGGTCATTGCAGGTTCTCACAGTGACATAAAATGCCCTGGATCTGCACTTCTTTCTTTGCAAACAGGCACCTCATGTCAGCTTCCTGAGCGACTTCTGGTAAATCATCCTCAGATGATTCCCAGCATTCACCTCCTAGAGGGTTCAACTTCCTTTCACAAACCGAGGGCTACACAGAGCAGAGAGACTACAAAGGAGGGTGTTGTTTCTTATTTTATCCCAGCAGGAAGAAGGGTGCCAAAAGGAGAAAAATGCTGCAGTATAATTTTTAAAATCTAGCTTCATAAAAAATTTTACAGAGGTTTTTCCTCTACTTTTCCCTCTCTCCTCTCCACCCACCTAAACCATCTTTTAAAAGATAAGAAAGACTATTTATGCTCCCGCACTCTGTGTCAAAACCTGGGGACCAAAGGTTTGAGCAGAGGTGGTGCAGGTGGGGGTTAGTGATGTTGACCCACTGGCTTCCCAGCCTTGGACCCAGAAGAGATTGGGGGCAAAAATGTTTCCTGTCGGGCTGCCTTCATCCCACCCATTAGCAGGACTGAAAGAGGATATATATGATGGCAGTAAAAAGGAGCTCCACTCTCATTCCTCTGCCCCAGCGACCTCTTCCTGAGAACTAAGATGGAGAGAACAGTCACATCACCAATGACTCTGAGAATTCCAAGAAAATGGCAGCAGGGTCTAGTAAACCGAGATTGTTGGAGACCAGGAAGAACCTAGGGGCACAGGGTCAAGTTAGCTAATATCTATGTGGAAAACTGCAGAATCTTCTTTAACAAAGATCTGGGTCTTAGCCCCTCAAGAATACTGTACGGATCAGTATTATAGTTTGCAGCCTTTTAGTGATGTAATTTTTCAGAGGTGGAATACATGTAACGAAGAATTAATGTCTAGGGAAAAAACAGAATGAGCTGCTGGAAACTTTCATGCTCTTACATCAGGATATGCAGACGAGCTGATACAGTGTGTGTTTTAACAGTCCAGAATGAGGCAATATTAAAAATATTTATTTTGGTACCCACAGTAGGTGTTGACATTTATATGGAGAGCACGCAGACCCACCGTTTTTCTGTACTTTGCCTTGCTGTCTAAAGGACCAACCACCTCTTGAGAGTTAACCTGCTTTATTTACTAAAAGCAAAACTTTCTTGGATCCCATTTGGGGAGGAGGGTGTAAAAATGATTTGTTAGCTGTCACGACAGCCAAGCAGAAGGAAAAATGATTTTCCCCTCCTTTATAATCTGCTTTGATGACATGGTAACCAAATAACCAGGCTGTGCCTATCTACTCAGAATACATGGACTCGGAGGTTCTGGGTGGGGCCAGGTCATCAGTCCTTTTCTGAAGCTCCTCAGGCGAGTCTGTTGTGCAGGCCGGGTTGAGAGACCACTTGTCTGAAGTCACACCCGTTTGAACTGGTATCAGTTGGGAGGAGACTTGGTCAGAAAAGGAACACCAGGAAATGCAAACATGTAAATAAGCTATGAAATATAAATGTGCCGCTCTGTGGATTGCTTCATTGGATTAAAAATGTGAAAAGAATTTTGAGAGTTCAATTATTTTATTCATGGGTATCCAGATAGGAACATTCTCCAGGAATATATATATATATCCTCACCTGAAGATATATATATATATTAAATTATTTGAGAGCGAGAGAGAGAAACACCCATTAGTTGATTGATTGTCTTCTGTACATGCCCCAGTTGGGGATCAAACCCGCAACCCAGGTATGTGCCTTGACTGAGAATCGAACACACAACCTTTTGGTGTACAGGACAATGCTCTAACCGACTGTGCCACCCAGTCAGGGCCAGGAACTGATATTTTTTAATGGCTTTCCAAAACAGTACAATGGATGGAAAAGGAAGTAAGTAGACCAGTAGTAAAAAGTGTTCTAGAAAGAGCCTAGTTTTACAGAAAATAAAAATAGAAGTTAAAGCACAAGCTGGGATTGCCTTGCAACTATGCACCATGGGTAAATTTTCATATATGCATATTACAAATAAAACTGTTTTCCTCAAACCAATTTATGTATGCTCTTAGAACTCTCTACCAAAAATTTTCTTCTTAGCTAATGCCAGAGAGGGTGTTTTAACCATTTCTCTGATTTCTTGTAAAGGTACTGGTCTGACTAGATTTATGGGTAATTTCCAGGTTGTAACAGCAATAACAGATAACTTACCCATATTTAAAAGCTCTAATTATTGGAGGAGAAAATTAAAAGTAAACCTTTCACTTTCATTGAGATGCAAGAGGATAGAAAGAGCTTTATAAGAGGAAAGACATAAAAACAGCCATATAAATGTCGACTTTGAAAATATAAAGTCTGTTTTCTTAATTAAAGGAATTTGGGCATACATAATAGTAACGGCTATTTTCTTTTAACAGCTAAATAGGCAATCAAGCAAGTAGGCTGAGCTCCGAGTCTGATGGTCTTCCCCCTTTGGTTCCTAGAGGCTAATTTTCTTTTGTTATTTTTTCTTGCTGCACCTAGGAGGCAGTGGAGATACTTCATTAAGGAAGGTGTGGGTGGCCCTGTCTCAAGACCTGAAGCTGGGGTTCCATTCAGTTGATAACAGGTCATCCTTGTGTGAAGGGGGGTTCTGAACTCATTTGAGAAAGTGCTGAGCCCAAGGAAGGAAAGCAGCCACTGAGCAATGACAATGGGATCTAGTGGCAGATGCAAACCACAAAGGAGGGAGCAATTCCTCAGCTTTCCCACTTTATGAAATAGTAAGACTCTGTCAGCTCAGCCTGGATTCTGCCTAGACTTTTCCCAGGATCACATTATGATTTTCATGGGCCCTAGAAACTTTTGCCTTTGTGAGTTCCTTTACTTATTTATTTATTTATTTATTTATTTATTTATTTATTTATCTTTTAAATAGATTTTAAATTGTATTGATTTTTTTAGAGAGAGGAAGGGAGAGAGAGAGAGAAACACCAATCGGTTGCCTCCTGCACAGGCCCCAGCCTGGGATGGAAGCTGAAACCTGGGTACATGTCCTGCCCGGGAATCAAACCTGCCACCTCTTGGTGTGCCAGATGATACTCCAATCAACTGAGCCACCCAGTCAGGGTGGTTCCTTCTTTTATTTAAAAAAAATACTAAAAATTATATTTTAAGGCTGTGTTGGTATAAAGGCAAATATACAGGGTGGGGCAAAAATCGGTTTACAGTTGTTCATATGCCAAATACTACAATAATTAATTTAAAAATTAATTAATAATAATACAAGAATAAACTGTGTTTTGTGTACTCACAGGTGTAAACCGACTTTTGCCCCCTCCCTGTACTAATAGTATGTGTTAAAATACTGTATTTAACCTAAATATATTTTTCTTTCATTTATAAAAGAAATTTAACATTTCTTTAAAAGTTTTGTAGGCCTTTGAGACTATGTCTATTGCCTAATGGATAAGTCACCCCTTCTGGAGGGGGGTGAGTGGAGAGAGGACTAGCGGAGTAAGAATAGTATCGGGGGACAATGCACAGGAGGCTTTCTAGGCCATGCACAATGGTAAGGACGCTGGAGTTTATTTTCATGAGTGAGAAAGGATGTTCTTGGGGGTTATGGATAGAGAGGTGACATGATCTGACTTCCATTTTAAAAGAATAGTTTCTTTTGTGGCGAATATACTGTAGAAGGTAAGAAGGAATATCAGGTAGACCAGTTAGAGGGCTCTTCTGATATTCTAGGAAAGAGATTATGTGACTTGCCCTAAGGTGATGGTGGAGGTGGTAAGAAGTGCTTAGAGCTCTGGCTGGTGTGGCTCAGTTGGTTGGGCGTTGTCCCACGCACCGAGAGGTTGCTGGTTCGATTCCAGGTCAGGGCACATGCCCCGGTTGTGGGCTCGATCCCATGTAGGGGGTATGCAGGAAGCGGCTAATAGATGTTTTTCTCTCACATTGATGTTTCTTCTTCCTTCCTCTTTCTCTAAAAATCAATAAACCATTCTTTAAAAAAAAGAAGTGGTTTGATTATGAATAGATATTAAAATTAGAGGCAAAAAAGATTTTTTGCTGGACTGGATGTTGAATTTGATAAAGAATATTCAAGATAGCCCTGGCCAGTTTGGCTCAGTGGTTAGAGCATTGGCCCGAGGACCAGAGAGTCCTGGGTTTGGTTCCAGCTAAGGGCACGTATATCGGTTGCAGTTTGTCCCCGGCCCCGGCTGGGGTTGTGTGGGTGGCAACCACTCGATGTGTCTCTCTCACATCAATGTTTCTCTCTCTCTCTTCCTCCCTCTCTCCCTCCTGCTCTATCTGAAGATAAATGAAAAAAAAAAATATCCTCGTTTGAAGATTAAAAAAAAAGAATAGTCAAGATAACTCCAAGATTTTGCTTGAAAAACTAGAAGAGTGAATTTGCCATTTGCTGAGATGGGAAATTATAGGGAAAGCACATTTATGGAGGAAAATCAAGAGTTTGATTTGGGATATGCTCCATTTTAGATGTTTATTAGACATCGAAGAGATGTCTGGAGTTTAGAAAGTGGTTCAGGCTAGAAACAGATTTGGGAACATAGGCTTTCAGGTGGTATTTAAAGCCAGAGCAGAAGTGGAGATCAGAGAGGGAATGTTATGTCGATACAGTACAGAAGACACCCAGTGGCTAAAATCTCAGGTACTTTGATATTTAGAGGTTAGGAACATGAAGAGGAACCAGCAAAGGAGACTTTTAGGAGTGGCAGGTAGAGGAGGAAGAGATCCGAGAGAGTGTCCTGAAGACCAAGTGAAGGTGCAACCAGGTCTGTCTGAGCAGTTGCTTTCAGACTTGGACCATCTCTGGCAGCTAACACCACATGAAATGATGGTAGACCCACAGGCTTCCTCCCTGATGAGGAAGGAAGCTAAGTTCCCACAGCCAAAAATGTGATGGAAAATCAACCTAACGACCATTCCCTTACTCCCTTATGTGACCTGCCACAAATAAAGAAATTTAAATAATCTCCCTGGTTCAGTTAAGACACAAATATCCCTGAGAAGGAAGAATAAGCCCAGGGTATAAATCTTTCCTCAAGGTGGGAAAGTCCTTTCTGGTCCCATTTGAAGAGGATTTTTCTCCCTTGGAGTTCCAGCAGGATTCTGGATGTCATAGAAGGAAATGGTGAGAATTATGTAAAGATGGAAGTCGTGAGGAACCCACTAATGAATCCTGTCATAGAGTCAGCACGATGGACCCACAGCCATGAGGGAGAAGCTCAGAAAAAGGAAAGCATGGCTCAGACCTAGAAAAAACAAAACAAAATGAAATCAGAAAAACAAACAAGCAAACAACAACAAAACTGAAAGGAGAAAAACCATTTTCTTTGCTCCAAATAAAATCTTATACGACCAACAAAAGTTACATTGAAATACGATGGTCACAGCTTCAGTCAGACATTGACCGTAAGTCAGTACCAGCCCCAAGGCTGTTAGTATAGGGTTTCAAAAGGCTTTCAAAGGACAGGAGAAGAAAGTCTCGGGTCACGTTTTATACTGGGATATAACCTCAACATTTAAAAGAGGTGTAGGAGAAGGAAACAAATCACCACTGTTAAGAAATGGGTGAGAGGCAGTGTCTGAAGTTTTTGAGTAATTTAGAAATAAAATCTTAAAAAAAACCCAAAAAACCACCTGCTTCTAAGAGTACATTCTGACACCAGAATATAAAAATTGTGTACTATTCAATAGAGTTAAATTACGAAGAGACAAAAAAGAGAAATGATAAGATTGTGCTAAAAATATCTATCTTATATATTTTATCTTATTATTTCTCTCCTTGACTCTTTATTATATATATACACCAGAATAAAATAATATAATCACATTACCCTACATCAAACCACCCAACACAACCATCATTTTGGACTATTTTTTAAAAATCTTTTTCCTAGGCAAATTAAAAAATCTATACAGTTATAATTACACAGTAAATAAACTTGCATAGCATTCTTTCTCCAGAGAGCATTAAGACATGAGATTTTATTTTTATTTATTTTTTATCTTTGTTGTTGAAAGTATTACAGATGTTCCTTCTTTTTTCCCCATTGACCCCCCTCCACCCCACTCCCACCCCACTCCTGCCTTCCCCACACTGTTAAGACCTGAGTTTTTAAACACGGACCACTGCCTTTCTAAACTGGAATCCCTTACAGCAGGATCTCACCTACATTTGGGCTGCAACTCTTCCATTGCTCCAAAATCTATTCTCTGCCAGAAAATGACACAGGAGTCTGTAGAAGACCCTGTTAACCATCTGTCCTACAGTACAGTCTCTTTTCTTTTTGCAACCCAAATCCAACTTTTGTTCAGATGTTCACACATCCTTTACTGGCATCCATTCCCAATTCTAAAGGGGTTGGGTTTAGCGGAGCCTGGTGGTCCATTCCTCTGGGTATGAGCATGTGGCTCAGTTCAATCCAGTGAGATGTGAGGAGGAATCGGGGAACAGCTTATTATTATTAAAAGAGTCATGAAGAAGACCTAGTCCTCTTCCTCCACTGGATATTGTCACACTTGCATGGAATTCTGGAAGTTATCTTGCAACCAGTAAGAGAGCTAGCCAGGGACAATGCTGAGGTATGGGGTAGGCAGAAAGGAAAGAGAGAAATAACCTAGATACCAACCCTGGTACTTGTACTCTACTTAGCCTCCTACTTAAATGTTCTTTATTTCTTGAATTGATAAGTTGAGATTTTCTGTTACTGAAGCCAAAGGCCTCTGCACTAACACTGAGTCACTGCTCTCAAGCTGTCCTTTCTCTCCACTAGGAATTGGCTCTGTTACTTGGGTTCCTCAGAGAGAAGAGCCCCGTAAGTTGTCGACCTTGACTCCTGATATTGCCCAAGAGCTTGCCACATTTTTCTCTGATCTATACCTTTTCCCATTCCCTTAATTTCAGGAAAGAAGTTTAAGGTGTCTCGAAGATCTGGTATTAAACATTGGAAATCTTACATTTGGTATTAATTTATTCAGTACATGTTCGAGCACTTCCTTTAGTCTTGTATTAGACATTGCAAGTGCAAATAAGAATGAGGCATATATCAGTCCTCAGTTGGTCAATCAATATATATTGATTACCAGTCATGTGTAGATGGCGTTATCACAGAGACCAGAGTCAGACAGGATGAGACTGACACATCCCCCCCAAACCCAAATTCACTGATGTAGTGTGTGTTATAACAGTGGCATAAATAAAATATTCTAGGACTCAAAAATTGAGAGATGGCTCATTGCTAAAGAGTCACGAGATTTTTTACAAAGGAAATAATTATATTTTGATGTGCTTTGGTTCAGAAATAGTATTTGAATTGGGTATGAAGAATAAATACACCTTTTGCTGGTGTAGAATTGGAGCAGGAAAGGGCATCTTTGACAAAGAATATAATAGGAATAAACATATAGAGTCATATTAAACATTTGGAAAGCTGAAAAGTTCAGGGGGCAAGAGATATTTGTGAGATGAGAGTAGGAGATGAGACTACAAAGATTGGTATCTGATTGTGTTTGGCCTGGTGGACCAAGCTAAGAATTTGGGGTTTTAGCTTGCAAGCAAGTAAACCTGTGCACCAGGAGAACACGCAACTGAAGGCATTAACATTTATTTGACGTCATGTGGTTTGTCTGAATTCGTGTGACTTTTGCAAGCCTACACCAACATATATCTATATTTGATAATATAGACTTAATATATTTTTCTAAATCTTCAAGTAAAAGTGATGGTCAGGGAAGATGTGTCCAGTTTATTCTGTTTTAGTTGTTCAATGTATTTATGATCTTTGGGGCTATGCATCCCAGATTGAGAAGCACTCTGTAAGCAATGGAAGGCAAAAAAAAATTGTTTTTTGGTAGCAGGGAAGGAATAGGAGTAGGTTCTATTGGTGCTTTCTCTCCTTTCACATGCCACACGTCTCCCCCCAGCTCCCTCCCCTCAGGAAGGTCTCTCTGGTTTCAGAATGGTGACATGTGAAAGGAGAGAAAGCACTAAATGGGACTTGGTGAAAAGTGGAATTTAAGCTAAAGTAAATATTAGCTGTTTATCTCCCCAGCATCCATTTCCTCTCCTTGCAGCAACAGCCTTGGCTTAATGTGTAGATCGACTCCCCTCCTACTGTCTGCTCAGGTGGTCGGCACAGGGCTCTGTACACAGCCACAGGAGTGGAGCATATGATTGCCTAGGGCCAATCACCACACTTCATTTCCCTGACCACAGAGATTGAGTCAAGGGCGGTCATGTGACCCAAGTAGGTTCAGTTTGCACCAACCACAGAAAATATGCTAAGAATGCTGGAAGAAAAATATTTCTTTTCTTCTGAATTAGAAGTTGACAGCCCCAGAAGCTGTTGGAAGCCTTATTCTGATTACTTGGACTCTAAGAAAGAGGTAAGAAACAGAAAGAAAATGAAGCTTGGTTCAAATTAGCCATTTCAGTTATGTGAGCAAATAAATCTCTATTTGTTTAAAACAATTTGATTTCTATCTCCATCATTTGCAACCAACAGAATCTTAACAGAGATAGAAAAAAAGAAAAAAAAAAAACACGGTTGTTTTTCTAAATGATGATATAACACAGGTCAAGTTCCATGAAGAACTTGGAGATTTAAAGAACCCTATATTTTTTAAGTTTCTATTTACTGCTCTCAAAATAATTTATGTTTTCAACTGCAGTAATAACAAGGAAAAATAAAAGGGTTAAATTCTTAAAATTAGATATTTAAGTGGATACAATTATCGAAGGCTATGCTGGGAATCTCTTTTACACACACACACACACACACACACACACACACACACACACCTTCAGTTCCATGGGAACACAACATCAATTCCATGGGAAATTGTTGCATAACAGTGATTTGGTGGAAAGTGAATGAGAAACAAAATCATATACAACAGCAACTGAATACTGGAAGTAAAAAATACTATTCTACATCGAGTAATATCCTCTAGACTATAAAACTGCTGCGATGGGCTGAATGTGGGCTAGGGACGGAGGGAATTAGTGGGCACTCACACTACTTTAGCCAGAGCTACTGCGGAGCTCATTGCTTCTCTTTCATAGTGTGCCCCCTGATTAAGCCTGATCCTGACTTATCTGTTGCATCATTTGGCACCCCATATGGAAACCTACTGACCCCATAAACAATTCTTTGGTCCAGACATTTCAAGTCAGAAATGTATTTTTATCCCTGACAGCTGACACATCAGATTTCAGTTTACTGTTAGAAAGCCAAACCAAAAAGCTCAGAAAACTTCTATCCTTCTCTTGGTGGGGGTTCTAAATATAGGGGATAGTGTGGCCAACAGCAACCAACCCACAAAGAAACAGCCCTCATTTTAAGGATTCAGTGGAACAGTTGAATGTCATTTCCTCCAATAAATGCTCCAAGAACAGATAGAGTCCTGTAGAGCATTGAAAGACAAGTGGTAACTTCGACAGCTATGTGGCGGGTGGGCCAAGTGGGGACAGCTGTTGGGAGAGATGGTTGTTGGGAGGAGAGGTGATGGGGTGGGAACGTGAGGCTCATGGAAGAGCCTTAACTCCATTTTTCTTTTTCTAATAATAACTATCTAGAGAACATTTTACCCAATCTCAGCATAATACCTATGTTCAGGAGCACATGGAACATTCTCTAGACTAGATTGTATTATTTATTTATTTTATTTTTTATTGATTTTAGAGAGAGGAAGAGGAGGGAGAGAGAGAGAAATACATCAACTTGAGAGAGAAACATTGATGGGTCGCTTTCCTAACGTGCCCTGACCAGGGACCGAACCCAGAGCCTGGGCATGTGCCCCAACTGAAAATCAAACCCACCACCCTTCGGTGCACAGGACAATGCCCAACCAACTGAGCCATACTGGCCAAGGAGAAGAGCCTTAACTCTAAGTGCCCACTGCGTCCGAGGCATTGTGCTTTCACGTAAACTTTGTCCATCTTGCTGGTTATTTGTTGAATAATACATGAATGAATGGGTGACTGACTCTGTATAACCAATTCTTACCCTGCTCATCAGTCTTCTTTCCATGATAACCTTTAACTCATACAAAAAATTTTTTAAATTTCTAGGCCATTTTTCATTATTTTTCTGGCCACTTACACATCTAAGTACAATTTTAAAAATCTATTGAATACAAGAAATCACACACATGCACACACATACACACCTGCCTGTGCACCACTTTTTGTTAAGCAATCTGTGAGTCAAAACCCCTGTGAGTGCCTCAGAGTGTTGAGTTATAAATGAGAATGCCCAACAAGATAATATATTGACCCGACATTAGCTCTTAGGGGAAATAAAAATATCATAAAAAAACAAAAGCCAAGATAAAAACTTCATAATCCCAACCAAACAAGAATAATAAAAATGACAATGATAATAATTGCTAAGTTGCATTAAGGGCCAGAATGCATCAGAGCCGTGCAAAAGCATACCTTCTCGTTCAAGCCCCATAGCAAAGGTATGTGGTGAACCCAATTAATATTTCTATTTGATAGACAAGTAAACCATCTGGAGAGGTTAATGGTTTTCCTAAAGTCACATGGAGAGTGAGTGGCAAAACTCAGACCCAAACATAGTATGTCTGCCACTCAAGCCTGTACTAGAGAGAGAACAAAACATATACTCAAGGCCCCTTAAAAGAACAACTTATGGTGAAATACTTTATCCTTGGAGCACTAGAAATTTAGCAATTTCCAGGTATGTTTGATTTGACTTTAACATTGTTGATCTAAAGCACCTTTTTTAAACCTTTTTTTTTTTGAGATTTGGAAGCAGGACTAAACAAGTCTTCAAATCCATCATTTTTGTGGCAGCAAAGCTGGTTTAAAATGAATGTATTTCTTCTTCACTGATGGGGAATTATTTCACTTTTTCTCTCTCACCTCACCTCCAAGGCATCTCCCATCAAAGTGACTGAGTTATTGGTACAAGTGTGGTCTGGTAGTTTCCCTTCTTGACTGCGAGTCAGCATTACTTGGGGAGTTTTTTGTTTTTGTTTTCTGTACTATTAATATTTCAGGTAACACAATTCAGAATTAAAGCTAAACAACAACAAAACAAGCACCGTATTCAGAATGTGACATTAACTTTCTTCTTTAATCCTTCCAACAACTTTATGAGTTAGGTATTAGTAAACCTAATTCAGTGTAGGGAGAATGCTGTTTGCCAAAGTCACACAGGTGTAAGTGGCCCATGCTGCTGTACACTAGGCTACATCTTCTCCTTTGACTGAAGACACCAAAGCCATTTCCCAAATAGCTCCAACTGGATCCTCCCACGTTAACTGATATTCTCTTGGTTGACTCCTTCAGAAGGCAAAGTGTATCCACATTTCCATTCACAGAGACATTTTTATTCTCATTGTTTCTAAATTTTTGCCATGCCAAAAGCTCCTATATTTTTGGGAAGACTGAAGTGTACTTCATTGTTCTTCCAGAAAATTATACAACAAAATTATCGTTCAAAGAGGCAATCAAAGAGTATGCAGCTAAAAGTAGAACAAAATATTTTAGAAGTGTCAGGTAATTCATTAATAAAACTTTCTGTTAATCTGGATTTTGTGATGTTTATAGTATTTAACATTTCTTTGACATGATTCTTAAATATTTATTTTCTTACCTAATTATAATGTTGTGTTCTCTTTTTTTTTTTCTTATTGATTTTAGAGGGAGAGGGAAAGGAGAGAGAAACATCGATTTGTTGTTCCACTTATTTATGCATTCATTGGTTGATTCTTGTATGTGCCTGACCTGGAACCTGCCCACGTGGCATATCAGGACAATACTCTGACCATCTGAGCTGCCTGTCCAGGGCCTATGTTCTATTTCTTGAAAAGAACTCTCCAAGTGGTGTAAGCATTCGACCTCACAGAACAGGATCTGCCCCTGGGGAGGAGAATTCATGATCTTGGTCTCTTAACATCATTTTAAAACCAAGGTTCTAATCTATAAGTTGAGAAAACATACAACTATTATCACCTTCTAAGGGGCTATTTCCATCCCAGAACTGGATTAGAATGCCATGGATGATAAACTATCATCTCAGCTTATACAGCTGCCACACTGTCCCATCAAAAGGAGTCTGAGACCAAGTAGAAAGTCAAATATGTCCAGTTAGCTCTCTCTTATCCTCTGTGGTTTCAAAAAGAAAAAGTCCAAACTTTAGTCATGAAATGAAATTGACATGACTTGGGACTATTGGGAGCATCTAATAGGATATTCCTTTAGAATGTTGTACCAGTTGAATTGAACCTTTTTGTTTTCTATGTAAACATATATTTTGGTAAATGTCCCTTAACCAATAGCATACCACAATCGATTGCACTTAACTTATATGAAGGTAATTTACTCAGTCACCTCAGTTTTCTAGAAGACATCTGATAGCTCAAGATAAAGTAGAAAAAGAGTCTAAAGTGTTATACAATTGTCTACCATTAGATTTAAAATAAGTAAGCTAATTTAAAAAACGTGGTTACAGGAAGATTGGACCACTGTAGATATAAGTAGGAAGTAAGAAAAGCTATGAAAAGAGGACATAAGAACTCAACAGGAATGGGGCCATTTGTGTGTGGGCAGACAGTCACACAACGTCACAGTTGTTCCTGAGGGTTTTGTGTAGTAAATGATGTTCATAATAAATAACTCTGAGCCATGCATAAAAGTTTAGTTTTCTTTAGTATTTCTCTAAAAATGGTATTAAAACTTGTGATGCTTAAAATTCCAATTGCTTAGAGTATCTACATACCAGTTTACTTTACAGTAATGTGGCTTCAGAGACAATGAAACTATGACAAAGCGCCACATTAGAACAGCATTCCATTCTAACTAACTTTGGCATGCTCTCTGTGATTTCTTCCCGGCACTGCTTGCTTTGATTATATTATTTGCATTCCCTGCCCACACATCAAAAGAGAGTTAAGGAATTCATCTCAGGTTAGAGACAATGTAAGATTAAGTATTTGTGGTGTATAATTCAAAACGTGCATAATCCGCACAAGATGGGCCGTGAGGGACTGCGTGTCCTGGGCGCGGGTGACAGGAGATCCTCTTCCTGGCGTTGGGGACCACGCCGAGCGTTCCCAGGCCCGGCGTCGCCGTGCAATCCCC
Source organism: Tadarida brasiliensis (assembly GCA_030848825.1). NCBI lineage: Eukaryota > Metazoa > Chordata > Mammalia > Chiroptera > Molossidae > Tadarida > Tadarida brasiliensis. Next base: position 81,561,921 of record CM061257.1, on the reverse strand, counting down.
CACTAGATGGTGCTGAACCAGCAGGGAGGACTCGCTTTGGGGCCCCCCTCCCTCATTCTGACCCTCACCTCTCCTTCCGTGTGATTGATGTTCCGAGAGAGAGCGATTGTTCAGGAATGTCTAAGGATAACAAAACCCCTTTCAAACATTAGACAAACACAAGCCGAGGTGGGTAAACATCATTAGTAGACTCCTCCTTTGTCTGTTCCTACAAGGAGTGAAGCCTGGTAGCCCCAGATGTAGGCTCGTGTGCTTCCAGTTATCGTCTCAATAACAAGGCACCTTTTGAAACACGGATGTGTGTTTGGGGTAGAGCAGCAAGGGGAGGTGCGGTGTAGAAGAATATTTAAGACGTGTGTGCTGCGGGGGGAGAGATCCGCCTTTGACCGTGAAGGGGAAGAATTGGACACAAGGAGCCTCCAGTCAGACACCCTTGTGTTGGAAACTGCGTATTTTAGAGTTAAAAAAAAATACCCGAGAAGTTGTTTACACAAGGCTGAAAGTATACATTTACACGGATAGCTCCTCGTAACAATAAGTGACCAATAAGTGACACGTGTGTGAAGACAAGAAAGCACATTTCTTTCTTTCTTTTTTTTTCTTTTCTGATTAAGACCTTTCAACTTAACGGAGGGAGAATGTTCCTGGCTGCCTTAAATATGTGCTGCTAAAACAGAAGTCTGCACTTAATCGCTCCTTTTTAGAACACGAGTCTGATTTCAGGCCAGGCAAAAACATGGGGGGATAAACCTCTGGGAATAAAGTAATCTTTGTTTCCACTTTTGCACTGGGAAAAAAAGCACAAGGCGTTTGATTAATGTTGATACTTAGGTGTTCATTTTAGAGCAACTTGGGGGATCCAGTGAGTTGAAGCTAACTTCTTACCTTATAAATCTTAAAGAACTTCAAGCTGAAGGAATTTAACTGAAAATAATGGTGTCAAAAGGAACTTAAGCATTATTACTCTACTGTTCTTCTTGCCAAACCAACTGGAGCAGAATTTCTTGAGCACGGCCACGAACCTACAGTAGTTCTTTCTACGGTGACCAGGACCACTGACACGCCTTCCTTAGTGCTTCCTCCAGGGGCAAAGCCAGTCGAAGTGTGCATTCTAATATTTCCTCCAGGGCACTGTCCCTATGCCAGGAAACGTAGGCAGTTGGATGGTAGGACTGTGTTTGGGGAGCCAAAGGGGAATGAGATGCATAGATAATATCAGAAGGAGGGGGAAGAACATACTCAGAAGCAAGTGTAGCTGTGGGTCTGAGGACACTGTCGGCCGGAGTGAGAAACGTCGGGGGGAGAAGGAGACCTCGGTCAGGAGTGGAAATTGGCATGGATATGTGTGTGTTTCTAAGCAGCCCTGTTTTTGAAGATGAACTTTGTTTTAGGATGGAGGCTGGGGAAAGTAAAAACAGGTTCGGGAGGAGGGTAGGGACACACCAAATGTCATGCCTGTAGCAAAGGTCAAAGGAATGTCTAAGGATTTAGACAGAGAGATGCTCAAGAAGATGAACAAGGGATTTAGCTTGCTCAGAAAATTGTCCTGGTGCATTGTCACCAAGTGCCGTGTAACCATCAGCAAGGCATCAGTGTTGCAGCCTATAACACTGGCAGCTGGGCTGTGTGATCTCTTGTGCAGGCACCAAGATACCTCTTCGGGTGCCTACCTAGTGTGAGGACCATCACAACAGCATGGTTATATGTGGTCACTGTGCTCTCGCCTTGAAAGGGAGAGCCTTGTTGCATTCATGAATGGCCCAGAGCTGCTGGGAAAGCTCACCATTGACAGGTGGCCTTGATGGGGAGATGGGGAGGAGTAGGGTGGCTCAGTGTTACAGCGTGTTATGTATTTTTTCTGGATTAAAATTACCCCAAAACTTAGCAACTGAAAACAAGCAACATTTATTATATCATCCAGGTCTCTGTGGGTCAAAATTTGGGAGTGACTTAGCAGGTTGGTTCCGGCTCGAAGTTCCTGTGCAGTTGCAGTCAGGATGTGGGTCAGGGCTGCTGCGGTCATCTGAAGGGTTGCCTGGGGTTGGATGATCTCTTCCCAACGTGGTCTATTCACATACGTGGCAAGTTCCTGCTGGCTGTTGGCGGAAGGCCTGTGTGCTTCACCCTGTAAACCTCTCCACAGGGCAGCTTGAGCGCCCTTACAACATGGTGGCTGACTTCTCCAGGACAGGTAATGAGGGGAGTTCAGCTCCACTTCTTCAAGAGAGGAGTATCAATCTAAGGACATATTTTAAAACCACCTCTAGGATGGCTAGGTGGCTGTCTCCCAGATGGCTAGGGCACCGCCTTAGTGGATTCTGTGTCTCTGAGAGCCCCTGGAACAGCTGCACATTGTCTCACTTGGGAGCTTTTTTTAAAAAATCCTCACTGAGCCCTGGCCGGTTTGGCTCAGTGGTTAGAGCATCGGCCTGTGGTCCAGAGAGACCCGGGTTCGGTTCCCGCTAGGGGCATGTACCTCGGTTGCAGTTTGTCCCTGGCCCTGGTTGGGTCGTGCGGGAGGCAGCCACTCGATGTGTCCCTTTCACATCGATATTTCTCTCTCTCTCTCTCTCTCTCTCTCTCTCTCTCTCTCTCTCTCTCTTCCTCTCTCTCCCTCCCACTCTATCTGAACAAAAAATGGAAAAAAAAAAATCCTCACTGAGGATATGTTTTTATTGCTTTTTAGAGAGAGAAGAAAGGGAAGGGAGAGAGAAACATCTACCAGTTGCCTTCCGTACGTGCCAGACTGGGAATCGAACCTACAACCTTTGGGTGTACAGGACAACACTCCAACCAACAGAGCCACTTGGACAGGACTCACTTGGCAGTTTTAAAAAGAAATGCCATGCCCTGGCCGGTTTTGCTCAGTGGTTAGAGCATCAGCCTATGGACCAAAGGGTTCGATTCCCAGTCAAGGACATGTACCTAGGTTGCAGGTTCAATCCCCAGCCCTGGTTGTGGTCATGCAGGAGACAATCAATTGATGTGTCTCTCTCACATCAATGTTTCTCTCTCTCTCTCCCTCCCTTCTACTCTCTCTAAAAAAATCAATGGAAAAATATCCTCAGGTGAGGATTAACAACAATAATAAAAAAAAAAAGAAATGCCAGCACCAGTGCTCTAGTCCAGACTAATAGGATAAGAATGTTCGGGAGGTGGAACCTGGGGATCTACATATTTTAAAGCTTCTCATATAATTATGAGCAGAGGGAGATTTGAGAAGCCTGGTCTAGACCAGTGCTGTCCAGTAGAACTATAACATCAGCTGAATATGTAATTTAAAATTTTATTAAAAGAGTAAAGAAAAACAGGTGAAGTTAATTTTAATATATTTTATTCCCCCAACTATATCCAAACTATTCTCATTTCAACATGGAATCAATATAAAAAAAATTGACAGAGTTACCATTTTTCATGCTCAGTGTTTGAAATCCAGTATGTGTTTTCCACTGACAGCACACTTCAGTTTGGACTAGCCACATTTTAAGTGATCAGCAGCCACATGGGTCTAGTAACTACTGTATTTATTGGTTAGCACAGGTCTGAACTGTAAATCCCATGAGGGCAGGGACCTTGTCTATTTTCTTTCCTGCTTTTCATAGAGTCTGGTGTTTAGTATTTACTCAAGAAATATTTGTTGAATAGACTAATAATGTGCTGACATAAAATTAAAATGCTAAAATATATACTCATTTCATATATAGTTTTTCCAAAAGATTCCAATGATTTTACAGATCTTCCAAAACAGACTGAGCTGTTATATACAACGCCGAAACTCTGCAGAAGAAGCCTTTTTGGAGCTTTGTGGCTTGTTGGTCTGGATTTCAATCTGAAGAAATCTAAACTACTTTATCCTCTGCGTGTGTAATCTGATCACTAAAACCTACAGACACTTCTAAAGTTCAAAACATAGCCTAGACCCCTCCCCGTCCCCAGCTCCCCTGCACGGCCTCCCTCACCCCGCCCCGGCCCACCTCGCAGCTCCTGGTCACCCAGGCCCGTTACGTTTCTGGGCTTCAGCGCTCTGGAGCAGGTGGGTACCTTGGAGCTCTCAGACCGATGGCCAGAAGCCAACCCCCTTGTTCATCTTCTTGAGCACTTCTCTGATTCAAGAACAGTTCCAGCACATTGAAAGAAGCTCCTGGATGATTCTTTTGGGGTTTTATACTCTTCAGAATCAAAAGAGTTTCTTAGAATTACAAAATAATCGTTGATGACACCAAAGAAAAAGACAGTAGAACTCAACCTCAACAAACCATAGGTTTTAAAGATAATATTCAGAAACTGGAGAGCTGGTAGTTCTAAACTATAAATATGAAGGCGTATTTTTGTTCCAAATGGTAAATGCAATGTTGTTTTTTTTTTAAATCAACATGAACACAATACTTTATAAAAACTAGGAGAGAAGCACATAAATGTCAGTATTCCAAATACTTTGTTATTTTTTCCTATTCACATTTGTATAGGAACACATTTTTTAAATGGAAACTTACTTTATCTACTGTTCTGTATTACTTTTTAAAATCCTTACCTAAAGACATTTTATTGCCTGACTGGTGTAGCTCAGTGGTTGAGTGTCGACCCATGCACCAAAAGGTCACTGGTTCGATTCCCAGTCAGGGCACATGTCCAGGCTGTGGGCCTGATCCCCAGTGGAGGGCATGCAGGAGGCGGCCAATCGATATTCTCTCTCATTGATGTTTCTATCTCTCTCTCCCTCACCTTTCCTCTCTCTCTAAAATTAATTTAGAAAAAAATGTAATAATCAAAAAAAGACATGTTCATTGATTTTTAGAAAGAGGGGAAGGTGTGGGTGGGAGAGAGAGAGGGAGAGAAACATAGATCAGTTGCCTCCCGCATGTGCTGACTGGGCTGGGGATCTAACCTGCAACCTTGGTATGTGTCCCGACAAGGAATCAAACCCAGGACCTGTCTGTGCACGGGACGACACTCCAAACAACTGAGCCATACTGGCCAGGGCTGTATTACCTTTTTATTAGACTGAATTTTGTGACTATATTTTCATGGTTCCACATAATAATTTACCTCATTGTTTTTGGTTGGATATGTTAAATTTCACAAAAATATGTAGTCTTACTGAAGATCATGTTTCATCAAAAATGTTACATTAAACATGCTTGGATAATAATAATAAAAAAAAAAGTTGGGGGGAGGGTAAACCTGGCTTAAATAGCTAATACCCCCGAGTATATAAGAGTAAAGGAGAGCTTGAGTAAAATTCATGGATTTTAATATTCCATGAAAGAGGCTGTTTAATACATCACATGGCATTACCCATTGTAGAACACTCACTTTCTATTTCTAGAAGCCAGGAATTCACAGGTGGGCAGTTAGAATACTCTGCCCAGAGCTGAATTAACAAAGGCACTCAAAGTTCTAGGTCAAAGTCATCAGCTGAGTATTAGACTGATTCCAAAGAGAGTAGCAATCAGGAATGCATCTAGCAAATGGCACAGCCGGCTTGTTCTCCCAGCTGTGGATATCTGGGCCACGGTTCAGGAGGAACCATTCGGAGGTATGGATGACACTAGTAAATGGTGGGATGGCAGGTGGGGGTGAGCCCACAAAGCTCCCACTCACTTCAGAAAAAAAGCAAACTCCATGTGTTAGGAGTAGAATAAAGACACAGTAATTCTATGCTGGCAGCCTTTTAGGAAGTACTCCGTATTCCAGATTTTGAAGATTTTAAGTTACAAAGACTTCAGAGCAAGTATTTCTAGTGACATGATGCTGGGAAAGTCACTTAAACTCTCAAACTTAGTTCTCTCATCTGAAAAAGAAGGATTATTGCACTTGGTCATTAGAGCTTTAGTAAGAATAAAATAAGATAATCCACGTCAAGCGCTTAGGGCAGGGTCTGGCTCGTGGAAAACACTCAATACCCTCTAACTGCTGTTATTATTTGAAAGGAAGCTAGGAAGGAAGAACTTATCAGATCTAAATAGTGTTTCACACAAGACACGTATATTGACTGGTATATCAAAGTCAAAGAATGTACCTGTACGAGGAAAAATTGGCCCATGACTTAGCAGGAACAGATTCCCACCAAATCCTGACTAAAACAATGTTCAGCTTCAAAAACACGCGACAAGACTAAAGCAGACATCAGATCGGGTGCTGAAAGCTGTTGCTCAGAGACAATAGTTTACCTCCCACGTGGATTCCAGTCAGCCTGGTAAGTGCTAAAAGTCAGATCACAGTCAGGTACTGTACCTTATTTTCTGTCCCCGAGGGCATGGTAACCAACCAGGGCACCTGGCCGCGAGTCAATGACCCATGTTGTAACGGCTTCTTTGACAACGCACATCCGTGGCATCTCTCCAGGGATGAACCAAGCTTTTTCATTTCCTGTGTAGTTTCACATGGGTGGTGATTATTTATGGAGTAGCAGGAGGTAAAAGTTTTTTTTTTCTTCTTTTTTTAGGTTGAGCAACCAATTATGGGTTTTGAGGTTCATTCTCTAAATAACAACAAAACTAGCAGTTTGATTAAGTTACTCCCTCCACATTGGCTGTGTGGCCACTGAGGGCAGTGTCATTACACTAGCCACTGGGGGCATGTCACACACGGCTCCCACGCTGTCCGGGGACTCTTCACAGCATTCTGTGTGATGGTCCCAGTTTCACTGTTTTTCTTTTGCAGCCATTTCCTACTGTGCTCTCTCTCTTCTGCCTGGTCGTTGGCTTGTTTATGGTCTGCCACCGCTCCCCAGGTCCATCACCCTTCTGAGTTTTCCTCGTTCCCATTTTCCTAGCACCCAAAACTCCCCCAGGGATCAGGCTTTTCTCTGCAGGGCCACTGACTTAAGGCTGGGCAAAGCAGAATTCGCAGCTGAGTGTTCCTGGCCAAGAAATGGTCTTCCTGCTTCAGTCCAAGGTGGAAAGAGGTGGCCCAGAGCTTTCTTCATCCACACAGCGTAGGCTTCAGGCAACCAGGTCACAGGAGCTAACGGAAGACAGCCCGGATTCTGGAGAAGAAGACAGACCACTTATTTATTTATTTATTTATTAAATATTTATTCTCCATCTCAAATCATATTTCTATTGGAGTCAAACGTGAATGAGAAGAATGAAATAAACAACATGAATAAGTGGTTTGGAAAAATTTAGATAACATTATTTGAAGGCACGGGCAAAGCCAATTTTATTCATCTTTAAATCCTGCGTCCAGGTGTAGTGAAGACTGTATTTTTGGCATCTATTGCCATGTTCTTCCTTCTCAATTGCACCAGTTTTTCATCTGTCGATCATGTGCCTCCAGAGAAGCTGACTACAGCCGTGGCTCAAGGGGTTACACGCATGACCTGGGCTTAACCAATCATTGTGTTCCTTCCTCTGGTCACAGTACTGGCTCAGAAGTATACATGTGACTCAGGCTGGTCCAATCACAGTGAATCTCAGAAATTTGCTGGAAATTATGGGGCAAATAAACTCTTATCTGGGAGCTACTGGCAGCCAACTTGGGACCAGTAAGGGATGCTGTAGAAACTGTAGAAAGCAGAGCAGGAAAAATAGATGGCCAGAAAAAGCGTTCCTTGTTTGATATTGTTGAGCCACTGGATCTAACTGAGCCAGAAACTAGCCCCGTCTCTGCACTTTTCAGTTACATGGGTCAAAACATTTATTTTTAAGCTATTTTGAGTCACACCTATTTCTATATGGAACTGAAAGAATCCTCACCAATATATTGTAATGTGTACCACATAGCAGGTACTGAATAAATACTTGTAAAATGAATGAATAATTAAACAGCTATATCACAGTAAAGCTTTAGTAAAGATTGAAAATATCTTTGTTTTATCTATACTGCAGTAACAATTAAAACTAGAAAAATTAGAAAATCAAAACTAGAAAAAGTCACCAATTTACATGCAGGGTTTGGTAAAATTTGGTGAAACCCAATTTAATATGTCTAGAGACTCTTCTGAGTACAAACCACAGTAACATTTTTAACCCAGAAGGATGTTACATAATGGAGACAAATACCTTGATCATCCTACCTAAAGTTATAACCTCCCCTGCAACACTCTCTAACACCTCCTCTTCTTTACTTTATTTATAGCAATGATTACTATATTTAACACAGATTTTCTTTTCCTGATTTTACTCAGGTTTACATACACACTGTACTATTTTAAGTTCTATGGGGTTGGGGATTTTTACCTCTTTTACTCACTGCTGTATTCCCAACACCTAGAACAGTTCCTGATTCATAGTTAACACTTGGTAAATATTTGACAAATGAATGAATAAATTATAACCTTCCTTAGCAATCAGCCATAAAGACAGATTGCACATAAATACTTATTTGGAATAATACAGGGTTTTCTGCTTCAGGTTAGCTAAGGGAATTTACTTAGGAACCAGAGACATCTAAGCTTCGGGAGCTCCTATTCCACTAAAGATTGAATGGAAGTTATCGATTTTATTTTATTCAAAAACCACAGAGAGACATAGTTGGTCAGCATATCTCTGTGTTCTCCCATTTATATTCTTATCACTTTCATCTCTGACAGTCTCTGATTTGAGTCCTCAGAGGCAATCTCAGTGAATCTTTAAAAATCTCTTTTGAGGCTAATCAAACAAACATAGGTGAGGCTGGAATACCAGTAGTTGCATTTTATGTTAGGAGTAAACAATTCCTTTAATTCACCTTCCATTTTTTCAAAATAATCAAGCAATGCAGCAAAATTTAAGGAAGGGTCTTATCTCTTAGGAGATGTTTTATTGGGATCATTTAAAACAGTTTAGGGATAAGTCCAAATGTGTGCAATTGTCAAATTTATCTCAGCGATATAGTCACAATGACTTTATAGAAAGGTCATTTTGATTTCCCAAACCAAACCAGGAGACACATTTCAAAACACTGCAGGAATTTACCATATATTACATTTTATCTGGACATTTCTAAGCTTTCCCCAAATTAGTGACATTCTTGTTTGTAATGCACTTTAAAAGAAAAACTTAATGGCCCAAAGTGAACAAAACGAGAAGGCTATGTGACGGAAGTCAAATATATGAGGGAAGAATTTGTCAAAGAGCTTTCCCTTCATTTAAATAACGTTTGATTGGGAAAAAATATCTTCAGGGTGTAGCTCATGAATAGTTTGTCAGAGATTTACAGTCATGAATTCCTTCCTCTTGAGCTTTAACACCAGATCATGCTTAAACTGGGCAGGGTCAGGTAAATGGGAAAAATGACTCCTTAAGTAGAGACAGGCAGTTGTGTGGTATGACTTAATATGATTTCTTAAAAGAAAATAAAGCATTTATTTAATATAACTCAAAGAGTAAGTCCTGCTGCTATGTCATAAGGTGACTGGTGTTGTTTGGTGAAATCCGTACCACTGCAGCAAATTATTTAGCAGGAGCAATGAGGTAATTTACTTTAATCTTTCATGACAAAGAAACTTATTGTAAAAAATATTTACATATATATGTACATATACACATACATATGGAAAATGTGGATAAAGAAAAAATGAGCAGCGTAACCATGCAGCATTGGGATCTAACTATCAATAGAGATTCTTATGGCATTTCAATTAGCTTAAGGGAATGTCAGGTATATGCAACAGGACAGGGCAGGGACAGACAGGGAGCAGGTGTGAGTATAACATCATGTCACCTACTGTCTCTAATTTGTCACACATGGGCACGCCCCTTGCAGTAGTATGTCCTGGGGCAGAATCTGCATTCCACAGTCTTCACCCCAGAGACGCCTCAGTTGAGTGGGGCTGAGGAATGATACTCCACGGCGTACAAGGACTCTGGGTTCATGCAGAGGGAAATGACCTAAAGGTCTTTATGTTTTGCCTGGAACCAGGACGTCAGGGTGGGGTACACATTGGTGAGCTGACACATATTTGCACAAGTATATTAACGTCTGCAGCTTGGTTCACTGACTGACTTGATGAGAATAACAAACTGTCGAATCAATTTAAATAGAGGAGTGAAAGAAATGTAGTAAGAGGGAAAGGGTGGAAGAAGAATTTTATATCTTATCAAGATGCTAGCCTTATAAAAAAACATTAAAAAAAAATCCTCACCTGAGGATATTTTTCCATTTATCTTCAGATAGAGTGGGAGGGAGAGAGAGAGAGAGACATCAATGTGAGAGAGACACATCAATTGGCTGCCTCCTGCACGACCCTGACCAGGGCCAGGGGACCGAACCGCAACCAAGGTACATGTCCTTGGTCAGAATCGAACCCTTGACTCTTTGGTCCGTGGGCCAACACCCACCCTAACCACTGAGCCAAACTGGCCAGGGCTAGCCTTACAAAAGTTTTACAAAAATATATGTATTTTATATTCCGAAGGCAGTGGAGACAGACTAATTTAAATATCTAGTTGGGTTAGCCTAGACTATGCTATGGTAAGAAATGAACCCACAAATCTAGGGGCTCATCACAGTGCAAGCTTATTTCTCTCTCACACCAAGTTCAACACCAATTGACAGGGACTCATCTCCTGCCAGAGACTCAAGAATCCAGGTTCTTGCCACCTCTTGGTTCTCTCCACACGTGGCTTCCAAGGTTGCTGTGTAAGCGATGGAGAAGGAACTGTGGCTTTTCAATGCCTCACCCTGGACGTGACATGGGTCATTCTGTTCACAGTCACATTGTAAAAACCCAATTCTGGACAGAATCTGGGAAGTGGAGAAGAGCACATGAATGTTCAGCAAACACAAACTGAATTCACCACAGACATGAAAGGAGATGACCAAAAATGGGTGAGTAAAGGAGAGGACAAATAAATGAATGAGACAGCTGAGAAATGTGAAGATATAATAGAGCAGGAGGCCAAACCCTAGCCTCTCCCTCATGGCATTAATGGATGATCTAGGGTTGACTTTACTCTTACCTTAAACATTGCTTTTCTTTTCTTCTTAAAATGATACATGTGGACATTTAGAAAAAAAATTTTAAAAGATTATCTGTATAATTCATCCCACTCTCCTCCCCCATACAATTATAACATGCTCTTTTTCTTGCTTTATTTATTTTTTTAAGACCCCATCAAATAATCCCTCCTAGATGGATTCCTTATTCTCCCCACTGGGAACACACTGGTGCGCTTTCTATAGGACACTTGCCACATGGTTGACCCAAAGCCTATCTGTCTCCCCTGCTGGACTTGAGTTCCTGGGCACCTTTGCTTCCACAGGGTCCGGCATAGATCTGGCTTAGAGTTGAATGAATGAATGAATGAATGAATGATGCTTGCAGGTGTAAGTGAAGGAGTGAATAAATGAATAGATGGTTCTTGCTCTTTAAATTCTGTGTTAGAACTAGATATTTTCATGCCCCTCTCCTCTAAATTCTGCAGTAAAACATAACTCTTACTTCTCTAGGAGACTTCAGGGACCCAGACTGGTAGGAAGCTGGGATGTGTAAGGCCTAAGTTTGTAAAGGCTGTGAGATACACAACATTTCTAGGACATGCCAGGGCAGGATGGGGCCGTCGGATGCAGTTAATAACTCACACACATGGAAATAGGGGGCCAGCTATTAATGCAAGGGATAAGGGTGGAAGCTGGGGCTTTTCAGAGGACGGTGGGATGAGAAAAGAGTAAACAGAGTGAGCTGGGAAGACCCAGCTGACAAGACTGAGATAGAGCTCATCAGAGATAACTAGTCTGTTCTGAAGCCCAACACTTGAGAGACCAGTGGGCAAATTTCAGAAGGCAGAGCCAGGATCCATGAAGTCTTCCAGAGGAAGGGTTTGCTCTGAAGCGAAGTGGACTGACAGACTGTGCCTTTTGTTTCCAGGAAACAAAAATACAGCCTTGGGTGAAAGATGAAAAACCTTAGCAAGATAAAGACGGGGTAGTGAATACAAAGGACTGGGGCTTGAGATGGGAGGGAGGGACAACTGGGAGAAGGAAACAGGGCGAGAGCAAGGGACGTTCGTTTGTTGAGTGAAACCCAAAGCTTTCAACCAGTGCCAAACTAACTGAGTAATGGGAGGCTTTACGCTTGTAACTCCCCTAATCTCTGAGTCACCTGTACTTTGAGATTCCCTTGCCTGGTCATATAAACAGTTTACCTGAACCGATGGTGTGTTCTAGGGCAGAGAGGCTTCAGGGTGGAAGAGACCTGACTGGAAGAGGGGATGGGGGGAGAAGTCAGAACCCCAGGGAGCACCCTGGTTAAAGAAGACAGTACTGATTCTCCCAGGTAATATTGAGAGACAAATGTAGAGGAATGCTACAGCTCAGAAGGCCATGCTTTCTGCCTGAGAGCTGTCTCAGAGGTGTCCACAGCACCTGCTCTTCTTGTTGGGGCACTCCCTGTTCCGAGGAAATGGCTTGATCCTGCTTTGGCTCCACAGACTCGGCTTTTGGCTTTTCCAAGCTGCTGGGGTGAGTCACCGGCAGTGCCTAGGTTATTCTAAAGCTGCAGGGAGAAAGACTGTGCTCGTCCCTGCAACCACCATGAAAGTTTGGATGGTCTCCAAACGCTTAGAAAACATCCTTAACATTATCAAGGGAAAGCAGCCAGCTGAAATGTTCTTCCAAAGGAATTCCAGTCCTCATCAAGAATCTGGGCAAGATGAGAGATTCAGCAAATGTATTGTCAGTTCACATTTGATAAGGCGGGTTCAAGACCCCATGGAAGTGGGAAGAGGAGTGGGTGGGGGAACTTTCGCCTGTGAGAAAAATTTCACCGACAAGGAACGGAAGGCAAAAAGTTCACAATCAGAAACTCCAGTACCTGGAACTCAAATACCCTGAACCCACATTGTACAGTGTAGAGAAGCATTCCTTATAAATTTGAGACAATTGCAATAATACTATTACCAGTGCATTCAATTTACAGCAAATATAACCCAATATTAGAGAAAACTGAGGGCTAAAAACCTGGTGATTTGCTCAAGGTCACACCATTTTTAGAAAGGGGGCACAATGCATTAAGATAGGCAAGTGATCCATCAACGTGCTGGCCTGGGACCCTTGCCCTTCAACTGCAAAACAGCTCTCTCTTGAAAACAAGTTCTCCCTCTCTCAAAATAACACTCAAACAGGACCCATCACACACAAGTAGCAACCACCAAAAACATGTCACAAAATGAGAACTCCGCTGGCCCTATGCTGCATTTTAGAAAAAGAGGTTTTATGACATAAACATTGGCCAAAACTTACGCGAGGGAGAGAATTTGCCTTTCTGGTCTTTGAACCATCTGAACCTTAGAATTTGACCACTGCCACGTATGAACATTGATTTGCTGTTTAGTGTCTGTTCAGCTAGGGACACAGTCTTAGGTAGAACCTAGAATGGAGCTGGTAAAAAAATGGAGTGAGGGGCCTTCCTGATTTCTCCCTTTATTGTGTCCTCACTATGTGCTGGGTCCTTGACATTCACAATCCTACTTAATCTTCACAACAGCCTTGTAAGATACCTCATCTACCTTACCGATGAGATGACCAAGGCTCAGAAACAGTAGGTAACTGTCAATTCACTTAGCCAGGGAATGCTCAAGCTGAGACTTGAACCCAGACCATGTTCTTTTCACTCTGTGACTCTCCAAAGTCTTCGCTTTGCTCACAACTACAGAGTCAAGGACACACCTAGGGTTCAACTCAACTTTAAGACCTCAAGTCACCTGCATGAGTGACAAATTAAGGCCCACTTGTGAGAATCATTCTCTACATGTGGTGGCTTCTTTCTCCTGCTAAGAGCAAAGGAGGATGTCACTCACTGTGGATCTCCCAGCTCAGTGATAGACCTGCCCAGGGAAATGACCTTGTTTACTTCAAAACGGCACATGGCCTCATGATGTAGATGGTTCAGAGCTGCCAGTTCTATATCCCCAGCTCTCATCACACCAGGACTGACCAGCCATCCAACGGCTCTCCTACTGGCCTCTTCCCCTCTTAGGAAACGAGTGTCCCCAGGCAGCAGCACCCTGGCAGCAGGAGACAGTGCACCTGGGGTAAGAAAGGTCAAGGTTGCTACCAGAGAGCCTCCCTGTGAGTAGGCCATCCTTCTTTCTGGCCAACTTCGGAGACAGTCCGTGGGATTCCAGTCACTTGCCTGTTCTGACCATTTCCTAGTCACATTACTGGTGAAAGAGGGATCCTCTGCTCTAAATAGCACAAGAAGGCTGAACACATGACACCCAACACTGGACAAATAAAACTGACAGCAGTTCATTAGTCACCTATACCCACAGCCTGGACCCTGCATGCCGTACAGGGCCACATGGGGATTGCACTTGGGAACAGAATGAACCAGAAGGGGCTGTGGGAGTCAGGTTTTATAATAACAAGAGGGTGTGGTGCCTCCTGATTCTTGTAGAAGGATATGATTGGCTTGTTTGCATACTTTCCAAAGCAGGCAGCGTGGTAAAACTCATTAGGTTGAGGACCAGGTGGGGTGTAGGTAGTCCTGCTAATGGAGAAACTAGCCAGGTGGGAAGCCTTTCCTACTGAGTCAGGGGTGGGACATGTCTGATGAGAACAGAGGATATCATGGTCAGGCCTCTGGAACCCTGAGAGGTTCAGACAGGGTAAGGCAGCTCTTGAAATTTCAGTCTTTACAATGCATCGCCCAAGATCTCAAGTCTCTGCTCTACCATGTCCTGGCTGCACGACAGGCTAATTATCTCCAAGCTTGTTCTCCTCGGAAAAATACTGTGTAGTACTTACCCCTATCAGGCTACGATGAGAATAAGTGTAGAGTGCTGAGCCACAGGACCTGGCACATATGGTACCGAGTAAATGTTAGTTATTGTCATCCTCATCACTGGAAATAGGAACAGTCATGGATGCTTTCTTCCAATTTTGTTCTTGGTTGAGCAGGTCTTGAGCGAGATCTTGCTTTTAGGTTATTTAGGTCACTTAGTGACCTCAGCAGTCCCATGGACATTGCTGTATTCACATCCCTGCCTTGACTTGACTTCGGGTGCCAGTGCTTACCCAGTGGTGGAAGACAGATGTGGAAGGGGTCAGTCAGTGGCTTGAAAGGTTTAGGAGGAGAAACAGCTCTAAGCAAGGCCTTTCTGTTAAGCTGAAGATTTAGACTATTTATAAGTTCTTTCCTTTTACTGTCTAAAAAAATTTATTTTGATCAGAAATGGAAACAAAGGGATTAAAGGAATCAGAAGAGTGATTTGTAAGTGGTCTC
Organism: Tadarida brasiliensis; assembly: GCA_030848825.1. Taxonomy (NCBI): domain Eukaryota; kingdom Metazoa; phylum Chordata; class Mammalia; order Chiroptera; family Molossidae; genus Tadarida; species Tadarida brasiliensis. The sequence goes on along the minus strand of CM061257.1, from coordinate 81,546,770 downwards.
CAGACCGCGCTCCTGCTTCCATTTGTGGAGAGGAGCTGGTGAATAGGGCTGCATGGCAGGACTTTATTAGCAGTAGCTTTCCTCCTGCAGCCTGGGATTAGAGGAATACTTTAACCTTGACACATCCATTTTATGATCACAAAGCCCTTCGCCTATCAGTCTATTTTCTCCTTTTCATATTGCCCTGATCCTGGTAGCAGCTCTTAAAATTACCGGAGAATGGTTTTATATTTCTCTCCCTCTGTCCCCTCCTCCTCCTTGCCTTCCCCGAAATGTACACACCAATCTTTACTAAGACAAAGGAACGTAAACCCTCAAGGATGTGAATGTGACAACACTTTTAACACATATTCTGGAAGGCTGCTAAAGAGGACAATGAGCATTGCTCTCGAAGAAGGGTATTGATTTCCAAAAAGAAATTTATTAAAATTAACAGAGTTCCAGAGAACGCATGACAAAGAATGCAGGAAAAATGTCAAATATATTTAGCCATCAACTCATCTGCAAGGAACAAAGAGAACCAGAAAGCTGTATGTCAGAAAAACACGCGTGAGCCATTTTATCCAAATAGTGATCCTGAAAAGGATGTATAATCTTGTTTTAAGATTCCACCTGAAATTGTTGTGGGGTGGGTGCCACGGGTGTGCAGAAATCTCTGAGGTTCCAGTATGCAATTGCATGTCTATTTGCTAATGGGAGATCTTTATTTCGAGCTAAAGGTTAATTGTAAAACACTTGACTAGCATCCCCAAGACACAGCTATCCTTGTTTGTTTGATAGTTGGAGAAATCCATCCACCGTACAACAATTTATTATAATTATGGAGTTTTACTTTACTTTTTTCTTTATCCAGCAACATTTTTGACTTGTTTTAGATTAAAGTGTAAGTCCTGTTAATTACGGCATTTACTCCTCAGCATGTAATTGGTATCTGGTGCTTCTGACTCCCAGCGCTCTGAGTGGCGTTCAAGGGGGCTAATGAATTTGCCTGAGGTAAACGAAAATGGAAAGTACCGACTTTCTTAAATAATTTCAATTATTTCTTGTAGCTTCCGCAGTTTAAGATTGTTTCAGCGTAGGGGGTGGGAGTGGTGAAAGGTAGGTAGTCTATCTGATTATCCCCCAATCACAGGGATGGAGATAGGGGCTCTGTATTACTGGCAGGGCTGGGTGCCAAAAAGTAATCAAATAGGAACCTGGGTGCCAATGGTAATTTTTTGAAATGTGCTTTTATGACCTCCTCCACAAAGATGAAAGCAGTGTTCCCTAACACAAACAAACAGCACCGGACTTGGGCTAAAGCTCTGATAGGAAATTTATTTATGTTCCACCAAACCCGACTTGAAAGGCAGTGTGCATGATTTGGAACTTTTAATTGTTCTTGTTTCTCTCTGCAAATAAGGAAATCCTGGCTTTCTGTAAAAAACTCTAGATCCTGACTATTGGTTTCTTTTCAAGGTTCTGCCACACTAATTGCTTTCTGTTTGATTCCGTGCCCTTCTGAAATGGAAGGTTGCCTCCAGGCAGGAGAAAAGCTGTGGTGGTGACTTGTGGGTTTGGGGACTGGGGTAACCCACAGCGGTGGCCGCAAGCCAGTCTCATTATCGCATGGCTCGGCAGGGCAGACCAGGGGGCCGTTTTACCGCTTCAGATCTGAGCCCGTGACTGGAAGGGGTAGAATCTCAAAGCTTGCTCTGCATTATTTATCATTTCTGACTGATAACAGCACCAATTTCTTCTATGAACCAAACACTGGTCATTATGGTTTTGTTTTAATGTGGTATTTGGGATTGTATTTCACTATTCTTCAACCGCAGATTTGCAAACTGGGACTATATTCAGGGGTATATGTTTCACAGGAAATAGACATTTCACTTCTTTTCAGCAATAATATGACTTTATTGCTTCTACACCAACATATCCCTAATGTTGCTATGTGATTGCTTCCCCTCTAAATCTGTCCAAACGGCAGTGGTGAAAGTTGAGGTGACTCTATTGGTGTCTGAGAACATGTATGTGCTCGATGAAGTCAGAAACAATTTCATCAGTTGTGTGACCCGATGGCTTTATAAATGGGATTACAAAATTATAAACTCGAAGTATAAATAAATGAATTGTGTAGTAATCCAGAAAGGTTGACTCAGTGGGGTATGTAGGCATCCTAGCTGAATGAAAACTTTACAGCCCTGGTTGGGTGGCTCAGTGGGTTGGAGCGTCCTCCCATATACCAAAAGGTTGTGGGTTCGATTCCAGGTCAGGGCACATACCTAGGTTGCGGGTTCGATTTCCAGTTGGGGTGCAACTGATCGATGTTTCTCTCACATCAATGTTTCTCTCTCTAAAATCAATAAACATTTCCTCGGGTGAGGATTAAAAAAAAGAAGAAAACTTTACAGAAAGTGGTAATTAGTTGGGAAAGCTGTGGTTCAGACTGCCTGGGTTCAAATCCCAGCTCTGTCACTCACCAACAAGGACGCTCCGCCTCCGTGCTTCAGTTTCTCATGTCACCTGAGGGTTTTAATGGTACCTGGGTTGTTAACACGTCTGAGGGTGCTTACATCAGCACTGGCGGCCCTTGGTGGTGGCTCAATAAATGCCAACTACCATTATTTTCCTAAAATGTGCTAGCACCTTTAAAAATTTGCCCATTAAACATAATTCGGCCTTTTCCTGCACTCTGAGTCAACTTTGAGGACTCAGTAAAGGGATGCCCTCCTGGGCCCCTGGGCGATCTAACCTCCTGCCCTCCAGGTGGCGCTGCTGGAGCCTGGAGCCTTTAGCCCCTGTCTACCTGCCCCTCCCCACTGCTTGCCCATCACTTTGTGGGCCAGCGAGGGATTTTACTTGTCTTTGCCCTCACATTAAAGCACAAGTCCCTCTTGCTTCCCTTTCATTACCCTTATAATGATCCGAGTCCGTCTTTTTCCCCACTAGCTGGTAAGCTCCTTGAGTCCAGAGGCCACAGCCTGTCTCGCCCAGCCCCCCAGGGCTCGTGCACCGGTTCCTGAGAGCTGCAGGCTGCTGCCTGCTCCACTCGCAAGCACGTGCCCCCGAGGGCAACTCCCCGGGTTCCAGTTCTGGTTTTACAATTTGCTGGCCTGAGTGAAGGTGAGGAGGTTACTCAAACTCTTAAGTTTAAAGCTTTAGTGACTTCATTAATAAAAAAGGTGATAACAGTGTTGACTTCTCAGGATTGTTGTGGGTATTAGTGATCTAAGTGGAAAGACTAGCATGTAATAAGTACTCAATAAAAGTGAGCAGTGATCATAATTGTGGCTAAGCTAAGAACGTAATCAGTAGCCCTCATCTCTGTCCCTGCCCCGTCCTCCATTGTAGAGATGGTGGGAAATGCATGAAACTCGAACATGATCCAGAGAAAGGAGTTTTTAAAGAGAATAGTTTTCAGTATAATGTGGCATCACAAACAAGACAAAGCAGGGAATCGAAATAACAATTTTGTTCATTCAAATGAAAACTAAATATAATTCTTTGGCTCTTAAAGCAGCATGTTTCACTTTCTAAAGGGCATCAGCCATTTCATTTTATCCTTATAACTTAAACGTCTTCAGTGAGTTTCCAGAACTCTGTCTGCATGGCCCAAATTCATTAGAAAATTGCAGGTACAGATTCAATGGTCCCAAGCACCATTCTGACAATAAATTTAAATAGAACTATTCCCCCTGTTCTCTCTGCGTAATGATATGATCTAAACAAACAGAGGTCACCTTAGTCATGGACATTCTACACGGATCCTGGGCCTTAGACTGAGGCCCCAGATCTGGATGGAGCATCAGAAACCACCTAGTTCAACCCCACCATTTATACAGATGAGGATGAGGAGCCCGAAGAAGCTAAGTCACTTGTTTAAGACCACAGAGCTGATTACCGTACGTGGTGCCTGAGGACTCCTGTCACCTCTTGGTTGCTGAGCTAAGATCTGTGAGAGCACAGATCCTCTGAGTGGTCCATGAGCATGCTTCCCACTAAACTTGCCAGTTTGATTAAGAAAACATTTATGAAAAGAGCACTGGATCAGGGATCGGGACGCCTGGCTTTTCTGACTCTATCACTTACAAACTTGGGGAACAATACTTGCTCCCCAGTCTTCATCTACAGCAAGGGAGAACAGCATGCCTGTCCTGCCCCCTTCGAAGGGTTGCTGTAGGATCAAATGAGCTGATAAAGGAGAAAGTGCTTTGAAAGAAAGACCAAGTGGACACTCATAAGACCAAAGCTTTGGGGGCAAAACATACTGGTCATGATCCCTCGCTCTGCCATATATCATTCATGTCAATGCAGTTCATAAATGGAAATGAAGCTTATCGTATTAAATCTGCTTGAAGATTTAATGGAATGGTATATAACGTACCTGACACAAGGTGGACTCTCAAGAAATGGTAGCTATTATCAAATCATTAAAATACTTTCCCCAACTTTGTATTATAGGGACATGCAAGGCCACCCTGTCCATAGCTGCCCCCGTCTTAGTAGATTTCACTGTCTGTGATCCTTATAAATCTTCCACACCTAGAACTGGATCACAGCACTACCAGAGAGATGCAGGATGCATTCTTGTTGAGCTGAACAAACCCAAAGTATGTTTATACTTATAAAATGGCTTGCTAAAAACTTTAACTGTAGAATTTATGAAGAAAAAACGACTGCTTTGAAAATCAGTTCTGAACTTACTATTTTCAAAACAATGAACGCTTCCACTTAACCAAATTAAAAATCTAATAAGCACTACACAGTGGAAATCTATGTGAAATCCATGACATGCATTTCCATTTCATTTTAAAGGATCTGTCGTCTCATTTTCAAAGAACAAAACTGTTTTGACTTATTGTGAAGGAAAGAAAGAATTTATCGAGACAGACATCTTCAAACCTCAGCACAAAGCACAACACAGGGAGATAAGGTCCAGATCACAGACCAGCAGGGCCTTTGCACTTCCAAATGGCCTTGGGCCAGGTTGTCATCGTCAAACAAAGCATGTGCATGTGTGTGAAACCCCAGAGAACCACGTGGCAAGGCTTCTGCCGCAGGAGTACACAGGGACCGAGCGAGGCTTATTGGGAGGATGGAAACTCCATGTGCAGACATTTCCTCATCCAGGAAAGCCTGACGGGCACCCCACGGCTCTGTGCCTTACTCCAATTTTACTTCTCCATTTGTGGGGAAGAAGAGGGATTGAAAAATTAAGCTGATGCATAGCTGTACACATAAATTCATGAAGTCCTCATTAGAAAGTAAAACCACAGGGTGTGAGTGAGCAAAATAAATTGTATTGTCATAAAGCAATTAAGAGAAAATCAGGCAATCATAAGGTGATAAAAGCCTATTAGTTAAAGGGCCTGAAAAACGTAGCGGGTTGTACAAAATTAAATTCTCACACACAGAAAAAATGCAAATACATGGAATTGTCTCTCTATGGCAAAGAGTCAGACCGCTGATGTGTGTGAAGAGTTCAAATAAAAGCCCTGAGAAATGTGAGGTGCAATTTTATTTCTCACTTGCGCTGAGACTTGAAAATGTGTTTCCTAAATTCTTTTCTTTTCTTCACAATAAGTCTTACAAAACAGTTTTTTTTCTTTAAAAAAAAAAATACGAATATACCTCCTTTAAAATGAAATGCAAGAGCAAGTATTGAGTTCCACACAGATTTCCACTTTTCAACTCATTGAGACCATTCTGGAATTGCAGTCTTTTGGTGTCCAAAAAATCTTATTCTAATGCCATCTTTAGAAATGAAACTGAGGCCCGAGGAGGTTAAAGCGAAGTTTGCGTATCATTAATGGGTTAGTTAATGGGAGCAGATCTGATTCTAGAGACCAGATTGGTTCCCCTTTTGCCAGCTCAGAGCTTTTCCCTCTGGGCTACTTTGCTTCTCTGCTATGATGGTAGTTCTTTCTTCTTCTTTTTTTTTTTTTTTTACAGGTATCCTTATTGTTGAAATAGTTCTTGAAACATTTGGTCTATATCAGAGGTTGGCAGACTTCTCCTGCAGTGGGGCAGATGGTGAAGGGATGAGGCTTTGCGGGCCACAGCTCTTTCTTGCAGCTGCTCCTGGCCCTGCAGCTGCAGTGTGACAGCAGCCACCACGGGACTTACAGACGTGAGCGCACCTGCATCCCAGCGAACTTACAAAACTGGGCCAAGGACCCCATTTGACCAGCAGGTGGTAGTTTGGTGACCCCTACTCTATATCATTTCTTCAATAATCATTAAGGGGCCTTAAAAATAACCTGAACCATGATTTCTAGATATTGTAAGGATGTTTCTAATGGAAAGATTGATCAGTTCCCTTGGTTAGGTGTGTATTTTTTTCTGAGCACTATTCTAAGTTCTCTGAGGCATTCCTCAATGAGACCAGCCCTTGGTAATACATGTGGCAGAAGCCCCAGTCCTGGATTAATCTTACCCAGTGTTTTCCATTTCAATAGCAGGTGTCCGCACAATGCTGACTGGTGCCGGTACACAGTGACCTGCAGCTGGCCCAGGGGAGGCCTCTCTCTTTGTCCACAAAGGCTGATCTTAGCTTAAGGTAGGGATCTAACTACTTTTCTGCAACTGGGTAAGCAACTATTCTAACACTTCAAGTAGTGTCTTTTTGGCACCGATTAGAGATGCCACATTTATCCTATCTGAGCTTTCCCTATGCACACGAGTCTGTTTCTGGATTTTCACTTGTTTCATCAATCTGTTCACCTATTTCTCCATGGATCTCTGAAATAATGTATCTTCTCCACCAGGAAAGTCTTTGTCCAGATTTTCTTTTGTGTCTTCTAATCAAAATTTTTAGTTTTCTTAGTCTTGTACATTTTCATCATCACTGATTTCCAAAGCAGCAAACAGGGATGCAGGTGGCTGAGACCTGTGTGCGGAAAGCAAACGCAATTGCAGATGGAGCCGGGGGATGCTCTGTCATTTCCGTATCCTCTTTGGTCCCGGAAGTGAGTGGCTGGTATGCATCGAAATAAGAAGACAGAGTGGACAAAGAACCTGGCAACTTAACAAAGGTCCTAGACCCAGTCTAGGAGCAAGGCGGCCTTCGCTGCTCTTGGTGAAGTACCTCTCAGCACCCTCATAAAGAAGGACCAGAAGCTGCCCCTGAGGGCAAGGACTGCAGGGACTGGGAGGCATGCAGTACCCTCCTGTCAGGTTGCACAAGCTTTTGAGTTTTAGTTGGATGAAATCAATCCTTCTACATGTCCCTTTGTCCACAATGGCTGCCCTGGGAGCTTCCCTCCTTCCAGATCACCCCTCCCCCTATTCTGGTGAATTGGCCCAATTCTTGCTTTGTCCCTACAATGGTTCAGTCCAGCCTGCCTTGGTTTAGTTACTTGCTTGTCATTCTTGCATTTGCTTCTGTGCCTGTGTTTATTTGAACTGACTTATTGGGCATTATGTGCATTTACTACCAGATTCTCGTCTCTTGACTTCTCTTATTTTGCTGTTAGAATGATCTCCATTTGGCCATTTTGTCTTCTGGTTTTCCATTTGGGGGCAATCCCCCTCTCTGCTGCTCCGACAACCACTTATTCCCCAGGAACATCTGTTCCTCGGAGCCTGCTGGCCTCCTGGGCAAGACTCCAAGCTAACCCAATGCCTCTGTCTTCCCCACAACTCATTCCTGTTTTAGCTAGTACTGGCGGTAAATTTAAACTATTCCTCTGTGTATTTTTACATTAACCATATACTAAGAGATATCAAATGCACTCCAGGAGTAGGGTCACTTCTAACTAAATCTCTTGTCTATTTTATAAAGTCTTGTGTTAAATGAAGTGCCAGGTATTATGAGGAGACTTATCTAAACAGGGTGGATCCAATCAACGCACAGAGTCACTCTCCTGGCATGGCAGATCAGGTGAGCAGTGCCACTTCAACTTAAGTGGATGGTATCTGAATAGGTTACTGTTGTTGGTTTTGCTAACATTCTTCAGGGATAAAGTGTGACAGTTGACATAGTTGGATGTACATTTTCATGTTTAAACATTCCTACTGTGGCCCAGCCAGTGTGGCTCAGTGGATTGAGTGTCGTCCCATGGACTGAGGGGTCCCAGTTTGATTCCTGGTCAGGGCACATGCCCTGGTTGCGGGCTTGATCCCCAAAGGGGGCGTGCAGGGGACAGGCGATCTCACATTGATGTTTTTATCTCTCTCTCCCTTCCTCTCTCTCTCTTTCTCTCTCTCAAAAATCAATAAAAACATATTGGAAAAAAAAAAAAAAACATTCCTACTGTGTAAACCAAGACACGTCTATAGTCATAGTAATATCACCAAAAGATTTCCAGCTTACGTGTATAACATGAATTCCAACTAATACGAAGCTTCTCCCCCATGGTCTTAGATCAGTCTGGCAAGCTTTTAAAGGGTACAGATGCCCAGGCCCCAATCCAGACCGAATGAAACAGAATTCCTATGGGTGGGACCCAGGCATTGGTATTTAAAAATGTTTCTAGATGATTCTAACGTGGGGCCAAGGTTGCAAACCACTGTGTTAGCACAGATCTTGGAGGCACTAGCTGACTTGCTGTACCCTGTTGCTACCAGACCTCACTCTCTTAAATTTGCAGAAAACTTACAGGAACCCCATTTGTGATTTAGGTCATGCTACCTAACATAGCATTCAAAACTTGGACTTCTTTTTGTCCTTTCTCTGTTTTTAATCTTCCAAAATCCAGGAAGAGATGTCTCAGAGAGAAGTATGTGTAAGTTTGAAGAGGGCCACATCAGTGCCCAGCGCCATGGATTGGTCTCCACAGGAGAATGGCTGTGTTATCCTTGAACAGTCTGGTAGGAATTTCAACAGAGTGAGAAGTTCCATGAGCAGTAGTGGAACCAAAGCAAGTCCACGGTGGAATGCTGTTGTCGACACAACCCTGTATCAGCCAAACTTTCCAGATGTGAAAAGGACACACTGCAGCTAGTCCATGCCAAAGAGCCATGTGTTAAGGTAGGAGGAGTGCCCAAGTCCTGCCGTGTGATTGCCTGTAGGGGGCCCATGACAGGGCAGGTCACACTGAGGACCTGGGGCTGGATCCCTGGACGTTCTCTTAGCACCTGTGCCCACCCCCCAAGAATGCCTTCACCACCGACTGTGTTAAATGATGTCCTTTCTCCAGGGACTCTTTTTTTGGGGGAAATCTTGACATTGTGCAAGATGGTGCCCAGCTGCAAACATAGCTGGGAAACTGAGTGATTCTTTTCAGTACTTGGGAAGAGAGACACATACTATAGAAAATTCCCAAAACATAGGAAAGATCCTCAAGGGATACACAGTGGCCTTAAAGAATAACAAACACCCTTTCTGTGCTTTTGTCCTTTACCTTCTCAGAGGTACCCTTGTCTGCTATCACTCCTAATAAAACCTACCTGGAAAAGACCTGACGTCTATCATCCTTATGTCTACGTGAATTCAAAACTGCGTTCTCTCTCCCTGGAACACACGTACTTTACCTCAGCTCTAATAATGGAGTGGAAGAAAGGCTTTCTTCTCTGCTAGAGACATTCTTGTTTTCAGTGGTGTTGGAGGGGAGAGGATTGTAAAAAAAGTGTGTAAAGAGAATGAAAAGAACCTCCCTCTTAACCCTATCCCCCTCCCCCCCAAAAAAAATCAAGCCTGGAGGAGTTCCCCACCACCCCACAAGATACCTCTGAAGTCCAGAGTTGGACTTCACACTTAGTTTACTGAGTACTTGAAGCAAATTTTAAAAGAGCTGCATTAAAATACTAATAGAGTCAGGAGGAAATGTGGATAAAAGAATGCTGAGAACATCTGAAAAAAAAAATGTTTTAATACAATAGATTTTATGGAGAAGGTGGTACTCTTTCTATTGGGGAAAAGGAAACATTTTATTATAGAGTACCAGGAGGGGTTTTATTTAGACCAAAGGAACAATTTCCCCACAGTGTTGCCCCCAGGACACCCAGTGATTCCCCTGGCCTTCAGTAGAGGCAGTTCTCATCTCGCGCAGATGGCTTCCAGGAGGCCTTGCCTAGAGGCTATATAATGACCCAAATAATCTCTTCAGGTCTCTCGCAGGTTTTGATGCTGTGAAAAAGCTTTTTCCCAGTCCTCCAGTGGAAACCAAATTAGTGTCTTGAAGCACACTGGTGGAGTTGGTGCAGTCCAACGCGGCCTCTGGGTAGTTGGTGGGGTAAGTCAGCACAGCTGAGACCCTGCCTGCCCGCCGATCCAGCCTCACCCTCTCCTCCCAGCATGTGCAGTTTGCACGCATCTGGTCCTCTTACCCAGGCTGGCCTTTTCCTTCTTGAAAAGAAGCAAAAAGTCTGAAACACAAACTTCAAAGACAAAGGGAATTATATTTTAACATTTTTATGTCATTAAACTGGGACCAGTCATGAAAGGTCATCAGTAAAGAACAAACAAGATAAGCATTGATCTGGACGTTTCCCAGAAAGGCGGAGGAAGGAGAAGCTTCAGAGCAAAGCACCACATAATTAAATGTGCGCTGGCTGCTGATGGTGCATATTGAATTCTGTTTTCACACAGGAGGGAGCAGTTTTCTGTCGCAAGCATTTGGTTGGTGTTGGCCCAGTTTTACTGAGGGAGAAAAGTTGCGTGTGGGAACATTTACTGTTTTATCAAGCTAGGTAAGGATGTTACCATTTCTAGAACTTCCAAGTTCCATTCTTTCCTTTGCTCTTGGGACCCTGTGTTATATGCCAAAGAATGGTCAAAGTGTAGAAAACAGGGGACCCAAGCAAACATTTCAAAGGATGTGTTCATTTCCATTCAAAGTCCTGAGAAATGAATCAATGAAAACAAAAATGTCTTGATAGTAACATCTAGCATTTATTTATATAACAGGCACTGTAAACATATTACCTCAATTTCATCTTCATAAGATGCTTATGATGTATCTATTATTGAGGAAAATGAGGTTCAGAGATGTTAAGGAATTTTTTCATAGTTAAAAACTGATTTACCCTTCACCTTTCCACTTAGCTACACCGTAACCTTTGGCAGACTTCACTGCGGTCAGCCGCTGTCGGGTGTTATAATGGACACTGTCAGGGCCCTGCCATACCCTCTTGCCCTGATCACTTGAGTGCACATTGCTCAACTTCCAAGTTGGCAGTTCTTTGTCTGAAGACTTTCTCTGGCCGACCTTGGATCCCATTTGGCTGCAGGTGCACAATACCCATGCGTGAGGGCTCCGCCTCCTCTCTGAGCATGTGTGCACCAAGGACTAGAGGAGCTGGGGGACTTGTATCCCAGTTCCCTCATTCTTCAGGTAGGACCACTCTAAGGCATGTCTTCTATACTGACTCCGAGTTCCTCAGCAAGACTAAGCTTTAGTTATCCACAGTGGGGACTTGCTGGATAACAAAGAAGGCTCTTTCCTTTCTCACTTCCCCACTCCCCAGCCAGTGTTTCCCAGCACTGCTACCCAAATGAGCCCCTTGCATGTGGATCCTTGGCTCAGGATAGTTGCCAGAGGAACTCAGACTAAGGCAGTTGTATGTGTTCCTTGCTACTCACAAATGGAATTTGGGGTTGAGGTAACTGTGATGGTTTGATGTCAAAAATAGCCCGAATTCTCCAGCTCTCTCTGTATCCATACCCTTTGTAATGTGAGTTTGCAGCTCCTCCAGTCAAGAGATGAAAGGTATTTCTCCATCCCTTGCATCTATGCCAGCCTTGAAACATACTTTGGCCAACAGAGTGGGGTGGAAGTGACAGTGTGCAAGTTCTGGGCCTAGGCTCCGTCAGGCTTTGCCGCCTCCTCCTCCCTCTCCTCCTCCTCCTCCTCCTCCTCCTCCTCCTCCTCCTCCTCCTCCTCCTCCTCCTCCCTCTCCTCCTCCTCCTCCCCCTCCTCCCTCTCCTCCTCCTCCTCCTCCTCCTCTCTCTCCTCCTCCCCCTCCTCCCTCTCCTCCTCCTCCCTCTCCTCCTCCTCCTCCTCCTCCTCCTCTCTCTCCTCCTCCCCCTCCTCCCTCTCCTCCTCCTCCCTCTCCTCCTCCTCCTCCTCCTCCTCCCTCTCCTCCTCCTCCTCCTCCCTCTCCTCCTCCTCCCTCTCCTCCTCCTCCTCCTCCTCCTCCTCCTTCTTCCTCTTCTCTCTCTCTCTATCTCTCTCTCTCTCTGACATCTGCTACCTTCATATAAACAAGTCTAGGCTCGTGTGTGCTGGAGGATAAGAAAACACGGGGAGCAGAGCTCCTTGGAGGCTAAAGCCATCCGAGAGCAGCTAGCCCTTAGCTGACTCACCAGCTGACCACAGATAATTCGTGAGTGAATCCAGCCACCCTCAGCCAAGTCTGACCCAGATCAGCAAACCACCTAGCAGACCCAGAGGCTTTGGGGCAAAAATTAATATTTATTGTTGTAAGCCACTGCTCATTGCTATGCAGCGCTTTTGTGGCAATAGATAACTGATACAGTTACCACAAGCTCTTCTCATGTCTGCTCTTTCCATGTCCTTCCTTTCACTATACTTTGATTGTACCCATTCATATTCTCGATTCCTCTCTGCTAGTGTTTATAAATATATTAATATTTCCTTTAACCACCAATCAAGCTGGGATTGCTCAGCAATGTGTAGTGGACTGTGTCATTGATTTAACTGTAACTGAAAATTACAGAAAATCCTTTTAGATCTGTGCTTATGTTACTCTGCTTATTACAGGTTGAGTAGCTAGGATATTTTTATTTAAAATGATCGTAATATAAGGAATCATCTAAAGAAGGGGTGGAGGGCTAAGGGAACATAAAGGCTTTAGGGGACCCAAGCGGAAAGGAAGATTCTCTCCCAGAAGATGTTTTAAAAATCAAAAAGAGAAGATGGGAAACAGGATAATGCCTTCATTTGCTGATTCTGGAAATAACTGAGCTCCAACTACGTGCCGGGCACTGCTAGGTGCTGAGAATGCAAGATGTATAAGAGTATGGTTCCTGCCCTTGGAGAACCAAGGTTCTCATGGAGGGTTATGCTCGGAAAAAACAAAAGTTAATAATCCTCCGTGTTCTGGAGGCGTGAGAGAGGATGGGTAAACGTGCATTTCTCAGGTGAGGACAAAGTTTAGACCAGCAGGAGAGTTACTGTGAGGCTGATGGCTTCCCAGGAGGCAGCTTGAAGGAGAGCGAAGGCTGGAGGATCCAGCAGGGTGAGGCCGGTACTGGTGGACACGAGGGAGGGTTTGACGGAACAAGGGGACTTCCCACCACCAAGCTGTATGGCGCGCAGTGACGTCCTGAGAACCTGGGAGGCCGGCGACAGGGAAGGGCAACTGAGGGCTCTCCTGGCCGCTCTGGATGAGATGAAGCCCCGAGGGTTGCTGAGGGCGTGGGTTTTAAGTGACTCCGTAGTTCACAGATTTACATGGAGTCTACCTACTTAATAGCAACCCATGGGTCATTTGGCATTTGTGTTCATTAAACTTTTTAATAAAACTTTGGGGTAAGAGTCCTTATCTCATATTTCAGACATTCCCAGGAGTGCTTAGAAAGGGGCTCTGAGGAGGAAAAATATGCCATTTGGCACTATTCCATGGACTGAATTACCATAAAGATGTCGTGAACATTTGCACGGAAGGGCTTGCTACAAATATTTGAATCCATTCAGAAGATAAGTCGCCTCCGTTTGCTGGTCCTCGCCTCCCACATGGAAGCTTGCAAGAGACTCACTCTCTTTGCCTTCCCAAGATTCCAACAATGTGGACTTGTCCCTTAAAATCTGGCTTCCCAGTCCGGCTGGTGTGACTCAGTGGCTGAGCATTGACCCATGCGCCAAGAGGTCGCCAGTTCGATTCCTGGTCAGGGCACATGCCCAAGTTGTGGTCCAGATCCCCGGGGTGAGGGGGGGGCATGCAGGAGGCGGCCAGTCGATATTCTCTCTCACTGATGTTTTGATCTCTCTCCCTCCTTTCCTCTTTCTCTAAAAAAAAAAAAAAAAAAAAAAAATCAATAAAAAAATTTATATAAAATCTAACTTCCCTTTGGGGCCCCATGGAAGTCCAGATGTTAACACCATGAAATAAGAAAATGTGTTTTTCTTTCCTCTTTAGAACAGAGTCACCAACATAAAACATTCCATTGAAGCTCACAGTTCAGGATAAGACACAGAAAATAATCCCACTCTGTCGGCCACTGGAGTGTAAGCTCCAAAGGACAAGGGTCTTACCGGTTTTGTTTACCTCGACTCTACTTCCAGTGCCCAGTGTATTTATTCAATAAAAGAGTGTAAGGATTATATACTGTATTACACCCAAGAATAACAAAGCCAATTAAAAACAAAGATGAACACTGAAATAAAAAGGGCACCTTTTCTCTAGGGAACTGAAACAATGCATTTCTCAATATATGAATTATAGGTACCTATACAGAAAGTATATCTTTGTGGCCCGGGGTATAAAGAGGCCTTAGAACAGGTCAGGTCTCGTAATTTGAAAGTCTCAGGACAGCTACCTGTACCTCTTGTCTGCATCACATTCTGCCTATCTGTCCATATTCAGAAGAAGCACATACAACCCATGATGTTGATGACAAGGTAGTCCCCTCTCTCTGCCATGCCCGAGCCCTCCAGGGATTTTGAATAACAAAGGACTGGTAGGTGGTGCACTGAGAAAGAAAGCACTGGTCAAGGTTCATAAAAAATGAAGACAGGTCATAGCTTTCTCTTCCTTGTGGTCTTCTGTCTTGGTTCTTTGATTCCACAAACACCTCATCATAAAATATTAACATTATTTTTGTTTGTTCTTCAGATTTGGTTTGCTTCTAGATGTCTGTCTATGAAAGGTTTGGGACCTGCTGCGTTGCCATGCCCAACGAAGTATTCGGTGAGGCCCACCAAAGTACCACCTTGTGACTCCATTTACTTGTAAAGTCCCAATCGTCAGCCACACATTGACACATGGAGAAAAATCATTCTTGGTTTCTGTTACTATAATTTTATGCGTTTCTTCTACAGAAGACAATGATGTACCTCTGGTGTTTGATAAATATCCAAAGCACTTGGCTTAATTTTAACTTTGTTCTCATGGGCTTCCTTTGCGATCAATAAGACATGCTTGAATTGAATTGAATTGAATTGTGGTACTCAGCACTGTGGGAGTATAGCTCATGCATTGCTGGAGGAAGGAACAGAATCAGTAGTCACAGCAAGTTTGACCCCAAGTCTGGGTTTATCCGTCCTAGACAAGAGGCTCCGAGTTGGAAAGCACCCTAACAGTTTTAGAATCTCCCCACTCATTCTGTGCTTACATCTCCATTGCGACATGCTGCCCATCTCTCCTCCCCTCCCCCAAGGTGTACATCCCACAGAACAGACACTGTGTACTGGCAGCGCACAGAAGTGTTTTGTTTGGCTTCTCTGGTGTTTAAATGTTTTTTGTTTTTTGTTTTTTTTTTAAGTTAGTGTGTCACATTTAAAAATTGGAGAAAATCAGTTAACTACATTGGTGCTATATTCCTGCTGGCATCAGTAGCCTGGAATGTGGGAGCCGCTCCCCCATTTAGACAAAGCATGTGCTTTCCAGCTCACCCCAGTTTCCTTCCAGACTGCTGCTCACTCATTATGTTGCCTCTGTATGCCTTGGGGTTTCTAACTTCTGCCCCAGCCCCTATTCACTGACTTGACATCATGAGGAACCAGCTCTAATCAATATAAACATCTGTGTTTTTTAAAAAGGAAAACGCACCTTCACTTCTTCAGTTATAGTCTTCCTGCTAAGGTTCACTTCACTCTTCTAATTTGTGTCTCCACAGTCTACTGATATTTGAGTCAAATATTGTTTGCACCCTCATAGGGTCTACATTTTTTTTAAAAAAAATAGGTCCTATGTGGTTGGGGCAGGAACAGGGAAAGAATATGGTCTCTACACAGAATGAGTTAATAGCTCAGTTGGGCAAAGTGGGAAAATAGATAGATGAGGCATATTAATGTCCATGAGGTGATGACTGTATCAGGAGTGCCCATTGCGGGAAGATTCACCTTTTTTGTCATTGGCCAGCTGCTTCTGCCCATGTTGAGAGGACAGCTGAGGACCTTTCTAAATGTCTGTGCTATTAGACCTGACTTGGGAAAAGCATATGTAATTGTTCATATAGGAACTAAGTCTGATATCTTTGATGGTTAATATCAAAGTAAATTTCTTAAACCTCCTGTGATTTTTCCGGACTCACTTGTTGTTTATTGTGCTTAGCTCAAATCATGGGAAAGCTAACATTTACTTTACATTCATATTCAAAATATATTGGCATTATGGTTGCTTTTGGGTGGTCTAAGTGCTTCCTCAAACTTGGACAGGGCCCATCCAACTGTTAGGAGAGAGATGACCTTACTTCTAAATGATCAGATTTCCACTTACAGATTAATGTAGGACTCCCTTCAACAGTACCTCTCAGGAAATTTAAATTTTATTAAAATATATATATATATATATATATATATATACACACACACACACACACACACACACACACACACACACTCACATGTACACATACATATACAGGGAGAAAGAGAAACAAATGGAGATATTATAACTGTAGCAAAGATAACGTTAAACCCCTTTTTGTTTTTTGTTTTGTCTGGTTTTTTCTTTTTTGGTGTTGGGTTGTTTTATTTCCACATTAAACTATTTGAAATGGACATTTTTCTAGCCCTTGTCACAGTCGTGAGCATGCACTGGGCCTCCTCCCAGGGCATCTCGGTGAAGCAGAAGCAGCAGGTCTGGGCCGCGAGGCGCCCCGGCTATTTCGGGCTAACGGACAGTGGGCTGGGGCACTCGAGTTACTGGGCAAATCCATCCCTGGTCGGGAAGGGGAATCATTTCAAGTAAAATAAAGGACAATACAAACCTTTAACACAATTCAAACTCTACTCCAATGTCTGAAAGTCTAATCTATTTAGTCAACGTTTTAAACTGTGGTTGTTGTGTTTTAAAACCTAACCTCATTAAAGAGTGACTTAGGACTGGCAACAAAACCATCATATCACACAAAAGGATATTTTTCTGCTGCTATTTCTAGCCTGGTTGGAAATTGGAAGCTTTAGAAATCTACCAACGCTATCTAATTTTGCTAGATTTTTTTTTTTTTTTTTTTTTTGCCCAGTATTGAGGCTTATGGGTTTGGATAAAAGTCAGAGAAGTCTGTGGTAACATCTCAAAACATACATTTTCATGTAAAAATATTCTGAGGCAAAGAGAGAATGGGGGTGAAAATGTATTAAGGAAAAAAAGAAAAGGTGAGTCTAGTCTTTTACAAGTTCAAATGGTTTTCATTCTGGTCCAAAGTAACATTGCCATTGAAAGTAAAACAAGTCGGTTTGCCTTAAGTGTGCTGGGTGGGAAGTGAAGTCGCTGAAATTCAGTCTGTGTAGTCGAGGGATAGACCATCATTGTGGTCATTCAGAGGAGTCTCAAGAATGGCAAGATTATGGAGAACACCCAGGAGAGAGGCTTGAGAAATTTACCCGCAATCATTGACTCATTCCTTGATTGGTGCCGGCTTCCCTAGGAAGCCAAGAGGGTGAAACCAAACTGAGAAGCCCAAGCCCTAGAGATAGGACTCCATGCTGGAATCAGACAGAGCTGGCACTCAAACATCAAACCCCCGTACCGAGAGCCTGTTGGTGCCCTTCCCCTCACCGAACCGGCTTACTCCAAGAACTGATAGGTAACCGAAATTTGGGGAAAGGGAGTCCTATTGCGACAAAAACGGAAAGAATCCTTTGTGGTTATTTTGCAGAGATACCTTTGTAACGCAAGTATTCATTTATTAATTTGGTTATTTTGTAAGTTTGAATTTTCTTATGATGGGATTTCAAAAAGAGGGCACAGCTGTTGTTGATGTGTCTGAGCGGGGCACTTGAGCAAAATTCATGTCCTGCTTAATTTACGATTGTTTATCTGTTTTGTGAAGATGTTCTTTCTACTGTATTTATAAAACCCAGTGAAGAGCAGCTTGCTATTCATTTGGCATCATAGCTATTGTGTAAAGAAGGTTTTTATTTTTAAGAATTTTCTTTGTGGAGTATGGCCTGGAGATGAGAGAACAAACACTTAATTTAGCCCTCCATCCAATCCCTGAGGCACCGGAGAAGTGTGTGGGAGGGTGTTCTCTGACCTGAATGGAAAACATGGGGTGGGGGCTGGGAGGAGCTGGCAAAGCCTGGACATGATTAACAAACAGATCTTAAGAATTGGTGATAGCCCGCCCATGTGGCTCAGCAGTTGGGCATGACACATGCACCAAGAGGTCGCCTGTTCAGTTCCCGGTCAGGGCACCTGCCCAGGTTGTGGGCCGATCCCTAGTGGGGGGCTGCAGGAGGCGGCCAGTCGATGTTCTCTCTTATCGATGTTTCTCTCTCTCTCTCCCTCTCCCTTCCTCTCTCTCCAAAATCAATAAAGAAAAATATTTTTTTTAAAAAGAATTTGTGATAAATTCTACCTTTTGGGGATGACAGGTGAAATCCACTCCTCTAAGCAGTTCCTTTGGAATCATACCACAGGGCTAGCTTTTTATCTGCTGTTAGCCATAGCTCTTGACCCAAGGAGATGGTGTCAACTGTTGTGTTTCCAACTGCAATGCTCACTTGGCTTCGGAGCCATCTTTCAGGACTGGGCACTTGAAGACGGATGTAGAAGAGAGGAGAGCGCAGACTGACAGCAGGCATTTGAGAAGGCAGCCTCCCCAAGGCCAAGTGCTTTAGGATTCAGGAGCAGGCCTGCTTGTTTGTCCTGAGGCTGTGCTGTGGCTCAGTCACAGCACTGAGGCCACCTCATCCATCCCAAATGAGGCCCGAGGGGTGCCTTCAGGTGCGTGGCTGGAACCACTCATTTGTTTTCACTAACTCATCTGCCATGAACTGACACAACGAGGGAGAAATACAGGAGGGGAGGGGAAGGGGATCCTCTGTTTAGAAGTATTTCTTTTTCTCTCTCAATGTTCTCTTTGTAAAGTGCTCACAATATTGTTCATCACAAGTGATATCAGAAGGGTACATAAAAATAATGTACGCAAGCAAGCCCGCCGAGGCTCTGGCCAACAGAAGACACAGTCTGCTGGTATGAATCCGAACCTCACTCCTGGCGGGAGTGCTAAGCTCAGGCTGTGGTGGGAAGGGGCATCTCCAAAGCACGCTGGCATCACTGACTTACAAGTGCACCACCTCCAACAGCCAAGTAGATCCCGCGCCCAAACTGGCCATTCGTACTGAATCTGGTGTGACGGTTACTAAGCTATTGCCTCTCAGCTTCAAATCCATCCTTCTATAATCCACTCCGGGGCTCTGGAAACTACATTTTTACCTTTTTTCAGCTAATTCTCTGTGAAATCAGCCAACAGGGAAGACTGGAGGAAGACTGGAAGGCAGGAAGCGGGGAGCTGGCAGTGTAATCGGTTGCCATTTCCAGTGTGTTCCTGCCTTCCCAGAACCCACCTTGGTGTCCCCAGCCCCTCTCTCCAGAGACAACAGCATCTGTCAAGGCCTAGATCCATGAACGCTCCTAAGGTTCTAGGTTCCGATAACCCCAGTGTCTTCTCTGTGTTTTCCTAACTTTAGAAGTGACAGGCGCTTTTTGCAGTCTATATTGCTATGTTATCTTGGTGCGCCTTTTTTGACTATTTTGTTCTTGAACACCTGTTCTCTTATTTCCCTACATTTTATCATAGATCTTAGAGTAGTATAGACACCCTGATGCATCTTGCTTTTTTCATGTCACAATATATCTTGTAGGTATTTGTGTATAGAAATCTTTCCCATTTTTTATGGTAGCTGCATAGTATTCCTTAAGGTTGATGTACCGTAATTTATCTAGTCTCTTTTTTTTAATTGTTGGAAGTATTACAGATGTCCCCCTTTTTTCCTCATTGACCCCTTCCTTCCCGTTCCCATCCACCTCCTGCCTTCCCCAGCCCAGTGTCCGTGTTGATTGGTGGTGCATATATGCATATAGATTCTTTGGTTTATCTCTTCCCTCCTCTCCCTCCCCCCATCCCTCTGAGGTTTGTCAGTCTATTTAGTCTCTTATTGTTAGACATCAGGCTGATTTCAATATTTTGACAATTTAAACAATATTTCAGTGAATGACATGGAAAAATTACAGACACTGTACCTCACTTTGCCTATGTGCATGTATACCTGCGGAACAACTTTTCTGAAGTGACATGGTCTGGATCATTCTCATGTAGATTCACCAAATTGCCCTCCATCGGGACTATACCAACTTGCATGGATGCTAATAGTGTATGAGAACATCTTCTTCCCCTCAGCTTCACCAACAGAGTGTTATAAACCTCTTCTGGGGTCGATAAGACAATTCTTTCACTGAGCTTCTGAAGTCATAGCTGTGATAGTTAAAAGACTCTTTTATAGACCTTAAGAATCTAGAATACTACTCTGTCAATCCATAAATAACCTCTTGGTCCAGGTCCAGGTTCCACAGGGAGCGTTCTATTTTTTGTCAGGCCATCTTCTTTGCTCTCTCCGCACAGAGGAGAAGCCTGGAGTGAGGCAGCTTAGGGATCAGAACTGAGCTTTGAAGTCAAAAGCCTGAGGGCATCTCTGGATGTCAATTTGACCTCCACATCCTTACCTCCAGATTTCTTTTCAGTGTTATTTTTGGATACTTTTATTTCTGGGTATTTGGGCTTATTTTGCAGGCATGGGACCTGTAGAAAGTTTTCATCAGGGGAGTGAGCGGGGAGAATGGACTGATTGGGGAGGACTTGAGCCCAGGTGATTCACAACTGAGGCCTGAGGAGGGCAGGGCAGCAGCAATGAGTGGGGAGGGGGGAGGGTTGGTCTCCAGAGATGGAGAGGACCAGCTGACAGGGTGGAGGGAGAGAGGCGCTCTGAGGAGGACGGGAGAAATGACACACGATACCATGTTAGCTTCATGTACTCGATGAATGGTGAATAGAAAAAATGGAGTAGGTGGAAGATTAAAGAAAAGTTTTCCATTTATATTTATATATTTTGATTAATATTTTTCTAAAATTTTAAATGAAAAAATTTGAACATACACAAGTATATTGAACACTCCTAAATGTATTACATACGTTAAAAAGTTATTACTACTTTGGCATATTTTATTTCTAAACATACACTAGACACAGAGATGTTTGTTTTTGCAGAAACATTGTAAAGTAAGTTGCAGGCATGACAGAAATTCATCCCCAAATAATTCAGCATACATCTCCCAAGAATAAGACATTCTCTTTCATAAACACAATACCATTACCACATTTAAGAAAATTTACACTATTTGTCTAATAGTATCTAATTTAAAGTCCATGTTCAAACTTCCCACATTGTGCCCAACGTATATTTTATATCTGGCTGTTTCAAAGCAGGATCTAATCAAGTTCCATGCATTGCATTTTTGAGAAGAATAATTTTCAGGTAAAGCCTCATACTTTATATTTTATTCCATCAACAAGTATATAATGTTCAGCTTGTTCCACAACTAGAATACCATACCTGGTGGCCATTGTATTTCTCCATTGTAACAATACATTTTCCCATTTGCAATTAGCAAGTGGTTTGAGGGAGATGTTCTGGCACCTTGTCCAAGGATAGAAGGATAGCAGAATTCTACCCTTCATCATAACTTTAATTTGGAAAATGGACCTGTGGGGTTGTCCAGCGGAAAACTGATGGGGTTTAAGGAGTTGAGGTTCAGAGATAAGACTGGGAACCATTGTGTCGGGATTATGGCTGAAGCCAGTGAAGAAGATGAGATCACCCAGGAAGAGGATACAGAGAAGACGACTGGGCTTGGGCAGTGGAAGCAGAAGAGATCAGGAAAAATATTCCACACAAGAATATATGAACATATAGGCCCTGGCCTGGTAGCTCAGTTGGTTAGAGCATCGTCCTGATATGCCAAGGTTGCAGGTTCAATCTCTGGTCAGGGCACATACAAGAATCAACCAATGAATGCATAAGTAAGTGGAACAACAAGTCAATGTTTCTCTCTCTCTCAAATCAATCAATAAATAATAATTTTAAAAAAAAAGAATATGAACACACAAGCCTGCGAGATGAAAGTTTCAAGCGGGGGATACGGGGGCCACAACATCCAACCCTGCAGAAGGTCTCATAAGATGAGGCCTGGAAGAGGTTATAGGATACGGAAAACCACCAGAAGGTTCTAAGTAGATTGTTGAGGATAGAGTCAGCTTGACAATGAGGCCAAGGTCTGAATCAGACAAAGGCCACTTATATATATATAATATATATATAATTATTATTATTTTCAAAAAGCTGGATGTGGGACAGAGAAAGTAAAAAGCACATCTTCAGACACAAGGGTGTGTAGTCACGGAGAAGATTTTATTTTGGTTGCTTGTTCATTTGTAGGATGCAGTACTTTTTATCCTATTTTCGAACCAAAAGTAAGGAACCAGTGGAGAGGGAGAGGACTAAAGAGGTAAAGGGATGATTCATAGTTCGTGGTGTCAGGGGCAGGGACATGATCAAGGACATAGGTGTCCGCCTTTGGAAAGAATTGTCCCCTTCATGATCAAAGTAGTCAGAAGGATGGAGGGAGATGTTTGAATATGTTGGGGAGGGAAGATGGAGGCATTCTTGCCTGATGATCTCGGTTTCCTCAAGGAGGGAGTAAATTCTCTCATCTTCCAAGACAGCAGAAGTGGGGGGCCTCGGAAGAGCAGAGTCTTGAACAGAATGGGAAGGGGAGCCCACACATGCCCACGTGACAGCAGGGCAGGAGACTGTGAAAAGGCCACCAAAAATGTAAATGAAGGGTCTGTTCCTTACACATCTGTAGCTCATTAAGAAGATCATAGCTTCCTACAGGGTCCTCACGTGACTGCCTCTGCCTCTTCTATAGGTTGAAGGAGTGCGGTCAGCGGGGCTTGGAAGTCAGCATCCCCACCCCGTCTGACAAACGCCCCTCAGATGGACAGCCTGCCGCCCGAGCGGGGCCAGCGAGATGCTTCAGAAGTCAGGCTCACAGAGACCCATTGTGGCATGTCAGAACCCACAGAAAATGTTCCTCCTGTGCATTATTTATGACTTTCCTGCATTTATATAATATCCAGCTTCCTGAAAGTAATTTGTTTTGGATTGTGTAGAGCTGGGCAGCACATCAAAGGTATGCTAAGCAGTGGTAATAAAACATTGAGGTTTATGGTCACTGAGGTATTAAATATCACTCATAAATTACAGGGTGAGTATTTTAAATGAGCTATGGCTCAGAGAACAGTAGGCGCCCCATCTCTGCACATATTAATGGCTACTGCCTGCCTTATTAATTATCAATAGTTCCAAAGGCTTTGTTGCTGTTGTTTTCTTAAGAAACCACGCTATGTCCTTTCTACGGTTCTGCGAGTGTGCGCGAGTAGACGGGTTGTGTGCCTAAGCCGGCATGAAGCATAACAACGTGAGGATGCTTAGAATACTGCAGTCCGACAGCCTTTCATTTAGAAATCAGACATCCCTCCATGCAATTCACCGGCACTCGGGTTGCTGTTTCCTAACAAGGCGTTCTGCTTGCTGCTTTGGACTCTACGCAACCAAGTCAGAAGGACAGTGTCAGTCTGTTTCACTTCAGGTTCTGATCAGTTTGACTTTCTGGTTCTGAAGCCCAGTCCAGTGATTCCCACCTTTTTCTGCCAAGTCACACCCCATTGGCATCTAGCTAGGTTTCACAGGCCCTTTTCAGTTTGAATTCTCCAATGTCCTTTGGTCTGTGCCCACCTCCAGCATTGCTTCATCAGCCTGGTCTCCAGTCCCTCCTCCTCTTCTCTGCGAGCCTCTGCATGTTCCTTCTCAGATGAGTTCCTTTAGGTTTTTCTGTTTAATTATCCAATCTAGAAATTACCAAGGAGTCCCGGAGGACACCCAAGCCCCGATCTTGGAAAGGGGCTGGCGTTTTAGTAGAACTGAGTCGCTCACACTTTGGGAACTTAATAATTGCAAATAGATACTCCAGACACATCATCACCCCAAATGTATGGAACCTTGGGGGCCTCTCCCAGCTTTGCATAGTGGGAGCTGTTGAGAGGATTAGGAAGTAGGTGGCTGAGCATATAAATCAGGCTAGACTCCTGTCATTAAGTGGCCTTGACCCTTGCTGGTCAGCACACCTTTCACTGCAGGGGGCTCTGTGTGGCTACCTTTGTCCAGCAAGGCCACTCTAGACTTGTTTAGGATGATTTCAATCACATAAAAAGGTGAATCGACAAAGACCCAGTGCAGGCTGGCTCTAGAGCACCCCTATGCCCTTCTCAGGCATGAACTTTCTACTTCCTCCTAAACTCAAAGGGTCCCCATGAGACTTGCAACCAGGGGAGCAATGGGCAATGGCAGTTCATCCCAAGCTAACCCCTGAACCTGTCTCCAAGGTCCCCGTTTCTCTGGCTTCTCAGTGAGCCCACAGCAGCCCCGCCTCGGCTCTCTCCTGTTGCTGTTCTACCCGGAGCCCTTCCTTTGTTTCACTGTTCCCATCTTTAATAAATATACTCTCAAAATAAATAAAAAAAAAAAAAGAGAGAGGAATCCCAGAGAGGAAAGGTAGGTGAACACAGACGGTTTCTTAGTACCACAGGTTCGACCTGCTCTAGGCAGTATGGAAGCAAGAGCCCTATGTGGCTAGTGAGCTCTTGAAATGTGGTGAGTGAGGCTAAGGAATGGAATCTGTCGTTTTATTTAACTTTAATTAATTAAAATTTAAATTAAAAACCAATACTCGATTTAGTTAGAAAACTTTTATGTAGGTGTGGAACAAGTTGTGTATATGACTCTACGTTTGCAACTCCAAACTTTATGAAATCGAAAGGCAGAGCAAGTATTTCTAACCTTAGCATCCAAACAAATTTGCTCTAAGTATAAAATGCACATCAGGTTTAAAGACTTAGTGTAAAAACATTCAAAATATCTTATTAAAATTTTTGATTACCCATATAGAATATTTAGAATATGTTTAGTTAAATAAAGTTTACTATCAAAATTAACTTAACCTGTTCATTTTTATTTTTTCATGTGACTACTAGAAAATGTTAAATTACACATGTGGTTCACACGTTTCTATTGGACAGCGCTAGGGTAGAACAAATATCTCTTGAGGGGTGTGGAGACCCTATGGAATTCTACATAAACCTTGATTGTAGCAATCACTTGGCGCTAGTGAGGCAAAACGTTCAACAAAGTGCTGAAATACTTATAATACTTACCTAAGGGAAATTCAGACTCTACATGCAGATTAAGTGTTTGAATTCCTCTATAATAATAATCACCAATTACCTTCTTTTGAATATTTTTAAACTTTATATAGGTGACATTTTTTTCTGTATGTTTCCACAGACGTATTTTTGTCCTGCACCTTACATGTTTTGAGAGTTATCAGTAGAGATTCAGAGTGATACTTGTAGCTCTAGTTAATTCCGTTTACTGCTGTATAGTGCATAGTATTCCATTATACGAATAAAGCACAGTTCACTCACCGGTCTCCTTTTGATGGACATGTAGATTGCTTCCACCATTTAGGTTCTCACCATTACAAACAAGGTGCTGTAAATAGTCTTGTTCACATTTCCATGTTCACGTGTACAAGAGTTTCTCTAGAGTGTAAATCTGGAACTGAAATGTTGAGCCTTAGTGTATACACATCTTCAACTTTACTAGATAGTATTAAATTATTCTCCAGGGTCTTGCCCAGCTGCTGTGGCTCAGTGGTTGAGTGTCAATCCATGCACCAAGAGGTCACCGGTTGGATTCCCGGTCAGGGCACATGCCCAGGTTGTGAGCCCGATCCCCAGTGGGGGGCATGCAGGAGGCGGCCAATCAATGTTCTCTCTCATTGATGTTTCTCTCTATCTCTCCCTCTCCCTTCCTCTCTCTCTAAAATCAATAAAGGGGAAAAAAAGTTTTTAAATTATTCTCCAGGGTAGTATAGATTTATATTTCCAACAGCAGTGTTACTTCTCTTCTCCACATGTGCTATTCTTTAAATAAAAATTTTTGGCAACCTAAAGTGTGAAACAGTGTCTTTTACTGTTTAATTTGCATTTCTCTGGGCATTTTCCATATGTATTGATCAGTCAGCCTTCTTTTTTAACATGTTTGCTCATAACTCTTGCCCATTTTTCTATCAGGTAATTCGCTTTTTCATAGGAAGGACTCTTCCACCAGTCAGCTTGAAGCAGATATGTAGGTGACAACTGAGCTGTTCAATATCTCATCCTTGCTCCTTTTCCTATATTTGTTTTTCCTTCTCTTTCAATGGTTATTTTTTAAGTTTGACATCTGAGATCAAAGAGGGACCACCCCCCCTTTCCAACTCCCCACCACTCCCGCTGTTTCTGGAGCGGAGTGACAATGCAGGTGCACGGTGAGCCCCCAGAGGAGAAGCAAGGCGCCCTCTGTCTTCGTCATGCTTGACAGCCATTTCTGTGTGTTCTTCCTTTGCTCAAGACAAGAGCTGCCATTTGTAAGAGAAAAAAGACATAATCACCACATTTAGTGTAAGTATTCAGAAGGTTTGACTGAGACTATAATTAGAGAAGAAAAATAAAATAATTTGAGAATTCCAAAACTACCGCTAGTTGAAAATTAGTCAGGAAAACTAGTTGGAAGACAGCAAAAGTGCTTTAAAAAGCATCCCATTAATCTATAGCTAAATATCAGGTTGACTCCACGGGGCTACCATGTTTAAGAAACAATAAGACACAAAGCTCTCTCGATAATTCTAACTTAGGTCTTCAGAGGCACCTGTGAATCAGTCTTTGAAAGTCTTTCTGTGGCCTGCAATAGCTTTTGTTTCTTTGGATACTTGGTATCATAAGTATAGATACGGTTATTAAATGTTAATGATACCTAGCATTTATATAACACCTTTCATCCAAGGACCTCAAAGAACTGAGCAAACATTAACTCACTAATTCCCATAAGAGCCATGAGGCAAGAGTTATTATATTCATTTTACTGATGAAGGAACTGAGGCACCGAGCACTTAAGTAACTTAATTTACTGAAGGTCACATGGGACATAAAATTTTAGCTGAGAATAGGTCTAGACCTCATGCCCTCTGTTCATGTTTGTCTAAAAGTTATCTACTTGTTTTGAAAGACTTGTGTTTTATTTCTTTTTCCCCCTCTATTTTCTCCTAGTGAGTTGTATTAAATAAACAATTATGGAAAGGGGAAATTTAAAATTTTTTTATTGTTTGATTGCTTTGAGAAAGAGAGAGAGAGATCAAGTTGTTGCTCCACTTATTTATGCATTCATTGGTTGATTCTTGTATGTGCCCTGAAACCTGAAACCTTGGCGTATTGGGATGATGCTCTAACCAACTGAGCTACTGGCCAGGTGGAATGGGAATATATATGTATATATAATTTTTTAATCCTCACCTGAGGATATTTTTCCATTTATCTTCAGATAGAGTGGGAGGAAGGGAGGGAGGGAAAGAGAGACACATCAATGTGAGAGAGACACATGGATTGGTTGCCCCCCTGCATGACCCCAACAAGGGCCGGGATGACCTGCAACCAAGGTATGTGCCCTTGGTCGGAATCGAACCCAAGACTCTTTGGTCAGTGAGCCGACGCTCTAACCACTGAGCCAAACCGGCCAGGGCAGGATGGGAATTTTTTTAATGCCTAAAAGCTAGTTTCCAGAGAGTAGCACAATGTCATACAACTTTGGAGACACGTTTATCAAACAAAAGAATACAAGTGCAGGGCAGAAGAGGACAAAGAGATTATGTAAGATGTATCATTGGTCATTCCCTAAAATAACTTGCCTCTCATTTCTTTAAGACTGACTGAGAAAATGTTACCATCTGGTAGTTCCGCCAGTGCCCTTCTAACAAGAAGATTCAGACGTTCTTCTTTCTGCTTGATGAATCCTGGGGACCCTCATCCGTTCACTGCAGCCCATTTTGGTAGATTCTGAATGTCTTTTTATACTGAACCGACACCGGTCTCATTAGTCTCAGTCCTGAGCTCTGGCATGACGCAGAACACGCCTAAACCCCTTCAGCACGACAGCCCTGCACAGTCTGGACCCAACTCTTTTGTTTCCTTCAAGCCTTTTGCCTGAAACAACCTGAGTTTGTCAACTGTAACTCACACGCCACTGTGCGTAGGCACACACCACTGTGTTCACCCCTCCCTGACACACTCCAGTTGATCAAGGTCTCTCAAATGTGGTACCCAGAACTAGCTGTTCTCTTCCAGGGGTGGTTGGAGATCGGACAATAGCTGCTCCCACTAACCACACCCTAGTTCTTCCTTTTTCTCAAAATTGTGGTGTAATCTCCTCGCAGCTTTTTCTTCTTCAAGCAAAAAACAAAACACAAAAGCAATCCTACTTACCTTGTCATATCTTAAAGATTTACTTCTCACTATTTGAATAATTTCTAGGCCTATTTTCTAATGCTCTTTTTCTAATGTCTTTCTAAGTTTCATAGACTTAGACACCATGATCAAATAACACTTTTAAGTGGATTAGAAATGGTGAGCCTCAATTTAAGTAAATCTCAAGATTTTTTTCTTAATCAACTGTTAGACTGTAACTTTACTAGCTGTGCCTGGAAATTTAGGTGTACATTTAATATTTGTCATGCAAGTTGTATGCTAAATACAACAGTGAGATTTATTGCTTATTTTTACAATAAAAATTGTGTGTATATGTGTGTGTGTGTGTGTGCATGTGTGTGTTTCTGATTACAAAAGAAATGAAGTTTAGCACAATGACTAATAACCCACATTCTGGAATCAGATATACATGGGTTTAAATTTGACCCTACCACTTGTGAATTGTTGGGCAAATTTTTTTAAACTCTTCAAACTTTAGTTTCTTCATGAGTAAAGTGAGGATAACAATTGGGCCTTTCTTATAGGATTATTGAGAAGATTTTATATAATAATGAACATAAAAGACTTTGCACAGAACCAGACATACAGGAAGCACTCAACAAATCCAGATTATTTTTATTGTGGAACTATTTAGAACACACAGAAAGAAGGACACAAAAAAAGTTACCTGTAATGTCCAACTTATTCCAGAAATATTTAGAATATATTCTTCAACATTTTTCTATACTTTTGCTACTCCTGAGTAAAAGGGGTTCTTGCAGAATAAACAAGGTTGTGAAAATTAGCAGTGACATGTCTTATGTTTCATGACAAGCATTAAAACAACAAGAATATCAATACTATGTAGATTTTACTTGGAACTATAAAAAATACACATATAGGTTTTAATGCCATTGTTATTAGAAGTTGCCTAAAATCATACAAAATGGGTCTTTTATAAAAGTAAATCCAAAGTATACATTATTGATACAATGGATGTGGTTAAGGAAAGCCTCTCAGAACATACACACAAAGACACCTGTCTTCTGGCCAAGTAAATGTGTATGTCAAGACCAAAGAGCATCAGGTAAATTGTGGTTCTCAGAACATTCTGTGATCTCACATAACCAAATTATAGATCTATCAAGTTTTGGTGAATATAATGAACATTGTACTTTGAAACCAGTAATCTCACCAAAAGATTTAAATTCCAACAGCAGTTGATTCAAATTTACTTACGGGAATTTATCTTCTTGGTAAATACATTTAAACTCACGTTAAATTGGTTTCTTTCTTTCTTTCTCATATGTGGCCTCTACTCTGTGGGAAAGCATCTACGGTTTCCAAAGCAATGTTACTTTGGGCTTCTCTGCTGCACCTGACATGTCTGAGAGGGTCATTAGACGTGGGGCCACACTTGTCCCCAGGACCAAGCCTCCAATTTCCTGCCACAGCCCCTTCTCAAGCCTCCTGCAACTGCTACCAATATATGGCCATCACCCTGCAGGGCTGGGTTCCTGCCAAAGCAGGCGACTCCCAGCACCTGGACCTGAGGCAACCTTTACCAGCCCTTTCTCAACCCCCTGAGCCACACTGTTCCCACTAATAAAACTTCCCAACCCGGTACTGAGGCCAACTGAGGCTCTTACCCTGTGGGGCTCCTCAGCCTCAGGTTGGGCCCACGTCTCAAAGGCAGAACACCCGCCAGGCAGTCCTGGGAGCTTCGAAGGCCTCCTGAGGCTGGATCGGGCGCCCAGCCAGCAGAAAGTGGGGCCGGTGGGGCATGCGAGGGGAGCAAGCCGGAGACACCGCCGTGTTTTATGGCACTCCGGTATCGGCACAGAGGCAGATGGCGTGGAGACTGTTTGAAGAGCAGCCGGTGACAGACCTTGAGGGTGTGTGCTCTGTGAGTCATGCCGGCAGGTGCGTGAGCATCGCAGTGATGCTGGGGTGAGGGTGGGGGTCTGGAATGTAACTTAAAAGGCAGTCAGGAGACATCATCCATAAACAGTAACTGCTTCAGGTGACATGGCACTAAAAAGTGAGGGCAAACTGTTTTCTGATGAAATCTCTGCTCTCTGCTTTCTGGCCGCGAACGAGCCAGTGTAAGGGATGTGTACGCAGAATAAGTAAGTGAGAGGAGCAGGGTGCCACGTCTTTCTGGGGGAAGCCACGTTTCTTAGTCTACACTCCTCTCCTGCCCCATGTCCCGAACATACGTCCCCTGACTGTTGGAAACAGACTTTCCATATCGGAATCCTGTTAGTTCTTAAGGAAGCTTACCCTTGCCTGCCATCCTGACCTAGGACCTAAAGCCTCCCTCCTGCTTGAAGAATTATGTGCCTTCACACTAGAGGGCAAGGAGTCTCTCATTGCTCCCTATTGGTTCCTGTCGTTCAGGATCATAAAGGATGTGTTACAGTCCACTCTGCGGGTGCAGAGACCTTCTCCGCGGGCTGGGCACAGTCGTCAGTAGCAGCCGGGCTTTGAGAGTGCTGACTGTACAAGCCCACAAGGCGAGCAGTGATGGTCTTCAAGGTCGGCCGCCCCAGCGGCTGCAGCTGACGAGGCCCTAAACCAGGCTCTTCTGAACGCGGCAAGCCCATCTCCACCTCAACCGGCAACCTCACCGGAGTGCCCCTAGGACACCCCAGGAAACATTTCATCACCACCAGGATCACCCTGCAAAGGCAGACTCTGGAGGTAGCCCTGAGCAGCCTGACCGATGCACAGGATGGCTGTGGGTTCCAACATTCTTCATGGGTGTGTCCACCTTCTGTTTCTCTGCTTATAAAAGCAGGACGGGTGACAACTGGAAACCTGCTCCGCTTTATTTCCACTTGACTCAGCACTATTGTTACCAAGAGTAATACTGATAACAGTACCTATATTTGCCAGACCTGTTAGTTTTTTCACTGTTTGGAGATACTGCCTATTAACTCATTATTATTGTTTTGAGATAACTCATAGACAGTTGATTTATTTTGAGAAAATTTAGTACACTATTAAAGAGTATCAATATACATCTTTGGATTTTAATTTACTCATTCTCTTCATACAAGACATGGGACACTTCCTTATACAGTAGCTCAAACTTTGGCCAATGTCCAACTACCAGACTCATTTTTTCCCAAACATAACTCCTTGCTTAACTAAAGGCTTTTTTCCTGAGTGGAAAAAAGGAGGAAGACACTAACATTTATTGAGTACATAGCAGGTACCTTTTCATAGCTAATCTCATTAAGTTCTCCATTGATCCTAAGAAGTAGCTCTTATTATGTCTGTATTATAGACTTGCATTTGGTAATATTGCCCAAGGTCACAGACCTAATAAGTGGCAGATTCAGTATTTAGACTCAGAATTTAAAGTTCTATCTGGCTCAAAATATTCCAATTATGAGCCTGAATTTCTCATGTTAAATGCAGGACTCTTAGAATCTCAAAACTATAAGTATTCAGCACTTTAGCTTATTTGATAAAACCAAGTGAATTATATGAAACCCAGCCATGAAAACAGAATCCATAGGTTAGAACCAATCTTGTAGAAATATACTGCACAGAAGATACACCTTGTGAGCTTAATTATTTACTAAGAACACTTGATTTTCAATTATATTACACAAAGGATAACTAAGAAGCAGATCTAAATTACTGGGGTAATGTCAGTGTTAACAAAGGGTTTTTCATGGTTACATAATTTAAATACTTCAGCTTCCATTTTCTAAATGATTCACTTATATTCCTTATCTGTTTTTAAACTCAAGAATCTGAGACTTTATTAACTAAATCATTTCTGCTGCCAGATAATAGCCATCTCCGCACAGGTGACGCAAATGTAGACAGATATTATGCAAACGCTAACTACCGCATTGTCCCCTCCACACTTCCTCCACAGCGGAAATTGGCAGAAACTCAGCTCCACCAAGTATAGATTTTAGATTTTAAAAACTAGCTGAAAGTCGAGCTCAAGCTGGAGAGGAACACTGCCAACGGCCCTTGGCCCTATGTAGTGGGCATCTGTTGTCCGTGGCCTTGGACAGATGATTGGACCTTTCTGCACGGTGGTTTCCAGACTTGGAGGATGGAACTAGACACTCACTGTGGACCCTTGCATTTCAAACCTCCACGGTTCTGTGGTTCACGGCAAGGTCACAGACTAAGTTCCAGTCTTGCTTTTCTGTGTAACTGTTGTTTGGGGCTTCCCAGAACCCTTTTCTCCTCTTTCAGTAACAGCACCTGCCCCCTCTCTCCCCACCATTCCCACAACCGCTTGTCTTGTAATTCTGGGGTGGCAGCCACTTGGTACACTGTACCCACCTGGTCACAGGGATGAGCCAGTGGCACAGATGTGGCCCCAGTGGGGCCAACCCAAGCCTTTCTTTGAGACTTTTAATACCGCATTTGGATACTTCCCTTCTTCCTTTAGAATTCTAGCCATAAGGATGTAGTCCCAGAGCTGCCTGTCCTTATGCCCCCTCACATGTGAAGGAGCTGGTGAGCAAGAGGCCAGGCCTGGGCAGAAGCCAAGATGAGAGAAGGGGGATTTCTGACGCTTTTCAAGTCCCTGGATCTGGTGGACACTGAGGTCAGTTCTGTGCTCA
Source organism: Tadarida brasiliensis (assembly GCA_030848825.1). Taxonomy (NCBI): domain Eukaryota; kingdom Metazoa; phylum Chordata; class Mammalia; order Chiroptera; family Molossidae; genus Tadarida; species Tadarida brasiliensis. The sequence continues at coordinate 81,513,875 of CM061257.1, read as the reverse complement.
CCTGCCTGTGATTTGGTTGTGGGAGTCCGTGATGGCCACTTCTTTGCTTACGTCTCATCATTTGGAGTCTCTGCCGCTTACAATCAAAAGAGCCCCCTAAGCAGTACAATTCTCTGCCTGTCTCCAAATGCCAATACTCCATATTCCAATTTAGTTAACTTTAGTGAAAATAGTGTTTGTGACTGACAGCTCACCACTCACCATTCGCTTACATCAAATGCTGTAAAACACAGTGATTTCACCGTTTGAACACTGAGTTTTAAGAGATGGATACTTTTTCTCATGAACCAAAAAACCTCTCTTCCTCCACAAGAATATCTGAGAGCTTCTTCAGTATCTTGATTTTTTTTTTTTTAAAGAGGAACTCAAGCAAGAAAATGTCAATGTACTAAGTCACTGGATAGCACTTCTAGAATGAAATTCAGGGGTGGAAAATGTGGTGGGAAATGTCCTCTGTCGTGCGGGATTTGACACTAGATCGAGAGGGAACTGGACCGTCTCCTGGGGGTAAACGCTGTGGAGCAGGAAGAGAGGAGGGAGGAGCAACACCATCAGACACCGTGGAAACGCAGGGTGGGCGGTATGGAGATTTTCTGATCAACCCTGGAGAGATCCCTGAGCAGGGAATTCTGTGCGAACTCGCAGATCCAGCCCAGAGCAGCCTCGGCTCCCTGTTGCAGGGAAACTGGGGGTGCATATTTTGGGGGAGTAGTTCAGCACCTCCAGCAAGTACAGTCATGCACTGCATGACGATGTTTTGGTCAATGACAAACCACATATACAATGACAGTCCCTGAAGATTATAATGGGGGCCCTGGCCGGTTTGGCTCAGCGGTTAGAGCGTCGGCCTGTGGTCCAGAGAGACCCGGGTTCAGTTCCCGCTAAGGGCATGTACCTCGGTTGCAGTTTGTCCCCGGCCCTGGTTGGTCGTGCGGGTGGCAGCCACTCGATGTGTCCCTTTCACGTCGATGTTTCTCTCTCTCTCTCTTCCTCTCTCTCCCTCCCACTCTATCTGAACAAAAAATGAAAAAATGTCAAAATGTCCTAGGGTAAGGATAAAAAAAAAAAAAAAAAGATTATAATGGGGCTGAAATTTTTCCATCGCTTAGTGACGTCACAGCCATCCCGATGTCATGGGGCAGCGTGTTTGTGGTGATGCTGGCACTGCTCTGCCAGTCATATCAAAGCATAGCTCACACAGTTATAAGGTATATAATACTTGATAATGATAATAAACAACTATGTTGCTGGGTTTTTTATTTATTATATTATGCTCTCCTTTTCATCATTATTTTAGAGTGTATTCTTTCTACTTATAAAAAAAATGCTGTAAAACAGCATGCCATGTTATGCTAGCAAAAAGCCTCAGACATCTCGTGTTGATGGCGTTTCTTGATTGTATCATTCTCTCTTGTGCTTGATTGAACCTCCTGTTGTTTTGTTCCTTTTGGGTCCTCGGCATACAAAATCCACTGCTCATGTTGCCAGTAAGAGGCCACACTGACTGATTGACCTGGAAACAAAATTAAAAGTGATTAAAGACTATAAAGGTGCAAAATAAGTTGTAGTACGTTAAGAACTTAAAAAATAGATAAACTCATGGGGATATTGTATTTACTGCTAGCTCTGGATGATTGAAATGATGCAAGAATCCTTATTCATGACACAATGTAAAGTGAGTGGTGAGTCTGGGAGGGCTGATGTGAAGGAAGCTGAAGAATTTTTGGAAACTCTAGATAACTTGATTGTGGAGGAGTATTACTTGCCAGAGCAAATACTCAATATGGATGAAATTTCCTTATTCTGGACACTGATGCCTGAAAGGACTTTTATCCGTAAGGAGGCCAGGTCAATGCCAGATTTCAAGGCTTTTCAGGATAGGATACAGTCTTGCTTGGACGCAGTGTTCCAGGCTACAGATTGAAACCCTTTGTGATCTGGCACAGTGAGAATCCCAGGGCCTTCAGGCATATCGACAAGCACACTGCCAGGGTACTACAGGAGCAGTAAGAAGTCATGGGTGACCCAGCTCCTCTCCTAGATGCCCTCCTGAACTGCTATGCCAGTGCAATGGAGAAGGACTTTTTAGAGAATAACATACCTTTCAAGATGTTGTTTATTGTTGATAATGCTCTGGGACAGCCTCCTTTTATGGGTGATCTTCACCCCAATATCAAAGTGGTATTTCTTCCTCCAAATACCACCTTTTCGGATCAAGGAGTTATTGCAGCTTTTAAGGCCTATGACCTGAGGAGGACTTCTGCCCAAGCTATTGCTGCAGCTGAATAAAGTACTGAGAAAACAATGATGCAGTTCTGGAGGGATTATAACATCTACAACTGCATCAATAACCTTGCTTGGGCTTGAGAAGATGTCACCAAGGAGAGTATGAATGACATCGAGAAGAAGACATGCAGGAGTTTCCTCCAAGAATTCAAAGGATTTGCCAAGGATAAGGAGGTTGCAGAAAGCCCCAGTTGCTGTGGTTGAGATAGCAAACAGCTTTAACCTGGGTGTGGGTGAGGGTGACACTGAGGAGCTCCTCGAGGTGGTTCCTGAGGAACTGACTGGTAAGCTGTTGAAACTGGAACAGGAACATATAGCTGAAGAAGAGACAAGAGAAAAGAAACTACAGGCGAAGAAAAAGAACAGACCTCCCTCCCACCCCAATTCACAGTGAAGGGTATAGAGGAAGCTTTTGCAGACCTCAACAAGCTCCTTAAAATGTTTGAAAATATGGATTCCAACACCAAAAGGTTTTCATTAATAGAGAAGAATGCTCAAGGTGCATTATCTGCTTTTAAGCAAATCTATAATAAAAAAAGAAACAAACCAAACAAACCGCCATGGACATATTTCTGAAAAGAGTGACACCTCCTTAAGAAGAGCCTCGGGCAGGTCCTCCAGGAGGTGTTCCAGGAGAAGGCATTGTTATCATAGGAGACGACCGCCCAGGTGGCTTCAGTGGGACCAGATGTGGAGCTGGAAGACAGTAACAGCGATGACCCTGACCCTGTGCAGGCCTAAGTTAATGTGTGTGTCTGTGTTTCAGTTTTTTTGTGTGTTTTTTTTTTTTTATCCTCACCCGAGGACAATTTTGCATTCATCTTCAGATAGAGCGGGAGGGAGAGAGGGGGGAAGAGAGAGAGAGAGAAATATCGATGTGAGAGTGTGTCTCAGTTTTTAACAAAAAAGTTTTAAGAGTAAAAAAAAATTTTTAATTTTAAAAATAGAAAAAAGCTCATAGAACAAGGACCTAAAGAAAATATTTTATAGTTGTACAATGTGTTTATGTTTTAAGCTAACTGTTATTACAAAAGAGTCAAAAAGTTTAAAATAAAAAGTTTGCCCGGCTGGTGTGGTTCAGTGGTTGAATGTCGACCCATGCACCAAGAGGTCTCCGGTTTGATTCCCGGTCAGGACACATGCCCAGGTTGTGGGCCAAATCCCCAGTGAGGGGTATGCAGGAGGCGGCCAATCGATGTTCTCTCTCATCGATGTTTCTATCTCTCTCTCTACAAATCAATAAAGAAAAAAAATTAAAAAGTTGATAAAATCAAAAGGTTTCAGTAAGCTAAAGTTAACTTATTATTGAATAAAGAAAAAGGAAAAAATTTAAATAAATTTAGTGTGGCCCAAGTGCACAGTGTTGATAAAGTCTATAGTCATGTACAGTACTGTCCTGGACTTTCACTCACCACCCACTCACTGACACCCAGAGCAACGTCCAGTCCTGCAAGCTCCATCATGTAAGTGCTCTATACAAGTGAACCAGTTTTTTCTTTTTTTTCATTTATCTTCAGATAGAGTGGGAGGGAGAGAGGGAGGAAGAGAGAGAGAGAGAGATAGAGAAACAGCAATGTGAGAGAGACACATCGAGTGGTTGCCACCCACACAACCCCAACCAGGGCCGGGGACAAACTGCAACTGAAGTACATGCCCTTAGCGGGAACCGAACCTGGGACTCTCTGGTCCGCAGGCCGACGCTCTAACCGCTGAGCCAAACCGGCCAGGACAAACCATTTTTGTCTTTATTTTTTTAATTTCTTTTTTTTTCCTTTATTGATTTTAGAGGGAAAGGAAGAGAGAGATAGAAACAGTGATGAGAGAGGACATCAATTGGCTGTCTCCTGCATGCCCCGCACTGGGGATTTGGCCCACAACCTGGGCATGTGTCCTGACCAGGAATCGAACCGGTGACCTCTTAGTGCATGGGTCGATGCTCAACCACTGAGCCACACTGGCCAGACCATTTTTTATCTTTTATACTGTATTTTTATTGTACCTTTTCTCTGTTTTGATATGTTTAGATACACAAAAATCATTGCGTTACAATTGCCTACAGTGCTCAGTACAGTGGCGTGCTGTACTGGTTTGGAGCCTGGGAGCAACAGGCTGTACCATGGAGCCTCGGTGTGTAGCAGACTTTACCATCGGGTTTTTAAGCGCATTCTGTGATGTTTGCACAATGATGAAATCACCTAACATTACGCAACACATGACTGTAGAGAGCATATATAGGAACACAGTCTAATGGCAGGAGAAGAAAACCACATAGAAAAAGTCCAATCTGTGGCTTAAATGTAGGCTGGAAAGAGAGGTCTTTCTGCCTTACTAGTGAGACCACGTCTACAAAACCCAAAGGAAATCGCCAAGCTTGTGTCTGGTGCATGGCGGAGCTTGTGAAAGACACAAAAGCCCCTGAGTGGCTGAGAGCATAGACCAACTAACTCTGCTGATGGGGGGAGATCGCTCTTGAGAGAGAAAACCAACCACAGCTACTCTGAACCACAAATATGCAAAGACAAACAAGGTTGTTTTCCATTTTAAGTACGACTTATTTGCTTTAAATACAAGTAAACCCAAATCTACACTGCAGAATGACATGTATAAATCCCAAGGCTTCAAATCCTCTTCCTTCCCATACCATTTCTACAACAAGATCAGTGTGTAGTCTCATAGTTAGGATTTGAACCATACAAATATAATTATTACTGCAATATACTAATAATGTTTTAGGAGTTAGATCTCTAACACAGCCACAGGGGATTGTACAGTAAGTAACTCTAAGCACCACAATTTGGGTTATTGTAAATTCAACTCTGATGGGTTTATAAGATTGAGCACTCCATCTATATTACATGTGCCTCATTCTTTTCTCCATTGTCTTAAGCATTTTCTAAAGTTTTACATTGGTACAGTGAGGTACTATTGAAATAATCTGGCATAATCTCCTTGTCTTTTTTAAAAAACATTTTATTGAATTTATTAGGGTAACATTGGTTAATAAAATTATATAGGTTTCAGGTGTACAATTCCATAGTACATCATATGTCTGTTGTATTGTGTGTTCACCACCCCAAGTCAAGTCTCCTAATCTCCTTGTCTTTTGAAGAGCAAGACACCAAGTCTCAAATAGATGACATAATTGCTCAAGGTCACCCAGGTTGCTAACGGCAGGGCCAGAGTTAGAAGCCAAGTCTCTGGAATAACAGGTTCTGACTCAAGGTACAGCTCCTGAGCTGCTCTGTGGAAGACAGGCATCACAGCAGGAGAGGTTAGAAGAGGAAGTAAAGGGGACCCGCACACCAGCTCAAACTGACCAGAATGGATTTGAGTGAGCAGGTCAACATGGTGACAGGATGAAAACAAATGACGTTTACTCAAGTGAACATGACCAGGGACTTGTTAGCAGTTGACCTTTTCATAATACCCACCAGATCTGTAAGGTCTCAAAATACTGTAAAACTAGTATGATTAACTCAAATTTACAGATGGGGAAACGGAGGCACTTGGTAGAATTAGAAACTTGCCCAAAGTTATTAAGAGGAGCGAGGGTTGAACTTAGCCTATGACTTTGCTGTGAACCATGGAGTCATGGAGGTCCATAGGAACTGTCTATTTCTACCCTCTATGTGGAAACCAAGGTGCTGAAAGGTTTAATTATCTGCCCAAGGTCACAAAGCTAGTTAGTAAGTGACCTGCAATAAAACCTAGGTCCCCTGAATCCCATTGCTGGTCTCTTCTCCCTTGTTTAGATGGCCTGGATATAATCCTGCTCGGACAGATGTGAAGAGCCCCAGAAGGGAGTTCCTCCTAAAGCCTTTTAGCTTTCTGGTTGCAAGGTCCTGCTTCTTTCCTTTCCTAATCTCCCCATCCCCAAGGGATGATCAGCTCAAGGAGACAAACTGTCCTTCCTGGCTCTGAAGATCTAATATGAGACCCAGAGTGAGAAGGCCACCCAACAGTTTCAACCTACGAGTGGCGTCTCCCAGACTCCCCAGCTGTACCCACTGCCTCAGAGGTTGTTAACCATCAAACTGAAGGTCCAGCTAAAATGGCCTGGCATCATTTGGTGGCTATGGACTGGACTAATGGTTCCATTAGATTCTTAATGGCGTCTTCTTCAACTTGAAAACACTTAGGCTTCTTCCTCTTACAGGACATCCCTAAGCAGAGAACACCCTCTTATTTTTCTTTTAAATATTATTTTGGCAACCACAAGAGATGGCAACTGTGCTGCAGTTGAAAAATCCGCTCCACATCAAAGCCATCCTTTCTTTTCACCAGACTCACAGAGCTTTGAATTCCCAGCCCTCCTAAGTTCTCCAAACGCCACCAGTGTTTACATTTTTGTCCAGCCTACACGTCTTTTCCTGCTTAAGGACCATATGCCCTATCACTTTAGTCATGTGGCTAACACACCCTGCTTCCTTCCTTTCCTCTGGCTCTTCTGGCCTCTGACTCAGTTACACCCATCCTGGCTGGTGCTACAGTAGGGAACATTTAAAAAATATCGTTCTTGCCAATGCCCTCTGACATGGTTCCCTTGCTCAGGACTGAAAATACTCCAGCCACTCGGTCACCCAAGAGTCACCAGTGTTCCTCACTGCTGATGTCTCTGTGCCAAGAATTTCAATAAATGTTCTCTGACGGTGACCATTGTAGACTTCGTCTTATCTGAAGTCTACTTTTATTGTTCTTGTCCCTAGTGAACAAGCGTTAGGAAGTAAGGTGGTGATGACTGGGTTTGGAAAGAAGGTAAAAACCAAGGAGGTTTTCCTCCATGTCTTGCCTCAAAGATAGAAACTGTGGTCTACGCAATGACACTGGGTGAGAAAAAATGCAACAGCCTTATTTGGGGTGGAAAAGCCATCAATAGTCTCCTTCTTGGGTCCTACTAAAATATAAGGGAGTGAATTTTCCAGAGAATGCTTCATTCTTTCATAGGGAAAATGTTTAAAAAAAAAAAAAAATCAAATCATGCCATCTTAGGTTCTGGTGGACTCAATTCAATCATTCAACAAAATATTTATTGACTATGTACCGTGGCTGGGGACTATGCTAAGTCCATGAGATAGTGAGTAGAACATGTGCCTCCCCCAGGGAATTACAGCCCAGTAGAAGACTATAAATTGGATGCCCACCTAACCCAACTAGGTCTAGTTGGTTAGTAGACACTTTTGTAAATTAGATATCCATGGAGTACAGAGTATTACGTAAGGATATACACTGTTTTGTTGTTGAGACATTTGGTAATAAGCCCTGCTAGATCTGAAAGCTGCAAAACGTCCTGCCGTTGGACAGGCTGCCTCACCAGCAGAGGGCACCATTGTGCACTTGACCAGAGATAGTATGCACAGCCTTGTGGGTGCTCTCTAGGAATGGGGTGGGCTAGAGGAGACCTCTCCTGCATGTGAGCTAAGGAGCCCTCCAGTGGGCCCAGTGCCGTGTACATAATTACCCAGTCTAGATTTTGTTGTTTCTGGTTTATGGTAAAACTGAAATTCAGAGACTAAAATTACTTGTTCAAGGTCAAGAGCAAATATCAAGCCTGAGTTCAGATCTGTTGACTCAAAAGTTCTTGCTTTTCTCACTCATGACACACTATCTCTCAAATCATAGAAATTAAGATCTACAATGCAATAAATAAAGACATAAAAATTACCAAAATTATCATTTGTGTCATAGAGGAGCTATCCTTTTATAAAGAAGCTGTTTGACTGTTAGTTAGATCCATAAGGTTGGGGTTCCTTCATTTCTTTTCTTATCTGGGGGTGGGGGTCTCTAACTACAGAAAAACTCAGGCCCTTTGGATATATATACACACACGCACACACACCTACATCAGTATCAAAAGATATATTTCACATGTGGATCTACTATTTCATTTTTGTCTCATTCCATTTATTTATTTTTTCAATCCTCACCCGAGGATACTTTTCCATTTATCTTCAGACAGAGTGGCAGGGGGTGGGGGTGGGGAGGGAGAAACATCAACGTGAGAGGGACACATCGATTGGTTGCCACCTGCACGACACCGACCAGGGCCGGAGACTGAACTGCAACTGAGGTACTTGCCCTTGACCAGGATCGAACCCGTGACTCTTTGGTCCGTAGGCTGACGCTCTAACCACTGAGCCAAACCGGCCAGGGCCTTCAGTCTCATTCTAGATCACAACGAAAACACCAACACAAAAACATGAGTAAGAGGGAAATGTAGGAGCATTCACATGGGAAATTCTGTTTAGAAATCACGTCCCTGAGCTCCACTTGCCCTGTCTCTCTGATCCAGTTTATCCCCAGTTCTCAAGACAATGTAATAGTTTGTCATACCCTGAAGGGAAACAAACAAACAAACAAAAAACCCCAAAAACTGTACTTCAAAGCACAGCATAGAAACGCCTTGCTAACTTAAAAGAAATGATTAAGCAATTTAATATGAAAATGAGTCAGACCTATTAAAAAAAAAACAAACATAATTGGAGGCCTATTGAATGAAGCAAAAGAAATAATTAAGTTTTTTTTTTTAAGCAGATTGTTTTGGAAGAAAATTGGGCTTTTCTAAGAAGCCTTATGGTTGTTGAGTGTGGTCAGGTGGTTGCAGCATGGGCGTGGAAATGTGGAATTCATAGCTCCCTTCTCCAAACTGTGAGCGTCTAATGGACCTCAAGCCTCCAGAAAAGCCGTTTGTTAACTATGTGCTATTGTTTGGCTGTCTACAACATCAGCATGGCTATTATAATACAATTTTTCAAGTATGGATCCTCATAAAGTCGTAGGAATTTATAGCATAAATGGAATCACCCTGCCATGATTCGGGCTGACTGGTGGAAGGGCATTTGCTGTGTAATGAAAATAGTGACCAGGAGACACCAGTGAAAAGAGAGTGTGTGTTTATATCAGTGTCCATGGGAACTCACATCAAATGGGTCACTAACCCAGAAAACCATGATGGCGCAAGGTCGGTTTTGGAAGGAGCTAAGCAGAGAGGGAAAGAGCAGGAGAAATGCAAAGCCTGTGTTGCAAAGACAGGCTGCTACAACAGGGAGCCCTGAAGAGAGATACAGACGAGACTGAAAGCAGGAGTGATGCATGCGAGGGTTTGGGAAAGACTCCTTCCTCCACACCAATAAGGGTAACTTTGCATTATCATTGATTTACAAGTATCTACTATACTAGGGTCAGTACTGAGCATGAATAGTGCAGACTCATTTTTAAGCTAAGGGCCTCCAACTCGTGGCTTGTTAAACTAATACCAGTGTTAGAGTCTCCAAGAATACTTCCCGACATGGGAAGGAGTAGACCTACAGCTGGCATCAGGCACATTTCACAGAAATACTGAGAACCTAATGAAGTGCAGACAGACAGACCTGCCAGAAGATAGGGACGGACACCCTAGCTAGAGGGGTAGTATGTCCCAATTAAGCAGAGTTACTAGACCAATTAAGCAACTGTCATGGCCATTAGGAAACTCAAATGAGTTTGCTTGGGGATGTCCTGATTAAGTGCATTCACCGATTTAGCGTACCGTAGTGGTTATTAATAATCCTCAGCTCTGGGAATTAGCATTTGCATGATCCTTGAAAGAATGAAGATGATCCTGGAAGTGAAAAGGATATCACCCTCCAAGGGAAACCTTTGGATGGTCAAAGTAGGTCTTGTTGAAACTACTAATACAGCTGCCTAAGCTTTTCCTGGAATTCTGAGCCATTCCTTCTCTCTGGCCAGCTCATGTCTTGTGATCTAACCAGCTCTCAGGGGCTCTTTGGTCAAGCACTTTGGCCCTGCTTCCTCCTTTTGCTTGGCTGGCAACTCTCACATAGACTTCAATGGCAAAAAGCTGTCAACAGTTCATAAAAGGATCAAACACCTTAAGACATTGTATACAAGTCCCAGGGATGTTTTTAAATACACTTCCTTTCCTAGTTCCTCATAGATAACCTTTGGCATGCAGTGAAGTAATTGGAGGGTGGACAGCCAGTTGTGATTTGAGGGACATTTTTTCATCCACTAGTTGTCATTATACAGGGTTTGGTTGGGGAGACATTTCATCAATGGAACCTTGTGATATTCCCGTTCGCAACCTTCCTCTTGCTAGGGAACAGAGGTCAAGGAAAGGTCTTTTGAAGAAGGCCAGTTGTAAAGGCCTGGGCTTACTTTCAAGTCTGCCATCACAGCTCTTAAACGTTCCTCCCCAAAGAGAAGCAAGAGAAAACACAGCTCTCCACAAAGCCTGTTCCCTCTGTGGCAGCCTAGTGGAGAGCAAATGAAGTAAAGGTTGCAGGGTTGTTGTTGTTTTAAGTCCCCAACTCGGAGGCTTGATAGTGGTAGAGTATTTAAAGAGGACCTAGAAGATAAAGAGCAAGGGTGTTTTGCTGGTCTCGTATCCGTGACTAGAGAGGCTTCCTTGCTTTCTGGGGCAGAAGGCAGTGACTGGATAAGCCGGCAAGGGAAAGAGGAGACTGACCCATTCATTCTTCAGAGAATCACAATCTCTGGCCAGCCTCTGAGCAACTTTTCCTAAGCCCTTCTTTGCAACCCTGAAGATTTTTCTGCATCAGGGTTCTTCCTGTGAACCACAAAACAGAAAATGATTTGAGTGACTATTTTCTCAGTTCTCCCAAGGATGGCAGGGAGCTAGTGCCATTCTGGAAGGTGCCTAGAAGAGAAGCTAATTCAACTTATATAGTGAATAATTTACGGCAGTTGGGACTTAACTCCATCTCCGAGCTGGCTGAGGAAGCCCGTTAGAGAAACACCACACCTAAGGCCCAAGCCTGCAGCCAACAGGGATAGATCGATACAAATGGCCTCTCCAAAAGACACAGATGATTCAATGGTTTAAAAATAGATGCATGGACTTGAAATTTAACTTTCATATAGTCACAAGGTTTAGGGGAAATTCTTCTAGGTGAATCTAAGAAAAGTTTCAAAAGTCTTTTAAAGCTTTAGATGGCAGGGTCACAACAAAAGGAAACAAAATTGCTCCACTTCGGATTCATATAACCGAACAAGCACATTTCCCACAATATCAACTCTGTGACGAATCATTAATTTCTCCTTTCCAACAGCAAACAAACAAATATTTTCTTGGGCACTATCTGGGTGATGGGCATGAGGGGCTCATTAAATGTTTCAGTTATAGGGCGGGGAGGAGGGGAACAATGTGGGGGGAGGAGAAACATCTGTAACAACAACAAAAAAAATGTTTCCATTATAAATAAGACACTGTCTGTTGTCCAGGTGCCAGAGTCAGCACAGGGAGGAGGACAGGCCTAGGAGACGCCCTAGGAGCAAGAGACAGAGGTGGATGTGAGAGAGATTAAATAAATTGAATCGTGATGAGTTGGTAATCAGCTGAATTTGTAGATTGAAGGAAGGGGCTAATTTTGGTGATTGGTTTTTCCAGGCCTTAAATGGGAACTACATGAGGTAGGATTGAGCTGTTGTGGTTGTGGTTGTTATTGTTATGTGGGCGGTGGGGGAGATGGCAGCCAAGGGTTTAGTGTCAGAAGAATTGGGGTTTCAGTAAGGCATCCAGGTGAAGGTAGACAGTGAACAGCTGGACACAGGTCTGGATTTCAGGAGTGAGCTCACCTGGAGATGCAGATCTGAGAGTCATGAAAGGTTTTAGAATATGTTCTGCTCATTCATGGAGGATGGGTTTACTGAGGACAGGAAAGGTCTTTATTTTTCATAACTTGAGGAGCAAAAGCTGTATTTCGGTCGCAGCCCCTGTCCTGCATATTTAAAAGGTGACGTGAACGCAGCTGTCAGTGACTTGACTTGAACCTGAGGAAGCCTCACAGGCTTGCTGCTCTGGACACCAAATTCAACAGCTTTCACACTGCTTTCCTGGACACAACTCACTTTCCCCTTTCAAATACTATAATTCTCTGGTTATAATCCCCTAAGCACGTGACTACCCTGAGAGAGAGAAAACCCATCTGTGCTTCAGTATGTCTGCCCTGGAAATCTGTTCGATTTTGCTACCCATTGTAGAGGGAGTATAAATAGGAATATTAACTAATAGAGTTTAATACAATTAATATCTAAATAGCCAAAGTTTTGTCATATTTCTAACAGCTTAAAAAAATATAAATTATTATGACAAAAGAGACAACTATGATGATATGAAATTCTAAATGCTGACCTGTCTATAAACCATTATACAAAAAAGTATGCATGACAAATATTGAAATATTGCATTTACTGAAAACAATCAAGAAAGTAATCTAATTTGAAAGCAAAATTTGGCACAAAGTAAAGATGAGAAATCATAATATAGTTGCTTTTACCTAATTAAATGAAGAAACTATGTGATAATACTCAAAATCATATGTAATAATTTATTGATACAGAAAAAATCAGTGAGTCATATAGATTAAAATAGCAATTATTTCTAAATGAAATGAAATAATTAACTCCAATATCTTCATAAATGTACTGCACCTCAGAAACACTGGGCTCCTTACCGCTGAGCTGTGTGATGTCCATGGCAGAGAAGAGGAAGCCGAGTTTTGCAAGAAGTTTCATGGTTAAGAAAGTGGGCTAAGGAGTCAGATTGGCTGGATTCCGATCTTGGGAAAATTACTTAATTTCTCCAAGTCTCTATGTTCTCACCTGCAAAATGAGGACAACAGCAGAACTTGGTTAGGGCCAGTTTAAAGAGACAACAGAGAGTCTGTTATGCAGTAAATATTCAGTAAGTACTATGAGGCTGTGATGGTGATGATGACTGAGTTGGGTTTTGAATTGAGATGTAAATCAAAACCACACCTCTGCCCTGGCCGGTTTGGCTCAGCGGTTAGAACGTCGACCTGCGGTCTGGAGAGACCCGGGTTCGGTTCCCACTAAGGGCATGTACCTCGGTTGCAATTTGTCCCCAGCCCCGGTTGGGGTTGTGTAGGTGACAACCAGTCCATGTGTCTCTCTCATATCGATGTTTTTCTCTCTCTCTTGCCCCCTCTCTCTCACTCTATGAATGAAAAAAATGTCCTCAGGTGAGGATTAAAAAAAACAAACACCTTCTTCAAACAGGACCTTAAGGGATATGATGAGACCCAGTGTTCTGCAGTCTGCAGACGGAGATTCAGAGCTACAGCAAGTGGCCGCCCGGCCTGTGTGCCGCACATTCCAGGGGCCATGTTCACACAGATGGTGACAGGCTCAGGGTCTGCTGGATTTATGCTGGTGCTGGCCAGAAGTTAGCCCACAAGGACAAGAATGTCCCTTTTCTTCCCTCCTTGAATTAAAAAAAAAAAAAGTTGCTTTTTCCTCATTTAATCTGAGAACTCCTAACCTATAATACACAATTCTGCATTTCTGCTACTTGACCTAAATCAGGATTACAAATGAATGCCTCCAGGACCCGGCAGTTAGAGAAACAAGTGAACTGAGCTTACAATAGTCAAAACAGAGAGAAGACACCTCGTCGAAAGGTATTCATAGTTGCATGGGTTTGAAACACTGAATAGCACAGAAAAAGCACATCTGGACTCTAAGCCAGCTAAACAACTGTGTGGCCTTGCTGAGTGACTACATCTGTTTTCTTAATGCAGAGGAATGAAAGATGGGACCATTCTCTCACTGTGACTCAGGAATGATGGTCCAGACACTCAGTCTTCGAAGTCTACCCCCAGACAATATTGTCTCTTGAGTCAGACTATTGATGCTGGTCTGATAAAGAACAGCCTGTTCCCCAGGAGTGGTCCATCCCCCCTCCTCCCACTGCTGTTTCATGGTCTCCTATTTATTTGACTACAGTTTTGTTTTGTTTTTTAAATCTTCATCAGAGGATATTTTTCCATTTATCTTCAGATAGAGTGGGAGGGAGAGAGAGAGAGAAACACCGACATGAGAGAGACACATCGATTGGCTGCCTCCCACATGACCCCGACCAGGGCCGGGGACCGAACCACAACCAAGGTACGAGCCCTTGACTGGAATCGAACCCACGACTCTTTGGCCCATGGGCCAACGCTCTAACCACTCAGCCAAACCGTCCAGGGCTTGACTATAGCTTTTTAAATTACTTAATATCTGTTATAAAATGCAGCATTTGAAAAATGCTGAAAAGCAGAAAGAACTGTCACCTATAGTCATATCTCTGAGTACATACACACATATTAGGTTTTCCTCTGGTATGCCCCTACTTATTAACGGTATGAAATAGAGGTCATTCTGCACATGCTCTTTTATAATATAGCCTATGTGATTAATATTTTTCTTCAATGTGTTTTTAAAATTTAAGTAAATGTTTCATTTAGAATAGTTTACATGCCTGGCCAGTTGGCTTATGTACCAAGAGGTCATCAGTTTGATTCCCGGTCAAGGCACATGCCCAAGTTTCAGACCAGATCCCCAGTGGGGGGCGTGCAGGAGGCAGCCAATTGATGTTCTCTCTCATTGATGTTTCTATCTCTCTTTCCCTCTCCCTCTCTCTCTGAAATCAATTTTAAAAAATATTTAGAATAGTTTATAAAAATATTGCCAAGACTATACAAAGAATTTCCCTATACCTGGCACCCATTTCCTCTACTGCTTACATCTTATATTAGTGTGGTACGTTTGTTGTAACGAACAACCAACATTGATATATTACTTTTTTTTTTTTAAATCCTTGCCCTAGGATATTTTTCCATTTATCTTCAGACAGAGTGGGAGGGAGAGAGAGAGGCAGAGACAGAGAGAAACATCGATGTGAGAGAGGCACACTGATTGGCTGCCTCCTGCATGACCCTGACCAGGGCTGGGGACCAAACTGCAACTGAGGCACATGCCCTTGACCAGAATTGAACCCACAACTCTTTGATCCTCAGGCTGATGCTCTAACCACTGAGCGAAACCAGCCAGGACTGATACAGTACTCTTAACTAAATGCCATACTTTATTCACATTTCACTTATTTTTCCCTAATGTCGCAGAAAAATCAAAGGAGCACTGGCCAAGTATTTTGCAGAATGCCTGAAACTTGGATTTGTCTGGTTTTTGTTTTTGTTTTCATTTTTAAATCATAATCAGGCTAGGATTGTGGCTTTTAGGGTGGAAGACCATGGAGGTGAAGTTCCTTTTCACACACCATGTCAGGAGCACCTGCTATCAACATGACATATCGCTGATGATGGTAACTTTGATCACCCACTTGAAGTAGGATTTGCCAGGTTTCCTCACTGTAAAGTTACTTTTGTATATGCTACTCTTTGGAAGCTAGTTGCAGAGCCCAGCCCACCACCTTGAGGGAGGAGAACATACATAAATTATTGGGAATTTCTCATATGGGAGATTCGTCTCTTCTTCATTTATTTACTTGTTCTGTCACTTATTTATATCAATATGGATTCATGGCTATTTTTTTTTTTTTTTATCCTCACCCGAGGACACTTTTTCATTTTTTGTTCAGATAGAATAGGAGGGAGAGAGAGGAAGAGAGAGAGAGAGAGAGAAACATCGATGTGAAAGGGCCACATCGAGTGGCTGCCACCCGCACAACCAACCAGGGCCGTGGACAAACTGCAACCGAGGTACATGCCCTTAGCGGGAACCGAACCCGGGTCTCTCTGGACCGCAGGCCAATTCTCTAACCGCTGAGCCAAACCGGCCAGGGCTCATGGCTATTTATTTTAAACTTTGAGTTTTAATCTAATACTATGTATTTATTTTGTTGCTCGAATTGTTGCAGTTGTGACTATCAGGAGCTCTTTCAAGTTGGTTTCTGTGTCCCTTTGACATACCACCATGCTTTTTTTTTTAGTACGTCCTAACTTCCGGGCACTTAGAGATGTTTCAGGCTCATCTTGCATATTTCCTGCCCCAGCACTAGAATCAGCCTTTTTTTTTCTTCTTCTTTTTTCTAATCCTCATCCAAGGGAGGAAGGGAGAGAGAAAAACATCATCGATTGTCTCTCATACACACCTGGACTGGGGATCTTACCCACAACCTAGGTGTGTGCTCTGACTGGGAATCGAACCTGAAACCTTTTGATGTATGGGACAAAGCTCCAACCAGCTGAGCCACCCAGCTAGGGCTAGATCAGCCGTTTCTCCAGGGATCCCTGGGTCCTTTGATAGTAGAACAGTATTAGAAACCAAGATCTGAGTGAAACGTATGCTCACTGCTACTGTGGTGCCACTGCTTCTAGCCCCCTTCAGTAGATAGAGCTGGGAAATACATGGTTGCATATCAATCAACGTGTGCACACATATCTGTAATTATTCCTGTACCCATTCATCTGTACCTATATTGAGCTAAACATGACTTCATATTAATGTCTCTAACCCTAATCCATTACTACATGGTTCATTCTGTCCTTCCCATTACTCATGTGTTACCTCTCTCTGTGTCATAACAAATCTGTCTTCTGTTATCCACTTATTTATTTGTTCAATTCCAGTAAACATGTATAGCAATTTTAGAACTATTAAACCAAACCCCAACTAGAATATAGTGCTTATGTTCAGCTCCTTTTGTCTTTTGATTTGCTGTTTCCAATTAGAACACCATGTCCCAAAGTTTCTTAGGTCAATGCTTTTTTCTCCCCCTAATCCACTTCAGCGAGGTTATTCATACATTTGTAATACAGTTATATTCTTTTGTCTTGAAATCTCCTGACTTCTTAATGTTTCAAATTTGCATATATTAAGGTTCATGATGTACTGCAAAGCTCTTTGGATTTTGACAAATGCATAGAGTTATGTATATACTACCATAGTACCACACCAATTAGTTTCATCACCCTAAAAAATTCCCACTCCTTCCCCTAGTCGAACTCTTCCTCCTTATATTCTTAACAACCACTGTTCTGTATTTGATCCCTATAATTTTGGTCTTTTCCAGAATATCATATGAATTGAATTATATGTTATGTAGCCTTTATGGTCTGACTTTATTCACTTGTAAAATGCATTTATGATTCATTCATGTTGGTGTGTGAAGCAATAGCTTATTCCTTTTTATTGCTGAATGGTATCCCATTGTATGGACATACCACAGTTCATTTGTCCATCCACTTATTGAAAGACATCTTGGTTACTTCCAATTTTTGACATTATGAATAAAGTTGCTATACACATTTACATGGAAGTTTTGTATGGATGTAAGTTTCAAATCAGTTAAGTAAATGACTAGGAGAGTGATTGCTGTGTCATATGGTAAGTCCATGTTTAATTTTATAAGAAACTGCAAACTGTCTTCTTAAGTGGTGTGCCACTTTGCATTCTCACCAGCAATAAATGAGAGTTCTTGTTGCCCTTCATTCCTTACCAGCACTTGGTATTGCCACTTTGTTTAATTTTATCATTCTAATAGATGTATAATGGTATCTCTTGTTTGAATTTGCATTTCTCTAATGATACATTGTATTGAACATCTTTTCATAAGCTTATTTGCCATTTGTGTATCTTCTTCAGTGAAGTGTCTGTTCAGAGCTTTTGCTTATTTTTAAATTAGATTATTCCTTTTCTTATTGTTCAGTTTTAAGAGTTCTTTATATATTATAGCTACAAGACCTTGACAGAAGAGTTATCTGCAAATGTTATCTCCCTATGTGTGGCTTATCTTTTTAGTCTGTTAACAGTGTTTCTATAGAGCAAAAGTTTTAAAATTTGATTAAGTCCAATTTACCTTTTTTCTTTTTTCTTTATGAATTGTGCTTTTGGTGTTCTAGGTGAAAACTCTTTGCCCAGTCCAAGGTCACACATATTTTTTCATATTTTTTTTCTAAAAGTTTTATATATTTACATTTAGGTCTATGATACCTTTTGAGTTAATTTTTGTATAATGTGTAAGGTAAAGGTCAAGATTCATTTTGTTGCACGTGAATGCCAAATTTTTCTAGCACATTTGTTGAAAAGACTAGCCTTTCTCCATTGAATTGCTTTTGCACCATTATAAGATGTCAACTATATTTATGTGAATCAACTATTTCTGAGTCCTCTTTTCTGTTCAGTTGGTCTCTGTCTCTCCTTTTCCTCATTCTATTCTGTGTTAATTACCATGGCTTTATAGTTAATCTTGAAATTGGATAATGGGAGTCCTCCAGCTTTGTTCATCTTTTTAAAAATTGTTTTGGCTACTCTAAGTCCTTTGCCTTTTGTGTGTGTGTGTTTGTGTCAGCTTTTTAATATAAAAACAAAACACCTCTCTGGGCTTTTGAATCTATAGATTAAATTGGGGAGAATTGGCAAGTTCATAATATATTTTCCAATCCTGGAGTATGCTATGTCATTACATTTATGTAGATCATCATAGATTTCTTTCATAATGGTTTTGAAATTTTTAACATAGAGATCCTGCACATATTTTGCTAGATGTATGACTACTTTTTGCTGCTTTTATAAATGATATATATTTTTTTAAGTTTGAAGTTTAATTCTTCCTTGCTAGTAAACAGAAATATAATTTATTTATTGTATATTGACCTTGTATTCTACAACCTTTGTTGAACTCAACAACAAAAAAAAAACTCACTAATTCTAGGAGCTATTTTGGTTTTCTACATAGACATTTGTAAATAGAGATGATGTAATTTCTTCCTTTCCTATCTGTGTTCATTTTATTTCTTTTTCTTGTGTTATTGCACTGGCTGGAACACCCAGTATATTGAAGAGGAGTGGTGATAGAGGACAGCCTTGCCTTCTTTCTGATGTTAGAGGTCTTCCTTAATGCTCCTGTTCCTCTCTCAGCTATTATTTTGGGCCCAGAGCTAGGAAACAGTTCTTGCCTCCATAAAACCAGGATGAGGAAGGATGTTGGAATCTTAGTCTTTTCAAGGTGAAAGGGACCTTAAAGATCTTTAATACAGCTTGCTTTGAGACTGAGGAAATGAAAATCCAGTACCCAGTGTTACTCAGACACTCATTTATTTATTGCAGAGCAAGAACCAGAGCTCAGGTCTGTTTGCTTTCAGTCCAGTGCAGCTTCGACAACTCTATGGTTGCTATTTGATGAGACAGAACAGACAGACCTCAGCAGAGAGTAAGATTCACTTTCTGAGGATTCCTGTTTATAGTATATTTGTCTATACTCTAAAGGTGGACCTGCCTGTAAAAATGTGTCCAAGCCCGTCTGCCCCCTGGTATGGACCTCCAAAAGACTCTCCCTGGAAGCCAGTTTCAGTGTGGTCATAAGACTGCATTCCACATAACCCCATTCCCTGAGATCTCTCTACCATGGCCTCATCCCCTGCAGGGCCTCTGAGCAGGTCCTCTGAGTTCAAGGAAAAGGGAAGGATAGGAGGGGAAAAGTGAAGTAGATAAATAATAAAGTACATATCACACCAGGGGACAATGCCTATGACTATCCCAAAGACACAGCAAGTAAAAAATATGTTCTGAGCAAGGATAACAATGTAGATGTTAATCTGAGACTTCTTATAAAGCCTACAGAAGGGATTACACTTATTGGGGTCTTTATAGTCTGCCATGCTACTTAAAAAATAATTCTTATTACTTTATAGTCACACGTCATATTCAATCCTTTATAATGATAAATAAAAGGGAAATAATAACACCCATGTTTGTATATTACTTTACAGCTTACTAAGCACTATTACAATCATGATCTCATTTGATCTTTACAGTAATGTTGTGAAGTAGCCATGGAGGGCTATTATTAATCCCACTTTACAGATGAGGAAATTGAGGCTTAGAGAGATGAAAAGGGTTGCTCCAGATCACACAGCTGGGAGATAGGGTCCAAGACAGGAATGCAGAGTTGGAGACAGAGCAGTGCTCTGCGAGGGACTGTTGAGGCACTAAGCATGGCAAAAGGTAGGAAAATCTATTTCATGGATTTAAGATTCAAATCAAGTCTCAAGTTTGGGTACTGAAAGAGACCTTGAAGACATACTGAAATGGCATAACATATGGAGGGACCAGGAGGTGAAAATCCTCTGCAAATAGGGAATAGGTCATGTGGCTTTAAGATGGGTATAATTTTTATAACAGCATCGCTATAAGAAGGAAGGAGTGAGTAGTAATGAAATGGAAGTCCAAGAAAGTCTTAGAAAGGTCACCTATAGCCACATAACTTGAATTCTGTTTTTGCCTGCTCAGGAAAAGAAAAAGATAAAGAAAAAAATTCAGAAAGAAGAATGAAAATGAGGAAAAAATAGCAATGCAAACAGACATTCCTATGACTCTGTCTACTCAAAATAACCAGTATTCCTAATCTCCCTATCAGACATACACAAATTATTAAAATTTTTTTCCTTTTATTGATTTTAGAGAGAGAGGAAGAGAGAGATAAAAACATCAATGAGAGAGAACATCTATTGGCCACCTCCTGCATGTCCCCCACTGGGGATTTGGCCCACAACTTGGGCATGTGTCCTGACTGGGAATCGAACTGGTGACCTCTTGGTGCATGGGTCAACGCTCAACCACTGAGCCACACCAGCCGGACCACAAGTTATTTTAGAAGAACTAAACATACACATACTTCTAGGCTAAGCTATTGGTGAATATTTACATAATTTTAGGAAGTTTTCTAAGCATGACACCAAGGCAAAAATCATAATGGAAAGATTTATAGATATGACTTTACAAAACTTAAACATTTCTCTTTTTAAGTAAAAATAAAATGAAATGTCATAGATAAAGTTATAAATTAAAAGGCCAAATTGGAAAAATATTTGGAAAATATATGTCTGACAAAGGGTTAATGTCTTCAGTTTTTAAAAATCTCTAACAATCCTAGCTGGTTTGGCTCAGCGGTTAGAGCATCAGCCTGCAGACTGAAGTCTCGGGTTCAGTTCTGGTCAAGGGCACGTACCCTGGTTGTGGGTTCAATCCCCAGCCCCGGTCAGGGTTGTGTGGGAGGCAACCAACTGATGTATCTCTCTCACATCGATGTTTCTCTCTCTCTCAAAAATCAATGGAAAACTATCCTCGGTTGAGGATTAAAAAAAAAATCTCTAACATATTTATGATAAGAATAAAATGAACTTCACATTTGAAAAGTATGGGCTTAGAATATGAACAGGAAATCCAAATCAGAAAAAAATATATATAGCCAGTAAGCTATATGTCCCACCCTTATTTGTAAACATATCAATCCACACTAAAATAAATTTATTTTATTGATATGGGAAAATGTTATAATAAGTGTATAAAAGAGGTTACAAAACCTTATGTTCAGTATTGTTTTATTTTTATGCACATCTAAGTTTTGGAAGAACAGAGGTACTAAGACATAAATAATGGTTACCTATAGACAGCAGGGTTATGGACACTTTCACTGTAAAGTATCTTTCTTCTTATTTAATTTTTAAAATTATGAACATGAATTACTTTTGTAATAAAGAAACCAAATTGGCCATTATACCTGTAATCAGGGACATAACTTCCCATTACACAATGGTTTCTATTTAAAATTCACATTTGACTTGCAACATTATGATTTTCAACCCTAATTTCAAGAGCACAGTCTGCCATGAAATGGGAAGGCTTTGTATACTTTGTACACAACTCAAATCATTTGCATAAATAATTTGAGTTGGCTTCTTCCCCACTTGGTGTTCCTGCCCTTCAGGGTAATTCGCTTAGTTACCTCCTGGCTTCCTACCTATAATTATTCTACTAGGAAAAGAGGTACCTAGATTATTATATAAACAAACAGCATAATCATAAATGGTATCTTCTGGAATTTGGGATGTTGCCTATTTTCCTTTCATAGCAAAATTAGATTTACATATATTTTGTACATGCTGCATTAGAAACTTAGAACATTGAAGAAATCCTCATAATGGTTGGATGTAGACTTTGATGCAACAGATTATTCCCCCAATTCAGATCCTCCTCTCTTCAGAATTCTTGCCCCAGGCAGCCCCCCACACTCAGCCCCACTAACCAGCACAACCTGCTACACACACCGTTGTTTAACCAGATGCAGATAAAGAGAATGAAAACACATTCTCATCAACAGCCAAGGGTCACAACCAGAATCCAAATAAAAGGCAATTTGAGAAACCTTTATCTTCTGCCTCTGAATATCCCAAAAGTCAGATCACACTCAGTGCAGAAGAGGGATGATCTATATTTTTAGGAGACTTGGAGATCCTGAGAGTGTTCTTGTTCTTCATGGCCCCTCACGGAAGGCGGTTTGGCAGGGCACTTCATTTTAGTGAAGGTCAAGGCAGAGATAGACTTTCTGTATCCAACCTGTTATGTTTCTCATACCACAGGGATAAAGACAAAAAGTCTCCTTATGAAGGCATCGTTAGCATCTGTGTTACGCATCACGAGCACATGGTTGAAGTGGAAACGTCTGGCTCTGCTCCGACTCAGTCATGTGCATAACAGACTACCCTGTCTCTTGGGCTACTGGTCACTGCCCCTTCTCACCGCCAGATCCGCTGACTGCCATTGCCTCTGAGACAGAAAGAACCCTTTCCTAGATAAAAATGCTTTCTTTTGTTCTCCACCTCTAGATAGTCCACTGTGTGTGCGTGTGTGTGTGTGTGTGTGTGTGTTCGTGCACAAGTGTGCATGGGGGGGTTGTGAGGGTCTTATTTGGAATCCATGCTGAAATGCTCCCTTGAATCTGGAAAACCTGGCCAGTAGCAGTGGAAGATATTTCATAATAATAACGATGATGCCACTCACACTTTTCATCTTCAAAGCACTTTCCAAACAGTAATTAATTCCCATAATACTCATGAGGTAAGTAAGTAAACACCATTATCCCCATTTTATAGATAGAGAAACTGAGGTGAAGTAGCTAAGCAAATGGCCCAAGGCCAAAAGGAGACAGTGTCAGAGTGGAGATCAAAGGGAAGGAGCTCCAGGTATCTGCTGGTCCCTCCCAGCGCGCACCACCCCGAGTCGCCTGCATGGGGGAACAGTCACGGCCAAGCTGCAGGTAGCCGGAGGCTGAAGGAGGGCAGCATCTCCCGGCAGGCCCGGCTCTGGCCTCACTGCCCTGGCAAATGAATGCTGCTATTCATCCCGTGGGCAGTGTGTGGGCATTCGAGATCCTTGCAAAATAACAACAACAAAAACCCTATTGAGGCTTCTTTCTCCTCGGACCACGTATTTCCTGAGTTTTTCCTTAAAACCAGGGGATGCGTGGTACATACACGCCCTCAGGAAGCAGGATTATTCAGCCCACCCTACAATTCTTGGGAGGCGACACTCAGAAACGTGGCCACAGCCCAGGCCGCGCGGCGGGGAACTTCTCCCCCGGCTTTCTGGCTGAGCTCCCTCGCCAGACATCTAAGACGTCTGGCTGGCTGCGCGCTGGACCACCGCCTCTCTGTGGGCCCCCGACTCCTGCGTTCAGGAAGGACACAGCTCAAGTAGCTGGCAATTACACCCAAACCTTGTGTGAATGCCACAGAGGCGGGCCAGGGGAGAATATGAACTGAAATGAAATGAAAGTGGCTTATCAAGGAGGGACCCCGTCTCAGGCAAGTGAAAGTCGCAGACCAAACCCCCGCCCCACTCCAGTGTGAATCTGATCCCGGCCACCCCACCCTGCTCGGGGCCATCGCATCCGCCCCTCACTGCCTCCAAAGGCGTAGCCACCGCGGCTCACCTGCCACAATGCTGCTCCGGATTCCCTACCCCATTCTCCCCCTCACCAGCGCAGATTTCCCTCAACAGCCCAGAGGTTGCCATGACCACCCACTTCACATGTGTGGTGGATTTAGAAGCTGCTGCTTTCAGCATTATCTAGATCGCGGTGGTGTCATGACTTGGCCCCTAATGAAAGCTCAGAGCCTTTGAAGTACAAACCTAACACAACAAATAGTTATACCATTCAGCTCGATGCTGCGCTTTGGCTCCACATCTCGCCTCCCATGTGGCAGCAGGCACCCTGCAGGCACGCCTCCCCGGTTCTGCAGGGGACCCGGACCCAGGGAAGCTTGGAAGGGCTCTTGGAGAAGTTTTGGCCCAGAGAACATAGTGACGGCACCCCGGAAAACAGTGACACAGATGCCCTGTGCGGGGCCTCCTGTGGCCTCTCACTGGCTGGCCGCAGGTGACAGGGTATGTCCCACCCACTTCATTCACTTCTAACGTGCTGGCGAAACAGTGGGTTTAGGAGAGCACAGTTTACACAGTTTATACAGGGCCTTCCGTGAGGCAGCATACCTTCAGGGAAGAAGTCACCGACATTGCATAAGGCCCATGTTGTGAATACGTAGATGACATTAATCAGACGAGACACCTCCCTGATCAGGAGTAGCCTTCCAGGTCCACATATTTGCAAAAATTAAACAATCCTAAAAATAACCCATAAAGCCTGAACAGCATGGTTCCAATAATGCTTTGTCCTTTGCTTCCTGGACTGGCAAAATGCCCCCAACTGACCAAACAGTAAACTAAGCCCATGGGAAGAGTTCTTCTCTGTCGCCCCTGGATGGACTCCACATGCCCCTCCTGGGCTGAGCGTGTTCCAGGCTCAGGCATCACACACGCTTGTTCCCGCTGCGGGGACACACTCCGGGTGAATGCGGGAGAGAGGGGCAGAGCAGAGAGGCACAACTTCTCACCACAGAGAAGAGGCAGAACCCGGCTCCCGGCCAGAGCACCGGCTGCAGTGACGAAGCGTGTCACACCTTGGATTCTGAAGTTCCTAACTACATCCACAATGTTGATACTTCAGGGGGATGGTGGGTGGGAGTTGGATTTCTGTTTCTTCAACTCTGTAATTAATTTATCCAGCAACAAGGCTATAATGATTCCAGGAAGAGAAAAAGAACCCCTGGGGGGCTGTCTGTGGCTTTTCCTCAGAATGACTGGGTACTGTTGAGTAGAGGCCGCAGTCTAGATGTGTGTGAGCTCAAAATTGTGTGTGTGTGTGTGTGTGTGTGTGCATGTGTGTGTGGTCTGTGTGTTGTGCATATGATATGTGGTGAAGGGGCATGTGTATGATTTGTGTGGTATGCGTTTGTATGTGTGTGATGTGTGTGTAGTGGTGTGTCTATGTGATTTAGTTGATGTGTGTATCTATCTGTGGTATGTGTTATGTGTTTTTGTGCAATACAAGAATGTGAGGTGTGGTATGTGTATGTCTGTGTCTGGTGTGTGTGAAGCATATGAGTATGGTGTGTGAGCATGTGTGATGTAAGGATATGAGGTGTGTTATGAATGTGCTGTATGTATTGCATGTGTGTTACTATGTGTAGTATGTATGAGGGTGTGTGGGATCTGTGGAATGTATGAGTATGTGGTATGTGTGTATTATGTGTGGGATGCATAAGTAGGTGGCATGTGTGTGTGGCATGTGTGTGTTATGTGTGGGATGTATAATGTGTGTGGCATGTGTGTGTTATGTGTGGGCTGTATGAGTACGTGGCATGTGTGTGTGTTATGTGTGGGATGTATAATGTGTGTGGCATGTGTGTGTTATGTGTGGGCTGTATGAGTACGTGGCATGTGTGTGTGTTATGTGTGGGATGTATAATGTGTGTGGCGTGTGTGTGTTATATGTGGGATGTATAATGTGTGTGGCATGTGTGTTATGTGTGGGCTGTATGAATACGTGGCATGTGTGTGTTATGTGTGGGATGTATAATGTGTGTGGCGTGTGTGTGTTATGTATGGGATGTATAATGTGTGTGGCGTGTGTGTGTTATATGTAGGATGTATAATGTGTGTGGCATGTGTGTTATGTGTGGGATGTATAATGTGTGTGGCATGTGTGTTATGTGTGGGATGTATAATGTGTGTGGCATGTGTGTGATATATAATGTGTGTGGCATGTGTGTGTTATGTGTGGGCTGTATGAGTACGTGGCATGTGTGTGTGTTATATATGGGATGTATAATGTGTGTGGCATGTGTGACGTGTGTGGCACATGTGCAGGTTCGGCCGACCAGCACTTGTGCAGACAGGCCCGGCCCTTAACTCTTTGATGTAGCTGGAAGTATCCTAGTGCAGCTGGTTGGGTGTCCCGAGGCTCCTGCTGGGAGAGCTGAGTCCCAGGGTAGGGAAAAGAAAGTGCTGCCCAAGCACCACACCCGGGAGAAGGGTTTGGAGGTGAGGATCTCCATCTGAGACGCCAGCAAGCAGAACGTGGGCCTGCTGTGGGGCTGAGAGAGTGCAGGAGAGGACATCCCGGTGCCATCTGCAGAGTTCTGGGGACACCAGCCCTGGGTTCAAGCCTCAGCCTCAACACTTTCCAGTGATGTGGATGAGTGAGTTCAGCTTCAGTTCTGACACTGATAAAACATACATAACACCATGTTCTTCCTGGTACCGAAGAACAGGGGGAGTTTCCCAACCTAACGCTGCACTGTGATTACTGTTCCCCCTTATCTTCGATGGCGTATGAGCTTGCTCAGGAAGTGGGATTCTTTGGCTTTCTTTTGCCTTTGGAGGTTTGGGTCCTCACCTCATACCCCAAAATCACTCATCTCCAAAGCTGAGAACTAATTGACAAATAACATGGCTGATGGCTTGCTCCTGTTCTCGTTTTCTGTTTCTAGTACCTGTGGACAGTGCTAGTGGGCCTGGAGACAGTAACTCAGCTTCCTCGCTCTGAGAGTGGAAAGGGAGGGGACATAAGTTCACTGAGACTCTAATTCAAACCTGACACCAGGGCAATGCTTTGCCATGGGGTGGTATTCAAGCGCTTTAATGATTAGAGGCACAGGCTTTCAAATTTCTACATATCAACCGCTGTGTGGCTTTGAAAAAAAGTACTTAACATTTCTGAGCCTCAGTGTTTTTCCATCTCTAAATCAGAGTTCAAAATAGTACCTCATTCATAGGATTATTTGAGGATTAAATGAGACAATAAATAATAACTCTAGCACAGTGCCTAGCACATAGGAAGTGGTAAAAAAAATTTTTCTTTACAAGAGGAGTCTCCTACTCCCCTGTGTGGCTACTGAACCCATACAGAAGGAGGCTCGGACAGGTAAAGTAATTTGCCCCAAATCACACAGCTACTAAGTGTCGTGCTGGCACGCGGCTTGGCCACACTCTTTGCCTTCTATTTCCACCACCTGCCCTTGCAGCCTTCAGAGACCTCGCCACGGGAGGCTGCGGAGTGTCAGTGACACTGTCATCCAGTTCAGCGTCAGTCCTGAAAATATTCTAAGAGGAAGCCTAGGAAGTAAGAAAAAAGTGCCACGGACTGGCAAAGTGAGGTTAATCCCTTCGATCCCACGTGATCTTTTTGAGATGGAGCGTTTGCTGCTGAGGGAAAAACAAACCTGATGGTGGGATTCCATGGCTGCCCTCCCTCATAACCCAGGCTGCCTTTGCACAGGCTGTTCCTTCTGCAAGGGACACCCCTCCTCGTCCCTGCCAACCACCACCCGACCCTCTGCTCCCACCCTACTCTGAATACACCTCTTTTGTAGTATTTAGCACATTAATCTATTTGTTATATGTCTGATCCCTGCTCCTGGACTATGCACACCCAAGGACAGGTGGCCTGTTCCCGTCACCCCTGTTTCCCCAACACCTGGCAGGGTGCCCGATGAGAAAGCAGCGCCGGAGCGTGGCACAGACCCATCACTTCGGATGCCGCGTGTGCAGCGTCGATCCTGGTACAGAGTGGAATGAGGTGTAGGCTCAGGGATGTGGGGTGTGCCTCGCCAGGATTCCACAGAAAATAGAAATCACTTCAGGTGTTCACAGCAAAGGGAATTTCACACAGAGATTTGGTTCCACATGTGCAGGAGGGCCTAGAAGCCAAACAGAAGAAAGGAGAAACCAGAAATTAGCAACAGCTAGGACCACTACCAGTCCCAGGCTGGAGAGGCAAAGACGAGAGGCGGCAGTTCCCAGAGTCCGAAAGCAGAGGGAACCTGATTGGCAGAGGGAGGCCAGAGAGGGCCTGTCCGGGGTGCGGGGGCCACCGAGGAGACCCAGTCACAGGTGCAGAGAGCCTTCTCCTTCCACCTTCCTGCCTCTGGTCAGTGCCCCCACTGAGGGTTCGCAGCTACAGAGCACCTGGCGCCAGGGTCTGGAAAATGCCTCCTGCAGGGTCAGCCCCTCCACTAGGGAGCAGAGCTGGGCAGGATGGGGATGGTCTGAAGGTAAACACCCAGGATCGGCCCATGCACACAATGCTAACACTGATATCTCTGGGTAATGGGTGGGATTCAGTATACTTTTATTTTGCTTTATTGTATTTTCTAATAATATTGCACTTTGTGGGAGGAGGGCTGCTGTGGAGGGGATCAGAGGCCAGGCCGAGGGGTGCTGATGGGTGCAAGCCAAAGCCATATGAACTCAGGGGTTTCAGGACAGGTCTGTGAATTAGTTACCTGTTGCCACATAACAAATAAACACAAATTCAGTGATTTAAAACAATACACATTTCTTATCTCCAGATCCTGGGTCAGGAGTCTGGGCCTGACTTCTTGGTCAGAGTCTCATGAGATGTCAGCTTAGTTACATTTTCTTTTTTTTCACTCTGCTTCATATTATTATTTTATTATTATTATTAATTTGTTTTTGTTACAGATGTTTCTCCTTTTCCCCCCATTGCTACATTTTCATCTAGAGACTCGACTTGGGGGAAAACCGCCTCAAAGCTCACGCAGGCTGTTGGCAGAAGCCAGCTGGTGGTCAGCTGGGCTCATCCTTAGGCCCTAGAGCTGCCTGCGGTTCATAGCTACACGGGCTTCTCCAACATGGCCACTTCATCAAGTCCACAGAGAGTCCTGCGTCACATTATCTAATCACAGGCACGACTTACCATCCCCTTTGCCATATTCCATTGCTAGGAGCAGGTCCCAAGTCAGGCCTGCCCTTAAGGGGAGGGGATCACTCGAAGGTGTGAGCACTAGAGGCAAGGGTGAGCACCCGGGGGCTGTGGGCAAAGCACGTCTCACACTGTAGCGTTGTGAACCTCTGTTCTGATTCTCTTCTGCAGGTTCGAATTTTTACTCACCTGACAGTAAAATGATAGGCGCAGTCTTGTGAATGTTTATCGTCTGGCTCAGAACATTAGCGTGAAAAGCCACAGACACTGCAGTTAGTGAAAGCTCAGATATACCATAAAGTTTTGCTAAAGCAAATCCCATGCCAAATTACCCTTACCTTTTAATTTGGACTATCCAAAGTCATCTCTAAAGCTTTAATATTATATTTTGCAAGCCCTTCCACCAAGAAATTCTAGTTCTAGAAATTTATTCAAAGAAAACTGTCATGAATGTGTGCAAAGATTTAGCTACAAAGATATCAATCACAGTACTGTGTATAATTAAAAAACAAACAAACAAACCACACAAAAAAAAACCTAAACTGCAAACAACCTATTTATTTTACAGTAGGATATTGTCCAGATAAAGCTACCATGCATTCAAGCAACAGAATAAGATGATCCCTTTGAATATGATTTGGAAGATATTGAAGTACATGGGAAAATGTTTGCTATATGATGCTAAATGGGGGTGGGGGTATATAAACAGCACATACACCATGATCCCATTTTGTCTTGGTTTTGTTTTAGCATGCATAGATTGAATAAATGACTGGAGAGATTTACACAAAATTGTAACAATTGATATCTTTGAGTAATGAGATTAGAAGTGATTTATATTTTGCCTTATATTTTCTAAATTTTCTACCATAAACATTTATTACTTTTATAAGAAAAATGTTCATTTTAGCCCTGGCCGGTTTTCTCAGTGGTTAGAGCATTGACCCACGGACCGGAGAGTCCCGGGTTCAGTTCCCACTAAGGGCACATAACTCGGTTGCAGTTTGTCCCCGGCCCCGGCTGGGGTCGTGTGGGTGGCAGCCACTCGATGTGTCACTCTCACATCGATGTTTCTCTCTCTCTCTTCCTCCCTCTCTCCCTCCCCCTCTATCTGAAGATAAATCCTCGGGTGAGGATTAAAAAAAAAAAAGAAGAAAGAAAAACGTTCATTTTAAACATCTAAATTTTCATAACAAATATGAGGAACAAAGAGGATATTAAAAGCAATCTCAAAAATTACTATTAACTTTGGGTTATGTTTGTCCTATTTGGTAGTTCTGTTACCTCAAGTGAATCACTTAATCTCACTAACCATGGTTGACTCATGTGTGAAAGAAAATACCATTTCCTCTAGCTAATAGCAGTGTCTACTGTAACAATTAAATAAGATATGCAAGAAAGTGCTCGCTAATTGTAAAACATGAATAGCAAAGTGTTTTTCCCTTTGACATTCAAATTAAATAAGTACGTCATAGGAATGAGGAAGGATCTAGTAGTTAAAGTTGTTATTCTGTGAAGGAATTTCTTTGCAACACTGCGTTCAGTTACAGCCTCACTGGGTGTCTGGGCTGACTGTGTCTGCTCTGTGTCTTGTTTACCATTAGCTAGCTGCCTCATTTTGGGGACATTAGTTACGGCTCTGACTTGAGTTCCCTATCAAAACCTTGGAAGGTAAGCATTGTATTAGGTTTCAAGGTTTCCTACCAGGCCTGTTTCTACCAGGAAACTGATGATTTATAGGGCTTTTCCCAGCTCTAACATTCTATGATTTGGGGAGAGTGTTTTGTTCATGCTGGAGCATAGCCAAAGGAGGGGCATCAAACTGGAGAAAACTAGGAGTCACGGTTTTTCACTTTGAGGAGATTGCAGTCCGGGCTGGTTACATTTCTAGGTAAGAAAAGATTGAAGGATATGGGGATATATCAGTGGTGTAATAGCAAACCTCCCAAAGCCCTTCTGCATTGGTGTGAGTGGTGGCATTGGAGAACACAAATACCATGGCATCAGGCTGGCCTGGGTTCAAATCCTGACTTGGTCTCACCACCTGTGTGATCTTGGCAAGTTATTTCATCTTTCTGAGCCTTGGTTTCTAACCCTCATATGACTCTTACCTTATGTGGTTTGGGGAGAATTGGGAACTAGTTCAGTGCCTAGCACCTAGATATTCAGTAACCAGTAACTGTTATTTGGAGTTCGTTGGAATAAAGCAATCAGAAAATATTCTTGATTTAGTCTAGTTCTGCACTTCTCCTGATCAAAAAGATGACATCGCCACCGAAGAGGTGTCCTTGTCATGGTTCAGTAGCCTTTGGTGATGCCCAGGTTTTCCAGGGTCAGCTTTTCAGTCACTGACTGCACTCAATTATTCCAACACAAAATTCCAAGTCCTGGGTAAGAATCATGTTAAACTATCATGTGAATTGAAGCAGTTCCAATAGATGAGAGTTTGCTTCTGTCCACTTAGATCTTTGCTTGAGCTTCCCAACAATATTTCCACTTCAAATATTTCCTACAAATACTCCGAAGCTGTGGAATTCTCAAACCGTTGCCATGCACATTCGACAGTGAGCCGAACTCTGCCCTCCTTCCTTGGCCCGAAGCCGTTAGGTTGAGTTCAGAAGCAGGACAGACAGTTGTGTGTAAAGGCAGCATCTGATGTGACTTCTGTTGGTCAATGAAGTTGTTGTGACTATTACCATGTCACTTACACCCCAAAAGGAGTGGCCTAGCAGGGGGCAAGAACAGCTCTCTTTATTTTTTTAAGCTTATTTTTTATTGACATTATTACAGATGTCCCCCCCCCCCCTTTTTTTTAAGAGGAGAACAGTCAGGGTCCTCTGGTACCCTGGGACCAGGATGACAGACCCCGTTTCCTTTCCTGTCCCTTGGCTGGCTGTTCTCAATAGGTGGGGTTTTTCCAGGGACAGCGGGGCACCCAGTCCCTTCCCAGATGCGGTATGTGGAATCTTAGTGTGCTGGATGTACATTCCGACTGCCGTTAATGAACGAGAGGAAGGACCCTGATGTATATTAAATCACCTTTGACAATTTCTGTCAGAGATTGTGTTGAAATATCTGAGAAGCACTTTGTAGAATAAAATCATATTTCATAATGGGTGGACCTTGTGAGCTGAATTTCTCTTTAGAAAGACTAAGCTAAAGATTTTTCCTTCTGTAAAAGGCTGAATTTAATGCATTTTCTAAATACCAGGGCAAGGTGTCAGGATGGCCGAGTGGTCTAAGGCCCCAGACTCAAGCTCTGCTTCCTAAATACCAGGGCAGGCTCTGGCCAGTCGCTCAGTGGTTAGAGCGTCAGCCCGCGGACCAAAGAGTCACGGCTTTGATTCCGGTCAAGGGCACGTTCCTTGGTTTCAGTTCGTCCCCGGCCCTGGTCAGGGTCATGCTGGAGGCAACCAGTCGATGTGTCCCTCTCACGTAGATGTTTCTTTCTCTCTCCCTCTCTCTTCCTCTCTCTCCCTCCCTCCCACTCTATCTGAAGATAAATGGAAAAATATCCTTGGGTGAGGATTAAATAATAATAATAATAAAAATAATAAAATAAATAAATACCAGGGCGGTTTCTAACAAGAAACTTTTTTTAATAAGAAGTGCAGAAAAGATATTTTTAAAGTAATAATAAGTGAATGTGGTTTAACTTTAAAATTTTAAATAACTTGTTTCCTTTTATTATAAAAGTAATACATATACATGTTAAGAAATTTACTTTCACATGATTCATAAGGGAATAAAATGGAAAGAATCCTCTCTTTAGCCCCACCTGAGACTCAGAGCAACTCCTCCGCCTCCCCAGAAGTGATCTCTGCTACAGCCAGATATGCAGCCCACCGGTTTGGGGGCTTATATAACATGCATGTATGATATAATACATTTGGTTTTGTTAACTGAACTTTTTATTTGAGATAACTGTAGTTTCACATGTAGCTATAGGAAATAATACTGAGATCACCTGTGTCCCCTTTACACAGTTTCCCCCAGTAGAAACGTCTTGCAAAACGGTAGTACACTATCACAACCAGGATACTGACGCTGATACAGTTCTGTCAAGAGATAGAACGTTTCCATGTCCACACGTGGCCCTTTTGTAGCTGCATCTACTTCCCTTCTGCAACCTTCCTTGATTAACTTTTGGCAACCACTGTGTTCTCCATTTGCATAATTTTGTCATTTCAAAGATGTCATATTAATGGAATCATACAGTATGCAACATTATGAGATTGGCTTTTGTTTTTCACTCAGCATAATTCTCTGGAAATTCATCTAGGTCACTGATTTTCAGCCCGGGTTTCACGGCACACCAGTGTGCCACAAGAATTTTTAAAACGTGCAGTACCTGACTATTTAGTCAGGAGCACTGACCTTTTTCCTCTTGTTGAATTGATCTCTTTATCATTATGAAATGTCCCTGTTTGTTTCTTAATATAGCCCTTTTTAAATTTTTATTTTTTATTATTATTTTTTTAAATCCTCACCCGAAGATATTTTTCCATTTATCTTCAGATAGAGTGGGAGGGAGGGAGAGAGAGGGAAAGAGAAAGAGAAAAACATCAATGCGAAAGAGATACATCGACTCGCTGCCTCCTGCACAACCCCGACCAGGGCCTGGGATGAACTGCAACCGAGGTATGTGCCCTTGACGGGAATCGAACCCGTGACTCATTGGTCTAAGGGCCAATGCTCTAACCGCTGAACAAAACCGGCCAGGGCAATATAGCTCTTTTTAAAAGTCTACTTTGTCTAATATAAGTATTGTTACCCCAATTTTTTTCCTTTCCATTTGTATGAAATATCTCTTTCCATCCCTTTACTTTTAGTCTGTGTGTGTTTTTCTGTTTGAAGTGAGTCCCTTTAAGTAGTATATGTATTGGTCTTGTGTTCTTATCCATTCAGTTATCTTATGTCTTTTGCTTGGATCATTTTATCCATTTACATTTAAAGTGATTATTAATAGGTATGTAGTTATTGCTATTTTATTATTCATATTTACGTTCTTTTTTCCTTCTTCATCTTCTTAAAGAAGTCCCTTTAACATTTCTTGTAATACTGGTTTGGTGGTGATGAACAATTTAGCTTTTTCTTGTCTGGGAAGCTCTTTATCTTTCCTTCAATTTTAAATTATATTCCTGCTAGGTAGAGTAGTCTTGGTTATAGATCCTTGCTTTTCATCACTTTGAATATTATGTGCCAATGCTTTCTGGCCTAAAAAGTTTATTTTGAGAAATCAGCTGACAGTTTTATGGGAGCTCCCTTGTACGTAACTGACTTTCTCTTGCTGCTTTTAAGATTCTCTCTTTGTCTTTAACCTTTGGCATTTTAATTATGATGTGTCTTCATGTGGGCCTCTTGGGGTTGATCTTCTTTGGGACTCTCTGCACTTTCCTGGACTTGTGTATCTATTTCCTTCACCAGGTTAGGGAATTTTCCATCATTATTTTTTCAAATATGTTTTCAATTTCTTGTTCTCTCTCTTCTCCTTCTGGCACACCCATCATGCAAATGTTGGTACACTTGAAGTTGTCCCAGAAGCTCTTTACACTATCCGCATTTTTTTTTTTATTGTTTTTTTCTTTTTGCTCTTCTTATTGGGTGTTTTCTGCTTTCTTATCTTCCAAATTGCTGATTCAATCCTCTGTTATAGCTAATTTACTCTTTATTCCTTCTATGGTATTCTTCATTTCAGTTATTGTATTCTTCATTTCTAACTGGTTCTTCTTAATGGTTTCTATGTCATTTTTTATGCTTACTCTCTCTTGTTGAAGTTCTTCTAAGTTCCTTGAGCATTCTTATAACCAGTCTTTTTAACTCTGTACCTGGTAGACTGCTTGCCTCCATTTTGTTTAGATCTTTTTCTGAAGTTTTGTCCTGTTCTTACATTTAGGACACGTTCCTTTGTCTTCTTATTTTGGCTACTTCTCTGTGATTGTGTCTATGTGTTAGCTAGATCTGCTATGTTTCTCAGTCATGGCAGGGTGGCCTTATGTTGTAGATGTTCTGTGGGTCCCAGCTGTGCAGTCTCCCTAATCACCCAAGCTGGATGCTCCAGGAGTGTTCCTTCTGTGGGTTTTGTGTGCCCTCCTGTTGTTGTTGAGTCCTGATTGCTGTTGGCCCATCCATTGGTGGTTTGAGCCTCAGGTTGAGTGGCTGTGAAGATTGGCCACAACCACAGTGTATGAGCTGCTGTGCAGGGGCTAAACCCACAGAGTGGGGTTTAACCCAGTATGCTCTGGTGCCTGCCAAGACCACCCTTTGAGTGTGCCACTTGTGGAGCTAATTGAGTGGTGCTCTGTAGTTGTCTGAAGCTGGCCACCAGATGTGTTGGTTCTGGGGCCTCTTGGAAGAAGCTTTGGTGCAGGCCAAGGTTAGTCATTGCCTGTGACCAGCCAGAAGCTATCTGGTAGGAGCTACAAAGCAATCCATGGTTGGTGCTGTACCTGGATGTGTATGGGAGAGGCCATGCTTCAAATTGAGGCTGGCTGCTAGCAGTGTGGGGCCTGGGGCAGCTCAGCAAATGTACAGGGCACTCTGAAGCTTGCCGCTGCTTACCAGCTGCCCATAATGCTCAGCCCATGAAAGAGCTTCTGGCAGTGTGAACGTTGGGTGGAGCAGGGTCTCAGGGAGTCATCAGGGTGGAAGGAATGGAGTTTACCAGGCTAATACAGATTTAGATTTGGCTGTGCAGGGGGAGGGTTCAACACTGGAAAGATGGGAACTGCCTGTTCGCTGTGTGGGAGGAGGCCTTAACACAGGGACAATGGCAGCTGTCCCTCCAGCCTTTGCCCTGAAGCCCACAACTCAGTTTCTTTTTACATTCCTCTGGAGCCCCCCGAGCCTCTGTTCCCAGGGCCTCTGTTACCTCCAGATCTCAGGGTAAGTGCCTGCAATTTTGTGCACAGGCCCTTTAAGAGGATGCCTGGGTTTCCAGCAGCCTTATGACTCACCCAGACAGACGGATGGAATCCTTGGTGATTTACACAATTAGATGTTTTGAGGCTCTTCTTCCGAGCACTGGTACTTTGAGCTGGGGGGCCTGGTGTGATGCTGGGACCCCGTCCTTCTCAGGTGCTACCTCTATAGCTGATTCTCAACTGCCACATGTGGGTATGGGGCCAGCCCATCTTGCATTTCCTCCCCTTCTACCAGTCTCCATGTGGCCAGACTTCTGTTCAGCTAATCCCTAGATGGGTCTCTAGGTTTAGTGTTCTATAATTTAGTTGTAATTTTTAATTGATCATGGAAGGAGATGTGCACAGCATTTACCAATTCCACCATCTTAACCAGAACTCCTTATAATATTTTTTTTTACATTTTTGTCTATGGCTCCATTTTGAATAATCAATTTTTGTAAACAGTTTGAAATTTAGGTTGAGGCTCATTATTATTATTTTCTAGGAAGGTCCAATTGCTCTAGCTCCATTTGTTGAAATAGTTATTCTTCCTCCATTGGATTACTTTTGTCAAAAATCAATTGCCATATTTCTCGGTTCTCTATTCTGTTTATTTATTTATGTGGCTATCTCTATGCCAGTACCACAGTCTTCATTCTAGGGTAGGCTGATTCCTCCTATTATATTGTTTTTTTTCAAACTTGTTTTAGCTATTCTACTTCCTTTACCTCACCATATAAATTTCTGAATAATGTCATCTCTATTTACAAAAATTATTGCTGGGATAAGTCATAACAATAGTCATTTTGATAGTCATAGCATTAAAATTATGTATCAATATGGGGAAAATTTATATCTTTACTGTATTCAGTCTTCTAATCCCTGAATAGAATATGTCTCTCCATTTATTAAGATTGTCTTTGATTTTTTTCATCAGTATTTTATAGTCTTCATCATACAAGTCTTGCACATATTTTGTTAGATTTAACCTAGTTCATATTTCCTGTGATTGTAAATGGGATTATATATATTTTGAGATTTTTTTCCCACTTTTATTGAGATATAATTGACATATAGCATTGTATAAATTTAAGGTGTACAATGTGATGATTTGATACATATATATTATTATATGATTACCACAATAAGATTGGTTAACACAGCCATTATCTCACATAATTACATATTTTTGTATGTGGTAAGAACAGTCTCTTAGCAACTTTCAAGTACATAGTACAGTATTGTTAACTATATTCACCAAGCTATATATTAGATCCCCAAAACTCATTCCATTTATCTTATAACTGGAAGTTTGTACACTTTGATTAGCATCTTCCTGTATACCCTACTTTCTAGCCCCTGGCAACCACCATTCTACTCTCTGTTTCTATCACTTCATCTTCTTTTAGACTCTACATATACATGAGATCATATAGTATTTGTCTTTGTCTGAACTTATTTCACTTAGCATAATTCCCTCAAGGTTTATCCATGTTGTTGCAAATGGAAGAATTCCCTTCTTTTTATGGCTGAATAATATTCCATTGTTTATATACCACTTTTTTTTTTTCTTCTGTTCACCCATCAAAGGATGCTTAGGTTGTTTCCATGTCTTGGCTATTGTGAGTAATGCTGCCATGAACACAGAGACACAGATAACTCTTTGACATTGTGCTTTTATTTGCTTCGGATGTATACTCAGAAGTGAGAATGCTGGGTCATATAATAGTTCTATTTTTAATTTTTTGAGGAAACTCTATACTGTTTACAATAGTGGCTATACCAATTTACATTCTCACCAACAGTGCACAAGGGTTCCCTTTTCTCCACATCCTCACCAACATTTATCTGTTTTGTTTGTTTGTTTGTTTTGTTAATCCTCACCCAAGGACATTTTTTCCCATTGATTCTTGGAGAGGGAGGAAGGGAGGGAGGGAGGGAGGAAGGAAGGGAGGGAGGGAGGGAGAGAGAGAGAGAGAGAGAGAGAGAGAGAGAGAGACATCAATGTGAGAGAGACATAGATTGGTTGCCTCCTGCACATGCCATGACCAGGGCTGGGGATTGAACCTGCAATCCAGGTAAGTGCTCTTGACCGAGAATCAAACTTGCGACACTTTAGTGTGCAGGCCAATGCTCTAACCACTGAGTCACACCTGCCAGAAAACATTTATCTGTTTTTGATAACAGCCATTCTAACAGGTATGTGGTGGCATCTTATTCTGGTTTTGATTACATGTCCTGATGATTAGCAATGTTGAACATCTTTTCATGTACCTGTGAGCCATTTATATGTGTCTTTTTTGGGGAAATGTCCATTCAGGTACTCTGCTCAATTTTTAATCAGATTATTTGTTTTGAATTTTGTTTTTGCTATTGAGTTGTATGAGTTTCTTATATTTGGATGCTAAAGTTTTATCTGATACAGGGTTTGCAAATATTTTCTCCTATTCTGTAGGTTGCCTTTTCAGTTTGTTGTTTCTTTTGCTATGCAGAGCTTTTTAGTTTAATGTAGTCCACTTGTTTCCTTTGGTGTCATCCAAAAAATTATTTCCAAGATCAATATCAAGGAGACTTTCCCTGTGTTTTCTTGTAGGAGTTTTACAGTTTCCACTCTTTTTTTTTTTTTTTTTTTTTATCTTCACCTGAGGATATTTTTGCATTTATCTTCAGACAGAGCGGGAGGGAGAGACGGAGAAAGAGAGAGAGAAACATCGATATGAGAGAGACACATTGACTGGTTGCCACCCGCACAACCCCAGCCGGGGCCGGGGACAAACTGCAAGGGACGTACATGCCCTTAGCAGGAACCGAACCCAGGATACTCTGGTCCCCGGGCCGACGCTCTAACTGCTGAGCCAAACTGGTCAGGGCTACAGTTTCCGCTCTTATATTTAATTATTTAATCCCTTTCGAGTTAATTTTTGTGAGTGGTGAAAGATAGGGGTCTAATTTTACTATCTTTTCTTGCATGTGACTATCCAGTTTTCCCAGAATCATTTATTGAAAAGATTGTCCTTTCCCCATTGAACATTCTTGGCCCCATTGTCAAGTATTAGTTGACTAAGTACTCATGAGTTTATGCCTGGAATCTTGATTGTGTTCCATTGGTCAATGTATCTGTTTTTATGCCAGTGTTAGGTAAATGGCATTAATGTTTAAAATTTGGGACCATGTGTTTATTTCTTGTGTGTGTGTGTGTGTGTGTGTGTGTGTGTGTGCATGCGCGCAAACCCTACATTCTTGCTGAACTCCTTAATTCTAAGCCATTTTTGTAGATTCCTTGGGATTTTCTACATAAGAAATCATGTCTTCTGAAAATATGAATAATTTTATTTTTTATTTTCGCATCACTGTGCATTTTGTTTCCTGTTCTTGCCGCACTGGCTGGAACTTTCAGAACTATACTGAGGAAGAGTGATCAGGGTGCATATCTTTGGTGATCTTAGGGATTCCATTTTTTACCATTAGCCATAATGGCAGCTGTAGGTTTTTTTGTATATGCTCTTCATCAAGTTAAGGAACTTCCTCTTTACTCCTATTTTTTTGAGAGCTTTTATTTTTTATTTGTATGAATGGGTGTTGAATTTTGTCAAATGCTTTTTATGTATCAATTGATATAATCATGATTTTTCTTCTTCAGTTTGTTAATATGGTAGATTATGATTGACTTTCAAATACAAAACTAGCTTTGCATCCCTGAAATGAAGCCCACTTGTCATAGTGCATAATTATTTATTTTTTATTTATTTTAAATATTTTTTCCTTTATTGATTTTAGAGAGAGAGGAAGGGAGAGAGAGAGATTGAAACATTGATGAGAGAGAACATCTATTGGCTGCCTCCTGCATGGGGATCGGGCCCACAACCTGGGCATGTGCCCTGATCGGGAATCGAACCGGCGA
The DNA here is from genome assembly GCA_030848825.1 of Tadarida brasiliensis. Taxonomy (NCBI): domain Eukaryota; kingdom Metazoa; phylum Chordata; class Mammalia; order Chiroptera; family Molossidae; genus Tadarida; species Tadarida brasiliensis. Next base: position 81,474,121 of record CM061257.1, on the reverse strand, counting down.
CCTCTTGGTGCATGGGTCAACACTCAACCACTGAGCCACACCAGCCAGTCTATAATTATTTCTTATATTGCTGAATTCTGTTTGCTATTTTGTAAAGGGTTTTTACATCCATGTTAATGAGAGATATTGGCATGTATTTACTTGTTTTTGTTTTTTGGTACTTATTTTGCCTAATTTTAGTAACAGGGTAACTAGCTTTATAAAATAAATTGGGAAGTGTCTTTCCTCTTCTATTTTCTGGAAGAGATTGTGTAGAATTGGTCTTAATTCTTCTTTAAATATTTAGTAGAATTCTCCAGTGAAACCACCTGGGTCTGAAGATTTTGTTGGAGTTTTAAAATCACAAGTTGAACTTCTTTAACAGAGAGCTATTCAAATTATCTATTTTATATTGAGTAAATTGTAGTAGTTTTTTAAAGGAATTGGCTCATTTTGTGTAAATTGTTGAATTATGTGTATAGAGTAGGTGTATTTGTGATATTTTCTTAGCTTTTAATGTCTACAGTGTTTTTAGTGATATCTCCTTTTTCATTCTTGATCATTGTTTTTTGGTTTCCAAGTGTTTGGTAATTTTCCTATTATCTTTCTATAATTGATTTTTATATTAATTTTAATATCGTCAGAGGTTACATTTTGTATGATATATCTTGAGTTCAATAGCAGAAGCAGAACCATTAGGATATATATATACACATATAAACATGAATATGCTTATATTTATTATGTTTATATTTATTTACATATCTATATTATATATCTATGTTTTTAAATGTATATTTTTATAAGCATTTTAGTGGGTACTCTAAATATATTATAAATATATGACTTTTCACAGTCTACTGGTTTTCTCACCAGTTTGAGTGAAGTATAGAAACATTACCTTTCTTTATATCCCTTTGCTTACCTACATTTATAATATATTTATCTTACATATTTCCTTTGCATACATTTAGAACCATATCAGAGAGTGTTATCCTGCTTGCTTCATCTGTAAAACTCAAGAGAAGAAGGAAGGTCTATCATATTTACCTGTATTTTTAGTTATCATTTTTTTTCTTCCTAATGTTCCGAGATGTCTTCTTTTATCATTTTCCCCTTTATTCTTTTTAGTTTCCATGATTTCTGGTGAGAAATCTGCTGTCATTGAAATTATTTTTCCCCTACAGGTAAGGTGGTATTTCTCTCTTGATGTTTTCAGTGTTTTTTCTTTGCTTTGTTTTCAGAAGTTTGACTATGATGTGGAGATTTCTTTGGGAATTCTAGTGGAGTTTCACTGAGCTTCTTGAATCTACAGATTTGTGTCTTTTATCAAATTTGGGAAGTTTTCATTGTTGTTATTATTTATTTATTTATTTTAGTCTTTTTCAGCCTCAACCTCCTTCTCTCCTTCTTGAACACTGATGACAAGAATACTACATCTTTATTTATAGGTCCTTGAGTCTCTGTTTATTTTTTCCCATTTTTTTTCTCTGTGTTGTTCAGATTGGGTACCTTCCATTGTTTGCTCTTTAAGTTCACTGACTCTTTCCTCTGTCTCCTCCATTCTGCTGTTGAGCCTATCCATTAGGTTTGGTTGTTGTCATTGTTAGCTATTATATTTTTTATTTCTAAATTTCCATTTGGGTTTTCTTTTCATTTTTTGTTAATCTTCACCCTCACCTGAGGATATTTTTCCATTGATTTTTATTTTTATTATATATATATATATTTTATTTTTTCATTTATTTTACCTCTTTTTTTTCCTATTTTTCACTTCTTTTTTTTCCTTTTTATTAATTTATTTTTGTTACAGATGTTTCTCCTTTTTCTCTCTATTGACTCCCTCCTCCCCATCCCCTCCCACCCTATCCTCAGCTTTGTTGTCTATGTCCATTGGTTATGCATACATGCATATAAGTTCTGTGGTTTATCCCCTCCCACCCCTTCTGAGGACTGTCAGTCTGTGCCCTACTTCCATGACTCTGGGTCTACTTTGTTCATCAGTTTGTTTAGTTCATTATATTCCACAAATAAGTGAGATCATGTGATATCTGTCTTTCTCTGCTTGGCTTGTTTGCTTAGCATAATACTTTCCAGGTCCCTCCATGTTGTCTCAAAGGATAAGAGATCTTTCTTTCTTACAGCTGCATAGTATTCCATTGGGTATATGTACCACAGCTTTTTTATCCATTCATCTACTGATGGACACTTGGGCTGTTTCCAGATCTTAGCTATTGTAAATAGTGCTGCTATGAACATAAGGGTACATATATTCTTTCTGGTTGGTGTTTCAGGTTTCTTAGGGTATATTCCTAGAAGTGGGATCACTGGGTCAAATGGCAGTTCAATTTTTAACTTTTTGAGGTAACACCATACTGTTTTCCACAGTGGCTGCACCAGTCTGCATTCTCACCAGCAGTGTACTAGAGTCCCCTTTTCTCCACACCCTCGCCAACACTTGTTGTTTGATGATTTGTTGATGGCGGCCATTCTGACAGGTGTGAGGTGATACCTCATAGTTGTTTTAATTTGCATCTCTCTGATGATTAGTGACATTGAGCATGTTGTCATATGTCTCTTGGCCATTTGTATGTCCTGTTTGGAGAGGTGTCTATGTAGGTCCTCTGCCCCTATTTTTTATTTTTAAAAGCATGTTCATAATTGCCCATCGAAGCATTTTTATGATGGCTCCTTTAATAATCTTATCATGTAAGTCTAAGATCTCTGTCATCTCACTGTCGGCATTTATTGATTGTCTTTTATCATTCAGTTTAAAATCTTCCTGCTGCTTTTTTTTTTTTTCCAGGTAACTTGATTTAGGGAAAGAAGAGGAGCAGCCTCACTTTTTGGCCATTGACAATACTTTATGGGTCCTCTATTTGACAGGGAGATTTGGTTAAGTGTAACTATTTCTGGAAGATAAGTAACTGCCCTTGGGAGTAAAAAAAGGAACAGGACAGAAATGCAAATTCTCAGTCATAATCCCAGATCTGTATTAACTGGTAGACTAACAGAATGTTCCATTGGTCAGGTACCCCATTGAAATGTGTAAGGGATTACAAAAGACTCTGAGCATGGGCAGGTCTAATAAGACAGTATGGTCCTTGGACCTAGAAGACCCAGAAAACTTGAAACTAAGATGATACTTAACCTTTTTCATCCTCAAAGTTTGTTTTCTAATTGCACAGCTGAATGAACAGAAGACAGAAGCCCTTGAGAACCTAGATGTCTTTATTAAAGATCTATTTCTAATGTATTTATGAGTTATAATAAAGGTGACAATATTATAATAAAGATGAAAACATAAATAAAATAAAATCTTCCTGCTTTTTGATACAGTGAGTAATTATTTTTTAATCCTTACCCGAGGATATGTTTTTCATTGATTCTACAGAGAGAGGAAGGGAGAGGGAGAAAGAAATAGAGAAAGAGAGAAATCGATATGAGAGAGAAACATTGATCAGTTGCCTCCTGCACATACCCCAAATGGGGATCACACCCTCAAACTGGGTATGTGACCTGACCAGGAATCAAACCCAAGACACTTTGGTGCACAGGATGAGTCTCTAACCAACTAAACCACACCAGCCAGAGCTACAATGAGTAATTTTTCATTAAAACTGATGTTTAGAGGTATTATGCTATGAGACTCTGGATCTTATTTAAACCTCTGCTTTATCTGTGTGAAGTACCACTCTAGCAGGGCAAGAGGGAGCATTGCCTTATTAGCAGGTGGAGTAGATGTCCAGCTTCCCCTCTTGGCCTTATGGACACCCAAGATGGGAGTGCTCCTCATGACTGCTGGGCAGAGGTGGGAATTCTGCTCCCCACTAGTGTCCTACTGGTCCTGGCTGGGAAGAGCGGGAGTGTCTCCTCACTGCACGGCATGCGGTCCCCGCTCACACCACTGGCGGTGGTGGCCTTGCTACCTCCGGCTGTTGTGAAATTCCTGACTCCCTGTTTTGCCTTCTCTGGAACCATCTTGGCACAGGGGTTGGGTGCCTCATTACAGGCTACTGAGAGTGGACACCTAGGCTCTCCATTCCACCTAGACTAGTAAGGGTAGAAGTAGGACCACAATTTGTTTCCTGTGGTTTTGGGCCACAGTAGAGAAGTCATTGTCTGAAAGTTTTCTGTTTTGCTCCATGCACCATTCTTGGTTCACTGTTAGAGACAGCTGACTTTTGTGGGGACCTTTTTGTGTGTTTTTCTGTGCCATTGATGTTGCCAGTTGCCCACCTCTTTGGCTCTGTGATATATGAGCCAACAAGCAAACCCAGGAAACTCACCACTGCATTGTTCCTAAGGTGCTGAACTCCTCAGCTGGTTTGTCCTCTGCCTTCACCTTTCAGAGTTTTCTTCTGTTTGCTTTATATACAATGTCCAAGATTTTTAGCTGGCTTAGTGCGAGGAACAGGGAGAAGTGTGTCTACTCTATTTTCCTGGAAGCTGAAGTCCATGGTTTACTTTTATCAAAGACTCAAATAGTACAAGTTTTCCCTTGAGCTCTAAAGCATGCAGTTCTAGCAACTACAAAGAACTAATGGAAGACTACCTTTAAGGAAAACTTTAGTATTTAAATTAGCTAAATAAAATCATTTTATGTATAACAGGAGAAACTGAATAATGCCTGTGTATTATAGGCCTAGAGTTGCGAAGTCAGAAGAGCTTAATTAATATTTTAAACCAAGTGTGCAAATAGAAGTGGTTTATGAGCTACCAGAACCATTACAATGAAATTGAGGACCCAGAGCATGCACAATCTATATTTTATTGTGTGGAATCATCATTCTTTCTTCTTTTCTTCTCCTCTCCCTTTTCCTTCCTTCCTTCCTTCCTTCCTTCCTTCCTTCCTTCCTTCCTTCCTTCCTTCCTTTCTTCTTTTCTTCCTTCATTCCTTTCTTCCTTCTGTTCTTTCACTTTTCTCTTTTTATTTTAAGATTTTGATTTTGTGGGCCTTTGTTTTTTCAGTCCTACACTGTTGCTTCCTGTGTTTATCTGTGATTTTGCCATTAAACCCAACTGATTGGAACTATCATTTAGAAAAATGTCATAAATCTATGGATTACAGTAGACTAATCATGAGGACATTTTAACAAAGGGCAATTCTACAGACTTCCTCTGAATGGTGACTTGGGATGGCATGCCACAGCATTTTGCTTTAGACTTTTCTATAAACCCTGTTTAGAACAGTATTTTCCAAACTTTATTTAAATCCCATCCTCACAAATTCAGTCAAATTTTCATTCTACTTGTTCTAATTTGCACTTTTAATTTTTCTTAAATAACCTTTTTAAGACCTTGTTTGGAAAGAAAATTGTAGAGAGAGAGAGAATTGTATTGGTAAAGTTCTACCTTAAAAAAAAAGGTACCACAATCTCCTACAGTAAGCAAGTTCAAAGCTTGAAATTTGAGAGTGGGAAGTTCTCCATGCTGTCCGGTCTGCCTCCCTATCCCTGACTGCACTTTAAATTCAGTTGTTGGTTGTATGAACATAAATCTTGTCTCCTTTAAAACTTATTTCTCTGCCACTTGATGAAAACATGCAGGCCTCATGGCTTTTCTGCTCATTCTGAGATAACAAACCATCCTAAAGTGTCAAATCCATAAAGAGGACATAATTCAGTCAAAGACGAAAATCAACTCTTCAGCTTTCACTTAAAGACCAGACTGCTGCTCCCCTCTTTTTCCTTGAGGCCTATGGTTGGAGGCTGCTTGCCTGGGGGAAGGGGGAGGTGGGCGGCCCCTGCTCCCTTCCCTGACCACAGTCTCCCCTACTCCAAGCCACCTATGCCCAACCCAACGATGTGACGGAGGAGCCAGGTGAGCCAGGAAAGCAGTGGAACAGTCCTTCTTTGGTGACTGGCTTTGTGCTCTCTGTACTCCCAGATGAGTGAGACTCACCCTTTCCAGATCCCCGTCCCTGGGGACCTCCCTCCTGCAGCCCCTCCGCTTCCCCTTGTGGGCCTGCAGCTCACTCTCCTGGCTGGTCCTATTGTGCAGGACGTGAGAAGGTTCCAGTGCATTCCCCCTCTCAGACGTGGCCACATCTGGTCCCTGGGAAACATTCATGTATCCTTTAGGATGCGAAATCAGATGTGCAGGCCCTTCCCGAGTCAGGATCACACTACAGAGTCAAAGCCATGCACAGCCCTTTCCTCTCCTCCCCAAGGACCAGACCCAGGCTCACCCTGTCTTTAGTCTACGTGTCCTCTGCCCAGTCCCCTGGAAACTCCTCCTACAATCCAGTGAAGAAAGGAGCAGCCCTGCCTCGGAGTGAGTGGAATCACAGTGTGTTAACAGCTCTCTTAAAGGGAAAGCTCCTTACCCACACTCCAATCTGGCCGAAGGCGTTCAAGATTGTACAGTCCATTCTTGTTTGGTTTTTCCTTTGGAAAATCTGCAAGTTATGATCTTGTACCTCACTGTATCTTTCTGATTTAAAATGTGAATGTTAACACTCAGCACAGCAGAACAGCAACTTTTTGTCCCCTCCCCCGACTTGCTGATTAGTATTTCAGGGCTGTTACTAATCTTCCTCTGAATTATTCTTTCAGAAGCTCAGTGATCCCAATTCTTACAGCTATGTCCCCAAGTCCTTTAATATTTTTTTATTTCTCTCCTCTAACTTCTCTAGTTTTACCACACTTCAAACAATTTGCACATCAGAAAAAACACACACAGGTGTTCATATGATTTTTATGGTTTTTGTTTTATTTTTATGTCACCTATTATTTTTGGTAGGTAACACTTTCCTTTATTTAAAAATTCAGAAATTACAAAAGGGTATACAGGGATAGTTTCTTTTCATTCTTGTCCCAAAGCTGCCCCAGTACCATCCCCCACCCTCAGGAATGAGTATAAATAGCTCCTTGGGAATCATTCCAGCGACACTCTGTGTACATACAAGCAATTGCATATTTATATTCTGGCCCCCACTCTCCCTCACACTTTCCTCTTTTTCACATTCTTTTCCCCTTGTTTTTTTTTTTTTTTTTCCCTTCTAAGAATAACTTTGAGATCCTCCATATCAGAGGAGAACTTCTTCATTCTCTAAGTAGCTACATAATAGTCCTTTGGCCAAATGCCCCACAATTCATTTAACCAGTTCCTTATTCTTGAATGTTCAAAACTTTATCATAAATAATGCTGCAATGAGTAATCAAAATACATCATTTAACTCATGTGAGAATATACCTACAGGATACGGTCCTAGAAATGGAATTGTTTGTCAAAGCATGTGAGCCATTGTAATTCCAATGATGTTGCCAAATTGCTTTCCATTGGGGTTGTACTAATTCATTCTTCCGGGCAGTCTAGGAGTATCTGTTTCCTCACACCCTCCCCATATAGCACTATCAAACTTTTTAGTTGTTGACTATCAGATTGGTGACATATTTTGTTTCAGTTAAGTGAGGCTGAGCAAATAATGTTCATACATTTCAGCTGCGTGTATTTTCTTATTTTGTGAACTTTCACGTGGTATTTGAATGCTTACCTGGACAGGTCTGAAAATGGTGGGAGGATGACTTCAGTGGCCGTGGAGGTGGATGGTAGGAGATCCTGTCACAGAGCAGGGGCCAGGGCTTAAGAGGTGGCGCTTCAAGAGGCCCCACATCAGGAAGCGTGGGCTGTTTGCTGGAGCACGATGCAAACTTGGACAGTGATGAACTTGAGCCGGGTGCAGGGACAGCTCTTAGGTCATGTCCCCCATGCAGGGAAATTCCTAGATGGTTATGGTTTCCAAGAGAGACTTATTAGCAGATATTATGCTCCAGCTAAACATAGCAATCAGGAAATTGCAAAACAAACAAAATATCTCGAAAATATTTGCCCTCCCCCATGATTACAATTTAGAATCTATCTGCATTAAAGAAATTTGGTCTTGCTCTGGCCAGTGTGGCTCAGTGTTTAGAGTGTTGACCCGTGCACTGAAGGGTCATGGGTTCGATTACTGGTCAAGGGCATGTACCTGAGTTGCAGGACCAGTTGGGGCATGTGCGGAAGGCAACCAATTGATGTGTCTCTCTCACATCGATGTTTCTCTCTCTCTCTCTCTCCCTCCCTCCATTCCTCCCTTCCACTCTCTGTAAAAATCAATAGGAAAAAAAATGTCCTCAGGTGAGGATTAACAAACAAACAAAAAATTTGGTCTTGCAGTTACGGAATCTAGGAAAGGAAATATAGGTAGGTAGTTAGGTAGGTAAATATAGATATAGATGTATGACATATATAGTATATAGTATATTTAATATATATAAGATATACAATATATAAGCATTCAAGTATTTTGCACCTTTATAACAGTAAACTAATTTATTCGAAGAGCTCAACCATTGAATTTTTATCAACGATTTTAAAAATTATACACAACAGCTAGGAAAACAAATCAAACAAGCAAAAATAGTTCTGTGTGTGTGTGTGTGTGTGTGTGTGTGTGTGTGTGTGTATTAGGGGTGGGGTGCTCTTATACTATGAGAAGCATTTGCTTGTAAATGTAGAAAAGTCACTGGTTGGAGATCTTAAGCAGTGAGCACATTTATTTAAACTTTTTATAAAAATGTATTTAAAAGGTAGACTTTTAACTTTTCATTTACTCAGAGATGTAGGCAATACTTGCAAGGCTTTGAAATTAGACATGCAGAGAGATTTCTTTCCAAGTCCTGTTAGTTCCTTTCACTCATCTCTGGGCAAGCCGACTCTTGAATAAGCTAAAGTCCCTTCAGCTGTGATTGCCCGACACAGATGGGCAGTGATAACCTCAGACACCGTTACCGTTTGCAGATGTGGCTGCATGGAGGCTCTGAGACCCCGGGCCAGGCGAAGCTGTGGGGTGCTTTGATAAGCGCTTTGGCATGTGGCGCGGGACAACAAGAGGGCAACACCTGAAAATATCAGGGCTTTGAGTCCCGAAGAGAGGGAGTCTGGGAGCCAGGTGCATGCAGTTAAGAATAGGAATAAGCACAAAACAATATTAACTTTAGAAACGAGATGAAAGCCCGTGTGTGCTAGCTTTCACACTGAAGGGGAGACCCAGCGAACCTCCACCCCCTCCGCGGTGCTTTTAGATGGAAATGATTCCGTTGAACGCTGACACAAAGGGAGGACACAAACACGGCGAAGAGCCTCCGCGAAGAACAATTACATGCAAGTAGGTTACATGAAAATAGAGTCTCAAGTGTATGATATCTTGTGAATATTAATTAAGGAAATTATTCTCAGAGCAGCTAGTGTTTAAAACAAGATCTAATCTCTGCTGAGTGGGCCCGCCATCCTCCCTCTCAATGTTTAACTTCAAAGGGCTTTGGAGTTGGAGCAAATGAGATTATTATTACTCCGATCTAGAGAGGAAACCTTTTCTAACCCATTTCAGAGTAAATTCTAGAATTACACACGGCAGTTAATACAAAGAAGAAGAAAATATTCCACGCTCACAAATGTCTGTGTGCTAAAATGTTTCTTAACCTTTTCCATCTGATTTACTCTGTCTCCCTGCAAAAAGCGCGCATTTCAGAGGCTGAGCTGGAGGAGGACACGGGCCAGCTGAAGATATCATTTTCTTAAACTGTTCTTTTATTTGACTTGGGGCCATTAGAAATAACAACATCACTATTATCGATAGCTAACGTTGATACACATCTGTGTGTCTGGTACTAAGCGTTTTCCTTACCTCCGAGCATTTCATCTTTATCAAGGCCCCATGAGGTTTGCAGGTAAACAGACGTGGAGAGCTATATGTATACATTTGCCACGACAAAATGCCACAGACTGGGGAGAGGCTTATACAACAGGAAGCTATTTTCTCACAGTTCTAGAGCCTAGAGGACCAAGATCAAGAACAAGATCAAGGTGTGAGCAGGGCTGGCTTCTCCCAAAGCGTCTCTCCTCGCCTTGCAGATGGCGACCATCTCTCTGTGTCCTCACGGGGTCCTTCCTCTGTGTGTGCACATCCTTGTTATCCCTTTGTGTCCCCAAATTTCCTCCTCTTCTAAGGACACCGGTCAGATTGGATGAGTGCCTACCCTACTGGCCTCATTTTAACGGAATCACCTTTTCAGAGGCCCTGTCTCTAAATACCATCACATTCTTAGGTCCTGGGGTGATCAGAGCTTCCGTACACAGACTTTTGAGGGAGGGAGAGGGAACACATTTCAACCCATAACAGCAAAGTACCCAGCCCAGCCCTGGCCGGTTTGGCTCAGCGGTTAGAGCGTCGGCCTGCGGTCCGGAGAGACCCGGGTTCGGTTCCCACTAACGGTGTGTACCTCGGTTGCAGTTTGTCCCCGGCCCTGGTTGGTTGTGTGGGTGGCAGCCACTCGATGTGGCCTTTTCACGTCTATGTTTCTCTCTCTCTCTCTTTCTCTCTCTCCCTCCTACTCTATTGAGCAAAAAATGAAAAAAATGTATATATAAAAAAAAAGTACCCAGCCCATGCCCTTACAACAGGTCAGGCATGGAGCTGGGATTCCAGCCCCAGCACAGATGCCGGTGCTCAGCCATCATGCTATGCTGCCCCGTAGTGACATCCGGGTGAGATAAGGCCATACACATCCGTTTCAATCAGGACAATGGTCAGATGCCCCCATGCAACTGAGGGCAGGGGGACAAAGTCAAGGCACTCAAAAATAAAAAATAGCCCAGCCAGTGTGACTCAGTGGATTGAGCGTCCTTCCGTGGATTGAGAGGTCCCGGTCCCTGTCAGGGCGCATGCTTGGGTTGCAGGCTCAATCCCCAGTAGGGGGTGTGGAGGAGGCAGCTGATCAATGTTTCTCTCTATCCCTTCCTCTCTTGTTAAAGAATCAATAAAAACACATTTTAAAAATAAATATATACATTTTAAAAATCTTATTAGGACCAATAAAAACAAATTATACTCGTAGGTTTGGTTGTTAAGGGTGTCCATATGAATTTGGCAGATGTGTGTTTAAAAAATGTTGGGGGGAAGATAACTCATTACCTAATGTTAGAATTTCAGCTGCTGGTGGAATCAGTGCTGCTGCCATTCAGCTCTTACACAACTGTAAGCAGATGCTGGGTAGGGTTGGGTATTGAAGTGCCCAGATGCTGAATGGATACAGTTACAATGGGGCGAGAAATGCAGATGGTGAATAGAGACAGAATGGCTGCAGATGTGGGCTGGGCATGGACCAAGGTGGGCCTGTCCCTGTGGGTTTTCCAGCAAACTCTGTCTGCCATGGTACCACAGTCAGTGTTGGAGATAAGTGGAAGTGTGTTCTGCCATTTGGGGATCAACCTGAGATGCAGAAAAGTCAGACTGCACCAGTCAGAGCAAGTCCCATCACCTGCCACTCGCCCTGCACACAGGCCTGGCTAGTTTACCAAGTGTGCTGTGCAGGGCCCAGCTGCATGCCTTTGGTGATGCTCTTCCCTCTGCCATGAATGCCCTCACCACCTCCTTCCCCCAAGTCCCCCCACCCCATCGCTCCAGCAGGTGAGACTCTCCTCATGATTTCTGACTCCTCCTACCTAGAAATAGAAATAGTCTCTTCTTTTACTATCCTGCTGACCTTTATTCTTTTGCTCTGTTCCAGCACTTTCCATTTTTATATCAGTTTCTGTGTCTCTCTCCTTCACTTAAAACATTTGAAAACATGAACCACGTGTTTTGCATTTTTATACCTGCTGGCTCCTGGCATGGTGCTGGGCATATTGTAGGTACTCTCCATATAACTGTGGAATAAATGTTCATCTCAGAGAAATCTGAAGTCCTGGAGATATGTTTTCTTTGGTCTGCACACCACTTAAAAATAATAATAAGTATGTTATGCATATATGCATATCAGTTTATCTCTTCCCGTGCCCCCCCTTCCCCCTTCCCTCCGAGTTTCATCTGTCTGTTCCCTACTTTCATGTCTCTGGATCTATTTTGTTCATCAGTTTATTTTGTTCATTAGATTCCACATATAAGTGAGATCATGTGATACTTGTCTTTCTCTGACTGGCTTATTTTGCTTAGCATAATACTCTCCAGGTCCCTGCATGCCATCTCAAAGGGTAAGAGATCTTTCTTTTTTGCAGCTGCATAGTATTCCATTGTGTAAATGTACCACAGCTTTTTTATCCACTCATCTACTGATGGACACTTGGGCTGTTTCCAGATCTTAACTATTGTAAATAGTGCTGCTATGAATGTAGGAGTACATATATTCTTTCTGGTTGGTGTTTCAGGATTCTTCGTGGGATGAAGGTGGGGGGTGGCAGGAGGGGGAAGGAAGGAGTCAATGAGGAAAAAAGGAGGGACATCTGTAATACTTTAAACAATAAAGATGAATTTAAAATAAAACAATAATAGTAATAATAAATATGTTGTTCATGTTTATGATTTCAGAAATCTCACAGGGTAAAAATTAAATTATTGGCTTCTCTTTAAAAATCAAAAGATCTGGCCCGGCTGGTGTGGCTCACTGGTTGAGTGTTGACCCATGCACCAAGGGGGTTGCCAGTTTGATTCCCAGTCAGGGCACATGCCCAGGTTGTGGGCCAAATCCCCTGTGGGGGGCATGCAGGAGGCGGCCAATCGATATTCTCTCTCATTGATGTTTCTATCTCTCCCTCTCCCTTCCTCTCTCTCTAAAATCAATCAATAAATAAAATATTTTTAAAAAGTCAAAAGATCTGGCCACACTAGGCTTGAGTTGAACTTCACACAACCGTGAGTTGAAACTGAGCAGTGGCTGTCCCCTTAGGGCAAGACGTTCACTTTTCAGTTAGTCCCAGTCTCTACCCCTCCCTAGTTATTTTTGCCTCACACCCTGCACTCTTCACTCATTTATAAAACCGACTTTACCCTTTTTTTGGCATTTTGCACATCTTGATTCCATGAAACCAAGATCCTCATCTACTTTGGGTTGTCATTCCCAGCTCGGGTACTGAAGTGGTTTTCCATCATCCAACTTTGCCATAGCCACGTCTCGCTCCCCAGTCTATTCCGAAAGGGCAAAAGAGGTGGGAGAAGGATGCTTCTTTTGGTCCATGGAAAAGGAGCTAAAGGAGAGATCTGTCTTCTTCTGGCATATCAGGTGTTGGCTCTGGAGAGAGGCAGGATACTAGCCGGGGTGGGCAAACAAGGCAGCTGGGAATGGCAGCTCCTATAATTCAGCCAGCAAAAGCCTTTTCAAAGCCTACTTTGCATAAGACGGTTTCGCTGACCACATTAGAGTCACAGGGAATAGTTACCTCTGGAACTTCCTTTCTGCAACAGTAGCACCCTGTTTAAGGGAACCGAGAATGGAATACGATCGTCTCATATATATGCTGCCATGAGGTTTCAGACGACTGAACTGGCATGAGCTTTCAACATTGAAAAAATAAATGAAAGCTCTCTGGAAATAATAGGAGCACTGTGTCCTGGAACCCGAAGAATAATAATCCCAGGCCATCAGTCATCCAAGTTGAAAACAGTTTCTTCCTCTCTCTTGGCTGTGCCTGGGATGACATGACACAGACCCTTGGTGCAGGCGTGATCTGAACCACGGCCAGGAACACAGAAGAGGCTGCTCCCACCGCTGCTGAAATGCCGTGGAAGATGGGGGACTTTTCCTTCACAAACTGTGAGGGTCATTTCCTTTGTGTGAATAGGAAGCATAGTTTGGGAAGACAGATTGTAGTTCATGAGTCCTGAATATCTAGAGGATTCACAAGAATATGAACTCTGTATAGAGAATTTGGATAGTCAGAGCCCACTAAGTTTTCTCCATGCGTGGCCTCCCAACAATCGGAAGCAGCGGACACTGTCCTTACACCTACGTCACGGGTGGCCAGGCCGCAGCTAGGCAGGATAAGGTCACCAGGCTCGTGAGCAGCAGGTCCTATTTGAACCCGGGTCTGTCTGTCTCCAAAGCCCTGGCTCCTAGCTTTTACTCTCTTACTTCCCCGTTCATTCACTTCACAAATACATATTTATTGAAGACATACTATGAACCAGGCATTGTTCTAGGTGCTTGGGATACAATGAGGAACAGATCAGATGAGAGGCCCTCCAAGAAGCCACATTCAACCCAGTGTACCTGCAGTGTAGACAAGCCCACACTCCCCAGGTGAGAAGACCGTTTCCAGGTAGACCTCACTTCCAAAGTCCCTGGTAAAGGTGTGCATTTGGGGAGAGGTATGAGCTGAGTTACTCTAGAGTCATTTTTTAAAGTAAATTCAAGGAGCTAAAAAAAAAACCTTCCTGCTGAACTTGAAAATGTGGTTGAGTATGTTCTATCACTTTTTCCTGGAGGGAAAAAAGAAATCCCCCAATTTTAATTCCCTTCTGAACTCAGCCACATGTTGAGATAAGGAGGGTGCGGTTATAAATCAACTCAGCTCCCTTGGGAGAAAAATTATAGTAATAAGCTTTAAAAAAAAAAAAAAACGATGATAATAATAAGCTATATGATTTCAAAGTGACTCACCACCACTCCCTCCCCCTCCTTTATTTTTTTGACAACTGAAATTGATTTTGAAAGGAAAGGCTGTGGAGATTTTTGTAGAATACAATCCAGACGTTCTAAATCTAAACCCTCTCACCAAAGAGACTGCAGATCTGGGAGCCTGGGCTCTGTTGATAATGCCCTACTCTGTGCTGACACACTATACCCACCACCACATGTCAGTCAACGTGCCGGAGAGCTCCTAGATGAAGGAAATAAAGATGGAACGCTATGAAGACTGAAATCAATACAGCTTTCTTTTACATTTCCCAATAGTCTCAATAACTTCAAAGAAGCAGATATGAATATAATTAATGAGTAGAGCAAACACCAAGTGAAAAATAAATCTGGCCCTTGTTTTACGAGCACCGCTAGCATGATGGATTTGGAATCGCAGACATGTTTGTCTGCAAATCTGACTGCTCACTCATTTCCAAATGGCATAGAATTTTAGCGCGATTGAAGCCGCATCAGCCTGGGTGCCCCTTAGGAAAAATATATTGCTGGAACTAGTGGGTACCCAACTAAACAGAGCCCGTGTACCGCCTCTGCAAGCTAATCCTGCTTTAAAATATGTATGTTCTTAGGAATCGGACTAACCTGAATGAAAACAATGCTCAGAGGAAATTCACACTTCTGTTTGGAAAAGAAATAAGAGCTCTCACTAGGAAATGGGCTCGAAAGCTACAAAAGAACATGGCTTTGGGTGTGGTTCTAACTCTGTCTCTCCTTGTGTGATCCCCTTATGGAAATTCCTCAAAAGTTCTGATTCTCCTGTTTCCTCATCAGTAGTAGTAGTGATGATAGTAATAATGCAAGTATATTTATTGGGTGTTCATGATGTTCCTGAAACTGACCCTCTTCTAAAGGCTTCATACATTTATCTCTTTTAACCTTCACCACAGCCCTATGAGGTAGTTCTGTTATGCCCCCTTTTTACAGATGAGGAAACTGAGGCTCAGAGAGGTACAATGACTAGCTCAAGCTTTTATGTCTATGAAAGCCAGCATTCTGAGCAAAGCAGCCTGCTCGGAGCCTCCATTCTGAAACACTATTCTCTTAGGGCTGGCTGTCAGGAGGTCTCAGATACGAATTCTCCATCAACTCTGGCTAAGTTGGTTTACTCTGTGTGTCAGCTTCCTGGTCTCTAGACTGATAATAATAATACTTGCCCACCTCATGTCCTGGACTTGGTATATTTGGCACGTAAAGTCAAAAGCAAGGAGGAAATGAATGACAAATTGCTATGGTTTCTTCATGTGTGATACAACCAGAAGAAAATGGTAAAAAAAAAAAAAAAGTCCTAATTGCTTATAGCCTCACGAGATACCAAGGCCTGGTACACCGGTCCCTTTGCTCCTAACCTTCTTAGCCCTTTGTGGCCAATTTAAGTGACAAACTATTCACGTATAGCGTAACAGGTCTACATAGCAAGAGTAGAAGAGTTCTGGAATCCTCCATGCATATAAACGGTGTGGAATCAAACAAAGGCATTCAGGCCTTGGAGTGACTGTGAAAAAAGCTAGATTATTAACAAACTTCATATTCGGGATCAAATGCACTAGTGTGTGCTCTATAGTATTGGGCTGTTATTTGGCCCCAGAGACAACCCTCTTTCTAAGACATCTGCCCAGGAAGGACTACAGACACATGAATTTAGCCAGAAAACGTCCTGGCCAGTGAAGCAGGCTCATTGCAAGACTTACACAGAGGAAAGAGAAGTAACAGTTTGTCCTAGTGATTGTCACAAAAGATATTCTTTCTTTTAAGTGAGTTGCAAAAATGCACCCTTAAATTATAGTCAGATTAAAAGACGTGCGTAAATCTTGACTCAACTGGCTGCTCAGTCTTCACAGGGCAGGAAGCAAGAGCGAACTCTGGGGAAGCGATGGGCATGCCTGAGAGGGACAAAATGGGGAGGACCTGCTCCTTCTCGGGTCTGACCAAGGAGCTGGCCCCAGGCAGAAGCAGCATCCTGGGTGCCCACATCTGCTCCAACGGCAGAACCACAGAGGCACTTGGCTATGAGCCCAGCAAAATTAAAACCATCGGGCTGAGCCAAATGGGCTGGGGTAGGGGGTGGTTGAGGGTGGGGGGAAGGACAGCTCACATGAGCCACCCCTTACTGTTTTTTATGTGGTAAGGAAATCTAAGATCTAATCAGTAGCCTTAATTGAAAGGCTCAGTGAGGGGGATCTTGCAGCTCCTCTTCCTGCCATTAATTTAAATTTTAGTCCTCTCAAGCATACTGACGGGAGTGAAGGTGATGCGTGGGGACCAGCCATTCTAACTCGTGTGGCGGTGGAAAGGGGGGGAAGCTCTTCCGCACTGAAATCCGCAAAGCCTCTGAGGAGCAGGTGCGCCGGTGGCGTGGCAGGTATGCAGAGCCCCGTCCCCTCAAAGCTGTCCATCTCAAGAGCCATAGTTTTCTACCTCTGCACACTGGCTGCCACAGCCCCGCTTCTGCCCCAGAAGGGAGACCTGGCCCACTGCACGGTTCCTCAGCCACCTTTCTGAAGGCCACATTCATAAGGCATGGGGGTTGGGGGTGGGGGTAGACAGGGGAGACCTGGCTGGGGAATGGGGGGTTGGGGAAGGGTCCAGAAGATTGGGAGGCAGGAAGAAAGTGAACCTGTAGGAGATTTAAAGGAACGCTACCTACTCTTCATCCTCCTTTATTTTTGCAATGTTGAATGCTCCTATTCTATTAAACGCTAAGTTAAAATCTGTGGTCATGCTAACTGAGCTACCGCTTTGGTGCACACTGCTTGCTGTTATACAGGACGAGCTACCTTCTGCGGGAATTAAGACTTTAATAGTGTCTCCTTTATGCTTTCACCAGTTTAAAGCCGGCGCAAAGCATAATTATGGCAAAGGCTGTTCGTGGATCAGGTGGTGGCTTTTGCGGCCTTACTGTGTGCCAGACTCTTCCTCCGTTTGGCCGTGCTGGCTCCTACCATCTTCTAATACCTGGTCCTCTTTTTGCTTGACGGCTTTAGAAGTTACAAGGATAGTATCTGAATCCAAATTAAAATTTTTTTTTCTTTAAAAGAAATGGAAAGAAGAGTAGTTTCATTGTAGGAGTGGCACATTTCACTCCAGACGAAGCAAACAGGAAAGACACCCAAAAGCATCTATGGTTTTGAAAATCTCGGAAAGCCAAATCGACCCCCAATCCACTCGAGCCCTGCCTCGGATGCAGTGGGCCTAGTCAGTCACTTCCCCGCCTGAGGATTTCCACCTGAGAAACATGAAATAATCGCACTTACTCATCTCAGGATGGCAATTGCTGGATTTAACAGCGCCCTGAAAATGAGACTCCTGGGTTTAATGAAGCATTTCATTCAAAGGTTCATTTGGCTAATAAAACCCCTGTTTTTCACTTGTGTTTGAAGCTCGTCTATTATTCTCTCGCGTGTGGTTTGAACCAGTTTTCTGTGAGTTGTGGCCGCTCCTGAGGAGGGATGTGAATGGCACTTATTAGGAAGGGAAGAGCTCATGAATTCAGATCGTTCTTAATGCTGAAATGAGCTGTAATGAAGGCCTGAGATCAAAGTGCTCGAGGAGCCGATGAGCAGGCCGCCCTGCTCAGTCCGGCTGCTGCAAAGGAGGATTAGGCAACTTCACACAGGAGCCAGAAAGGGGTCCACAGGCGAGCCTGCCCTGCATCTCATTGTTTATGGGCCCCACGGAGGAAAGACACTTTTACCAGATACACAAATAGTCTCCCTCCGAGAAGACGAAGGTGAGGGGAGGGGGGGCGGGCGTTATCAGATATTTTCCACAGGGGAGAGAAAGGCTTTAAATGAGTATCAAGAAGAACAGAAGCAAGGCCATTCTTAACTCCTCGGGAGGGGGATGGGAGCCGGGGGAAGAACGCAGACCCAGAGAGAGGAAAGGGAAGGGAAAGGAGCAGCAACCACGAACACCGCCAACCTCCCCTTAGCCCCCTGAGTAAGCATAGACCCTCCTTTCAGGGAGAAGCACACCCCTCTTTTTCTAAATACTAAATGAACATGAAGCAAAGCAGAGTGCCTGCGTGGCGGCCAGGTCCCTCCCTGCCATGCGTTACAGCGGCAAGAGGCGGAGGGAGTGGAAAGCAGGTGCGTGGGCCTCAGCTCCAGCGTTTCCCTCTCCTCCTTGAAAGATGTCAAGGGTTGTTTGTCACCTCTCTGGAAAAAGCAGAGACGTTCTCTCGGAGGATGAATGAAAGACGAGTACAAAGAGTTAATTTGAAACCAATCAAGCCCTGTGTGCGTCTACGGGCTGCAGAAATCCTGCTATTTTAATGATGAATTTATTTTCAAAGCAGTGCCGATTCTTTTGAGGGGAATTCCACCTCTCACAGCTGCACGGTGTGCCCTGCAGTGTTGAGTTTTCTCGCCCACCTGCTCTTTGTGAGACAGTGTGGACTTCCCAGAGCTGAGCGCGTGCCAAGCTGGCTGAGCCGCCCAGGAGCCGTCCTCAGCCTGCAGCCACCTAAGTGTCAGTGAATACGCCGCAAACCCCTGCAAAACGGGCAGAGCAACTTGTGGAGACACACAACCACGCGGCAAAGCCGCAGACTCCCTCTCACCTTGCAAAGGACCCTCTTGCATTTTCTATGGTTGATCTGTTAACCTAACTTGGCTTCTCCGCTGCCCTGTTCAAAAGCAATTGCATTGAAAATATTATTTACAAAAAAAATCTAAAAACATCACACCTGAAAAACGCTACACAAAATTCCTGTTTCGTAGTCCAAGTACAACTCCCAAAGAGACCAGAGGATTCTATCTACTTTAACTGGAATAGCGCTGAAATGTTTGTTTTGAAATAGCACCTAGCCATGACTCTGAAAGCTCCACTTAATAGCTTTTGGTCCCCCCCACCCCCATACACACACACCTTTTTTAAATTCTTTATTCAAATACATCTAATTGTAATGTTCTGGAATTTAAGTGAGGTTGCTATGCATTTGGTTATCAACAGAGAATCTCTGGATTAATGCACAGACACACTGATAGGGCAGAATACTGTCCCGTTGCTCCTTTGAGGGCACCCACACAGTTCTCTTAACTAGGAGGACGGTGGGATCCGACCCTTGGCGGCAAAATGCACCCTGTTCCCCTCTGTAAAAAGATTTCTCCTTCTAGCTCCTCGACTTACTATCCATTATCAGGGTTACGGCAAACAGAGTAAAAGGGAAACATTATATCAAATTACCTATTTTATAATTATGATTCATAGGGAAAATGCACAATTTATTCTAAATTAAGTTTAATGAAATGTCAATGGCCTAACCTTTATCCTTTTCTTTCAACCTTAAGCCTAATTTTACTCACCTTTACAGTTCTCGCAAAGTTGAGCAAGGATCTCAAAATGAGGTGTTGGACAATTTCTCTGTGCACTACGGCAGTGATAGTAATAGTGATAATAATAGTAGTAATAGTAATGCAGGACTAAATGAATTTCACTGAACTTCATTGAATAAGTTTTGATATTATTACCCTAGAGCATCAAGCTCCATGTGCTGTCTTTCTATCACTTCTTTGCTGTGAATAAGACGAAGATCATTGTTTATGTTATAGCATCATATAATTTAGAAATCTATAAAATGCAGCTCAGTAGTGTTACTCAGACAGCACTTTAAAGATTTCGGGATACAGCATGCTTCAGTGAAGTATCCAATTTGTTCCTATTGAATATATAGGACTTGCATACCCCCAGGTACTTGCAAAGAACAGAATTTTCAGGACGCCTCCATGAGCTCTCATCCCCACCTGCAGCCTTAAAGTCTCAGGGGACTCACCACTGCCTGTTTTGTCACGTGCGCAGGCTGGCCGGCTGGCAGACTGTGCAGACACACCTGTTACAGAGGAAATTTCCCTCGACCATGGAAGTGACCACATGGCAGTGGCATTCTGTTCTCCCCGCACTCTCCTTTGCCAAGACTTGAGCTTAACACACAATGCAATCACCTGGATCAATTATTTTAGTTCAATTTACCTAAATATTTAAATATATTCTTTCCATTACAGAGCTTAATTGCTTCCAACTGAAACTCTAAAGCAGAATCAAATAGGAAGCTTGTAAATCCTCGTAGTGAACCTACCAGTTGTGCTTCCTCTAATTATGGGTCTCAGACCAAAATCTACTTGTTGGGGGTGTAAATGAACAAGCCCTCTGACTCCTGATGCAATTCTTCCCCTGTGTGCCATAGGCTAGGAAATTATTCTAGAAATACCACAACAGTAATTTGGAGTTTAGCCCCACTTCATATTTTAAGAATCTCAAAGTTGTGCTTTGAATGCTTTAAAGATCTGCTTATAGGTGTTTGGCTAGACCGGATGGTTCCCAGTGGTCTCTCAAAGCCTGGCACAGTGTATGGCATGCAGTAGGTTGAAGCAAAATTGGTTCCTTCCCAGCATCCATTTCACCACTCCTCCAATGGGTAGCAGCTGTGTAGTTTGTATGGGATTGTCTACCTTTTCTCCAAATCCAGGGGTGGACCCTAAATAGTATAGACCAATCAATAGAACACCAATTTTCTATCCACATTGATTGGTTTAGAGAAGGCACATGACCCAATTTGGTCCAATGGAAGTGAAGCTCAGAACTTTGCTGATTTGTGGAGAAATTCTTTCTCACTCAGGACAGAGTTGTGTGCAGATATGAACCATAAAGTAAAGCAGCAAAAGTCTGGGTTTAGAACCCACCCAGAGTAGAAACAGGGCTGACAGAAGAGTAAAGAAACAGAGCCCTGATCAGACCATTCCTGAAGTTGGAAATACTCCTGGATTTTTTTAGTATGTAATCCAAGAAAAATTATCTTTAGTGCTTAAGCTACTTTGAGCTTCTGTTATTTGTAATCAAAAGGCTCCAAATTGGGGGGAGGGAGTGGTAATGGGGACATCTGTAATAGTGTCAACAATAAAAATAAAGAAAAACAAAACAGAAAAAGCTGCCAAACACAAAATGGTTCAATAAATATTTATTGAATGATTGCATAGTTATATATATTGTAATCTAGTGCACATAAAAATATAACATTGTTAGCCCTGGCTAGTTTGGTTCAGGGGTTAGAGTGTCGGCCCACAGACCAAAGGGTCACAGGTTTAATTCCTGGTCAAGGGCACGTACCTGGGTTGCAGGTTCGATCCTCAGCCTCAGTTAGGGCGTGTGCAGGAGGCAACCAATCGATGTGTCTACCTCACATCAATATTTCTCTCTCTCTCTCTGTCTCTCCTCCTCCTCCTCCTCCCCCTTCCCTTCCATTCTCTCTAAAAATCAATGGAAAAAATATTCTCAAGTGAGGATTAACAAATATATATATGAATATATATTATATGTAAATATAATATATATATAATCATTATTAATCACCACATTTGTGTTATTAAAGTCTGTATCATCAGGAAGCTCTAAGGAAAGATTTGATAATTGTAAAGTACCATATTTTTTATCCATGGTAAAAGGCCATTGCCTGAGAGTGAATAGACAAAATAAGATGCTATCAATTCCTGAAAGATTTCTATGTTTCCATAGAAATAAGAGACGTTACATGTATTCACTACACAAATATGAAATGAGTCACAAAGCTTTAAATTGTTAAGTTAAAACATTTTAAACAAATACCCTAATGTTTCACCATGAGAAAAACAAGCTTATCTAAAAAATGATGATTTGTTCTAAGCCTCTCATCTGGCCTTCGAGCGCCCGGTGGCCCGCAGATGTGAGGCGCTGACCAGGGCACACACTGGCTCTAAACCCCGTAAAGGCCATTGCTACGCTAAGCTACTTGGTCCTTCCACAGATCCTAGAATGTGAACTCTAAGAGGGCAGGAACTGACTTGCTCTCCATTGTGTCCCCACACCCAGTATGTGACACACAGTGTGTGCCTGCATGTGTACAGTGTGACACACAGTAGGCTCTCAATCATTATTTGTTGAATAGAAGAGCGATGACCATTTATGACTTGAGTCTCATTTGTACTACTCTTTTTATTTAACATGGTTTTACTAATTTTTTTAGAGAGAGAAGAGAAGAGAGATAGAAACATGGATGAGAAAGAAACATCAATCGGCTGCCTCCCGCATGCCCCCTACTGGGGATCTAGCCCCAGGCATGTGCCCTGGCCAGAAATCAAACCGGGACCTCTCAGTCCATGGGGCAAGACTCAATCCACAAAGCCACACTGGCTGAGCTATTCTTTTTTTTTTTTTTTTTTTTTTTTTATATTTTAGAGAGAGAGGAAGGGAGAGGGAGAGAGACAGAAACATTGATGAGAGAAACATTGATTGCCAGCCTCCTGCACACCACTACTGGGGACTGCACCTGCAACCTGGGCATGTGCCCTGACCGCAGTGACCTCTTGATGCATGGGACGATGCCCAACCAACTGAGCCACACCAGCCAGGGCTCATTTGCACTATTCTTATTCTGAGCTTCAGATAAGAACTAGAAAGAAGTGAAAGACATAATTTAGTTAATTTGCTTTTTTTCTCCCAAGCTGCTCTTGACACTCATCAGGTTCTTGCATTCCTCTAAACTCTCTTCAGGATGCCCTCACACACCCTCACGGCATTTTTCTCAACAGAAAATATGCAGAGTCTGCCTGTGGAGAGAGGAGATCCACTCAGTCCTTAACCTAAAGAAGAGGATACGTGACCTTTTTGGGGTAATTGTGAGATCTTACGAAAGTCCTTTTACCTCTCCGGGTTTCGATTTCCTCATCCCTAAACTAGAAGGACAGAGTTGAACTGTATGAGTAGCTCTCTGAGCTGTGTTTTATGGAGCCCGGAGTATTTTGCACAGCAGGGACCCAGGCTCCTTGACTCCCATGTAAGTATAAGAAGGTTCTGAAGCTGACCGCCTGGGTGCAAATCCCAGCCCTACTCTTTCCCAGCTGCCTGATCCTGGGCACGTGACTTGACTTTTCTGCACCTTAGCTTCCCCACCTGTAAATAAAGATGCCAACAATATGTTCTTTACAGACTGTTTATGAGGACTAAATGAATTAATATATACAACCTGGTACATAAACATGTTGTATACACTTTAGATCGTATCTGTTTTATACTTTAGAGTTCCCCATGATGTTTAGATTTAAAGTTTTAAAGGTCTTCTGCTGCTAACAAAACAGAAATACTTAAATTTTTAAAAACGTTCAGAGTCTTTCATTAGAATGTAATAGGGAACACTAATTACAAAGAGTCTGGTGGCTGTTACCCTCTTCAGCCACTGTCCCACCATTGTCATTAAGACCACAGCTCCCTGCTGCCAGCCAGACTCCCTCCAGTGTTTGACTCAACACAATGGGCTCCCGCCACCCGGGCGAGCTGTTTCTTCTAAAGAAGACTGCAGAGCTGGGCAAGTGATGCCTGGCGCTAGACAGAGAAGGGCTCCCTGGCCAATCGCCTACATTCCTGTGAAGAAGGAAGGAAAGGATAAATTTCCTTAACAGTCAACACTTCAGGGAAGGAATTTTGTTAAAAGAAAATGGCGAATATCTGGAAAGATAGACACATCAGGCAGTTTGAAGTTGGCAAGGAAAGAGTGCCTGGCAGTTCGACCACTTTAAAATTCCTTTTCTGAAGATCCCATAAAAATCGAAATAAAACTTGAATGGTTGTGGTAATTATCTCCACTAATAATCTTGCTCAGAAACTTCTTTACCTGTGGTTTCACTTCCAGAACGTCCTAAAGACTACGAGGCCTCACCCTCTCTCCCATACCTGGGGAAGAAGGTAAAAGTTTACTGACATCATTCTCAGAAACTGAGACTCTGCTACAATCTATTTTTGGACTTGCCCAGTCTCTTCCGCCCCGATCTGGGTACTGATACCACCCTCTGCAAACCCTATTTCCCGAGTTTGCTTCCACAATGTTGAGCAAAATTTGGCCTACATGTACATTGTTTTCATATTTGTTCTCCCTCTTTCTCCCTCCCTTCTTTTGTTTCTCTCTCCCTTCTCTCACTTGCTCTCCTTGAGCTCACTCAGTATAAATTTTAAAAAATGTTTCTGCCTATTTCTCAGGACTAAGGTTGGACAGGGGCGTCTCTGTCCCAGAAATATGCTAAGATTAATTCAATTTGCAAGAGCCTGTAGGAGCTGTAAAGATTTATGGGCCACAGAGAAGACATTGAGCCAAGCACACAAAGTAAAGGAACTGGGCAGAGGAACGGCCAAACAGCAGTGACCCCAGATGTCACCCCCGGGCTCCAGGTGCAATTAGCCACAGTGCCTCCCTCTTGAGGTGAGAAGTGGCAGGAGGTAGGAAGTCTGTTCTGACATCAAGAGCGGTAGAAGTATTCTCTCTCCCTTTTCTCACCCCAGCCCCACTTCTAACTACCAGTCTGATGGAGGTTTTGGGGACAAATTTGGTAATCGGAAACTTCCCACACTGCCAACCTGCCTGTGCCTGGCTTAGATGACTGACCTCTACTTCTGGAGAAGGGGGAACAGATGCCCACTCTTTGCCCCGCCCCCACCCTCTATCCTCTGAATCTGTTAGAAAATGTCCAAGGATTCATAGCCTTTTTTTCACACTTGTACCCAAGCACATGTGAATTGTTTCGAGGTCTAAGGTTTAAGAGAAGACATGTCAAAATCCAGTTTCTAGAATGTTCTTCTTCTTGGTTCCAATGTAGACAGAATACTTTAGAAATAAATACATTGGTTTATTACTAGATAATTTATTACTAGAGATGTATTATTACAGAGGAAAACTTCCACCAAGTGGTCACTAGCCCCTTGCATTCTGCCAGGAGTGGGGAATTCACTACCACCAAAGGCAACTCAATCATGTTGACCTAGTTTTGTTTATTAAAACCACATTTTATTTTATTAAATAATTTTTCTTTATTAATTTTAGAGACAGAGGAAGGGAGAGGGAGAGAGAGATGGAAACATCGATGAGAGAGAACATTGATCCGCCGCCTCCTGCATGCCCCCCACTGGGGATTGGGCCCACAACCCAGGCATGTGCCCTGACTGGGAATCAAACCAGCGACCTCTTGGTGCGTGGGTTGATGCTCAACCACTGAGCCACACCAGCCGGGCTAGAAACACATTTTAATCAAATTAATATCTGCTTCCCAACTAAACATATCTATTGCTCTTTTTTCTACTTCTTAGGGTTTTACACATCATGTAATAAGCAGTTAGACAGACATAAGCAGAGCATGGACAATGGGCCAGGTGAGAAGATCACCAGGGTGGAAAGCCCCGAGTACCTAGCAAGGTACAAAAGTGGGAAAACAAGGACCTTGCCCCCAGGGTGACCTTTCCTCCTCTAGCATATCGCTGGTCATGTGGTTTGGACCCCTTGATGTTTTCCTCCCTAAGGATAACATCTAGGCCTTAGTTGTGTTTCAGCTCCAGGCCCAGAAAAGCAGCAAAACCAGACAAGTGATGCCATGGCTGCCTCAGGACCAGCTGCACTGACTAATGACCCCCTGCCCTGGTGCAGACCAATTGTGGAGACCATGAGCCTGAAAGAGCACACCTGGAAAGCTGATGACTATTCTATTGAGACCGTCCCCTGGGACCGCCCCTAGAATTTCCCACCTACAATAGAGATTGAAGACCCTCAGTACAAAGGACCAAGCGCACACTGTCCTTCTGGGGAACACGCCCATGCCATTCCTTTCCTCCTCTTCTTCCCCCACAGGCACACATCTCCTAAATTCTAAGGGATGCCACGTGACTTGCAACCAGGGGAGCAATGGGCAGTGGCAGCTTGTCCCGGGCTAACTCCCTGAACCTGTCTCCAAGGCCCCCTTTTCTCTGACTTCCCAGTGAGCCAAAGCAGCCCAGCTTAGGCTCTCCTGTTGCTTCCTCAATGCCCTTCCTTGTTTCTCTGTCCTACGTGTGCATTTGCTGCGGCCAATACATTCTTGCTTGCTTTTCTGCACTCTGTTTCTTGATTGAAATCTTTCCTTTTTGAAGACAAGCACTGAGGTTTCATCATCTTGATGGTAATAATCACATTTTGCTTCTTTGTGGTATGCATCTGCTGGGTTTGCTTTTTTATTTGTTTGTGTCTGTCTAGGACCCTAAGTCTTCTTTTGGAAGTATTCTCAATGGTGTGCATCTTAGAGGAAGGCAGAGCCCTACCTCCTGCCGTGGAAGCTGAAGGGACTGGGCACTCCTTCTACGCCTCCCCAGACAGCTAGCACCTGGTCATGTGGCCAGTTGGAAGCTCAGAGCAGGATTTTTTTTTAATCCTCTCCTGAGGATATCTTTCCATTGATTTTAGAGAGAAAGGAAGGGGGAGAGAGAGACAGAGAGAGAGAAACATCAATGTGAGAGAAACTTTGATTGGTTGCCTCCTGTAGGCTCCCCTACCAGGAATTGAACCCACAACTTTTTGGCCTATGGGACAATGCTCCAATCAACTAAGCCACCAGGCCAGGTCCTAAGCAGGATTTTTAATATTCAAGAGGAGAGAAGGGGCAGGCACAGTCCAAGACTGTCTGAGGAAGCAGAGAAGGGTCCAGCAGCAGTAGCCAGTGTGCAGCGGAGATGGTGCCTGGGCAGCATAACCACGGTCTGTCCCCTGCTGCCAGCCTCTCTTGGCTCTTGAGTATTTCCCCATCAGGCTCTCCAGTCTTAGGATGGTCCTGCAAGTCACCCAATAACCTCACAACAAATTTCTTTTTGACTAAGTTAGCCAGACTCAGTTTCTGTCATCAGCAACCATGAACCCTGACTGAAACACTTTCTTTCAAATATTTTAAGATACTTATTATGTGTTCTTGCTGTCTTTTTTAAAAGACCTTCCTACTTCCTCCAACACTTTTCCAGACGGCTCAGCTTGCTGTCCCCTGCCACCCTTGTTGCTCACCTGTCGATGTGCCCAGTTGTCACTACACACCCTGATGGGGCAGGACTAGCAGGGCCCTACTCTCTCCTTCTAGATCTAGAAAGATACTTCTGGTAATACCAGTGCTACCTCGGGTTTGTAACCACATCACTCTGTTGACTTGTACTAAGTCAAATTAACTCCCCAATTCTTTTCTCTATATAGTATATCTAAGCCTTATCTCCCTCATTCCAGTGTGTGTGTGTGTGTGTGTGTGTGTGTGTGTGTGTGTGTGTGTGTGTTAATTTGAAGTCTTAAGTCATCAACACGGTCAGAATTTCTTTGTCTTGGGGGAGTCCCAAATTCCCCAACAGTTAAGTTTCTGCCTTTTTCCTTCTATGAATGAGTCGTGCTGCACATGCCATTTGCCCAGGGGTCAGTTGTGACCTGCCCCCTTCCCTGTTTCTACTCCCTCCCAGGGGGACTGGACAGCCTTTGGTGAGCCTCACACTCCCCAGCACTGAGTCTCCATCCCTCGTGAGAAGTCCCTGCTTGTCTCCGCTGGGTCACTTGTTCGGGCCCTGCTTCAAACACACGTGCTGGACCTTAGGCCTCGGAGGTGACTGACGGACTTCTAATTCCTCGTGACCTCCAGGTTTATGTCTCAATTAAGTAAAACACATATTTCAGTGTCTTTTCTGAGTTGATCTTCGACCTGGGGAAATGGGGGATAAAAAGGATGAGATTACAGTGGTTGGGTGTTTATTATGTACCCCAGGGTGCTAAGATGCCTTGCAAGCTTGATCTAGTTTATCTTAGTCACCAGCTCTCTGTGATACGATTGTCCCAATTTCAGAGCTCAGGCAACCGCATCTGAGAAAGGATAAACAAGATCCATCAAGTGGCGAATCCAGAATTTGAACCCAGATTGTTCCTGGACTCTCCTGGCTCAGTTTTAACATGACTAATGAGAATGAATGAGAGATTAGAGCACAGAGCCCACTGAAACCTGATAGTCTCCTGAATTCATTTCACCAGTCAGCAGAGTGTGCATCTTAAGGGTAACCCATAGTCTTCGCGGCATTTCCAAGAAGTAATCTTGTTGCCTGCTCATCTCCTTATATGAAAATTGGGGTCAACATGCTTGGACAGGTATTCATCCTGGGTGGTCTTCATCCTCAAAGTACTTCTTAACAGTGAAGGTTATTTCACCAAGACTGATATGCTTTGGGCGAGAGAGGCCTCCAGTCCCTCGTGCCGCCCAGAGCTTTGACGGAGAATACAATACCCCGTTCTGAGGACCAAAAATGCTCAAATAGGAACAGGTCTAACCCTCTTCTTGGCCTCACAGTGGCCTATGCCGAAAAAAGCAGAGACCTAGGACCTGCTTAGCCAAGCCTTTTAATCCTTCTCAGACTTCTCTCCAAGAGGACAAAGCCAATTATAGGCACACACAGTCTGAAAACCTAATTATGGTCAATAGCTTGAATCATTTCTGCAACCAAACCTTTTCTATAAAGTGCTTATAAATAGAAAAATTGTCCGGTTCGAATTTCGTTTGATTGATTCTGCCAAATAGGAAGGGAAGAATAGAGGTCTGGGTAATCCACAAACGAGAAAATTGGTATCTGATGAGAGCTGATGGTATCTTCTCGGAGGTAATACAATGCCAACAGCAATGGCCTAGTTTTGTTTTGAAACCTCTCATCCTGGAACCACAACTGCTACCACTTTGGTGGCAGAAGGAAGATGTTTGTCCTTCACAAACTTTCCAACCCTTCATGTAATCTCCCAGGCCACCAAGGGGCCAGCCACATGGTATCTGCAGATGCAAAGAGAGGCCAACGGATCTCACACTAGGAATTCCTCCACTGTCCTTCCAGCGTGAGTAACAGGTCTCTTCCCTTCAGGTCGCTTTGCTTCCTTCCAGCGCAGAGAACTCCAGGCTCCATTGCCGTCTGCCGACTTCCTACCCAGACCTGACAGCACTTTGTAACTCAGCTTACACAGACTCTCCTGCTGTCTGCATTTTTGTTTGTAAAATGAGCAATCTGCTCTCGGTCCCTTGGCTCGTCTGTGAAGTCAGTCACCAAGGGGGACAGCTGGTCAGTGAAAGCAGAATTCAGATCCTCACACGCAGGGACGGCTCCTGGCCCCCGCCTGGATCCTGTGCATAGTTTTGTTCCACAGAGTTGCTCTCCAGAAGCCAAGCACCAGTTCTTCATGTGTGGGGTTTGCAGCAATAGAGAAATTAACCCAGAAGGAAGCGTTGTTGATGAGATGTTTGGGAGGTCCAGGCAAACGCAGTGCCCTCCGGGCAGCCACCTCCTTGTGAAAGACTGTCTTCTTCTTCTGAGGGATGAAGCCTGGGAGTGCGGAAAGGAGGTGACAAAAATTTGTCCTAGCTCACACTCCAGGGGTGAAATAAACCAACGCACTTGTCAAGTGATAAAGACATGGTGAGGAAATAAAAAACCGCAGCCGATGCTCATTGCCTCAACGGCTCCGACATTATCTCACCACTCATTTAGAACATATGTTCAACAGCAGCATGAGGACTCGGTCTCAACTGCGCTCTGAACACAGAGGGGAAGAGGTGAGAAAGAGTGCATGGGAAAGGCCATGTGACAAGTCCTCCAGAAATTCTGAGACCTGCTTCCCCTCCCTCTTCCTCCCAATGCCATCACCACCATCTCCACCACACACAAACTGTTTTGTCCTCAGGAACCAAAATTAACACGTGTGGCTGTCCCAGCTACCTGTGTTGGACATTTGCAAAGAGGGGCTAAAGCTACCTTGCTCTCCTCCCCTCCCCCCTCCCCTCACCTCCTCTGTCAAGGGGAAAAGGTGCAGACTCACACTCTTATCAAGCATTCAAATGATTTCATGGGAACACCACACTTTGTTCTATTCTGGCTTCCCTCACGAGGGGTGGGGGGCGGCACATCTTCAAACGCCTTCTGGCTTAAATGGTGACAGCTGCATGCAACGGGCTTGCTTACAGCCCGCCTGGTGCAACGAGAGATAACTGCAGGGTAGGACTTCAAAGACAGACCCACTGCAGTCATTCCAACAGCCTGGGGCTGCCGCCTCCAGTTGGTGGCTCCCTGCATGCAACAAGTGAGCCAAGGGAAGCTAAGAAATTAGACCTTTCCCATCCGCACTGTGAGTTATGATGCAAGAAGACAAGCATGAGCCAAGAGACGTGTTTAGGGCTTTCTGCAAAGTCCAAAACACATTTGTCCCAGACAAATGTTTGTGTCTTAGGTAGATAGTGAAGAGAACCAGCTCATCATAGCATGTCAGTTTGGTCAACACCCATTTTTATAACAGATTATGAATTACATTTTAAAAGATGAAAATGAGCTGGAAATTTTATTTTGTGTATGTGTGTGTGTGTGTGTGTGTGTGTATGTGTGTATTTCCCTGGTGTCACCTAAATTACCCATCTTTGCGGAAATCATTTATTAAAAGTTGGCTCTGTGTTAAAATGTCTGGTGGCCTTTGATCTTCGACTAAGGAGCCGTTATGGGAGAAACTGTCACACAGAAGATTCAAGAGATGACTTGAAATCCTCGGTTCCTTGCAATGGGTAGCACAGATGGCTGTTTAAGGAACCACATTAAAGAGTCCCCGTGAAAGGTAGTTATTTCCTGTCTTCTCCATCTGGCAGGTCCTGAAGAAATGCACCCCAAGGAGCAGACTCAGTGTGACATTGTGTAGATATATGTGGCTACTGATGCTTTGGGTGAGGCTATTCATTTTGATAAATTGCCCTGTTCGGCCCCACCCACAGTGCAGCCCCCATTCCTCCTTTCCACGTGTCAAACTCCTAATTGAACACGGGCACATTTACATAACCTCTAAGCCTTGGTTTTCTTGTCTGTGAAATGGGAATGAAAATATCTTGTAATAACTGTAACAAGTTTGTTTTGTTTCAATTAGGTTGAGTAGGTTCAGCAACTTAAAAGGAGCCTAATTAATAAATAAATTATGATATAGTCATATGATGGGATATATGGAATTCAAATGATGGACTATAAGATCATCAAAAATGTCTTAAGACATAGGAAAAATATTACACTGATTGTTAAGTGACAAGAGCAAAGGTTTTGAAGAGTAAATGAGATAATCCGTGTAAAATGATTAGTAGAGTGTATCAAACGGTCAGCATGTAAAACATTTCAGTCATTATCACTTTTGCCTCTCCCCAGTCCCCAGATCAAATACCATCTCCCTTATGAGGCCTTGCCCAGTTGTCCCACCCAGAGACAGTCTCTCCTTACAGATGCATATTCAACCAGCCTGTGGCACTTATCCTTGTGCACCTTGAGTTATATTAATTTATGTCATGTTTGTGTCACAAACATTCCTTCTTGTTTTGCTTCAGTTAACTTGAGTTGGCCCCTGCAAGTCGAAAGGGAGCTTAACTAATAAAGTATGGTGCATTCATATGATGGAATATAACCCAGAAATGTCTTAAGACATAGTTAAGACATAGGGAAAATGTTATATTGAAACTGTTAAGTGAAACAAGTGACATGGAAAACTGTTAATACAGTATGTTTACAAGCAATAAGAGAGAACACCACCTCCACCCCCCAAAACTGAAAAAGCACTGCTAGGAAACACACTAAATAATAACAGTGGGAGGGGCTCAATGAGGGGGAAAGGGGGCGACATCTGTAATACATTCAACAATAAAGATAAGTTTAAAAAATAATAACTGGATATTATTTGGGCATAAGCTTGGAGCTGATTTTTTTATTGCTTCTCTTCACATATATATTTTTTAATTCCCCATTTCTACTAATCAGGAAAACAAAAAATAATATGCTCCTTTTTAAAGAGCAAATTGTGTGCCCTGGCTGGTTTGGCTCAGCAGTTGGAGTGTCGGCCTGTAGACGGAAGAGTCGCGGGTTTGATTCCTGGTCAGGGGCACATGCCTCAGTTGCAGGTTTGATCCCGGCCCCTGTCGGGGTTGTGTGGGAGGCAATCAATCAATATGTTTCTCTCTCACATCGATATTTCTCTCTCTCCCTCCATCCCACTCTATCTGAAAAAAATCAATGGAAAAATATCCTCGGGTGAGGATTAAAAATAATAAATAAATAAAGAGCCAATTGTGAGGTATGAACATGGGGTAAAAAAAGAAAAAAAAGCAAGAGGTTAGGGAGGATTTCATGGGTTTCCGATTTCATCTCTTCATCCAACAAACATTTTTTGGAAGTACTATAAGTATGAAGCTTTGATAAATGCTATAGAACAAAACAGATTTAAGCCAAGTTATGGCCTCAGGAGTCTAAATATTTAGTTGGGGAGGTGAGACATACAAGTGGGGGTAAGAATACAGATAGCATCAGAGGAAGAGACAAGTGATTTCAACAGCAAGAGCTGCCTATAGGAGTTCTGACCTGCCCACCACGCTGGGCGTGGCTTCACAAAGAGGCAGTCTCAAGGACTCCTTAAGCTGGGACAGGCTACACGGCCTCCCTGATTAAAGAAGTCAGGAGTGGAATGATTAAATTAAATCCATATACCTAACATTTTTATTTAAATCCCTGATTTCAAATGTTTTCCCCATCGATTTTTCTCCAGAGTTGCTAACAAGGAGCAAAATAGCTTGAGTGTGAATTCCATCAGTTTTTGGTTGACCTACAGGCCAACACGGCAAGTAGCAGGAGAAAAGGAAGCAGACCTGAATGGCCTCACCCAGCTTTTCCCCTCACAGACCATTCAGAGTTATAAAATTTGATTTTTTTAATGCTAAAATATTTGCAATTCTGCGTAAATTTTAGAAAATTAAGCTTTTCCTGTAATGTTTCTGAATAGGAAATTTATCTGGTTTCCTTAAGGCTATTAGAAGTAATTTAACCCTCTACTTTGTTTTAGCCAAAAATTTCTACACCCTCTGCAAAGCATCTAAATTTATCTCTTATGTAAAGGTGAAAACATTTTTTACTTAGATGGAAATTGTATCCATGTCCAAAGTTTCTAGAGTCTCCATTCTACTAACTAATGGGAAAGTTGATCATAAACCATGGCAAGTCCAAATAGTTGGTTATTCCTCTGTGTCACATGTAGGAAGGGTCATCAGAAAGAGGAGAGGTACCCTCATGGTCCTTTTCAAAGAACCAATCGTATCAGTGCTATCAGGAGTGGTCCCAGGGAGGCGGAACAAATACGTGGGTTGGTCAGAAACCTTAGCAACCACAACCTACTCCACCAATTTAATCAAAAATGACACTTAGGGCAGAAATTGACTTTCAGAAAAGTAAGAGGCTACTTTGGTCAAGGTCAGGACATTTTGATACTTCCCACCAACTCTCAACACAGAGATTTGGGCTTTCAGAAGGCTCCCCCCATCAAAAGTTCACTAAGGAAATACATATTTCTGGGTTCTGGAGAAAACCCAGTGCCAATGTTTAAATGGAAATGTTGATGTCACCGTTAGCAACACCTTTTATCAGATTCTTAGATGCAGTATATGAAGGTGGGTACTCTTGAGGAATTCTCATCTTTATGTATAGCCAGGGATCAGCAATGACATTCTAATGCTGAATTCATCCCAGCCTTCAGGACCAAACAGCCTCTTAACAGAAAAAGTCAGTCGCGGCCTGTGCCCAGAGCAGCTGAATCCTGGCTGCCGCTCAGAACTCAGTCCAGCCCTCCCTCCTTCTCTGGGGCTTCCCAAAACCTTCTGTTTCAAAGACAAGGCCAGAGGTTGCCTCACACTCAGCCAGAAGCTTGGTCAGATGCGGGAGGTGTCTCAGCACAAGAGAGCATAGATTTACACCGCTTAATCTTATCACCCCTTGGTTTACAGGACTGAAACTAGAGCCTCCGAGGCAGTTTTCTGAAAACATTTTTTCAAGTCATTAAAAATATGCATAATATTATCAGTTACCATTTATAGCTTCTGTATTTCTAGTAACTGGCATTGTTGTTACTTCAGGCAAGCCAGAAAATAAGCATGCCAGGAACTGACATGGTGTGTTATGTCACCAAAACAAAAGCGCTCACACTGATAAATGTCAGGTTGGCTTCTTTGTGGGTTTCCCCCTTCCTTCTGCAAGTTACAGCTTTTGTCTTCTTTTCCACTCTCAGTACGGGGTAAGGCGTTGAGCAATACAGAAGCTGGAGTCTCTTTCAAAGATACCTGCGTTCTGAAGGTAGGGGGTTTATGAAACGGCCACAACCTTGGCAGAGTCAAGAACTAACCGTTTCCTCTGCCTTAGATCTACTAATCTAATAATGTTTTTAAATAATTGATATTCCTGGGAATCGTGCTCATCTGGCATACTCATCATGTAGAGAGGAAAAGACATGATCTCTGCATGCCCTGGAAGTCCTGGGTGGTCAGGGCTGCTTGAAGGAGGGGAAGCCAGCTGAGACTTTCTCAAGTGGCAGTGAGCAAACAAGGCGGCGTCAGGAGGAAACGTGAAAGCGAGGGAGGGTGGTGACAGAACTCTGCAACACCAGGCTGCAGAAAGCCTGGTTCTTTCCCTTCCTCACCTCCCACTCTCCCACTCTTGGCATCTGCTTCTTTTATTGGCTGATCTAGTGCCATTGCAGACCAAATAGGAAAAGGACATCTCTGCTGGGGCCATTTGCGCTGGTTTTTGTCTTCCCTAAACCTAACCCGCATTACTGCTTTTGTAAAAGAGGAGCTAGGATTATTCTCGGGTTTGCGTATGTGTGTGTGATTTGTTGATACTTATTTCCTCTCTGGGTGGATGGCCACATGCCGTCTGAAGTATAAACAAGTATGCACATATATTAGACATGAACAACTACCCATGGTGGTAAAGACTGCTAGACATGTACCCCAAATCTCTTTCCTTTTTTTCCTGAACACACAGCTAGAAACATTTTGAAGAAAAGACACTCTGACCAAGTACACTCACCATGGACTCTTCTGTGAGCAAGAAATTAACTGCTACTGTGTTCAAACCATAATACATTCTTCGTTCTACTTGTGATAGCAATTTACCCGAACTTAACAAAGACACTCACAGTCACATCTTATATCAACACACACACACACACACACACACACACACACACACACCTCCATCTCCGCTGTCTTCAAAGATCTTTTGAAAGTTAGGAAAACATTTAGCGTTCTAAGAATAGATTGCATCCGAAGACTATTTTCCAGTTGTCAAAGCACTTTCATGTATATTCCCTCATATAATCTTTCTAGCAATTTTGCAAGGCAGGTAATTACAGTTTGCAGGTGAGCAATCTCGGCTAAGCTAGTGAAGTGGCTCTCAGAAAGTCGCATAAGCAGTAAGAGAAACAGTTTTAGGTTAGGCCTCAATCCAGAACTCCCCCTGGAAAGCCCTTTCCCCTGCTCTACACCCCTTCCCAGAGCTCAGCTCAGGCCTCCCCTCCTGCAGACTTGCCCCAGCCACCTCCACCCCAGTTAGAACTGACTGTCTGTTCTTCTGTGACCCACTTAGCCCTGCATGTACATCCACACAAAGGTACTTCCCACATTGTATTATATTTATTTATTTACATGGACTCTAAGCGTTTTGAGTGAGGGAAGCAGATCTTATTACTTCTTAGACCTACCACAGAATGTGACTCCAAGTCAACCGCCATCCACCAAAATGGTAACTTACACAGTTCCCAAAGTATGAGAACAATTTGAAAGGAGCCTCTAATTGTGCAAAGCAATGTTTCCTTTGATAGAATTTAAGCATGATTAACAAGCTCAACAAAGTTTTTAGAAGTTACATATGAATCAACGAGGCCTTCCTAATTTTGAAAGCTAGCTGGAACACACGTGATTCCCGTTTGGGCCAGAATTGCTTTGGTCTGTTTAGACAAAGTCAGTTTTGACAATGGGAAATGACATGAAATAGTCCTAAATAATTTCAAAATGCGATTCTGTAAGTGAGCATTCACATAAATACACACACAAACACATCTAGCCACATATTAACGAGGGGGAAAAAGACATTATTCTCTCCATTTTTAAAAAAATTCTCACTTTTTAAATGTGTTTATTTCTGTTAAAGGAATGCTTCCCATGGCCCCACACCTGCACCAGTTAGGAGCAATGACAGTCACCGAGTGTCCACTTGATTATAAGTAAGGCACTTTGGGGTAGAGACCCATTACATCTCCATGAGCCATGCACGTAGTCAGACCTAAGTCTCATAGGCTTAAATCCTGGCAGCAAAATGATTAGAAAGGACCCTCACCTCCTTCTACCAGAGATCTGAGACTTCGCAGAAGGCTCCAGCCCCATGAAGGCAGATACAGACTGAAGAAGGATACCTGTGTCCTGTAACGTGGGAAATTCTAAAAGACCCACCAGTTGTCATTCCCAGAAACAGAACTGGGAAGGATGAGCACAACTCTTGCCAATGTTGGTTTTCTAGAACATGCCTTGGGCGTAGTGAGGAAGAAAGAGAGGGGAGGGGGATCAACTGGTGAGCATTCCTGGCTGAAAGACAAGATTCCAATAAGCTGTTTAGCCTTTGGTTTCAGCGTTCCCAAACATCATAAAGATTTCAGCTCTTGTAAAAGGGGAGTCAGTTGTTTACAATAGACTATTCTGGAGGGAGTGGGTGTGTCTCATGAGGCAAATATTTGCCCATAGGAGGTAATAAAATTGAATTAAGCTCTTACCCCACCGCTGTGGTCATCAATGTGACTAGCTCACTCAAGTCTATTTTCAGATCCTGTCAGGCACGAACATTGACATGAACCTGGCATTTTTCCTTAAGAATATATAATTGACCTTTCAAGTTCGTAATCTCGTTTATCAGAGCGGATGGCAGGGGTTTATGCAGAATAGTTTGCATACCTCTTTGATTTCAGCCCCCTGAGAACCCAAACATGCATCCCACCCAATCCTGTTTTATTTTCGCCATATCCTGTGTTGTTGAATGGGCCTCTTGTAAAAATTCAATGTAACCCCCCCACCTCCAGTTTTTTTTTCTGATGTTCTAAACAAATCTTACATCAGTTTTGTAAAATGTGCAGTTCTCTTACATTCCTCAGTCAGACGTTAAAGGTCACAGTTCTAAAGCGTTGGGGAAATCTGTGTGGACAAGGACGCACACGGGTGAAAGCGAGAAAGCCCTGTAACAGGCAGATGAGCAAGCTTTACCGGCAAGCTTGGACTCCAGAAAATTTTGGATAGAGGTGGGTGGGAGTGTACAGCTCTGGAGTTTTCTTTCATTCACCCTCCACTTAAGTTACATCTTTTAACTAAACCTGATGGCAAACAAGGTACTGACCAACAGCAGTCTTTCTCATCACAGCCACAGGGAAACGGAACCAGAGAATGTCAGCTACCCAGGAGGAACCAAAACATCAGTGGAAGAGCTGGAAAATGAAACAAGTTCAGGGCCTGCTTGCCCCCCTCAGAGCTAAAGCCAGCCATTGAAACCTTCCTTAGCGCTTTCCATTGTACGCTTTAACTGTCAAGCTCAACCCCTTCTCATCTCAGCATCTCCAAGCACCATCATGTGATTACGTTCTCCTTTCACAAACATTCATAAAACAGTGTTTCTCCTACCCATCCATGCTTTACCTCTAAATTACCTTTCAAGTCAGGTCAGGTGCTAACAAGAATCCAAACCACTCTCTGTGTGGGTCTGAATGACGAGCACAATCCAAAGAAAGACACCAAAGAAGCCCTCAGCTCTGCTGCTATAAATTATTAGTGAAATAAACACAGACAATATTCCAGAGACAGCCTGTGCTCAGGGGTTGGATGTGTGACTCAAAGTAGCAGGCTCCCAATATCAAGAGGAGTCGGAAGATTGGGGTGTGAGGCTAGGAAAGGGATTACATGTCATAAGAAAAAGGAAATTATGTTGATAATGATTCCTGGAGTCACTGCCAGCAACATCAGCCAACTTGCCTGCAGCTTCGTCGACATGTGCCAACTATAGGTCCAATGCTGTCAGGATTAAGAACACTCTCCACACAGATCAAAGGAAGCCCCTCAGAATAACTTTTTTTAATTCAATACAAATACTGCCCCCCAAATAAGAGATCTCCAGACTCCTAGACTTAACATATATGAGAACAATTTTATAGGAACCTGGGGCTAATCCTTAATACCACCTGAGACTCATTTGTTTATTAATTGTATTGGTTGGGCACTTATAGTATGCAATGTATTTTGCTTTGTGTGTGCAGGAATCAAAGCTGGCAAAACTGGGAGGCAGGATAGCATCACATTTAAAAATATAGGCTCCGGTGGAATTCAAATCTTCGGCAGGTCACTAAGGTGTGTTACTGAAGCCACCTCTACTTCATAGGGTCATTGTAAAGATGCAATGATAATGTGTGTACAACACTTGGCTGAGTCCCTGGCATACAGAAATACCCAGCCCGTGTTAGTCATGATTTTAAACCAACATTTCCAGAGTATAGGCAAAGTTTCTGAAGCAGAAGAAAAAGTACGAGATGGGTTATCCAGATCCTTAGCACTCAAACCTATTCCCTCTTCGCACACACACAATACTCATAGAATGCTCAGACTTTCTCTAAGTAAATATTTGCAATTAAGTTTATTTATTCATTTGTGCTCCATGTTTTTTCTTAAACCATCTGGGAAAAACCCGAGCAGGGTGGGAGGTTGTGTGGGGCCCACTGTGGACTGGCATTTGAGCCCCAACAAATACCATATAGTCTGTGCCAAAAAGAAACTGCTGCGGGCATCTCCGGAAGAGTGTTTACTTGCCTCTAAATTATGCAATTGTCCATCTGAAGAGAAAGTAAATCAGCTACCAAGGGGGGAAAACAGAGGACAAGAAAAGAGTCGTGTGTTGCAGCAGAGAGGGATCCCGCGCCTTCTGGTGCCCTGAGACAAACAGGAGCCAGTGGCTCTGTCCAGTAATGCATTTTCTCGGCAAAGACCTGGGCTCTCTGAGCTGTGTCTCTGTGGAGCTACCTGCAAAGCCTTTTCCTGAAGTGATGGACTTGTCTTTTGCAACCAGTTAGCACCTGCTCTCAAAACTTGATCCCTCCCTGATTTGTTTCAAGTAGAGCCAGGGGATCAGGACTTAATTAGCAGTGATATATCTCGTACTGATCAGTTCCATCCCACTTCCCCCGGGGCCCCAGATTTGTCTCTATTTGGAATTCCCGTGCTTGCTGGGAGGCTGGTGTTTGCAGTTATCTGGCAGACGGTCCCGGTGCGGCGCGGGGCGGGAGCCCCCCTGGTGGCGGAGCAGATGGCCCAGGGGCCTCCCCAGAGCTGCCACCAACCCAGGGACGGGGCCACCTCGTCGAGTGGGAAGGTGACGGACTGGAGGAGCGGATGCTGGAGCAAGCGCAGGGCGTGGTGGAGGCCTGAGCCCCTTGTGTTTGCAAATGGCCCTGTGGCTGCTGAAGGAAGATTTTTTTTTTTCAGGAAGGAAAAAATGCCTCCTGCTCTGTACCAGCTTGAAGCCAAAATAACATGTTTTGGCAACCGTTATTTGGCAATTAGGGCCTCAGCTCACTGAAAGCATTCTTCCATGCAAAATATGCCTTGGAAAGAAAACCCTAAACCACATCTGAGTGGAAATATAGGAAGTGAACAAAGGGGTGACAGAGCAGTGAGAGTCAGAAAGGGCGGGGGGGGGGGGGGAGGGCTGGGGCGGGCACCTTCGGTGGAGGCTCCGCACCGACGCGCGGCTGGATGTTTCCACCGCCCTGACTCCAATACGGTCCAGGGAGAGGCCAGAGGCCACGCACCGGGGTCCCGCGTGTCTCCCTTTCATTGTCCCTCCAAGGAGCCCTTGAGCAGGATTTAAGCAAAGGCCAACTAGAGCGGTGGGCATTGCCTGGGACGGTGCTGTCCCAGGGGGCGCACACCTCCTTGTCACCTCCCAAAGGGTGTGCCCAGGCACGGGCAGGACCGGCTGGGCTGGGACACTCCCAGGCTGACGCAGCCTCCAGGCTCTTAGCTCTTTTCTCCTTTCAGCCTGGCGTCACACCATATGAGGAGAGGCTATGGCAGAAAAAGAGAGAGTCTTCTTCCTGCCAGTCCAGGGCACCCACATTCTTTATTGAGCTAGAGAAAACCAAGCGGAATGTACTCCTTCTTGGTGCAGTTTGACAGACGAAAGGGAGGCTGTGAGGCAGGGCTCACCGCTCCCATCAAGGTGCAGTTGTTGCCTCCGTGCTAACGGAGACGTCACAAATGTACATGTTGCCGCATGCTAGTCTTCCCTCTTCCAGGGAGCACCCTCTTCCTTCCCTCACCCCACCCACCTCCCCAGTTTGTTTGGTGAAAAACTTAGGCAGGAAACCATACCCAGCTAATGCTCCCACACAGTAACACGACTCCGCAGGGGCCTGAACAAATCCCCACCTTCAAGAGCAGCGGCAGCAGAGGGGAACCGAGTGAGGGCCAGGATGCTGGCCTCGCCTCCCTTATAACCCCAAAGTGCCTGCCGGCTGAAATTACACCAAAAGGGGTGTAATTGGATTTCGTTGGTGACTCTGTTACCAACGCGGTTATTTATTACTCTGTCGATGTGCACATCTCCCATGAACACTGGTTTAATTTTACAACTGTAAACTACCTTTCCCTCACAATTAGGCTAATTTTCTGATGATTTTTCTAATGATACTGAATGTTAGCATAGAAATTTGCTAATCCTGGTTGCTTATGCATAGCCATTGGATCGACCGGTTTTAGTGTAATCACAGATTTGTCCGTTTCTATGACCTATTTCTATATAACCATAGGTAAACATGATTTAGTCATTACAATGGCATTTCTGAATTCACCTTTCACAATATAGATACAGTGTTGACATTTTAAAATCAAAGTATTGTTTAGTTTTGGTTAGCATATCAAATTTAAAGTTTCTAGTGGTCATAGACTAAGATATTAAATTAAATGTGAGCACTATCTGGCATACCATCTTCTAAATCTAATGTGATCTGTAATTTTGCATAGATAATAGTCTCACCTATGTTTAAATGAATGAAATCAGAATATTATCAACTTTTTTTCCATTTGTGTATTATCCTTTTAACTAACATATAGGGTGGCAGGTAAGCCAGACCATGCAGACTTGGAAGAAAAGTCTAGTTAGCTTGGCATTGGTCTTGCCAGCTCTCTATCCCTCCTTTTCTGGGCCCCCTATGCTGTGTCTTTACGCCCACAATCTGGAAAAGTTAGAGCGGCTTGGTGGTATGCCTGCACATTTTGGCTTGCCTTTCTTTTGAAACTTTTAGAAAGAGTTCTGCCTTCAACTGAGTTTGGACCCTGAAAAAAGTAAAGTACATAACATTTTCCCTCTGGACACTTATTAGAAAAATATTGATCTCTACTATTGAGGTCTCAAGGTTCTAAAAGGGTTTAGTGTCTTTCAACAGAGGGTATCAGGACTCCATCCCTGCTTAAGCTAACGACCTGCAGTCACATGGGTGTATTCTACTCACACAAGTGCCATTGACTCGGAGGGCAACGTGTATCTACTGCCAGGAGTAATAGGAAGAGCATATGACAGCTCTAGGAACTTACTGCATATGTTTTATTTATTTATTTTTTTTATCCTCACCTGAGGACATTTTTGCATTTATCTTCAGATAGAGCAGGAGGGAGAGAGGGAGGAAGAGAGAGAGAGAAACATCAATGTGAGAGAGACACATCAAGTGGTTGCCACCCACATGACCCCAACCGGGGCTGGGGACAAACTGCAACCGAGGTACGTGCCTTTAGCAGGAACTGAACCCGGGACTCACTGGTCTGTGGGCCAACACTCTAACCGCTGAGCCAAACTGGCCAGGGCTGCATATATTTTTTTTTTTTGTTGCTGTTATTGTTCATTTGTTTTGTTTTTAAATATTTTTTCTTTATTGATTTAGAGAGAGAGGAAGGGAGAGGGAGAGAGAAATAGAAACATCGAGAGAGAACATCGACTGGCTGCCTCCTGCATGCCCCCCGCTGGGGTTTGGCCCACAACCTGGGCATGTGCCCTGACCGGGAATCAAACTGGTGACCTCTTGGTACATGAGTCGACGCTCAACCAGTGAGCTACACCGGCCAGGCTGCATATATGTTTTAATGTAAGTTTCTGTTGCCTTTAGAGGTGGCAGCTAGAATATTATGGCAGAATGCTACTCTATGCTTAGAATTGAAGGCATTTCTACCCTAGCAGAAACAGAAGTAAACTTGTTTTGCCAATATTTGAAAGACTCATGGGAATAGAAGGCATAGATTCCTTTCAGAATAATTTTTTAAAATCAGTTACTCTTTGGAACATCTAAAGCCATGTAAAGTCATATTGAATATTGTAGGAACTAAAGAATTGTTAAATGAATAGATGAATATTAGAATCTGACAGACCTCACATACCTACCTTCTAAACCAACTTTTGAGGTTCTAGATTTTTGCAGGTGCATGGATCTCACTGTATCACTGAATGACAGTATAGTGTATTCACCCTTAAATAACTCAATACATGGGTTAGAAAAAAATGTCCCTAAGCCGAGTTTCCTTATTAATTAACTGGCTTAAATGCAGTCAGGAGGCCGGTTACCTACGTACAAACTGCCTTTTCCTTAACATGCTTATTGATGGGTTACCTGTGAAGATTCTCCTCTTTGTCCACATCCCACCATTAAGAACATTATTATAATCACACAGCACCGATGTCACCTGTCTTTAGCACTCACCTTGCCTTATGCTTCTTCCTTGCCTGAAGTCACTATGCTTCTGGATCACACTCTCAAACACTTTGCTAATAAGTTATTATAGTTTATATTCAGGTAGTGAAAAGGTGAAATCGTTTTAAAAATTAAGCCAAAGAAAGAAAAGAAGGAAGAGTTCCAGATCTACGCAGTGAGGCATGGTGGGGAAGTGGGCATTCATTGCCGTCTTGTAAAACTGTCTGAAATTCAATCAAGCAGGAGCTCAGCAAAAGAAGACTCTGACTCGGAGAAGTGCCTCATTAAAGCAGTGATGGAATTTAACCCCCAAGATTGGGAACTGAATTCCCCTCCATAGGAAGGGCTCCCAGAACAACACAAACACTGGTGTGGATCTCTTGGAAAAGTGTAACCAGTTTGCTTTGTCCTGGGAGAAGCAGATCTAGCTGACCTTGGGTAAATCATTTAACCTCTGTGGTTCGGTGTCTGACCTATAAAGAACAATAATTTTGTAATGCTTCCCAGAGACAAACAAATGATAAGTGAGCTGTTGTTAAAGGCCTGCAGGGCCTCGGATGGAGCTTCAACATGAGGTTATTTGTTTGATTGGAAGGTGAGATGATTATTTCTTTGATTGGCATTCACATACATGAAAAATCAAAACTGCACACAAGTGTTGTTCTTAATTCAAAGAGGTTGGTGCATTTAGTGTGCTAGAGGATTATTTTATACTCTTTTTGTTGTTGTTAATCCTCACCTGAGGATATTTTTTTTCCATTGATTTTTTTAGAAAGTGGTTGGGAGGGAAGAAGGAGGGGAAGAGAGAGAGAGAGAGAGAAACATCGATTAGTTGCCTCCTGTCTGTGGCCCTAGGACATTGAACCTGCAA
Organism: Tadarida brasiliensis; assembly: GCA_030848825.1. Taxonomy (NCBI): domain Eukaryota; kingdom Metazoa; phylum Chordata; class Mammalia; order Chiroptera; family Molossidae; genus Tadarida; species Tadarida brasiliensis. The sequence continues at coordinate 81,430,407 of CM061257.1, read as the reverse complement.
CCCAGGTACATGCCCTTGACCAGGAATCAAACCCCAGACCCTTAGGTTCTCAGGCCAACGTTCTAACCACCGAGCAACACCGACCAGGGGTTATTTTATACTCTTTATTCACTGAAAATAACTCCTTTCATAGGGACCCCACAGTGCCTTTGTGCACTGCCCAAGCTGGTCAAAAGCTAGGCGGTCTCCAGCTCCTAAAAGCAAGGGTTTGTCTGAGTCTGTATGTGGGAACAGCAGCATTTTCATTCTCTACACAGAGTTTGAGAGTTGTCTCCTTTATTTCCTGTTGACTCAGCTATCTTCTTCCCACATTTTGGGGTTTGTGGTAAATGAAGAATTTGTATTTGGCCACTGGAAACAAGGCTTTTGAATAAGCAGAGAATCATGTGGACCCTGTGATCTTTCTAAATGATTTGAAATTCTCCTTTTCTCAGAGATTCATCAACATTAATATAATTATGTGTGCCTTTGTTAGACATGGGACATCAGCGATAGGAGAGGTTTAACTAAAGACTGTGTAAAACAGCTTTAAGATGCCTCACTTCCTTGACATTCTTCAAAAACAAATCAGCCCTTGTGAAGGATGCACAAAGCCTTGTTTTGTTTCTGCAACTTTCCTCCCTCTTGACAGGCAATAGGTCTCCACCAAAGGAAGAAATACTTAAATTCATAACGATAAAAATAGAAGTTGTTTATGCAAATCCAAGTGTATACTGCAAAAGAACTTGCTGTACATTTGACCAAGTTCATTTAATAATTTTGAAAGATTTCACAAATACTTTTCTATTTCTCATTCTCCTTTGTATTTCTCTTTCCTTATTCCTTATGCAATTATAGAAAACATCTTTAAAGTTATGTTAATGTTTGCAGTTTTCATTCCAAACATTCTAAATGGAAGGAGTAAACTCATTTTAATCATTTGCCATTTTTTTTTAATGTTTTAAAACATTTTAACCATTTTTAAGTGTATAGTTCAGTGTTGTGCAATGGTCACCACCATCCATCACCAGAATACCATTTTCTTTTAAACATCAAAATTTTAAATTATCATCCAAAAGAATTGTTCTCACTCCCAGTACAAGATTAGGAATGGCTGGATCCCAGTTCAAAATTAGGAGCTTGTTGGGGGCTGGGCTGGTTTGGGGTGATTGGAGTTTGGGCCCCACCGGCAGAGGCCTGTCTTGAGCAGCAGGGAAAGGCAGACCTGTGGGCAGACACAGCCAGATCTCCACACAGCAGATGAGTAGGATGTGTTAAGTCTGAGGGACACAGCAACCGCAACGGGAGAATCAGTGGTGATGCCAGTGGCAAAAACCTCTGGAGAGACAGAGAACAAGGTGTGAGGTGCAGGAGGACCAGGGTAGATCTTCAATGAGTAAGAGTCCACGGTCCCTCTGATGGTCATTCTTTGCTTAGCTGTAAGACAAGGGTACCTTTTAAGGTGATGTTTCCTAATATGTTTTTCTTCTTCACTCTTTTGGCCCCGTTTCTCCCTCCCACCCACCCCCCATGTTTATTTGGGAAGATATGAACTGCTTTCCCACTGGTCATCCTATTCAGAGTATTTTGAAACAGAGCATGTGGGGTTGGGAGGACTGGGACCTCGATTCTACCAATGAAGACAGCACTCTTTTTTCTTCCTTCTCTCCCCGACCCCATTAAACTTATCGTTTTGCTCCTGTTATTACACATTGGAATTCGTGGTTGCTGCTGTTGTGTGATAACTAGAAAAGCAGACAGGAATTACGGTGACAGCTTGGCAGAGTTGTGAAGGGGATGGTGGAGTGTGTGTTTCCAGAACTTCTCCATAGAAGGGCTAGTCAGAAGCTTACAAAACTGTAAGGCCATAGGCTTAGGAGCTCAGTGATCAAACGTGGCCCAAAATAATGGAGAAAGCTATTCTCTCTGCCTTTGCACAGAAGCTAGCATTGCTCGGATATCCCAAAGGCGGGAAGTTCCACAGCTTTGTCATAGGCATTGCTTTTCTCATCCTGGGTGGTGGCCCGAAAACACTCTTCAAAATGGCTCCAGGGCCAGCAGGTGCAGACACTTCGGGACCAGAGGCAGAGAAGCGTGGAGTGGGTGTCCTGTGGTGACAACATCTGACAGCCCTATTTGTGGGCACAAGTAAGGCACCCCCTAGGGATTTCCACAAGTAACATAAGGACACTTGGAGGAAGGGCTCAAAACCTACTCTCACAAGGGTGGAGGCTTTGAGCTGATGCATTATGTGACTCCAAAAGATATTCCCATTATTCCTAAATTTCCTCTGCCAAATGACAGATACAAAATAATAACTCAACAAAGGCGCCCAACCAGTGTGGCTCAGTGGTTGAGCGTCGACCCATGCACTAAGAGGTCATCAGTTCGATTCCCGGTCAGGGCACATGCCCAGGTTGTGGGCCCGATCCCCAGTGGGGGGCATGCAGGAGGCGGCCAATCGATGTTCTCTCTCATCGATGTTTCTATCTCTCCCTCTCCCTTCCTCTCTCTCTAAAATTAATAAAAGAAAAAAAATTTTTTTTCTTAAACAAAGGGATAGTTCCGGCCAGAAGTTATCGTGTAAAGATTTGCAAGCCAATAATACAATACTATATTATTTTAAAGTGGCAGAGACACTATAAAAGTTTAATTCAGTGCACGATCCACAAAAGTTAATTCAGTGCATTGAGAAACATATTCTGAAACCAAATATGAGCCAGGCTCTAGGGGTAAAACTATGAAGCAGGGTCTATTCTTTCAACTCAGAGACACAGATTTGAGAATTATCTGTGTAAGAGAGGAGCCCTGGATAAAACATTGGCATTCGAGGACTGCACAGAGGAGGGTCCCCACAGGGACGCCAGAGCAGTTGGAGAAGTGTCCCTCACATCCTAACTCCAGGTTCCCTCTGCACTTCACCTTCCCAGTGAGGGCACCTGGGGCATCTGGGCATCTTCCGTGCATGGGAAGGAGCTAGGAAGGACCCTGGCTATATCAGGACTTTCCTCTACTTGAACATGGCGTTTTTTTCTAGACTGTGGCCACTCCACACGACCAGGACCACTGTCCCTACCAGGTAACAGCCTTCATTCAGAATCCCAGTTGAGAAGAATTACACAAATTCTTTCAGCTCCAGGATTCTCAACTCTCCCTGGGAGATCTCCATTCTTTCTCCCTCACCCTGCACCCCTACTCTACTCAAGTTTCAATTCATAGTCATGTCTCAACTCCCTGGCATTCCTCTGCCTTTCTCACCGAGTTGCACCCCGTCCCCACAGCCCAGGACGGGTTTCTGCTCTGCTTGACCCTGTTCCCTCTGGTGTGACAGGAAACCGCCACACATCACGGTGGTGCATCATTCAGCTTCCTTGCTCTGTGGTTATCTCTGTCATGTGTGCTCTACTTCTCTATTTTGTTTCCTTGGAACCCACACATCCTCTCTTCTCTCAACAAAGCCTGGCTCTTGCAAATGGAAATCTTGGCTTTCACATCTATTTTCCTTAAAATGAGCTTCCACAGCCTATTTTGGAGAAGCTCAACACTGACTCCTTTGTTTTCGGTTGGTTTCTACTGCCCTCCCGCTGAAGCAGGGGACGCCCTTGCCTTCAATGGATGGCAGCGGGAAATACTGGGGGGGAAATTCATCCAATAATGTTTTCAAATATCGCCCTGTTACAGAAGAACGTCGGGCAGCAGCGCTGAGTCTGTGGCAGCACTAATCTCACTATGGCATGACTCTCCCTGGCAGCACTCAGAAGACTGCGTTCAAGCAGCGAGGTGGACAGATCCAGGCTGGGAGTTAAGAGGCAAGTTCTTTGAAAAGACAAGGGACAAATGAGTCGAGGTTATGGACAAGACAGTGATGACTGGGTAATGGAAAAAGCAAAATGGGAAAAGGGCCGGAGGAAACAGAAAGGTCAGGAAACTAGACGCTTGTGAGTATTTGAAGTTGATTGGGAAGTAACTGAGTGGGAGTGAGTGACATTCCTAAATCTATGATTTTAGTGATGCAATCGTTTATGGACGTTCAGCTCGGATGGGGTCATGCCCAAGTGTGTGGAAACCTATCTTGCCACTCTCCAAATTAGGTTATGACGACTAGAGTCACCAAAACCTAGGGCATTCTCCCTTTTGAATTCCCATCGAATCTCTCTGTCAACTACCCTGGGCGGTTGCTGCCAGCAGGACAGGGCTGTAGCACAAGCTTCCCAGTTTCCAGCCTTCTCAGCACTCCCCACCCAAACACCTTGTCCTCACTGCGGGGAGGGCTCTTTAGAACAAAGCCAGGGAGAGTAAAATGCTGGCCGTGCTGACGTCAGCCCTCGCGGGTCTTACTCTCCACGTCTTCACTGCTGACCTGCAGGAAACCACTCAAAGGTACAAGTAATAATGTGCATTTACAAAGCATTTTATAATTTAAAAATTGTTTTATTTATCTATTTTATTAACCCCCATGTCATTATGATACCTATGTTACAGATGAGGGACGTGGAGGTTCTGTGAGGTCAGTCTAAGTTCACAAAGCTGGTTTATCCACTTGGCCCCTCATACTTGGCCCAGGGACCGTCTCCTTCTCAGACTCGCCTCCCCATCCTCTCCACTATACCCCACAGTTCATCTTGTCCCTGAGCAACCTCTCAACCTGTACATACTCTGTACACACCTCTTTCTATTTGAACGTGACATCATAGCTCACCTGTGTGTGCTCTGTTCGAGGCTATCACAGAAGGCCCAGCACCTAGCACAGAGTAGGGCTCCTAGCAAGCCCTCACGAGGGGTTCTTGAGTGAAGAAGTGGACAACCTTGAAAACAATACAGAAGCTAAAGAGCACCTGTGAATGACCAGTGCTTCCCCTGGTCCATTTGCTGACAGCCCTCAAGCTGCTGGGGTTTTCCAGCCTGCACGCTCACAAATTGATTTGTGAAAAAGGAAGACCTGCGGGCTTGGATTGACCTGCCCAGGTGCACTGCAGGTAATACTCCAGGGGGACTGGCATTTAGGAAATGGAGGTTTCATGGGCAGATAATCAATCCTGGACCTTTGAGTTTGAAGAAGAAAAGGGCAGGAAGGAGAACAGAATTTTTACAGCTTTGTATATAAAGATCTTCTTGTAAAACCAAACTTCAAAGGGAGAAAGAATATCACTCCTTTCCAAGGAGTCTCATTAATTATCACGGTATCTCTGCAAGGGAAGTATGTTGGAAGGAATACTTCTCCAATGAGGAAACACTATGAAATGGCTTGATTACCGGCAAACTAGAAAAACACAGCCCAATGTATATCCAGACTCTTCTTCTCAAGTGCCAGCAGCCCCCACCAGGCCGGTTAGCCACTCACTAAAGAAGCATTTACAGAGACTGTTATGCTGAACTCATGTCAGGAGCCAGGAAGTACAGCCCCTGACCTAGAGGATTTCACACAGCAGCTGATCACCAGTGAAGTTTGCAAATAATCTAAACAGGCAAACAAATATCTGTCACACACTGTGCTAACTACAGGACAGAGGTGTGAACAGAGAGCAAAGGCATCACAGAGGGGAGACTGATCACTTTTGCCTGGGAAGATGAAAAAAGACTTTGACTGAAAGTGTCACTTCATCACAAGACTTAGAGGGCTGGCATTAGCGGAGTTCTGGATTAATACTTTGAGTTCAGTTGTGAAGTGAGGACAGTCTGTCCCGCCACAGTGCTATGTTTTCATAATCTTACAGAATTAGTTATCCACACCCTGACTCCACCAGCAATGGAAACGAACTATGCAGGGAGTTGTCATAATCTCTAATATTTATTCGGTACCCACCATTTACTAGGCTAGTGTTGTTACACAAATTATTCATTTAATTCCCACAACATCTATCAGTAAAAATTATTTGTATCCCCACTTTACAGGTGGAGTTTAGAGGGATTGAGTAGCTAGCCCACTAGCTCACACTGAGACAAATTACTGTTATTTTGAGAACTGTCCCAATTTGTTTGTTTGTCTTTATTGATTTTTTAGAGAGAGAGATAGAAACATCATGTGAGAGAGAAAGATCTATCGGCTGCTTCCTGCACGCCCCCTATGGGGGATCGAACCTGCAACCCGGGCATGTGCCCTGACCAGGAATCAAACCAGCAACCTCTCAGTCCATGGGAGGACACTCAATCCACTGAACTACACGGGCCAGGCAACAGTCCCTATTTGAATTAATGAGGGTGATTAGTTGTTTTGGTCACATGTATACTGAGTTACACAAATTAGTATTCACTTTTGTGATGCTAAATTGACAGCATTCATTTAATTAAATAAAATTAACATTGACCTTTCATGTGAAATGTTTCCTTCTCTCTCTCAACAATACCTCCTCTGAAAAATCATCTGAATATAAATGGAGGCAAAATAATTACTTGTATGTCATATTACGGGCTATGTAGTTGAGGCATGGACAATGGTCCCACAAGTTCAGAACACCTTTCATATAAGCATTAATGGTAAGTTATACTTAAAGAGGCAGCAATTTTTTAAAGCTTCAGCTCAAAATCTCCTTGACTGGGTGTGTTAAACCAAAGCACCTAATTAGAGATGACTTAGAGTAATACCTTTCTTTGTCACTTAATCCTCTAACCACGAAAATCCAGAGGTCTTTACCTGTACCACAGAAACCTCACTTCCAAGGGCAGAACAATCACTCTCTAGGCTTTTAGCCTCTTGAACTCAGACAATGGGAACTTCAGGACTCACCTCCACTATTCCCACCACAGAAATTCCTGCTCACCTCACTCTTCCAGCAGAATCCCATTACATTTAAAGAAAAGTAATTTCTGATGAATTAATTAGTCATATAGTTGTTAGTATAGAGTCAGTATCGATGGTACTTAAAAGTTCAACTTTTAGACTCAAAATGCCTGGTTTGAATCCCATTGCGTCTGCTTAATAAGTATATGATATTCAGATAGTTATTGAAATTTCCTAAACCGAACTCACCTCCTTAGTAAAATGCAGATGATAACTGGTAGAGATTCAAGTTGCCAAAGATCTGATTGGGTTTAGTTCAGTTAAGATTTCAAAGAAATTAGTGCTAGTGCTGGGTGGTAAACCCTTTCTCCTCTTTTCCCACAGTACTAGAATAATAGCTGAGTACTTAACTGCTCAGCTAGACTACATTTACTGGTCTCCCTTGGAACCAGGTGTATCCATGACTAAATTATCTTTAAACTAAATTAGATGGAATATAATTCAATATCAGTCACTTCTAGGGTAGGGCAGAGGGATACTGGAAGAGCACTCCTCCATGCACTGTCTGTCCTTCCTCCTGCCAGAAATGGTAACAACTGCAACACTCATGAGGCACTACCCATCATCCTGGGTCCCTGGATGACTGTATGGAACAGAGGCACATATCTACTGGATTTATAAGAAAAATAAGCTTCTAGCCTGTTTGCATCATTACATTTTGGGTATTTATACAATAATAGTATCTAAATCATAAAATAGTTATAAAGATTGAGAAGGAAAATGCCCATGCTCTTAGCATATAACATTATTAAGCGTCAGTTATTAATGTAAGAGGTTAGTGTAGTGGCTGTTTCCTAAGAACCTGTTCAAACTGAGAGGTGTTTTGTAATAGGGAGAGGGGAAAAAATGAGAAGTCTTCTCATTCAGGATCTGTCTGAGAAAACCTGAGGGCAAAGCTAGGAATTCCTTGCAGTATCACCATGATGCCGGTTCCTTTTGGCAGGGAAAGCAAGCAATTGCAGAGCTCTAAGTCCAGTCACTCAGAAGCTCTCATTTGACCCAGAACACCTCCCGTCAGATTATAGAAGGCACAGGTCAACTAGATAGGAATCTAAAAGCCAAACAGAAGCCTCTAATTAATGCCAATAGTCTGCCCTTTACAGCTTCAATTTGGTCACTAGTTGATAGTCAAATTAACTCTAGTTCATTTCCTGGTACAGTCAACTTACAATCAGGCATAATAATGAAGGGAAGTAATGGCACTCCTGATTGAAAACAGCAAGTACTACAAAAATCATTTTCTTTGGCTCTGGAATTGTGTGCATGCAGAATGTCCATGTATACTCACCACTGTATCATCTACACACAGACTTGCCCCCTCCCTGAAGAACTGGGAACAACTGGTCCATAGCTCTTCTTTGTTGTTGACGTGCTATTCCCAAGATTAACTTTACACAGAATTTAAATTGTTTGCTTCCTTACGAGTGCAATTATGCAAAATCAATTCTGGACCCGTATTTTATTTAAAGTTCAACCATATTTTAAATCGTAACTAATCCATCAGGTTTCTAGAAAATGTTCCGTGTATTCCCTCCAGCACAACAAGAAGCTCCACAGTAACTGCGGCTCAAGTACAGTACCCAGGGTGCTGTGCTGGCCTCTTGCTCCTCTCTACTCCACTCCCGCTCCGTACCTGTGCCCTGTTGTGAAAAGGCGCATCAGTCTAGAGACCTTAAATTCTTTGATGAACCATTTTCGGTTTGTTTCATTTGTAGGAGCTTCATTTGAGTGGGATTCCTCAAGAAGAGTATTTAAGAACTACAAGAGACTATTTGTTTCCTAACCTTTTGACCCATGTTGAGTGTCTGCTTTTCTCCAGGCACATTCTATTATCAACAATGGGCTACACCAGGACCACAGTATAGAGGAGTTAATTAGACCTGGGAAGAAAAAAAATAACTCATACTCCATAGCCCCTGATAAGAAAGCAGCAGCATCACCTCCTAAATCAATTTCTGGAAACGCAAAGAAAGTTGGGCTGGTAAACAGTTATTTAATATATCCCCTTTCATTTAAAGGCCTCCCCAAACCCTCATATTCTGTTAAAAGCAATTTGGTGATATTCAATAAAGATGAAAATGTACATCCCTAAGGATCTAACAATTCTACTCCTAGATATACACCACAGACAAGCATGCACATATGCATACAAGAACGTGTACAGATGTGTGTTCATTGCAGAATTGTTCAAGAAGGGAAAACTGGAAATAGCATAAATGTCTACCAACAAGAGAATGAAAAAATAAGTTCGTGCAATGAAAGTCTGTGCTGCAGTAAAAATCTATCCATTTTGATTTATAAAGATGTATGAGTATGAATAAACATAAAAACAAAACAGTGAATGAAGAAAACTGATGGTAGACTTATATGTTCTAGTACACCATTTATATAAAAAAACATATAAAACAAAACTGTTATATATGGATATAGAGAGAGGGGGAGGAGGGAGAGAGAGCTATTGCTATAACTATATCTACATTTTTTAAAATATCTTAGAATAATTAAAGCTCAAATTCAGGACAGTGGTTATCTGGGAGCAGAGAAGGAAAGGTAAGAAGGATTGGCTCAGGGAGGGCACTAAGTAACTCAACCAAATACCTAATCTTTTATTTCTTACAGAAAGATCTGAGTAACTATGACATATTAAAATGTGTCAAAGCTCTGTGGAGCATTCATGATACTATTTTCTAGATTTTCCTTATGACTGAAATACAGGACTTTCTCTTGATAGATGGATGTGATTGGATGTCATCCCATCGTTTATGTTTACAACAGAGAACGATGGTCATGGCTTTTCCAGACAGCAGCAGCTGAGGCCAAGCCAGCGTGTGGCAGAGGCAAGGTCCCCTTCACTACTGTGAAACTGCTAGCACTAGCTAACAATATTATATGTCAAACATTTATCATGGGCTAGATTGAGTGCTTAACATGCACTATCGCCTGTAACCTTGCAGCAATTCTGGGGAGAAGACACTATTATTATACCTATTTTATAGATGAGGAAACTGAGTTGTATAGAACAGTGATTTTCAACCTTTTTCATCTGGTGGCCACATAAACAAATTACTAAACAACCATACTGGACGGCTATGGTTGTGTTGGCTGTTGTCATTTTTTTTTTATTTGATAATCTAATGGAAAAGAGGTCAGTGCCCCTGACTAGTCAGGTATTGCATGTTTTAAAAGTTCTTGTAGTGCATTGGTTGAAAATCGCTGGTTTAGAGTAATCTGGCCCCAGTCCCATGATGAGTAGAGAAGCCAAGAATCACTCCAGGCCCTCTGGGACTCTTACCACCACTCCTTACTACCTCCTCATGAGTGGTGTCTCTTGTCTTTACAAAGAGTTATTTTCCAGAATTTTCAGGTTCAAGAGGTCACTGACGTTCCCAATAGAGGAGGCGTGGGAATCAGCGTGCAGCAATCCTCTGACTCTGGGACCATCCCTGCTGCACACCTGCCCGTCTTCCACTGCATGCTGGGGACAATACCTCGGTGAACCTGAGCTGTCCTGTCAGCAGGACCTTGACTGGGGAGCAGGTCGCTGAGGCCTCTCCTCATGACAGCTCTGGAGGCAGCAATGTTCATTCACAGCTGAGATCCGTTCAGCGGCAGGCCTGAAACAGAGACGTCATAAATCCCATCAAAATCTCCTCCATTATGTGACATATACTTTGTTAGAACAGAATAAGGGGTTCGGCTCTGTTGGACCAAATCAAGTCGGTCTGTGTGGAATATCACATTTTAGATTCAAATCCCTCTTAAACCCTCCGCTTAGGCTCCTGGTTAACAATATTTTTCTGTCTGTCTGCAGAGATGACAGGCAGCCCAGCTCTCCAGCAGGCCCAGCGGCCTCTGCGCGGCTGCTTTCGAGGCAGGCTCCCGAGATGAAAGGCAGAAATCCCACCACCCCAGTGTCTCCTGATTCGCCTGGAGAAAAGCTGAATGACAAACATGTTTCCAGCCTGCCTGGCCCATGCAGGGAAATGGGGCAATCTGGCCTGAAAAGGGATTTAGACTTTTGTTGTGCGCAAGGGAGGGGGGATAGAGAAAAAAGCTGATTTAAATCCATCCACAATGCTTTCCCTCTTGGTGATTTCTCAGATAAGAAAGCCTGGCTGTGGTTCAGACCCCTCCCGGGCCGGAGCGTCTTCCCTCTGCTGGCCTCACCGCTAGGTAACCTCGGCCCTCTCAACCTCAAACACTGAGGGTATGGCGACTGGTTGCTTCAGAGCACTCGCTCTTTTGGCCAGAATCTTATGATATGCTTGTTGATTAATAAAATTAGCCTACAGTAAAATTCTCTATAGAACTTCTAGCTTAAAATAAGCCTCGGTACAGTGTACACATTACCTAGTTAGCTATTCGGTTACTTACACTAATCACATTGCCCTATACTCGTTTCAAGTCATATAAAACGCTCCGTAACGTGATCACAAGGCTCGTGTCGCAAACGCTAAGTGTTAAATGTGTGATTGATTTATTGGAGACACTGCATTAAGACAGAATATTTTCGTTTCTCTCTTCCCAATAGAGAGAAGAGCCCCACAGATACTGAAAGCATACATAGTTGATGCAGAGCTTCTTTTAATTATATAAGTCAACACATAGCCAGTTTTTATTACATAACTGCATATTAAGGTGGGCAGGGCTTGGTGCTCAGTATTTCTGAAAAATCCACACGCCACGTGGGTGAAAAGTCTGTGCTCCAAGAGCATGCATTCTGGCTTCAACGCATACACGTGGGCATCGTTAGCGCTGTGCGGAGGGAATGAAGGGCGGGTTCCAGGAAATCCCTGCGCTCCAAGGGTCCCTGGGTGGGGAGGTGACTCTAAGAGCAGCTAAAAGATGCCTGCCCGCCGCGGCTCCTGGCCGCGGGGTCAGCCAGGGCGTCTTGCTCCGCTGGCATCAGTACAGTGCTTCTTCCAGCACCATTATCAAGACAGTCTTCAGTGACCTCTTACTGCAGCCGTATTTGGGAACTGCATTCAGATGCAGATTGACCTAAATCCTATCAACCCATTCAACCATGTGAGTGTGCGTGTCTGTGTGTGCGCCCGCATGTTTGTGAGCACACACGTATTTGCACTTACACAAATTCTCCCTAGAGCATTTAAAGCCACGTCAAATGTCCAAATGAGGAGAAATGCTTATTTTCCCAGGCAACTCGATCAATTGCTCTTGTGCTCTTCTTATAAATATTTCATGGAAAATATTTAACACGACTCTTTCTCCAATCGGATCGGCTTTGAAATGCTCCTCAAAGTGAATTCTCCCCTAACAATGGCTTGATGCAAAAGCTTTTTTTCTTCTCTTAAGCACATGGTCTGCTGCCATAGCAGCACCAACAGTTCTTATTTAACGGAAAAGAAAAGATACTTTACATGGATTCAGTAGTCGCAGGGAGCCGGGGCGGTGGAAGGCACAGCCCGTGTGTACCTTGTGCCTCCAGTTTGGAGGCTCAGCCTACCTTGACCTCCCCTCCCCCCAGCACGCCTGCGATTAGATTATTACCCAGCCTGCATTAGAACTGTAATGGGAAGTGACAAGTTTATGTAAATGATCCACATACGGATTTTGCTCTTGTAAAACAGAGCAGTTACTTTGGGCTTTCTAATTATTTCATGCCTTGTGGTTCTCTGATGGGGCAGAGATGACTATAGTTGAAAAGTACCCTGTGATTGACAGACTTCTGTCCCCCTGGAGCTCATTAGGGCTCGGGCTTTGGAAGATGGGAAATAACCCTACCAGGCACCAAAAAAGAAAAAAGAATTCACCTTAGCACCAGTGATTCTGTAGATTCATTTGTTCAGACTTATGTTTCGTTGGGGAAACAGTGTTACCAGGAAAGTGCACTATGGCCTTCCTGATCCAAACAGACTCTCTGCTTTGGGGCTTTTGATTTTTAAAACCTGCATTTAGAGTCACACCGGCTGTATGATGTAGAACTTGAAGGGTGTGGAGTGCCAATAGAAATTTTCACAAGGAAGTGAGGAAGAGAGTCAGGTGAGAGGAGCAATATGCCATATGGAGCAGCTCCAGACTCTAACCAGACAGTAACCACTGTTGTCACTTCGCAGACTCAGCGTGACCTCTTCCTAAATCAAATGGGCAGAGAAATCAATGAAGGGAGCAAACAAAATGGAATAATTGGTTAAAAACGTCTGGGTGTCCCTTTAGTTTAAATACACCCTGGTGAGAAAGAGAAGTGCTGAAAGGCAAGACTGGGAGTGGGGTGGAGTGGGGTGGGGTGGGGTGGGGTGGGGGTGGGGGGATCCATAAAGCTGGAAAGACTTTGAGGTTCATTTATTTTAGTCTTCCCATTTTGTGGATTAGAAAAGTAAGAGACAGAACAGTCACAAGCCAGCTAGCTGTGCAGCCAGAACTAGAACGTAGCCTGCAGCTTCCTCTCCAGTACTCTCTTCTCTGGGGCAGAACCAGGAAAGGGGCAGAACTGGGGAAACCAGGTGACATGAGGTCTGCCAGTGAATGAGGTTCCAAGATGAGGGAGTCCAAATATAGTGTTCAGATTGTATCCACTACACTGAAATGTGTAATTCTTTATATTTCCATAACAGATCTTTTAAACGTTCTAATTAAAGAAAGTTCAGTGTCTCTCAGTTTAAAAGTTTCTTTCAGCTTGGTTTATTTTCTTTTGGATAAATATTCCATCAAGTTCAATGTCCATACTTTGTACTAGGGCCATTGGTCTTCTTTCAAAAGTTCCCCAATCCCCATGCCGGCTTCCCCAAGAAGGATTCTGGGTCTGTTGTGTGCTTCTGTAGTGACCCGAGGAACTGATTGGTTTAAGTTCAGGTGTGTGGGCTGTTCTCTGATTCTCTGAAGTCGCTTCAGCCACATCCACTGTCAAGTACATGCACAAGCAGACAAGCCTGCTTCCTTTCCCCTCACTACAACTAGTAGTGAATACAAGTAGGTTTCCCTCGACCCCAATAAGTCATCTTGAAACCTAAGAAGGAGAAGGGAAGATATTTCTTCAAAATGAGATTTATTAAAATATATGACCCGTAGATATTTTTTCTACATTTGGTAAATTTAAGCACATCATCATGACCTTATAATGTCCTTCCCAACCTCATCATTGACAATGGAGGACATCTGAGTCAGTGATGAAAAATAAAATAGTTGCCATTAATTGCACATCTGAGCCAAACAGTGTAAATTTTGACCCCCTGCTATATAACAGCAACACAGAGCCAGAAACAAAAGGATAAACCATGAACTAGAGACGAGGCAGTAACTCAAGCACCAAAGAAGCAAGCAAACCGAACCAGGTAGAAGTAAGTAGAAGGATAACTATGGAAAGGAAAAGAAGGCTGGCCTGCCACAGAGACATCCTGCGAACTTTCCAAGTTGAAGAAAACTCATTTTAGGAGACTAATAAAACCTTGTTCTAAAATCAGTATGGACAGCACAAGGAAAAAAGTGCAGGCCAATTTAACCTATGAATACAGATGGGGAAATCCTATACAAGTTACTATCTGAGTGAATCATGTACTAACAAACAAACATAGTGAGGTTTATCTCAGGGATGCAGCAATAGCTTAATATCAGAAAACCTATCTTAAAAGAGAAAGCAAGAAAAGAAGAGATAAACTATGAATGCAAAAGGATTTCATGAAGTTTAATATTTATTTACGATAAAATAGCAATGGTCCCAGTAGCCAGGAATAGAAAGGAACTGCTTTAATTGGATATAGACTTTATACCAAAAACTAAAGTTAACATGATAGATGATGGAGAAAACAGAAAATTTCCATTCTCATGATCCCTGCTACTATTTAACCTGTTACTGGATGTCCTCACCAATAAACAATTTAAAAGACAAGAAGAAAAAAAGATTGTAAGATGTGGTGGTTTCAGATATGTTCATAAAGCCCTGGCCAGGTAGCTCAGTTGGTTAGAGTGCTGTACCAATACACCAAGGTTGCGGGTTCGATCTCTGGTCAGAGCACACACAAGAATCACCAATGAATGCATAAATGAGTGGAACAACAAATCGATGTTGCTCTCTCTCAAAATTGATAAATAATTAAAAATAAAATATGTTCATAAATTCTCTGACTGTCCCTTCAAAAAGTGGAGCCTAATTTTTCTCCCCTTGAGTTTGGGCAGGACTTAGTGAATTGCTTCTAACCATACAATAAGGCGAAGTAATGCTGTGTGATTTCTGACACCAGGTTAGGTTCCTGAAATTCTGACCTCAGAGATTGTGTGATAATAATTATCTGTTGTTTTAAGCTGCCAAGTTTTGGGATAATTTGTACCAATTGATAACTGATACATAAACATTGGAATAAAAGATATTAAATTGTCATTCATTGCTGACAATATGATCGCCTACATAGAAAATCCAACAGCATCAATAAACTATAAAAACCATGAGTGTGCAACAAGTTTGCCTTAATATAAAATCAACTTACAGAAATCAGTCGTCTTTTTCTATCCCAGCAATAACCAACTAGAAAATAAAGTATCACTCACAATAGTACCAGAACTGTAATGTAGATGGGAGTCAATCTTACAATGACTGTACAAGACATGTTTATGAAAAAAATTGTATTAAAAGATAAAAGAAGACTGAATAAAATGGAAACATACCACATTCATGCTGGACTTAATATTATATATTTCAAAATTCTTCCACAATAATGTATAAGAAAGACAATAAAAATTCCAGCCACATTTCCCACTTGCCTGAATAGCTTACCATCATCCATCACTGTGTCCTCTAAACACACCAACATTGAACACCTTAAACACCAGCCTCTGCTTTTATCACTGGAGTTCCTCTGGCTGCCTTCAGCTGGGTCTGTATCAAGGGCCTGTCTCACCCCTGCAGCCATGTCTCTTTTCCAGATTTCAGCCCCCACCGTGTTCTCTGGCTCACCTTGTTATTTACCGAACTCCATGCTTCTGTTGTGGCTTGGGCTATGATAAGAGAGGAAAAGCTGGGCAAAAGAGGAAGGAGGAGAAGGTTGAGGAGGAAGAAAGAAGAGGGCAGAACAATAATAATAATAACATTTAGATCCTGTGAAGATAGGCCCCCTTTGAAGGCAATTTCATTATGAAGCCAAAGACCACAAGATGTGGGATTCTGATTATCAGTTCATTTGAATGAACCCATGGGGCATATTTATTTGCATTAATAAAAACTGCTAGAAGTGAAGACTTTTATGCAAAGTTTAGAAAACATATTAGAAGAAAAGATGCCAGAACTGTGTGATTATTCTTGTCTGCAGACCAATGCAAACAACATTTTATTGTCTTCATGAATGAAATAATAGATTAAAAAATTATAAATTAGTTTAGATTTGGTGTGGAGGAGGGGAAAGATAAATAAGAAACAGGACTCTAACAAAAAACATGTAAGATCACCTAACCAGAAGTTCTTTTCATTCATTAGCCAAGAAAGGCTATAGTTGATGAGGAATGCAGTAAAAAAAGGACACCTTGTAGCCTGGCCGGTGTGGCTCAGCGGTTGAGCATCGACCCATGCACCAAGAGGTCACCAGTTCGATTCCCAGTCAGGGCACATGCCTGGGTTGTGGGCCAAATCCCCAGTGGGGGGCATGCAGGAGGCAGCCAATCTATGTTCTCTCTCATCGATGTTTCTATCTCTCTCTCCCTCTCCCTTCCTCTTTCTCTAAAATCAGTAAAGAAGAAAAATTTTTTAAAAAGGACATCTTGTAGCAATATTTTAAGAAATGACCTGAGTGCACTGAGTAGTCAAGTGCTTCAGTTATGAAGGATTTGATTCAAAGCTAAGGCAAATATTGGGCTTTCCTAGAATCTGCACTCCCTCTCACATATTCACTCCCCATTTCTCCTGACTTATTCCTAATTATGCTTCAAAACTCAACTCTGATGTCAACAGCTATGCAATGCTTTCCTTTCTATCTCTTCATTGCACCCTAAGTTCCACTAACTGCCCCCCCTCAGTTCACCCTGCATTGCTTCTTTCATAGACTTGTCACCCAAATGAAATTTGTTTACTCATCTCTTTCCCCATTAGACTTTGAGGACATAAAGGGCAAGAACTATGTCTTTAATTTCTGTTTTCTAAAGATCCAATCCAGCACCTTCAAGATAGTAGGATCTCAATAATATTCACTCATTGAGCGAATGGGTGAATGAAGCCATTGCTCTCTACAAAAAAAGAGAATTAGATGTCACCTCTACAAAGCTAAAGGGAGTATGTATGCATAAGAGAATAGCATCCCTAAGCCAGATGCGAAGGACAAGTAAGAAGAATGCAATGAACAACAGAAGTGTCCAAAGGCATGGAGGAAAGTCATCAGAGACTGGAAGAGAAAAATAGGTGGTGAGTAGGAATTTAAAGATAAACAACAGAGAAAAATAAAGAACATATATTTCAGGCCGAGATAGAAGGAAAGACAAAGAAAAGAAATTTCCAAAGCTCAAGATAAGCAAGAGTGCGGTGAAAAGACAAGAGGAAAAAGTACCTGTTGAGAAGTGAAGATAGGGTGGGTAGGTTTCAGAAGACTTCATCTTACCTGAGGTTCCTACAGAGGAAAGGTAAAGGATAAAGACGTTAGGGAGACAAAGGAATGGGAAGGATAAATGGAAATAAGACAATGAATGCCCAAGAAGCTACATAAAGAATGGAAACATCAAAGGAAAGAGTAGAATAATAACAGTTCACATTTGTTGAGCACATCCTTGGGCCACTGTGCTAATTTATGTCTTATTTCATTTACCCTTCATGATAGTAGACATGATTTTACAGGTGAGGAAATGATGACCCAGAAAAGTAAAGTTTCATGTTTAAATTCTCATATTAAGTGGTGGAAATGGGACTCCACTCCAAATCATTTGGCCTCTGAAACTCAGAACCTGAAACAAAAGTAAGGGAGACAAATAAACCAATGTGGGAGAAGAGGAAGAAAAGGCTTTTGAAGGAAGCCCAAATGTACCAAGCACATTCATCAAGTACAGGTGACGTACAACCCAGATTGCACAGGAATACCAATAGTGCAATATTTGTATGAGTGCATTGTTTATGCATTAGAATCTGATCATTTCTCTGTGGAAGGAGACACAAACTTGTTGAGACTTAAAAAAGGCAGTGCAAGCTAAAAGCAAACTCCTCTGTCTCTACATGGGGCCCCAGTTTCATAACAAAATGGGCAATTATCTACATGATAAAGTGAGGAGAAGAAGTTAAGTTTTGGGGGAGAAAATGTATGAAGAAGGAGGAGGAAGGAATGAATAGTCAAGGATGTAACTCTATGGAAAGAGTTGAAGGAAGAAATGGTTCAAGAGAGCAGCATGAGAGAGGGGAAATGGTGAACTGAAATGTCTAACTGGGTTTACGAAGCGTTGCTGTGGGGTTGAGTTAGAATTAGGGTTAGAGACCCCTACACAATTTTCAGCAAAAACAATGAAAAATAAATTTGAACATTCTGAAATGGTTGGATTACTTACATAAAATGTTGAAGGATGCCAGGTCAGAATACGGTTTTATATGGAGTCAAAATGACCTGTTTGACAAGAGGAGAGCTAAATGAATTGCATATATAATAATACTTTAAAAACAAATTCACGAAGCATCACATATCAAAACCCTGGAAAACTGAAAGTTTTACATATGTGTCAGCAAATTGCACTACTTGGAACTTATGGAAATAATAGAGGATATACATAAAGATTTTGCTGGCCATTATTTCACTGGAGAAAGGATATGAGGAAAATGAAATGCCCAGCGATGTGACTGGTTAAATAAATTACGCTGCATACTTACAATTGAATACTACCTACCCACAATAAATTACATTGTAGAGTCATTCGTTCATTTGGCAAATATTTGTTGATGTGGCCTTCAGTGTGACCAGTGCTATCCTAGGCTCAGTTGAGAAAGAGTAAATGTTTCTTCCCTCTTGGAATTCACATTCTACTGAAGGATTGAGAGAAACAATATGAAAGTAAACAAATAAATAAGCATTATGACTTAGATGGTGATAAGTACCAGGCAGAATAAAGAAGAAGAGAGGATAGAGATTGACTCAAGTGTAGAAGTTATGCTATTTTATAAGGGTGTTCAAGTCTCATTGAGCATAGAATTAGCTACCCCACAGAACAATGTGTCCTTTGGCCAGAAGTGTTCTTTCAGGAACCAGGATCTTTATACCTGAATAGCTCAGAGTTGGAAGAACAGGAAGCACAATGTCCCCAGTGTGCAGCTGTGAGAGATGGTTGGCAGGATTACTCCTATTTCCACCCATTAGGTCCTTGATTTATGTATTCATCATGTAAGTTTGTTGATTTAAAGGTAGCACTACAGCCCTGGCCAGTTTGGCTTAAAGGTTAGAGCGTCGGCCCACAGACCAAAGGGTCTCAGGTTCGATTCCTGGTCAAGGGCATGTACCTGGGTTGCAGGTTAGATCCCCAGCCCCGGTCAGGATCATTTGAGAGGCAACAATCCATCTGTCTCTCTCACTCTCCCCCTCTCTTCCTTCTACTCTATCTAAAAACAAAAAATCAATGAAAAAATATCCTCAGGTGAGAATTAACAACACACACACACACACACACACACACACACACACACACACAACACAGCAAAAATAAATAAAGAGATCACTACATTTTCAAGGATGGTCCCCATCCTCGAAAGCACCTCCAAGGAGAAACTTCATCTGTAACTTCAACTTGTTCCATTATTCTATCAGGCTGGCAACTTCTGGGTGGTACAGTATGTAATATGACTGTGGATCCCATGGGCCTGTAAAGTGGGTTCATGGTCTGATGTGATGTTATTGGGGATCCTGTAGAGGCAGATCAGACACATTATACGCTTTCACAATAGGATACTGGCTGAGATCCTTCAGGCAAACCCATATTCCAACCACTTGTCTCTTCCAGTCAAGATGAATGCTACCCTTTCTAGTGTAGAAGGGGCAAGGGGTCAACTTGCCACAAGTGGCTGTGACAGACAGCTTGGGCATTCAGCAATAGGGGCTATATTGTCTTTGGGTGGTGAGATTGTATAGGGATCCCGAACCCTAACCCAGGTCCACAGCAAAACACTTCATGAATTTCAGGTTCTTTCAATTCAGTTCAATAGGCATTTCAGTTCTAATATCTCTCTAAGGCTGCTTTCTTGGCTGGGGAAACTTCTCCCCCAGCCCTCTCTCCATGGAGCCATATTCTTGCTTGCTCACTCCTCCTTTCCACTCTTAGCCTCCATCCCTGCCTCCATGGCTTCTCTGTTCACACATCCATTGTGCCAGCACCAAGGTGATGGCAGGTTGGTATCAACTGGTTGAGTCATTCTGCCTACTTTTCCATGGTGGGTGCTCTCTGGTGGGCACTCATTGACATGTGATCCAAAGGTCTTGACACTGCATGTTCATCCCCATGCTGACCCACATGCTTTTACTCCTTGTCTCCTACCTCCCAATCTCTCTTCCTCTAGGATTCTGACCAGCTGGCTAAGCTATTGCCACTGTCTAGGAGTCTGTGTGTATTCCAATCTCAGGCCAATCTCTTTCCACATGAAGCAGGTGACCAGGTGCTCTACCCTAATCTCTGCCATTGGGAGAATTTTCTGCCACCCCTGAGTGTGCGGTAGTACAGCTGCTGTCCCTTTTCAGTTGGCACACACACACCATGCTAACACATCCATGATCCAAAGAGGACTTTTTTCTCCTGTCAGTTGGTCATAAGGGATCCCCAGGGGACCACATACATGAGCTGAGGAAGAAGGAATTGGAGGAGAACACCAGTGGATGACATGGGTATGCCACTTGCATCATGTGATGGTTTGTGCTGGGCCCACGTCACCTTATGTCTTGGTGATCTGACAGGGCCCAGCTCAAGATGAGCTTTTCTGGTGGCTTGGTCACTTGATGTCCTATGGTCAGGCACTCTCAGGGCACAAGGCTGGGAGCTGTTTTCTAAGTGGTGTGTAATTCTCCACTACGGATGGCATATTCTTGCCCCCAAAATCCAGGGCCCTGTGTTGTGACTCTTCCACTGGGGTCTGTCATAAACTTCAAATGGTATCCTTTCCCACCATGACATCTCTAAAACTGTGGGGTCTGCTGGATTGTAAGACCTAAGTGGCAGGCCTGGACTACAGCTTGGATCTCCCTGCTACAGAACTCGTTCTTGATTTTACTCTAAGCCCATAGCCTTTGTGTCATCTGATATGTGGATCAGAGCCGTATCCACAGGTGTGTAATATGCTGCCTCCAGGACCCAGGGGCCTGTGAGATGTTATGCTTTCTCCTTTGTAGTGGGAAATGCAAGATGCAATCATTTGCCTTTCATTTAGAAGGGAATTAGGTGATTTCTCCCATACCCAGACCACTGCATCCTCAAACACTTCACTAAGTGGTCTGAAACTTTTGAGGTGTATCATTCACCCTCTGGAGGGCATGTGCCTGACCAGAACATCAGCCACTTCTTGCTCATTGATCTGATTCATATGATGTCATCACTCTAGTGTACCAGTGTGACATTTGGCAGAAAGTCCAGCCATTCAAGATTTTTCAGACTATATTGTGATAGAGGACACAAGAGTGAATGTAAATGCAATCTGCTGTCCATTCCAAATATTGTGTTTGATCCTCTTTCCTTATAGAGATGGAAAAGAACATATGTGTCAAATCAATGGTCACATATCATGTACTCCAGGCCTTGCTAATCTGCTGTAGCAAAGATACCACATCTGGTACAGCAGCTGCAATTGTGGCTACTACACAGTTGAGTATGTAGTCCACTATCATCCTTCAGCTCCCATTTGTTGTTTTTCAGAGGGCAGAATGATAAATTAAATAAAGATATGGTAAGGCCCACCACTTCAGCATCCTTCAGTCTATAAAGGTGGCTGAGATGTGATTTTGTTCTTGATTTATTGTTTTGGATGGGAGTAGTTTGCATGGTTCATAGCTTCTGCTTGGCCTTCCCACTATGATAGATCTCATTCCAAAGGCAAAGGAACCAATATGCTGATTTTGCCAAATACCGAGTATATCTTCTCTCACTGTACATTTGGGGACAAGGAAAGGACCGCTGAGTGGGTCCGTGAACCCAGTGGACCAATGATAAGCCAGAGTTGGGCTTAGATTCTGTTTCTTACTTGGCCTCCATATGCCCTCATATGATACTTGAGATCTCTGGGAATCAATGCTAAGTTAGGACCCTGTGCTTGGGTATTCTCCCTTCCTTAGTAGGTGCTCACCAAAGTAAATGGCCATAGGTCTCTTTGGAAAAGGACTGGGGAACAATTACCATGTACTTGTCATGATAATGCAAAATCCTTCATCCTGAGAATGGCAACTCCTTCATTTGGAGATTTCTTGGAGCTGGGAAAGCAGGCAAGAGGTTATAACTATTTATTAAGGTGACTGCCCTCAACATCCTGATTATCCATCCTTGACTTCTTTTGATTGAACATCTCGAGTAGCGACCTGTTGGGTGCCTATCTATTTTGTCCTCAGGTATGCTATGTTCCATCATCCAACTACGTAACTTTCTGAGGGGCAGGCCACCTGACTGCACTTGCTAGTCAGTTCTTGGCCTCTGATGCTTACACACCTAACCTCATCCTCATTGCTATCCATGAGTCCAGTTTGACAAGCATCTCCTACCCTGAGCCCTCAGCCAGATAGGAGAGCCACCACTGAACTTCTGAGGGGTGAGGGTGCCTTCTCACTGGCACACTCATTGCTTTGGAAAATGGTGAATCCTCTGAAGTCTCCCATGAAACATAGTCATCTTACATGGTAGATACACTGTAACATACCCACCTCTGGACTTTTTAATCTCTCCTTCTACCATCTGCCACAGCAATTCTGCCATTTCTGTCTCACTTCATGTGAACCATTTCTTTTTCCATGCTTCTAGGCACCCTCCTGACAGCACATTTGCCCCATGGTTTAGTGTCCTTGCCATAGGTTGAATTCTGTATCCTGGGAAAGTACCCTGAAATCAATCAACTTGCCCTTATCCAACTCTGTTTCATGACTCAACCCTGTGTCCCTCCCCCACCCCAATCCAGCCTGCCCAGAAATCAGTTTCTTGTATCCCCTCCCAGCTTCTGATGGTACATGTTAGATGGGTCCTGTAGCTCCTTTGGGGTACAGTCTCTTTCTTCACTTATCAGGTACAGAATGTCCCCATCCAGATTATGCTGTGACTCAACCCTTGTTGTTTTGATGACCAGGAATTGGGGATAGACCCCAAGGAACGAGCATGTTCTTTTGCAGAGAAAGATCTCTGCAGCATCTTCAAGCAAGGAGGCAGTGTTCACCTGGAAGAGGGAAGAGTAAATCACTTCTGCTAGTTCAAATTTCAGAGGAATCTGAAATACAAAATTGGGAGGGGGGTCATCAACCCAGATGTCTCCATCCCATGTGTCAGGGACTCACTCTTTCTTGGCCTACCTACCTCAACTGAGGATTAAACTTTCCCTAGAGCTTTGTGAATTTTATGATTAAGTCCCAGTCTTGGTCCTTAGGTTTCTATAGCTTCTAGCTATAGAAGATTAGAGCACAGTTATGTGCTACCAAGGAAGCCCTGTAGCTATCACTCTTAGCATTTAACTGCCAAATAATCATTTCTACCTTTTATTAGCTTTTCCTGGAATGTTAGTTGAGCTTAGTAATAGCCACTCAATTCCGCTGGCCTTATGTTATTTCTTCCATATTTATTGACACCTGAGATGTCTCACTAGCTGGTGCCTTTTCTTCTACCATTATCTCATCCCAGTTCAATATCATTGAAAACTTTAACAATGCTCTGCTTCCTTGGGCCAGGGGTTATCTGTGCTCTACCACCAGAGATGGGTCCTCACTGCCAGAGAGGGGCAAGTGATCCAGCTCTAAGCTTAGTGTCTGCTTTCTCAGGCCACTCCCAATACCAACTGTTATAGGTTGGGTTCTCCAGAAAGAAAACTCTGAGACAGAGAATAGCATATTCAAGACGGATAAGGAAGTACTCTTGGGATCATGTCTCTGGAAGGGAGGCTATGGGTTGGGTGGGGCTGGAGAGAGAAGTGGGACTGTGATACAGTCCCATTCAAAGGTCTCAACCTACCCCAAAGGGAATTCTGAATCTGGAATAGCCCTTCAGATGTGTCTAGACTCAGGGCTAGGGGGGCTGGCCTTTATTTCCCTGTGTATTTCAGTCATTGGAAGCCAGCAGCTGATGGAAAGGCGTGTGCCCTTGGGCAAGGCAAATACTTCATCCAACAGTTCTAAAGAGAGCTGAGGGCTAAGGGCTGTCTGCCAGTAGCCAACAGTTGGGTAAATACAGCCTCTAGTCCCGAAGGGGAATCTGGGTGGTACATCACCACATCTGCTACAATTACTTTAGATGAACCAGAAAGATGTTCAAAATAGATTCATACATGAAAAGAGATATCAGGTTATAAAAGAATATGTCTAGATGATCCCTTCTGGAAGGACATGCCCAAGGTATTGACAATGGTCCTGTCTTGATAGTGATGGGATTCTGATTTGTTTTTCCTCTTACTTCTCTACATTTTCTAATATTCCTTTAATTGATTACTTATAAAATGAGAGGTTACTTTTAACTTGAAACTTTTCTAAGGATAAAATTGGACATTATAAGAGAAATTAGAATAAAGAATTTTAAATTTCCCTCACTATTTTCAGCTATTTAATTAAAAAGATTTAAGTTGTGGCCTTTGTTGATTTAAGCAGGTAAAAGTATAAAAGTGAGCTAAAGAAAATATATTGGATTTCATAATTAGTAAAAATATTCACACTGCTAGTTCTCAAATTAAAAGTTATATTGCTACCACATTGTGATTTTCATCTGTACATTCAAAAACTTTTTTTTTTTTTTATCCTCACCCGAGGACATTTTTCCACTTTTTGTTCAGATAGAGTGGGAGGGAGAGAGGGGAAGAGAGAGAGAGAGAGAAACATCGACGTGAAAGGGACACATCGAGTGGCTGCCACCCGCACAACCAACCAGGGCCGGGGACAAGCTGCAACCGAGGTACATGCCCTTAGCGGGAACCGAACTCCGGTCTCTCTGGCCCTCAGTCCGACGCTCTAACCACTGAGCCAAACCGGCCAGGGCCATTCAAAAACTCTTAATGATAAATTATTATAACTTCAATTTATCTGACCAATGAAATAAAATATAGAAAGGTAAAGGGATCCAGCCTAAGCTACACAAATTACTGGCAGAAAAGACACCCTTGGTTTATGATCTTGAATCCCATTTTCTAATTATTCAGCTGTCCTTTCTCCAAGCAAAGTTTAGGTCAAGGGCATTCAATACCCAACTCACTTGTTCTAAAATGGCCCTTTAATTACCAGTACTCATTAACTTTATGTGTCATTATTAGAGAAAGGAGGTGGGGAGGGAAGTGGGAGATGTAAAGGAAACAGGAAGTAATAAATTAATTTCTAACCAAGGTCAGCTGTTCCCCAGAGCACAAAGCAATGGATGGTGGATTACTCAAGGGACTCATAGTGACAAAAAAAAAAGTTATTTTCACAAAGTTCTTAGGATGTGGACAGAAAAGTCTGTCAAAGATAGAAATATTCACCAGCTAAGAACCATGATAAAAAAAGAGATTTGCATTTCAATGCTTTTCAAGTTCTTTCTTCTATATGTCTATTCTTTACAGAATAAGTTGAAACTAAAGGAACCTATAGGTAAATGGAACGAGGTGGTCTTCATAAAAGGAGTCAGAACAAGAGAGAAGGAGGAGAGAAAGAAGGAATGAATGGGAATCTCCAAGCATTCTTTCCGTTTGCCAGGCAGTTGCACAGGCGTTTCAGTTGTTGTAGTCTTCTTCAAGCAGCCTTCAATCTTTTGGAGCGTCATGTGTTACTAAAGTCATCAGTAAATTACTGATTCATCCTTTATCAGTGCGAAGGTAAATAAACCTGTTCACACAAGCTAACAATCGTTTGCCATATGAGATACATAGATACAAAAAATAAGACGTGATTTTCTATATAGTCAGATGCTACAAACTTCACAGAATTTGTGGACAAGTACAGAAAACACTTTCAAACACTGAAGTTGATAAGAATCAACACAAAACACCTTAAACAAGTAACCAAGCTTAACATCGAATTGACATTAAGAGCCACTTGATGTGACACAGAGGAAGACTTTCTCACCTGTGTAGGATTCTCACTAAAAGGTTTCCTCTGATCTGTGAGCAAGCAAAGGCCAAAATATTGACCTGGACCCGCACAATGTCACTGTAACGAAGAAAAAAAAATTCAAAGTTGGGGATGAGGGATCGTTCTAGATGAACATTGACTGAAAGAGACATGACCACTAAATGTAATGAATGATATTTTAAGAGGATCCTAGATGTTTTTTAGAGTTATAAAGAATATTTTAATTGGATAAACTTGAATATACACTATATATTAGATAATACTATTATAACAATAGTTAATACTTGTCTGTGATAATGGTGTTTTGGTTATATAGGAGAATGTTTTAGTTCTTAGGAGATGTGTGCTGATGTATTTAGAAGTGATATGTCATGATATATGCAACTCACTTGAAAATGGTCAGGAAATAAAGATAGGTTCAGGCCCTGGCCAGCATCATCCCAAAATGCCAAGGTTGCAGGTTCACTCCCCGGTCGGGACATATACAAAAATCAACCAGTGACTGCATAAATAAGTGGAACAAGAAAATCAATGTTTCTCTCTCTCTTTTCCTTCATCCCTCTCTCTGAAATCAATCAATAAAAAATTTTTAAATTATAAATACATCTTTTTTAAAAAGGTTACTATATATAAGAGGAATGTTTATATCTGTATGTTTATAGATACATACATAGAATATATACATATCTAGAACTGTTCATGTGTGTGTTATATATAACATATATATCTATATATATCTATATACATAGATATATATAGATATATACATAGATATATAGATATAGATATAGATGATATAGATATAGATATAGATATAGATATAGATATAGATATAGATATAGATATAGATATAGAGAAATGACATAATGAACAATTGGTGAATCTAGGTAATATACTGTTCTTCAAGGTTTTCTATAGGTTTGACTTTTTTTTCAAAAGGAAATTTAAAAATGAACTAGAAATGGAGGTGAATATTCATTCATGGAAGTGATCTATTCGCCAAAGGAAGGGCGAGTAGCATTTACACACTGGGCATTTTGCACACGTTCTCCCCACTTACGTCCTCCCCACTTACGTCCTTGAGTCACAGGCAGAGGGGAAGGTGCAGCTTTTAATCCTCAGGCTGGAGCCCTTTTCAAAGAATTGATGTTCAAAGTGATACGTCTAATCTTTTTATTTTTACTCTTTGGTCAAAGGAGATATATTTTAAAACGACTTTGAAATCTATACGAAATGCTCCCTATCAGATACACTGTGTTATAATTTCTTTTTACTTTAAAGAAATAACAAAGTGGGAGCTCCAGTTGCTTCCTCCAGGGACAGTGCAAGGAGACTTCAGAAATGCATAGTTGATCATCAAAAGCAACTTACAATCTGGATACAGAAATTTAAATTTTGAACCATAGAACAAATACCCAAGACTAGTTCTGTCATCTAATTAGACTTTTCTAATTCATGATGTCACAGAAAAATAATTGAATTCGGTTGAACATATGAATTTGACATTTTTATAGGTCAAAAACAGTTGAGTAGAGGCAATTTTGTATGGCAAACTGTAAATTTTCTATTTACTGTACAGAACCATTTGTAATATGAGGTGTTTTTATTTGTTCAAAAATTATCCTTCTAAAAAATGCGTATTCAAGTGATTGAAAATTCTCTCGATTTTTAGGGAGCTCTTTAATTATTTTTGAACAATAAAATATTTTGAGAGAAAGACACATGCGCCTGAACTGACCTCAACCAATGCCTACTTTGGGTGTTTTTCATGGTTACCTAGCAGAATCAGTTTGTTTTTTAAATTAAAAAAAAAAAATGTTAACACAGATTTAGTAATTATTCCAAAGGACTTGATCTCAAAACATAACTGTTCTATTTTATTGTATTTTATTTTATTGTGGTGAAATATACATAACATAAAATATACCATCTTGACCATTTTAAGTGTGCAGTTCAGTGGCAATAAGTATATTCACATTGTTGTTCAACCATCACCACCATCCCCTCTAAAACAGTTTCATCGTGTAAAACTTCAAACTCTAACTATTTAGATTAAGACTCCTTCTTCCCTCCCTCCCCAAGCCCTACCCAACCACCATTCTTTCTATCTCTATGAATTCAACTATTACAAGTACCTCATATAAGTGGATTTATACAGCATTTGTCCTTTTGTGACTGGTTTATTCCATTTAGCATAATGCTCTCAAGATTCATCCATTACAGCATGTGTCAGAATTTCCTTCCTTTTTAAGGCTGAATAATATTCCAGAGAGAGAGAGTGCGTGTGTGTGTGTGTGTGTGTGTGTGTGTGTGTACCACATTTTGTTTATCCGTTCACCCATCAATTAACATTTGGGTTGCTTCCACCTTTTGGCTATTATGAATAATGTTGCGGTGAACATGGGGGTACAAATATCTCTTTGTGACCCTGTTTTCAATTCTTTGTGTATATCCCCAGTCGTGGGATTGCTGGGTCATATGCTGTTTTTATTTTTATTTATTTATTTTTTTTATCCTCACCTGAGGACATTTTTTCATTTTTTTGCTCAGATAGAGTGGGAGGGAGAGAGAGGAAGAGAGAGAGAGAGAGAGAGAGAGAGAGAGAGAGAGAGACATCGACGTGAAAGGGACACATCGAGTGGCTGCCTCCCGCACGAACAACCAGGGCCGGGGACAAACTGCAACCGAGGTACGTGCCCCAGCGGGAACCGAACCCAGGTCTCTCTGGACCGCAGGCCGACGCTCTAACTGCTGAGCCAAACCGGCCAGGACTGTTTTTATTTTTTATTTTTGAGGAACCGTCATACTGTGTTTCATATTATCTGTACCATTTTATATTCCCACCAACAGTGCATAGTTTCAATTTCTCCACATCTTTACCAACATTTGTGCTTTTATGAGGGTTGTTTTTTTTAAATAGTTGCCATCCTAATCATGCAAGGGGGTCAATTTCATTTTGAACAAAATTTTTAAAGCATACTTTAAATGGTTACTTTATAAGAGCACAAGTATATCTTGGAAAAGACTGTAGGGGGAAAACTATTATTTAATAAATGGGTGCCCATGGTTTATATTAAATTTACAGTGACAGCATAAATCTTGAATTTAACAATGGACAGAAGACAATATGCTCTGAAAACTGTTTTTGAGGGATTAAAAGACGGCTCTGGAAGGAAAGTGACACCAATGTCGAAGTTGCCCATGAAGAATCTGAATAAAAATTGTTTCATGAAATGTGTGAGTGGGAAAAAGCAATCTTTCTAAATGAATAGTTATGCATATAATTTTAAATATGTATGTGTATCTACATTAATAAATTATAAGTAGGCAATTGCCTGTTATAATTATATCCCCAAAGTTTATTCAAATTGGAAAAAAAAAAATTTGACTTAAAAGTTTATATATTCAAGACAGCCAAAAATATGAGATCAGCTTAGGGAGGAGGCCGTCTTCTACTTGCGTGTGCACAGGATATGATGTTTAATGGTTCTCGAAGCACTTGTCACCGTCCCTCTCCTTACAGAAAGAAATCGCCTGGGCACACCCTCTAAGTGCAGATCGGAGACAATGTTCGATAAACGTGAATTTGAAAATGACTACATTTTTCATGGGAAGCCGCATAAAGATGTGCTATGCTAGGCCTTCGGAGTCAGACTCTGACAGTATCACGAGCTAATTCTCTGTGGGGCACAGAACATCACTATTCCAGCTACGTGGTGATGGGCTGTGTAGAGTGTGGAGCGGTGGTGGCCCTGAACAGAAACAGGGGCCAGCATCACAAACCTCTGGGCACAAGGAAGCCTCAGTTAAACAGACATGGTCCTTTATTCTGCAAGAGCTGATTAACCCCGAAACAGGTGCAGAAAGAGGTTTCAGAGTGTGCTGCAGACTAAAACAGAACAAAAAACCACACAGACAACAATGTGTTTGGTTCAACAAACACGTTTTGAGTGCCTGCTCTGTGCCAGGGCTTGTGTTAGATGCAAGGCACTTAACACTAAGCGGGATGCAGTCACGGAGAGATGATAATGACGACGGCAGCGATTTCACTGAGCGCTGACCGTGCCCTGGGCAGCTTCCTACGCAGTTTGTGTGAATCAAGTCAAGTAACTCTCCCAGCAATCCTTACCACGGTCTGCGAAGCCCTATGTGATCTGGTCTGAGGCTCCGTCTGACTGCATTTCCTAGCACTCTACTCTCCCCATTGGCCAGTCCTCTTTAGCCACACTGGTCTGGGTTCCCCGACCACATCAAGGACATTCCATCTGCAGAGCCTTAGCACTTCCTGGTCCCTCTGTCTAGTATGCTCTTTCCCAAGACATTCGCGAGGCTCAATTCTTACTCCCTTCGGGCCTCTCCTCAAGTGGGACTGTGCCAGAGAAAGCTTCCCTCCTCACTGTACATAAAATAGTACGTCCCTTCCCACCCACGTGGACTTGGTGATGCACTGCACACATCCGTTTAGGACCAAAGCACCACTGATTCCCCCTGGTGCTGGACGTGATGGCAACTGACCACCTGTCCTCAGTTCTCTAGAAATCACCCTCAGCTGAAGAGAACCACCTTCCTAGAGGCATGTCCGGTGGCCGATAAAAGTTGGGCATAAATGCCCCATACCCTTGCTCCCACCAGGGTCAATTCTGAAAGGCCTTCTCAGCTTCAGAGCTTCCCATGGTGTCAGCTGAGGTCCTTTACCCTCCTGTGCCTTTCTGCTCCCACAGGTGTCCATTGTGACAGCACTCCCTAAGGCGTCTCTATCCCAGAATCTGCTTCATTCCCCGCCCCACCTCCCCCTCTGCTTTCCTCCTCTGCAGTAACTTAGCACATCTGAACGTATTGCACATTGATTTGCATATGTTTGCCTAGCCCTCTCTATGTTAACTCCATGAAGGCTCGGATTTACGTTGTTCACTGCTGTATCCCTCAGGTACCTGGAGTAGCACCTGGCATATAGTAGGAGCTCAAGAAATATATGATGGATAAATGGATGGAAGAATAAATGGACAAACACCACTAGGAAGTAGATACTGTTCTTGTTGGCATTTCACAGTAGAGGAAATCAAGGATCAGAAAGGTTAAGAAACTTGCTCAAGGTCAAACAGCTAATGATTGGCAGAAAGACTTGTGAATGGGATGTTTCAATAGAATGCAGACAGTATGCCTTGCATAATGTGCTAAGGAAACTAAAAGCAAGCCAAATAAAAAGACACATTGCTCCCTGGCCGGTTTGGCTCAGCGGTTAGAGCGTCGGCCTTTGGTCCAGAGAGACCCGGGTTCGGTTCCCGCTAAGGACATGTACTTCGGTTGCAGTTTGTCCAGTTTGTGGGCCCTGGTTGGTCGTGCGGGTGGCAGCCAATCAATGTGTCCCTTTCACGGTGATCTCTCTCTCTCTCTCTCCCTCCCACTCTATCTGGACAAAAATTGAAAAAATGTCCTCAGGTGAGGATAAAAAAAAAAAAAAAGACACATTGCTGGGGCACAGTTAAGGGAGAAATAGGAAAAGTAATTTTTTTCTGCATCATAATTTGGAAAGTGTGAAACTTGCTTTGTAAAACGTTAAGGAAGCATCTCACCACCCTGATGAATGGCTTAATATTCTGGACTCCAAGTAAGAACAAGCAATACCCAACCCAACCCATTATTCAGACCCAAAGCCATTCAACATTTGGTGTTGCCACTAAATTCTCTTTTTTCCTAAACCATCCATTACTTATCACTTAGCTAAGATTTGGATTGAAATAGATTAATAATCAAATATGTTGTCATTGTCTATATTCCAAGGTAGCAGGGGCTTGGTGGGGATAAGCAAGGAGAATGGTCCCTTGTCATACTCACTGAGAATTTAATGACACCAACAGCTAATAGATGACATGGCTGGGAAAAATGGATCCTTACAGTAGCCTCTACATTTTGATTATAAAACTCTGTCTTTCGACAACTGAATAGTTGCTTAGAAAGGTACCATTTCTTTGTCTTTTTTTTTCTCTTGTAAGAAGAAAAGATTAATAAAAAGAAACCAGAAACACCCTAAGTCTCTGTCACTGAGAGAAATAGTAGAAAGTCACAAAATATTTTGGAAGCAAAACCAGGGGCCCTGAGGACCTGAGTCAATAAGATGCTGGGAGTGGGGTAGGATTGGGGGGGTAAAGAAGGTGTCCTACAAACAAGAGAAAATCTTGACTTTCTTTTTCCCAACAAAGAAACAAGTAGCTGTCACTTTGACCTTACAGGAATATTTCAAAGATCACAAATAAAAAAATTACAATACAGGAAAGTGAAGCCATAGAAGAAAACCAAAGAGAAGCACATACTTTTGGTGGCTTGCAAAAGAAAAGATAAAGGAAGCAAGGAGACAAAATGAGCTACACCGGAGAGTTAGAAGAAAAAAGGAATGCTTTTACAAGTCTATCAAAGGGAATAAAACCATGAAAGGGAAGTGTACCTCTAAATAAAGGAGAAAGAGATGAGATGAAAACCCAATTAAAATACATAACAGACCACACTGCAAAATGAAGACTCTTGTGCTGATTAGAAATGTCTACCACAGTATATGTTTCTGTAATTATTGAGATCTCAAGGTTGATCATCAGGGAACTGAATTCAATGTGATGAAACTTCACTCCTTCACTACCTCCCTTCACCAAAGGCTAGTTTGGAGCTGAGCTAGCCTCGGACTGGGGCAGTGGGTGTGTGAGTCTGGAAAGCACAGCCAAAAGGCACCCAGCTTTGTCCCATTTCCTTCCAGAGGCCCCCTCCCACATTCACCTTCCCCCCACCTCCCAAAAACACACATCACCAGACAGGATTACCCTGGGCCTCTTCTTTTACTTTTTTTTTTTTTTAAATTATTTTTCTTTATTGATTTTAGAGAGAGGAAAGGAGAGAGAGAAACATCGATGAGAAAGAACACTGATTGACCGCCTCCTGCATGCCCCACCCTGGGAATTGGGTCCACAACCTGGACATATGCCCTGACTGGGAATCGAACCAGCAACTCCTTGGTGCATGGGTCGATGCTCAACCATTGAGCCACACCAGCCGGACCTGGGCCTCTTCTTTATTCTTCCATTTCATAGCTACTTATCTCATGCCTACCTGCTACGTGCCTGGTGCTTGAACCTGCAAAAGTAAACAAAACAAACAAGGTCACTGCCTAACATGGAATCACATGGAAATAGAGACATTAATCAGATAATTGTGCAAAGATTATACTACAAATCATCATGAATGCTAAAGAACTGTGAGAATGTACCACGTGGGCTCAATCCAGCCTGGTGGGTCAGGGGAATTAAGGTCTGTATTTAGAACAGAAGGACAAGCAGTAAGAGCCAGATTTGAGGGGGTGTGGCTTGGAAAAGAATATTCCAGGCAGAGGAAACAGCCATTGCAAAGGCCCTGAGGCAGATGGGATGTGGTACAATTGAGACTACAAGAAGGCCAGAGTGCAACAGCCAGAAGGAAAGTGCTACAATACAGGGGCAGAGAGGTGAGTGGGGCTCAGGGTTTTGTAGCAGTTTTGTGGCTATTTTAAGGAATTGTGTCTACTCCAAGAATGGTCAGCAAGTGTTTTAAAGGGGTCAGGGTGTTTGACATGACAGATATTTTTATCTGTTCTGTTAAGTGGAGCCAGGACCAACTGGGACTCTGCAAAATAACAATAAGAGTCCCCTTGTTAAAAAATCATTAAGAACTTCAAGGCTGTGATTGCAGAGCATTAAACCAAGCATGGGGCCCTGCTAAGGTGGCCCAGGTTGGAACAGCCCCTGAGCCTCTGGGATCATTTTGGTCTTGGATGAGTCAGGATGGCTCTTTGACAGGTCCTCAGCCTTTGTGTTAGGTCAACTCTGAGCTCCATGAGAAAGCAAGGTGGTCCTTTTACCATGCATTTAAAATACCATGCATGGTTTCTTGTCTTCAGATTCTTAAAAATAACCAGTATAAAGAAAGAGAAGTTTAGCTGAGGTCAACATATGAGAAGCACAATCAAGCTGTAGAGACCTGGCTGTGAGTTTTTACGGCTAATACAATTCACCCATCTGTCTCCAGACCATAGAGCATCTCTCTCCAGGCCAGAATCAGGATTGTGGGGGGCAAGTGAGGCTCCCAGGGCACAAAATTTAAGGAGGTCCTTATTCTCCAGGTTGTGAAAGTTCAGGGTCAGCACTTGAGATTGAGTGTCTCCTTAAAGCTTGCATCCTCAGTCTGACTTGCCTCACCCTACTCCAGGCTCTGGTCAGGGCCATTCACCAGAATGTGTGGGAATCTGAAGACTCTTTCTGAGACCAGCTGGCAGCAAGACACCCCATGCCAGGGCCGGATGAAGGCCTGAAGGTTAGGAGAAGAGGCCATCTCTGGGTTCGTAACACTTTCTAGAATTGGAAGCTCTTCTACTGCCAACTTTGGACAAGTCAGCTGGAGCCAGTTAATGATCTGGGACCCCACAGCTACCTTTGTCACGGTGCACTCTGCCCCCTGCAGTGATCTGTGTAGGCTCCGGTCGGTCAGCAACAGTTCGGCTGACATACTTGTCTGGGAATTTAGACAGTCAGTTGCTGATATGAAAACAGTTCCACCTGTGTGAGCCTTATCTCATCAACGCCATATTCATTTCAATCCAATCTCAACAGCACCCAGGCTCCCACTATTTTATGTGAAGAGAAATGAAATAGTGATTCTGTTGAACCCACCTTCCTTTCTTTTCTCATTTGCTGCCATCTCAGCACTCACCTTCTCCTCCCTTGCTCTTCCCTCCTCTCCTGGTCCCCTAACACAGCTGGTTCATGCCCCCGCGGCCATCACAAAGCACGAAGGTGGTTTCGTTTGCGGCCAACTCAAAGCCCTCTGCAGGCTTCGTCAGCGGCTGGCTGGGGACACCGATGACAGTTCCCTGAAGCACAGGCGAGCTTCGCGAAGTAGTTTGACCCTGGAGCCCTGTCTGATTTTGTCTTTCTTCCGTCTATGGCTTTGTCTAAATTTTTGTTCCCCTTCTGCCTTGAAAAGAGCAATTATTCCACAGCGACTGATTTCCCTGGTAGAGAATGGAACGGCCGTTATTAATTTGTCCTCACGTTAATATACTTCATTTCCTTTCATCTTTATTACCCATCTCGATCTTCCTCAGAGGTCTTGTTTACATAAAACAGCACTCTTGGATGCAGAAAGTGCTTAATGAGTCTCAGCCCAACCACTACAGAGCAAGCCCGGTGCACTCCCCCTTTATAATTATGAATCATTTGACAGTATTAAAAAACGTCTTCAACAAATGGTGCCAGGCAGCTTTTTTTCTAGATTTTTTTATTACTATAAAGATCAACCATAAACTAAATCATGAGCTTGGTCTATGACATCTTGGCATTAAGCTCTAACAGGAATACGAACTGTACTTGAATTACAGGCCTGGACATTATGGCTCTTCTTACTCTCACAAGTCCGTTCCTCCCGCCCTCCCTTCCTACCTTTCTTCTTCCCTTCCGTCCTTCCTCCCTCCCCCACCCCTCCTGCCTTTTGCCTTTCTTTCCCTCCTCCCCTCCCTCCTTCTTGCTTTAACCATTTGCACACATTCTCCGCACCCTGCACAGAGAAATATGATTTCAGAGGCATCAGCCCCCTCAGTCCTACTCACAGCCTGTTTCCTCCCCAAAGGGTCTCTGCTTCGGCAAAATTAATGTCAGAGCCTGAGTTGCTGACCAGCGAATTACCCTCTAACTGAGACTGTCGTGAACAAAGTGCTGGGAGCAAGTAGTTTAGTTTGAACAATTAGTTATCGAGCACCTGTCATGGTTTTAAGTGTGGATGAAAACCAGATGTGGGAGCAATTAATTTTATCTTGCTGGATTGAAAAAGCCTATGGAGTTCAGCGGGTATTTGATCTGGACTTTGAAGGATGACTAGGAGTTTGCTAGCTAGGTAAGGAGAAAGGACATGTCACAAAGTCCAGGATAATAAAGACATGGAAATGTGAAAACACACCAGGGTTGGGGGAAGGCTGCCATAGCCCATTATGAGGGGTTTACAGGGACTCCAGGCATGACTGAATTGGAAGATGAAACTGGGAGGGATAGATGGCTTGTGAAAGGACTTAGGTATGTACAGTGACAAGTTGCTCAGTCACAGAGAAATGATCTCCCTTAGTCTTTGTGAATCATAAGCACAGGTCACTGTAAAATTCAAAGGCAAATAATGCGGGACAATTCATTCTATCACACAGACATATTTTTACTTTATTTTATTTTTTTTCATCACCATTTATCCCCTCTATGCCCTCTTCCATCTCCACCACCCCTCATAATCACCACATTGCTGTCCATGTCCATGAGTTCGCTCTCTCTCTTTTTTTTGCTCAGTCCTCCCACCCCTCCAACAATCCCCCCTACCCCCCCGCCTCACACACACACACACACACACACACACACACACACACACACCCCTAGCCGTCTGCCTGCTCTCTGTCTATGCGTTTGTCTCTGTTTTGCTTGCTAGTTCGGTTTGCTCATTAAATTCCACATATGAGTGAAATCATATGGCACACAGACCTATGTTGAATGCCTTCTACATGCATGGCACTAACTAGGCACGAGAGTAGAATAGAAAAAATGTGTGGTTCTTGCTCTGCAGGGGCTCACAATCTACCTGGGAATACAGAGACACATAAATAACTACCACTCGAGGCCAAATGAGACAAGGCAATGATAGGAAATGCATCCAGAAAGCATGTGGGTGGGAGCAGGGAATGCCGTCTGGGGAGGCTTCAGGAAGAGTTGGCTGGGGTACGAGGACTGACATACAACAAGGCAAGAGCATTCCAGGCAAAAGGAACGACCTGAGCAAATGGACAGTATGTGAGCGATCAGTCTGTGGGTAGGAAAAGGTAGAGAACAGAGACTAGCTTTGAGGAAGAGCGTGGTGGTAGAAAGATGGGCTGGGGGAAGTTTAGGGAAAGCCTTGAACGGCATAAAAAGAAGCCTAGGCTTTATTCAGAGAAATGGAGATCAATAAAAGGTTACTTAACAATGATATCATATCAAAGGCATCCAGGGGTGGGGAACATCTGGCCCTCGGGCCATATAAGGCCCTAGAAATCAATACCAGCTAACATCACATGCCTCATCAAATTAGCCTGACCAAAGATAGCAGGCTAATTTTTAAGTTGATAATTTTCTATGACCCTCAAATGATGTTGTAAATATCCAAATGGCCCTTGGCAGATAAAGGTTCCCCATCCCAATATGTTTCATCTTGAGAACCTACTATTTTTTTTTTTTAGTAACGGCTGCCAGGAACATTGTCTTAAGAAAGATTCTGGCCCTGGCCAGTTTGTCTCAGTGGTTAGAGCGTCGGCCTGCGGTCCAGAGAGACCCAGGTTCGGTTCCCGCTAAGGGCATGTACCTCGGTTGCAGTTTGTCCCCGGCCCTGGTTGGTCGTGCGGGTGGCAGCCACTCGATGTGTCACTTTCATGTCAATGTTTCTCTCTCTCTGTCTTCCTCTCTCTCCCACTCTATCTGAACAAAAAATGAAAAAATGTCCTTGGGTGAGGATAAAAAAAAAAAAAAAGATTCTGGACTCAGTGAGGGAAAAATGGATTCATTTATCCATTCAGCTATATTACTAGCCTAAAAAGTGCTCCTTCTGTTTGAATAGTAAAGAACCTCTGGGAAAACAATGATTCAATTGTCCTTGGGCATATCTCCCTTCTATTCACCTCAATACGATCTCGGGAATAGTGGAGCAACACTCATGGAGCCTTTTATAAGAAAGCAGCCCTGCCCTGATCAACTCTACTGCAGAACGGAGACATCATTCGTTAATAATACTGGCCAAGTCCTTTGAAGTTCAAAAGCACCATAAACACACTACAAATTGTGATTAGTAACCAATGAAGGAGAGACATCTTTCCAGCACCCAGCGTAAAAGGCTCTACAGGCTTGCCCTGGCCGGTTTGGCTCAGCGGTTGGAGCGTCGGCCTGCGGTCCAGAGAGACCCGGGTTCGGTTCCCGCTAAGGGCATGTACTTCAGTTGCAGTTTGTCCCCGGCCCTGGTTGGTCGTGCGGGTGGCAGCCACTCAATGTGTCCCTTTCACGTCGATGTTTCTCTCTCTCTCTCTTCCTCTCTCTCCCTCCCACTCTATCTGAACAAAAAATGAAAAAATGTCCTCAGGTAAGGATAAAAAAAAAAAAAAAAAGGCTCTACAGGCAGCTCTCCCTTCTCCTCGTTCACTGCAACCACTCCCCGCATTGCTTCTGCTGGTGTCAAGGGCAGCTCTGCTTTTCCTGACCTGGGGACTAAGCAGGGTCAGCTGGTGCGGGAAAGGCTGGCCTTAATTACCTGAAACCAAGAGAAAAACAACCCAGATCAGCTGGGAAAGCTCAGGGGAGGACAGGAATGGGACAGAGCAGCAGACTCTGAGATGGGGCATTGGACTGATTGAATTCTCGGGTCTAGTTAAGGGGTCCTTCATAAGGACCCATAGAATGCCCCTCGCCCCAAAGGGTTCCATGGGTGAAATTTGAGGGGAGAAAATAATCTACATCTTTATTTGCAATGACCTGTCATTGAAATTTAGCATGTCCTTTCATTATAAATGTAATCAACAAACCACAGTAGCATTAGCAGTGCCTGTGATTCTTTTTTCAGTAATAGAAAGCACAGTTATTTTCATGTCATATTACTGTAGTTGCAGATACCTTGGAATACGTTTATGGTCATCATGACTTTGAATTGTGGTAGGTATTAGACTCAGTGATAGATCTAGATCTTGTTAAGTGTTAATAAAGAGGTGCCGATATTACTACATCACAAATATCGCTTTAAAAAATACACAGGCTATTTTTAGAGTAGTTTTAGGTTCACAGCAAAATCAGACAAAAGTACAGAATTCCCATATACCCCTGCTCCTCCCTCCACACATGGCCTCCCTACTATCAATATCCCTGACCAGAGTGGTACATTTGTCACAACTGATTAACCAACATAACACACATCATTGTCACCCAAAGTCCATAGCTGACATTCTGTGGGTTTTGACAAATGTATAATGGCGCATATCCACCATTACAATACCATACAGAGCAGTTTCACTGCCTAAAATCCCTGCTGCTACTCCTATTCCATCCTCCCTCTCCCAAATAAATTTGTAGTTTAAAAGAAAATTCTGATATTTTACTACAATTGTTTTCATTTTTTAATCCTATGAATTTTGCATCTTTAAAAATTCTGAGAGGGGGTCATTGGCTTCCCTAGACTCCCAAAGAGTCTAAGGCAGAAATAAGTGTTCCCTCTCCCTTTGTCACAGCGTCAGGGGTGGGGTCTCCTCTCTTCTTCCTCCAGCAGCTGGGCTTTCTTCTTCCATCTTCCCCTTGGAAGACCTCCCACGCCCCCTTTATTATGTAGAGCAATTTGACAGTGTCCCAGACTCTCCATCTAAACTGCACACTTAAAACTTTACATTGAGACTGTGGAACTTGTTTGTGATGAGCAAACCGAAGATCCTCTGGTTCCCAAGACCTGCCCTCCTTAACAGCAGTGGGGATTGTAACTAACAATTTTTTTTCTTGTCATATGTTCAAATGAAAGACTAGAGATTTATTTTACGTCCAGTACAGGAACCAGACCACTCTACATCAGATGGCAGTTAAATGGCACCATCTTTCTAATGTTTTTCCAGGGGTATTTTTGTATCCTTTGTAGAAAGGCACCTGGGAACTGGTAGCTTGTCCATCCTTAATTCAGTTCTGCCTCCGTCTGAAGCACCCCTTTCCCATCCCCCTGGCCTTGTCTATCCGTCTCTTAAGTGACATCTCTTCTAGAAGGTGTTTAAAGTTCCCTAACCCTCCAGGCACAATCTCCTCTCTGTGGACCTCACAAATTGTATCACGCTAAGTTGTTTGTTTAGTAAGCACAGCTAAGACTTATTAAGTATCTACCATGTGCCAGGCATTTTTTTGTGCCATCTCACAGTGGTTTACTAAGTGTTTAACATGTGCTGCATTTTAGGAGGACTTTGCAAATCTGATATTCACAACCCTAATGATATTACAATCAACCTTAGTTCACAGATGAGGAATTGTGGCCCAAAAAGGTCACATCATATTTTAAAGGTCACACAAACTTGATCAGCTTGAGTTTAAATTCTGCATCCAAATCTAAAATTTGAACATTGACTATTTTATGACATTAAGGAATTATTATTAACTATTCTTTTAGGTTTGATAATAGTAGTATTATTATGTTTTTAAAAGTCCTTTACTTTTAGAGATAACTTCAGAAACATTAGCTGATTAAAAAAAAAATCAAATAAAACCCAAGTAAGTAAATGATCAGGCCGAAAGTATTCCATCAGTGCACATTCCAGGATCACTGTAGTTTAGAAAGACCCAAACCCAGTGGCAAGAACAGGATGTTTCTCCAATAAGCTTTGTGACCTTGGGTGAGTCACTTCACCCTTTCCTTTCATTTATAAAAGGTAATCCTCAAACAAGATGATGATTATTTACTTCTATCTTGCAGGACAGTTCCATAGTTAATGGTGGTTCTTTTATTTTTTTGTTGTTAATCCTCACCCGAAGATATTTTTTCCATTGATTTTTAGACAGAGAGAGAGAAACTTTGATGTAAGAGAGACACATGGATTGGTTGCCTCCCACAGGTTCGCTGACAGGGAAGGGAATTGAACCTGCAACCCAGGTATGTGCCCTTGACTGAGTCGAGCCTGTGACCCTTTGGTGTGTGGGCCGATGCTCTAACCACTGAGCCACACCAGCCAAGGCAATGGTGGTTGTCTAATAGTATGTGACTATAGCCAGATATGATCCACTCTGCCTGGGTTTAGACATACTTAATAAAAAAAAAAAATTCTTATTCTATGCCAAAATTTTCAATAGTCAAACTTCTTACTTCATTTGTGTTTATTTGTATAAGCGGTAGAACCTTTCTTCAAATGAAATATTATATAGATGCCTAATTAATAAACCATTTAAAGAGAGTTACTCTGGTTTAGATGAGAGCTGAGAATAGCACCCTGTACAACCTCAGTTGTCCATACCACCCAGAAACTGTTTTAATGATTATATTTATTAACTTATTTAATTCTCATATCACCCTAATACGATGGATACCATTTGAAGAGGAGGAAACTGAGGCACAGAGAGGTTAAGAAAGTTGTCTGTCCAGTGTCATAAATATCAGAAGTACCTGAGCTGGGCAGCCTGGTTCTAGAACCTGTTCTCTTAGCTGCTATACTATGTCCCTCTCATATGGTTACACATTTATCCTTCATTAAACTGTAAGGCCCTTGGGAAAGAGCGGGGATATGTGACTTTGCACTCCTAGTGCCCAGCCCAGTGTCTAGGCAAGAACAGGTATTCTATAAACAGTGCAGAATGAATGAGATTTACTGGACACGTTTCAGAGGCAATATTAAAGCTCATTAAACTTTATGGATACGAATAGGCAGTAGAGATACACTAAGCCCCTTATTTTAAAGATGAAAAAACTGAAGCCCTGAAAATTTAAGTGATTTCCCCAAGACCCTCCAGTTAGCAGCAGATCCAGAACTAAAGCCTAGGTCTTGTCTAGTAAATCATGAAAAGAATCAAAATCATAAAGGAATTGGATTAACAAGTGCTTATGTCTCTCTATCTTAGAACTGTTCTTTTTCTAGTCATGGGACGTTGATGATTAGGGGAGTGGTAAAACTTTGTCCTGGTCACAGTAGAGCTGGAGGGGACCCTAGAGGGAACTTTAGGAGAGGTTCTTTGGTGTCCAAAATACCCTTAAGTGTCACCAGTTAGCAAACCACAAAGTACCCACTAGCCAAGATTATCTCTAACAGTATTGCCTGATTCCCCCAAGCTATCTCTTTCCTTCATTGCACTTGAATGAGAAGACCACAAACTACAGCCTCGGCCCCATTCCAGGCCCAAGAACAATCAGGATATAACTCAAGGGTCCCAATTCAATATTCAGATGGCTTATGTCAATATGTATGTCTCGTCCTTTCCTAACCTGGTTGTAGAAACTGGCTTCTTTCTTGTTTTTGAGATCAGACCCTCACATACAACCCAATTCTGATTGGACTCTTTCTTTTTTCCCCTACTGAGCCTAAGATACAATCTTGATCTTTGTCTTAGAGGCAAAAGGCAGAGCCTGGTTCAGATGCTGCCACTCGCGCCCTCACCTCCACTTCAGCAGACATCACCAATTGATCCCCCCTCACCTCCACTTCAGCAGACATCACCAATTGATCCCCCCTCACCTCCACTTCAGCAGACATCTCCAATTGATCCCTTTCCTGCAGAGCCTATAAGGGGCTTTGGAATCTTTCTCTAGAAAGCCATGGCACTCAACAGGAAACCTACTGGCCACAAGCTGTATTCCTTTAGGGATCTGTCACTTGCTTCATTCTATTTTTTCTCTCCTGAAGGAACTAGTGTTCTGTCAGTTCACAGGTCTTGCTGCCTGTCAAATGATGTTTCTGATGCTGCCTGAGACCTCTCCTACAGAAGCCACAGCCTGTCCTCCCTCCCTGCAGGAGTGGCTTAGTAGAGGTCTTTTGGGGTGAGAACCAGAGAACATGTATCTCGCTCAGAATTCAAGGAAAGTATGTAGGAATATAAGAAGAATAAAAGAAAAAAAGTATTAAGTTTATAAAGCCAGAAAATGGAATTTGAGGAAAATCATGAGCAGAAATTGGGGGGCAGTCGGCCGAGAAAGGGACTTGGAAAGCAGAGGAGACAAGACTACAATGTAACACGATGATTTTCAACCACTGTGCCACAAGAATATTTAAACAAGCAATACCTGACTATGTGGTCAGGGATATTGACCTCTTTCCCCTCAGATCGTCAAATAAAAAAATGACAACAGCCAACCCAGCAATAACCATCCTGTGTGAATGAATCAAAATTATACCTATTTCTTGTTAGATAAGCAAAAAATATATTTTTTTAGTGTGCCACAGAACTTTAGTAATTAGTTTATGTGTGCTAGGAGATGCAAAAGGTTGAACTCACTGATGTAACAGATCAAATGAGTGGATAATGGGTGGTGAGTCGGAAAGCATTATATAATCCATCATATTTCTCTTATTGTGAGGAAACTCAGAGTCAAATTTACTATCTGATAACAGTAACTATATTAGCTCTCATAACAAGACTATTTGCTCTCACCTTCCTTTGCAGGCTTAAATTTTTTTGTCTGAAAAATATGAAGTATGTCTAAATATACATATATTATATGTGTGTTAATTTTTGCTATTTCCATTTACATAAGAATGGATCAGTCCCAATTTGAAAACCCTAGCTAAAGGAAGCCCATGGGACCTTCGACATCCATCTGGAAGGAGAAATGTAAAAAGTTGCAAGAAATGAAAAATGAGAAATCATCTGTTGATCCTCCTCTCTCAGTACAGCTCAGCATGTTTTTATTGGGTATTGAATATGTCTTGAGCTCTGAATTGGATGCTGTGAAAGACAAAAGAGTGAAGAAGTGACCCATGCCCTTTAGGTGATTATCATCTTCTTGGGGAGACCGACTATACAGAAATACAACCGTTTATAGAAAACACCTGACTCATAATGTTTATGCAGTGTGAGAGGTAACCTCTGTTGTCTTAAGCCACTGAGATTTTGCGATAACTGGTACACAGCATACCCTAAGCCAGTGGTTCTCAGAGTGGGGGCCCCCAGCAGCAGCAGCAGCAGCACCGAAACATCTGTTAGTAATGCAAATTCTCAGGCCCCACTCCAGATGTACTGAATGAGAAACTCTGGGGCAGGGCCCAGGACTCTGTGTGTTAACAAGCACTCCAGGCGATTCTGGTATGCTGAAGCTTGAGAACTCCAGCCACATGTTCTTTGCCACGGATGCCTTCACCTTTTCCTCCCTTCTCTACCCAGAGCACGGGACACATCATGCAACCCTACATAGTGCTGAAGAGCTGAATTCAAAATGAAGCCACCCTGCTCAAGTTCTAAACTAATAGTTCCCTTTACAAAAGTTTTATACTCAAATATTTAAGCAGGAGTCCTTGTTTAAAATGGTATAAAATTTTTAAAGTATCAAGAAATGAAAGGCGAGAAATCTTCTATTGATTCCCCTCTTTCAATACAGCTCAACATATCTTTATTGGGTATTGGATATATGCTGCACTCTGAATCGGGTGCTGGGAAAGACAGAAATGGAAGAGATGACCCATGCCCTATAGGAGATTATCATCTTCTTGGGGAGACTGACTTCAGTCAGTTCCAGTGAAGAGGGCCTACTCATCCTGAAAGAGGTTAATTCCAAGAACAAAAATGACCACAATTATTAATCATTTCCTATGTGTTAGTAGTTTTGATATCCCCCAACCCCCCACCATCCAAAAACAACCTTCAAAGGAGACAAAATGATCATTCCTGACTTACAGAGGAAAACACGGAAGCTGAGAGCAGTCAAGTAACTTTCCTAAATCCCGAGGGTTTGCAAACAATCGTCAGATTGGAACCCGAATCTGTCTGACCCCAGAGCTTGTGCCCTTCACCGCTCACCTGCGTTAAAGGTGTGAGCTGTTTTCTGAGTGACTGCGGACACAGAGGCCCAAGTAGGAAGGCAACCCCCTCATATTATTACCCCCCCCCCACTGCCAATTTGCTGGGTGTCACTTCATCATCATGCCTTCGGTATTTTTTTTTTTTTTTTTGCATGAAAAATGAGAGATCCTGCTACTTGCCACCCAGTTACCCGTGAGCTGGAATGAACTGAGGTATGTAAAACTTTAGAGAACTAAGGATGAAAAGTGTTATAAATAGTATTATTACAAGTAGCAATAAATCAGGTAAAGAATGTAATGTGCAAGTTGGAACAAACTGGAATTAAGCCTCATAAATATAAAAGAACCCAAAGCATGCGGCTCTTTGAATCTAACAGTGAAATGCTTAACCTAAGTTTTAGATGAACAGGGCCCCCAAACAGCCGCCTCAGATAGCCATAATTTGAGAAGGTTGGGGCAGGGTAATCACCAGGCACATTTTGAAAAGGTGGCTAATCTGATGTATATTTCTAATGTTCTAGGG
Source organism: Tadarida brasiliensis (assembly GCA_030848825.1). Classification (NCBI taxonomy): domain Eukaryota; kingdom Metazoa; phylum Chordata; class Mammalia; order Chiroptera; family Molossidae; genus Tadarida; species Tadarida brasiliensis. The sequence continues at coordinate 81,385,441 of CM061257.1, read as the reverse complement.
GAAGTTGTAGTAAAATTGGACAGTTTACCATGTGCGAGGGACAGTTTCTAAGCTCTTTCCATTATTAATTTATTTACTTTTCACAACAATCCTGTGAGTAAGCCACATTATTATCCCCCATTAAAAAAATATTTTTAGACTGAGGAACAGAATTCACATGTTTTTTTTAACCGAGGAACAGAGGTCACATGACTGATAAGTGGCAAAGCCAGAATAAGAATTTGGGCAGTTTGGCCCCAGAGTGTGCAATCTTAACTGCACTGTTTGGACCAATACATATATGTTGATAAATTACTATTTTAAAAATCTCTTCCTCTCCTTTCATTAGCTTGTTCTGCTTATCCTTTTTCTCTGTCTTTTTACCATCATTATCTCCGGCCAGGCTCAGAACTCCAGAGGTCAATGAATGAGGCAATAAAAAACAGCAAAACAAAACACCACACTGACCATGACCTTTGTATTCCTTACAAATGAAGCCATCTAGACAAGAATGTTAATAAGAAAGTTTAAGTCAAGGAACCTCAAAACAGCAAGTGAGTATTTTGCCCTGACACACAGCGTAACGAAAGGAACAGAGTATTTATACCCATCAGTTCTTCCTCAGCGATACCCTTGCTCTTTGCAGCCTCACATGCTTCCTTCCTCTGGCAATTCTCGCTTGATTTCTCTTATCTAAAAACTCTGCCCCAAATTGATGCCTTCCAGATAACTTTCTCAATATAATTCCATTTCAAAGTATTTTGTAGTTGGTCAAATTCTTAGAAATCAACTGAGTTGATCCCATGAAGCCCTAAGAAGTAAGCAACTTGCACCCAGCCGGTGTAGCTCAGTACCTGAGCGTCGACCCATGCACCAAGATATCGCAGGTTCAATTCCTGGTCAGGGCACATGCCCAGGTTGTGGGCCTAATCCCCAGTGGGGGACATGCGGGAGGTGGCCAATGGATGTTCTCTCTCATCGATGTTTCTATCTCTCTCTCTCTCTCTCTCCCTCTCCCTGCCTCTCTTTCTGAAATCAATAAAGGAAAAAAAAAAAAAAAGAAGTAAGCAACTTGCCCAGAGTAACTCAGTGGGTTAGTGTATAACGGCTCTGAAGCACCACCTGCCCGGGCCTGGCTTCCCTGAATCTGAACACGAAGCTAGAACCTGGGCTCTGCTCTCCAGCAGACATATGCCAATTCCACCACTTACTAGGGTGTGAGCTTGAGAATTACTTAATCAGACACTACTCTCAGAGATCAAAACACTGTTATTTGTAAATGGTATAAGACTATATACTTAGAAAAGCCAAAGAAATTTGTTTAATATGTATTTATATTCCTAGATAATCTTTTATCTCTCCTGATACATGATGAATATGCAAAAATTAATAATATTCCTGTTTACCAATCACAATTCATTACAATGTATTATTCATTTCTTCTCAAATAGCTACCAAAAAAATAAGTGATGTACATTACTTATTTTTGAGATATAATTTAATTGGTTTAGTAGAAGGAGAAATAATTCTGCTTTCAAATGGAAAAATTACAGTATGAAGGATGACTGATTCTTCATATTCTTCACATTTGTTAATGCAAACCCAACTAAAAGCCCAACAAAATTTTACTAATATTCTATAAAATTAAAATAAAATTCACCTGAAAACACAAATGAGTAAAATTATAAGTAATATTTTGAAAGAGATGAGCAAAGATAAAAGACTATTTTAATCACATATTAAAATATAGTATAAAGCAAAATCAGGACAGTGTGTTAGTTCTAATACAAAACTAGACATACACACTAATGGACCTATATAAGAAGTTTGTTACAGCCTTGGCCCGTTTGGGTCAGCGGTTAGAGCGTCGGCCCACAGACCAGAGAGTCCCGGGTTTGGTTCCGCTAAGGGCACATACCTCAGTTGTGGTTCGTCCCTGGCCCCAGTTGGGGTCGTGCGGGTGGCAGCCAGTTGATGTGTCTCTCTTGCATCGATGTTTCTCTCCCTCTCTCTTCCTTCCTCTCTCCCTCCTGCTCTATCTGAAGATAAATGCAAAAAATATCCTCTGGTGAGGAGGGGAAAATAAAAAGGAAGTTTGTTACATATAAGAATGTAATATATGATATGGAAAATTTAAATATCTATATAAATGTTATACTCTCTCATTAGAAACTGGAGAGGAGCCCAGCCAGTGTGGCCAGTGGATTGAGCATTGTCCCCATGGACTGAGTGAGAGGTTTGACTCCTGGTCAGGGCACATGCCCAGGTTTCAGACTCCATCCCCAGTAGGGGGCATGCAGGAGGCGGCCGATGGATGTTTCTCTCTCTCTCTCTCTCTCCCTTCCTCTCTCTCTAAAAAAATCAATAAAAACATATTTAAAAGAAAAGAAAGAAACTGGGGAGGAGAAATAAGCTTAAATCTATAGGTACCTCTCCCAAAACCCAAATGAAAATTAAAGAAATAAACAAAAACTAGCACCAAAGATGATCTAATAATAATCAAATAGCAAGAGGAATAATAACTTCATAAGTTTGAGAAGAAAATGTAAACTATAAACATTAAAACAAAAAGGCAAATAGACTAAGAAAAACAATTTTAGTAAAAATGGAAAATGGTCATTTTTATATCATCTTTGTGATATAAAAAGTCTGTTCAATTATATAAAGAACTCCCACACATGGACAAGAAAATAATGAGACCCTAATAGACAATTAGGCAAAGAACAAAACACAAACAATTCATACTAAGAGAAATAAAATTAATGAAGTCTATGGAAAAAAATATTAACATTATTACTAATCAAAGAAATGCAAATTAAAGCAACAATGGGGCACCATTTCCCAACTGTAAAATTTACAAACATTGTTTTTCTCTGTTGGTAAGGTCATAATGAAACTGTACCCTCATATGTTTCTGGTATCAAGGGGAGGAATACAATTATGGACTTCAAGTGTGTAATTAAAAAGACTTATAAAAGTGGAAAAACTCTTAAGTACAAAGGTGTTTACAGCAGTGTTATAATTTTTTATAAAGATTTTGAGGATTATCTAAATGTCTCAGCATAGGAATGCTCTAGGAGCGTCTCTAGCAAGCTTTGCTTTACTTCCTGGCCTGCTGTTTCCTCACCTCAGGGACTTCAGTGTCTCTGTCATTGACATGACCCTAGCCTTTAGCACAGAGCCTGGCACACAGTAGGGTTTAGTCATCAATGAGTGAATGAATGAATGAATGAATGAATGAACGAATGAATGAATGAATGAAATTCACGTTAAACTAGCAGATTGCATTAGGATGGCTCTTGATGAAATGTGAAACTATTAATTTGCTAATTATGAAAATTATGTTGCAACTCGCAAAGGCTTCAGGATAGCAGCACAAAGTGGGGAGAAAACAGAATGCATAATTGCACATATATTATGATGGTAACTAGGTAATAGTTGTAGGCACATGGACAAACCCTGGAAGACAATATGTAAATTTAATGTTTTTTGTTGGAGTCATGGGATTGTGGAGGTTTCTGTCTTCTTCTATTTTTAAAAAGCATATAAATTTTTCTCTTTTTACAATTATAAAAAGGCAGGGGGGAAAATTCACAGGCCTTGAGTCAGAATACTTGGGTACTAGTCTTGACGCTACTATTTAATAGCTTTCTGACCCTGGACAAGTTACTGGAACTCTTTGAGCCTCAGTTTCCTCATCTATTAAATGGGGACTATAATAGCTACCTCTCAGAGCTGTTGTGAGATATAAATGGTCTAATGCATGTGAAAGGATTTTATAAACTATAAAGTGCTCTATGAATGTGATGTCATCATTATTAAAGTAGCTTCTCTTTCCTAAGAGAAATAAGCTTTCTATTTATTCCAAATGTTTACATTCAGTCATTTATATACATTGCAAAAACAATTCCAAAGTCCTTGAATGCACACTATCCTGTGTTTCAGGAGCTAATACTAACCCAGCCCCAAGCACAGCCTATCAGGCGGTAATGGGTTTCCAGCTGGGTAAGCAGAAGGGCCCTATTCCAGGCTGGGAATGCATGGGAAAGGATCTCAAAGTGAAGCAGTTTCCCAAGGTAATCAAATAAGGAAAGTCGCAGAAAATCCATCACCAACTTTTATATGTTAATTATTTAATTTTTAAAACAAAAAACCGTATGGGAGAAGTCCCCACCCCATTCCTGTCCCTGGTCACCCAGTCATTCCTCTCTTCCTCCCAAATGATGACTATTATTGCTTTATTATACATCCTTCCAGGATAGTTTATGCATATATAAGCAAATATAAATGTGTTTATTTTTTCCTTTAATAAATTGAACTATACATCTTGGTGCTATTTACATATTGGTACATAAAGAGTTTCCTTATGTATTTTTTTCCCAGCAATATTCTAATTCATTGAATGGATGTGCCTTTATTCAACCTATTTTATCAGGCCCCCTGGAAAGCACATCCAGGTCGTTTCCAATCATTTGCTCTGATCCCTGAAGAAGAAAGTTCTCATCCTGCCTTAAGCAGAGACAAGGAGGCAGGCAGGGGATGGGCCCAGCACGGCCATCTAGATGCCCATTGCTTGCTTCTCTTCAGAACTATCAGGCCTTTAGAATCTACTTGCTTATTTTTCTTGCGCTGGATCAAGACCACATGGTAGGGAGGATCTATTTCAGTTAGCCCTTTTCTTAAAGGTCGGTATAATGCTGTGGTCAAGAGTCTGAAGCCAGACTACCTGGTTCATGAGCCAGCACTTCCCACTTACTCAAATTCTCTCCACCTCAAATGGGGATAATAACAGTATACACCTCCCAGGGTTTTATACGGCTTAAGCCAGTTAATATACATATTAGTGACACTTCTCATGTCCAGCATCTTTCAGAGGGTAATTGGGAAGGAGCAGCCAAAACAATGAAAGGTGTTTTTATCTCAAAAAAGTATGCCCTAAATCAGTGGTTCTCAAAGGATGGCCTGGGGACCAGCAGTATCACCTGGAAACCTGTGAGAAATGCAAACCTACTGGATCGGAAACAGGGTGGGACCCAGCAATCTGGGTCTTAACAAGCCCTCTAGGTAATTCCAAAGAACTGTTGTTCTAAAATGGAGGGTTTGGCAGGGGAGGGTGGTATTAAAACATATTCAGATCATGGAACACCTGAAAATCATGCTCTTTGTGGGACACCATGAATTGGTAACAGAATTTTACTAGTGGAAAAATATGCCCATATTGTTTTGTATACTGTTTTCTGCATCTCAAAATATATATATATTTTTGTTTTCCTTTCAATCACATTCCCAGTTTTCTCTTGGCATTTGTTTGCTGCTTGATCAGTAGCACTGATAAATTAAATAGTAGCAGGTGTCAATGTTTTCATTAAAAATAGAGAGGAGAAAAATTCAGAATTGAAAAAAATTTTTCTAACTCTTAAACTCAATCTGTAATTACAAAATGGGATTTAACCACTGTGATTTAACTTTAGTTATTTTTTTCATGTATTTATTTATTCAGCAAATGTTTTCTGAGCATTGACTACATTGTCAAAACTGTGCTGAACACCTGGAATTCTAGTGCATGAGACGGGCAGGAGGAGATGACCTGTCTACCGATCTATCATATGAGCTGTCCACAGAAAATCCCAGTCCAGCTTGTACTATACCCATGTTTCCACGCCACTGGACAGAGTTTGCAGGAGGGAACAAGCCATTACTGTTCCTCTTCTGCCTGGATCCAGCACGATGGCTTCCCCAGTGGAGAAATGCTACTAGCCTGTAGCATAAACCAGGTCCATTTCAGCCAGTTGGCGGGGCCTGCCTGGAGCACAGTTTTGAGAAAGATTCTGAGAGTATTCTGGCTGGGCAGGAACGAGTGTTGTGCACAGGAAAGAAGGGAGAACCAACAAACAGAAGGGTTCTTTTCATTTGCAACCCTTGGACAGTGTAGTCTTCCTTTCCCCTTGGAATTCTCAGCATTTCTTAGATTATAAAATCATACCTTTTGCCTTGTCTCCCCCCGAGGCCACTAATATTGTTGGCCTTCTCCTTTCCCCTAGTACTTCCTTTCTCCAGAGCCATTGGGAATGGCCTAGCCAAGTTCAGAGTCAGTGAGCAGTGGTTTCCTCATGTCAGATACATTCACATGAAATGATTTTCTCTGCAGTGTTTGGGCAGAGGCCCAAGGGCCCAGCCCTGCTGCTTTCTTCCACTGGCTCCAAGACACCTGGCTCGCTCCTAGGCGTGAAGCAGCAGCGTTTGTTTTCCCAGCAGAATGAGAGAGGCCACCCTCTCCTCTTTGCTATGCGGTTCATGTGACACAAATGTGAACAAATGGCCCTTCCCCTTCCACCTCCATGCCAACCAACCTCTTGGGGTAAACATAAAGATTCCCACTGCAAGCTCTGTGCAAGGGAACACAAGAGGAGACCAAGTGGGCTTTACAGTCAAGAATCCACTGGTTGGGCTGGTTTTCCATTTGCTCTACAATTAAACAGGTGTGTGTGGCACTTTCAGATTGCTCTTTATTTGCTTCTATGCCTCTCTGACAAGGTAATCATGAATCCCTGTTTAGGATCCATTAGGCTCATAGCTCCAGGGAAGTTTGAACCAGATTAATCTGCCTCAGATGGTCAGCTCAATCTTGAATAATTTAGCATGTATGGTGCAGAAAACCTGTTTCATGCTTTAAGAAATAACAAAGACCTTGAATTCCATAGATTTTTTTTTTCAACCAATTTTGTTCAAGAAGAGCCAATATGGAAACACCCCCAAGAGATTTTTCAATTAGCTCTACTGAGAATATATGGAGATTATATTTATCCTGATTTGCTAAAGACATTAGAAACCATTTTCTCCCTGCATCCCCAAGAATGCTATTTTTTTTTTCTTCTATTTGCCTCTTTATTAAAATCCAAACCGGTTTTTGATACTTGCTCATCACCTGATTGTTTTCAGGTATCGTTTGGATCTCCTTTGCTTGGTCTTCCTTTCTAAGTATGTCTGTTTTCTTCAGCTGCCTCAAATATTCTGTGCTTCAGCTCTTCACTTTTCTTTCCACTCATGAAAAAGTACATATGCATGTTCTGGGGTTATCTAAGTCTAAATTCCACCACAAAATAATGCTTTACTACTTCTGTAAAGTTGTAAACTGAGAATCAAGTCAAAGTTTCCCACAAAATAATTCATTGTAAAACTATTAGGTCTTCACCTGATTGATTCTGATTTTAGACCATTGTGACATCCGATTAAAAGACGGCCAACTCTCACCCTGGCCAGTATGGCTCAATGGTTAGAGCTTTGGCCCACTTACTGAATGGTCTCAGGTTCAATTCCTGGTCAAGAGCATGTGCCTAGGTTGTAAGTTCCACCCCCAGCCCCAGGGGGAGTGTGTGCAGGAGGCAACCGATCAATGTGTCTCTCTCAAATGGATGTTTCTCTCTCTCTCTCTCTCTCTCTCTCTCTCTCTCTCTCTCTCTCTCTATATATATATATATATATATATATATATATATATATCCCCATCCCTCTCTCCCTTCCACTCTTTCTAAAAATCAATGGAAAAAATATCCTCAGGTGAGGATTAACAAAAAAAGATAGCCAACTCTCCATTAATCCTAATAATAATGGATAGAAAGAGTACTGTATGTTAAACTAAGTCATAGATTATTATTTTAATAATAATATCAATCCTCCTACCACCACAATCAGAGGTGACACTGAAAGGTAAAATTGTCTAGCTTATGTTTTTGTTGTTTTTCTCCCCATTTATTTTTGGAAAATGATGAGCAAAGATGGAGGAGGGAGACTAAAGGATGAATATCAAGACATATGAAAATGCCATGAACTATCCCTAGAGAGTAAAAAAGTTGGCTTTTGTTGGGACTTTCAAAATTGTGGACATAATACACCAGGTTCACTCACTGGCAGTAAGTACAGGTTTTATATCAGCCATAAAATGGAAAGTAAAGGTTCATTGTGAAATAGTTGGCACATATTTAACAAAGGTAAGACAAGCTGGCACCACTATAATTTATACCCATTAACATGGGGTTCAGTGGTGATCCTATGGTAGAGGGCACAGCTAATAAAGAACTTCAAAAGAAAAGAGAACAAATTATGAAATGTAGATTAGTGTAAGCAGTTCACATTTTCAACTATGGTGAAACTAAATTTAACTTGCAAAGATTAGCAAATATCACTATTAGTTCATATAAATAACCTAGCAATTCTATAAATGGATACAGATTTCATAGAAACTTGGCCATTAAAAAAAAAAAAAGACCCACGTATCATATCTAAAATCTATACTATTTAACTTTTTAAAGAAATGAAATGATAGCGCTTGAAAGCACTTAAGAGAGGATATCTGTCAAATCTACACTTGTAAAGATTTTCCTTGTGAAGACAGAGAATAACTGGATCCCCCTGCCTTGTAATAACCCTCAATATTTCTAAAAATGGGAACTGACTCCTTAATCCTTAGTTTTACAGGCAAAACAATTGCATCCTCATCAGCTTTTTCTTATAGAACTCATTTTCTATATCCTTGGTTATTTGGTTACATTTCTCTGGATCTTTTCCCCACTCCCACTTTTAAAATAAAATAGGTCTCAGGAAAGATTCTTCCAAACGTCACCCAGAAGCATTTTCACTTCTTCTAACTCTGTGTTCTTTTCTTTAGTTTGAGCAGTTCCATCAATAACATAACCAGACACGTTTGAATTCCCAAGAAAAGAGATTTAAGCACAAATCAAAGATGACAAGTAAACCTCTAAAATCATAATAGTGCTGATCCCTCTATTAGTGGATGGAGGGTCTGCAAACCACATGCGCTCAGGCTGGAGACCGTGGCTTCACCTGTGAACTAACAGCTTGACTGTCAGTTCTCTGCTTGACTCAGCTCTTGCTGAATTGCCCAGTTTTTCATACAGGGTCTCTTCCTTCAGTCTCTTGTATTTCTGATTGTTATGATGTTGTTGTTGTTTTATCTATTGAGTCTGCTGCTGGCAACTTTGGAATACTACACTGTTCAGAGCAAGCTATTCTCGTCTGTCCTATTAAGCTTCTTTCTTTCCTCTTTTCCTTATAATATAGACTTTAGAATTAGTAGTTTGACCCTGATAGGAGCCATGTTGGAAAGTCTTAATACATTTGAAATACATAAAATAATTCCTTCTAAATTTTACCCTAGCCCAGAATTTATTTATTTATTTTTATCCTCACCCGAGGACATTTTCCCATTTTTTGTTCGGATAGAGTGGAGGAAGAGAGAGGAAGAGGAAGAGAAAGAGAGAGAGAAACATCGATGTGAAAGGGACACATCGAGTGGCTGCCTCCCGCACGACCCAACCAGGGCCGGGGACAAACTGCAACCGAGGTACGTGCCCTTAGCGGGAACCGAACCCGGGCCTCTCTGGACCGTGGGCCGACACTCTAATCGCTGAGCCAAACTGGCCAGGGCTTAAGGATCAAAATTAGAAAAGGTCAAGTGTACAATTTTTTCCTCTTTGTTTCAATAACCATTTCCATTTCCATGGTCATATTGATAACATTTCTGTACTCATTTTAAAACTTATTTTAGTTGCATTTTTAAGTCATATGTTAAGTTACATGTAAGTTAAGTATATGTAATTTGAAACCCATTGTCTGTTATTTGCAAAAAGTGAGCCATATATACATCTTTCCTTCAAGATGAAAGCAGACAAGGAGGGGCCACATCTGGAAAGTACACAACAATTTAGCTCTGTGGCAGCCACTGTAATATCTGGGAAAGCAGAGAAAGCAGAAAGATGAGAGAATGACACCCAAAGAAAAAACTGAATATCGTCTTGCTTTCACTTTCTATGGATTGAGGCCAGTCCTAAAGAAAATTGTAAACTATGCCCATCCTACTTGGCTGAACAGGGCTAAATTGACACCAATAATTACGGGAACAGATTCAGGAAAGTGTAATTAGATTTCTGACGCAAGGCCTGAGTGTATTCAACATTATACACCAATGTTTGCACATACTAGAAAACTTAGCATTTATTCAAACATACAGGAAATCAACTTATTACAAAGAAGACAACACTACAAGTAATAGAGTCTCCGTGTCCTGAATCTAAGTCCTAGAATTGTTGTAGTTTCTCCATCCTCTCTTGGTTTTCTAGATATGTCTAAGAATGGTGCTAACTATTCAGGGAGGCTGGGTGTCTCAGAATTATATCCATTTAGACAAGCAGCAGAAACCATCTTATCACCCATCAACCCATGACTTCTGGATTTCTCTTGTCTACCCTCTAAATTCTTTATACTTTAGTTTTTTGAATCACAATCATCTTTTTGTTTTTCATTATTCACTAGCAAAGTTACTTCTTCTCTAATAGTTCTAATTCCTAATTCCAAAGAGATGGTTTATGTTTTCCTGACTTATGCTTAGATTAGGGTTGTATCCTCCCCCTACAAAAGTTTACAACTTTAAAGAGCTACCTCTATTAAAACTATGATTTTATTCATCCAGTAAAAATAGATTATGAAAAGACAGCAAAATGAATATGTTCTTTTCACTACACCCTTCCAGCTGCCTCTTAACCTACTTCTTACAATAGGAACTGCCTCATCCAATTTCAAGTTTTAGTTGACTATGTTTAGCCATTTTTGCTCAAAGAATCAAGTCAAAGTAATATAGAAAGTGCGTTTCTAATCACATATCCCTGTTTCGTCAACATATATGTATTTACATTTCGAAAATATTCCATACAGGATGAATTCATGCAGAAGAATTGGGCTTTGACTAAAAACCTTCCACACTGATCTCTTTGGTTGAAATTCCCAAAGTAGAAAGGGGATGAGCAGAATGCTGTGATGAGGACACTTTAGTCAGTAATTTTTAGTGCATTATTTTAGTTGTGAGAAAGCTGGATAAGTCAAGCTCTTTCTGAGACCCCAGAGATCAAAGAGAATTCTGTTAAAGGTCAATTGTTTGAAGAGCAACAACTGTAGTATTCTTTACCAGAAGTTCTGTGAAATGCACACATTTTTGTAATTCTTATGTACATGTCAATGCCAAGACAATCTCTTGGAAAGTGTAGATTTGGCCATTTAAAACTTGTATGGCCTGTAATTTTGTTTCACGACAGCAGACTACACCGTGGTGCAAACTGAAAGTATATATTGATGTCATTTATGAGTATCACAATGGTCACATCAGGCCTGTCCCCCAAAAGTTATGGAATAAATACACCCAACTGTGAAATGCTTGGTAGTCAGAGACTTTATTTTGTTTAACCAGAGGGACTACACTCTATGACTGAAAGGGGTGCTATAAATCCAAAAATCTTAAACCCCTATTTACTTCTTATCACATGTCCTTTAACACCTTACTACTCAAAGTGTGGGCCCCATACCAGCATCATGGGCTTGGGAGCTTGTTAGAAATGCAAAATCTCTGGCCTGAGCTCCGATTTCTTAAATCTGTATTTTAACAAGATTCCCAAGAGATCTGTATGCACATCAAAGTTTGAGGAACACTGTTCAATAGCTAACTTTTTAAAATAATGTTAGCTGGAAAATAATTTTGTCATCTAAAATATCCTCGTCAGAAAGTTAAAAACAGTAAGTGAATAAAAATATAGCATTTTCAACTCTCTTGTAAAGCCATCAGCAATGTCCTCCACCTTTAGATCATAGGATGGCTTATTTCACCCAAGCACCAAGGCCAGGAGGGAAAAAAAAAAAAAAAAAAAAAAAAAAAAAACAGTTAAAAGCTAGCTCTTGGCAAAACATCAGATATATTCTCTTCCACGTCTTACCTTGTCTAGTGAGGAATCTCCCTAGAATCGGCTTCTTTATTTCTTACAATTTCCTACCATTTAGAGTCTAGAAAAACTTCAAAGGAGGGCCAGGTGCTCTGAGATTAACAGCTGTTTATTATTTTCATTAATTAACTGAAAGAGTTTGGTTCCACAGAAGTCCTGAGGAGATTCTGAACACAACTGGAAGAGCAAGCAGCCTATATGCCTACTCACCACAGATCAACTCTACCCTACACCTCACAGCAAGTACACCTTAAAAAGGTGGGGGGAGGGGAAGAGAATCTATTACTGAAAGTTCTTGGAATTGTCTCTCACCTATTCCAATTAACACAAGTATAGAACTGTGGGGATCTACCTTTAGGTGGATTGCCTTTTTTTTTGGAATGCTCATGACTTCCAGACCAACCTGTGGTTCAATTTTCTGTGATGTCAGGCACTGGGCAGAACCTCCATGGATAGAATATTTTAGGAGCAGGGGCATGAGTTCAGATGGGAAAGGGCAGATAGCTAAAGACAAGGTTTCAAAAGATATGGGAAATAATTTCTCACAATTCTCGGTGATTTTCACTGGGGATGCAACAGCAATTAGTGGCCATTCTTGCTAATTCCCCAAACTATCCCTTTCCAGAAAGTACTTAGAGATTTTCAAGCATTCTAAGGCATCATTTATGAATGGACTTTTAAATTTCTCCTTTGTTGTCTTCTGCCCAGCCTGTATTGTGTAGCAGTATCTGCAGAGACTAGTCTGAAGACTAGTACATGATTCCTTAAAGTGGTTCTCCCTGAAGGGTGGACTAGGGGTCATCGGTATCGGAATATTCTGGAGCGCTTGTTAAGATACTCTCATGAGTCTCTAGATCTATTAAATCAGAATCCATGGGAGTTGGGTCTTAGAATCTACTTTTTTAACAAGCTCCTGGGTGGTTTTAATGCATGTAAACTACTACTTACAGTTTAAAGTCAGTTGAATTTTGGACTATGAGAGCACTCCAGCCTGCATCATATTCCATAACTACCTCCAACATTTAGGCAGGGCCATGAATGAGCCTGAGGTGTCTTAGCATTTCAACTCAGCCTAGGTTTTTTTTTCTTTATATAGAGGTCTTAGGGGAAGCAAAGTATTGTCAGTGGATACCCTGATACTGAAATGCTTCCCTGGTGATTTACGTTGTAATTTCGTGGATCTCCAACCCAGATCCTCCCTACCCAGTTAAAAGATGTTTCCACAACCAACTAGCTCCCGGCAGGTTTTCTCAAACTGTGGGGTTAGAACACTCAATGTGGGAAAGAAGTGCTATGTCAGCTAGAGTCACCTAGACTATACAGGGACACACAGCATTCCAATTAGGTATCTAGTTGACCCATTCCTGAACTCACCTTGCAGCGAATTGATCATATTTCGGGTTGCTTTAGATTTTGTAGTGTCACCAGAATTATGCCTCCATTCCTTAATTTCTACATTGAAAAATGATTAGGTATAAATTTTCCATTAGGATGAGTAGTAGACAGCTCTGGTTGAACATGTCTATTCACCAAGCTCTAAATTCACTGTGTCCTTGTCACATTATTGGTGTTCCTTTTGTCTTTCCCTGGTAGGAAGGGGACATTTATAGGAATAGTAGAATAAAAAGGAAGTCCGGAAAGAAAACCATTACAACATTCAATGTTTATAAGTATTAATAACATTTTAATTTAAGCTCCAAGACAACAAACACATCAACTGGTACACATTTTTAAACCACTTATCTAGCAAAAGAGTTCTCTTTAAATTCTGTTTCTTCTGTTTCTTATCAACGTTAAGTTCAGTCTTCCAGTGAAATCAGCAAGAATGGAACAGATTTCTGGCAGGGTTTTCCCACCAATACATCCAGCCCAGATTCATAAACCATCATCTGGACACCTACATATTATGATCATCAATAGTTATCCTGTCTCATGTTTCACTTAATGTGAGACTTCCTCTTTGAGGTCCTGTATTTTTTTTTTTTAAATACACGAAGAATTAAGTTTCGCTTCAAAGGAGTAATAAAAGGAATGTTATGCTTGGCCCAAGAACGAAATGATTTCCATCCTCATGGAAAGCAGACAGCCACGGGTATCTGACCAGGCTCCTAATAGGCAACCATCAATTCTTTTTCCCTGAACTGACTGCCTTGTGCCCCTATAAACTCCTCAGAACTAACTACACTCTGAATGAGGTAAGCATGGCATTTTCATGACAGGAAGTAAACGTGAACTTTGAGTGACACGTAGCCACTCTCATATTTTAATCCTTTGTTCTTTGTGCTCTTAACATCATGGACATGTAAACAGAGATTTATTCTGGACGACTCAAGAAAAATTTTAGTCACCCAATGATCGACCTATTTAGTGTCTGGTGTTTCTGGACCTGAAATGTCCAGATAATTGGCCAATTCATTTAGAATGTTTTAACACAACTTTGTGTTCACGTGACAAAAGGCTAACCGATGGGTGGTAGTTACTGAGAGGTAGGCAAGAAATGGCTCTTTTCAATATAGGTTTTGAGCGGCACACACCCAGAGTGGAGGAGCTGCAGCCCATAAAGCCACGTGGACTCAGGGTGATGCTAACTCCAGCTTCCCATTGCTCCCCGCAAAGGTGAGCAGTTCTCATTGACCACCAGTTTACAAGATGACTCAGGGCGTGTTTGCCCTTAATTTCCTAGAGAATTTGTAAGAAATAAAGTCACCATTTAATAGATCAAAAATAGAAATCTCTTCAAATAAGTTGAATGATTTGCCTCAGGTTATGTAATAATTCTGTGCTAAGCCTAGATTAAAACTCAGAGTGTAGAGAGGCCTGGGAAAAGGGCATGGAGTGTGTTCTCTGGGCCCGTGCTTTATTATCAACAGAACCTCCTATCATTCTTACAAAAATCCTATGAGATCCGTTTTCTCATACTCCTTTTACAGATGAGGAAATAGGGACTTAGCTCCCTTCACACACCACTGGAAAATATCAGAGCCAGGAATCAAACACAAGCCTTCTTTCTTCAAAGCCTATGCATATTAAGCTCTAAATCTAGCATTTCTCAAAGTGTGATGTGCACACCACTCCTTTAGGTGGTACATGGACGACCACTTGACAGATGCAGTCGTTTCCAAATGTTACTCTGAATGAGAATCACCTGTGAAGCTCGTTAAACTGCAGAACCCCACAGCCTCCCCAAGAGCTCTGAGTCAGTGCCTCCCAGGTGAGGTCCTGATGGTCTCACCGTGAGAAACGCACTGGGAAGGAAATGTAATTAGCACTATGAACCCACTTCACAGGCTTTTTCCTTTTTAAATAAACTTAAAAGTAAAAAACGTAGTGAGGGGGGTGTAAATCCAGCCACATTTTTAAAATCTCACTTTATTTAAAGACAACATTGAGGAAAGGATAGAAGTGGTGGCACATCCGTCAAAGATTGTGGAGGGGTACTCTCAAGACTAGCCTCTGGGAAACCCAGTGACATACTGTTCTGAGACGGAAAGGAAAGGGATGTGCCTCTGTTTGCCTATGTACAGCCATAAGCTGAGAAGCAAAGACCTGTCTGGAGCTCGGGGACCCTCTGCTACTTCCTGGACTGATCCTACCACTGGGGATAGCGTGGGAGTCAGGACACAGAACGATCACTGGGGTCCAGAGTAGGGGACCATCTCCCCAGGTAGCTGAAGGCACAAAGAAGCATCCTCTACCACCGCAGTGACCCAGCAGCACCAGGGACATTAGGCCTTCTCCAGGTTCTGTTTTTAAGGGTTCCCGACCATTTGAAGTCCCAAACCACTTTGATAATTAATAAAAGCACTGCATACTTTCCCCAGAAAATTCCCATATATAAACCCAAAAATGTGCCATACTCTTTCAGGGGCTTCTCAGGCTCCTTGCAGCTCATCCGCAGACTCCAAATGGAAGAACTCCTTGCTCGTGTGAAAACAAAGAGTGCGTTTCAGCTCACAGCAATTTTGTCTGAGTTCAACTTATCCTTCCTCTAAGCAAAACACATTTTGAACAGGAGTTCTTCATCTGCACGCCATGGTTCCCAGTGGGGTGGGGCTGGGGGGGAGGGCACCAGGGTTGTTCACGGGTCCCCTGACTCTATCAGAAGTGTTCAGATGTTGGTACATTTTTCTGGGGAGTACTTTCATCAGAATGTCCAACGAGCTCAAAACTCAGAAATAATCTTTTAAAAACACCTTTTTAAAAACTTCATTTAAAAAAAACCTTTACAAATATAAAATAAAACACAAATATCAGAAAACCCCCACAAAACCAAAGAATGGTGTAGTGAATTATTATCAGGTGGAGAGCCTGTGACCACCACTCAGGCCAGGAAATAGAACTTTGCCAGCCACCCAGCAGCCCCCTCCCTCCCTCCAGAAACAACCACTCTCCTGAGATTAAGAGCAAGCATTTCCTTGTCATTCTTTCTGATTTTATCACACAGGTGTCTGTCCTGAGACATTGTCATTTAATTTTTCCCATCTTTAAGATCTGATATAGATTTTCAATCTCTTTTCATCTTTTTTATCCTCTATGCCTTTTTAAAAAATAATTTACCTTTTAAAAAATAGGCTACTTAACTATAGTTTCTCACAGGCGGGATTTTGCTGACTGCACACCCTTGCCGCCCGAAGTTCATTATGTTCCTCTGCCCTCCATCCTTCCTGTGGATGGGCAGTCAGCTCCGGAGACTGAGTCAGATTCAGTTTGGCAAAATTCTGGATGGTGGTGTGTTTTTCCATCCTTTTGTTTTTATTTGTTAGCTATAATTTGATAAGGAGGTACCCAGTGGTGTGGTTCACAAAGGTAAGGTTCATAAACACTTGATTCTTCCCCATTATCTATTCAGTTTTTAAAGCAATGAATTGGTCCCTGTTATCTTTAGAAGGTGATCAACCAGAGCATATATATATGTATATATGAACCCACAGATTTAAAAGTATTTGTTGGATTTCAAATATTTGCAAACATCCATTTGGAAGCTCAGATTGGTCAGTGGAAGCCTCGTCTTCATTGGTTCTCAAGTCCATTAGACATGACCCTATAGTCTTTGATAACTTCTTTGCTATCTGGTATTAAACATGTTCCAGGCTCATCTTGTATGTCTCTGCCATTTTCCAATAAATCCTGTTTTCTTTTAGAGGGGATGGTATTTCAAGACCACCTCTAGCGCTAAGGATATTCATTGCTTCTGAGTTGGTTATTGCTTCTAGGCCTTTCAGTGAACAGAGCTAGGCAATACACACACCAGATATGCATGTATGTTTTTAAAAATACCATACCTTGCCGGCCGGTGTGGCTCAGTGGTTGAGCATCGACCCATGCACCAAGAGGTCACTGGTTCGATTCCCGGTCATGGCACATGCCCAGGTTGTGGGCCCAATCCCCAGTGGGGGGCATGCAGGAGGCGGCCAATCCATGTTCTCTCTTATCAATGTTTCTATCTCTCCCTTCCTCTCTCTCTAAAATCAATAAAGAAAAAAAATTTTTTTAATATTATACCTCATAAGTTCCTACTGGTATTTCCAATACAAATCCAGGACAATGAGATTTCTACAGGGCTCATGGAACAATATTTAAAGTTGTTCCATGTTGATTCCAAGTTTTTGTGCCCTTTTTACTTGAAAGTAAGCTTCACTAAATACAAAATCTTGGCGCATGCTTTCTTTCCTTGAGAGTCTCAAGTATTTTATACCGTTTTCTTCTGTCATAAAGCATTGCTGTTGTCAAGTCTGATGATAATCTAACTGGATTTTCCTTATATGATTTCTTTGTCTATATACACAAAGGATTAGGACTTTCTTACCTTTCTTTTGAAAATCAGTAATTTTTTACAAGAATTTTTCTTTGTGTCAGTCGTTTTGGGTTGATGTCCAGTGTGCTTTTAGAAATATTGTTTTAGCCCTGGCCGGTTTGGCTCAGTGGTTAGAGCGTCAGCCCACGGACCAGAGAGTACCAGGTTCGGTTCCCGCTAAGGGCACGTACCTCAGTTGCAGTTTGTCCCCGGCCTCGATTGGGGTCGTGTGGGTGGCAGCTAATCGATGTGTCTCTCTCACATCGATGTTTCTCTCTCTGTCTTCCTCCCTCTCTCCCTCCTGCTCTACCTGAAGATAAATGCAAAAATGTCCTCAGGTGAGGATAAAAAAAAAAAGAAATGTTGTTTTAATTTTTATTCTATTTCAGAAACATTTTCTGAAATTTTGTATTTGTTATATTCCCATGCATTGTTTTTCTTCCTTAAGAACTCCTATTATCTGCAAATTTTCTTTTCTTTGCCTATTTTCAAATATCTGTCTCACTGTCTTGAATCTTTTTATTTCTTTTATCTTTTTTTTTTTTTTACTTTAATTTGTTTTCTCCTTTTCACCTCCTATTTCTCTTAAGGAATTGTTTGTTATATTTATTCACTCTTTCATTTTTTTCTAATTTCACTAAATTAGAAAATTAGAAAAATAATTTTATTTCAAATTATTTTTGATACCCTTTCCCTGACTACTGGGTTTTTCAAAATGTTTTTGTTGTTTCTTCATATTTTGAATAATTTTCTTAAAATCTTTAGCTTGTTTTAAAATAGTATATTATAGCTTTTCTCTTTCTTGTGCATGTCTCTCTGGTATGTTTTATCGCCTGTACAGATTTCATTCAGCTCTCAATCCTCTTTTTTCTTAAAGTAACTTTGTATGGAATTGAATCTCAATAATTTTCTGTTGCCAATTTTTATGTTAAATTAGTCTTCCTAAGCTCTAAGGGAGAGTTTTGGTTCACACAACCTTTCTAACTTCACAGAGATCTGTCCTCTGTTGTTTTTGTAGATTGTGTGTGTGTGTGTGTGTGTGTGCCATATATATATATATGGCAGCTACAAATACCTGATAAATAGTCCTCAAAACTGCCAAGGTCATCAGAAACAAGGAGAGTCTGAGACACTTCCAGCCAAGAGGAGCCTAAGCAGACCTGGCAACTAAATGTAACGTAGTGTCATGGATGGGATCCTGGAGCCCCAAAAGAAATTAGGTAAAAACGAAGGAAATCTGAATAAAATATGGGCTTAAGTCAATAATAACATATGAATATTGGTTCATTAATTATAACAACTGTATCATACTAAAAAAGATTTAAAGATGTTAATAATAGGGAAAACTGGTGGGGAGAGATATATGGGAACTCTGGTACTATCTTCTCAATTGTTCTGTGAATCTAAAATTGTTCTAAAAATAAGGTCTGTTATACACACACACACACACACACACACACACACACACACACACCAGCATCAGCTTTCTCTCTACATTTCCTAGCTCTGTTTTTCCCACCCATCCCCTCTTATCTGAACCGACTCTTCATCTCTTCAGTGTGACACCCTAGGCTGGAAGAGGGCCCTGTGGCTGTGTCAAGAACTCACAGAGGTTATACTGCTCCAGTCACTTTAAGCCTTAACATAGGAAACTTGTATCACCAGCAATTGAGGTGGGCAAGCACCTGACAATTTCAGCTGATGTCATCAGAGTGACCTGCTTTAGTTCTCGGTTTCATCTGCTATGGGGTTCTTCATTCCCGTATTTATCAAATCCAGCCCTGTTGCATCCTTCTGTTTCCTCTTACACAGATGCCAGAGAAGTACTGGTCTTATGGCTCATATTTTAGGGCTCACTGGTTTACCTTGTTCCCTTGTTTTTTTAATACATGTTGCCCATGGATATTATAGGTTTTATGATTGAATTGCTCTGGATTTTATTTTTCCCTCATAATTTAGGATCCTGAGCTTTCTAATATATATACACATATATTTTTTACAGCTTTATTGAAATATAATTGTATACAATTCACCCCGTGTTTTTTGTGGGGAAGATAGGAAAACCCAAAAATGATGCTGCCACTGTTCCCCAGCACCAACATTACAGACTGTTGAGCTGATGTGGATTTTAGGATGGCAGAAGATGCACTGTCTCGTTTAACGACAGACAGGCCAGAATGGGAGGTGGGTGGCAGAGATGTGTTGCTGTACTTTTCCGTGTGTCTGAAAGCAGAAATTCAAGGGCTTCCTGTCCCGTGTGGTCTAGAGCCAGCTCGCAGTCATTAACAGTACAACGATGGCAGCATTGGCAAGGACATTTTAAATCCGGCAATCATCCCAATAATCTCATTAATTTTACTTTCTTTCTGGCCGGAGTCTCTCCGAGTTGCACAGTCTTTGAAGAGTAAAAAGAAAATCCAAACATACGCAAGTGTAATTTCACTGCCTTCTGCCAGGGCATGCGTACCGTGTGGAATTTTCCTTCTCTCACCCAAGAAACACAGCTCTGCGCTGGAGGAGGTCTCGGTGAGACAAGACCCAGGTGACATCAGAACAACAGACACTGTGAAACAGTACATTTATTTCCAGGGATCCATGAAAAAAAAATGCTTAAAAGAAAACACTCAAACTCTGAAGGTCTCTGCAGTTCTTTCTTGCCTTCACGATTTGGGGGGACACACACAGACTGAAGTATCATCTTGAAGAGTGTTTTCCAGGCCTAGCTAATAAGAAGGCTGTGTATTTGGCCAGGACCCCATCAACCTCATTCTACTACTAACTCTGATAGACACTTTCAGTAGGGCCAGCTCATACAACAATCTGTAAACTGCTAGCTACGCAAAATTCAACTTGTTAAAAAGATTTCACACACACTTGTCTGGCTGGAGTGGCTCAGTGGTTGAGCGTCGACCCATACACCAAGAGGTTGCTGGTTCGATTCCTGGTCAGGACACATGCCCAGGTTGTGGGCCCAATCCCTAGTGGGGGGCATGCAGAAGGCGGCCAATCGATGTTCTCTCTCATCGATGTTTCTATCTCTCTCTCCCTCTGACTTCCTCTCTCTCTAAAATCAATAAAGGAAAAAATAAAAAGATTCCATTCAGCCCCCAATAATTCCTTCCCCAAGGTGTCAATAAGTCTAATATGATCTTATACAAATTTCATAGATTCAGTCTGCCTTTGCCCATTCTTTAAGCAAAGTGCTAACAGACAGCCAAGGAGAGGGAGTAACGGGGACATTCACGTAGTCCATAGCCTGGATCATCAAGCCCCAAATAAAGGACAATGGGCTTCATAATGTCTTATTTTAAAGCTACAACTAGACCTTGTTGGAATTAGACAGCAGCTCTTTCTCCCCAGAACATTCTAAGGATGAGAGGCCACCCTCAGAATGCCACCCTAACACAAACTAATCCCCATACACACCACTAGTCATGGTTTGTTTTCTTAAATAGCAAAGGTTTATTTTATTTCACTGCTCCATCAAAATTATTTATCTCATTTATCATACAGTTCCTGCCTGGTGTGTTTTGCCAGAACTAACATGCATGAAAATTATGCTAATGGGCCTTGGACTGGTTTTAATGTACTTCATATAATCAAGAAACTAAACAAACAGAAAGGGTTCTGAAAGGTGCTCATTCTGCTCAGAAGAACCACTTGCTCTTGTAAGACACGTTTTTGAGGAGAGTAACCGCCAAGGATCAAACCACCAGCAGTGCCCTCAGAAAAGACCTGTTTATTCAAAAAGGAAAATAGACAGAGGGAGTTATCATTGTATCCCACTCCATCAAGTACCCTAGGTCTCCATGAACCAGTGGTGGTTTCATGGAGAGAGACTGGGAAGTGATTTGGAAAAGCTTCTTAACACGTAAACTGACCAAGAGAAAAAAATAAGTTTTGACTTTTGAGAAGACAGCTTGGTGAAAATCATCCATTGCTTGAGGAAATCGATGTGTGTGTACATAGGGATGTCACTATAATGCTGGCCTGGTGGTCTCCTTCCCGATCACACTGACACAGGGAAAAGCCGTGTTATAAAGAAGTCTTTCTGCTACTACTGAGAAATGACTACCCTAAGATTTAGTAAAAGCTGGACCCACATGATCACAAATCTTCCTTCATAAATAAGTCTTATGGAAAAACTCCATTAAACTTGCTAAAGAACTGAAATTTTGAGCAGCAGTTTTCAATAGCTTTGGGATATTGTTCTGGATATTTATATTTACATGGTAATTTTTTATAAACAACTGCAAAAATTTTCTTGAGAACCAGGAATCGAGCTAGTCTCTGGGATATAACAGCCACACGCACACACACACACACGCACACACACACACACGCACACGCACACACACACACACACAAAACCACCCTTATTAGCAATATCAAAAAAGTGCTAAAACCAGAGAGAATCTATGTGTCTGAGGTGAAAATAAAGATACTGATGTGTTATTTTCAGTCATTTAAGTGATAGTATCAGATGGATTGATTGACTGATCAAACCTCTGGAGTTGATCTTAGTGGTTAAAATGACCCAAATATGTGACCTCAAAAGAACTGCAATATGAAAAATATGTAACCTTCACTCTTAGATAATATCCAGGACATTGGCGTCATTTCTGTTCTAGTGACAGGGGGAACTTTGTGCATTTCACAGGAGAAATGAAGCTGGCTTTCAAGTTGTTGTTTTTGTTTTGTTTGTTTTTGTCTCATCTGTCCTCCATTGGGAACAAGAAGTATTTCTGCTTCTTTAAGGACAAAAAGGCAAAACACCACTGGATGCCACCAGCTCAGAAGGGCAGGCTGTCGGTGTGAGAGTGGGCAGAGGGGCAGGCCGCTGGAGCGTGCAGGCTGCTAGGAGTCTGTGAACAAAGTAGGGGCCTGAAGCCTAACATAATTTTAATAAAGCACCTTCCCAATATGGTTCAACAGCAGCCAGAACTCCACAATTGGAACTTTTGTTCTTTGACTCAAATTAAACAAGGCTTTATCTATGGAAATAAAAAATATATATTCCTGAAGACAGGTGACACATTAAACTTATATCTGAGTCAAATTTTTTCCTTACTGTTTGTTGTAATAAGGAGCAGCTGGGCGGCATGGGGATGTGTGGAGGGAGCAGTGGTGAGGTAGAGAGAGAAAGGGATAAAGGGTGAGAGGACCCCTGGGGTGAAAGGAGAAAATAAACCCTGAAGTGGTAGAATGATGAAAATAGAAGTATAAGTAAAAGTAGAAATGGAAGGCAAATATTTTTTTAAAGATTTTTAATTGATTTTTTTTAGAGAGAGAGGGAAGGCGAGTAAGAGAGAGAAAGAAACATCGATGTGAGATCAAAACATCAATTAGCTGCCTCCTGCACAACCCCTACCGGGGATCGAGCCTAGAAACCCAGACATGTGCCCCAACCAGGAATCGAACCAGCAACCTTTCAATGCATGGGATGACACCCAACCAACTGAGCCACAATGGCCAGGGAGGGAGCCAGATCTTAACCACACATACTCCCCCTTCACATTTCACTTACAGTCAGTCCTGCAGGTAGAGCAAGATAATAATCCCTCTCTACTCAGTTCAGTCTTGTGACAAATGTTAGGTTTATGAGTAGGCTACATTTCTTTGAAGATGTTGACCGACTGTTATACGTACAGAAGAGTATGACTAAGAAGATGAAAATCATGCAGGATCTTTGAGGAGACTAAGTATGTTTAGCTAGAGAAGATTTAGCATAAGCATGATAATTAACTCAATTTGTGAAGGGCAAGAAAGCAGATAAAGATGTACACTTACCAGTGTGGTCTTTGATAACACATAGAGGACCAATGAGAGGAGAGAAATTGGGGATCAGCATAAAATTATCTAACACTCAGAATCATCAAAAAGGAAATGAATTGCTGCACAAAATATTGAGGGGAATATCTCTAGATGTATTCAATGGTTGGCTGCTGAGTTCCATTAGAGTTATTACAGAAAGGAATTATATTAGTGAGAGCTCTCAATCGCAAGTAACAAAAACTAATTTAAATGGCTTAACCAAAAAGGAAATCAACAGGTTCAATGTAACTCTTGATTCAGCATAGATGGATCCAGAAGCACAAATATCACCAAGAATCTCTGTTACTCAGTTCTGCCTGCCTCTGTGTTGACTTCATGCTCAGGCAGGTTATCCTGAGATGGTGGCAAAGATGGCAACCGACAGCTTTAGTCTTACCCTACACCAACTAAGCAGCAGAAGTGGGAAGAGTTTCCTTCTCGATAGCACCAGAATTCACTCTAGCTTGGGTTAAGTGCCTCCCCTGAGCCTATCAGTATGGCCATGGGAAAGCAGCAATCCCATTCGCCAGAACTAAGTCACATGTTCATCCCTGCACAGATTTGGGTGGTCATAGACATGTGCACATCCTGAGAGCAAGACAGGTGGGTAGGTGTGGAGTCAACAATCCCTCCCTCTTAAACCATGTGGACTGAGAGTTGCCAAGGGAAAATCAAGGTGCTATTATCTGTCAGAAAAAGAGGGAAGAGTTTCAGGGCAGACAAAATAATAGCTATCCTCTGGCAGGGGTTCTTCATCCAGTAGGAGACAGGTCTACAAAACTTTTACAGCCTCTACCAGCTAAAATTGTATTGCTAAGTCACACTCGCTAAGTCAAGAAAGTAGGTATTCATTCTATAATTAAAGCCAAACTGTTGACTTTTTAGTTACTTAATCCCTTAGATATTCAGTAATATTGACACAGAAAGTGAATTATTCAAGTAATAGCCTGTTATTCACCTCCCTTTGTAAGACGTATGTAGATGGAAACCAGTGGCGTGCTGGTAAAATGGCTCTCCAGAAAATAAAGCCCTGATTGATGTATAGTATTTGCCAATTTCCGTTGTGTAAATACTCCCCTAATGGCCAATTTCAAGCTATCCACATGAGGTCACTAAACACAGAGTTGGGAAGAGATGCTCACATTCGTGGCTCCTGAGTTAACCACCCAGCTCTAGCACACCACCTGACAAGACTTAATAAATGCTCCAAGCCTGTGACTAATGATTTCAGGTGATGAAGCCCAGTTTTGTTTTGTTTTCCATTTCATTTGAGGAAACAGCAAGAAACTATGGATTTAAGATATAGCATAAAATATTTAAATTAAGTATATCAATTTCCCTACAGTGGATGCTATTAACTATTACAGTGGATTTTTTTTTAACATAATAAGGAATTTCCCAGTGAGGTCTTCATAATAGTTCTCAATTCTTATGACTGGATTTGAATGATCTTCAAACAAAACAGGCGTTGCTAGTCAGTGTCTTATCATGATACCCCCAGACTCTAAGACCCCTCTGTACCTTATAAAGACTGGTTTCGTTTTTGGCAAAAAGAACCAAATTTAATGGGAAATAAAAATGTGTCCATAATAACTTTTCAATGACTTGACTTGTTTTGTGATAAATGGGAAAAATCCCACAAAAAAACAGCTGTGTATGAATATCACATGGCAGGCATTTGGCAAGAAGGGAAGAAACTATGAGGAAATGCGCAGAAGCACTGCAGAAAAGTAAGTCCTGACAGCGTGAGAAACATTCTAGCTGCCTCCAGCAAAGCGTCTTGTTATGGTTCCTCCTAAAAGGTCTCAGTTCAAACTTTAAACATCTTATATTCCAGATAGACAATGGCAGCTTTTTAAAAGGAACTGCTTATAGTTGACCTTTTAAAAGATTATAGAGTATATAGCTAAATGCATATTTCTTAGTTTGTTTCTAGTATCTTGTTAGAATTTTATAAATTAATTTTGTCCTCACCATCAGCAGCCTCAACTACTTAACCATTCTTGAACTATAAAAAAGGCATTGTCACCCTGGCCGGTTTGGCTCAGTGGTTAGAGCGTCGGCCTGCGGACCAGAGAGTCCCAGGTTTGGTTCCCGCTAAGGGCACGTACCTTGGTTGCAGTTTGTCCCCAGCCCCAGTTGGGGTCGTGTGGGTGGCAACCACTCAATGTGTTTCTCTCACGTCAATGTTTCTCTCTCTCTCTCTTCCTCCCTCTCTCCCTCCCGCTCTATCTAAAGATAAATGCAAAAGTGTCCTCAGGTGAGGAGAAAAAAAAAAAGCCATTGTCAACTCAACACTTAGAATTAGCAATAGTTAACAGTTGAATAACCTTTTACTTTGTCCTAGGTTCAGTTCTTTTTCATATAGACCCTGTGTCGCATTCACTCAACGAGCTGTATTGCACCAGACTGAGGTCCAACGGCCCAATGAGCAGGTCATAAGAGGCCACCCAAACAAGGAAGGCCCGAGGCAGGGATCAGGAGCTAAAGCCAAGGGGTGCACAGAATGACAAGGGCTAGGGGAGTGCAAGGCCACCCAGGGAGGCCAGAAACGGGGTCCTTCCCTGCTCTCTGAAGTAGATGTGGCTGCTTGCTCCATGTAGCATCACAGATAGAACAATATAGAACATTTTTTAAAAAATTATACATCTGAATTTCAAACTGGGTGTATTTAAAAATTTTCTGTGGGGAAGGTCTTTTTAAGAACACCGTAAAAGCCAGAAAGCAATACAAGAAAAGACTGACCTATTGAATTTGTTTCAAATTTAAAACTTGGGTAGGCAAAAATACCACAAATAAAGTAAAAAGACAAACTTGAATGAAACTTTTGCAATACATACTGCTTAGATGCAAAACATACCAAAAGATCTCATAAATCAGTAGAAGGAAAGAGAGAAAGAGGGAAGGAGGAAGGAAAGGAGGAAAGGAAGGAGTAAGAAAGGCAAAAAAGAAAAATAAACAAAGGACAAACAGGAAAAGCTTCTCATGATTTTATAAACATCACCCATAATTTAAAAGTATAAACATCACTCAAAATTTTAAAAATGCAAATGAACACAATGATGAAGTATCCTTCTTTAACCTACACATTGGAAATTAAAGCAAACACGTCATCAAGTGTGTGGTGGGAGATAAGGTACACAACTGTTCTTGAGGACAACTTGGCAAAATACCATAATTTAAAATGCATAAATCCTTTGACTTTGTAACTTTATCTAAATCTAGAATCTGGAAAAATAAATGAAATTGGGATTTGGGGTAATGAAGAAGGAAGCCACCTAAAAATGAACACTATTGTTTGTAGATGGTTGATGATGTAATTTATAATATGAGGGAATGTGAGCTTTCTTAGACTGGACTGATGGATAGCAGGTCAACTTGGAAGAATATTTATGAGCAGAGCTAATAACAAATGCTGAGCCCACTTTGATCTGTGACTTGCTTGAATTGGTTTTGCCTTTGCCCTCCCACAGACTGATCATCCCATAGAAAGTGAGGCTGTTCTACACCAGCATATCACATAGGTTAGCTACGAGCAGCCCTGTGCCAGGGCCCTGGGAGGAGAGCGTGTCTGAGTCAGGAACAGAAAACCCAAATGCTAGGTGACTGCATGGGTGAAATGGCTTTATAGAAGGTATTACCTGAAATGGGACTTGATCAACAGAAGGAAATTGGAAAGCTGCAGAAGATTGGAAAGGGCATTCCAAGGGTAGGACAGAACAAGACCAGGAATCAAGAATGGGCCAGAAAATTTGAGACTTAAAGACAAACCTAGAAGATATCGAAACAGGAGTAATAAGAGTCTTGGCACTTATCTACATCCATCCATAGACCAAGGAAAACAGGGCCCCTGGGTGTCAAGATGTCCTATATTGGTGTGTCCCAAACTTTATACATTTATGACTCTCCCTCAAAAGTCTTGCCATATTGACCTATAGACCTATTCACTCTAAATTTTTCCTTTAAGTCTATTTTTGTCTTCTGCCTCATCTTAGGGAACAATATCCATGAAACAACAGGCTTGGTATGCTGGAAATAGTTCCTCCAACACATGTTAGGTAAATATATAGCCAATAAAATGTTTTGAAAAAGTTCACTGTATACCACCTAACATTGTACTGGGGAACCAACAAAAAGACACATCCCACCTTGAGAAACGCCAGTCTTCAGAAACAGTCACTTCAAACTAAACTCCATGGAAGCTGTCATTTCTTCATGTTTACATCTGGTATGACAACCTAGACCAAACACGGAGTGTAAATTTGAGGAGACCAGATGGCATTTTTAAACAGTGCCGAAGCACAAATTAGCGCACAGTAGAACAAGAAACTAACATTTTGGGGTCAACGATTATGTGCAGTCTGTGTGCTGGTTATTTAAATTCCCTTATAAATGGACATGGAACGTACACAAAATCAAATAATGTAACTAGTAAGTAACCTCCTCATGCAGACACCTTCATATTCCAAAACCGTGACAACCTGGTATTAAATATCATTTCAAAGTCGTTTTGGCTCAGTTCTGAATTCCAACCTTTGAGGAAGGCTGTTAGATCCCACTTAAAAGGATGACTATCCTCTAAGGAGGAAGACCACAATACCACAAGAAACAAGAAAAAAAAAAAAAGACAACCATCAATTATCTTACAACGTTTACTAAAGGCAGGAGAGGTTTCAAAATAGTGTGGCAGCCAGTTGTAGTCACGGTATGGTCTCTCCTTTATCTGTTTATTTGCTTAAGGTCCATGCGTTCATGTCTCCCACCAGCGTAGTTTCCCAGGTGACCAAGGGCGATTTTTAATTAGGATTATAGTTGCACGAGAGTGGATCTCTCCTCATGTAAAACGAAGGGACTTATCTTCCATGGTCACGGAGAGGAGTCAGGGAATCCTGGCTGCCTTCCTCTCCTGGTTAAGTGGGCTATGGCTTTGGGGATTCTGGCAGAGTCTGTTTCTATTCCCCTGTGTGTCCCTAAACCCTAACAAAAACCCTCTCCATGCAGTCCGCGAGGCACGTTCTGGGCACTTGGAGAGAACCACCAAAATGATTAAATATTTGGGAAACAGTCCTCACAATGAAAGAAGTCAAAGAGGTTAGACAGATTGTGTCTTAAGAAAGCTGAGGGCAGAGATGCAACTCTGTTCTTGAAAGACAGGGATGGTTATTGACAGGAAGATGACAAGGATCTGTCGACCACATGCATGCGAGGGGGCAGCGCGCAGCTTGACAGGAGATGTCTCTTGTGAGCTGAGTGCTTGCTAGAATACCGGCAGTGCCTGCGAGGTAAGCCTGGAGTCTGACTCGGAGCCTCCGTTTCCTGGCTTATAAAATAACAACAATAACAGCACCAACCTCATTAAGTCTTTGTGAGGATGGTATTTGTCCGCTATAGGTGAAATGCTGAAGCGGTGCCCGCCACGTGGTCAGGTCTGTGTGTGTGCTGCTGCTGTGGGTGTTTGGTTAGTATTACATTAGCTGCAAACACTTGCTCCATCTCCATCAAGATGAAGAAGTTTGGGGATTAAAGTGCTTAAACATGAGGTGAGACGTCGAGTAAAACGAAATTTGTTACTAAGGGGGAGTGGAAATTTCATCCTTCGGGGCTGGCCTATTTTTGTTTTTTGAAACAGCATTTCTGAGTTGGTGTGAACATCATCCTTCCTAGAGGATACAAGATGACCTATTCGTTCTTCGAAGCCAAATGACTTGGTATCAACAATGTAATCACACCAGCTCTGGATGAAGGAATTTTTCCCAAATGCATCTCCCGAGAAGCATCTCCTGTCAAGGTCTGTGTTGTTTTACTTGCGTGCATATGGCCGACAGATCTGCAGTCAATAAACATGTGTGATGGCGTCTCTTCCTACGGCGGGAGGGGGAGTGAAGAAGTGTCTCTGAATCTAAACTTTACAAAGGATGTGAGCAGGCTCTGTGTGTCTCTGCTGTCCATGTCAGTCAATAAAATTAGATCCTTACATCTCCTTTTCCTTGAAGGCATTTAATGAGTTACATATTCTTTGTTTTAAGAAGCACACTCGAGTAACAGTACAGCTTGTGGGCAGAGAAAAAAACTACTCAGGCTAGGTTCTGATGCTGTAAAAACTTGGTGATAGGAAGTAACCTCAAACACTGGTGAAATCTTCTGAACGAAGTGGGAGTCTGCCCGCTGAAAGACTGCAGGGTCCCATCTGAGGGGGCTGCCTCGTGGTAGACAGATGTGGCTCAGTGGGTGTTTAAATCCTGGAAATCCTTGACATTTACAGATCATCTATTCATAGGAGACCATTGGGGAGCAACTCGATGGTCTCTGCCATAGGCGTTTGTAATTCTGTGGCCGGGCTGGAGTTCTTAAAAGGCCACATTGCTGGCGTTGGACATAGTGGACTACCGGGGAAGTTCAACATATTGTCAAAATTGGGACAGTTGATTTACTTTACACAGTGGAACAACTGTTGAGAGTAAACAGGGGTGCTATTAATAATTACAACAGCCCGGCCTGTGTAGCTCAGTGGTTGAGCATCGACCCATGCACCAAGAGGTCGCCTGTTCGATTCCCAGTCAAGGCACACGCCCAGATTGTGGGCCTGATCCCCAGTGGGGGGCATGCAGGAGGCAGCCAATCAATGTTCTCTCTCATCAATGTTTCTATCTCTCTCTCCCGCTCCCTTCCTCTCTCTCTAAAAAACAATAAAGAAAAAAAATTTTTTTTAATTACAACAGGCATAAACTGAGTCTGTCCTGTGCAAATAGAAACCTGGTCACCCCACTCAATGTCCAACTTTAGAATCCTCTATTAGGTTAAGACTCATCTCTGTTTAATCACAGTTTTAAAAAATTATTTCTTTATTTAAAATGGCCATAAAGTGAGGAATACATTTTTAATTCAGGTTGGTTAATTTGTATGAAGGTTTGCAGACAAAGCCAGGGAGTTATAAATGGGTCCATTTGGAAGATTCATCCAAATCTTGCCCTAGAACTCTTGTGAGGCTCCCAAGAATTTACTAAATTGTCAAACACAGCATTACTCAGAAGACCGCAGATCCTAACCCTATTTCTATCAAATTGGGTCAGGACGCTTATGTAAGGCGATAACACCCCTCCCCCCACCCCACCCCAGTGCAACTCCAACCCCCACCACCAGGACTTGGTTTTCAGATCACTGCAGTAAGGGGTCACTGGGGTCACTGGTGGTATTGATGTCTTGTAAGGCACTGACTGAGAGCTGAAGTTGCTTATTGAATTTGGAACATTTTTGAATTAGGAGCATCATATAAGAACAGCCCCACGGAGGCTTCTGGGTAAGAGGAAATAGATAAATAACATGTGCTGTACGCTCAGAATATGCCAGGGTCTTTGCTAGACTCTTCATGTATGTGTTCTGATTTAATCTTCACAACTCTACTTAGCAGCTTGAGAAACCAGAAAATGTGTGTATTTGCTCAAGGAAAGTCACTTAGATTTTCAGTAAATGTTTTACACAGTCACGGTCAGGAGGCCTGCTTAAAGTCGGCAGAAGAAAGTCAACTTTCATCTTCTGTTCACCTGGGAAGGGGAAGAGACACTAAGTCTTTGCTGCCTCCAAGAAACCTCGACGACTGAACCTCTCAGGCAGGACAAAACTCCAGAGACTGAGTAACTACGAGACTAAGCAGAGAGACTAACCTGTCTGTCGGCTGTGATCTTTTCGCTCCCTTCTCGGGACATCTGGAGGAATTCTAGGGCAGCCTAAGTGACAAAACCAGGGCAGTGTTTGGCAATTATTTTACTATCAATAGTAAGAAAGCCCCATTGTGGGTAACTTCTTTCCATCTTTAATCCAACATCTGTGTTGAGTCATTAAAATGCAGAGGAAGAAACTGGCATTAAGGGATGCACTGGGAAGACAGTAACCACAAACTATGGCCAAGAAGGACTAAAAAGCATTTTGTTACAAACGCAATGATTTAAAAAGTGAGGGGAGCACCAGTCCCTTTCAAAACAAGGCACCAGTCTGCAGTGCACGACTCCCAGATGAACTCGCTGTAGGTGAGAAGGTGAACAGACTGAGATTTACACTGTGGTAATTAACTGTAATTATCATTTGGGTTCTTTTTACATAAAAGGAAATAGATAATAGTTATGCTGCAACAATCCACTTATGTACAGTTTTTGTGAATTCTGTCTATGACGGGAGATGGGAGGGTGTGGGGAAGAATACTCTCCAGTCAAAGCTTTAGATGAAAATGTGTTTCATGTCACCACAAGTCAGGCAAATGCAATGCTCTGGGATTTCGAATGCATACACGAAACATTGGAAGCCTGGCACTGGCAGATTTCCAAAGTAAAAGAACAATTCCACTGACCTGGCAAAGATCGCCTGGATCCGTGTGTCCAATGGGGCAGTGTGTTTAATGAACAAATGTTTTGGCCGACTTTCTCCAGGACACACCTCCACTCTGGAAAACTCCTTTGATGGAAACAGCTCCCTCCTCCTCCCATGCCCCCTGGCCAACTCCTACTCCTCATTCAAGATGCATCTCAAATGTGACCTCTGCGTGAAGCCTTCCCCTGACCCCTCTGTGATCCCCTAGAGACTCCTCTGGCCCCCTGTACAGACATACCTTTCCCACACTCCTCACACACCACCTTAGTACTCGAGAGTCATCTGCCTCCAGCACCTCATTCCTCCAACCCCAGGGCTGACTGAACGACCTGAAGGATCAGACACAGGGTCTCCTCCTCATTCAGTATCCAAGAAAATGACATGCACACCTTGTGGAAGGCTTCTGTACAGTACAGGGCGAGCAAGGAGCTTGGAAGTGAGTGTCGGTGTGTGTGTGTGTGTGTGTGTGTGTGTGTGTGTGTGTGTGGTCCACTAGGCTGTGAGTTCCATGGGCCCAAGTATTAGGTCTTACTGATCTTTTATAATCTGTGCTGACATAGTATAGAGTATATGTGCCTCATACACTTATGTATGTTTATGCAATAAACTGCAATGAAGATAATGTGACCACTCGCCTCTTCTAAAAATGCCACTTCCCAAGTTTTTATCTTCTAGGATCCATCCAGATGTTTAAATGATTTTGTTTGTACTGTAACTGAAGTAGCCTCAAATTTGTAAAGGAACCCACATTTGCATCTCCAGCCCTGAGCTCCAGACACATCAGCAACTTCTGACTTACCTCTCTACTTGTATATCCAACGGGCATCTCAAGACTCTCGAGGCCAGAACAGAACTGTGGGCTTTACCCTCACCCCATCCTCGAAAGTGACACTCCTCACTCTGCCCATCTCATTACCTTCAATACGTATCTTGGTCTTCAATCTCAAATCTAACCTCTGCCATCGCCCAGGTCTGAGCCCCTGTCATCTCACCTGAATGACTTCCATCTAGTCACCTGCTCCCATTCTTGACCCCCTACACACAGCAACAGCTAGAGTGCTCTCCTTAAAGTATTAATCGTATCATGTTATTCCGCACTCAGAAGTCTCCGATAGCCCTGGCCGGTTTGGCTCAGCGGTTAGAGGGTCGACCCGTGGACCGGAGAGTCCCAGGTTCGGTTCCCGGCCCCAGTTGGGGTCATGTGGGTGGCAACCACTCGATGTGTCTCTCTCACATCGATGTTTCTCTCTCTCTCTTCCTCCCTCTCTCCTTCCTGCTCTATCTGAAGATGAATGCAAAAATGTCCTCAGGTGAGGATAAAAAAAAAACACATCTCTGATGATATCTCAAGATACTTAGAACAAGATCCAAACTCCTGCTTAGGGGCCTCTGGTGTTCCACACAACCTGTACCCTGCCTGTTCTCCGATCTCACTTCCTACCTCTCTCCACCACATCCACGGGCCCACACCCCATTCTGCTGCAGCAACCTGCCCGTCTGTCCTCCTCTTGGGACTCCTCTGTTATCTTGGCAAGCGGTGCACTGCCCAGTCTCCTGGCCGCCTCTGTCTGGTCGTTCCCGTCTCAGCCTGAGCTCTGGCTGCTCAGAGGAGCCTTCTCCCACCACCCCCTAAAGCAGCTCTCCAAGCACTCGCTGCAACACCCCCTTATTTTGTTCGCTTTGAACATCATTTTGTTATTGTCTATGTCCCCAGCAGAGTGCAAACTCCTTGAGAGCAGAGAGCTTGCCTGTCTCACTCACTGCTGCACCCCAGCTCCCAGAACAGGACGGCTGCTCACTTGTAAAAAGAAGAGGGAGGAATCCTGAAAAACACGATGTCACCGAGACATGTGAATTTTAGTACAGTCACCGGGAAGCGGCTGTTCTGTAGGCACAGGGCGCTTCCTTTGTGGTTGTCCATAGGAACAGGCGAGGACTGCACACAAAGAGCAATCGAGTGACAAATGTGCGGCGTCTGTTCTGTGACGGCATCCCCGACACGGAGGTTTGTCAGTGTGCTGGAAGAACAGATGTTTTCCAAATTGCCTGAAGGGCCAGCACAGCTGTGTTGGACACGTGGCCTGCTCAAAAGAGAGTGGGCAGGACTGTCACCTCATAGAATGGATTCTCACGGACAGAAAGCCCTGTGACAGGTCCAGACCACGCTGCAGCAAACAAACAGCCCAGCCCTCCAGGACAATGGAAGGAGGCCGAAGATGTGACCTATTTTATAAATTACAAGTCTGGATTCTACCCTGACCCAAAGCCGGGTCACTGTGACAAATCAGCTCCTGCTTCGGATACATATACCTGCGTCTGCTCGCTCTAATTGTGACCTCCTGACACCGATCTCACACCCCCAACTCCCTTGTCACACAGCTAAAGTGGCGTATGTATACCAGAAATGTCCCTAAAGGCCATCCCACAGCAAATTTCATTACTTCGGGCCATTTTAATGGCCAATACGACATATAACATAGTCCGTATAATGACTAGGTTAACTGCCCACCGCTGTAGAGTTATCGGAGCCCCCAGCCTGAATGTGGCCAGATTCCTCCAGCCTCCCCTGTTCTCACTCGAGAATCTAGAAGGCTCGCGACTCTCCCTCCATCACCATCTACCCCCCCATCTAAAGATACCGGATTTGGCTTTCTAGTCACTTCTAAGGGAATCAGGAGTCTTTATCCTGCGTCTAGTTGAGTCCTTAGTTTTATGTGGTGTGGACAATGATGATGGGCTTGGAAATCACGCACCCTGTGTGCCTTGGGCAGGTTGGTGAGTTTCTGTCCTGCGGGAGTTCCTCCGATGTTTAATGTCCGTTTCAGGCCCTTTCATAACAGCAAGTCGCAGGCTGGCCATCACCTGTCACAAGCAGGAAACGCTGCACGTCTCACGAAATCCTTCTCTGTGAAGCTGCTTATGTCTCACGGCCTGTCTGCTGACAGGCGCTATGGTGGGAGGATGCACCGCAGAGCTCTCTGATGAGGTTACTGGACAGGCGAACGGAGGGCCTGGCCCATTTCTTCAGTGGCGGTGAGTGCACTGAGGGACAACCTCCAACGGGGCTGAGCTGTGAGATGAGAGAGGAATTTAAGCTCTGGAATAAAAAATATCAGATTCTACCACTCACTGGTGATGTGATATCAGATGGCTAATGACCTCTTTGGCCTCAGTTTCTGAACGTGAAAAAGAAATGCAGCACCTACCTTGAATGCTTCTGAAAGGATTAAATTAAACTGCACCTTTAGTTATACTTATTGTTCGATGACTTTGTCAGAGGCTCTCCCTGTCCGGTATCCCCATATTCCAGGAAGGGTTAGCGGAGGGAGGGATGTGTCAGCAAAGGCGTTATTCCCCGAAACCAGTTACCTGGGAGTCTCGTGCACACGTGCTCCGGCCTGGGCACTGGATGAAAAATAGTGATAGAAATACCCACCTCATAAGACAATTGCGAGAATTCAATGAGATAAATTATGTTAAACTACCTCGAGTCTAAGAAGTCATTTTCTTTTCTCCTTTCCTTTGCATGGTTCGGAAAATATTTAAAGTCTTTATTCAGTAACTCAGAAAAAAAATTTTTTTTTTACCTGAAATCTAAAGAAACTGCCTCTTTCCATGATACATTTTTGGAATGCTGTGTGTTTATTATACTTTTTTCCTAATAATCTCCCCTTCCTTTCTCTCTTTGAGACTCTCTTTCCCTTGTCCCTGCATTTCCACATTCTTTCATTTACATTCAGTTGCAGAATCCTGATACAAGAGCTTTATTGTGGCACCAATCACAGAGTGACTTTTTTAAATGGTCAGTTTCTACAGAAAAGAGTAGAATCTTAGCAGGATGCATCCTGCCACACTGTGATAGATATTCCTTTTTTTTTTTTTTTTTCTGAATTTAAAAAAAAAAAATGGCTCTTTTGGTATTCTATGCAAATGAACTTTGACTATAAGTTGGAAACACATCCAGCTGCCTCCTCAAGCAAAGATGTCTTTTCAGTGTTGGAATTCTTGAAAGTCCTTGAATAAAAATTCACTTCCCTCTAGAGCTGTATTGATGTATTTTTAATATTGCTATTTTGCTTTTATTGTTGCATAGAAATGCATCTTAATTTTATTTGTAGTTTATAATTACAAGGAACTGAGGGGAAAGCCAGCCAGGGTCTATTGAAAGAGTTAAATCATTTCCCCACAGCTTTCCTAAGCGGAACTGATAGTCTTAGTCTGACTTAGAGAGCTGGAATAGAAAGGCTGCCAACATCTGTTTTGGTCAGAGACAGATAAAAGAGACTAATTCATAGCGGGAATAACCCATGTATGGGATTCTGTATTCCATTACCCTTTTCACAAAAAAAAACACCCATGATATAGATACACAGATATATTTCTACCTGAACTTTTCCACACTGGAAATAAAAGAAAGGTTAAAGGCTCAAACGAGTTATTGTAGATTTATTTACCAAGAATGAAGCCAGGAGGCACAGCACGTGAACATCACCACCTTAAAAGGGTGGGTCTCAGCAATTTGACAGAACTGGTCTTAAAACTTAAAGGTACAGAAATGAAAATAACTTTGCAAATGCCCATAGAAACATGGGCTAGGGCTGGCATAAACAACTGAAGTGCAAGAAAAAAGTAAAATCTTCATTTCATCCATTAGTTTCAACCTTCTCTCCATTAATACGAATTCAAAAACTGCTAACGTGTAGCCAAACGAACTAGTGTGAGACCCTCTTTTATCATTATTGGGAAAGATGCCAACAGGTGGGCAAGAGAGGTGGTAAGCTGTCTGGAGAATTGATCTAATGAGTAAGCCACACCGAAATAATCAGGACACAGCTGTATCTAGAGATCAGCACACACACACAATGCTCTGCCTTTGGCAGGGGTGCAGCTGTGCGGGCGGGCGGGAGACGTGGTGTCTTTGGGTGGTCAGCTGCTTGGTTGGCTGGGACTGAAGACTGTCAGTTCCATTTCTTACCTAAGAACACACAAAGCCTCCGACACCCAGGGTCATCAAAAAACGCATTGAACTCTGAATTTCTTCAGACAAGTAGCTCAGGCTTAAAATCTACTTTCCTTTTGGACACCAATCTTTGCATAATTGAAACAGTGTTGTGAGAGGAAGAGGGTTTTATGATACACTTTTGACAATGACCAAGAAAATCTTGAGTCAAAGCAGCCAGTGGATGAACCAAATGCCATAAGTTTTGATACCCAGAATGTATGATTCCCACTAGAGGAAAAGCTCCACCTTCAATACCCTGCAATGGGAGGGGTGGGTGCTCTTGTTTTTCTTGAGGTTTGACTTCTTGTCTCCTTACTTAAAAATTAAGCATGCTCTGGCCGGTTTGGCTCAGTGGTTAGAGCGTCGGCCCGCGGACCAGAGAGTCTTGGGTTCGGTTCCCACTAAGGGCACATACCTTGGTTGCAGTTTGTCCCCAGCCCTGGTTGGGGTCATGTAGGTGGCAACCAGTCGATGTGTCTCTCTCTCTCTTCCCCCTTCTCTCCCTCCCATTCTATCTGAAGATAAATGCAAAAATGTCCTCGGGTGAGGATAAAAAGACACAAAAAAATTAAGCATGCGCTCTTCATAACTAATCTTACTCTTTTGCTCTTCTACCTCTTTCCTTCTTTCTTTTCTTCTTGGTCATCTTTCTCAACCTCCTTTTCTCTTCCATTGCCTTGGAAGTTGGCCATGGTCTGGGCGGGGAATATGTCTTCTGCCTGAATACTGGAAGCTCATTGGGGGCTGAGACTGTACAATGAGAACCAAGAGAAGGTGCTCAAATAAACACTTTTAACTAATAAAATAGAATAAAACCAGGACCACCCCAAGGTCCCGCACTGAGGAAGAAGCTCCCGCACGGGGAGGGTCGGGCTAATGTGGCATATTGTTCCTTACATCTCAGAATCTGAAAACATTTGCTTATGAGCAACTGTCTTATAAATAACAACTGTAGCCTTTGATACTCAGAACACAGTACAAATGTTTTATGTTTCTGGATTCTTTAAACATCTTAGAGCCTTCATTAGCCAGAACTCAATGAAATGCAGCAATACCACCACCACCACCCCAAAAATATATAGAATCTTTTTTGCCATCCCACTTTTATGAGAAAGATTTAAACTAAGTGACTCACAGAGACCACAGGTCTAATTGACAAAGATGTCTCCATGGACACCTGGGACAGTGTATATGCAGGCCAATCTTTCAAATCTTCCACAGGCAGAGCACATTATACTGAACGCACCATGATCACACGTAGTCAGAATCTTAATCCTGAAGCCGAGCAGAGCCATGATAATGGGAGAAATATTGTTCTGTCCTCTGTTCTTACTAAAGCAAGAGAAACTGCTACTGCCCTTCAGAAAGATTTTCAACGAGAGAGAATATTCTTTTTTCTTTGCATTCCAGATAATTGAATTTCTTTTTTCATCTGCCAAAGAATGTCAGTGCTCTGATCCTTCTAAGAAATCTGGGAGTAGTAGCCTGGAATTATTTATGATTTATGCCTACTGCCATAAAGGATTTGAGGCCTGGGATTCAAAGAATTGATATGACCGATATGCTGTATGCTGCCCTTGACATTCTGACCAAAGATGTGTGCTTCCTCTTCACTAACTGTAAAACAAAGGACCACGAGTCACAGGATGACAGAGTGAGAAGGGACCTCTACCACTGGAAACCATAGGTCACTGTACAGAAAATCAAGCCCCAGAGAAGCGAAATAGCCTGTCCAAGACCAAAGGACTCTCAGTAGCACTGGATGTAGAACAGGTCCCCTGAATCCAAGTCGTTTCCATTGGCCCAGAAAGTCTCCCCTCTGGCAGGAGTTGTTAGTAGGACACTGCCATAGCTCCTTCCCCAGGTCCTAACACAGAAGAGACTTCGGCTCTGGGAAAACAGAGGCCAATTCCAAGCAGGACTGGGAAACTCAATTTTGTTAATAGGTGGGGGTGTGCTAGAAGAAGTTTAACAATCAGCTCTCCAGGGGAAAGAAATATATGCTTAAGTTTAATATATATTTTACTGATATAAAGAAGGTGTGGCTACAATTTATAAGTATAATGAAATAAACAAACCTCTCTATTATGAATTCTATATAGTCAATCGATTTCTCACAGAATGCTTTTTATCTAACTCTTGTATCCTTAGCCAACCTATGGTTGCAATGATCAAACAAATATAACCCCTACATGTATGTTGGTTAATATTTTTATTTACGTTAAGGAGTAATAAACAAAACAAAAAACATATGTCGGAAAACCACTTGTTCACTGATGACGGAAGCAACTTCTTTGCTGAATCAGATAATAGTTTTTGAATACAGAAGAATATTTCCTCAGTTTTGAGGGGTTTCCACAATGTAATGATTGCAGACACAACACACATTTGAATTTAATGTGCACCATTAACATTTTCTCCATCACTTTCTTAAGTCTAGACAATCAACAAAATACTAAATCAACCCTGATTCGTAGCCCATGTCTATGGTGTACATACTCCCATTGGCTGATTTCAAACTACCAATATGATGTCATCAAGGGTGGGGCTGTGAAAAGACCCACCATTACACACTCTGTCCACTGGGCAGGTACAACAGATGTAAACCACCTCAAGAGCATAGATCACATGAAAATGTAGCAAAATAATTAGAGAGTGGTCAGTTTGAGGTAGTTTTTGCCTTCGTTTTTAATATAACATGTAATTGTCAGTTTATAGATTTTAATTTTTAATCACAGCTGCATTTAACAACTGACTTACAAAATTCCTAAAATCTTACCAATCAGTACTCCCAAGCTGGTAGAAGCTGGCTCCAGTACTCCATGGGAAGGGGGGGGGATATTCTTTTAAAAATGAAGTATCAGGAAAAATTCATAATTTCATAAGATATATGTTCATATTAAGTTATAAAGCCATTTGTTAAGAAACCGAATTTCCCAAATCCTTGTCCAGTCAGTAGATTTCGCATTTCTGTCCAAGTGTGTGGGGGGTTAGGTTCCCCCACTTCCCTCACATTAACCACCCCCACCACCTCTTCCACAGACATCCACTGCACAGAAGGGATTCATTTCACACACCTCATGAGAGCTTCACCTTGTCCCATCCAAAATAACTCTTTCTGGAGCCAATTTTTTAGTGTAATTTATTCCAAACCTTTGATGGGGAAACTTGTACTCTTGAAGCTGTTCATATGCGCAGCCAGCGGGGAGCTCCTGGACCACATTGGCCCCCACAGCGACAGATGCTGCGGCCAACCCCGGCACCCAGGGACACCAAGTGGATTCATAACATTCCTGGAGGGACAGCGGACCCACAGCCTGTAAATGAATGCATTATGCTTATCCACATACATGTTTTTCATCGGTGACAGGTATTTTATGGATTGGAGCCTTCATTTAAATGTTACATAATCCTCCCTTAATAAATAATGTGAATATTCAATCTAATTGAAACAAGAAAGACAGCCTTTGTTTTGGCATAACTGGTTCAAAAATAAAAACTCACCACAGACTAGAGACTGATCATCAAAAAGATCCATTGCATTAGAAGGTATGATCCCAGGTCGATCAGTTTCATCATAATGAAAGAAGCGTAAAGGATATAAGGATTTGTGCCTTGTTATATGGTCATCTTGAACTCCTCAGATATAAGAAGCTAGAAAAATGCACCATTTGGTTAAATTAACTATTTTGGCTTAACTAAAAGCAAAGCCAGGATGAATCAACTAAAAATGCTAAGTTGCAAAATACTTTTTACAGAACACTTTGTAAAGGAATTGAGTTGCTTTGCTCTGTGGTATAAGACATAACTGAAATTTCTATCCATATTAACAGGTAGAGCTCTTATTTCAATAGCTTTAATGTGTGGAAGGTTGATGTCAACTCGGGAACGTATAACCTCATCTTGAAGAGTTTGTACCTATAGCATTTAGTACAATGCCTGGCTAAACACCCAGTAGGACTTTCTAGAATGAATGAACCAATGAATGTCTTCATGACTGAAGACAATTTATTAGCATTAGTTTTAAAAGTTTCTTCTGTTATGTAGACTAAAAATTATGTTTGTAATTTACTTATGACACTAACTTTTAAAGAAACATTTTCTCTATTAATACTACTAAAATTTAGGCCTTTACTAAATTACCATGTTTTTGGATTATGGAAGTTGATAGTTAAGAAGTTACATAGCTCCTCTGTTGTTTTGTCCTGCCCAGGATCCATTTCCCTTTCTGCCATTAATGGCACCCCAATTTTCTCCTGGGAAACCATCTCTCCCCTTCTCATAGTCCATCAGGGTACACTTAAGCTGACCCCAACCTCAGTCCACAGATGCCTATATGATCCAAACTTGGCTGGTCAGAGCATCCCATCCCACGGTCCACAGCAACTGATTTGGGGATGAGCACGTGACCCACTCTGGACCAATAAAATCCACTCCAAAACTTCTGCTAGAACTGTTATGAGGGAGATGCTCTCTTTCTGCTGGTGTGCTAATCTGGTCGGGCGTAAGCCTGATGTCGATGGTAACCACATTAAGCTGAAGGAGAGAGCCAGACCAGGGACGAGGCCAGCGCAGGAGAATGCAGAGCTGAGAGATAAGGAAAGATGGATGCCATCACCTGATGTCTGTGCAGTGACTAAAGGCTGCTCTAGTCCTGGATCTTTCAGTTTCATAACCTGTAATTGAGTTGGGTTTCTGTCATTAACAACCAGATGAGTCTATTCTATAAGTTTCTTCTATGCTTATTTTCAAAGCATGCTCTCTCTCTCTCCACACACACACACACACACACACACACACACACACATATACACACACATTTTTTTTAATCCTCACCCAAGGACATTTCACTGATTTTTAGAGAGAGGGGAATGGAGAGAGAGAGAGAAAGAGACAGAAACATCGATGTGAAAGTGATACATTGATCAGTTGCCTCCCACACATGCCCCGACTGGGACTGAACCTGCAACCCAAGCATGTTCCCTGACCCGGAATTGAACCCGAGACACTCAATCAACTGAGCCACACTGGCCATGGATCTTTGGTTATATTTTAAATCCCAGTGGAAGTATATAGATTTCTTCAGCTGGCCATATGCATAATTTAAAATATTGCTAAATTTTCCAAACATTATGATTAAGGATTTCAGTAATTCAGAAAGCCAAGAGTTGTGTTTTAACAGAATGTATGAAGAAAGGGTTTTTCTGTGTACCTTGATGGCCCAAAGAAGCTAAATAGGTACCTTGTTTTCAGAAAATAACTAAAATCTTGGGAGACTATGATTCAAAAAGTCCTTTATACAGGACTTTTTGTATGGTTAAATAATACCCATCACCCCACCAATAGGCAGGAATCTAGAAATACAGCATTAGGGTGGCAGAAGCACAGATTCACATCATGAAAAGCTCAGAAGATGGCCACTCTTCTAGGATCATGGGATGTCTCACAAAACTCCTCAAAGGGAAACTTAAAACTATTCTGAAATTATTTCTTTCCATTCCATACACTGTGCTGTGGAGTCAAAGGGGAATGGAAGGGCATGGGAAGAGGAGCCTTCATCTGGGTATGGTTCCCAGTCTGGGGACTTGCCCTTTGTATGATCTCGGGTGTTAGCTTTAGTCTCTTCAACCAGAAAATCAGGATGATACTTTTTTCTTCATAAGAATTGGTAGAGAGCGTGAACTTTACCCCAAGAGTTCTATAAATGAGTTATCAGCTATCATTTTCATCAACATATTGTTAATATTATTATCTTTATTGTCAGAGTTCATGTACTTAAGAGAAATTCCATGTGGTACACAGTTAGTATACAGCGAATTTACCCACTAATCCCCCGTCTGTGTACCTGAGACAGACTTACACAGGGGTTTCGGTCCTTTGCAACAAGAGAATAGATAGTGAGGGTACTTCTCTGCTTTGTGATCGTGCTGGGCTGTGGGTCACAGCACTCTCTCAAATATTATTCTCCTGGGGTTTTTTTTTCCCCCAAATTACTCTTTTCTTTCCAAAACAAGGGAAAAATAACATTAGGGATTTGGGTGATTTTTTTTTTTTTTTTAGTTTTATACTTTTAATTTTTGTTCTCACCCGAGGATATTTTTCCATTGCTTCTTAGATAGAGTGGAAGGGAGGGAGAGAAGGAGGAGAGAGAGATAGAGAGAAAGAGAGACATCAATGTGAAAGAGACAAATCAATTGGTTGACTCCCGCACGACTCCGACCACGGCTAGGGATCAAACCTGCAACCCGGTACATGCCCTTGACCAGGAATCAAACCCAAGACCCTTCTGTCCCTGGGTCCATGGGCTGACACTCTAACAGCTGAGCCATACTGGCCAGGGCTAGTTTTATACTTTTAAATGTTTTATTTTTTTTTTTAACTATTTTAATCAAATTTATTAACAAAATACTAATGTAGGAATTATAATTCTACAAAGCATCCATTTGAAAAAGTATACAATTAGATAATTCAAATTTACTTTAGAAGAGAAAAAAGAGCCTTTGGTTTCTTACTGTGTCTAGAAGCTCATCAATGACAGAAGAGGAAGATGGGAACTCCTCAGTGGAGAGATACTCATTTTGATAGAAGGAAGTTGCAGACCAGAAAAATTGCTTGGCAAAAAAGGTCTTTGTGGTGGTCTATACAAGCTTTCAGG
Source organism: Tadarida brasiliensis (assembly GCA_030848825.1). Classification (NCBI taxonomy): domain Eukaryota; kingdom Metazoa; phylum Chordata; class Mammalia; order Chiroptera; family Molossidae; genus Tadarida; species Tadarida brasiliensis. Next base: position 81,342,053 of record CM061257.1, on the reverse strand, counting down.
GGAAGCAACAGGATAATGTCCCCTTGGGTCCACCAGCATCACAGAAACTTAACTGGAGTTAGCGGTGAAGGAGCAAAACCGAGGTAAGAATCTCAGAGGAGGGAAAGGGAAAGGTCTTCTCTCTGATCAGGGCTGACCCTTTGGGAAGGACCAGGCCAAGGTGATTCTCCGCCTGAGGCTCTACTGGGAAAAGTCACTGGTGATTTCATAGACTTGATTTTTGTCCTAGTGACTCTGCATTTCCAGAAATATCAGTCTTTAATGTATCTAGATCTGATTGTTTAAGTTTCTTTGCTTAGTTCTTTTACTACAAAGTCTATTTCATTCTGAAAGGCAAGGATTGGTTAAGTGGAAAAGTTGAACAGAATTAATTTTCACCAGTCACCTCCTTTCTAGATGTTCCTGATCACTCATAATTAAGGCTGACATCTTTTTAGGATAACTTGAGGTTACTACATATTCATGTAAGTTTAAACATCTCAAAAATTTTACATTTTCTTTCAAGTACTTTGGATAGCAAAATATTCCTCCCTTTCTGTGTGCAGTTGCATAGCAATATGTTTCTATGCTGCTGATTTTTAACTGAGTGAAAACTTTGGCTCCCCAAAAAAGAGATTTATCCAAAATTCAAGGATTGCTGCCCATGCCATCATTTCCCATCTGCATCAGTGAGGACCTGGACTCAAGCTGTCAGCTGCCACAGTCTTATACAGCTTCTCTAGAAGCTCAAGGCACAAATCCAAGGCAGTTACGGCCTCTTTGTGGCTCTGATGGCCAACATAGAGTTGCTGCTAGCTGCTAGTGTCCCAGGAGCCGCAACCAACCAAGCAGAACACACAGAATTCAACCTAGATCCAACCCTGCCCCTGGTAAATGAGAAAGCCCATTAGTGGAGTAAGTCAATGGCAATGCTGTGTGTCCTCTTTTTTTCTCTTCTCTCCTCTCCTCTCCTCTTCACTCTTTTCTCTTTTCCTCTCCCTCTCTTTCACCCTCTCCCTCTCCCTTCCTTACTTCCTCCTTTTCTGCCCTTTCTTCCTTCTTCCCTCCCTCTCTTTTTTCAACTTTATTGAAGGATAATTGACAGACAATAATCTTCCTATAGCCCTGGCTGGTGTGACTCAGTTGTTGGAGCATCGTCCCATACACCAAAAGGTGGCGGGTTCGATTCCTAGTCAGGGTACATTCCCAGGTTTGGGGTTCGAGCCCTGTCAGGGTGTGTGTGGGAGGCAACCGATCACCAATCGATGTTTTTCTTTCTCTCTCTCTCTCCCTTCCTCTCTCTAAAATCAATAAAAAATAATAATAAAATAAAATAATTTGCCCATATGTAAAGTATACAATTTGATGAGCTTTGATAGGTATATACCCAAAACCATCACTACAATTAAGATAACAGACATTTCCATCACCCCCAAAACTTTCCTGTGCTCCTTTGTAATCCATCCTTCCCTCTGCTCCCAGTCCCAGACAACCACTGACTTGCTTTCTGCTACTATAGATTTCTTTGCATTTTCTACAATTTTATGTAAATGGAATCATGCAGTATGTATTCCTTTTTGTCTATCTTAAGGTATAATGATTTTTAGATTAATTCATGTTTTTCTATGGATCAGTACTTTGTTCCTCTTATAGTAGTATTCTACTATCTAGATATACCATAATTTGTTTAACTAGTCACCTATTAATGAGCCCATGGGTTGTTTCTAGTTTTATAAATAGAGTTGCTATGAACATTTGTGTATAAGTATTTGTGTAGAAATATGCTTTCCCTTCTCTTGGGTAAGTACCCAGGAGTAAAATGACTGCTCATATGGTGGGTATATGTTTAACTTTTTAAGAAATTGCCTCATCTTTTGTGTAGAATTGGTATCACTTCTTCCTTAAACGTGTGGTAGGATTTATAAATAAAGTCATCTGGGCCTGGAATTTTCTTTGTGAGAAAAAATTTAACTACTAATTAAATATCTTTAATAAGTATAGAAGTACTTAATGTTGTCCCAAGGCTTACAGAAGCTCGGTTTTGATCTTTTTCTCTCTTTTTTCTTTCTTTCTTTTCTGTTTGTTTTTTGCAGTACTTTTTGTGTTTCATTTTGGATAATTTATATTGATATGCCTTCAAATGCACTAATCTTTTCTTCTGCAGTGTTTAATCTACTCTTAATCCCATCTGGTGTGTACGTATTTTATCTTAAGCATTGATTTTTCATCTCTATAAGTTTGATTTGGGTCTTTTTTATATTTCCATATCTCTCCTTATTAAGCTCATATTTTTCTCTATTTTCTTGACTATATAAAGCATATTTTAAACAGCTATTTTAATGTCCTTATCTATTAATCTTATGATTCATGTCATATTTGGGTCTGTTTCTATTGATTGATGTTGCTCCTCAAGATATTATATATCTTCTCATTTCTTTGCACACCTATTCATTTTTTAATTAGATGCCAGACATGGTAAATTTTTGATTGTGGAATGATAGATTCTTCTTCTTGTGTTCCTTTATATATTCTTGAATATTGTTCTGGGAAAGTTAAGTAACTTAGAAATAGGTTGATCCTTTCAAGGCTTGCTTTTAATCTGTGTCAGGCAGGTCCACAATAACATTTAGTGTGAGGCTTGACCCCCACAACTAAGGAAACACCTTTCTGAGCACTCTACTATATGTGCTATGTGTCAAGAGGTCTTTTCACTTTGAATGGTGGGAAGATGAACTATTCCTGGCTCTGTGTGAGCTCCGGGGATTGTTCTACCTACTTCTTTCCACTGATTGTTCTACCTATTTCTTCCCATTGCCACAGAATTTTCCTCACATACATGCACTGATCACTATTCAACTAAAGACTTGAGGGTACCCTCTGCAGATCTCCAGAGTATCCTCTCTCTCTCCCTCCCTCTCCCTACCTCCCTCCCTGTCTCTCTTCCCCCCCACTCCCATCCATAGCTCTCTACTCTCTGGTACTCTGCCCTGTGTATTATAGCCATCTTTGCCTTCTCAAGCTACAATCTCTTTCTCCTCAACTCAGGGCGGATTGCTCTGCAGCCTAGAAACATTAATGAAGCAGTGAGCTGGGCCAATCATAGGGCTCACTTCATTTGTTTGTTTCCCTTTTCTCAGAGATCATTGTCCTGCACTGTCTCTTTTAAAATAACTAAACACTGCCCGGCTGGTGTGGCTCAGCAGATTGAGCGTCGTCCCATGGACTGAGAGGTCCCAGTCTGATTCCTGGTTTCAGGCTCCATCCCCAGTAGGGGGCATACAGGAGCTGATTGATGTTTCTCTCTCACATCGATGTTTCTATCTCTCTCTCCCTTCTTCTCGCTCTAAAAAAAAAATCTATAAAAACATATAAAAATAAATAAATAAAACAAATAAACACTATTTTTTTACATACTTTTGCTCACTTTTTTAGTTGTGTAAGGCAGAAGGGTAAAAACAGTGCCTATTACTCTTTCTCAGCACAATGTGTAACTCTGATTTGGGGGGTTTAATTGCGGGTTCAGAGATCTGAACTATAAATTCCAAGGGTTAATGTTGAATAATTTCTACAAATTTTTCAGTCTGACCCATACCCATCTAACACATATGAAAGGGATCCAGTGTTCCTGATAGGAATACTATTTTCATTTTCATAAATTAAGATTCCAAGTATTAGTATGTGTTGCTCCACGTTTTCAAATCCTAGCCCAATAAGTTGGAGATATTTTCTCTCTAGCTCTGTGCATGTGTGGGGGGCGGGGGTGGAAGGGGGTGGCAAGGGGTTTCTTGTAAACACACATGCATATATATTTTGTATCTAGCTGTGTGACTGGGTTCAGGCTTAAAATAAAATTTATGAATAAACTTTGTTTAATGCATATAAACAGGAAATTGCTACTTGTGAATTCATTAACTAGAATCCTGTTTATGAAGTTATTGTGATGGATAATCCTGTGTTCACATGAGTGAGATCTTGCTGTCAGTATGAAAAATAGAGTGAGGTCCTGTTAAGGAACCACCTTGGAAGTTTGCTGCAGAGTCAGCCAGTTTCACTCAAGAGCCCTCTGTATTTTCCATGTCCTAAAATTTGGTCTTACTCTCAAAGGAGTAAGCTCTAGACTGGAGTAGAGGCTTACATAAGAATTAGTTGCAAATTCACCTGCCCACCTCCCCCTTCCTCTGAATCTATTCCTAGAGCCGCCTTGGCTGCCTGCCCAGACCCTTGACTTCTTCTCAAATTTGGACCCACTTTGTTTTCCATGCGTGGCTGAACCCAAGGCCATCTACCTTTCCTTGACCTTTGGTATAAACTTTCTAGGCTTCTGTCTGCCTGTCCACCTGGCCATTGCTTGGCCCAATGCCCAGTATATATTAAAAGCAAAAGGCAGGATATAGGAACTTACTTGCTTCCTCTAACTATGGAACGGCAGCCAGCGGTCAAGAGAGATGGATATGGTACGTATTTATAAGGCTACATGAACCAAGGACGTACCACAATATTAATGCAATTCAACAAACACTTCTTAAGCCAGGCACTATGCAAAGGTCTGGAATACAAGCTGAATAAAACATTAGCCCTGATGATGGGGGCTCACCTTCTACTTTGGGAAACAGGCAAGGAGGAGATTGCAGCATGGCATGTGAAAGGTCCACAGCCTCTCCGTGCCTGTGTGTTTCAAACTCTCTACTTTTACTCACATGCATGTTCGGACAACAGACAATATATATTACTACTAGATGACTGACACCATGTCTAGACTGATTTCCAAAAACAGTTTACATGTCTGTTTTTGCAACTAAATTCTAAATTCCCTAAGGATAGGGGCCACGTCTTAGTCTTCTCTTGTCACTCCCAGTACCTAACATACATTTTCCTTCAATTAAAATATCTGTAATTCACATATATAAGCATCTATTATTAAGTAATAAATTAATTATACAAGCAATCCATAATAAATAAAGAAAGCACACCTTTTGATAAGTAGTAATAATTCTAATTAAGAAAATAGAGATGGTTACAATTCACAATGGGAAGTTAATAGGTTAACTAAATGGTTAAAAGGTTAATAAAGTAAATGTTAAAGTTGTTCATTATTTCTTCACCTTACCCCAAGGGTTAGTGTTTTGTTGTTGTTGTTGTTTGTACCTCACCCAAGGATTTTTTTTTTCATTGATTTTTAGATGGAGTGGAAGGGAGGGAGAGGGAGGGAGGGAGAGAGAGCGAGACATCAATGTGAGAGAGACACTTGGCTGGGTTGCCTCCCGTACCACCCCAACCAGGGCCAGGGATCGAACCTGCAACCCAGATACATGCACTTGACTGGGAATCGAACCCAAGACCCTTCAGTCCAAGGCCGATGCTCTAACCGCTGAGCCAACCCAGCCAGGGCACATATTATCTTTAATGTATGTGTGTAGTAAGGTCATATCCTCATATAAGCAATTGCGGCACTGCCGGCACCCAGCATCTGGGTGCTTGACCAGATGGCAGCTAGAACTCACATTTTCAAACAAGAAATAGAATCTAGACTCTGCCATTGTTACCGTTTTTTACCATCTTTCGGCCACTACTCTCATCTCCCACACCTCTACTCCATATAAAGTTGCCTAGAAGAAAGACGAGAACCTTAGATAGTTTTGCAATAGGGAGAGGGAGGCAGTAACGATTTTGCCAGCGTCCAGGGAAGGGCAGGGTATGGGGAGGGGGTCCAGCTGACTCTATTGGTTAGGAATCTTCCAAGTGACAAAAACCCAAATGCAAACTGCTATAACAATAAATCAGTAATAAAGGAAAAATGTTTATGCTTCAGGTACAGCTAATTTAGGGTTCAGACTCTGTCACCAGAACTCCGTCTCTGCACCTCAGTCCGCTCTCTCTGTGTCAGCTTCAAGCTCAGCCTTCATTCAGCTCACGGAACAATTCTACCTTTGCTAGAAGCTGATTGCAGTGACATGTTTCCTAGAACCTTAACACTGCATTTGACAATGGATAAAGGATGAATGAAATTGTTTAACCACTCTCTGGTTTGATACCCCGCAATGCCAAGCTCGCTGACAAAAATATTGAAATACGATCTAACCAAGAGAGGGGGTAGCACCTTCTACTTTGGCAGTTCCTAAACTCAGTGGTATCTTTGGGTCTCATACACACATACTGTGTTTCACAAAATGAAAGATACACAATTCTGTGGGTCTGTTGAAGAAAATGAACCTTAATGAGCAGTACGTATTCCGTGTATCTCTCAAAGACCATGATGTGATTTATAATCCAGTCTTTAATTGCATTTTATGTCCTCAGTTACCCATTGTCACGGTAAAATAATATAATTTTCTCCTAGCCTTTGTCTCTGCAGTGGTCTGGTTTAGCACATCTGATTTTGCAAAAGCAGATTGTGTTTTATTCAAGTATTTATCCCCAGCAGAGTACTTGGTCCAAAGTAGGTGGGTGACAAGTTATTTGAAATGATTGGCCATCTTCATCCTCAGCCTCAGTCTGCTGTTCTGCTGACTCTGCCCAAACTTGGTGCCAGCTTGCTAACACACCCACCTGGTGCACACCTGTACTGATCACACGCCGTGTGCGTGTTTGTGTGTGTTCTAACTCACATACAGTACAGTGTACTGATCTCAAGGGCTCAAGTACACAACTTGACGAATTTTTACCAAGTGAATAGACGTGTATGACCATCAACCAGCTCAATAAAGAAAACCTTTCCAGAAGGCTTCCTTATGCCCCTTCTAGGCAGTGCCCCACCAAAGATAACTGTTATTCTGACCTCTATCTCTAAAGATTAGCCTTTTTTTTAACTTCCTATAAAGAAAATCTCATACACTGTATTAGTTATCTTCACTTGATAACAAACCACCCCAAGATGTAGTTGCTTAAAAGAACAACCATTTTATTTGTTCACAATTTTCTAGGTCGGCAATTTGACCTGAGCTCAGTTCTTCTGTTTGTCTCACCTTGGGCCACACATGCAGCTTCAGTCATCTGGCAGCTCAGTTTGGTGCTTCCCGATCTAAAGGGGCCCAAATAAATCTCCGGTAGGTGTTGCTGACTGTCCCCTGAGCTGCATGTGTCCAACAGGGCGGTCCGGATTTGGTCACGTGGCATTCACGTGATGGGAGCAGGGAGGCTGCAAGCCTCTGAGCTCAGGCTGAGAAGTCACACTTGATCATTTCATCCACTTTCTGTTGGCCAAGGCAAGTCATAACAGCAACTGATGTTCATGGGAGGAACACACAGACTCTGTCCTATTGGGAGTAGTCACAAGACATACATGGCCCTTTTTAATTCACCACATACAACAGGTACCATTTTATGTCTGATTCCTTTCACTCAACATTATCTATAAGATTTGTACATGATGCCATGTGTATCACTAGTTTGTTCTGATAAACATTTTCCCAAATAGTAATTGCAAAGCATGTAATCTAGAAGCTTCACAGGGGGACTGTTTCAACACACTGCCTATGTGTCTTCTTAGTTTCTCAAACAAAACTTTGGATTTTTTTTTCTGTCATGTATTCTTGTTATATTTATATATATTATTATATATATTATATATTATATATAATATATTATATATTCGATATATTATTTATATATTATATATAAATATATATATTAGCCATTTATTAATTAATTTGGTTGAACCAAATTAATCAAAATACCAAGACTTTTTTCTGAATGGTCTAGAAATATATGTTAAATCCACTATGTCTAATGACATAGTATGTCACTGCTGAGTCAAACAAACATGATCAGAATCACACCAACACCAAGGTGGGAGAGAAGGGTAAGGGGGGGCAAGTAATGTTTATCGGAGACCTACTGTGTGAAAAGCACCGTGCTCTGCACCCTGCCAATGGGACCTCAGTGGCTCTTCACTGTATTGTGAGGAAGGCTTGATTATTCCCATGTTACAGACCTACCTAAAGTCATTTGCCTGATAAGTGGCAGAGCCTAAATATAGATTCTCATATGTGCTACCTAGCATTGTATCAAATAATTGTGAAATAAATATCTTCATAATGAGCAAGATTCACAAATTACAGCAGATCGGACGGAAACTAATCTCTTGGTTAGCACTTGCACATACTGAGTCTCAGAAAGCCACGATGACAGGCGTTGCAAACTTGTCGGCATGTCCTCAAAGCACAAACTACAATGTCTCATAGTTTTTATGAATCATTTTTCAAATCAAATCCCCCACCTGCCTCAGGTATCAGTGGGGAAAACAGCACTCTCCACATAACCAGGAATGAAGACCACTGTGTAGTTGAAATAAGCCAGGATGCAAGACAGCATATCCAAGCCCGTGTTCATTTGTTCCATTTCCTGACAGTATCTTCCCATTCTCAATTCCTCTGTGCCCTCGATGATAGCCTTCCAAGCTCCCTGATGAAGTGCTCAGTGCTCTACTGGAGTCTCTGTTTCCACCTTCTCTGTTCACCCCTGACTCACTCTGTCCTGATGACACTGGACAAGTCTATCTCTTGTGCACAGCAGATACCAATTCCATAGGCCCTTCTGCCTTCGCTCAATCCTCTCACAAAGCACAGAACAACTCATTCAAACCTGGGGCATGATTTACAATTTAAGAGTACAGTGATCCCTTGGTATCCACAGGGCATTAGTTTCTGAACCCTTCTCAGATACCCAAATCCACATATGCTGAAGTACCTTAGTTGGCCCTTCATATACATGGGTTCTACAACCATGGACTGACTGTATATAGCTTGTGCTTCCTACAATTTTGTTGCAGTAGGAAAACACTTGGTTTAGCATCACATGCTATCAAAACAACGTACCTCCACACACAACTGTTAACTCTCCCATTCTTCAACACACGCGCGTACACACAAATGCACACACATACCCCATGCAACAATCTCTTCATGGAAGTTAATCAATGCCCTTGATTTTTTCAGTCTGTTATTAAACAAAGCATTTTTCTCTTCTGTCAAAGCTAAATATTTTCCATAACTATCTAAGTCTTTTTAAGAAAGAAAACAAAACAAAATCAATAATCTATGCATGCTGCAATGGTCTCAGCCTTTGAGGTGCTTCTCAGAGTTATGATTTACTGTGGCGCTTTGAAGGTCGCCTACCCCAGGCTAAACAAAATGAATGTCCTGCTTCTGATTATGACTGAAAGAACACAAGCCTGAAATTTTTTGAGTTCTTATGACTTCACCCCTGGGTGACACATGGGACATATTTGTGAAAAGGCAACACTACTTGGTGGCACTTGGGGGTCTATTTTGGAGGCTGAGAGTGTCATGATTTAGCAGACAGGCTCTGGAGGTGTGAGTCCTAGGCCTACTCCTGGCCAACAGTGTGGCCTTGGGGAGGTTAACACGACTTCTAGAAATGGTATCATCTACCTTATATTACTGCTCTGGGACTCAATGACATAGCTCATGGAAAGTGCTTAGTACAGTACCTAGCACCTATAAGGTCTCAGTGAATGTTAGCTATTATTATTCCAACAAAGTGTTAGAATCAACATTGCATCTTCAGCCTGACTCCCAATCTCCTTCATCCTTCCTATGACTGGATTATTGCCCTAGATGGAAATTTCCACAGAGTAGCTCTTCTGATACGCTCATTCCTATCTGGCTCAACCCCACCCCTCCCCCACCCCACCAGGCTCTTCCACTCTGCCCTGTGGAATCTCTGTCCTAATGTGAACACACACCCTCTTTGTCCTTCTTCCTCAATGCTGGTTCATCCCTAAAGATGCCATTTTCCATATAACCTTTTCTAAGGTGGCCTGCAACCCATCACCTCTGAGATAAGCATGTTCCAATCACAAACTTAGTTCTTCAGACATCTCCCAACACCTGCTTACCCTGCGACCAAAGCCATCCATATAGACCACCTTTCTCCCTTTCTGTTGCTGCCATAGTTCCTAGCTTTTTCATAAACTGTACTTGGTTTTGGTTGTTTGGACTCATGCATTTAACAATTATGGTGCATTAATAGATGCATGACACCCTGCATCAAGCACTGGAAATGTACAGGTAAATAAGAACTGTTCAAGTTCTACGAATTAGAAGTCTGGTGAGAAGACAGACATGTACTAACAAGAGACTAGAGCAATGAGCGCTGTCAAGGAGACTAGGACCGGTGTGGTGGAAGCTCAAACCCTGTAGCACCTCACGTCCATGACATCAACCCCTCTATGCCCTGTCTCCTTTGGGACCTGATCACCTCCACTTTTCTGCTTGCCCTGCCCGGAAACACACCCCCGCTTTAGGTCTGGTTATCCATAATTTAGAATTGCTCACCTCCAAGATCTTAAATTCCTCCCTTTGGTTGATAACCTCCAATCCCTACAAAACTTGCTCTCTGCTTCATTTTCTTTCAGTTCTTAAAATTTCCTATCCTCACTACTCATTGGCCCCTTTCAGACCTTTTACAATCTCCATCTAATGCCATCAATCCTGTCAGCCCGTGTTCCCAATCCTACCTTACTTTAAGAATCCCGAACCTGGGTTTTCAAATCATCCACATTTTCTCCTCCCAAGGTACTAACTATTACTGGAAACATTAAAAATAAAAATAATTTAAAACTTCAGTTCTTTCATTCAGTGAAACCCAAACACATTCCCTACAAAGCCAACTCCAGGTCATTCCCTTTCTTCTAATCCTCCTACCCCTTTGCCTCAGCTGAGGCGCTGGGCCCATTCCTCCTCAAAATATCTTTAAATGTTTGCCCAGTTTTTCGTCTTTCCTTCCCAGCACAGAACAAAATCCCTGCTCTCCAAGGCTAACCACTACACTTGTGACTGATCTCACCCACGTCACCCTCCTTGAGCAGCCATATCAATGATCCGTTCACGTGATTCTCCTCCTCCTCCCTCTCCACTGGTCCTTCCTACTCAGTCTGTAAGCAAGCTAACATCTCTCTTCCCATCCTAACAGAGCATTCTACCCCATAGGTTATCACCCATTCTCTTCTCCTCGCAGCCAACCTCTTGAAAGAAACCTACACTCACCGATTTCCAGTCCCTGACCACTCACTCATAGCTCATGCCTGTGAAATCCGGCTCCCAGCCATGTAGCTCTCTAATAATCTGCTTTAGCACAGATCACAAGGAAAATACAGGACACTAGAGAAATCACTTGAAACCAAGGTTAAAATAGAACAGAGTTAGGCTTTTGCTGTGAAATTCTCACAAGAATTAAACACCACCCAATTCTCACGGTTGTAAGTTGTTGATTTAAAAGGGAAAAAAATGTCCTTAATTGTTTCTCTGAAAGAGGAAGAAACTTCAGGATGTAAATTACAAATCATGTGAGCTCTTTTTCCTCTTTCCTAAAATACTGTAATTTTTAGAGCATAATGACAATATATGGTGTTTCAGATAACCATCTTGATTTATAATGTATAACTTTTCCATTTTTGCATTAAATGAATCCTAACAGGTCTTATGGTTTATACAGTACTCTTTATTTATAAAAGTGTTTCCTGGAAATTAGCAATGAACCAATTTAACTAATTCTTCCATTATTCTGAAGACAGGAAAGAAAAAAAATTAAAGTTTGGGGGAAACATATCTAGAATAAATACATAATATGTCTATAATCTCCTGTCCTTGTAATCAAAGACCATATTACACACACTTCTAACTATGGGAGAATAACATTCAATACGAATATGTTTTCATGAGTTTCAGGAGGTTTTTATATATTGCTCGCTTTTCCACACCTTTACTGTGCCTCACTTTCACTGGGACTCTGCTGACTATCTGTTCTGATGCATTATTGCCTTGCAAAGTGTATCATTACTTCTGCCTTGAGATATCTATATTAGCGCCATTAATGGATCCCATGCTTGCCAATTTCGCAATATAAATCCTTTACAATTACTATAATGACATTCAACCGTAGTATAAGAATCAACTGAGACTTCAGAAAACTGAGGGTATGGCTTCTCTGCCTGGTCTCCCCAGGTTTCAGACCACTAAGGACGCTTCTATTTCTGCCTCTGGCTTTGCATCTCATGCTAGGCGGGTAATTTTTTAGTGTATCTACAGCATCTATGTCTTTTTATCATTTTAAACAAATAAAAAAGTGTAAAGGTTGAATTCTTTTAGCAGAAAGGTGGGAGGTAAGTATGATTTGGAGAGTGTTAAAACTAGTTGGTTTGTAGATTGTATTTCTTGGAGTGCTCCTTAATGGGTGTATTCTTAAGGAGAAGTGCCTTGCCGCAGTGACCGTTCTCCATCACAGAGCTGAGCAGGGCAGAGCCGAGTGCTGTTTGCAAGTAACTAGAAATGCCAGAGCCATGTGGCCAAGTTACATGGAGGTCATCTTCTCTCCTGCAAAATCACAAAGCTGGCCAAGTACAGATGGCCAGGGCTACCTTTTAGTGTTAATGATCTAAAAATTCAGAGTTGAGAAATTGCCTTTCTCTTAGATCTCACCAAGAGTCTATTCAGTTAGGAACCTTAATTCTGTTCACTGTAAAACAGGAATGCACCTTCCTATAGCGATTTCCTGACAAGTGAAGTATGAAGCCTAGAGTAATACCCCTCTGCACCATAATTAAGGATGGAGTACATCTTGTCCCTTGTCCAACACTGCTTACTTATACAATGTTATTCACACACCAAAGGGAACTCTAGTTACCATGAAAACAAGCCACAGGGACACTATAGAAATTTCCCACAATTATTTGTTCCAAAGTAAATACGTTTCCTTTGATTTTGACAAAACCATAAAACACAGAAGTGTATTGTGAGGCTCTGTTTAGCTGTGTGTTTACCAATACCCTGGAGGCTTTACTCTTTGAAACGCAAGATTACATCATGCTGTTTCATCTGGCATCACTTGGCATGCCTGCATGTTATACCTAACAACCAGACGTCAGCAGGGGAAGACAATGAACTAATTCATGGATCGGGATTCTGTTTTATATTCCATTTGCGAAGGATTATCGTGACTTAGCTTAAATAAGACTCTACGCCTGAGTTACAGGTTTCAAAGCATGACACTGTTGACTGAGCCTGGGTCCCTGATATAACACACAAAAAGCAAACTATTCATACTCTCTTTGCCAAAGGACTGTATAGGCATTAATTAACGTTCTACATAGGAAAAACAACCGAGTATATAGAAGATGATCATGTCTGAATTGTATCACTGTTCTTCTCAACCATAACATAAACTGTTGTCAGTGCACTTTCTTTTCATTTCCAATCGAAAAGGCCTTCAAATGTTTGTGCCCCCAGAGCTCTACTCTCCAGAAATCAGATAGTCACTTCCAAGAGGCACTCTGTTTTCATTCCAGATAGAGAACTTCTTTCGCTCTCGTCATCTGCTTCGTTAGTTTATGGGTAAAGAGGATTGTAAAAGAGTGGTAAATGCTCACGAGCGGCACAAGCAAAGAAGTCCCGCTACTTTATGGTTTCTCTGAGGCTCTCCTTTTTTTATTCGTTCATTCAGTAAATACTGAGCATCTGAAATATGCCAGGCATTAACCTTCCAAAACACAGTGCAGAAGGGTCTCGTAGCTCTGTGGCCTCCCGCGTTCTGGCGCGTTCACATCCATTCCCACGGCCACACCCTCGCTGTATCACCACCTGGAACTGGGTCACTCTGAACTCATAAACACAAACCACATCTCCCTATCTATGCCTTTCTCCCGCTTTTTTACTTCTTTGAAAAGTCTTATTTGATATTACTGGCACCTTTAGTTTCTCTTGGAGATCTTCAAACATTCCCAGATTCAGAACTCGCTTACCTAGAGCCCACAGTTAGTCATTCTAATAACACTCTGGCCAGTACCGCTCGTTCTAGCCTCCTTTGTCCTCTCCCTCCTTCACCATGACCAGACCCCAGCTCAGTTCAACCCAATGAAACCACAGAAGGCTGGGTGGAAAGCATGGCCCCAGACAAAGCCCTGGCCTTCGGAGTCAGTCTGTGGTTTGCATCCGCTTCTACCAGCGTAACCTCCCTAAGCCTCAGTTTCTCCATCCGTGTGTTGGAAATAATGATGCCTACACCATAGGCTTTGTTATGAGAAATAGGAATGGGCATCTTAACCATATAGCATAGGTCCATAGTAGGTATGAATAAATATCCACTAGCATTATTTTGTCTGTTTCTAGTACAGATCTGCTAAGCCCTTCCAGGAAAAAATTGCATATTCATGTTGCTGGGCTCAATAATAAATTTATGAGCTCCAAGCTTCTCGGGGCCCTCAAGGATTTCTTATCCGCTCTGCCTAACATCTGTTCTGAACCTTACGTACCAGCTCCCTGCCTCCATTGCTCTCGGCAAGTGGGCTAACCTCCTCCTGCACTGAGAAGACAGGTGCCTGTAAGCAAGGACAACTTCTGCTTCTGTCCTGACCTCCGTCAGCTTACCCTCACGCCTCCTCTCCTGCTTCACTGCTATCTCAGGGAAAGAGGCATCTCAGGGAAAGAGGCATCCCCGCTCATGTGATCATTAACTAAATGACTCAGGAAGTATTTATTGAATGCCGACCAACCTTATGTCAGGCCCTGTGCTGGCTGTCAACTTGCCCTCATACAGCTCTAGCTTCACGGAGGAGTCAGATCTGTGAACAAACAGAAACCAAACAATGGGATTCTTGCTACAACAGATGCAAAGTCGGTATGAGCCAACACTTGCAAGCAGTTAGGACAGCTCTCCATCAGAGGCTGCATATGAGCTGAAAACTGAAGAAGAAATAGTAGTAGCCAGGTTGGGGAAAGAGGAGAGGGCTTTCAGGCAAAGAAAACAGGATATGCAAATCATGGAAAATGGAAGAGCCAGGTGCTGGGCCTAGATTTCATTACAGATGTAATGGATACAGCAGCTGGGCTAGAAAGTCAGTTCGTGGCACTAAGTGGGTAGGAATGGAGAAGCCAGACAGACCATCCTGCCTTGTTCGAAGTCAAAGTGTCTAGAGTTATAGAAGATGATCAGGAGAACCGCTAACTGGGGCAGGACACTCTGTGCTGGACATGGAATGGCTTTCCCTACACATGACTCAGATGAGACCGACAGATTATGACCACAGTCTTTAAGAAGGTGGGCCAAAGTCATTGCACCATTTTCTGTGGGAAGGAACTTGTAGTTAGAACCGTATTTGTTTAGAAATCCTGTTTGCTTCCTTTTTTCTTTTTTGGCTAAAGGTACCTCCATAAACAGATGAAAGAGAAACTAGTCCTTTTGTATCCCTAATAAGGCAAAAGGAAGTTTTAGGTACCTTTCACATTGTGGGTCCACAGTTTCTTCTTTGGACAGCATAAAACAGATTGGAGACCTTCACGGCTTACTAGAAAGACATCCTGGGCAAACTTGAGCGGCCTTGCCAGGGCCACGCGGTCCTCCGCCTTCCCCCCACGCTCAGGTCTGAGACCTTGCTGATAACTGCAGATTCTCATCTTCAAGCAGAGGGCTCAAGGCCGTGTGGGGTCATATCTGAATGTTGTTTAGATGTGACTTTTGAAAGGAATAAAAGAATATAAAATTATTTGACTGCTTTCTACTCTTGACTCATGGAATTTTGTCTCTACACTTAAAAGGGAAGTCACTCATTCCCTTGGTGGTTGTCTCACGGCTTTTATAGGGTCTATACTCCAATAGCTCTTGTGATATTGTGACTTATAATAAGGAATATATATTAGGTCGTAGTCTCCATTTCTGTCACAGAACTCCTAAAACACTTGGAATTTTTTAAGTGATGAAGGAGATAAAGGAGTCTTTGTTGATATCTTTCTCCTTAATTTGTAAGAATTTTGTAAGTTTTGTTTTGCCATATTGGCTGCAAATACTTTTCAATTCAATGGAGTGTTTTTCAGTGCGTAAAGGTTATATGTCCTTGATGGATTTTATCTTTTACTAATATCACAATAGTCCCCTCTCTTGTGTTCAATGTATTTTGTCTTAAATTCTTTGTTTCTCTTATATTTCTATTCCTAATTTTCCTTTGCATGCATTTACCTTACATGTCTTGTGA
This sequence comes from Tadarida brasiliensis, assembly GCA_030848825.1. NCBI lineage: Eukaryota > Metazoa > Chordata > Mammalia > Chiroptera > Molossidae > Tadarida > Tadarida brasiliensis. The sequence goes on along the minus strand of CM061257.1, from coordinate 81,326,092 downwards.
TGTCTCTTTTTAAAAATAATTCTTTATCATTTACTTTTATTTATTTATTTATTTATTTATTTATTTATTTATTTATTTATTTTTAAATCCTCATCCAAGGATATTTTTCCATTGATTTTTTTTTTATCCTCACCTGAGGACATTTTTTCATTTTTTGCTCAGATAGAGTGGGAGGGAGAGAGAGGAAGAGAGAGAGAGAGAGAGAGAGAAACATTGACGTGAAAGGGACACATTGAGTGGCCACCACCCGCACGACCAACCAGGGCTGGGGACAAACTGCAACCGAGGTACATGCCCCTAGCGGGAACCGAACCCAGGTCTCTCTGTACCGCAGGCCGACGCTCTAACCGCTGAGCCAAACTGGCCAGGGCTCCATTGATTTTTTTAGATAGAGTGAGAAGGGAGGGAGGGGGAGAGAGGGAGAGAGAGAAACATTGATGTGAGAGAGACATCGATTGATTACATTCCACATGACCTGATCAGAGCTGGAGATCAAACCTGCAGCTGAGGTACGTGCCCTTGACTGGGAATCGAACCCTCGACTCTTTGGTCCATGGGGCCGATGCTCTAACCACTGAGCCAAACTGGCTAGGGCTGTCATTTATTTTTAAGTATATCTGTTATGAATAAAACATAAGTGATCTTGCTTTTTCACCCAATTGGAAAGCCTTTGCTTGTTGTTGAGTGGTACAGGGAAGAGAATGAACTCATTCACATTTCTTCTAACCACTGATACACTACTACTGATTCCGTCTCATTCCCACCGGCTTCATTTGTACTTCAGTATATTATACTTGCTCTTTGCTTCCTTTCTTCTTTATTATATTTGGCTCATTTTACTCTAACAAATATAACTGAACTTACATATCTCTATCAAGAATTATTCAGAATCTGTAATCTATCTTTACACAACCATCAAGATCAGGTCTTCAGCACAATTTTAATTCCTCTCCCCAGGAGGTTTCATTGAAGTAAACGGAAATTTTACTTATAGGTTATTTTATTGTTATAATTCATTTCTGCTGACTATAAAAAACCTTAAAACTTGCATGAACTTTACAGCTACCTCATAGGTTACTTACTATAAATTGCATATTCGCCATTCTATCTTGTCTACCTCAGCTTCCCTTCCTGACTTCTTTATTCTGATTTGTTTTTCATTTGGCTGGGGTACTTCCCTGAGTAACTATTTTTATAAAAGGTATGGATGAGTAGCATAGTTTCTGTGTTTTTTCACATCTTCATAATTGAATGCTAGCTTAGCCATGGTGTTTTTCCTAAGAATCCATCATCTGTTAGCATATAGTGTTTGCCTATGAAAAGTCAGATTCCTATCTATCTTTCTTGTTTTTTTTCTTTTCCTGCCTAGAAGCATCGAATTGGGAATTTTCAAAGAATATGAAGTAAAAAGTTACTCAAAAAGAAAACATTAATGTCTGTCCTGAAGATTTAATGATTTCATAAAAGTGATTTAAAAATAATTTATATTCTACTGGAAGAATAATGGCTAATTTTTACCAAAGGCATAATAATTAGTTTTTAAATGAGTAGCAAAAGAGCAAATGTGATTTATCTCTGTGATTAAAAAAAAGAAGTTATGCAGAATGAATTATTTTTGGAAAGGTTTGTAAAGTCAAGTACCACAAAATAAGTTTCTCAAGAGTCCAAGAGGGTCCCTGGCATTGGGAGGGGATTCCAGAGTCAATCACGTGACGCTCAGCAATGGAAGAGGATGTCAGGTACTTTACCTACACTCTCCTTCAGAGCTAGTTCTCAAAGAAGTTAAACACTTACGGAAGGCCCGACACTAGTAAATAAGTGGCAGAACTAGAATTTGAACCCAGGATTCCATGCCTTCTTTAACATCCTCTTTGGAGTACACCATGTTATCTGGAGTGCCTTTGCGTTCAAGGGAATGGGCTGGGAGCCGTGAGGGATGCCAAGTGAACGCTAAATTGTCATCTAGGTAGACCCTATTCAATAAACTTAGTTTAAAAAAAAAAACTAGCATTTTTCTTCTTGTTATTAAAAATTAGGTGGGGGGGAATGGGGGAAAGGAAGGGATATCTGTAATACTGTCAACAATAAAAAATAAACTTAAAAAAAAAAATTAAGCCATGAATCTGTGATTCAGAAGAAAAATGTCCTTATCCAGGTGCGTTTTTATACATTAGCATTTAGGGCAAATTGCCCAGAACTCCAATACTAATTTACCTCCAGGATCTCAAACCATAGTTACTGTAGGAAGCTTTGGCAAGTAGATTTCCCTGAGGGTAGTAGTCAAATTACGACGTCTTCTTAAAGAAAAGGTGTTGGTCTCAGGCAACAATTCAAAGCTTGGTGTTCAGAGGTGGGAGGTACCCGCAGCAGTGCCCTGGTGGTAAGGGAGGTGAGAGAGTGCCTGCTTCCCTGGCTAAGCCCCGTAATGGCCCAGGTGTAATTTGATGTGCAATGGTGACAATCTTTACTTCGCACTCAGGATTACAGTGGGCCATATTTTAACTTCTAACTCCAAAGTTATTACAGCAAACTTGGGAGGGGAACATTTCCAGGACCGCACTTGAACTCTCTGCACGTATGGAAAAGCAAGGTGAGTCTGGCAGTTCATTTAGGCACTTCCCACACCTCTACCACTCTTATAGCAGAACCGAAAATGATGCGTTTGTCCCCACTGAACTGAGAGTCCCCTTAGATCGGGGGTGGGGAATCTTTTTTTTTTTTTTTTTTTTTTGCCAAGGGCCATTTGGATATTTATAACATCATTCATGGGCCCTACAAAATAATCAACTTAAAAATTAGCCTGCTATATTTGGTCAAACATTTAATTAACTCACCCCTAATGGGATGGCTGGAACTGCTTCTCTGTGGTGAGGCGTGTGATGTCAGCTGGTATTGATGATGTTGCTACTCGCAACTGCTTTTCCAGGTTTGTGTCGGTCAGTCTGGAGCACAGTCGACTCTTTGTGATGGTAAGTTTTGAAAAGAACTGCTCGCAGCAGTAAATTGTTCCAAACATAGATGCATATTTCAGTGCGTGTCTCCTCAAAGTGGGAAATTCATCTTTGCTTATGTAACATTTATAGAACTCAAGCAGTGGGAAGTTGTTGTACCCAGCTTTCAGCCCACCATCGCTTTGCAGCTGAATGATTTCGTGTTGTCGGTTATCAGGCACATCAGCTGGTTCCACATTGAACAGTGTAGCAAAGATGTTCAGTTCCATTTGTTTACTTTTCAGTCCTTGAATCTTTCATTAAATGCCTCAATTAGTTTCGCACATTCACCAGCATATTCAAATGTCCTAGAAGGCTTTTGTCCTCCCAGATTGGGGAAATGCACCATGTTATTCCTTTAGAGTTGCATTTTCCACAGCCTTAATTTAGCTTCAAATGACTTCACGTTTGAAAGCAGGGAGCTGAGAAGCTGGTTGGGGCTGTGCAGCTTGACATTCAGCTCTGAGAGGTACTTGGTAACGTCCACCATGAACACTAAATCACACAGCCACTTGCTATCATTGAGTTCCCTGACAGGTCTTCCTTCACCTCCATGAACTGCTTGACTTAATCCTGCAGTTCCTAGAACCTCATGACCTTGTTCCCGCGACTCAGCCACCGCACTTCACAAGATCTCCATACTCAGAGTCAAGATCATTCAGTAACTCCTGAACCTGGTGGCTGTTAGATCTTCTGCTTTTGAGAAAATGTATGCATGACACTACCGTTGACATCACATTGTTGAGCCTCAATGACTGCACAGAGACTTCCTTGGTGTGTGATGTAGTGGCATATAATTAAATCACTTGGATCAAGGCTGAGACAATTCAGTTCTTTCTTGACAAATGCAATTAACCCTTTTTGCAAGCCAACCATGGCTGGAGCTCCATCTGTAGTAAGGCCACTTAACTTTTCAACTGTTAGCTCAAGTTTTTCCATTGATAAAACAAGTCCTCACCTCTTGTAGTGCCATGCATGGCTTCCAGTGACAGCAGTTCCTCTCGTGTGAAAAAGGTCAGGTGGGCAGTATTGGTTATGTCCGTTGTCTCATCAGAAGCCAGAGAAAAAATTCATTGAGTTTGGCATGTTTTGAGCTGTAATGATGCTCCAGATTGGCTTTTTTCATTACTGCTAATGTATTGCCACAACCTAGGCACATAGGTTTGCCTTTGACTTCAACAAAAAAAATAATCATTTGTCCATTTCTCTTGGAAAGATCGACACTCTGCATCAACTTTTCTTTTCTTTGTAGTTGACATTTGTAGGATGTCACACCACTTAAGTTTTAATAACTATCCAGTGTGTGTGTTGCTAGCAACGCGATTATTTTGCTGTTCCAATCCTGCATCTTGGATTTGGAGCATATCCAACATTCGTATCATTGACTCTTGAGGTCTTTTCTGTGTACTGTAATTTCCTGAATCTTCATCTGAGATTCAGTTTTTGCGAGGACTGTTGATTGTGGATGTGTGGATAAAGGTTGGATTAGAGTTATCATCTGTGTCGACAAAGAAGTCAACAACATGGTCGTCAATCATCGGTAGCAAGGTCATCAACGTCAGGAGGAATCATTTCATCACATATCATCTCATCATCACCGATGGGGGTAGTTTCGTCATGTGTGTTAACACTCCCAGCCTGCCTGGCACTGACTGACGGGAAGCATACGTATCTGTCCCATCATGTACTCATGCGTGTCCTGTCTATCCTGTAATGGATGTTTCTTGCCTGTCCCTCAAAATGTATGTTATTATTATGATTCACTTAATATAAATATATGTTGCGATGAAAAATGCTCCTCGATTTGCTGAATTTCGAATCCCACCATTGGTTGCCTTGGCACGGCCAAACCAAATGACTTCACGGGCCTTATATGGCCCGTGGGCCGGATGTTCCCCCCCCCTTCCCCCGCCTTAGATCAATGAGGAGAATAATAACAATAATAGCTAACCTTATTGATCATTTGCTGTGTGGCTTTACCATTCATTTATTCCTCACAACAACTCTATAAGCTTGTATATCTATTCTATTAGATGAGAAAACTGAGGCCCAGTAACATTAAGTGATTTGCTAAAGATTATACAGCTAGTGGTGGCATATTCAGGATTTGAACCCACAAAGTCTGGTCCCTGAGCATGCATAACTAACCACTGCCATTTACAAGGTTTCGTGCAGTCACATCTGACCTTTAGAGAGAAAAAATGTTTTTATCACTTGGATCAATATTTCTAGGACTGAGTGCGAGTTTGATTGAGAAAATAGACTTACTAGGGGACTAACTCCTACAAAGTTAAACAATATCCTCTGTAGACTCCAAAGGGATCTAGAAGAAAGGATGTCAAAATGGGATGGAGTAGAAATCAGGGGGAAGCTACACCTGAATGGGCAGGTCAGTACTCATCCCCAAAACAGTCTGTGGCAACAAAATTAAGTCATGCCCCACTACCTGGTAAGCCAATGAACCTGATCACTGTCCTGATCAGAAGTGATTTAAGAATTGGGTATGATTTACCTGAAGAAATCCAAAACACTAATTTGAAAAGATATATGCATCCCTGTGTTCACTGCAGCACTATTTGCAATAGCCAAGATATGGAAGCAGCCCAAGTGTCCATTAATACGATTAGATAAAGAAGATGTGGTAGATATATACAATGAAATATTACTTAGCCATAAAAAAGAATGAACTCTTACCATTTATGACAACATGGATGGATCTAGGAGGTACTATGCTAAGTGAAATAACTCAGACAGAGAAAGAGAAATACCATATAATTATATGTGGAATCCGAAGAACAAAAATAAATGAAACAGAAACAGATACAGAGAATAAACTGATGGCTGCCAGATGGAAGTGGGACTGGGGGCTGGGTGGAAAAAGTGAAGGAATTAAGAAGTATAAATGGCCCTGGCCGGTTTGGCTCAGCAGTTGGAGCACTGGCCTGGGGTCCGGAGAGACCCGGGTTCGGTTCCCGCTAAGGGCACGTGCCTCGGTTGCAGTTTGTCCCCGGCCCTGGTTGGTCGTGTGGGAGGCAGCCACTCGATGTGTCCCTTTCACGTCAATGTTTCCCTCTCTCTCTCTTCCTCTCTCTCCCTCCCACTCTATCTGAACAAAAAATAGAAAAATGTCCTCGGGTGAGGATAAAAAAAAAAAAAAGAAGAAGAAGTATAAATTGATAGTTACAAATAGTCATGGGATGTAAAGTACAGCGTAGGAAATACAGTCCATAATATTGTAATAACTACGTGTGGTGCCAGGTGGGTACTAGACGTATCAGGGGTATCACTTGGTAAATTATATAAATGTCTGACCACTATGTTGTACACCTGCAACTAATATAAAATAATATTGAATGTCAACTGTAATTTTTTAAAAAAGAATTGGGTATGGTTGAGCCAAATGGAAGGCATTATGGGGGAGGGGCTGAGAAGGCAGAGGCTGGAAACTAGAATAAACATAAAAGGAACAATTTTCAGGTCCATGTCTGATTCCAACTTGAGAAAACACCTATTTATAATTTCCCAGTTTGAATTAAATTTCTACTGTCTAAGATATCTGATCTACCTTAATGTCCCTTTCTTATATACATTGCATTAAAGGAGTGTTCAATGCAAGTTTGTTGACAGATATCAAGTGTAAGATCAAAGGAAGGATTGCCCTTCACGTTCTCCCTATCTCCCAGTGATCGTCTGGGTGAATCACCTCCTCCATTTTGCCAGTAAGCCCCTCCCCAGGATAGGATGCCTACTCTTGAAAGCCTGTAGCTGTACCACCGCTGGGAGCTGGCTAGAAAAGTCTCAGCTGGCCCAGATGAGCTTGACTCATAAGACACAGGGTGTGGCAAACCAAGGAATCAACAGTCCTGCATAAGACAGCCAATGGAGCTTTTTTTAAAGACTCACAAAAAAGTGTCTCAAATTAGTTAAAATTCTTCTTCAGCAAAGTAGGACTGACTAGGAACCTAGCGATAAGAACCTTAGGTATGGGCTTTCCTGCCCGGCTTTTTAACTTCATATGGCTGTGAAAGGCCTGTGTTTTTTAGTTACTTGCATCTTGTCACATTCAAGGTTCTCAGTCAAGGATGTCTCTGGCTATCAGGGGGAAATATTGGCAGCTGGAAGGGGAGACAGGCTACCTTTTATTTCCATCAGCCTCAGAGGCATTTGCTTTTTGCCAAACTGCCCACCCCATGTGAAAGGATTTTCTTTCTTCTGGTTTTGATCTAGTTTTCTGGCAAGATGAATGTACTTTTTCTTAGCACTTCCCGTCTTCTGGCCAAGGCACAGACGTTAGGACACATGTTCCCGTTTCTATAATCCTTTAACCTACAGAAGACATGTGCACCAGGGTTGATAGTGGGTCTGTTGGGGCCCCATCCGGAACAGATAAGGAATCAGAGGATCGCTTCTTCATGGAACACATGTCTAGGAAAAGACATAAGCTCCCTGAGATGAGGGTCTGTGCGGATCTTGTTCCCAGCACTGAGCATAAAGCCTGGCTCATAATGGGCATTCAATAAGTGTGGTGGGTGGTCAATAACATCTTCTATGGGAATTTCTGAGTCAACTTTCTTTTGCACAGAATCTAGTGGTGCTAAATGGCAGTACATGGGGTAACTTGGAATAAATTTTATCCCATCTGCATTCTGAATAGCCAACACTATAGATTATAACATCTTTCCCATGTATTTCATGGGACACTAGACTCAAAACGTGCTCAGCAAAAAAATTGATTTCATGATCAAGTAAGCCACTTGGGTTCCCAGTTCACATTACTCTATTAAAGAGACCTTTCCATTTTTCTGTAAAACAAAACAAAAAACATGTTTAATTTTTTTACCCAGAAATTCTTTTTTTTTTTTTTTTTTTACTTTGGAATCTTCACCTTGCACCCATTACTTGCTATCCCATGGAACTAGTGCCCCTTGGAACTCACCTTGAAATTATATTTGGAAACACTGAGTGATATCACGATTAGCCCTCTATTGCTCCCAATCATCCTTCAAATGGATATTCTAGACTTTCCTCTGAAATCACTTATTACGTGAGACTGACAAACTGTAATTTCCAAATTATCCTGTATGAGAGTAGGAATAAAAGCTGCCATTTTTCTCCCTATGAAGAGAGGTTCACACTGTCTGAACAGTGGGCTAAGGGCAGCTCTGCTCAGAAATCTCGTGCATTGCCTGGCATGGAGCTCAGGTATCAGGCGCAAGCGGAAATTGGGCCACTGGTTGTGCATGCTGGCTTCTTGTGACATGTGACATGTCAACTTGGCTAGCAATGCACCTAGCTATAAGATTAGACGCTAATCTGGGTGTTGTTGTGAGGGGATTTCATAGATGTGGCTCACATCTACAATCAGATGACTCTAAGTAAAGGAGAATGTCCTCAATAATCAGTGCGCGCCTCTTCCAGTCAGTTGAAAGGTCTCAAAGAGAAAAACTGAGGTTTTTCCTGAGGAAGGAGAAATCCTACCTGAGCATCTCCAGTGTCCTGATGGTTCTGGTTTTCATGAAGAACCCTGATTTGTGCTAACACACTTTTCAAGCAAAGGAAGCAAGGATGAACATGGCATCTTCCCCTCGGCATAAAGGGTCTGCCTCAAAGCCACGGGGAGTATTAGGACCTGCAGTGACAAGAAGGCTGGAAAGGAGAGACAAAAAAGCCCTTTGCCCTCTGCCCCACGGGCAGGCGCACTCCCTGACCAGTTTGCAACCCTTCGGTGGTTGCTGCCCAGCAGCGGGGCCAGGAGGGATTGCTCAACACTATTGCGTTTCCACGCCTAGGCACAGCCAGGTGCGTTAATTAGTGCAAAAAATTGCCTGCCTTCAATTTAATTAATTTTTCACAGTTTAACAGTATCTCGGGTTATTTGTTCTTCATCTTAAAGATGAAGAGCATAGATTTGTATATATTATGGAAATAGACTGTAGTTCTCATTTTGATAAGGAGTGTGAAAGCCCAGCCTATTCACCGGCATTGACAGGAGGGAGAGATGGGACACGTCCGTGCACTTACATGGATGTTCTTTTCACGGTGTATAAGGAGGACTTTAATTTTCATAATATATGCTTAAAACATTAACATGTGCATGCTCAGCAATTCCAGGTCTAAGAATTTATCCTGAGGATATGTGTAAGTTATAACATATAAAAAATTTCATCTCAATTATAAAAAAATTAGAAGCCATCTAAATATCCAACGTAAGAGGTTAGTAAACTATGGCATAGAAATATACAATAGAATAAAATAAAGGTAGCTACCATTCATGGAGTAGTGTGCCAAGCACTGTTCTATAAGGGTTTCATATGAATTAAGTTAGTCCTCACAACAAATCTACAAGGCAGGTTCCATTATCTTCTTTCACAGATGAGCAAACTAAGGCATAGAGTAAGTGACAGTAGACTGCACGAGACCACACAGCTAGTGGGTGGTGCATGAGGCTCTGTGTCTATGCTGTGCCTCATTCTCCAGAAGGAGGATGTCATTTCAAACATCCATATGTTCATATATGTATATCTAAAACACAGTAACAGCAAAAATGGAAAGTCCTACACTTTAAAATCAGTGAGCATCCTTTTTATTGCTCATCTGTAGTTACTAAGTATTCTACAATAAATATATAATACTTTACAGTTTAAAGATAAAAACAAAAAAAATAATGTTATTATTTTGATTGGGAACCAAACTCCTAATTTTCCTGGTGAGAGACGAGAGTCAGCTAGATGCAGACTAAGGTTCAGGGTAGCTACTCAAGCAAATACGTTCCAGAAGAACAGGAACCAGTCAGTATGGGGAGGGCTCCCTAGTCACATACACCATCAGTGAGCCAGTAAACCAATGAACCCTCTGCTAGGAACAGAGCTAATCAGAGAACATCTCCTGGACCCTCCTTTACCTAGTTTCCAAACCTGTTTTCTCAACCCAGGCAAGTGTTATGGCTACCAACAGTGACCATGAGTTTCAAGTCCTTATTCTTTTGAGAAGTCAGGAAACAAGAGAAGCAATACATGTGGTGAGTTGGACTTGGCAGAACTCTGTGGGCGTGCTCTGGATCTCCTGCAGACTGTATGTGTATTGAATGATAAAAGAATCTGAAACGTAAAGTTTAGCACTGGATAGACTCTTAGAGATATAACCCAAAGGTCTTCATTTGACAAAGATCCCAAGACTCAGAGAGGTAAACGAACTTGTGCTGTCACCTGGATTCCAGAGGCCAACCCAGAATCAAAAACCAAGTTTCTTGTGCCTAGTCCAACACTCCCTCATTCGGCCATGTTGAATGAGGCTTGGACTCGGGTGAAAGGAGGGAAGGAATAGTTTTTATGAAAACTATTTTCTATTCATTCTTATTACATTAGCAATATGTACAAAAGAGAAATACATAGAGTAAACCATGAAGGTCCTCTTCTACACACCACAATTCCCCAAGAGTTCATTACCGCAGTCAATAATTTGGGGTGTGACCTTCCAAACCCCTTTCCAGAATGTCATACATGTCTTTACCAGTGTGCGGGATAGAGCTCACTCTGGTCCTTGACAGCCAACTTAAATGTTCAGGAAAGTTGTGAGCTGGTTGTTAAACACGGTCATTATTAACAGTTATAATATGTACTCAAAATTCATAACTTCCTTTTTTACTACATTTACTACAGTTTACAAGAATGTCTCCATTCTTGGGGTTATTTACTTTTATTGTATCTGTATGGTGGAAATACAATGGTGTTTTACTGCACAACTCTTCCCAGCTTCAAACTCAGTGACATCATATTAGTAGAGTCCGCCAAATTGGGAGTATTTACACCAAGAAAATTGACAAACCATACAAATCAGGGCTCCCCTCCCCACTCCTCCCCGGACAGCCAATTTTAAAGCATTTACTAGCATACTGTAGTAGACATTTTTTCAAGTATTTCTTTTCTTTATATAAAAAGATGATTGAAAACTTTTAAAAGCCTGTTAAATGCATTTCTTTCCCTTGGTGGAACTAGAGAAGAAGCACTCACTGAGACATGTAAAATATTTTTGCCATCAAGCTGTTTTTCAAATTAGTATTCATCTTTTCTCCCTCAATAGCCTGCTCCCTTGAAAATCTAGCCTTCTATTTTAACTAAATCCCAGTTCCTTTTAACGTTCCTCTTCAAGTTTAACTGCCTCCCCTCCTCAACACACCCCCACACCTTTCAAGCCTTCTGAAAGAGAGAAGAAGCATTTTTAATGGTACAGGTGAACTTTTCAAAGGTAATTACTTAATAGGCAACCAAACAAGAATGGCTGGGTTTGCTGTGCCTAGTAAGCACTAGATCCTGTTAGCTGCTACTTGGACACTCCTAGGCTGTTGGGTGTCAGAGGGAAAGCAATATATTAAATCCCTTTTGTTTACACACCAAAAGATTAGGTTTCCTTAAATTCCAAAGGAATTTCAGAAGATTAACTTTCAGATAGGAAACTTCATAGGCTGAGCAGGCTGAGAAAAGAAAAAAGAAAAAATCATGTCACCCTCAAGCAGTTCCATCAAGGGATGAAATTTTAAATCACATCATGTCTCACACCCATTTCTTAGTGCAAAATAAATCACTTGAACAGAGTGCAAGCCAATTTTTACTTTAAAAATGTTGTGTCCTAAGGCTGTCTTCTTGAACTTCAAAAGCACACTTTGTAATTACTCTACCTATCAAAGGAAACTCAACATTTCACCCCCAATCTTCTCCAGCTTGTGTTATCACTTTTAATTGTTAATAAACCACATTAATTTAAAACTGATTATTCTGTTTGGAAATTCTACACTGAATTATATATAAATGAATTTATTTATGTACAAGCTAAAGTTAAGTGGGTCTTTTTTCTCTACACTTCATTGGTTTTATTTTTAGTAATTTCTGTCATTTTGGAGACATAGCAATTCATGTCCCCTATTTCTTGAAAAAATAGTGTTGTGGGAATGAGAGGATAAAAGAAGTCAGAGATTTGATCAGGGTTTGTGCCTGGCATTGACATCATTTGATGTGGGTTGTGAGCTTGACTGCAACTTGTTTTTGTTTGTTTGTTTGTTTGTTTGTTTGTTTGTTGAAAGCGAAGAACTACAAGATAATTTGCTGAACTCAGACCACACTATTAATGTGTATAATTCATGTGTTTAAACCCTTCATTTTCTTAACAAGTTTTTCCACAACCTGGAATGAACTAGGCAAGTGCTTCCTATTATCAACCTCCCTGCCACTGGAGGCACTCGCTGGTCATGTCTACTTGAAAAGGCATTTGTTCACAAACCATATTTTTCCAGCCTGGCCAATTTTCTCTCATGAGTACAAACAAAATGCTCTTGAGATGGAAACATGCCATGTTTGTCTCCACGCTGACACCAAACTCAGATTTCAGGAATGGGGAGCAGTTCCTGCCTGACCAAAAAGTCCTCAGAACATCCTTCTCCTACCCTAACAATACCCACAGTGCTGAACACACACACACACACACACACACACACACACACACACCTGGAGGGAGCCCTCTCCTCAGCCAAGCAAGACCAATTCTGCCAATGTCCTTCCCAACCTCCTGGATGAAAGTGACATGCCTTTCTCACCACTCCACCCCCACCCCATCATCCTCGTCCCCATCCTCTCTCAAGGGTTTTCTGTGGTGTCAAGCACTATTCTACATGTTTACATGTGTTAACTTGGTAATCCTCAGCACTACCCTATTGTAAATGCCATTATTATTCCCACTTTACACATAAGGGCACTGAGGCACTCAGAGGTTGGTGCCTGGAGTCACTCAGCTGGTAGATGACAGAGCAGGGCAGCTCCAGGGACTGCACTCAAGCTCTCTACCAAACCTCTCTGCTGCATCGAGCTCATTAGCTACATGGTTGTTCCTCCACTGGCCCACACACCCTCGGAGTGCAGGGACCACCTCTCATCCATGCCTACATAGCCAGAGTGCCTGCTGCAGTGCTCGGTGGGTGGTAGGGGCTCCTTAACTGTTAATGGAATGAATGAATGGATTTTTTCCCTACCATTTCCAGGTATATGAACTGGATGATATCTCCACAAAAAGCTGGCCTATGGTGGAATCAGAGAAAGAGCTCAGCAAGCTGGTGGCTCTGGACTTACGTGGCCTGAAGCCAAGGTTTGCCCACTCCTGGCCTATATAAGGGGAGCAACAAAACTGACTTTGCCAGTCAGGTAAACACTAATCAAGTATCACCTTCCCTAGAAAGTTACTTCCCACAGACAGCACCTGGCATGCTATAAGTCAATGATTGGGATTGGTATAAGCAGCAGGGCTGACCCTGGGTTGGTGGAAAAGTGGCGAAAGTTGCCATTAGCACGTATTTCTGATTCTTTTAGCACACCACTAGTAAAATTATCATTTAAATTTATTCAATTAAAAAAATTTTAATCCTCACCTGCGGATATGTTTTTATAGATTTTAGAGAGAATGGAAGGGAGAGGGAGAGAGAGAAAAACACTGATGGGAGAGAGAAACATCAATTGGTTGCCTCCCATATGCACCCCGACAGGGAGGGAATTGAACCCGCAACTAGGGTATGTGCCTTGACCAGAAATTGAACCTGTGACCTTTCAGTGTATGAGACGACACTCCAAACAACTGAGCTACACTGTCCAAGGCAAAATTTATTCAATTATTTAAACATACCTTATCTTTCCCCTCAAATGGTTTATATATTCAGCAATATATAAAGCATCTGAGGAAGTGGAAAGAAATAAGAAAACAAAAATAGGGATAATAAATGGAACTCAGGGACAATAAATGGAATAAGGCTGGTACCAAAAATGTGTACAATAGAGTTGGTAATTATTTGCTATGGCTTGGCAACAGATTGCAATGTACGCAGTTACACTGTACACTCACAAAGATTTGCACATTGGATCTTCGATGCGGCCAGTTCTATAGCTAATGTCACGATGTTCAGGTTACAAGTGAGGAACTTGAGGCTCAAAGAAACCAAGAAACTTGACGGAGCGCACAGAAATGCTAAGTGTGGCTGTGACCAGGGCTGAAACTCTGGTGAAAGGAATTCCAGTTGACCCTTGAACATGGGTCCACTTACACACTGGTTTTTGTTTTTTCATTAAATAGTGTAACTGTATTTTCTCTTCCTTATGATTTTCTTAATAGCATTTTATTTTCCCTAGCTTACTTTATGAATACAATATATAATACATATAACACGCAAAATATGTGTTAATCGATTGTTTATGTTCTCGGTCAAGCTTTTGGTCAATGATAGCGTATTCATAGTTCGGTGTTGGGGGGAGTCAAAAGTTATACTCAATTTTTTACTGTGCCAGGGGTAGGTGCCCCTTCCCCCACATTGTTCTGGGACAGTAGCCTCCAAGGAAGGACCGGTGTCTTCCCGGCCTCATTGGACTCTGCCGCTCCCCCCTCTCTGCCAGTCCAGCCTCACCACTCCCTCCATCGCCCCCCCACCCCCCACCCCCTCAGGGCAGTTACCCCCTGAGCAGCCCTAAGGAAGGTGCTTCAGACGCTGCCTTTCTGGAAGCGGTTCCTGGGCCTCTGCTGCTGCCGTTCACGGAAGGCCCCACTGCGGGGTGCACCGGTCCACACAGGAAAGAGACGTAATTCTACACACTTGGACGTGGGATTAGTGGCAGCTGGGCACAGAGGCACACTAATTCCTCCGCCTCCTGCCGACTGGCCGTGTGAAGGAGGAGTCCCGCTGGTGTGCTGGAAATCTGCCCCAAACAGTAAGACCGTGGGACGTTTTCTGTCCCGAGATCCAATCACCACTAATGGGGTCTTACCGACAACACGAACACCTTTCCTGACTTTCCTGGCCCGTCCTGGCTGTGATAATGTGCCAGCGTGTATATGGATGTAGATAGTTCTCTTCGGAAAACTAATCACAGCTCGGGGCTCTGACGTTATCTGGAGCCTACCTGGAGGCCAGTGACTTTGTCTAGCTATAAAACCATCTATCACCAATAGGCTGGATTTTTTTTTAATGCTTGTGGAGGAACATGAATTAAAACCCAAAGATACCTCAAAAAAGGAAAAGGGATTTTAGGGAATAGTTTAAGCACCTTTTTAGTCAAATATTCTCACAAGACAAGCACAGAATAGCAGACGACTCATTTGCTGGAACAAACTTGGAAGGTAATGTAGCACATCTTCCCTTTACAGGCGAAGAAACAGAGGCCCAAAGACGTGAAATGCGTGTTCCAAGGTCATAGTGCAAGTTAGTGGTGGGACAAGAAACGCAATGAACGAGCCAGGCAGCAGAAGTGGTAAAAGAAAGGCGCTGAGAACCCAGCCTGCGGAATGACACAGGCTCCCGCATACACTAACGGCACCCCGAGTCTCCCGCTGGTCCCAGGGGGATCGAGACTCCCTTCCCATTGCTGTTCCCACTGCTCACGCCCCTGCCCCATCCGGGAGCTCGTGCCTTCTCACATTTCCATCTGGGGGTGTTGTCACAGTGAGATGCAGAGTGGGTGACAGAGGTCAATTGACCCCTACCTGCATTCAGTGGGCCTACTTTCCATCCCCGGAATGGGCGAGGGAGGAGAAGAGTACAAGGAGAAGCAGCGGTTGCTTCATTTATCCCTATTTATATGTGCCCACCCCTCAGCCCTGGCTGGGTTTCTCCGTGGTTAGAGCATCGTGCTGTACACCAAAAGGTCACAGGTTCGATTCTCGGTCAGGGCACATACCTAGGTTGTGGGTTTGATCCTCGGTCGGAGTGTGTACAGTAGGTAACTGATAGATGTTTCTTCCTCACACCAATGTTTCTCTCTCTCTCCTTTCCTTTCTCTCTAAAAATCAATGCACATCCTCAGGTGAGGATTTTTAAAAAATGTATTCTATATGTGCCTCCCTCCTCCCAAAAAACAACTTGTTGCAAAAATATTTTAAGATGACTTTTGTTTTAAGGCCTAAGCATCAGAAGCATAGGACCTCTGGTGCTTTAAAACAAGCCCACAATGAAAAATAAGTTCATAATGCCGTCATCCTATTGCAGGAGGAGAGCTGAAACACCCTCTTCAACTTCCTTACAAAAACAAGTTCAAGAGGAATGGGAAAGTAGGCTACAGAAAATGTTACTGAATTTTAGGGTTTAAAAACATCAATGTAATCAATTAAGAACTAGCTCCCCTTTTTCTATAGTCATTACTGTAGCTTGAAGTAACCTTTGGCCCTTGGTGACAGAAAGCCACATCTTCCCTGTCCAGTTTGGCTCAGCGGTTAGAGCGTCAGCCCCCGGAACAATGAGTCTCGAGTTCAATTCCGGCCAAGGGCACATACCTCAGTGGCAGTTTGTCCAGGCCCGGTCGGGTCATGCAGGAGGCAGCCAGTCGAGGTGTCCCTCTCACATCGATGTTTCTCTCTCTCTCCCTCTGTCCCCTTCCCTCCCACTCTATCCGAAGATAAAGAGAAAAATATCCTTGGGTGAGGATTTAAAAAATAAATAAATAAGAAAGCCACATCTGCCTCTAACCACCCTCTCGGAGGCTCAAGGCTGAGCCTGGAGGCCTTCAGGGAGTCTGGAAAACTGGATTGTAATTTATTCACTGTTGACTTATTTATACAATTTTTTTTTTCTAAACTCCTCCTTTGTGATGTTTAATAATACATAAAGTTGAGTTTTACCATATAAACAGAACCGATCACCACTGCCAACTGTGGCAAAGATAACTGCTAAGCTGTAGATCTTCAAAGAGGGGGAGTGTTGGGAGCCTGGATATGCAAACCAGCATCTCACACGGCACCTAACCGAACACATCTGGGAAAAAGAAACCCGCTGCCACTTAAAATACATACTCTCTTCTCTAGCACATCTGTGATGCAATTAAAGAACCTGGTGCACAATTAAAATTCAGGTCAGCACACAGCAACAATGGGGCTCTTTGATGTGAGGTCAGCTTTGGTCATTCTCACAGACTCATTAAACAGGTTGATCAACTTAGTGCTGGATATAGGACAGGAGTAACCCCAAATCTAATTACCATTACTCTGAAAGCATCGGCAGAAAGATGTTTTATTTGTGCGGCAGAGCAACTGCTGCCTCATTGTCAGTGCATGCTGGAGCTAAAGGCGTCATTCTGGAACTGTGTGCTTTCCCCCCAGCTTATGAAATGTAGACACTATGCAAATAATTTTGTATTTGTTATTAATATGTTACAAAAATAGATGGTCTGGTGTGCGCCTTCTATTTTCCCCTGCACATTTCTCTTTCCTGGTTAAGGTAACAAACCATGGGTCAAATTGGTGGCCTCTTTCTCATGCTCTTTGCATTTGTTTGTCTTCCCTTGAGTCAAGAAGGTGCTCATGTGACACATTCAGTTCAGATGAGTAAACTTGGTTTGAGTTCTCGTAATGTGCTCTACACAGTACCCACAAGGAAGAACAGTCCATGGGGTGAGTAGTACCTGTTACCATTGCTTTAGTCGGAAGACCTGGACTGTAGGTCAGTAGACTTGGGTTTGATCCAGATCCCTGATCTGCAGGTGCTCAGTTGTGAGTTGAAGATAATAACCTACTTTACATGTGCCAAGATAGAACCTAATGGTGGTGATTTTTTGTTTATTTGTTTGTTTATAGAGAGAGAGGAAGGGAGAGAGAAATAGAAACATTGATGTGAGTGAGAAACATTAATCGGCTGCCTCCTGCATGCCCCCCACTGGGGATCAAGCCCGCAACCTGGGCATGTGCCCTGACAGGGAATCGAATAGGGACCTCACAGTCCATGGGATGACACACTCAATCCACTGAGCAACACCAGCGAGGCTAATGGTGACTATTTTTATCATTAAGAAAATGCTTTCCTCAGTCACTGAAGAATCTATAACATCATTAATCAGGGTACAATGTTCTTTGCCTCTCTTAAAGATGGTATTCAGTGTTTCTTAATACGTTTAAACCACTGGTTTTTTTTAAAAAACGATGAACATACAATATATGTTAAAGTAAACATGGAAATCATTCACCACATCTTTAAATAACAGGGCTAAATGACCTCAGAATCAAGGCACTGTGAGTAGTGTCACAGGCATCCGAAAGCTTCCTGTGTCCAAATAAGATACGGGGGGGGGGGGGTCTCATCTTTGGGGAGCAGGAGGTGACATGGGAATACTCAAGGTTAGTAATTACAAGTAGCCCCAGTAACCCTGGACTATCCCTTAGGAAAGAACACTTCTCTTGGTTCTCATTATTTGTGGTAGTTAATGTGCTATACAGTCACTGCAAACACGAAATTCTGAACCATTGTTCCTAAGGGAAATAGAGGATTAGGTTCCTGTGAGCCTCTGGTCACAAGCTTTTTGTCAACTGATTGGCACATAACCTTGTTTTACGTGTGTTTCTTTTAAAAATATCATATTTATTTGCCCTGGCCAGTTTGGCTCAGCAGTAGAATGACAGCCCTTGGACCAATGAGTCACGAGTTCAATTCCAGTCAAGGGCACATACATCAGTTGCAGTTTGTCCCCAGCCCTGGGGTCCTGCAGAAGGCAACCAGTCGATGTGTCCCTCACATCGATGTTTCTCTCTCTCTCTCTCCCACTCTACCTAAAGATAAATAGAAAAATAGCCTCAGGTGAGGATTAAAAAAATAATATTAATAAAATAAAAATATCGTATTTAATATACATTGTTGATTCATTAACATTGAGCTCATGGCCAATAGCACTTCAACTCATGCCTGAATGAAGTTTATCTAACACACATATCTTCTCCATAAGACACGTCACAGCCTTCTTACACATGGGAACTCCAGACCACACTGTGCTTGGGAGCATTTTGAACAGCAAAATCACCAACAAAAAGCACAATAATACAAAAATCGACCACAAAAAGGACACCTGTGCACAGTACGCCAACAGAAACAAGAACACAGAGTGCTGCATAGTTCGACCTCAGCTGGGAAACTAGTGCATCAGGCAATGCAAAGTTTTCACCATCCTGCGGTCTGTGAATGAGTGTGAAAGCACCAATACTAATTTAGGGGGTGCAAATAAATGTGAACAAGTAGGTGAATTCACAGATGCGGGATCCATGAATAATGAGGATCAATTATGTCAACTTGAAAATTGACATACCACCTCTCAGTAAGTCCAATAGAGCCAGTCTTTTCTTCAGTGTTTGAAGGAAAGCTGTTTCTTTGGGTAAACAGCAGATGAAGTTGTTGACCTGCATTTAGGGATCACACTGCGTGAAAAACACTAGAATGACATTTTAAACACGAGAGCAAAACTCAGAGTGAGGAGATTCTAACTCTATGAGAAGCAAGAGTAAACTGAGACCAAATAAAGGATCAGCAAATTCAGGTCTCCCATCACCCATTAATTATGGAATAGTAAATAAAAGAATAACAACAAAAATAATAGCTAATAATTATGCAGTGTTTATTATATACCAGGCATGGGTCTAACTTTAATTTATCAATTAAATATATATATTCACAAAGTAATTTATAAATACTTCTACTATTATTATTTAAGCGTTGTTGTTTCCCCCTCTTTTCTTCTTTAAAAACGTTGGTTTGGGTGTCCTGGGAAAGAAGCCCCTGGTGGTGGAAAGCCGCAAGGTGTACTGGTAGGAAGACTAGAAGCCATGGCTTTCTAGAAGTGTTCCCTCCCCTCCCCCCTTGCCTAAGAACATCTACTGATTGGTGCAGAAAACAACCATAGCTAGTTTCAACGAGCGAGCCAAATGGGATCGTCTTCAGAGAGCTAGATCATTCTTAGGATGATAAAATGTTAGACCTGGATGAGAGCCTAACAGACACCTAATTGAACCCCTTCTTTTTCAGAGGAGAAAATGAAGCTCTCTGATGTTATGTGATAGAGTTAATCAATAATACACATATGATTTGATCAGCTAGAAAAATTATATGATCAGAACAATAGATATTGACAGTCATTTGATGAAATCCACAACTTAATTTAAATAAATTAATGAATAAATAAATAACAGAAGAGAAATGAGGATCGGTACTTGCCCTATTACAATTAAAATATGTTATAAAAGCATATCATTTAAAAATATGTGGCACTGAAGAATTAGACCAGTGGCCTGGAATATACCCCCTGCAAACAAATCATAGTGTGTTCATATGGATGTACAACTAATCATCTTTAGCATCACTTGAAATTATTCACCAAAATAAGGTATAGGTAGATTAAAGAGCTAGATATTTTTATGAAGTAGAAAATACAGATAAAATACAGGTTGATATTTATCAGATCTCCATTTAAGAAGGGCATTTTAATGTGTACAGTAATGGAAGAAATTACAAAAGAAAATATCTAATAGACACAGACAATAGTGTGGGGAAGGCAGAAGGGGGTGGGAGAGGGGAGAAGGGGGTCAAGGGGGGAAAAAGGAGGGACATCTGTAATACATTCAACAATAAAGATAAGTTTAAAAAGAAAAAAAGAAAAGAAAAGATCTACTATGTAAAAGTTTTAATCTTCTGTTTTAGAAAAATGACCAAATGTTAAAGTAAACAAAATGACAAACACATTTTAGCAGACTGATGCTGTCTGCCCAATATCCATTCTCTCTCCAGAGTTCCAGTTTCATCCGAGGACCAATGTATCCAATTTGAACTTCTGTTTCAGACATCTTTGCGGTGAGGGGTGGCTATGTGACAAGTTCAGATGGAAGGGACATGTTGGAGATTGCTAAACGGGGCACCATGAGAACCTTCATGACAGAGACAAACTGCAGCAAACACTAGATGCTCTGCCCAGACCCCTCAGAAACCCTTTATCCACTCTGTGCACCCTTATTTCTGTGGGTTCTGATCCTAATGTTTGCACCTGTTACTTTCTTCAGACAACTACCTTTGGCTCTCAGCCTAGATGTCAAAGGTCTGGCGTTCACATTCCCATCCTTCCTCGGCTGACTGGGGCAGGAGTCTGAACACGGAGCTATTTGGCTTCGAAATGACACAAACCCGTGTGATTTGTGCTCCTAGTTCCCCTTGAGATTAAGCTGAAGCACTTCCTTGCGTGGCTTCATCGTTTCCTCCACGCTACTTCCCTTTGTCCATTCACAAATGTCTTCTAGAAATGCTTCCTTAGTAAACCACGAACACAGGAACGGGCCAGGGCCTGCTTCTGGGGAATCTGACCTAAGACATAGTCTTAGCTGGCATGCCCTTCCATCTTTTGCTCCTTTGCCCTTCACACTGCTTCTCCCAACTTAACCTAGGTCAGAATTCAAGTCTCACAAAAAGCACCTGATTGGTAGACCCTAATTCACATCCACAGCTCCAGCTGTAAGGGCATTGGTGAATAATATGCACTGAACTACAGGAAGGAGCACAAGAATGAAGCTACCATGGACAGGGAATGATCCAGTTCCTGGTATCGCCACATCCTCCGGCTCCTGTGTGCCTTTCCTGATTGCCTTGCACAGTCTTGCCCCGGAACCTACCAGTACCCCAGGCTCCCCTGCTCTACTCTCTGGCTCTCAGGGTCCTGGCCAGTATCTCATCTTTCCCATGGGCCCTTCCCTACCTACACTGGCCCATGTTGGTCTCTGTCCCACTCTGCACAGTGCCTTTTAGCAATCTCCTCCCGAACTCCACAGCTGGCATTAGATAAAAGGAATCTCCAGTCTCTCTCACTATGCACCTGCCCTCCTTCCTTCCCACTGCACTCTGGACTTTATTCAGCTGCCCATCCTATCTTCCCCGTGTCCTGGACACTGACCACTTAGCATCATCTTCTTGGCTAACTTTGAATCCCTAAGCACCTAAGTTCAGATCAAAACAATCTCTTCCTCTTCTGATTTATTTCTCACTGTGTCACTTATTTGGAAATAGGACTGACTTATCCATAAGGCACACCATAATACTCAGAGGCCCCCAAAATGTTTTTATGGTAATTTATTTTAAAATAAAAATAATAATAATAATAATAATGAATCTAGCCTGGATTATATCCGTCTTTGTATCCTCATCACCTAACACACTGCCTGGCTCATAGGGTCTCTCAACACACATTTGTTGACTGAAAGAATGAATTAATAAATTAAAGAATAAAGTCCTGAAGTTCAAAACCCAAAATAAATCTCAATGCCGAGAATCCGTCTGCATTCACTAAAACGACACAGGGTTGGGGCCAGAGAACAAGAGAGGTACATGGGTAACCACTCTGTGCCTCGGTTTCCTCATCTGTAAATCAGAGATATTAGAAAGCTTGTCTTACAGAGCTGTTGTGAGGTTTGAGTTAATAGAATTAAAGCACATAGGCCAGGATGTGTCGTATGCTGGTACTGTATGTGGTTATTCACATGCACTATTGTCTATCCACGAGGGTCATTTTTCCTGGGCTGCGGACCTGGCTCCACACCATGAACCAGGGCAGTTTTCTGCAGCAAGCTCGTGCAGGAAGGGGCATGTGCGGACTGGCGATCTCCAGTGCCCCGTCCTAGAGGGGCGGAGGGCGGAACCGGCTGAGGCCGCTCCTCCTGGGAGAATCCTGTTATCTACAACATGATGAAGATGAGAAGGTAACGAGCCTGCTCTGTGGAAATACATGGGACGCACGGCTGCATTTTCAGCCCATCTGGAGAGCCGGGCCCAATGAGTATTCCATCTTTATCCTCCCAAGTCCCCGAGAATAACACATCAAAGAGCATGTTTGCATCCCTACAACAGATAACAGCACTACTGTAAGCTTCAGGGTCCACACATGCTACAGATAGAATAAATTAATAATTTCACCTATTTATAAAATATAAATTAACCCAAGAAATATATAACTTCAAGTAAACTTCCGGCTTTTTAAAAACTGAGCGGAGAAAAGCCACTTGGATAAATGAAAGCCTGGCCCATTTTCACGACATAGCATCACTCAACTGGCGTTTATCACGTCGAATACATCAGGTCCCTCTGACACACAGATGCTAACACAACAGAAGCATCAGGTATTTTGGTGCTGGGAGGGGGGGTGGAATCCAGACGACTGACTTTTTAAAATTACATTTGATTATTTGGCTTTTTTTTTTTAACAATAGAAAAGCAAGCAATGTGATCAGTGAAAATTCTAGAGGCTCTAGCGCATTTATGTAAGCACAGCAAATTACCTGGAAAAACCATGGAGCATTTACCTCTGTCTTTGTGTGTAATATACCACGTCTGTGTGGAGCCCAGTTTGCTTTGATGGTAAACAGCTATTCTTTCGGAAACCCTGCCTTCTCTTACTCTGTTCTGTGTTGAGAGGTCCCCTTAATAGCTGAACAGGTTTTCGTGGAAGAAGAAAAAGAAAGCAGTGTGAGTAATGTATTAGACTTTTTTCTTTTCTATAAGACTATAAGGATAATTTACATTCATATGCAGAGGGGTAAAGATCCATATCCCAGCTGTGCTGAGAAGCAGTAAAGATGTAAAGCAGTATCCTGTCTTAAATATACCACAGCAGAGAAAAAAATTGTCAGTCTATTTTGCAAGGACATAATATACTGAAAATCAGCCCTTCCTCTTCTCATGTCTCTGACCCTGAAACAGAACAGTATGTATATCTGCAAGAATGCCACAGGCGTGTAGATTATTGATCACTGGGTTTGGGGATTATTTTGTTGCTAAATAGGTTTGAGGGAGGCTATGTATTATCTATGAGATATTTCCAAGCTTTATTAAAGACACATCATTGGAAAAGAGAGCAACTTTATAACTTAAGGTTCTATTTTCCTCATAAAAAATTTTCCATTCAAAACCTAAAATTTTACGTGTGTGTGTGTGTGTGTGTGTGTGTGTGTGTGTGTGTGTCAGGATTTTATAACCACAATAGAAAAATAAGATTAAAAAAAGAAGATGAAATCATCAGCATCACCTCCAGGTAAAGAAAGATGTGAGCTGTAATGGAAGACCTTTATATGTAAAGCCACGAATACTTATTTCCATATTGCAAAATGTGTCAAGTTTTGCAGAGATAATAGCATTGACTGAAATGTTCATTACAATAAATATCCCAGAAGCACCGTGGGCTAGAATCTCTCCCGGGAGCTCAGGATGAGCTGCAGAGCAGACCGAGGAGCTTGCCCCTGCCCTCCGCTCCTGTTCTCTGGGCTTTTCTGAATGCTGTGGGTGAACTAGAACATTTCTCTCTGGCAGCAGAGCCTGGAAGTGGCATCCAGAGGACCCAAAGTCACCCTTAGAGGAAGCTCTCAAAGGGGCCCCATAGCCGCAGACATGGCACAGCCAGGCCGAGATTCACCCAGAATCAGGTCTGTGGACTCCACTCCAGCCAGGGCCACCCGGCCTCTTGGCAGTGCCCATCTGGGAAGACACTCCAGTGCTGCAGCCAACACAGAACCACCTGAGAGAAGGGAAGAGCTTCTTCCTGCTCCATACTCCTCCACTCTCCCTGTGTACCCGGGCCAATTCCATGCTTCCCACTAGCAAACCACGTTGAGTACAGAATAAAGCAGCAATGCATGGGAAAAGGAGGGGCTGGAACTTGACAGAACCCTTATTACAGAAACTTCTTCCCACACCTGTTCCTTCACGGCATAACAATTATGTTGCTAAATTTCAAGCTGTGATCCCAAGGGATGTGTTGGCTATAAAGCCTATTTGAGAACAGGAAAGATGGCAGATGGCCAGTGTATGAAAACTACCTTTTATTAGAAATTTGTCTTGTAGTAAGGGTACTGCATGCATTATCTCTGGAAGTGTCTATGATCAGATCATTCCACGTTATAGAGGATGAAACCAAAGCTCAGAGACATGAAGTAACTTACCCGAGATTACACAGACGTTAAGTGTCTGAGTGAGGTTTGAACCTCGATGTTTAAGAGCCCATGCTTTTAACCACTGAGCCAAACCATACTGCTTATCTTTGTAGATTAGGCAAATGGGGACAGTATGAAAAAAAAAAAACAAAAAAACAACATTTATTGATTTAACAAGCAAGGGTTTTATCAAAATACATATGACAACCTTACCAGTAGTATTTGAAAGACAGACCCCACTGCAAAAGCATAAAGAAATGTTCGTTTGCCCTGGCCAGTTTGGCTCAGTGGTTAGAGTGTCGGCCTGCGGTCCAGAGAGACCCGGGTTCGGTTCCCGCTAAGGGCATGTGCTTCGGTTGCAGTTTGTCCCCGGCCCTGGTTGGTTGTGCGGGTGGCAGCCACTCGATGTGTCCCTTTCACATCGATGTTTCTCTCTGTCTCTCTCTTCCTCTCTTTCCCTCCCACTCTATCTGAACAAAAAATGGAAAAATGTCCTTGGGTGAGGATAAAAAAAAAGAAAAAGAAAAAGAAATGTTCGTTTGTCTTTATATTACACACACACACACACACACACACACACACACACTTAAGTTAAATTAATGGAATGGTGCAAATACAAAAGGGACATGTACGGCAGGAAGGCTGTATCGTGTGATTGAATGATTAGAGTCTGTGGTCATAAGGGTTTCCCTCCAGCCATAGGACAAGAGCCTCCGTGGTTAACCCCAGAGGCTGCAAAGAGCAAGGCTGCTGTGTCCTCTGCGGGTGGATCAAAGAGCAACACGACCAAGTGCCAGGTGGTTTCCTGACTGAATCCTGGAACAGAAAAATGACATGGGTGGAAAAACTACTGAGACCTGAATAAAGTCTGAAGTTTAGTTAAAAGTAATGTACCAATGTTAATTTCTCAATTTTGACAAATGCCCCATAGTTATTGAAAATATTAACATTAGGGCACATGGGGTAAAGGGAACACAGGAACATTTTCTGTAAATCTAAATGTTTGGAACATTTTTGTAAATTTAAAATTATTCCAGAATAAAACATTTGGTTTAAAAAGTTAAGTAAAATTTAAATATAAAAATGAGAGAGAGCCCTGGCTGGTTTGGCTCAGCGGTTAGAGCGTCGGCCCGCGGACCAGAGAATCCCGGGTTCGGTTCCCACTAAGGGCACGTACCTCAGTTGCAGTTTGTCCCTGGCCCCGGTTGGGGTCATGTGGGTGGCAACCACTTGATGTGTCTCTCTCACATCGATGTTTCTCTCTCTCTGTCTTCCTCCTTCTCTCCCTCCCACTCTATCTGAAGATAAACACAAAAATGTCCTCCGGTGAGGATAAAAAAAAAAATTAAAAAGAAATGAGAGAGAGAGGCGGGGAGGGAGAGAACACAATGCTATCATCTTGCTGGACTCTGTCATATCCAAAGGGAAAAACCATACAGAATAATTTTGCAAATGTTACTTATGTTACTAAAATGGCCACACAGATGCAAAACCATTGACCGTGTATATTTAAATAAAGAGAAAGATGATGCTCAAAGATTAGAAATACACATTAGTTAAACCAAAATCGTGCTTTGTCTGGCTACTCTTGGGGGAGCTTCTGCTCTTGCCAGCGCCTCATTAGGAGGGATTCTCTTACTGGAGTGAGTTTTAAAAGAATCTGCTACTAGACACAAAAGAAGACTTGAAAAGAATAGCAAAAAAAATACCACGTTCTTGGATAAAGACTTAACATCTTAAAATTCAATTTTTCCTATATCAATCTGTAAACTTCACATGTTTCCAACAAAAAGGCTAACTGTTTTTGTGGGGGAACTAAACAAGCTGATTTCAACGTCCCTAAGCAAGCAAGATTAGCCATGAAAACTTGGGGGGAAATGAGAAGTAATAGAAGACAATAAGCTGTACCAGATTTCAGAATGCATAAATAAAACTACAGTTTTGAAAACAACGAGGTACTGACAAACTGATGTGTGGAATGAAACAATGACCAGAAAGAGACCTAAATTCATGAAGTAATTCAATATATAGTAGTAATTTTTCAAAGCATTAATGAAAAGATGTATTATGCAACAAAAATGGTGTTGAGACAAGCAGAAGCCAATATGGAAAATACCAGTAAGCCTGTTTTTTAACCTTATACCTTCCACCGAAATAAATTCCAGCTGTATTCAATATAAATTCATAGGCAAATAGATTAAAAAAATGGAAAGATTTTTTTAAATAACCTATTTTGGGAAGAGCCTCTTTAAGTTTACTATAAAACCCTTAAGTCATAAAAGACAAAGATCTGGATATCTGATTACATAAAAACAAAAACTTTCTGTGGTGGAGGGAGACTAAATGAAATAAAACACAAAAAGGTAAATATGTCTCTGGTTCATATTTCAGAAAAAAGACTAGCATCATTAGTATGTAAAGAGTTTTAACAAATCAATAAAAAAAAATAACTCCATAGAAAAATAGGCAGAGGATATAAACACACAGTTCACAGGATAAGAAATACAAAGAGCTCTTTCCAGTAAGGCAAAGCTGTTCATCCTTACTCATCATTGAAGTACACATTCAACCACTGAGGCACTATTTTCACCTTCCAAATCGCAAAGACCCCGAAGTCTAATTTCACACTGTGTTATCAAGGATGTGAGGAAATCACACCTGCTCGTCTGGCTGGTGGGGGAATCAATTGCTATAATCTTTATAGAACACAAGGCAATACAGTTTCAGCGAACACCACCAGTGCTCATACTTCCCAAACTAGCCTTTCCAATTCTAAGCTATTTATTCTCCAGGCACAAATGTAAAATCCCACAGCGACAGGAATATTAATTGCCACACTGTTGGTAATCGCAAGAGATTATAAACTACTTAAATATCTAACAGTAGAGCACAGGTTAAACAAACTAGGGAACATCTATATAATGGAATACTATGCCACCGATAAAAAGAATGAAATCGTTCTATAGGGACTGAGAGTGAAATGCCTCCAGAATATAGTAAGTTAAAAAAAAAAAAAAGCAAACAATGAGCGACATGCTATTGGGAGGGGTGGTTATAACTGTATATAAGACCTATGCAGGGGAGTAGTTGGCTGGGGGACAAAAGTAGGGAGATACTTGGTGACAGAACTTTGTAGGTTTTCTCTTTTGGCCTCTAATTATTTTATAATGAACATTAATTCCATTTTAAGCGAGGAACATCAACAGTTAATTTTATCGGAAACTCAATCAAATGGTCTGCAGCTACTCCACCGCCTTTCTGAGAAGAAAGTGAAAACAAATAAAGCCACCTGGTTCTCCAGGCCCCCTCTCCCTGAACCTCAGCGGTCCCTACCTCTCCCTAGGAAAACAATGTAGTGTTAAGCCCTCAAAGCCTCCCAGCTCAGTTGTTAAGGTACTTGTGTTTACTCTTTTCCAAACAAAGTAATTTGAATCAGAAAAGTAAACGTGCTCAGTCTTCAGGTTCTTTGATGTCCTCTTCCTCCTTGCCCCAAGCTTGAGATGCGCCCAGGGCGCTGCTGCCCAGAGCCTGACACACACATTCTGCAAGCATTGCCATAGCTACAGCATTCTGCTTGTGATCGTGATATAAAACAAATAAGCAAAGAAATCAAATTCGAAATAAAACAATAGGCCCTGAAAAACACAAGCGGTGGGGGTTTTTTTTCTGTCTTTTGGACACTTGAGAAGATTATGCAATTCTGGAGTCTTTTTAAAATTTTGGAACGATTTTTAGTGTGGCAAACTCCCAGAGACAAGACTAGTTTCTTTCCTGAAAATAACATCTGATCAAGGCAAATGGCATGCTTGAAGCATTCAGAGCCAGCCTCCGTACCTCCTGAGCCTATCAGACGCTTTCCCTCTACATGACCCTTGTTAAACATCACATCAGCCATAAATGTGATTTTAGGATTGTAGGTTCCTGAGACTCCGGAGCTGGTGGCTCTTTGGTCATGCAGGCTGGATCTACACAGGCAGAGGACAGCGCAGTGTGTGCTCCCCGGCATTAGATGAAACACGCGACTCATCCCAATAAAACCCTCTGGTCTGTGGGGCAACTACGGCCTCCTCTGCCTTAAACCACCCCAGCGGGGTGGGAGTTCGTCTTTTTCCCTCACTTTGTGGAGTCCTGGGTTCTCGCGCCTGAAGCTTAGGCTCTTTTTACTGTTTCCCTTTTCTGACACTCTTTCCCTCCCCCTTTGCCTTGTAACAACAAATTGAAGTTGGAAGGTTTTTAAGAAGAAAAAAAAACAGAAAAAGGTATTTTAAATATGCTAGAATTTCGTTTGCTCTTTTAACACCCTGGGGTTAAGCTTCTTTAATGGCATTTAAATCCGTGGGTTTTTTTTTTTTTCATTACTTTATGTACTTGCAATAAAAACATGCCTTTAGACTTTAGAAATTCTAAATAAAACAAGAACAAAAGAGTGTCCCCTTTTTTCAACTCTCCACCCAAATGTTACCATTGTAAATCAAGGTAAGAGAGTAAATTAACTACTGGCATTTAAATGTTTGCTGTCCCAAATATTTATTCCTTCTCTCTCCCCCGAATTTGTTTATACAAAACAATGCTCATAAAAACAATAAATATTCATTTGTTATCCACTAAAATTTTAGATCAAAGCGCTGTGTGGCCCAAATCCTGAACAACACAGAGTGATGCTGTTTGTTCAGCAGGAAGCCCTCCACTTCCCAGTAGCAACCTGACCAAGTTTGGTTTCCATTTTCTCCAAGTGCTGGCAGTGTTCTGTGCAGACGTAATAATGTAATTATCGCTCCATATTTGCATTATACACCCTGCAAATGGTTTCACTCACCCTTCGGCGCACAGTGTGCTAGAATGGAACACATTCTGGCCTCCGACCTGGGGTTGAATCCAGGTGCTGTCACTTACCCGGCGGCACACCCCTGCAGCTGCATAAGCCTCCAGGATGTGCCTACTCCACTGGGACTCTGTGACGACTGAATGAAACGACGCGTGCACAGCTGGCGGCCCCCAGCAGGCCTGCCCACTGTTTGTCTGGGTTGCGTGTTCGCCCCCCACTGCTAAAATGTGAATTCCTCTAAGGAGGAATTAGGTTTCCTCTACCTTTGAAACTGGCTTAAGTGCACAATGTACTGATTTTTTTATTCTTTCCTTGGGCTCAAAAAACTGCTATTGTGACTCCCACCCATGCCCCCCGCCCTCAAGGAGGAACCAGAGCTCCACTGTCCCTGCCACCTCCGACTCCTCCGGCACCCTTCAGGCTGGGCGGTCGCAGGAGCAGTGAGAGCCTCGGAGAAGAGGTCCTCCCACACTCCCAGCTTCAAACCAGGCTAAGTTGACACCCTCATCCTTGCCAGTCTGACTTGCCCAGAGCCTCACTGCCCTCCATCAGCTGTGCTTCATCTTGTGCACACGCCCAGGCACATGTGTGCTCACGCCCAGGCACACGTGTGCACACGCCCAGGCACACGTGTGCTCACGCCCAGGCACATGTTGCACATGCACACGACTCCCAGGCTCAGTGTTGGACAGCCCATGGCTTCCATCCAGAGCTGCAGGGTTGCCAGGGCATTCAAATCTTTCTGGTCACCTTCTTCTGCCCAGAGGGAGGGAACAGCTCTGTGTTTCCCTGAGGTGGAGTCCTCACCCCAGAGCCTTTGTCTGTGTGTGTGCATTGTTCGGTGACAGAGTTGTTGTAATAAACTTGGCTAACAACTTTCAAATGACTACCAATACTTCACTCCAGAGCAGATTACACAAGGGCTGGTACTCACTGCCCGTCCCCTGCATACTGCTTTGTGGTCCTCGAGTGCACGTGGGCACCTCTTTTGGAGAGTACATGGAGAAAGGATGACATTAATTCATAAACCTGATAAAGACTCTTTGGTGAGATGGACTACTCTCCTACTAAATTATTCAGTGGCATACTGATTGACGGACTATTGAGCCATCATTGTGGCGGTTGTTGTGAGACACCACAGGCCGTGGTCCTGGTCCTCAGTGCCCACCAGGAGAGGTGGCACCAGGCATAGTTTCACATCCCAGCTCTGCCATAAACCAGCTGGGTGACCCTGAGCCTAGCTCTGAGCCTCAGTTTTCATTCTGTAAAATCAAGATCCTCTGCTTTGCAGATTTTTTCCAGGAGCAGAACTGATGCATGCAACACGCAGGCGTATGGCATGGGGAGAGGTTTAGTAAACGACAGGTTTTGTTCTGTTGGTTTCTCAGGGCTTGCTGAGAGGCACAGTCCATGCTGTCTAGAGACTTACGGAGCTCAGCTGGTGTGGATTGAGCCATGGAAGGTCCCAGTTCGATTCTGGGTCAGGGCTCATGCCCGGGTTGCCGGGCTCGATCCCCAGTAAGAGGCGTGCAGGAGGCAGCTGATAGATGTTTCTCTCTGACATTGATGTCTCTATCTCTCTTTCCCTTCCTCTCTCTCTAAAACATCAATGAAAACATTTTTTTTTTTTTTTTTTTTAAAAGAGAGACTTGTCTGGCCAGTGTAGCTCAGTGGTTGAGCGTCGACCCATGTACCAAGAGGTCGCCAGTTTGATTCCCAGTCAGGGCACATGCCCAGGTTGTGGGCCCAATCCCCAGTGGGGGGCATGCAGGAGGCGGCCAGTCGATGTTCTCTCTCATCGATGTTTCTATCTCTCTCTCCCTCTCCCTTCCTCTCTCTCTAAAATCAATAATAAATAAATAAGAGAGACTTATGGACACAGGAGGAAGGGCCAACAAGTAAACAAAACCCACGGGCACCGAGGTGGACTTCTCCACAGGGTAGAGCTCCAGAGTGAACACAGGATGTGTGGTCCTGCCTTCTGGGACGGGGAAGTCCTTCACAGAAGAGGTGACGCGACTTGAGCCCTGAAGGATGCTGAATGCAGGACCAGTGGTGAGACTGGAACGGCACTGTCGATGGAGGGAACGGCACGAGCAAAGGCCTGAAAAACTGTCCATACTTCAGAATTCCTGGAATCCCTGGAGCCTACAGGGTGAGCCTGACCCACGTGGCCTCAGGCTGCAGTGGAGAAAGGAAGCCTGAGAGAGAATCAGAGGCAGATTACGATGAATTTTTAGCCTCCTGCTCGTAAGCACAACGGGTGTGCATTGAATGGATTTCCTCTTGAAAATCTTTATCTTTGTTCATTTTTATTGGAAAAAATAATCTGTGCTCATTGTTAAAGAAAAATCAAAGTAGTAGAAAAGTGCATAGAATAAAAAGCAGATGATCTTGCCCCATTCCCTAGAGGAAGGAGTTTAGTGCCTATCCTTCTGGACTTTTCACTGAAAAGTGTTTTAAGCAAGAAAGTGTCATGAACAGATTTTGTATTTTAAACAGCCACCTCGGGCCTGGCTGGTGTGGCTCAGTGGATTGAGGGTCGTCCCGTGGACTGAGAGGTCCGGGTTCGATTCCTGGTCAGGGCACATGCCTGGGTTATGGGCTCGATCCCCGTGGGGGGCGTGCAGGAGGCAGCTGATCAATGTTTCTCTCTCACATCGATGTTTCTATCTTGCTCTCCCTTAAAAAAATCAATAAAAACATATTTAAAAGAATAATGATAATAATAATTTAAAAGTCACTTTGGGCATAAGGTAGTGGAGTGGGTGGGGAGACTGAAGGCGGGTGACGGTGGCAGTTCATTCAGAGATGTCAAGAGCCTGCATGGAGGCAGTGCTGTGCGGGGTGGGGTCAGCGCTGTGGTGGGGGCAGAAGGGTGACAGACAGGATGAGTCAAGGATGATCCCTTGATTTTGGCTGAAATTAATGAGATTGGAAATAAAGAAGAAACACAGGTTTGTGGGGAAACCCCATCAGTATAATTTTGTACACGTTGAGTTTGATGTGGCCAGGGCACATGCAGGCAGGGATGTCCTAGGTCTAGGGCTGAGGAGTAAAATCCAGCTTCAAGAAGTAGACACGGACCTGGCCAAGTGGCTTAGTTGTTTGGAGCATCATCCTGTCCACCAAAAGGCTGGGGGTTGATTCCCAGTCAGGGCACAAAGCTAGGTGTCAAGGTTGATCCCTGGTGCGTATGGGAGGCAACTGGCCAATGTTTCTCTCTCTCTCTCTCTCTCTCTCTCTCTCTCTCTCTCTCTCTCTCCCTTTCTCTCTCTCTAAAATCGATGAAAATATCCTCAGGTGAGGATTTTTGTAAAAAGTAGACATGGAGTAGATTTCATGTCATGGTGCAATCATGCAGGGAGGACCAGAGGAAGGCCTAGAGTTAAGACAGGGGCAGAGAGAGACAGGAGATCTTTCCGAGGGAATGGAGATGGAGCAGGCCCAGGAGGGGAGCGTCCAGAGCTGCAGTCAGAGGCAGGACAGAGCGTCAAGAAGGATCAGCATTGTTGAGTACTGTGGAGGGAGCCAGTAAGTTGTCTCAAGTGAACATGACCCTTGCTCTCGGCGTTCGTCAGGGAGCTTTACTGGAATGGGCTCAGCATATCACTTATATATTATTAGAAAAGAACAGGAAGGAAATAGAATGTAATGTTGACGGTAATTATTTCTGGGTGCTGAGGTTATGGGTAATTGCTATTTCCTTCTCTTCTGAGAAAAGAGATAAGGGATAAGGGACAAAGAAGAGGGTACAATATTCCAAACGGAAACATTTAAAAACTATACAGATGATGCAAATTTATTCAACATGCTCAAGCCTTTCAATTCAGCAGCGTGATGGGGAACATGGCATAAAATAACATTGCTGCTACATATCACTGCTCACTGCTTGTTAAAGGGGCCACATGGAGAGTGGTGGGAAACTCTTTGGTTCCCCCAGAGACCCAGCAAAGCCAGCTCAGGAACCGAACCAGGATGTTACCAAAGGTCAGTCATTTAAGCCCATGATTTTTGTCACATCCCTTCACTACCAGTCCTATTATTTAATACACAACGTATCTAAAACCAACTCACTTTAAACTTAAGTGGATCCATTTATATCACAATAGTAAAGAGAAAATCATTATCACAATAAATAGAAGGTTACTGAAAAAGAAGTATAACAGACACAAAACAACTGTTAATAATTCTAGCAAGGAGCTCTCAACACCCAAGGTTTCCAGCCCGTGGCCTGAGCTCTCCAGTACAACGGAAGCTCACCCAGCATAAGCGGTCAAAAGCCTTCCTGGTACCACCTTCGTTTGATTTCTTCAGCAGCAAACCCTTTGACAAGAATTCAATTGCAAGTACTTTACTTGAAAGGTGAAGGAAACATGGAAACACAGATTGGGGAGTTGGGACATGAGATAGAAAAGGGAAGGAAGTCAAGAAATGATGTGTCATCAGGCCGGCTTAACCCCCCAGGGGAAACTGGGAGCCAGTGCAGAACACCCCTCAGATTCGCCCCACCAAGGTGAGAGAGCTGGGTCTTTCTACAGCAACTGCTGTCCAAGGCTGATTCTGGGGACATTAATCCCCCAGCACTCCCAGGCTGCTTCTAGGCAGCAAAGAGGCCCCAGAGCCCAGAGAAGACCCCAGATGGAGAACAGCAGTGCTGCCATTGGCGGTCTGGCCGGAGTACACCGACTTGATCAAGGTGAGAGATATGGACTGGGGCCAGCAGAGGCTGCGAGATACTAAACTGAGATTGAAAGATAATACAAAAGGAAATAGCTTTCCCATTATTTACGTCAAAGGAACTTATGCTGGACCTACTAATCACTCAAAAGCATCTCCCATACCACCAGGCTAAGGCTTCCCCACCCTGGTCAGGCCTGACGCAGCTCCGGAGGGGCAGAGCCCAACCCAACCACTGTCCTGACGGGCCTGGCTGAATCTCATCCAGGCCAGGCCACCGAGAAACTGACCTTCTACAATACTTTTAAATTGAAACTGATTTCCCTCTCTACCAATTAGAAATAGCCTCATCATACCTGCCCGCCCAACAGAGCTGTCAAAGAGAGTCTTCTCGATGACAGCAAGTCATTAGAATGCAAACCTATATTGACAACATAGACAAATGAGAATGATCATTTTTAAAAGGAATTTCACCGTTATAAAAGACTATCAAACTCCTTCAAGTAATAACATCCCTGGTCCATTTAAAATGATTTATTTACAAATATCAAGCTACCCCATCTGTAGCTCACAATTACAACAAGGGATCAAGTATCCAGGCACCAAGTGCTACCAAAGTACGTGTATGTATTTTTTAAATATATTCTTTCATTCAGCAAACATGGATTGACCTCTTTCTATATACCAGGAACTGCTCCAGGTGCCTGGAGACATAGCAATGAAGGAAGCATGAAAATCTCCTCCCTCCAATGAACTACATTGTAGTGGGGAGGATGGTCAATGAAAAAATGAATACTCTATAGAGGATGTCAGCTGGCAATAAGTGCTGTAAATAAGGCAGGAAAGAGGATGAAGAGTCCTCGTGGCTGGGAAGGGGTTATAATTTTACTGACAATGTATATTTGGAAAGACCCAAAGGAGGCAAGGAGAAAGCTAGGTGAAGTTTCAGAGAAAGATGACTACAAAGAAAGGAAATCGCCTGTGCAAAGACCCCAGGGCAAGGACATGCCTGAGATGTGAGAAACAGCAAGAAGCCTGGTGTGGCTGGTGCAGGGTAAACAAGGGGAAGGAAAAGCAGTAGGAGATGAGACCAGAAAAGTCAGGGGTGAGTGTAGATAACACAGGGTCTTGTAAACCTTTGAAATATAAACGTCTGGATAGTTCTGAGTAGAAGAAAGGCCTGAACTGACTTAGGTTTATGAGGATCGCTCTGGTGGCTGTGTAGACAACAGGCAGGTGTGGCAAGGGCAGAAACAGATCCATTAGGAGGCTGCTGTCGAAATCCAGATGAAAGGTGGTTGATGGTTGATTGAACCAGGGTGGTGAGAAATCACTGGTTCTGGTTATATTTTACAGGTAAAGGGCTTGCAGCCAGATTAGATATGGGGAGTAAGAGAAAGAGACGAAATGGCTCCAAGGCTTGCCTGGCCGGTGTGGCTCAGTGGACTGAGCGTCATCCCATGGACTGAGAGGTCCCGGTTTGATTCCCGGTCAGGGCACACGCCTGGGTTTCAGGCTCCATCCCCAGTGGGGGGCGTGCAGGAGGCGGCCGATCAATGTTTCTCTCTCACATTGATGTTTCTTATCTCTCTCTTCCTTCTTCTCTAAAAAAATCAATAAAAACATTTAAAAAAATAAATAAAAGAAATGGCTCCAAGGTTTTTGGCCTGAGCAGCATTTCCTGAGAGAGAGGAAGACCGTGGAGGAGTAGATTTGGGGAGAGATGAGTTAGATTTTGAACATGTTACGTTCCAGATGCCTATTAGACATGGAGAGGTCTGTAGGCAGCTGGGCGTGCAAGTGTGTCAGAGGCTAGGTCTGTGCCAAAGGTATAACTCGGGGAGTTGCTAGCATCTACCTGTAAAAGCATGAGACTGGATGAGGTCATCAGGGGGAATGAAGAGACAGAGGGGCCGAGAGGCTGGGCCACAGGGGCATTCTGCCAACTGCCGATGAGGGAGAAGATGGAGAACACGCCAAGGAGACTGAGGGGTGGCCCGGGAGACCAGGAAAGAACCAGAAGCTGATGGCATCCTGGAAGAAAGAATAATCAGCTGTGTCAAATGCCGATGATGGGTCAAATGAGAACCAACCATCAGACTTAGTGGAGAGCTGGGGCCAAAAGCATGTCTGCAGTATGTTCAAGAGAGAATGGGTGGCCCTGGCTGTTTGGCTTGGCGGTTAGTGTCGGCCCGTGGACCAGAAAGGCCCGAGTTCAGTTCCCACTGAGGGCACGTACCTCGGTTGCAGTTTGTCCCCGGCCCCGGTTGGGGTCGTGTGGGTGGCGACCACTCTATGTGTCTCTCTCACATCGATGTTTCTCTCTCTCTCTTCCTTCCTCTCTCCCTCCCGCTCTATCTCAAGATAAAAATGCAAAAATGTCCTTGCAAGGGTGTCCTCGAGTGAGGATAAAAAAAAAAAATTTAAAATAAAAAGAGAGAATGGGTGAAGAGGCATGTATGTACTTACACCTGCTACCCTCTTTGTGCCAGTGGCTTTAGGACTGTTTAGGACCTAAAACATTGTCTGGTTTTTTTCCCTGACAAAAATAAAATATAATGGAATGTTAGAGTCAATTACAGGTTAACCAACCAGCCTTTTCTTCAATAGTAGGGTGTTTTGCCTAACACAGTTAATGATTGGTTTAATTTTCTGATTTACAGAAATACCGGCTACATACTGTGATGTCTGTAGTCTGTATGATGGATATGCTGCATACGTAGTCACTGGAGTAAGTGACTTACAGTGTCTAAGTCAGTAAGTAAGTCTCTCTCCTTCTCTCTGTTCCCTTCTGGTGAGACATCAATGATCTGGAAGATGGGGAAAATGAGACAGTAGGATGAAAAAGAGGAGCAAGCAATGCTTCTAAATGATCTCCAACCTGATGATGGAGGAAGTTCCATTTAAGTCCAGTAGCAAATAATGGGCAAACACGGTCACATTCATCAGTGCTCAGCAGGGAGGCTGGTAGCATAGGTACAACGGAAACTGGGTTACCAAAGTAAAGAAGAATTGCCCCCTCTTTCCTTTTCAATGAAATCTCGTGTCATGTTGATCATGAATACGATCCTGAGTTTTTAACTGTATAAATTAGTTGTAATGTCCGCAGTATCATCTTTGATTGTAAATTCCTTTTATCTCAGACAAGGAGAAACTATGAGGAAACAGGATACCACTCATCCCCTGATTAACCAGAAGTGAGGGCAGTTTTATTCAAAGGATCATAGTGTTATGCTAGAAATATAATAATTATTTTATTTATTATTTTTCTTTTCTTTCTTTTTCATCTCCTTTTTTTTCCTTCAATAAAAAAGGAGCAGAAAGAGACAGTACAGCTGAAATAGAGTTAATTCCATGAAATGTTTCTTCCACAGTGCTGGGAACCCTGAGATAACAGTCCTGTATTCAAATGTGAGAGGCAGAAAATGTAATTTACTTGAAGCATTACATGAAACAGAATAGGGTTTTTTTTTTTTTAATCAACCATAGTAAAGTGAAATACTCACAGTAACTGATGTACAATGTCCATTTGATTTTCAACCTTTTTTCACTTTTAGTAATCAAAAACAGAGGTAATGACAATGATTGTCATTTAAAGATCAGTTTTGCTATTGCTCTTGTTGCACTAATGACTATAATTAACTATAGAGCATTAACTCTTGCGTGGAAAACAAGCAAACAAATAAATACCCACCTTAATCTACAAGCGAAGGGGACAGACAAAATATTTAGTTATTAAGTAAACGTCCTCCCTTGCTGCTTTTTCACAGATTGT
This sequence comes from Tadarida brasiliensis, assembly GCA_030848825.1. Lineage (NCBI taxonomy): Eukaryota > Metazoa > Chordata > Mammalia > Chiroptera > Molossidae > Tadarida > Tadarida brasiliensis. Next base: position 81,288,090 of record CM061257.1, on the reverse strand, counting down.
AACTTAGCTTTTATCATTGCTCTCTGTTTAACTGTCTTTCTCATAGAAATGGATCTTTTTTTATTATCTTAATTTTCAGCTCCCTTATTTCTCACCTACGTAGCTATTGCACAAAGGTGTTTCTTGCCTCGGTGACTCTGCCTGGCGACCGATTCACCACCACCTTGGGCACCAAGTCATCCTTCCTATCAGTTCTTAATTCTCTTCATTTTCAGGGGTCAAACTATGAAATTCTCATAACTCGCCAGTGGAAACAGTTTATCAAGTGATTTCACACCCCGCATGCTGCAGGGTCCATGAAGAAAGGGAGGCAGATGAAAGGCATCGAGGAGCAAGGCAGCCGCTTTGGAGCACTTTGCAGTCCATCCTTGGGGTAAATCCTGAGTGTTGTTTTCACATGATTGTTTTTATTTCCCTCACAGCATACGATGTCTTTTTGGACTCCCAGGATAGTAATCCAAGAGGTTCTGACACTTAGCTAAGAAATCGTCTGACCTGAACCGCACTGCAGTCCATTCCACAGACAGTGGACGATTCTGATGGTGTACCGGTCTGATTGTTCTGGCTGGGCATTGGAGCCCATAGTTAAGTTACATTTTCTCCTTCCTGGAAGCCCGGGTTTATTTTCATGTAGGAGAGAGACAGACAGAAAGACAGACAGAAAACTGGGAGACAATGATGAGGGAGAGAAGACAAGAATGTCAACTATGTCACAATAAGGGGGAAAAGCATCAGACTACATCCTGTCGGTAATTTTTAACACTTCCCATAAGAGAAATCCAGGAAATGCAATCCCCCGCCTTTTCTTGTACAATGAGTACAATTTCGTGCGACAGCCCAGAGACCCTCCTGTGAGCCGTGCTCAACTGCATGTACGCAGTGGCCTGGATCGGACAGGCCAGAGGAGTGCCGAGCTCAGGGGGCATGAGCTGGAGGCATGCAGAAACACAGTTTCGCTCTCCGATGTTGCTACACCCACCAAAGGTCCTCACATTCCCAGGTCTCTGGGATGCAGCTGCCTCTGGAAATCACCCCATCACTTCCTTCTCAGCTTACCCTCTCCCCATCTCCTCCCCCAAGCATCCATGTCTGGAGCACCCAAGGCCTCATCTGACTGTTGTGTCTGTGGAGACCACAGACATCATTTCATCTATTACATTGAAAAATAATTTGTAGCCCTGGCTGGTTTGGCTCAGCGGTTAGAGCGAGGGCCCGCAGACTGAGGAGTCTCAGGTTCAATTCTGGTCAAGGGCACCTACCTCTGTTGCCGTTCGGTCCCCTGCCCTGGTTGGGGTTGTGCGGGAGGCAGCCAATCAATGTGTCTCTCACATCGATGTTTCTCTCTCTCTCTCTCTCCCCCTTCCACTCTGTCTGAAAATAGAAGGAAAAATATCCTTGGGTGAGAATTTAAAAAAGAAAAAAGAAAAATAATTTGTAATACAACTATTTCACTGAATTAATTGGTTGGTGTTTCACTTCAGCAGTTCAACAGTAACCCTATACCATGAATTCCATTTCTGCCCTTTCTATAAAATAGTTTATTAGCACATTTTCTGGAAAGTGTGCTATTTTCATCTGACAAGTTTTTAGATGGAGAAAATAAATCACAGAGGGTTGAAGGGATATTTCCAAAGCAGCGAGCAAGAAAAGAACAGTCTAACAACATATGACCATTCACCAAAAATGCAGCTTTAAAAAGTTGCTCTAAGTTCATCCCATGGGGGAGTTTCTAGGGTGATCGAAATGTTCCGTATCTTGACTGGAGAGGTGGTTTCACAGGTGTATATATTTATGAAAACTCATTGAATTGTACACTTAAAACCTATACATTTCACCGTGCTTAAATTTTATCTTAAAAATAAAAAGCCCACCTTTGATGCTATGAACGCTCAGAGCCCCGTGGCGGTAACTTCTGCGTGCCCAGCAGCTGGCCCTGAGCTGTGTCTGCTGTGATGCAGTGGCCGCCAGCGCTGTCACGGCTGCCTCGTGCTCTCCTTGTCCTTGGTGACCCAACAACTTCTTTCTCTGTTTTTGTTATTATTGTCAAAATAACCTAGGATCGGCTCTTTTATTTTTTTAATCTTTTTTTTTTCATCATATTACGTTTTAACATTAAATCTTCTTTCTTTAATAATGTGGGTTCATTGCATATACATGTTTTTAAAAGCACAGAGACTAAAAACCACCCATGCCCCACTATTCAGAGAAAATGACCATCAGTAATTTAGTCGCTCCTTCTAGATACAGTCAGTAGATATTGACTAGGTGCCCACTTTGTGACAGGAATTGTTCCAGGCACCAGGTATGCTGAGATACACAAGGCAGTGAGTGCCCTTGCTCTCACAGAGCTTGCATGATAAAAAAAATAACACATAGGCCCTGGCTGGTTTGGCTCAGCGGTTAGAGCATCAGCCTGCAGACCAATGAGTCTCGGGTTCAATTCCGGTCCAGGGCACGTACTTGGGTTGCAGGTTCGATCCCCACCCTGGTCGGGTTGTGTGGGAGGCAATCAGTAGATGTGTCTCTCTCACATCAATGTTTCTCTCTCTCCCTCCCTCCCACTCTATCTGATGATAAACAGAAAAATATCCTCAGGTGAGGATTAAAATAAATAAATAAATAAATAAATAAATAAATAAATAAATAAATAACGTGTAGGTCCTGGCTGGTGTGGCTCAGTGGTCAGAGCATTGGCCCATGCACCCATGGGTCTTGGGTTCGATTCCCGGTCAAGGATACATACCTGGGTTGCAGGTTCGATCCCCACCCTGGTTGGGGCACATGCAGGAGGCAACCAATTGATGTGTCTCTCTCACATTGATGTTTCTCTCTGTCTTTCTCTCTCTCTCCCCCTTCCTGCCTTCCACTCTCTCTAAAAATCAATGGAAGAAATATCCTTAAATGAGGATTAACATAAAAAAATAACATGTACAAAGAGATTTTAAGTAATTATTCTTTTATAATCTTCTACCACTTAACAATATATCACTAATATCTTTTCAAGTGAATAAAAATAATTGAATGACATTTTCACAGCTGCAAAATGCTCTACTGTGTGGCTAAATTAGAATTTATTTAATAAATCCCCTAGTTCAAACAACTAGACCTTTCAAAGTTATAAACTATACTTCTATGAAGATCTCATTGAGAGTCTTTTGCATGTATTTTTAGTGATCTTCTTGCTGGCAAAATAATTTCAGGAATCATGGTTAACATACTTAACTATTTTCTTTTCAACACCCTTCACTTCAGTGGTTGCATAAGCTTACTCCTTAACTCTCTGTACTTTTGATGAAAGAATCTATAGGTCCTTTTCAAAGTCATGGTAAAGGCTGACATGTTCATGTACTTATGTCCACGTAATGCCTCTCTACCATTAAGGTACGTCAAGGCCTTGAAGGTAGATCCCTCACCAGGAGATTCTTTACCCATTTCTTCCAGGAAAGTACCTGACTTTTCACTAAATCAGGGTTTAAATCTCTGAAATGGACAGAATGATTTTTGCAACTGTAAGTCTAAGGCTAACGCCTTATTCAAGTGCCTTGTTTGAAAACTCCAGGGACAGCACAGAGGAGACTTATTATCTGGCCCACGTGTGGCCAAGAAGCAGCTGAGGGAGGATAGCTGAGAATGAAGTCTGGGTGGGAGCGGGAGCTCGCCACGCTATATATTTCCCGAGAAACCTCTGATCCTAGAGGACTTGCAGAGAACTTAGCAGTTTTACAGGGGAGGAGAAAGTCATTTTAAAAAATATGATACAGGAAATCTTCACCTTATGTATTTCCTAAAGCTTAATGGTAAATCTATTATACTGTAGCAAAAATACTCAAAGGAACAATTCAGCAACACACTCGAACCACGGTGAGCCCCTATTAGGTGCAAAGCACTATTATAATGCACTTAAGATGATGAATACAATCTCAAGCTAGTTCACAAACTTATTTCTCTCTCCAATGAAGTTGAAAGCAAGTTTATATTTGCCATGAAAAATAGTATATGACAACATATTATAATATTCTTTGATACATTTTTGATCATCTACTGTTGTAAGAGAATTGTCCAAGGCAGTTTGTCACAAGGGGCTTGCAAAGATGAATCAGAAAAAACTGGTCCTTCAGAGGGGACCCACTACAGCTGCACAGTCCAGTATGGTAGCTTTAGCTCTGTGTGCTGCTGAGGGGTGGAAATTTGGTGAGTATGAACTGAAAGTGCTACAAGTAAATGACACACCAAATTCAAACACTTAACATGAAAAAAATGTATGTAAAATCTTTCATTAATAGGTTTTTATAATGATTACATGTTGAAAGGGTCATATTTTGGATATTGGGGTTAATTGAAATATATTATTAAAATTAATTTAACCTGTTTCTTTCTAGCTTTTTAATTTAAAATTACATATGTGACTTGCATGCTGTTTCTTTTTCTTTTCTCTCTCTCTCTTTTTTTTTTTTTGTTGATCCTCACCCAAGGATATTTTTCCATTGATTTTTAGATGCAGTGGAAGGGAGGGAGGGAGGGAGGGAGGGAGGGAGGGAGAGAGGGAGAGAGAGAGAGAGAGAGAGAGAGAGAGAGACATCGATGTGAGAGAGACACATTGATTGGCTGCCTGCCGCATGACCCTGACCAGGGCCAGGGATTGAACTTGCAACCCAGGTACGTGCCCTTGAACGGGAATCGAACCGGAAACCATTTGGTCCGTGGGCCGACGCTCTAACCACTGAACAATACCACCAAGTCTTGTCCTATTTCTATCAGCAGTGTTATCTACACAATTATAGTTACTACCTATTCAGTGTTTATACTACGTGCCAGGTGATTTTATATCAGATATATGTAATCTTCCACAAGGGAGGTATAACAGATGAGGAAACTGAGGGGGCAAAGCCTGTATTAATTCATTCTTCAACACATGTCTCATATATTTTCTGTGCACCAAGGGCTATTGTAGGCAGTAGAGATACAACAAAACAAAAGTCCCTACTCTTGTGGAACTTATGTTCCAGTGGGAGAGAAGGGTAACAAACAAATAAGTATAAAAATACATCGGGCAGTGACAGTGAAGAAAGACGAAGCCTATACACGAATGCAGAGTGCCCAGAACTAGGGTGAGGTGGGGGTGTGCTATCTTTTAGATAATAAGGTCTGAGAAGGAATTGTCATCTGAGCAGAAACATGAAAGAGTGAGTCCTGCAAATATCTACCTGACCGGGCGCTTCTGGGCGCAGAGGTAACAATAAAGGACCAAGGGGTGTGTGTGTATGTACTTTACACACTGGAGGAACAGCCGGAGAGCCAGGGGTGCTAGAGAGCAGTAAGCAAGGAGTAGGAGAGGAAGCCAGAGCCTATTCCCATAGCAACTTGGAAGCCACCACAGCTAAGAAATGTTCAAGGATGATTCTAGCTGCTCTCTGATGCATGGACTGTTGTGGGTATGCATGGAACCCAGCAAGAGTGGAAGCTGGAGACCAGCTAGGAGGCTACTGCAGTAATTCAAGAGAGATTTTACAAGGCCTGATTCAGCTGCTGGAGATTTGCTGTTCCTGCAATACAAAGTAAAATAATCTAAAAATTATCCAGAGAATTGGAACAGCAAAGGTCAAATATCTGGATAATTTAAGCTTCAAAATATATTTGGGAGTCTGTAGAGTTATCTGAACTGGCAGTAAAAAAAAAAAAAAAATCACTGTCTAACTTCATAGGATAGTAATTTGTCTCTGTCCCTTGCTTTCTGCCAATTTAACCTAACCTAAGGGAAGTGGACTTGAGATGTGTAATTGGCAGAGTGGGATTACAGGGCCTTTAACTCAAATTCAGATTAGGCAAATTAGCTTCATTTTTGCCAAAGAAAATTATTTAGTTGAACCAGATGACAATATTGTAGCCTAAACTATTTGCCATTGGCTATCTACTTTCTGAATTACTCCCATAATTGTTAATTTTGAGATTGAGCTTAGTTGTACCCGCAAGACACAGTTAAAGAAAAAACTAGGCCCGGCTGGGTGGCTCAGTGGTTGAGCGTTGACCCATGCACCAAGAGGTTGCTGGTTTGATTCCTGGTCAGGGCACATGCCCAGGTTGTGGGCCAAATCCCCAGTGGGGGGCAGGCACGAGGCGGCCAATCGATGTTCTCTCTCATCGATGTTTCTGTCTCTCTCTCCCTCTCCCTTACTCTCTCTAAATCAATAAAGAAAAAATATTATTAAAAAAAGAAAGAACTAGAAGCATGTCTTGGATAAATGTATATATTAGTCTAAATAACTCCACTTAATAAGCCTGTTTTTATGGACAGAAGTACTTTTAAAAAGAAAGCATTCTCAAGGTCAAATGTTATGTAGGCCAAGTCCCTCCTCTGAGAGATAAATTAAGGTTTAAAGTAGGTACCCAGTTTCAAATGAAAACGAATACAAAGCAATCACAAGGACCCCCAAAAGTCTTGTCATGATAAAAAGGAGGCTCAACCTTGACCCTCCAGGTTGTTTATTTACTTTGACAGAATTCACTGGAAAATTGTTCAACTCCATGTTTCGCTGTGCCTAGGCATTGGATGTAGTTCCTGTCATTCAGGCAGCTTCCCCCAGCACAGAAATGTAGAGATTACACACATCAAAGGCAGGCGCCAACCACTGCAGCTGAAATGTACACAAATCTGTGCTGTAAGTAACTGGATAAACAATGAGACTAATGACCTTGTTCTGCATTAATCTCCATATGGCTCTGTTGGTACTGCTCTTGCCTTCAGGCGAGAAGGTTGTAGTTTTGGCTTCTAGCCTCAAACCAGGGAATAGGCGCTGGCCCAGGGCTGACAGAGCCCAGGGCCCTGCTTTTACAGCCCAGGAAGCCTGAGAAGACTATAGAGACGTCCATCTCAGGAGGTGCATTTGCCACCATTCAAGAAACACCTCCATTATCATAGCCGCTAAGGAAACACATTTATAAAAATAAGAAGATGCTTTAGCCATGCCTCCCCCTTCAGAGAGCTTCTTTTCTTTTCTTTTTTTTTTTTTAACAATATCTTTTCTTTATTGATTTTAGAGGGAGAGGAAGGGAGAGGGAGAGAGATAAAAACATTGATGAGAAAGAACATCAACTGGCTGCCTCCTGCATGCCCCGCACTGGGGATTGGGTCTACAACCTGGGCATGTGTCCTGACTGGGAATCGAACCGGCAACCTCTTGGTGCATGGGTCGACACTCAACCAGTGAGACACACCAGCTGGGCGAGAGTTTATTTTCTTCAACAGGGGCCCAGGCTTTCCTTGAGTATTTTCAGGGTCTCCACACAGCTCTACCCCTGACCCCCTCAAATAAAACAGAACTCTCAGTGCCTTGGTCCATGTTTCTCTATCAAGAATGGCTGCATCTGTAAGGAGTGAAAGGGAGGACTGAAGTGGACCAGTGCATTTGATCAGCATTTACTTCTAATCTGTGATGTTTGGGCAAAGAAATGTTTTAAAAAAGAAGGTACCTCCTAAGTGCCCTCCCCCCAAATTGCTACAGAGTCCCTTCAACACTATTTGGAAAGTCTGAGTGTTGCTGCCAAAAGAGATAGAGTGCCTCGGGAGCATTCTGCACCTGGGTAGCCTTGGGCCTTGGAAGAAGGAGAACGGAACACTGGAAACCAGCCCCTACTCCTGCTTCATCACTTGGTACACAGGTCACAGATACGTTTATACTGGGAGGTGGAACCAAGGCAATGACTCTGTCAGTGGGGTTGCCTTAGGTTAGAAAGGATCACACACGAAACACACTGAGCTAAATGCTCTAAGCGTTACATATGTGATACTGCCGTCACTTCCCATCCAGCCCAAGCCATAATCTTTACTGCCTTGTAAACTTGACATGTCTCAGTCTGAGATATGTAATCACATTCTATTCTGAAACATAATTTCTGGTGGGACTTTCAGTCCCAAGAAACACCTCTTATACAACTTTTCTGCTCCCTCCTCCTGCATTCCTATGGCTGTTGTTGTTTTAAATACTTTATCCACGTGCACCGTTACCCCTTTCATAGGACATCGCAGCACTAAGGCTGTTCTCAGGGTTACGTGTGAGCTGTGTCAAATGCCTCACAAAGAAGTGTTCTGTTTTCAGTATCATTTTTTTTCATCCATTATCAATGCATTAAAAACCCACCACAGAACTTATACGCATGTATGCATAACTGATGGACCTGGACAACAAAGCTGGGGATGGGGTGGGGGGATGGGGAGGAGGGTGTCAATGGGGAAAAAAGGAGAAACATCTGTAACAAAAATAAATTAATAAAAAAAAACAAAAAAGAAAAAAAAAAAACCCACCATAAACACATAAACACAAGGCAGAGATAAGGCACATTCCCTCTCCTCCTGGAATATTCTTTCTCTCATCACACTCACTCTGAGTAACAAATGCTAAGGTGACTTTGGTGCCTTTGTAAACACCACTGTTGCAGATGTGGAGATGGTCACAACTGTCGATGTGTAAGCTTGGCATCATCCCCACTTGCTCCTGTGGTAAAGGTTACTAGTGTTTTAGAAGTTTTCTGTTTTGCAACTTAGAGGTCTCCTCAAGAATCATCTTTGCGTCATGGGCTAGTAATACCTTGCATGTGTACATACTTCCATCTGCATTATCTCACTGAATTCTTAAAACAACCTTATCAAGTAGGCAATTATTATGCCCATTCTCAGAAAGGAAACGGAGTCTAAGAGCAGTTGAAAGCCTTGCCTCAGGTCACCACAGCATGAGAAGGAGTGGTGGAGCCTATCTTCAACCCAGGATTTCTGACTCTGCATTACACCATTTCAAAGTTGTCTCTTTATATTGGTTACTTCTAAAACAACAGAATACTGCCCAAGAAGCATGTCAGGAGGGTCTTTACAGTTTAACCATCAAGCCAGAAACTTTCTAGTTAGTTCCTTCCTGGCCGTAGGAAAAGATTTCTCAAATCTACCAATAAAAGTATTTCAAGTCATAGAGACCACTGAGATAGTGAGTGCTTTAATAAAAATAATACTAACATTGGTTCTCCAGAATCTGACCTGTGTGGAAGAAAACTATGTGGTGCACTGTACTGTGTGTAGAAAAAGCAGCATCATGCACAATGAATACGTGAATACGTGCACACGTGTTGTGTCAACATTCTCTTGCCCAAATGTGGCTGCAGAGGAAAGTGTGAAGCATACTGAAATGAGACAATATTTATGGCTGAAGAAATTCGGCTTCACATAACGGTAATTATGAACAAGATATTTTCCTTAATAAAATTACTGCAAAACAAAATCTGGAGGAACTAAGTGTTTCCCTATGTCCTCTATTTTATTCCATGTGCTCAAGAACGGTTGCGGGAAAGAGAGAGCGTAAAGGGAGCAGAGGGAGAAAGAGAGGCACAGCCAGACGGCCTCTGCTGAGGGTTGGTTTTGCTTTAGAAACTGGAATGTGTCCAGGCTTGATTTTTATTTTCAATTCACATTTCAGATCCAGCTCCCCAAACTCTTTGATCTTTCTCCCTGTCTCCTTACCCGGAAGAGAACCCTTGGCCTTCTCAGCTGGGAGCTGGGAGCACACGTGGAAAGACTGGCTCGGATCCATATTCCTGCCAAATTTAGTCACACAAAGGGGCCTGCAAGGGAAAAAAGAAAGGATGAAAGCGGCAGCCGCCAGGACTTCAAAGGCCGCGCCGCCGCGCCGGGCCCTGCGCAGGCGCCGCCCTCCGCAGATATAAGGCGCAACTGGCGCGCGGGCGGCCTCTCTGCGCTGCCGCCCCGCGCGCGTTCCCGGCTGGAGGGTGGGTGGAGGGGTCCCGCGGCGGAGGGCGGGGGAGGCGGGACGCCGCGCCCGCGCCACCCGCTGGCAGCCGGAGGCCCGTCCTCAGCCAAGTTAAGGCGCCTGAGAAAAGTTTTCAGAAAGGAGGGGAAAGAATGTCAAGTACCGCACAGTGGGCGAGCAGTGCTGCGGGCCCCCATTTATCCAAGCTCCCATAACACTCCATTCGGGGGCTCTCCCTTCCAGACGAAATGCCCACTCCTCTGCGCGGGAGCCCGGACCCTGCGGGGCTTCCCGTGGTGGAGCCGGGCAGTGAGGACGCGTGGCAGGACTCCTCCTGGCCCAGACCGCTCGCCTGAGCCCGTTCCGCAGCCCCCCATCCCAGTAGGCGATCCCCCAGTTCGACTCCTCTCCCTCTTGGCGGCCTCGGTACTTGAGCCCTTGCCGCCCGGTTAGCAGAGGGTCTGCGGGCCGAGCCCACTGATGGTGGAGTGGGACGCAGCCCTCTGTCATCGGCCATAGGAGGACCTGGCCCCTAGACTAGCGCTCCTGGGGCCCCGACCCAGCAAGACGCGGACGCTGAGCTCGTCCCGCACCCGCACCAGCGCGGGGGTAGAAGCCACCCGAGGGCTGGGGGCGTGGGCTCCGTGGGCGGACTCCGCCAGGCAGTGCTGGCCCCGCGGAAGCCGGGTGTCCGCAGGCGGCCGGATTAGGGAAGGACATTTTTACGGTCCCACGAGTTCTCTGTTACCCCTGCGGGTGGGGCGTTGAGTTTGTTTGTTTTAGGAGGAGGAAAGGGGAGGCGGAAGAACCCCTGGGACACAAACTGCCATTTCCCTTGCCCTCCCCTCTCCCTTTCCCCGTAGTCCGTTAAACTGAAGATGCACGCAGCTTTTCGTCTCTGGTGAGGCCGCAGTGGAAAATCAAGGGTGCCGGAGTTCCGTCTCTGTAATCACATTCTTCGTTTTTCTAGTCCTTCACCCTCGCTTCTCTTCGAGCATCCTCTTCCGTAGGCCCCCGCCACCCCCTTCCTTTGGGATCCCACCAAAGTTGTAGCTGGGAGCGAGTCCAGGCCACACAAAGGGGAAGACCCGGAGCTAGGGAGGAGGGTTAGGACCGAGGGGGCGGAGAGGGCTCTGAAGGGCACCGCGCTTTTTCTCTCCTCCCTGTAATTAAGGACTACTTGAGTGTCTGTAGCTGACTCCACTTGGCAGCAAAATCGCCGGGGGGAGGGGACTCCGGTGTGGATGGGGGTCATTCTCCCAGTTTCCCTGCAGGCACCCGCGGGGGGCTGTACCCGGTTTGCCCTGTAGGCTGCGGGGCCCGTCTCCTCTCCCCACTCCTCTGTTCCGGCGCGGGGTGGGCGCCTCGCCCCCCACGCGCAGCCGGGCCAGCGGCGCCCGGCGCAGAAGGAAGTGTTGATATAAAACAAGTCACTGTTCGCTCCCAAACTAAACCCCAACCAACCAAAGCCACCAAGAGGGGAAAAACCAACAGCAATCCAGCCAGCCCCTAGCAATTGTTTCACGGTCGGAATTAAATCACATCAAAACGCCCCCTGAAACCCACATCCTGAAGGAGTGAACCTGCAACAGCCAACCTCCAGTCGTCCGCTCCAGTTCACACGAACAACCCGCCTCTACATCCGAGGGAAGGGGGCGGCGGGCGGCGGAGTTTCTCCCGCGCCGCACCCACCACGTCCAGGACCACGCACCCTAAGAGGCAGCTGCATATGTTAATAGCAGCCCCCACACGAATTAGAGGAGACCTCCCGGCGACAGAAATGCCTTTGCCTGGATCTTCACCGAACCTGTTGGGAGGAAGTATGTCTTCCCAGAATTACTTCGCCTCTGCCTCTCTTGGTTCCCCCCTTTACCCGGAGAGACAGACTTCATGTGGAAATGTCAACCTCCTTTCCAGACAAAGCTTTAAAAAACTTGGGTGAATTGTTTTCTACGAAAGCTCCTTTAAAGAACATTTACTGCAACGCTAAGGACAATCAGCCAACACCCCGCACGCCACGGGGAGGGAAAACAATCACGCAAACAGAGCCTGGCGTTGGGTGATTTCGTTGGAAACAGTGTTTCCAAAGGAGACGGTTATGGCCAAGTACTAAAGGCAGACACCTACTCTCGGCCCTTCTAGTACACAGTTCCCACTAGTTATTGTTCCCAAAATTCCCATCTCGAGCGCCTGATCTCCAGGACACCTGGAGTTGAGCTCCAAAGGACGCAGGGAGTCCAGATAATTAACATGAAGCAGAAAATGGGCTTCGAATGAGTTGCAACACTTAAACGGGGGATGTGGGAGTCCTCATTTAATCTTTGGCTTCCAGAAACTACCTTCTGGCCATGCTGTGTGCCCCCTCCCCCTCCTTGAGTTTGATGAAGGAACTTCTACTCTGGCTGCCTTGGTGAAACTGCATTTTCCAGTTCTTTTCCTGTCGGTAAATTGGCGCATTTGTGGGAGGACTTTTGACTTTGTTTTCCCATATTTCTTTTAGAATAGAGGGTATAAATGTCTAACATAGCTACATGTTCACATCTCTAGGACATTACACTCACACTGGTGCATAACTTCAAGGAAAGTTACATATGGCCACCAACCAAAAAATAAAGTTGGTTTCTTTCCAACCTTTACAGTATTGCCGTATAGACACATTGCAGCAGAATATTCTTTTTATTTTTCTTTTCTAAGGCATAGCACAATCAGCTATGTAAAGCAGATTTAATGCTTTACTCTTTCTGACTCCCTTCACCAGCCTCAATCCCCTCAGAAAGAAGTTATGTGTACTACTGGCCATGCTCTATGTGACCCACTGAACTCTTTAAATTATAGTTTTTTAAAATTGTTTCCTAGAAAATTCCCACCTCTAGGAAGTAGTTATCAGTAGGTGAGGTTTGAGATGCTCATTTAGAGCATTGTTAAGGTCTTTACTTATCAGTGTCCAGCAGCATGCAATTCCCCCTTAGGAAAAGAAGAGGGATCTTTGCTTGACCCTGTATCACAGAGCTCAAGTCTGATTCTGTAGTGTTTTCCTTATTTTCAATTTAAGGGAGATGGAGACACATTTCTTCCTGCCCCTTGTTTACTGTTCTGAGGTTTTACAGATGGCTACTGTATTGGGTATAATAATTCTGCCTGGATTTTTAACTGAGGGGGTTTGAGAGCCAAGGAACAACATGTAATGTGTTTTCAAACTTCAGCTTCGCTTATACTGTAACTTTCACAAAACATTTCAAGTCCTGTCCTTGTATAAAATGCATCAAAGAGTCGGTGGAGGCTGGGGAATTTTTGAGGTTGGATTCGGATTTGCATCTTCAAGGGTCTCTTTGAGCAGGCAGGCAGAGGTGCCAAAGACTTCCCGATCCTTTCTTGCTCTACTGGCCTCTCTATCCTGGGTCCTTTTGCCTTCCCTTCCTTCTCCTTGGGTTGTTTTCATCCTCTGTGGAGTTCCCACACTTTGTGGTGTGTATCTCCAAAAATCCAGGAGAGACCCGGCATACTCTCTACGTACATCGCGTAGTGAGGCCGTAATGGAAGAGATCTTGTTTAAAAAACGGTAATTAAGATCCTCTTAAGTTTTTTCTTCCTTGTCCTATTATTCTCCGTAAACCCGAAGATTTCATTTTTGCTAGTATGTGCTCCCTTGACCTTCCACATTATATTTAGGAAAGCCGCAACTCTCTTCCTTGTCCTTGTTTCCATTCTCTCTTATTAGTTGAGCAATGTCTGTTATATTTTCCTTTTCTCTGTCCGGATTCCCGCCTCATCCGCTGGGTCAGAGCATCTATCAAAGTGGTGTCGATCACAGCTGCGGCGGCTTCTCTTTCATCTTCCTGCCCCTGCCAGAGCAAGGGGGGTTGAAAGGGAGGCGGAAAGGAGGTGGGGGTGAGACTGGCAGAGGAAGGGGTGGCGGGGGGGAGACAAGAGATACTTAGATGATGAAGTTAAACCATTCGGGTAGTTTCTTGTCAATTTCACGCGGGCAAAGCGTGCCTCTCAGTAGGTTACAAGAAGCGCCGGGTCCCTCCTTCCCTCGCCAAATTGCCTGATCCTTTCCTCCAGGAGCGCGCGCGCACACACACACACGCACACACCCCAAAACTAGGACTCGTCCTACAAGCTCTGGGAAAAGGGAAAAAAAAAAGTCCTCAATCACCACCTCCAATTCGCGGTCCCCCTCCTCCCCCCCAGCGGGCAGCCAAGGAGAGCTGGAGGCGGGGGAAGGGAGGGGGAGGAGAAGCGACGCAAATGGGTAGCTTTTCAGCGCCGGCCAGGCGCGGGAGGAGGAGAAGCGGTGGGGAGGCGCAGCCGCTCACCTGCGGGGCAGGGCGCGGAGGAGGGACCCAGGCTGCGCGCATTTGGGCCCAAGAGCCGGGACGCGCCCGAAGCCCCGCACGCGGCCAAGCTCGGGGCGTCCCCCTCCCCTTGGCCCGGAGAACCCGAGGGGTGCAGCTCTTTGCTTTGACAGAGCGGCCCGGAGGAGGCGTGGAGAGCGGCGAGCGAGACAGCCAGCGAGCCAGGCTGAGAAATTCGAGCCGGGAACAAAGAGGGGTCGGGCTCTGCGTGTGTGTGTCGGCTCCAGCTCCGGGCAGAAGCCTTTGGGTTCGAGGCCCCTGCTGTGACTCTCCGAGACCCCGCCGTGCCCTCCACTGCCGACTCCCTGAGCTCGCCGGCACAAACTTTATTCTTGGCGAACTTCTCTTTCTCTTCCCCTCATCCTCCGCCCCCACCTTCTCCTCCTCCTCCAGCAGATTAGACGCGCCTGGAGAAGGAAAGCCGAAGCGAAAGGGAAGGAAATAAGAAGCTCTAAAGCGGACATCTCCAACCGGGTGTCTCTTTATTTTTATTTCTTTAACCTTCCAGGAAGTGGACATTTCATTATCTTTTGATTCTCCTTGCACCTCTCCGCTGGGGCAAACGGAGCCTTTCTGCCCAGCTCTCCTCTTTTCTCGGAAAACCAACTCCCAACTCGGCATCCGGGGAAGCTAGGGTGGAGAGGTCTGCGTAGAGACCCGCCCGACGGACCCTGCTCTGGACTTTGGAGAGTCGTGCCTCTTCCAGAACCGGCGTACTCAGCGCAGGTCTGCTGCAGGCGTGGGGTGGCCGCGGGAGCAGCGGAGCCTAGAACGCGCCACGCCGCGCCGCCGTCCCCACAGGCGCCGGCTGCGTCGGCCCTCGCAGCCCGCTGCCCATCAGCCTCCAGAGCGGGCATCGGCGTCGGTCTCGGCGGAGCGGGAAGGCGCGGGCGGCCGCCGGGGCTCCGGCGCCGCTGCAGCTGCTCCTCCTGTGGGCCGCCGGCCCCTCGCTCGCTGGCCCCGCTTCCGTCCACACTCTTACCTCTCGCATCCTTCCAATTCTTCTCCCCGCCCCTTTCGTTGACCCCCTTTCTTCCTGCTGTCGCCTCGGGTGCTCCCCCTGCACAGCGGAGATTACAGAGTGGTCGGGATGCCCCAACTCTCCGGGGCAGGCGGCGGCGGGGGGGACCCGGAACTCTGCGCCACGGACGAGATGATCCCCTTCAAGGACGAGGGCGATCCCCAGAAGGAGAAGATCTTCGCCGAGATCAGTCACCCCGAAGAGGAAGGCGATTTAGCCGACATCAAGTCCTCCTTGGTTAACGAGTCCGAAATCATCCCGGCCAGCAACGGACACGAGGTGAGGGGGCCGCTGCCCTCGCGCCGAGAGGCGTGGCGGGTCCTGGGATAGAGTGGAGAGCGAGGGAGGCAGGGAAGGCGCTGGGCAGCCCCGGCGACCGTCCCTCGTAGGTTCCTCGTTTGCTGAGGGGGTGGACGAACCTCTGGTCTGCATTCTTCCTTTGTGTATGTGTGCTGCGCTCCTGTGTCGGATGTAAGGTGGAGGGCTGTGCAGGTAAACTTATTTCAAGTGGAGCCGTTTGGGGTTCGATGGCTAAACTGTTGGTTTGTGGGAGGAGAAGTTGGCCTTTAACACACAACGTGTGGCCTTCGGACTTTTCATTGGCACCGAGAAGGTGCGATGCTTCAAAGCGAGGATGTCTGAACTGACTTCTTCCGTAGGACGGAAAACAAAGTGCACCCGCTATCTCGGTAGATATCTCTGCAAACGTGCGTTAAACCACCAGAGGCACAGGTAGAGAGACGAGCAGAGCCACAGGCGGAGAGGAAGGGGAGGCGGGCGTGGGCCGGGGACAGGAGGGGCCCCCTCAACCGCCGCTGAGCTGGGCTCGCGGGGAGCGGGCCGGCCGAGGGGGCGCGCGCCAGAGGGTCCCTGCGGCAGCCGGAGTCCCAGCGCCGGGCCTACTTCCCAGGGCCATAGGAGCGCTGAACTGATCCATCCCTTGCACACTACTTCCCTCAATCCCAGTTTTCTCCAACCCCCATCACTTAAAAAAAAAAAAAAAGAAGAAGAAGAAGAAGAAGAGTTTGGGGTTACTTTGGGCCCCGGATCAGGCCTTAAATCTACACAGAAGACAGGCGAGTCAGAGTGGAGATGCGGCGGAAGCCAGGGCACCCACTCAGGGGAGGGTGGAAAGCACTTTATCAGATCTCCTGGCCGGTGGCTGGCGATAGCGCCGGTAACTCTAGTAGAGTAAATAGAGACACGTGGGTGCCGGCGGGAGAAAGCCGCGAGCAGGGACCCCGCGGAAGGGCTATTTCAGGCGGCATGAGAGCTTCAGAAGGGGGGTGGGGTGGGCGGATGGACCCTGACACCCGACACTCCACTGGCCACCCTAGTTCAACAGCTGGGAAACGCTTTGGAGGAAATCCGGTAGAAAAGTTCTGACACTCAGGTGATTTCACCAACGATTTTTCCCTCCAAAGAAACTTGGAGGGTATACCCTTTTCCCTTAAATGGCATCCTTCTGCCCCCAGAAAGAAAGCGTGTGGTTTTGGGGGCGGGGGCATTTTGGGTTTTAAACAAAGCGTTTAAGAACACCTCAGAGTTACCTTCTTTATCCCAATGGCAGGGGTGAGTACTCATTTTGGGAGGCCGGGGGCCTGGGTTCTAAGGAGGACATAAAAAGGTGCTTTTTACCCTCTGAATCTTTCATCCCCTTATGCCAATTTGAGAGGGATGTGGTGGTGGAATGTAGGGTGCACCCAACCCCATTTAAATGGCATTGGGGGGGGAGGGCAAATACATGTCCAAAGAACCAAATAACATCCCAAACACTCAGGCTAAACTCTCATATTTGTAGGGGAGCCTCTATTTCTTCCTACCCATTTTGCTGTCCTTATTCCACAAATAAATTTGCCAGCATTTCACATTTTCTGCATGTTTCTGCTTTGGGGAGTTAGGGCTCTGTCAATGTTTGTCATGGTGGTAAATGGGCATGGGGCAGCCCCAAGGAAGATGGTGCAGGGGGTAATACCACTGATTTGCACGTGGTTGAGCCTGGGTGGATGGTGGTTACCAGAACTGATATTAGCTGGGCTACCTTTTAGATGTCTATAACCAGACTCTCAAATTTTCCTTTCTTTAACCACAGAGTAGTTCACTTTTCTCTTGCAAGGTTGCACTCTGTCAGCCGTGGTAGGTTATAAGGAGTGGAGCCTCCCGCTGAGTCTGGCTTGGGACCATGGTCTCAAGCCCCCTTCTGTGAGTGGTCGACTTGTTTTTATTTTAAAATGTCATTTTCAGTTGCATAGTGATATTTCAGCACACTTTTAATCAGCTCTGATTGAAGTGAGCAGTGGTTGAGGCTATCAAAACAATCAACCCCTTTAACTCAAACTCCTATCATATTAGGCATCTGAGCAACAGTGAGGAATTTTAGCAAACAGCAGTCGGAACAGCATGTGGGTCTTTCCCAAATTTACTATATTGTTGTTATTGTTTTTCCTCTTCTTTATGCTTTTTCCAGTCCTGGGTATATACAATGATTCAGAAATGCAAGTTGAAAAGAAAAAGATTTCCCAATGCTCAACCCTAGCCTCCACCTCTTAGATTAATAAGACAGGTGACTGAGTTGCACCTAAGCCTCCTCCTCTCAGTTAGCAGTGGACACACACTTATATCAGTATTTTCACAAACTCTAAGGTGATTTTCTTTCTTTTGGGGGTGGGGATTCATTCTGTTAGGTGGCCAGACAAGCACAAACCTCGCAGGAGTCCTACCATGACAAGGCCAGAGAACACCCTGATGACGGTAAGACTAAATTCTACTTCTCTCAAGTTTATCATTTAACAAATGCAATTTGTGAATGTAGGTATATTTTGCTAATTTGAGTTCAGTAAACCGGGATGGGATGGAATAAGACTGTGCCCACTATTTTAACAAAATGGGAAGGAAAACCCAGGAAACTTAATGCTTATCTCTAATGTATATTTATGTAATTTTAAAAATGTCTTTGAATGAGGCAGGAGGCTTTGGATTTCATTTGGCTTCCAGATTCTTTGTGGAAGAGAAATAATGAGTTTTCCTCATTTTCCCCTGAAGTTCTAGTTGTCTTAGATCTTTAGCATTTTTTTCCTCAATTGTTACAAAGAGTGACAATCTAAACCAATTTATTTTCCAACATGAATAGTTTCAAATGGATTTTAGTTTGTTAAATTGCTGTTTCTATTTACAGTGAGAAGGCAGGCAGAGAAAGCACAGACTAAATATGGCTCAGTAAAGCAGAATCTAACTTGTAAAAATTACAAACTTTATTTGTAAAATTAGGAACTATGCATATGAAACATGAGAGACTTTCCATTTCTGATTCTTGCTCAAAACTTTAAAAATTGTATATATTTTTTAGATTTAAGGAGAACTCCATGTGACTTTAAAAGAATCAAGGAATCTGTAGTGTTTCCTTGTCGGACAGTCGGCTTTTCTGTTTTCCTTTAATTATTTACAATTGGCCTGACCAGAACGAAGTGTTTTTACATACAACATGTCAGCCCAGAGAAGAAGGGAAGAGAACTATAATACCAGGCTTCCCTTCTGAGATACAAAGTAGTTACACAGATTAAAGAGAAGAAATGTATATACTGAACACACGCAAATTACTTTGGCAAAATGGTGTAAGTGTAGCACATAAAATTAAGTCTCCTGGAGTTAATCCTTCATAAATTTGGGTAGTTGCCCATATACTAGTTACAACTCTCTCCCTCATTAAAAATCTAGAAATATTCTAGAAATCTTGAAGCACGGGTAGGATTTTCGAGTTTGCTATAAGGTGGAGTGTAACTTTTAAGTGTATAAATATATATGTGTGTGAATGGCTAGATGGCCTAATATTATTTATATTGCAGCTTTAGGTTTGTGTGTGTTCTTTCATGTGTCTCTTATTTCTTAGTCCAGTTTGTTAGTATTAGAACAAATTAAGTTAGATGGATAACACTTATTTTGTAAAAACACCAGCCAGTAGTGGAAGTAAATTGAACCACATGTTTTTAAAACATCTGGTTCACTGCTAATTTTATTTAAGAGAATAAATACTGTCAATCTAAAATAGAGCATAATAATTCATTTACAATATTTTGTAAACAACTCTTTTATGTAAGGTCTGATTTGTCATAGAACTAGTTGATTTTCAGATAAAAAGCAGTGATATAAAAAGGAAGCCAGTGCATCATCCATTGTTCCTTGGATTCTCTCAGGAAAGCATCCAGACGGAGGCCTCTACAACAAGGGACCCTCCTACTCGAGTTATTCCGGGTACATAATGATGCCAAATATGAATAATGACCCATACATGTCAAATGGATCTCTCTCTCCACCCATTCCGAGAACAGTGAGTAACATGCTGATGTTGCAAATTATTTTCAGAAGAGCAAATTAATTTGTATTTTTTAAAAACACATTGGAAATGCTTTCATTATATATGACCATTCGTTGCTAAATAAGACCTGTTATGAGGAATGGCGGCCTTAGAAGAGCGCTAACTTTGATGTCTTGCATTTGGAATTTTAGCTTTTGGCTTATTGTTTAAAATGAATAAATAACAGATCACCAACTGTCATGAAATCAAGTGGAGTTAAGTCAACAGACTTATAATTTTATGAGTATTGTGTTTTCTGTGCTGATGAGAGGAAAAAATGGATTTACTCTTTCAGGTAGCTAAGTACTATCTACCTTTCACTGTCTGTAAGCTATGTAGAATCAGAACTACTTTGGCTCATTGATAGCTAAACATTCAGAATGTCACTTCAACTTCTAAAACGGTGTCCTCCTTTTATTGTATTAGCTAATGTTTCTTTAAAATCAGTTGGGATGAGCTATTTTTACTTTATTGTCAATTGTTGAGAATGAATCACTTGAAGATAACCCTGTGAAAATTGCCCTTTTTATCTTGTGGTTCAGTTCACTTGCAATGCTCCAAAAATGCAGTGGCATTATAACTGCATGATGCAAATGTATAGCACTATGAAGAATTCCAGACCTGTTACTTGACGTTATTTCTCTCTTGCTGGGCATTGGAAACCTCATCTCTATTAAGAGAGCATCTGAAGGGTAACTTGTGTAGCATGTAAACATGAGATGTGCTGGTGATGGGGTGCTCCCTGAGAACCGGCCATGCGGCGATGGGGCCTGATGTTTACTGTTCCATCAATATATTCACCTTCACTGGGTCTCATTCTCCTGCTACCACCTAAAAGTCAATGACAAGCATGTATGTCTGGGTCTTGGAGATTAGAGTTTTGGTCTACCTGGCCCTCTTCAGAGTCAGATTCTGATTGTAAAAAGGAACCTAGGATTTTTGCCTTATTAGCCCAGTCCTTCCACTAAGTGAAAAAAAAAAAAAAATTAGTCACAGACATCTGGGGAAAGTACTGTCATTAATCCCTCAGTGCACAGAATCTGGGGTGGAGAAGATTCACCACAATAGCAGAGCGGAATGGCTCCTGCTCACAAAGTATTTGAGTTTATCTTGATAATCCACAGTACGCAATTGTTGAAATGATGAGTATGGGAAATATAACTGTTATGTGGGCACTGTGATTTAGAAGTTACTGTAATTCTTTTTCCACAGATTTCAAAAAGATACTTGACCTTTCGAGTAGGGAATACTTTTTTAATTTTCATGTTGCGGCTAAAATGGTGACCTTGGAGATCTTGTGATGGTGGTTATAGGAAATAGCAATTTCATATTTTATTTTAAAAGGCTTTTTAAATATTTAATGATCCAGAGGCCTGTGTGGTAAATATGAATCTCCTACCTATAAAGTGAATGAATGAATAAAAGCGAATATAGTTTAATATTTAGAGACCACCCCAAATAAATGCTTCCTTTGCGTTTTAAAATTTGTAAGAGACTTTATATTTGTTGAACTAAACATGCAAACATACCAGATATTTCTTTTATAGTTGGGATATTTTGTTGGGTTTTTATGAAGGGGGAGTGGAGAGTATGTTTTAGATGAGGAATAATTGAAGATTTCTGTTGATAGGCTTTTTGGAACAATAAATAATCTTTCTGACCAATTTAGATTATACTCTCTGACTTGTTAAACAATAGAAAATAGCTACCAAAACAATCTTACACTTTTCAGCTGTGCACACAGTTAATGCTTAATAAGTATTTGTGGGATTTATTTTAGTTCAGCTACTTCTCCTTTCAAAACAATTTTTAAAGTCAATATAATAAGAATCTATTGGTATTTATAAATGATCCCTACTAATACTGAAAATTAAGCTTCTCTTCATCTTTCAACCAGCATTTTCTGCCTTTAGCATTTCTCTCCAGCTTTTGATCCCCCCTATATTAATCATTTTGAAATTTTGAAAGACAGTGGAAGGTATTTATTGCTAGTGTATGTATTAAAATTTTGAGGTCAGTAGATTGAACAGCTCTTCATTGTTTAGGAAAGACTTGTGGCCAGAATAAATGTTGGTGGGTGTAGAGGAGAGGGGAGGGGTGTGGTCAGGAAGCAGTTACTTTGCCCTGTTATCTGCTGTTTTTCTTTATTCTTTTACATTTTAGGACATTTATTTTAGGCACATTTTCTTGCAGATATTCTGCAGTTTGCACAATTCCAGAAGCTTTTCAGTTTTAACCACAAGGCTATGTCAAATTTTTTTGTTTAAGGTTCAACCAAAGGGAGTTGCAGTCTTTGGTTTTTAATACCCAACAGCTGTTTTTAATGTGTCTGAGACCCAAAACACTTTAACCGGAAGGCAGCCTCTCTCTCCTTCACCCCTAACCACACACTTCTGCCTTCTTGCTCTTTAACTCTGTCCTTAGCAGAAAGAGCGTTTGTGTAACTGCCATCCACAGTGATAGGTTGTATCTGAGATGTCAGGGAGCAAGGTGACCATTTGTGTTTGGGCTTAAAGGTGGGAGCAGCCCTGAGGCATCCCAGTGACTGGAATTTGCATTACAAACAACTGCTTGTTTATGGTAGATGCTGCCCTGCGTGCAGGTGTTACCACTAGAAAAACATCTGGGGGTGGGAGAAGGCCCTGACTGCCCCTTCCCTACACAGAATTTCCATTTGTAGTCACCTGCAGGTAATCCGGAGAATACCAGCTAGGGCCACTGGCCCCCACAGAAATGTTTCTGCTGGTAGCTTCTGCTAACAATTCTATATACTTCTCCTCTTTTTTAGACAAACACTGACATATGGTATCATCACACAGCTTTTACTTAGGACCCAAGTACAGTATTACCTACTCAGGAGAACCATCTTCTCCAATCCAGGTTTTTTCCTTCAGAAGGGAAATTTTAATGGGCTAATTATACATCCTTCCAGAATGGGAATTCTTAGAGGTGTGTCTATACCACAAATCCTACAAATGGGTGTCTCACAAGAGTTTTACCTAAGAATTCTTACTCCAGATAAAATGGACCCAGTGAGAAAGGGCCTATAGTGATAATGTAGTGCATTTGGTGTCAGTGTGAGTTCTTGAAGCACCGTGAACCTTGGCTTGTCTTCATAGAGAACGAGAAGAAGACTCAGAAGCCTGTTCCGTATGTCAGAGCAAAGACCCTGGTGGGTGTTTTAAAAGCATACCCCCCAAGCCTTTCTTCCTCCCAGTCTTATTTATGAAAATCTCTGTAGGCCAGTGGTAAAGGTTAATAATAAAAGAGAAAAGTCGTTTATTACCCCCTCTGCCTGTGTGCCCGAATGCTGGGTGAGCAGCAAGCTTGGCTGGCGTTGACACAGAGAGGTCCCACTGGCCTAGCGCTCTGTGGTTATTCATTTTAGGTGTCAGGCTTCCATTTGTCCCTCGCACAACCCAAATGTGTAACACCTTTGAAGAGAAACATCTCGCTTCTCTTCAGCTGCTGGGGAAGGGAAAAGCAGCCAGCTCAGTGCAGGAAACACAAACGCTGCAGCTGGGTCCTGCCAACCGCAGGAGCACCTGGCCGCCACGGTGCTGCGGACTGGCTGCTCGTTTGTTTGTGATCTTCCCAAGGATGGACTTTGAGGTTGGAAAGGAAGGTGTTTGTTCGCATCTTATCTTTCTTCTCTTATTTTCTATCAGACATCGCTATTAAAATGTTTCAGGGGTTCTTTTTGCGTTATTTCGAACAACACTAGTTTGAGTTCTAGTGTGTGATTTTTACCTTAAAAGAATCAACATTTGGATTTCTGATGGACAGACTTATACCTGCTATACCCTTGTCTTAATCCCCCACCCCCATGTTTGTATTTGCTTAGAAACAGCTGAAGTTTGATTTTTGTCATTGCTCACACCTGGAATTAAGGAACTAAGGTGGATATGTCTAAGCAGCAAGTTTACGCTTAAATCACTGTACATCACATTCCTGTGTGGCTTTGAAGATAATCACAGAAATAATAATTAATTCAAGGGTAGAGGAGACTAGGACTTGTATTTTGAGCAAGATTTGTAAGGCAGTGTGTCTTTTCATTTTACTGCGGGGAGCTACTTAATTTAACTTACTGTTAAATTATTTTTAATTTTCTAATCTAAGTTGTATACTTTTTGAAGCTAGGTGTATTAAACTTTCCTCTTTACCTCAAGTGCAGGAGAAGTTAAGTTTTAGAAAGTATGTTCCATCTCAGACGTGAATGTGGATGCCAGAAGAAAACATGGGAAAACCCCTTAGGGTCCTTAGACTCTTCTGTCGGATTCATTCTTCACTGTACTGCCCAAGCTGGGAAAGGATCACAGGAAGAATAATTGGGTGCTCTTGCCATCCCCCCTTCAGATAACTTAGCTATCTTATGCCCACAGCTTGTTTACTCCGGCGTCCTAGGGAGCCACACTGCACGGCCCCTCAGGAGCCGGTGTCTCACTTGCATGGCTAGTACCACAAGAGTGTGATTCTTATTCAGATATATGTGTGTGTGTGTGTTTTAATGGTCTCAGAAATTTCTTGTTTATTCATAAAGACATGAGAACAACCCAGTCTCACTAAAACGAGGCCATTGAGCCAACCTACAGAACATCTTGCTCTTTGAAGCAGCCTCCTCCCTGTACCCATGCTGGTCTTGGACTTGCTCTCATCAAATCCATTATTTTCATCCAGTCTGTCTTGTGGTCAAGGACTCATGTGATTTAACAGGGCAGAGATGGGGCCTCACAAATGGGTCTGTCTGGACTTGAACTTGTAGCCTCACAAGTATTCTCCCATATCAACTGAGAAAGCTTTGCAGCTTTTGAGTCTTTTTTTGGTTTTTGAACTAATCCAGTTAGTTCTTTAGACAGAACCATTTTTGGTTTTGTGACTGACATTTTTTTTAAGCAATTGGATCATTCTGTTCCTTCATACTCCTTTTTTTCCTCATCTATGTATTATAGACGTGATTAGAATTTTATAAAACTGGTTTCCCTTTGATTTCTAGATAAACGTGAATTTAAGAACAAAATATGCCGGCATCGTCTGTGGACCAGCAGAAACATCTGTTTTATTTCTGGGCAGAGTAGAGCTCAGCATTATGTAGGTGCTGCTGTCACGGGACCAAGGTTTTTGAAAAGAGCATATTAATTTAACACTTGCATCTTTAGAGTTATTACTTAAGTGGTTATTTCAAACTGAGCCAGTCCGTGGAAAGCGAATACTGTAACAATCCAGAGACTTAGTACTGCTTTGCACTGTCCTGACAGGTCCTTCCTCATTTGGAAAAGGCAACCATTGGGTCTTATTTAAATAATTTAAAAAAATATGTTTAGATTCATGATCACTTTTTAAATATTAATTGTGATCTTATGAAGTCACAGTGTAGGAACTGTAGACTCTGCTATAAGCTCTTAAGTCCTTTTAGGCAAATAAATGAATCCAATCTCTTAAGATTTAGAGGCATGAAGCCAGAAAATGACCTGAAGTCCAGCAACAAAGACTGGAGGGTGGGGTTTGAATGCACCAGAGAGGAGAGTGAGGAGTTGAACATAGACAGTGAACAGAGATTGCTAACACCAGAGATTTGATAATGTAGGCAATCTAGCCTGGGCAATTTATAGACGAATAGCAGAGGCTGTTCAGAGGATTGTAGTCTCTGTAAAGTCGTATATTTGTGCACAGTACCCACTCTAGCTAAACTTATAAACCTGCTGGAGTTATCTACTTGCTATATGTAGACCATTTACAAAGCTCGCTGAGGAGTGGTGCTAGCCCGCCTTCAGTTTGAAGTGGGAATTTGCAAGGGCATTACAGAGCCAACAGGAGTTTTGATGACTTGTCTCCTTCCTCCCATCTGGCTGAAATAGGACTGGCAGAGATGTGGCATCACAGAAGGTCTAGAAATATATTTTATTTTTGTAGCTAATGTGGGACAAGTAAACTCTAAAAAAACGTTTGATTATGACCATTGTTTCTAGTTATGCCCACAACTAATTTGTCCTAGTAATGTATTGTTGACAGTATGTTCACCTGAAAAAAGAGGTCTGTTGCCACTTGACTGGACATAGAGAAAGGGTGAATGAGGGCTGGTGGAGGGAAGGCTCTGTAATATAGAAGGAGTGCCTCTAGTGTAGCTTTAATGTTCTGTAATCACTGTCAGCTTCTGAGTGAAACAGTTACCAAAACAAAAATGTAAAAGCTGACATACTGTGTGGCAGGTGTGGCTCAGTGGTTGAGCGTCGACCCATGCACCAGGAGGTCGCCGGTTTGATTCCCGGTCAGGGCACATGCCCAGGTTGTGGGCCCAATCCCCAGCGAGGGGGCATGCAGGAGGCGGCCAGTAGATGTTCTCTGTCATCGATGTTTTATCTCTCTCTCCTTCTCCCTTCCTCTCTTTCTATAGTCAATAAAGGAAAACTATTAAAAAAAAAAAAAAAAAAAAGCTGACATACTAAGATATTTTTACAAGTCCCTACATTTTTATTTTGTAGTGAAATCTATCAACTGTTGATGATAGTTGATTATCTGATCAATTGATCCGATAGACTACTGATGAATTATGAGATAGTTATATTTGGCCTAGTACACAATAGGCACTTCAGTGGTTTGCTGAATAAAGAGTGTACTAGAAAGTTTTCATGTAGATTTTTTTGATATTTCCAAAAGATTTCTTTTTGTCTAACCAAATGCCATGTGAAAAGCAAAATCTGAACGTGTCTGCTTCTCAATCCCTAGCATGTTGTGATTTTACTCTTTCTCTGACTTGTTGCATCAATGAAAAGAGCATTAAACCAGTGTCTTTCATGAGGAAGTCGAAGTCGCTCCTTACAGAATGTTAAGTTTCCAGGAAAGAGCGAAAGCAGCCGGCCTCTGAGCTTGCTGCTGGAGTAATAAGGATGGCAGTGGACCCTCCTATGAGAACTGATCATAATAAGTACTTATCTCTTACTGAGGTCCAGAAACCTAATTGAAGAAGAGAAGATGATAGAAATGCTTTTTTTCCGAAGGGTGCTTGAGATGGAAATAGAATAAAAAGAAAACCATCTTCAATTATATTTTAGTATCATATGGTTAATGCTTTTCACTTCAGTTTTATTCTTTCCCAGACAGAAAAGACTTTTTTTTTTTTTCAGTAACACCTGAGATATTCTCCCATATGAAAAAATTCTTTGTGTTCTTTCTAAATGCACATGGCAGTCTCAGTGCTGCCTCTTCCAGGCCAGTGTGTGCTGTAAGTGGATTATATCCCTCTACAGTGGGGAAAGCAACGTTTTTGAGTCCTCATTAGGTGAAGGGAGGCAGTCCCCTGTGATGGTTGAGCCAGGTCCCAAGTCTGTTACTCTTCCCCAGGTGCCTTGAGAAGAAGTTATTTCATCTCTGTCAGCCTTTGTTTCCTCATTTACAAAATGACATATCAATATCTGGCTTGCCTACTTTATATGGCTGATGTGAAATTCAGATAAAGCCTGCAAAAGCACTCAGTTTTCTAGCTAAGGTAGCAAAGCACGAGTCTCAGATGGTATAAGCCAGTGCCTGGTTCCCACCTGCTGGGAATTCTGCAGCCACAAGAGAGGTCTTGGCTGTACCCAGGAAGCAACTGAAAAAGGGAAGAAATTTTTGGTTCTTACTGTGCCACCATGCTGACCTGGAATTTGAATGCTGAATGAGGCCTTACATTAACCTTTAAAAAAATACTTGCATAAATAAAAGTTTTGGGACTTGTCATTACGTCCCTTACAAAGGTGGCTTTCTTCTCTTGGGCTTCTTTTTCTCTCCTAATTGTTAGGAGAGCACCTGATTTTCCTCTTCAGCACCATAGTCTTCTAGTAAGGGAATGAGGTGCCTGAGGGATCATATTTCTGAATTTTATATTTGTTAAGAATATCCCTCTAGTACTTGATATGGAATTGCCAGATAACTCTTAACTCCTTGGATGGGAGTAAGAATATATTTTTTGGTTAGGCTATTTCCCTCTCCCCACCCCCCAATCCTTGAGGAGCTGGGTTTCTTCTCCCCACTGCAAAAGTTGTAGAGAAAGGAGAGCTCTATAATTGTGAATGTAGAGGACAATGGGCAAGTTATTTCTTCCCCTTTGAATTTTCTTTTAACTGCAATCTTTCTAGCTTTCCTGGCATCTGAAAGGATCGGGTCCAAGGGAATAGGTTGGCTGGGCAGCAAAGAGAAATCAGTGCTTTTCTAGCCTCATGGAAAATTCCAGCTTCCATCCTTTGAAGACTTTTCTTCTCTCAGTGAAACCCAATGAATGTTAAATATATTTCAACATGGAGTCAGCTTTCTTGGTGCAGAATTCTTCCATCTTAAACACTATATATTATACCTTATAATAATCGTGACCATACATATCATCTTGGTGCACTAGTTCAGATGACTTAGATAAAGGGAAAAGACACTGTAATCTTATCTCAGGTGTCTTAGACTCTGTCTTGACTTTATACCATTTACATTTTTTTAAAGTCTGAAACAAACCCAAAAGTGCTGAAGTAAAAATATATTTACGGTTGACTGGAGTGGGGTTAACCAGTTAGCTATCCAGAGGTTAGGGAAAGAATTGAGTCTCCCAAACATTGCTTGAATTGGTTTTTGTTCACTTTATATGTATACATTAAAAGCTTTAAATTAAAACTAAAGGTTTTTGAGAGGGAAAACAGTTACCTGTTTTATTTTTTTTTTAAAACTACTACTTTGTGCCAGATACTGTGCTAGGCAGTTTACATGGTTACCTTGTTTAATTTCATCTTAACTGAAAACTGTGGGTGGATGTTGAAATCTCCACGGTAAGACAAGGCCTCATCCTCAGAGACAGCAGTAACCTGCCTCAGTTTGGTAAGTTGTAGAGTCAGTGCCCTTCTTTAAGGTCTAAAAACTTGTTTACTTTAATTGAAAATAATCATATTTGCCTTTCAGAACATAAAACACTTATTAATGAATCATAATTAAAATGTAAAATGAAAATCGATTATTATTTGGATGATTTTGTTGGAAATTTCTTTTCAATAATGCTCAACTATTTTTAATGAAAACATTCATTAAAATTAATATATATTCACTAGAAACATTAGAAAATTCAGATGAGCAACAGGAATACTGAATATTAAATTCCCAGGATCCTACTGTCAGAGATCACTTTTTTTTTTCAATCCTCACCTGAGGATATTTTTCCATGGGTTTTTCAGATAGAGTGGGAGGGAGGGAGAAAGAGAGAGTCAGAGAGAGAGAAAGAGAAACATCGATATGAGAGAGACACATCTATTGGTTGCCTCCCGCAGGACCCCAAACAGGGCCGAGGATCGAACCTGCAACAGAGGTACATGCCCTTGACCGGGAATCGAACCTGAGACTCTTTGGTCCCCGGGTCAACGCTCTAACCACTGATCAAAACTGGCCAGGGCAGAGATGACCACTCTTAAAACTCACTTGTAGCCTTTAGAGCTATTCCTATGCACATACAGAAATATACATAAACATGCACGTTATATGTTAGACATTCATGGCAGTGGGAGCATAATATACCATTTTGTAACTTGCTTTTTCCCTGGCTAATATAATATAATGGTTATCTTTTTTACTCTTCGGTAATGTCATTTTTAATGACTGCCTAATCAGTCTTTGGGTAGATACTCAGATGCCATTGCCTTTTTCCTCTATCTTAGGCAACATTGTAATGAAATACATATTATCTAACTAAATCTCTGCACACACTTTGTTTCTCTGTAGTAAATTGCTAGAAACGGAATTGTAGAGTCAAAGGCAATGTACCTTTTTAAGTTGTGTGAACCCAGCATCGCAATTTAACCTTAAACTCATTTACTTAAAGTCAGTATTTAAAAGTATGTCATTGATTATGTTCAGGTGTGGTTATGGTTGGTGTTCTGCGACTGATAATTTCTATGCCTTCTAGTCAAGACTAAGTCCAGCAGAAGTCAAGATGCTGGACAAGGTGGGGAGCAGAATATCAGCTTGCTTATTAACAAGGCCGGACTGGAGAATGTGGCATGAACCGCGACATGAATTGGGACTTCCTTTGACTTCCCTAAATGGATCACACCCCGCCTCAGCAGAGGCAGTGGTTTACCTGCCAGGGAATTGGAAATGAGAACAAACCCGTGCTTGGGCAAGATAGCCCCCAAAGAGGAAACCAGGAGTCAGTCTGTCCTTGCCCAGTTTCTTCTCTCAATCACCAGAGATGAGTAGGTCTCCCTGGTGGAAAGTGAATGAGGGAGTGGGAGAGAAAAAGGCTACCACAGACGGCCAAGAGAGCAGAAATCCTACTTTGTTGGCCAAGCTGAGGAGGGGAGAAGAGGAGGGTGGTTATCTCCTTGGCCCTAAATGTTGGTCAGCTCCATCAGACTGGGCCAGGGGCCGTGGTGGTCACACACCTGCCTACATATGATGGGAGCCGCAGCGGCACTGCGGTCTGAGCCCGCTCCAGGTCCAGTGCTCTGCCACCGACCAGCTGTGTGTCCTTCAGCCATTTACTTACTCTCCCTGAGCCTTGGTTTCTGCACCTGTAACATAGATTGCCCCCTTTTCTACTTGTAAAAGTACCCTGTGTTATTAGGACGGTTTCTGGAAGGGGGACCAGCTGCAACACAATTTCTGGGGTTCTCCTTTAAAAGGCAGAAGCCTGGGCCCCTGCACAAATGTCCTGAACCAGTAACTGCAGGCAGGTCATGCGTGTGCACTTTTACCAAGTTACTTTATTGATTCTTACCTGAAGTAACGTTGAAGAAACACCAGCTCAGAAGATGCTCAACATTTCACGAGGTTCAGAAAACCTAAGGGACTTACACAAGGTCTCACACCGAGACATCAGTGGAACTTGGGCTCCAAGTCGGGTGCTCTGGTCCCACCCCGAGCTCATTTTCTCTGCACTCAGCTCTGTCCAGCCCCCTCCCTCATCAAGACTGCTGGCCCTCTGTTCACTTCTAGTCAGATCTCAGGAGGTTTCCTCCCTGAGTGTTCTCCCCCACTGACCACAGAATAAAATCCACATTCTTTTTTTTTTTTTATCCTCACCCGAGGACATTTTCCCATTTTTTGTTCAGATAGAGTGGGAGGGAGAGAGAGGAAGAGAGAGAGAGAGAAACATCGACGTGAAAGGGACACATCGAGTGGCTGTCACTTGCATGACCAACCAGGGTCGGGGACAAACTGCAAATGAGGTGCGTGCCCCTAGTGGGAACCAAACCCAGGTCTCTCTGGACCGCAGGCCGACGCCCTAACCGCTGAGCCAAACCGGCCAGGGCAAAATCCACATTCTTTAGCATTATTTTCAAAGCTTTCCACAGTCTGGACCATATACCTTTTAAGACCTGCCTTCTCACTGCCCTACCTGTAGCTTATGATTCAGCTACATTTCCAGACGTGTACCTTAAGCCCTTTCCCAAGTCCCTGGCTCCCTGACATGCCTGGCCAGCACAGCCTCGTTCATCCTTAAAGACCCAGGCAACTGGTGTGTCCGCCAGGAAGTCCTCCTGATTCCACCACCAGGTAAGACTAAGTGTTCTCTCCTGTGGGTTCCCACAGGCCCTTCTTCATTACACTGTTACCATGTCTTATATAATACATGGTGGTTTCTGTGTCTGTATTTCTCACTCGTTGTGAGTTCCTTTAGGATAGGGAGCATGTCGTATTCATCTCTGCTGCCCAGAACCCATTATACTACCCTGCATAGAGCAGGTTACTCCCCAGATGTGTGTGGAGTAAATAGAGGAGACATTTTACAACTTCACTAATACAGGGCAATAACCAGATACCAGTCCATGTTTAAATAAAGACCCTGAAAAAATATATAAACTCACACAAAATCACAAAGCTGACATGAAGCTTAGAAATCATCTGAGCATTCAATATAGAGTCCATGGACTAGACCTTAGCTATTCGTTTTGAGTACTTAGTCCATGCCAGGACCTGTCTAAGCACTTCATGTGTATTAGCTCATTTAATCCTCACAGTAACCTGAGGATATCCCTAATACCCCTACTTTACAGATGAGCCTCAGGCATAAAGAGGGTTGAGAAACTGAGGCAGAGGGCCATAGAAAGGGAACAGACCAGGAATGGAAGGTCAGATGAAGGAGGTACTGTGCTCAGATCACACCCCTGGTGAGCAGTGGCTCCCTGACTGGGGCCCAGGCCTGGCTCCTGCTGCAGGCGCTCTCTGCGGCCTCAGTTTCTGTTGCCATTGCTGCCTCTGGCATACAGGAGGTGCTGGAATTGTCGAATCCAGGAATTTCTCATCGGTAAGGTGTCACTGATTCTCAACTTGCAGGGGTTTTGCGAGTATACAATGAGATAGTATATGACGTTGTAAATTTCTTTAACATAATTTTTGGTAGTAATAGCTGTTGTGCTGGTGGAGAGCATGGAGGCGAAGGTGGCCAGTGAGGTGATGGGGCGGGAGGTGGATAAAACATGGTGACAGTTCCAGCCTGATGGTGGGGGCAGTGTCAGTGGAAATAACGAATCTGGAAAGAGGGGCAAGTTTTAGGACCACCATTTGTGAGTTGGGCTTAAGGATTATCCTGTGTTTTCTCTTTTATGGTAAGAAAACAAAAAATTAACCAATATCTGGAACCAAACATTTTACAATATGGACATCCTTTTGGTCTATGATTTATTTAGGTGCCTCAAAAAAAAAAAAAAAAAAGAAATCACCTAATTTACCTCTGAAGCTCTCTGGATCTTGACCAGAAACCTCTGTATGATTGTGGGAAATAGGACTGCATGATGCCCAGAGGTGAGGAGAGAAATAGTATTAATAATATAGTAGACTATGATATTTAATGAATGTACTTTAATGCATTTTTTAATTAAATACTCACCAGAACACTATGAAGTGAATACTACTTGTCTTTGCATGTTTCCAATAAGGAAACTGAGGCACAGAGAGGTTATTTGATCGCATAGTCCTGGTGTTTAGTAGTGGTAGAATTTGGATTCAAAGCCAAATATCCCTGATTCAGGACCAGTTTCTCCTCGAAAGGATGTTGAGAAGAATCCTTTAGTTAGTGTCAATAAATTACTTTGAGGATTATAAAAGCATCTGTTATGCTTCTGTTTTATTAAACGATGTGGATGGTTCAGCTTTAGTGGTGGCTTAATAACAGGTTCTAAGAATACTTGAAAATTGTCTTCTGGTTCATTCAACACACAGCCATGTAATCGCTCAGTGTGTTCGAAAAAATTCCCGGGAAATATTTGTTCCTTAGGTGTATCAGACACATGTTGATAAAGGTCTGATTTTTATGGGAATTCCATTGCTTACCTCTGCAGGCCCAGTACCCCAAGTCTAACCAAGTAGAGTAGAACCAAATAGCTGTGTGATCAAAGGTTTTGTGAGTCTTGAATTCACTTTGGTAAATGATTTTGCCTCCTTATTCCATGGGAACTGAGCATCAACAGGCAAAAATCTGCCAGAGAGTGTTCTTTGCACAATAAGCAATCACAATGTGGTATGTGCTTGGTTTTTTAGAGCTCTTAGGAGTGACTTTTGTGGTATCATGATGTCACATTAAGTAAGAGAAATTAGTTTAGAATGAACTGGAATTGTGATCACTCCTGGGAAGTTACAACAGTGGGTTTCCTTCAAAAAGCGAAGAACTTTCTTGTTAAGGAGATCTTATTAGGAATAATATTTTCTTCTTTCTCAAAAGGAAATGTCTTTTTTTTTGGTTGGTTTGTTTTTAAAAAGTAATAAATTGTTTAAAAAGTCAGGAGGAAACTCATTATAGAACAGAAAAAAAAGTACCTGTATTTCTATTATTTAGATATAATGGTTTTATTTATATACACACATACTTTCAGATGTTCTTTGTGCTATACTTATAATACAAGCATTTTTATAAATGGGTTCATTAGTGGTTTATTGTAATTTTTTTCATTAAAATACATTGGGTGCTCATCTTTTCATGTGAGTAAATATAGGTCTGTATCATCAGTTGTAATGGCTGGCTTCTAGCCAGTTGTAAGAATATTTAAATTTATTGATTTTATCCTCAATTATGGATGTTAAAGTTTTTTGTTGTTTGTTTTAAATGGAACCCTATTAAATATACATATTTATCTATAGTCGTTTTTTATAGGTTATATAGATTTTTATAGAAATCATCTAATTTTTAATAGATTGATTTAATAGATTATAAGTATGTTTTTACATATTTGTTTGTATTTTACATATTTGTGTTTATGTGAATTGCTTGTTCATCTCTTTCTTGATTTATGAGAACTCTTTATAAATAAAGCATATTAACCATTTTGATCGACTACTCTTGAAATAATAATGGTTCAAAACTCTTCTACACATATGATTATTTTTCTGTTTCTTTGCACCATAATTGAGATCTATCTTCTGGTTATTGTGTAAACAGCTAGCTACTTGTTATAAGAAAATGTTTTTCAGCATTAGCTTGGCTCATTTCTTATATTTTATTTCCGGAGAGAAGATGCTAGTACAGCTTTTTTGGACCCTTGTAGAATGGTGCAGGAATCAGAAAGGATATTTTATTCCATTTCACTAATCAGAAGAAGTTTTCTGTTGTAACCATCTCTGAACTACCCCTAAAGTTTAGGGTTAAACAAGTTTCCTGGTAGGATGAGGACTAACACCAGAGAATGTTTATTTCAGGATCTATTTAATCATTCACCCCATAAATATTCATTAGAGGCACTTATTTTGGAAGTCATTGTGCTGAGCCCCATTGTGGATGTGTGACAATGGAGACAGAGTCCCCACTCTTAAAGGAGCTTATGGTTTAGGAAGGGAGAGCCACTGTGCGGAGACCCACAGCTCAACACTGCGTGAGCAGGAGCACGCCACTAGGGCAGACCCGGGTACAGGCTGGGCAGAGGCCAGCCAGGTCTTCCTGGAGGGGTGCAGCCCATTTCCACAGTTCCACAGGGCTGTTGTTTCTATAATGCACCATTCTTTTTTCACCTGCCTTCAGTTCAATGTGGCCCATTGGAAGTATGGTAGAGAGTGTTTGGTGTACTTGTTTAAAAATGGATGTGTAGATAGCTCTGTTCGGTTGCTTAACAAACACTTTAAAATTTAAAAGGTCATGCATATTAAGCAACCTAAGACAACTGAATAAAAGAACTCGGAACTACTTATAGAGCATTTTATTTTTTTAAATGTATTTGAAAAATAGAGTTAGCTAATATATCCATGATGAAACATTTTAAATGAACAAATTTATTAACACTGGTGCCAAGTGAACTGGTGGTTGGTAAGAATGAAGGCAAGGAGTTAGACCCGCCTCTGTTTTATGCTGTTGGTACTGCGTCACTGTTTCATTAACACAACTACCAGAAACCTTGACTTGTAATAGGCATTTACTCTGTGTACCCTGTAACCACATTTTAAATAGCCTTGAAGTACTCAGAGTTGACTGCCATTAGAATTAGGTACACAGAATCTCATGGAGGTAGGTAAGTTTCCATTTGTTTACATGGTGTAGTGGCGGAGAACACACGCCCTGGCTCTTGACTATCTGAGCCCAAATTCAGGATCAGCCACTTGCTAGGTGGCTACTGAAAAATTACTTTTACCTTTCTGTTTCTGTTTCTTGACTCACAGTTTGAAAATTTTTGTGATAGTTGGAAACACAGCAGGAAATGACTGCTTTGAAAATCACGTGGCTTACTTACCATATATAGGAAATATTTGGTCAATATCCACGGCAGGGATCACCGCCTGCTAGGGATGAGGTGCCAAGATACATTGTGAGTTGCAGGCCTGAGGATGTTTGCTTTCATGTCTTACGTACCATTTATCAAATAATTCTAAGATACAAGCAAAGTTAAATAAAGCAAGATCATATGAACTAGATTTTTATGAGGGTTTCTTATGTAGCTAATTGGAGAAATTAGTCAGAGATTAAGTTTTCCAAAAAGGAATGTTTCCTCCCAAGATGGCTGGTTATCAGGAAAGAACAGAAGTCTCTGTGTAGTTGCAAGAGAAATGTGACACTTGACCCGCAAATGAGAACACAGCTCATAATTCAGGGACATCTCAGATGCTTATATTTTGTTTATTATTTTAATAGTTTCTGTGTGAATTCAATAATGTGTATGCAATGTGAAGTTTGAAAATACTTGGCTACCTGAAGAAAAGCACATTTTAAAAGGTTTTTCATTTTTATTTATTGTTTTAACTTTATTGTTGAGAGTATTACAGATGTCTCCCCTTTTTCCCCCCATTGCCCCCCTCCACCCAGTTCCTGCCCCACCCCAGGCCTTCACTACCCTGTAATCTTTGTCCATTGGTTATGAATGTATGCATATAAATTCTTTGGTTTATCTCTTCCCACCCCCCTTCCCTCTGAGATTCATCAGTCTGTTCCATTTCCATGCCTCTGGTTCTATTTTATTCATCAGTTTATTTTGTTCATTAGATTCCACATATAAGTGAGATCATGTGATATTCATCTTTCTCTGACTGGTTTATTTCACTTAGCATAATTTATTTTTAAGTTCTATACTTGCTAATTTAATGGTGGGGAGAAAAGACTGATAGGGAGTTAGGCAACTCATTCACTAGCCATGTGTCTGACCAAGTCCCTAACTTCTTTAGGCTCAGTTTTCTCATCTCTGAGTTGGAATGGGGCCAGGGGTGGGGTGGGGGTGACATTTGCTGATCTCCCAGTGCTGCAAGCATCTGAATTGACCTCAGTGTTTTGGCAAAGGAGGTTTTTCTGCCCTAGGAGTAAACGAGGTAGAACATTGACCCACTACTGCTTTTCCTGTTCTGGGAGGGCATCTTGTGCATTAGTAACTTTCTGGGGGCCCCAGAAGGCAGACTTACACCAGGGAAGATCTGGCCGTCTGCCTTGAATAGCTCCCCTCACTATAAAGGTCTGTCTTCAGAGGACCGCCCCACCTCTATTTTCTTTTCTTCTCTTCTCACACCCTGGTCTAGTCCTAGAATTCCTTGTCCACAGGCCTGATCCAGATGCTGCATTTTCATGAGTAAACATTTTGTTGTTTTTAAAGTCACAAGGTAGCTCCCTGGACAAGGGTTAAACTGCACAGTAGTTACACTCAGGGAAATCACATCCAAGAGGGTTAGTCTGTTTTGGGAGGAAGGAAAATCAAAATCAATGGATGACTTCAGATATATAAATCAGTAGTAGAGAGGGTTTTTTTGTTTTGTTTTTGTTTTTTACTTCAGGTCCCTATCAGTTAAAAATTTTGACCATTATATAGTTATTTATGAATTATATGCCTGAATGACATAATTACCTAATAACTCAGATCCCAGTATACACTTAGGGCCATGTGTACGGTCACTGATGGAAGCTGCAAATCCTTATTTCAAGTAAAATGGATAATTTCTAATTTTGGTCAGCTCCTTGTCAGATCTCATGATAGATTTTAGCTCGGATGCAAGCTCTTCCAGAGTTGGTATTAGAGGTAGGCTAATGGGTAGCTTTGCCGTTTTCTTGATGTTTGCTTGTGTTTGCATTATTAGTATTTTCTCCAATCCACTTGGCATTCTTGCCTGTCTGACATACAGAGCAAGTGGGGGCCCCGGCAATGATGTATATTAAGTATTCTTGTAAAGCTTAAAGTTTTTAATATAAAAATATATTTTGACATTATAGTGTTTCCTTCCTGCACCCCAGCGGATGACGCTGGATACTTTTTGTGTAGTACGTTATAACCCACTGCTGCAGACTGACGGGGAAAGGAAAGGGGAACTGGATTTCTGTTTGTTCAGTGAAATGCTTCTGACAGTCTGGCTGCTGTCTCACGTGCAGGATTTTTATGAGCCCAGCGGCTTGTATAGCACTCATGAAAATACTTCTCTTTTCTGGTGGTTTTGTCGGCCCTTTGCCGTGTCGGTGGCTTGCAGATTGCTGGGAATCACCTGGGTTTGCACGTACCAGGCTGTGGGCTGAACGTGGATGTGGCCCTGGAATGGCCCAGCTCAGTTACATCGTTTGAGATTGTGCTTCACGCTGACCTCGTGGTTTCTCCTGCTCACCCCCCTGTGGCCCTGCCCTCCAGCAGCCGTGTGGGGATCCTGCTGCCTTCCCTCCCCTAGATTAGACGGTCTGTGCCGAGGGTGTTGGCTGTTTTAAACCCAAAAGGTCGTAATGAGTGTGCAAGTGCTGAAATCGCTTGAAAAGAGAGCCCTGTGCTGCCCGAGACAGTTCTCTGTCCTTCATGAGCAAGTTGAAAACTGGGCACTGTCCAAATCTTGACACAGTCTCGGGGCTCTTGATGGCACAACTCCTTGCTAGTCTTCAGTGGGACCTGCCTGATGAGAAGCCGGTCGTTGGACTCGGAGGCCAGTTTGAGGTCATCTCTTGGTATAAGACTGTTTCCGTCACGCAGGTCTGGGACCAGCTTTGTTCTTCGCTGAAGGAAAATCCAAAGGAAACGGGCTTAGACGGTTGAAAGAATTTAGGTTGGGAGAATTACTTCCGAGGGAGGGATTAATAAACACTGGGGTGGTTTATCAGAGGAAAGCATGGAACCTGATTATTTAAAGGTTTTGAGAGTAAATGTTTATTTGTATGAAGCGATTTAAATGCCTCACCTGGAGGGATCCCAGACCCTGGGCTGTGCCTATTTGTTCGTCCCATTCCTCACCCAGCTTGCCTCTCCCACTCTTCACCTCTGAGGCAGTTTTATTTTCTTTTTAGTAAGCAGCATACAGACCCTCCAGGTCCTCCAAGAGATTCTATTCCTTCCTGAAGGGAAAAATAAATAGGCCAGCATACAGATTATGCTACATAACGAGTCTCCCGTGTATCAGTACAGTGTCGTCACCTCATTTCTCAATTATGGCAGTTTTTGCTGAGGGGCAGTCTTAGGAGTGCGTGGAGCCCAAGGCCCCAGAGGCTGCTGAGAATCCGTGAGCTTCAGCCTGGCTCTGCTCGGCCGCCTGGTGTCTCAAGGTGGGTGACTGAGCACACCTCATGTGCTGTTCAGGTGACTCACATTCCAGTTTCTCTGAGGGGAGGGCCTTGAAGAATGTTGGACTCATTGGAAAGAGTCTGGGAAAAGTCCAACTTGTGCTTGTGAGCAGGGGGCCTGGGTTCACTTAGCCTGAATTGACTTCTGCTCAGGTATGAGTGAGAAGCCTGGGATGTTGCCAGTAGCTATTTTGCTTGTTACTTTGGTGGAGAAGGCCAATGATAGAATCATAAAAGAAGTGGTTTTTGCCCGATAATCTGAAGAAGTTGGGGCCTTGGGATGTAGCAAATGTGATAAGCTTACTAGGAATGGAACCTAGAGAAAAATAATTTGATAACTGGAACTTATTTCTGGCATTTTCGGAAAATGGGAAAATTAAGGAAAGAGAGCTTTTTTTTTTTTTTTTTTTTTTTTTTTTTAATTTCCTCAAGAGAAAAAGATCTAGGCTTTGAAATGTTGTAATTCATATTTTCTTGCAGAAATTTGTTGTTGCCATTCTGAATTCATGTAGTTTGCATGCCTTCCTCCAAAACAAACAAAAAACAAACTCCAAATAGCACAAACATTAAAACAAACCTAGTAAACTGAGGTAGACAGGCTGTTAAAAGAAAGAGTTTTCTAGTTCAGCCCAGTTTCAGACAATTTTTCAAAGAAAATTTATAGTTGGGTACCTTACAACCAGGCCCGTTGATTCAAAATCCTATCAGACAGACAAAGACAGCTTTTGTTCACCAATTACTTGGTGCTTCAGAACTAAGAGATTTTGTACAGAATGAAAAGACACAAGTTATTTTATAGTCATTTCTTCGATGTCATTAAGTTTCAGAACTTCGTAGTCTTGGAAAAGTAAAAGAATGATGGTTCATTGACAGATATCTACATAAACAATATTAAATCTTTGCAAAAATTTAAAGGCTTTACTAAATGAGATGCATTCAATTTTGTAAATTCTTTAAAAATTCTTCTGCTTTCCCACTCTCTCCTAAAGCCTGGTCATTTATTACATTTGGAGTTTCTGTATAAAGCTACATAATAATTGGGGCAGACATTTCAAAAATAGCAATTTAAAGTTTGGGAATTGGAATATCAGGGGCTTTTGTGCTAGCTAGGGAGTGGAGATTACTGGATGTACATAGCACTATATGTCACTCTAAGGATGTGGTGTAATGATTTATGGCTGACCTGCTTGTTTTCTATGTTGATTTTAAATGCAGTAATGGATTATTTGCACAATGTGCTTAATAATAGTGACCAAGATGCCTTAAATTTTTTTTTTTAATCAGAAATACCTTCACTCTTTTTTGCTATTTTAATAAAGAGTAGGGTGCTGGTACTGATTATTGCATCCGTAAGAATTTTTCTGCCTTGTTTGGTGGCCTCAGGTTTCCAGTCGAGTGTCAAGGTGTAACTGTGGCACACAGTTAGTGTCTGCTTATCTGGAGCCAGAATTGAAGACCTCCTTTGACTTTTCTGTTCTTTTTCTCCTGTTAATAAAGAATCATGCACTTACAGTTTCTGAAATAACCTGTGATTTATTACAAATGCAAATTTCAGCTTCACTTAATTGATTGGAAAGGGAGCAGGTGAGGGGGTGGGGCTGTTCCCCAGCAGCTGTGCTGGTTCACCTTGCATCAGGTGTCAGCAGTCCTCAGATTGGATGAATGCATGTTAGAGTCCCTTTCCCAATTGGAATCACTTACCCCATCGTTTTCATTTTACCCTCTAGGCTTGAAAAAGTGTGTCTTTAGCCATCAGTTCATTTTGTGTGGTCTGAGTTATAAAAATGCCCCTGCCGGTTTTTCCATAAGAAAAACATGTTTTTCATTTGTGGAAACTTATATAATTTTTTTTTTTTTTTTTTGCTGGCTTTCTTTTGTGCTGCTTTAAATTAAAAGCAAATGTACTTCCCTCCCCTTCATTCTTGCTTCCCCACCCCCATCTTTGCATGTTCCAATTACAGAGTTGTGAAAATAAGTCATCTTTCGGCTTTTGTTACTTTAAAACAGCTATCGGTGATGTCAGAGTCAATACTAAAAGCATTAAGAATGCTGGCAGAATGTAATGCAGCTGCAATCCAACATGATGCTGGAAATGGGGTTGAGAGCATAAAGGCTTTCCATATTCCCAGGGCGCACAACTGCTTGCGGCCTTGGCTTTGATCTCTTCAAAGGCTGCTGCCTCCTCCTAGATGGAGAGACTTGGCTGCCACTCGCTTGCATTGAAAAAAGGCAGAGGTCTCTATTCAGGCAGAAATCAATCACTGTGCAGAAACAATTATGTGTAATTCAACCATCATGAAAACAGGACAAGATTACGGGTTTGTTACCTGAGTGACTGTGTGGAGACGGGGAGCAGAGAACACTGGAGTCCTGCTGACATGCCACATCTCGATGACAATTATAGACATATGAATGATGTGGCGGGCGGGGGAGTCACGATGACAAATGCTGGTCATGCTGTCCAGCAGAGCAGAAAATGAGGTTACAATTGGGAGATAATGTTTGCATATGTAACCATATTTCAGCAAGCTGAACAACTTCAGGGAACAGACCCTCAAAAACTCTCGTGGGTATTTGCGTGTACGCACACTAGCACATGAATGTGATATTAGCGGAGTTGAGGCACAAATCGTCCTAATAATTTGATAATTATACTGGAAGAGAGAAAGACAGAGAAGTTAGGGTTATTACATTTGCTAATTTGGAGTATATACTCCTGACATCAAACTCTGAAAACACAACTGAGTTTCTAACCTGTGTATGTGAGTCTGTGAACAACTTCTGGTTCAAGAGTGACATTTTTGATTTGGGTTTGTTAATCAGCCTCAAAAAAGCAGTGTGTTTTCCCCTTTATTTAAGGCCTTTGGGGAAATGGTTTTGTCAGTCATACCATCTTCCCTTGTTTTCAGTGTTATTTTTCTGAAGCAACCTTCTGAAATGTGTTGAAGTTTCCTTTCATTGTGAGGAAAAGCAGGGCCTTTTTTTTTCTAGGTAGGAAGTAACTTTCTGCTTTAAGTAGAAGTATATTTAATCTCAGAGCCCTGGCACGCAAAGCTGTCGAGGCATTTATTTTTATTTTAACTTGCTCTTGTCACCTAACAAAGGCGTAGGAGTAACCTTGCACTTTGCCGGCTAGCCCCAGGAAGGCTTGGGGGGTGAGGGGGAGGCAAAATAAGATGAAAACCTAGATGGCTGATTATAAAATGGTATTGCTGCCGCTCA
Source organism: Tadarida brasiliensis (assembly GCA_030848825.1). NCBI lineage: Eukaryota > Metazoa > Chordata > Mammalia > Chiroptera > Molossidae > Tadarida > Tadarida brasiliensis. Next base: position 81,246,458 of record CM061257.1, on the reverse strand, counting down.
GCTTGCTACCCAGGCCCGGGTGTACCTTTTATGCTGCTCCAGCTTAGACATCAGAGGCGTGAGAGCTGCTTTGAGTTACAGATCTTCAAACAATAAGTCAAAACAAAAAAATCAATCCCCTCCGGTCCCTGGGTGCAGTTATCGAAAGATAAAAGAGAAAAATAAAGTTATGCTAAAGCAGATAGAGGAAAGGAGCCGATATGCCAAGGAAACTGGGAAGACAAGTGCAGAGTTGAAGTAGGCCTCGTGTGGGCCAACATCAATGCATTTTTATCTTATCAAAAAGTTTTAGGGTTGCCAGTTCTCTCCAGACTGGATCCAGTCTGCTCCAGGGCTGCCTGGAGCATTGGCGTCAATAAAGTTGCTCCTCCCCCCACCGCCACACCCCCACCCCCTTAAACATAACCACATAGGAATTAGATTGCATTTCACTCAAGGTATAAAACTTGCCACAGACTTCAACACAAATTAGGGGTTTCAATAATCCCTTGATATTTTGAATATAAATTGAGGGGAGTTTTTTTATGTTTATTGAAAGCTGTAGATTTACATGAAAAGTGAGGCAAATCTCTATAGTGTGTGTGCTTTCTTCAAGCCAAATTTCTAAGGAGAGCTGGAAAGCCCCCATGAATTCTTTTGAGGTAAGAAATCTGTGTTTTTCCTCTGTGTGGGTAATGTCAGATATTTTTGGAGATTAACTCTAAGTATCTATCTGAAGCATTTTGGCCAGCATTTTGCTAGATGAGCCAGTATGTATTTTTGTGAATCCAAGTTACAATGGAGGAAAAAAAAAAACCAAGAAGGCTTACATTTTTAGATATTCTTACAGAAGAGTGGACCTGTTGCTCCCTAATCGTGTAGCTGTAAACATTTCTGAGCTTGTCCAAGATGAGTTCCCTCCCTAGCCTTCCTGCCAGCCTTCCATGGAATGGCAGTACGCATCTCACTCTCCCCTTCCCCTGGCTCCTCTTCCGGCTCCTCTCTCCACAGAGGAGGGTACCTGACCCTCCGTCTGGAGCCAGCTCTGGGTCCATCTCCCTGACCACTGGGGAGCCCCGCCTGCCCCTTGCCGGGTAATCAGCGTCTAGATTTTAAGGGAGAAAAGGAGAGTTTGCCTAGATCGTTGGAACTGGATGGCCTTCTATTTAAAGAAACATGTTCTATATATAAACTATAGTTAGTCATTTGAGTAAAACCATCATAGCTTTCATTTGCCTAGTTCAGATGACTCACTGTTTTGAAAATTAAATAAACTCAAATGGAAAACAACCACACACGGCGGGTTGCAACTCAACGTTTATGTCCTAGTCTCGAGTTAATGAGCAGAAAAGTGGCAGAGCCGTTTCCAAACACCTAAGGCTTCGATGTTTTCTTCGGAACCATTCACGAATATACTTGATTATAAACATTGAGGCTTAGAGTATGGGCTGTAGGCCCTTCGAGAAGAAGTGGAGTGCAGATTCCTTGTCCTTTCTTATCGCGAAGCTGTGGTAGAGAACTGCGGTCTGTATTTTTAGGCCTTTGTCCTCTGACTCTCCTTCAGGCTGGGTTCAGCTAACATTTTCACTCCCGTCTCTCCCTGCCATTTCCTATCCTTAATCCCATCTTGTCATCCTTCCAGGCTACTTGGAGGATGTTGTTCTAAGTGGCTTCAAGATCACATGTAAGGAAGGAAAGGAGGCAGAGGAAGAAACTGGGGCAGGGTGGTGTATGCCACCCTTCGGTACCATGCTCCAGCAAGCTCTGTTCAGGCCCCGGTGGAAGAACCTGTGAATTCCTGACATCCCTGCCCTGAGTTCTGATCCCTCTCACTCTGGTGCAGGCCATGGCAGCTCCGGCTGTTGGTCTGTTGGTTGGGAAGGGGGTGGGGTGGGTGGGCGCTGCCCTCCATAGTCGATGGCTGTCCTCAACTCCAAATAAACTTCTGTGCTAAGTAAAAACATTCTTCAAAATAGACCCTTTAATCCCTTCTTCCAACCAGATTGGTGTTCCCAAGCGCCTGTTCTGTAGACATGTCTACGCTAGGTAAACTGTCAGGTGTATTCACCTGTGTGTGAGTTTGTGTACATGTTTAAAGCTCGAGAATCAGATTGCCTGTACGTGACTCCGAATCCGAGCTCCACCATGTGGTGGCTGTGTGACATTAAGCAAGTTACTTATGTATTTTAATCCTCTATTTCCTTATCTGTATAATGGGCGTCATAGAAGTAGCCACCCATGGGCTTTGTGTGAAGGCAGTGCAAATGCGAAGCACGCTTGACATTTAGGTGCTAATAAATATTAGCCATTATTGTTGTTAGGAAAGAACATGTCTTCTGCATTCAATTAAAACATTATTTGCATGTTGTAACTAATTTTTTGAGATGTACTATCTTCTCTACTTATGCATTTTTGATATTTTGTTCCCAGAGTAGAGCCCAGGCTATTGAGGGAAGTGTTGAGTCCAACCTGTCTTAGCTAAGCCTGAATTTCTGTCGAAGGTGCAGAAATAGGAGGCTTTGTTGTGGTGGTCCTAAAGGTGGTATAATCATGGGAGAAAATAGATGGTTAGTAATTCTTTAAACTCTTAGGTTTCAGTAACTTGGAATTTAGGGAAAAACCATCATTCACATTTTTTTCTAGCCTTTAATGTTCTAAAGAAAATAGCTTATCTCTTTCACAGGAAAAACAAACTTTAATTACATCGATGTTATATTTAGGCATTTTACATGTAGTTGGCTGTATTCCATAGGACAGTATTAAGTGCTTATTACAGAGTACATGCATATGTAATTGACTAATATTCGGAATGATAACAGGGAAAGCCACATTTGAAATATTTTGAGTCAAATTAAATATGGGTTATGCATATAAAATTTATAATCAGCAATGTGGTGGATAAAACAAGGTTCAGGTTACAGGATTTTTACAGTCCTACAGGATAAAAGACTCTGGGCAGCAAGTTGCTGGTGTCCGTCCTCCCCGCGGTCAGGCTGCTCCTGGGCCCACAGCAGTCAGGGCCTGCCTGCGTCCTTCTGTCCTCGGGGCCTTGAGGGCGGTGCTCTCTCATCCAAACTCCGAATTGAAATCTGAGTTGCAGTGTGAAGAGAAGTTTATGATATTTAAAACGTCACTTGGACCTTCTGTTTTAAAAGGAACTCTCTAACTTTGATGATTCTGTTTTTGTAAAAAATTTTGAAAGTAACTTAATAATTTTGCTCCCTTTAGCTTCAAAATTCTGTAATTTGAAGAATATTTATTCGGAGAGGGGCTTTAAAATACATTTTAATTAATATTAATGAATATCAGTTTTTAAGTATTTAAAATAAAAATACTGACTTTATGACAAGTCAAAAGGAACTTATTCTGAGTTAAATAGCTTCATTCTTAGCAGAAATGACTAGACACCTCTTAAATTTCCCTCCCCCCAGCTTTATTGAGGTATAACTGACAAATAAAAATTGTATGTATTTAAGGTGTACAATGTGGTGTTTTGGGCAACCTCAGAATTTTAAAGGAATACTCAGAGCTCTTGTAACTGTGGAATTTTCATTGACTACATACCTATATAATCTCTTCATAAAAAAGTTTGGACAATATCTCCCAGTCTACTCTCGGCTATTTGGAGTCAGAACATTATTTCAAAAATCTTACATGTGTAGCAGGGTAAATAATCACAAACATTTATGCTTTTGAAAGAAAATACAAATCTTATTGGAGGGCACATGACCCTAAACGGTTTAGTTTGACTCTTCAGGTACTCTGAGAATTTACTGTCATGCTTTATAAGACATGTAAATCGTGACTAGCTCTGAAGTTGTGAGAGTCCTAACCGGCAGCTTTTTGGCATTTGATCCTAAGTATTGCTGAGCTTTCCAGATTTGAGGAGGGTATCCAAACCTGGAATGTTAGTATGTGGCATAACTCTGTAAATTTAAAAGGGGGGCGGGAAGGGATTTTAAGGAGATGTGCACTATTTCATTGGAAGTAGTATTTGAAATGGCAATTTAGCATACATGTGTTTCTATAAACATCAACCCTTTGATTTTAGAATATTTAGTTGAATCGCCAGTGCAACTAAAGTATTGAAGGTGTGGGGGAATATTTATAGTAGAAGGACAAAGCAGAAAGGGTAGAAAGATGTAAATTTTATAAAGTGCTAAACCAACACCACATGGCAGTTTGAAAGGTAAGAGTTCTTTGTCGAACTCGCAGTGTGCTGTGCATCTTAGAAAAGATGCCCTGTGTTTTATAATGGTCAAGTTTTTCACATGACCATCTCCCGGGAATTATTTTGCATTTAAGTTCAGAGGTTTTTTCCCCTTCTCTTGTCTACCACATTATGCGTTGTGTTTCTACCTGAATTTCAACTCCACATCATCACCTTTCTGTGAGAGGTTACCCTGCCTCCAGATAAAAGGAGACCAGTTTTTGTTCAGTTGGCCTGTTTGCCCAATAATTTTGTGACTTTTTCTTTATGGATGGGTAAGGGAGAAGTCAGCCTAAGGAATTTTAAAAGGATGTATTTAATCACACAAGCTGTTTGATGTGCATTTGGGTGGGGTGTGGGGGGAGGGGTATATGTGTGATGAAGCCAAAAAGAAGAGATTCCTTGGAGCCTCCGCCAATGGGGTGAGTGGGAGGAGGGCAGAAGGAATTGCAGGCTCCAGTGGGTTAGCCTCTGAAGGATTCAGAGTGGATAATTACCTACCCCATAGGGCTTGAGGAGTGCTACATGTCTCTGCTTGCCTAAAAATCTCTCCCCTGCTGGCAGTCTATTGAAATGTCACTCAGCCGGCCTACTTGCTCCCAGTTCCCACTGTTAGAGGTTCTGAATGGATGGAGCCATTGTTGCCCCAGAACAGAACCTCAGGAAAGGGAGGGGCCTGAGAGGTGGGCTGGCAGATCATCTGGCTGGTAGGCACAGCAACATCTCTCCCCAGCGGAGGCCAACCCTGGCAGGAATACCTGCCTCACCTCTCCTCTCCCACCATCCCCCACCCCCAGGAGGGACCCCTGCATTTCAGGGCCATCACTGACAAGAAATGGAATCCCTCTCTCATGTGTATTTGAGACTGCTGTCACTTGCTTTCCTCCCACCCTTTTTCACTCTTGCAGACTAAACAGACAGTGTTAGTTCTTCCAAGCCTCTGGTTTTGGACTTGGGCTGTTCTGTACCCCTCCTCATTACATGCTTTGTTTTGGTTCAATAAAGGTTTGAGGTTTGAACTACTCGGTACTTCAGATTGGGTCTGACCACCACAGCACTGGGCTGGTCGGAGGCATCCCTCATTCTGGGCATGCAAGGTTTATTCGTGTAGCCAGAGGATTTCGTTTTCATCACCTCTTGATACCTGGGCTCAACGTTAATTTTAGGCAGCCTGCAACTTCTATCTTCCTGCAACATGTAGGGGTATAGACCCATGAACTTGTGAAGGTTTTACACTAATCCAGATTAAATTGCCCTTCTCAATGTCACTTGGTCATTCTTACCCATGTGGTTCATTTGGATCCAGCGATACAGTGTTTTTAATTCTTCCCCATTTCTTGTCTTGTTGCATTTTGAAAGGCAGGCATCTTCATCCTTTTTAAAGTCATTGATTAAAATGTGTGTGGAGGCCAGGCTAAGAACAGACTCACTGAGCCATTTGTCAGTACCTTGGGGTATGTGGGACGGACCCTGCTGCATGGACTCTGGGATCAGATGAGAACCCTGGTTTTGCCTGCGGCTTGCTGTGTGACTTTAAGCAGTTAACTTCTCAAGGTGTTACTTTTCTCATGTAAGAAATAATGACACCTCCTGCTTCACAGAGCAGTTGGTGAGGACTGGGGATCAGGCATGTGCATCGCCAGACACAGTGCCTAGCCCATAGCAGTGGCCAACAAGGATCAGTTCTCTTTTGTCTGTGTTTTGGAATCACAGAGAGGAAGTGTCATTCTTCACCCATGTCTTGGATTAATTAAATCGCTGTCTCCCCATCAGCTTCCCAAGTCTCCTTTCTGAGCCCGAGTGCCACTTCTTTGGGACTGCTCCTCCCGTGCTCTTCCAGTTTGCAGTTTGAACTTTGAAGGATGAAATAAGGCTGCTTTGGATGAGTAGTTGACCTTTCTCCGAGTCCTCTTTCATTCTACTGGGTTGCTTTATCAGTTGATAATTTAGAAGAATGGTGACACGTGGGAAGAGGCGTAGCGGGGGAGGGGTGTGATGGCTGTCCTCAGAGAGCTGAAGGGCTGCCAGTGTGGAAAAGGAAGTAGCCTGACTCTGTAGAATCAGAGAGGACAAAATCATACAGGTCCACAATCCTTTACTCATAAACTTGGAATTGAAAAATATCTGAACATTGAGGGTTTTGTTTTTTTTTGTTGTAAATTTGGTGGCAGAATCTGACCCTAATTAATGTGAAGTTGTTTAAGGTCTTTATTACACCAAGTGTGAATATGTATATGCCTCGTTGCAAAACTAACTGTGTTTGATTGTAGACTACTGCCTTGGACCCAACTGAGGGCAATGCATAATATACAGTATGTGTGCCAAAATACTACTTTTCCCTTAAAAATATTACTTTCCTAAAATCTGAAAAATTAATTTATGAAACATATGGTCCCAAGGGCTTCAGGTAAGGGATCGTTGGCCTAGACCAATGGATAAGTAGAAGTCCTGGAAAGACAAATACCAGCCTAGTGTAAGGAAGACTTGCACATACTTCACAGTAAAGTGAGATTATTTTCCAGCATGATGACATTTCAAACACCGAGTTCACTCTTGGTCGGGGTAGGGACGTGCTGTGTAACCATCTCTTAAGGATGTTGTCAAAAGCCTTTATTGAGTAGGAGACTGGACCTCTAGAGTCTTTTCCAACCCCGCATTTCTTAACGTAAAAGACAGTTTGTTTAGACTTAGGTGGATGAGCTCCAGTGGAGGTTTCTCCAGGAGAATAAGCCCTAGCCCATTTCAGGAATTAATTAGGACATAAACTAAACATGGGGTGCCATGCCAGACAGTGCTGCACCTAATGCCAGAGGAGCCTGTAATTGCTTTACATTGATTATTTATGTCTCGTGATTACATAGAAGGCTGGAGTCATTGTAACGTTTAGATTCTAGAGAAAGGTTGTATGATAAACTTGTTTCATGAGGTTGCTCTAACTCCCAGGTTCTCAGAGTGTGGTCCCTGGATCAGTAACATCAGCATCACCTGAGAAGTCTTAGCGCTTCTCATATCTACTCCCATCCTAAGTCCACTGAGAACTCTGTGGGTGAGGTCCAGAAACCTGTTTTTTATTAAGCCCTCCAGGTGATTCTGATGCATGCTTATTCAGTAACCATTATTGAGTACTTTTCATCAAGAAAACACCTGGAGGGGTCCATGATGCCTGCCCTCCAGGCCTGAAAGCATGGTTGTGAGATGGGCCCTGGTTGCTCTGTGCCAAGGTACTATTTTGAAAAGGCTGTAAATGGAACTCAAAATGCAGGAGAATTGGGGAGGAGTAAGGATTCTAACTGGGACCATGGGAAAGGCTATTGGGAAGTGTGTGCTTTAAGACACGGGTAAGACTTTGTAGGTACAGAATGGGATAGCATGCCTGGCCCAGGGGAAAGGACAGTTAACCTCTCCATTGGGGACTCGGTGGTCTCTAGAATGTCAGTGCCATAGAGCACTAATGAGGGCGAGATCTAAGACAACACTGCTGGTGGGCGACTGGAGTACATATTTAACATACTTCAGATATGAAAACAATTCTTTTTGGACCCAAATGCGTTACCTTATTTCATCTTGCTTGAGTAGACACGTCAGTCTAGCCTTGTAATGTTTTGGATTTCCGAATCTGTTATCTCATTGCCTAATTAGGTCCTTATTCAAGTCATCAAAAAAACTTTGAACTTGCATTTGAAATTTCCCTCCTGTCTGACCCAAATCCAAACCTCAGTTCAGTGTACTTGCTGAACTAGAAAGAAATAACCCTGAGTTGTGTGTGTGGTTTGTAAACACAGTCTTATTGTTCTATCGTTGTACCTTATACAACATACTCCTCACTTTTTCTTACTGGGAATTTTTTACATTTTAAGCTTTTTATTCAAGATAAGGTTTATGTTATATGGCAAGTTGCATAAGAGCAGGATTTTGTCTGATTTTCAGTCTGCCAGAAATTTTAAAAATTTATTTATGTTCCCAAAGGGACTATGCCTCACAGAAGCATAACTGTCACTAGTGGCACATAGTGGCTTGTGCCAGAATACCACCCCAAACCAAGGCTCGTGGGTTGGTCATGGTGACCTCTTTAGACCACTTAGGCAATTTATGGAGACTTGACTTTGATGCTCTTGCTGAGAGTTCACAGTGTTTCCAAATGTCTTTCTTTGGACTAAAATTGTCTAATGATTCATGGAAGCGTGTTTTTGAAAGAGCCTCTTGCATAATTGTGTCGGCATTGCCTTGGGTACTTTTGAGTGGTTTAAATTAGAGAGAACTATTTCTACATAGTACCACCACCACCATGTAATAGCTTACTATTGTTTAAGACAAAAATAAAAAATAAATGTACACCTTACCAATTTTCTTTCTTCATTGGTTAGGGACAAGCCTAAGTTCCAGGAAGCCATTTGGGGAGAGTGAGGAAGGAAACATATTGTTTTTGCTTTATAGCAAATTAACTGGAGAGCCTTTTGATGAACTGCAAACAGTTACTAATCATAGCTGATAACACAGCATCATAGGGCTGTGTATTCTGGTGCCTTTAAGGGTCTCATCAACATGCGGGTAGATATCTGTGGAGCTCTTAATCACTGCTTTTAAAGAGAATCATATAATCAGTCTTAGTAATTGGTTCTGGTCACCTGTGTGACAGACTATTTTTTTTTTTTAACCTAAATTCCAGCTGCTCCAAAAGTCCTTGTATAAAGGGAGAAATATGAAAGACTATTTTAACTCATCCTTAAATTCAAAGGGAAGTGTATGAAATACTGTTTTTCTGTAAATGATCATTGGGGCTGATGATGTTAATGGAAGAAAAGAAATGAGAAATGGATCACTATTGAATACCTTGGTGACTGTTCAGTCTGTAAATAGCATTGCTGCCCATAACGTGGCCTAAGAGGGCCGTGTTTCTCTCCTAAATGGACACTGTTTATTATTGGTACTCCAGACAGGCTAAGAAAATCGCTTAAAGAATACATGTGTGATTCCTAGGGTTATACTCTAGCAAGCACCCACACAATATTGATACCACATTTTTGTGCCTGGGACTTGCATAACATAAGATAAACTAAGTATATTGCTAACTTTATTAAACAATTAGAATGCCGAAATGTGACCTGAATTAACTGGGAATACTTTGTTGTTGGATAGACTTATGGAGAATGAAGAGAACAACTGTCGACAGTTTTGTTGTTCGTTTGTTTTTTAAGTGGGATGCCCAGAGCAGGGTTTTTGTCCTGTATCTGGAATTTTCTCAGAATCCAGAAAAGTGTTATTTTTCTTTGATTGTTCTCTCTCCTTCTGCCTCTCCATTATTCATGAAGGGCCATGTTTTTAAGAGTAAAGCATTCAAAATTCATGCAATCCATACATGGTTTGAGCTTCTAACTACCCCTTACAGGAATAATTATGACTCTGAGGCTTAGAGAAACTATGATTCAGAGATACTTTTTTCTCCTAAAATTATAATTTTCTTTGGAATTCTAGTGCTCTTAGGATGTTAGAGACAAAGAGAACATTCTAGCTGACCACTGGTTTTTGGGAAAAGATTTGTATTTTTCTGTCTCTTTCTAGTGAGTTGGTTTACTACACAATTTGGAACTGAGCAGAATTCTGTATACTCAGAAAGACTTTGAAATGGTTAGAATCCTGCAGGGGTGTGCGAGGAAACGTGGTGCTCCGTGTTCCTTTCTTCTTCCCTTGGTAGCAGCAGGCTTGGTGCTGTCAGGAATGGGAGGAAGAAAGGAAGCAGAAGAAATGTACTGATTCAGCTCTGAGGGGGTGGGAAAAAGAGGTTTCACCTGGCCTCATTTTCCAGCGTGAAGGTGATGCCTATGATTTAGTAGTTTGGGAAGTGCTTATTGATTTTATCTGTGATAGTATTTATTTGATTGCTACAAATAGCCATTTATGACAGGCATTTTTATGGGTTCTTTTCCTCTTTTTTTTACTTTGAATCTGTATTAAAGCAACAGCAAAGGAAATGAGCTAATTTATACATAGCCTCACCACCCTAATAAATAACTTTTTATTTTTCACGATCTTTTCTAGTCCTTGCCCATGTACATGTGTTTTTTATATTACTATCTGTTTAGATATTTATATCCTTTCAATAAGTATGGCTGCTATATCTTAACTATACTGTCTATTAAAATGAACATATTTCACAATTTAGAAAGGGAGTCCTATAGAGTCAGCTTTAAAATAATGTCTTTCCAAAGGGCAAAACAACTCTTTTTTTAATTAATTTATTTTTTATATTTTATCCTCACCTAAGGACATTTTTCCATTTTTTGTTCGGATAGAGTGGGACAGAGAGAGAGGAAGAGAGAGGAGAGAGAGAGAGAAACATCGATGTGAAAGGGACACATCGAGTGGCTGCCTCCCACACAACCCAACCGGGGCCGGGGACGAACTGCAACCGAGGTACGTGCCCTTAGCGGGAACTGAACACAGGTCTCTCTGGACCGTGGGCCGACGCTCTAACCGCTGAGCCAGACCGGCCAGGGCCAAAACAACTCTTAATTCTTTACTTTGAGTCATCAATTTATCCTTCCCAAAAAAAATAAAAATCATTTTTTTTTCCCCTTGAGAATTTTAATCCCACTTTGCTTTTCATGACAACTAAATAATGTAGCTTATATTGTAAACATTGACATTTAGGAGCCCTTGTTCCAGTTTTGTTCCTGTTTTTATTGTTTTTCTTAAAATAGTTATTTTTTCTTTATTGATTTTAGAGAGAGAGGGAGAGAGACATGGAAACATCGATGAAAGAGAACATAGATTGGCCGCCTCCTGCATGCCCCCCACTGGGGATTGGGCCCACAACCTGGGCATGTGCCCTGACCGGGAATCGAACCAGCGACCTCTTGGTGCATGGGTCAATGCTCAACCACTGAGCCACACCGGCTGGGCTTTGGTGTTTTTCTTGAACCCCTGACTTGTCTTTGGGGGGCAGGACTGAAGGTTCTTGTGAAGGTCCTGACTGCCGGACGGCACCTCCCTTAGAGAAAGTTCCCTGTGGGAACTCCGCAGCCGGCGAGTACTGTCCCTGTTACAGTTGGGTTTGCACGTGCGTTTAGCTTTGGGAGCTCTCCCTCCTGAAAACAGCACACGCCTTATTTGCTGCTCTTCCCCAGCAGTGATACATTGTGATTACATACTCTGTCGGTGCTGCACCAGCAACCCTCCGTAGCTGTACAGTTCAAGAAATGGGGTTTGTGAGATTACAGTGACGATTCGGGGCCATGGTGGAGAGCTCCAGGAAAAGGGACACAAGGACAGACAGCCAGGCCCTGACCTACTTCTCTTTGCCTGGCCCCAAACACTTGAAATTTTAAATTCTCACAGTCCAGCCTTTACTATTGTACAAGTTATACTCTCTACACCCATGCGTTCTCTGTGACGTCCATTTTCCTAAGACATATTCCTAAACTCTCTGGTTCCTTGCAGTGGCCAGAGTGTGCTACGTTTCCTGTTTAACTCAGATGCAGCTACAGGACGCTCGGTGAGGAGGTGGATGTGCTACCAGACCAGTTCCAGGGAGGACCTGTAACTCGCTGGGGTAGCTTGACGGGTGCTTTTCATATGCATGGAGAGGAGGAGAGAGCATACGATGAATGACCACACCATAGTAATGGTGATAATATTTTCGCAATACTGAACCCCTGGGCTTGCTTATTTCTAGCCACCACGCTCGCCAGTTCCCTCCAGCCTCTCCTGGAGGTTCACTTGAGAGTCAGCCTCAGATTTATACAGCAGCCTTCAAGTGATCATCACTCCCTCTGGTTCACAACTTTATAAACGACATCAGTAATTTTTAGATAGCTTTCATTTCTTTAATAGTCCCCCCAACTTAGCTTTGAATAACAAAAGGAGTCCTCCTGGAGGGTAAGCCAAGGATTGACTAGTCAGACAAGAAGTCCCAAGTGCAGTCTCCAGCCTCCCCCTGGTGTCAGTGCGCTGTTCCAGCCTCTGGGCCTTTGCCTCTGCTGTTCTTTCTGCCCAAATGCTCCCCCCACAGGCGGACTTCTGCTCAGCCCCTGACCCAGCTCACACGCCTTCTCTCCTGGAAGCTCTCCTCGAGCCCTCAGAGCCCTCGGTGGCCTTAATTACTCCTGTAGTATTTTATTCATGCCGCACTGAGAGCATTTTTTACATTGCATTAAAAGTGATTACATCTTATCACCCTCATTAGACGGTGTACAGATTCTTCAGGACAGGGACCACCTTTTATGTCATTAGCTCCTAAAATAGAGCCACATATACACAAATTAACAAATAATGGAGTTACAGAGCAGCACTCTCACCTCATTTTTTTTTTAAAGGGTAACAAATCAGGAGGTGAGTATGCTGAGAAACTATTAAATCACAGTCACACTTAATTATTCCAATTGTGATTTATTCCAACTCTGATGCTTTTACCCACTTTTCCTTTGTCCCTTCACACCTCTGTGTACATACCAAAAGACACAGGAAGATTAAATTCAAACTCATCAGTTTAAGTCCTGATAAGGGACTTAGATGAAAAACTTTGATTGGGGAAGTTGGTATAATTGACTAAAATAACTACTGAACACTTACTAAAAAATATCCATAATATCTCTTTTTTATTCTTGTCAAAAATCTAGAATTGGCTTTTTATATGCATGTGTATTTCAAATTAAGAAACTTATCATTGGAGCACTAAGTTCTCAGCGGAAAATGAAAGTTTCAGAACATAATTCATACCACTGGACTGTAATAGGACCATTTCCTGGAACAAACAACTAAGAAAAAACTACCCCGATCCAGTCAAGTAGTCTCAGGTCCATCTAAGAGCTTAAACATTTAGAATTGGCAGCTTATTAGGTAGTTTTTGTGGGTTTTGGTAGTAAATAATATGATCAGTGTTCACACTGTTATGATTAGTAAGTGTTTGAACCTAGACTTATAAATAATACAACATAATACATTTAGGATTACCTCATGCATAAATCATGATGGCTTTCGTCACCTTTGTGATTCCATGACACCAAGGCCTCAGGCAAGCTGGCTTCTCTCCTCTGCCGGTGGGCCTGCACGCTCAGACTGCTGCCTTCAACCATCCTGTGGGGGCAGTTGTTTCCAAAATTTGACTATTAAACTCTTTTGCAAACTCGTGTGTTTTTTAAAATAAAGAGTCTAAGGTGGTGTGGTGTTATGCAGCAAACATGATTTTTCTGGAAGACCCATAAGCTGCAACATTCTACTATCATATAAACTATCCATAATATGTACATATCTGCTGAACTTCCATAGATTTTCACTAGTTTATCAGGTAAATTCTAAAACACCCAGAGATGTGGAAGTAGGGTACAGACTGACAACCCTCAGAAGAGGGGGTGGAGGGGGAGGGAACAGATAAACCACAGAACTTATACGCATGTATGCACAACTGATGGACATGGACAACAGAGCTGGGGACGGGGTGGGGGGATGGGGAGGAGGGTGTCAATGGGGAAAAAAGGAGAAACATCTGTAATAAAAATAAAATGCAAAAAAGTAAATAAAATAAAACACTAAACATTTCACCTGTAACAGTGGGAAATTTAAAAATGATGCTATGTGGCCTTGACCAGGTGGCTTCATTGGTTGGAATGTTGTCCTGCACAACAAAAAGTTTCAGGTTCCATTCCTGGTCAGGGCACATACCTAGGTTTGGGGTTTGATCCCTGGTCGGTGTGTATGGGGGATGTTTCTCTCACATTGATGTCCCCCCCCTCCTCTCTCTCTAAAAACTCAATAAAAAGACATATCCGCAGGTGAGGATTTAAAAAAAAAACTTTTTAAAAATGATAATGTGCAGAGGGATATATATTTAAAGAGCTGGAGTCCTACCACTGTAAACAATATTGATAAGATAATGATTGAATTATACTGAAGTGGTAAGTGCAATGCATACTAGTAAGCCCAGTGCATTAGTCCAGAGAAAAATAATTGCTAGTTTATAGGGGGCAAACATGTTGGTGTATGAGAATTCTAAGTTGGGAAGAGCTAAATTCTATACGATGAGCTTCCAGTAGAGAATTCATTTCAGATTTAACAAGTCAAAAATAATGTTTCCCACAGCTTGGTACCATTAGTGCTACATTGAAGTATGTAAAACAAATCTGTTGATACCTAGAAAGGAGTGTTGTAGAAAACTGGAGTTTTAGTTCTAGGTCCAACTTGGACTCTGGACAGATTGCTTTGAGGATAAAAGAATGTGGAAATCCAAAAAAGCTCTGAAATCTGAAACTGTTTTCATAGCTTATTTGGTGACCAATAATTGATGTGAGACTTTATATAGCCTTTACCGCACTTACGTGACTGCTGTTGAATTTTGCTGAAATGCTGTTCATGTATCTGATTAAGAGGTGCTTCCCTAGACTCTGGAGGATTACATATTACATAATATATATCCTGTATTACTTTTCATACATATGAAAATTCTGTAAGTTGAAAAACATGTGGCCCCCTGGGTTTCATGGATATAACATGTACATTGTGGACTAGACCCTCAGTTACTTCGTGTAAATTAGGGTAACAGTACTATATATGCACTCTTTTGCTAAGAGAAAAAATTTTGATGTCAGAAAAATCTGGGTTTGAATCTGCCTTTGCCTGTTACTATGAGACAAGGGACTATCTAGACAGGTTATTTCTCTGAGAGGATAAATCTTAGTTTGTAGGGTTATTTGCTTTCAAAGTTTCTAAAACACAGTGTTTGATAGGTGATCAGTCAAGAAGCTCCCTAAATTGTAGCTTTGATTATTAATTTTAGATTTAAAACTGATATTAGGCATCTGACAGTTGATGTGGTCTTCTAATTCTGGCATCATGTGTGATGATATACTATAACCAACTCTTCTGCTGAAATAAGCTAAAGTTACAGAGATGTATTTTACCTACACAAACACTCATATATACACAAATATGTACACATTCATAATACAGGGTGGGGCAAATATAGGTTTACAATAGTTTGTATGGAAAATAATACAATAATTAATAAATAATAATACAAGAATAAACTGTTTCATGTACTCAAAACTGTAAACCTACATTTGGCCCACCCTGTATGTACACATAAACATGCATACACATGTCCAATCTGCAAAAAAAATTTTTTTAAATATTTTTAATGCATCCATGAGTTGACTAGAAAGTATGGACTAAGTCAGAGCCAGTCAGCAAGTAAAAGTGGGAACCCAGTTATGTAAATGGTCCATGGAAGCTGGCTTTTCTTGAATGTAGTGAATCAAGCTTCCGTTTACATTTTCAGGGTGCATGGGACAAAGAGTAGAGTCTAATAGGAGAAAAAAATCCAAGCCCAGCAGGAAGCTGGATCTCAAAGACTGAAGAATGTTCAGTGTAAAGGTGAACTAAATGTAAACTCACCTTCCCAGGAAAACGCGAGGAAAATTTCTTGTCTCAAATATTAGCACTGACTAGAAGAGGAAAAGCACTCCCCTGAGAATGGAAACCACAGCTTACTTTCACTCAGGTTTGCATCCCCAGTCACACCATCCAGGTGGACTGAAAGACCTCAAACTGAGGGTGTTCTTTAAGGGAGTCCTAGTTTGGTAATGCTTTTCAGCATATGGTGAAGCAAAGCAAATCCCCTCTGGAAGCACTTACTTTCAATATAGATCTCAAAGAATTTCCATAGATAAACTTACAAGAGATGAGCACTCATAATAAAGCAAAAAAGAAAGAAAATCACTCACACACATACAGCGCGATATGGTCCTATGAGCTACAGTCAACAGAGTCAGTAGAAGCAGACACCCAAGTCTTTACATCACTGTTGTCATTTGGTTTATCCAATGTACTACCTGTATGTGGCTCTTGAACACTTCCCTAGTGCAACTGAGAAACTGAATTTTTAATTTAAATTTAAGCAGTCATATAGCTAGTAACTACTGTAGTGGACTGTATAGTTTTAGAAAATAGAATTATTACACACTTAGTTTAATGTTTAAGAAATAGAAACAGGAACTGAAATATATGAGTAAACATAAAGAACCTAGCCCTGGCCAGTTTGGCTCAGCAGTTACAGCGTCGGCCTGCGATCCAGAGAGACCCAGGTTTGGTTCCCTCTAGGGGCACATACCTCAGTTGCAATTTGTCCCCGGCCCTGGTTTGTCGTGTGGGAGGCAGCCACTCGATGTGTCCCTTTCACGTCTATGTTTCTCTCTCTCTCTCTCTCTCTTCCTCTCTCTCCCTCCCACTCTATCTGAACAAAAAATGGAAAAATGTCCTCGAGTGAGGATAAAAAAAAAAAAGAGCCTATATAAATATGATGACACACATCAGGGAATTCTGGAGTATTGAATATTGTGTGGTATTTAAATAAGTGGGTCATCTGCTGGGGTGCAGAAATCTCCTTAAAGCTTTTCATTGGAATGGTAAAAAAAATGTGGTTACACAGTTTTGAGAAAGAAACATTTTCTAGAAAGAATAAAGAGGGTATTTCAAGTGAAAAACTAAGATGAGGGGTTTAACAGAAGATTGGAATTAGCGAAAGAGGGTACTAATGAAATGAAAGAAATATCTGAAGAAACTTTCCTGATACTTATGTAGAGACCAAAATAAAGGAAAATTATGAAAGTTAAGGTATGAAAGAGATACTATATACAAAGATCAACTCAGAGTAAGCTGATGGAACTATGATAATATCAGACAAAGGAAAATATTTAAACTGTTATGCTTATAGTAACATAGCTTCAAAATTTATAAAGGAAAAATTGACAGAACTGTAGCAAATATAGACAAATCTACCTTCTAGTAAGACAGTTCAACGTATCTTAGTAATTGATAAATCACTAGATATTCTCCCTCTCACCTCAAAATAACTAAGCTATAAAATAATTGACCAGGACAAGTTAATAAGCTTTATCAAATGGAATATGTGGGTGGTTGTTTTCCACAACTCCAGGATGAAAAATACTGGGCCAGCAGTCAAGTATTACCAAACTTCAATGCATTTAGTTATTATATGACTATTCTGCTATCACAAAGCTGTTAATTTAGAAGAAGACAGCTATCTTTTATCTATAAGGAAAACACTTCTGAATGCCTCAAAGGTCAAAGAAAATATTTGGGACTGAATGGTAATAAAAAGGTTACATGTCAAAACTAGTTATTTGCAGCCAAAAGGATACTTAGAGGCAAATTTATAGCCTTGAATGCTAATAATAGCAAACAAGACAGATTAAAGATGCAGTAAATATGTAGTGGATCAAGGAAGATGACTGAGGCATGAGAAATGATTATAGCACAGTACAGACAAGGGGCTACCCTCCTTTGCTGCTAGTAGTTATCAGCTCCTATATTTTGAAGGAGAATTCATAATTTTATTAGAAGTCAGTCTTTCAGGATCTTGGCCAGAAAATGTTATCCAGGTTATTGGGAATAGCTGCTTCAGAGGGTGAGAAAAGGGAAGTGGTTACTCTGTAATATCAAAATATTAAGGCATGCTTGGATTGTGCTTTCATATCTCTGTTCTGCACCCAGAGCAAAAATAAATCAGCTCTTCCAGTTGAGTGGGTCAATATTAGCAGGGTCAATTTAGTAGATAGATTCTCAAAGTATAATTTTGGAGACCCTGGGTCCCTGAGACACTTTTAGGAGGGTCCATGAGATCAAAACTGTTTTCCTGATAATACTGTCTTTCTTTTGTTTTGTTTTGGGTTAGTCCTCACCCAAGGATGTTTTTTCATTGATATTTTTTAGACAGACTGGGAGGGAGGGAGGGAGGGAGGGAGGGAGGGATGGAGGGAGGGAGAGGCAGAGGGAGAGGGAGAGGGAGAGAGAAATATTGATGTGAGAGAGACGCATTGATTAGTTGCCTCCTGCATGACCCGGACTGGGGCCAGGGATGAACCTGCGTGTCCTTGGCCAGGAATCAAACCTGAGACCCTTAGGTCTGCAGATTGATGCTGTAACCACTGAGCAAAACCAGCCAGGGTTTTTGTGGGGGGCCATATTCACTGTGTTGACATCTGTGTTGGTGGTATGAAGGCAAGGCGAGTAACAGCACAAGTGAAGGCAGTGTCACTGACTGTACCAGTAGTCATTATATTCTTTACTACCGTGCACTAGGTGAAAAAATGCTAGTTACTTGATAAAGTTATTTATAACTTGGTAAAAGTTATTAATTTTGTTAAACCTAGACTTTTGAGTGTGTCTTTTTTCTGGTGGTGAAATGAGAAATACTGCTGTGTAGTGAAGTGCCATGGCTGTGTCAAGGACTCCCTCCCTCCCTCACCTCAGGACATTTTTTTTTTTTTTTTGCATTTATCTTCAGATAGAGCGGGAGCAAGAGAGGGAGGAAGATGAGAGAGAGACATCAATGTGAGAGAGACACATCAACTGGTTGCCACCCACACGACCCCAACCAGGGCAGGGGACAAACTGCAACCGAGGTACATGCCCTTAGCGGGAACCAAACTCTAGACTCTCTGGTCCGCGGGCCGACGCTCTAACCGCTGAGCCAAACCGGCCAGGGCTCGAGCTTGAATTCTTAAAGACTCTTCTGATGAGATCGTTGATGATACTGACAGATGTGAGTCTGATTTTGTGTAATAAAAAATGTGTCCATATTTGGAAGATCTGCATAACTCAGTAAACCAACATTCTCCAAATGATCAGTACTTGCTACAAAATCATAGGTAGGTAAAGATTTATTCAGGGTGTAAGATAGACTCATGGATCTTAACGTAACAGAGTAGGAAAAGTTCACTGGTATGGTTTCAACTTCCATATTGCAGCTAACCTTTATGAAACCATCCTTTGTCCAGTGTAGTATTAAAGGAGAATATTCACAATTATCTAAAAACTATTAAAATAATTCTTTTCCACTACATACCTGTGTGAGGCTAGTTTTTCTACATATACTTCAACCAAAACAACATATCACCACAGATTTTATACAGAAGCAGATATGAGAATGCAGCTGTTTTCCATTCAGCGAGATGTTAAAGGGATTTTCAAAAATGTAAAACAGTGCCACTTCTTTTCCATAAAAATATGTTACTTATGTTCACATGTAATGAATTTACTGTTGTTTTTATAAACAAATTAATATTTTTAAATGCTCTCCGTTGTAATTTCTAATACAGTAAATATTAATAGATAAAAGCCACATAAACAAAAGCTCTTTGGGGTCCTCAGTAATTTTTAAGAGTAAAGGAATCCTGAAACCAAAAAAGTTTGAGAACTGCTGGTTTAGTAAGTCAAACTTTTAGGCTCTTTCATAGGAAAGACTTGAGGCTGCCGAAAGCACAGGTACATGCGTGGTTTTCTGTTTGTAATGACGGCTCCTGGTGATGAACCTCACCATTCAAAATAATCCCGAATAGGCCACAATGGCAAGGACTTTTATTGAGCACTTGAACTTTTTTTTTTTTTTTTTTTTTTGCATTACAGGGGGATTTTTTATTTTTTTTTATTTTTATTTTTTATCCTCACCCGAGGACATTTTTTCATTTTTTGTTCAGATAGAGTGGGAGGGAGAGAGAGGAAGAGAGAGAGAGAGAAACATCGATGTGAAAGTGACACATCGAGTGGCTGCCACCCGCACGACCAACCAGGGCCGGGGACAAACTGCAACCGAAGTACATGCCCTTAGCGGGAACCGAACCCGGGTCTCTCAGGACCACAGGCCGACGCTCTAACCGCTGAGCCAAACCGGCCAGGGCTACAGGGGGATTTTTTAAAGTGTGGGTAATTCTCACTGTCGTTTTGAACTGGTTGTAATATTCTTAAATGATATATTGAGCACCATAAATCTGAACCCTATCATATACTTCAAGGAGACTCAAATTTCCTGAGTGAAAATAGATAAGAATCAGTCATGCCCTTAGTTCTTACTTAATTAAAACAAAAATTCAGTATGTGCTGTCAAAGGAGCTCAAGAATAGAAATAAAATCTATTCTAAACAAAAGGAAAGAAAATTTCTCCATTTTAGCAGAAGCAAAGGCAAATGATTTAGAAACTCAGAGACTTGCTTTTCTCCTCATACGTGATTTTCTGTAACTGGTGTTTGAGCTTTCACCTGAAGGTGGGAGTTGCCTTCGCCTCTGACAGACAGGGCTGTGATACAGCCTTCCCCTTGGCCTTCAGACCTCAGAATTCCACAAGCACAGTGAAGAGATGGGAGCAGGAAAGAGGAACATCATCTTGCCATGCATCCGTTCAGTGTTCCAGAAAGTGGAAAAAAGAAACCAGCAAGACCGGGAAGCCCACCTTTCTGCATAATGTGCATCTATGATCTTACAGAGTTGACCTACTGAGAAGACGGAGAAATTGAATTGTAAAATCCTCCTTTTCCAGTTTTATTTTTGCTTCCTTTGGTGTAAGTTAGTTGAATGCATTTGATTCAAACCACATGACGTGAAGTAAGGCTTTCTCACAATGAGGCATAGTTGTCATATACATAAAAAATACATTTTTTTGGGGGGGGGGAACCAATAGACAGTTTTTGCTTCAGTCAAAAAGAAGCCCCAGAACAGATTAGACCGAAACAACAAGTGTATGTAAAACAAAACCCAGAAAACAGGTCGGTAGATGTTGTTATACTGTCTCATTAAAGAAAATGAGTCGAGATTGATCTAATTAACTTGCACAGATTCAGCACATTTACCCACTAAACCAGGCGGCAGCGGCCATCTCCTGCCACAGCTGTTTAAATTGCCCACATGAGTCATTCTGAGAAGAGACTCTGCCTTTAAGAAAATAAGTAAACAAACTATTTGAAAAAATTGTCTTGTAGCTGATAATCATCTAAGAGAAGCATTGTAATTATGTACTCGGGAGAGTCCCTGGCCTGAGGCCTTTCCAAACCTGAAGTGGCCTCCCAGAGAGATTTAGAAGAAATGTCTTTTCGGTTGTCATTCATGGGAGGCACTGTGTTCATCAGGTCTGTCACCTTCCTGTTGGTTCAGCCACAGCAAGCACTGCGGGTGGGCTGTGCACACCTAGCCGACACTTGACACTCAGGCCGTTGCCAAAACCATTCTCTCATAAAGTAGGTGGAGGCTGACTGCCAGTAAATGGATCTGTTGAGTATTTTTATGTCCCTGTTTAGCAAATGCAGAAATGTAGATTTGTAAAACAACGAGAGAAATGAAAGTATGACTTCCTTGTCACCTTCTAAATTAACAGTGAATACTGATAAGCTCCTGTCTTTTAAAAACCAATGTGATGGGAATAGAAATAATCATGCACTCTTGCCATATGCTTGGAAGAGGCTGAGTTCCGTGTCAGACGGATCTGGATTTGATTCCTGCCCCTACCTCACTCGCTATGGGATCTTGGGCAACTCACTCAGTCTTTCGCAGCCTCATCCTCAAATGGGAATAATTATAGCAATCTCACAAGGTTGTTGCTGGGATCAAACATTTGTTTAGCACAGTGTTTGGTGCACGGTAACTGTTCCAACTGGTAGCAGTAGTAATTGTGACTGTTATCATTGCTAATATTAAGTTGTATTTCACAAGTACTAATTAAGACCTGTTATCTTCCTGAGCCTTAGTTCTCTTATTTCTAAAATGGGGAGTTGGTAGGTGAGCTCTCAGGTTCTCTCAGCTGGACATTCTGAGTGGTTCAGGAGGCTGGCATGCTGCCCAGTGGAGGGTCCTTCACGAGCCCTGCTCCCCTCCCCTTCTCTCCCTCCCTTGCAAGCAGCCCTGGCCAGTTAGCGCCAGGCATGAGGAGGTTGCTAGATCAAAGCCCTGGGAAAGATCAGGCATTCCTGGAGCTGTGCAGCTCAGCTGGCTGCCACAGCTGCCCTTCCCTAGTCTGCTGCTGAAGAAGCTCCAGCCCCTAAATGGAGAGGCTTTTCTAGAAGCCCCTCTCTGAGCACTGGGGTTCAGCTGAACTGGGGAGATCTAAGGGAAAATACCTGTTGGGGGGTCACCATCAAAAGCTTTCATTGTAATACTTTTTTGGGGGGATGGATATGTAAAAGGTGAGCATAGGAAGGTGGGGGTCAAGTCTTGTCATAAAGATGCTAACAAGTGGTACATTAAATTATAGTCAAACAGTGCAACCGTTAAAAAATAATCAGAAAACATAATCAGCAAGGGAAAATATTCACAGTATCTTGAGTGAAAAACCAGAAGACAAAACATCACATTTTTTGTATTTTTTAAAAATGTATACGGCATGTGTAAAACCCTAATGGAGGGAAAAGATCGGAAAGAAAATTATCCATGTTCAAGTTTTCTTCTGGGTGGCCATATCAGGTGTTGAACTTCTATTTGTGTTTTCTAAATGTTTGACATGAGTTAAGAATTCTAATAGGAAAAAACAAAGCTGATTTTTTTTTTTTTAAAGAAAGAAACCAAATTGTCTTTCGGACGAAACGCTTAACCTTTTCAGAGAAAAGAGGATGTGTGCATGTGAGTTGTGTGCTGTGTGCCTCGCAGGGACGCGCCCCGAGCTCACGTGTTGCCACCCCACAGGCTGCGGGCTTGAGGCTCTGGGACGTAACCAGGGCATGTCGCTGTGAAGCACCGTGCTCACCTGACGCCCAGCACTGTTCCTGGCACCCTAGATGTGTTCACTGTGTGAAGAAGACCCTGCTGTCCTGGCTTTGTGGGAAACTGAGGCACAGGGGAGGTTAACACAGGCAGTGAGAAGGAAAGCTAAGACTCAAACCCAGAACCCACGCTCCAGCCACACAGTGTCCTGGGCTGCCCGGAGCTCAGACTCCACCCAGCCGTTCTCCGGGTGGAGTCTGCAGGGGTCGGGGCAAGGGGAATGGGTTCTGTGGGCACCTTCGCTTATGAATGGAGGCAGAGGGCTCTTTGGACCCTTTTCTGTCACTTGTTGATTTTCTGTCCTGTCAGCTGAGTCCAGCCCTGTCCCAATCCTAATCCCTCAACAACCTTGGTTATCAGGTTCTATACTTATTGTACCTAAGAGTCAAAATCTTCCCTGGGTGTAAGGGTAGCAGTGAGTCTATAGCATCACTTGGAATTGAAACCATCACTTCTTCTGTCATAGTCAGTAGCTCCACTTTTCCCTACAGAAAAAGAGCACCTTTTCCATAGCTGCTTCTCAAAAGAGGGAGAAAGACAAGGTAAAGAGGCCAGACCCCTGGCCTGGGGTCTTCAAGCTGGAGGTGTGCCCCAGCCGTCTGTGTGTGTGATAGGCAGACCTCTTCGTCGCTCTGGGCCTTTGTCCCCTCATTGGAAAAAAGCAAGGACAGAATTAAATGAATGTCAAGGTCTCTCGCTGCTCTGATTCTTTGAAAAGCTTCAGTGCCGTCTTTCAACATTTTCTGTCACATTGTTTCTTCTGTGTATTTCCGAAACAGAGGGGAGTTAGAGTGTACATTGTTTCTTCTGTGTATTTCCGAAACAGAGGGGAGTTAGAGTGTACATTGTTTCTTCTGTGTATTTCCGAAACAGGGGAGTTAGAGTGTACATTGTTTCTTCTGTGTATTTCCGAAACAGGGGAGTTAGAGTGTTGCTATATTTGAGCCACAGCCACCCAGCTCTTGTCTCCTATAACCTCTTCCAGTCCGATCAATACCTCAGCTGTGCCTTCGCTTTGACAACAATCATTTGTACTGTGGCATCAGTTACTAATTTACTTTTGATGGAGAACTCCGAGTTACCAATTTTTGGATTAGCAAAGTTGTTTCTAGAAAGAAGACCATGATCTTTTCAAAGCAAACCCCTTTAAAGTAACATTTAAAACGCAGAGGAATGGTAGGGGCTCACCGTGGCCCCCAAGAGAGACGTCCCAGTATTGAACCAAATTACATCTGACTGGCTGCTGCTCTTCGTTGGGTCTTTGGACTACTTCTGCTGACTCCCGTTCTCGCCCTCCAGTTGACGTGTGTTAAATTGTGCCTGTTGGTCTGGTGGATTTGGGCAGATCACTTTCAGTCTGCAAAGCTGGGTATTTGCATGGCCAGTGGAGACTTTGTGTCTCTAGCGGAGGAATATACCAGTTACACCAGTGTGTGCATATGGGTCTATATGTCTCTGTGTAAAGGGGATCTTTAGTTGATGTTTGTCATCTAAAATGGATAATGAATAAAGTGCTTTAAACTGAGCCTCTTGGACTTAAGTTGTCCACCACAAGCCAGTGGAACACAGTCAAGCGCCATTCTCCCCGCCCCTTTCTTCCCAGGCAGGCGGCTCCCACCCTCACCATGCCCAGGACTGCTGCCTGGTGACGCCGCCCTGGGCAGCCGAGGGGCAGGGGCTCCTGTGTTTCTGTTCGCCGAGAAGGTGACAGTGCTGTTCAGACGGTGGATGGTCGTTCCCTCAGACATTGCAGATCTGCTTCAGTTTGACGTAATTCGGTAGTGACATGTTGTAGGTCACATGTGACGTGTGCCTCTGACTGTGGTCCTACCCGCCCGGCGGGGAAGGTGTTTGCCTTGTCCTTTGGCCGCTGCTCAGTCCTAGTCAGTGTTCGCTCCATAAACATTAAAGCCCCCGTCCTGGAGCTCGAATGCTTGTGGGCCCCACATTATCTGCACTTCCGGGAGAACACTTATTTTCACATCACTCTGGGCTGTGGACCCACGCTGCCAACTTCTCACCGTGTGCCTTTGCCGTTATCCTCATCTCGTCCTTGCCCCTTAATCACAGGGCCCCTGGGGTGCTGGTGGTGAAGAAAGCCTTCTCTCTGCCATAACCACTTTCTGGAAGGGCCCCTTGATGTTTCTTACCGTCCTACTATACTGACAGTGGTGGTGGCGGTGGTGGTGATGATGATACCACCTGTATGGCTCTGCACACCAAATGCTTTTTCTCTGTCATTTAGGCAGGCGTGGCCGTTCTCCCCGGCTTGTTCTTACACACTCCTTTATTTGACTCTGACAATATTGTGCAGGTTCATTTGCTTACCAGATGGGTTAACTGTAAAGGAGAGGGCAAACTCTCCGAAGGACAACTTTTCTGTGTGTCTTGTTGGGCTTGCATGCTTGATACTCTGGGCCGCTACAGAGCCACGAAGCGTGAATGTTTGCAACTGCTGAGCCGGATAGGCTTGCAATGGAAACACGGATTTTCAGTAACTTAATAAAACAGGTAGGAAGAGTGTCTGAGTCATTTTCAACTCCCTGAAGTTTCCCTAACATCCCTGCCTTTTAAAACAAACAAACAACAAAAGAAATCCAGATTGCTTTACCGTTATGTGGCGCCTTCCTGTTGTTATTTGTGGCACTCTGTTTTATTCACGCAGTGGCTCCTAATGATTTCAGTGTCCAGAACCGAACCTTTTACAGCTGAAAGTAGAACAAACCAGCTTTAACTTGAATCTGTCTTGTCTCTTGTTCAGAGTGCTTATTCTAGGCAGTGGTGACGGTGGGTAGCCGCATGGGAGAAGTAGCCACACACGGCTTCGTCCTCCCGGCCCTCACTTCTCTCTCCACGTACACGCCCACAGCGTGCTCGTGGCCCCCACCCGACGCGGTCGTACTGTTTTGCAGTCGTCCTCCCTGCCATTCTAGAGTGCCAGGGAAATCCTGTTGAATTCTTTGAAGAGCAGATTTGTAGGTGTCGTGTGTTTTGATATTTTGACAGCACTAGGTGCAGGCTTGGGTTCAAGGTGCTTGTGATCTGTGGCAAAAACAGGATGTTTTAGGTGAGCCCGACTCTACAGGTGGTAGGCTTGTGGCAGGGTGGGCACTCCCTGCTCTGGTCTCCATTTCCCCCTCCACACCCACAACAATTCGATTTCTTTGCGTGCAGGTTAGTTTCAGGACTTGCCAAGGGATGGTCATCCAGGAGGTTCTCCCTTTCACACAGCTCCCTGGATCTCCCCATCCAAACCCAAACAGCTCCCTGCACCCCTCTCCCCTGCACCCGGTCACAGCCGCACCCGGCCCTGCGGCCCTGCTCCACCTGTCTCCTCTCTGCCTTCATCTAAACGTCTTCTGTCCCAGGTGCGTTCTTTCTGATTTCCAAAGTGGAAAGTCTGGGTCAGTGGATTTACTAGCTGATGTGTTTCTTCTTCTTTGAGGAGTGACATCAAGTAAAGAGAGTGGTTTCCAGTGGTATCATTAATTAAGCACATGGTATGTTTTTCACTCCGGTGACATCTCACCTTTGGAGAGCATTCTCCAGTTCACAGCTCGCCAGCCCCGGGCTCTCATCCTGGGCTGCTGCCTGTGCGGGAGGTCCCGCTCCAAATGGGTGACTTCTGACAGGGCCTTTTTGACTTGGCCTAACTGTACGCTATGGATCTGTGTGTGTATATTTCGGGGGGCGGGGTGTGTTAGGGACAGAACATTTTACTTTGTGGAGTTAGACCCTGGCTTGATTCTGCCTTTTCCAAGAGGGCTGCTTCTATAGAAGGGTTTAGGTTTAAAATGAGGAGCACACACGAACCGTGCTCACGCTAAGGCATTTGTACTGGGTACAGGGCATTCGGTCACTGTGCAGTCGATGTTGATTTATTTTCACATTTTATCTATTTAACAAACATCATTATGAGCCAGGAACTGATCTGGACACTTGAATAATAGTCGTAGCTCACTTAATCCTTATCAACTTCATGAACTAGGTGCTGTGATCGTGATCCTTGTTTTCAGATGAGGCACAGAAAACAAGTAGCTTGCCCAAGGTCACGCAGCGAGCGGCAGAGTGGAGAGTCAGCCCTTGGCAGTCAGGCTCCAGACGCCATCTGCTTTACCACCACCCAGGGCTGTGTGCTTGCATGTGGCGGGGTGGCCGAACACAGTCCTGGGCACCATTTCACGAGACACGTTCTCTTTGCCTCGAGAAACCAGGATCAGAATTATCTGTGCAGAGAATTGAGGCACACAGTGAAAAACTGACCCTCTGGCCTAGGAACTCTTTGTGCTGGCGCTGGTCTTTCTTGGGCCTCTTCTAAGGGAGGCACATATCTCAGGTTCTCATCTGACCACATCAGACATCACAGGCTCATGGAACGGGGTTCCAGAGACGGGGGTTTCTAAAGCTCCAGCTGCCAGACGGTGTGCACCAGTTCCTGACACGTCCACGTGGCCTAGGTTGGCTGGTGCCCATCCAACATTCCCACACCATTGAACCCTAATAGGTTATTCATTTAATGCTGTTTCTTGTCTCCAAACAACCCAGCTGTTTGCCTGCTCTGACCATTAGCTACTGACTCGAGAGGGCAATTAGGGCAGGGCTTGATGTCATGGATGAGACTCGGGCCAGTAGTCCACCTTCAGCGTGGGACCTAAATCCACCTGCCACTTCTCTGTACGCCAACACCTTTCTTTCTCATCTTGTCTTCCTCTGCCTCATCCTTCCTTCACCCTTCCTCTTATTAAATAAGGTGATGGGGATAAATGGCAGAGTCAGGGCTGGGAATTTACACGTTAGCTGCAGAAGGGAAAGCATCTCATTTTCCTTCTCTGTCTTTACCTCAAGCAGGAGTGTGGGGGCTCTGCAGCGCGGCTGGGCTGCTGAGCGGGACGGAGCTGATAGCGCCCGTCGGCCGGGTCCCTGAAGTACACTCAGTAGGCGGTGCTTTCAGAATTAGCTCTAGGCCAGTGTGCTGGCAATCAAGATAAAAATACAGCTTTGGTGAAGTCATCAAAGCTTTAGATACGTTCAGGAAGGACAAAGGAATGGAAGGAAGGTCAAGTCTGCATGGGTGCACCTCACAGGTGGGTGTTCTTCACTCACCTTCAGGATTGTTCAGATCATCATCCTGAATAATCTTTTCTTCTTCCTTTTTGTCACGTGTTCCTTGGTGTGTTTTATGGAAATTTTGAGGGAGGGGGAGAGAAGGTGTCCATTAGCCCTATACCCTACTTAGGAAGAACTTAGTGGAAATAATTCGCCCACATTTGCCCAATTGCTAGGAATTTCAGCATATAGAAACACCGTCCATCTTTCTCCCAATTTAATAAATGCTCAGTCTGGACAGATTTCAGAGACTGTATAATCGTGGGACCATCCAGGGTTTGAAGTAATATGAATGAATGCCATGTGTTTATTGAGCAGCTACTAAGTGCTGTTCATTCTATGTATTTTTTCCTTACTCCTTATAAGAACATTGTATGGTGGATATTAAATTTCTGTTTTACAGGGGAAGAAACAGAGAGGTTAAGTAACTAAATAGGGATTATGAAGGGTATAGAGTCAAGATGTAAGCCCAGGTCTGTCCGTCTTGCACTGTACCAGGAGGCCTGCCCAGAAGGCCTGTTCCCCGGGCAGTGGCATCGATCAGCTGGGCCAATTTCCTCAGAGTAGTGGAAAGAGAAGCACTCTTAGAAAGGTGAAGAAATAACGTTGGTATGTGTCTCTCTCTTGGAAGATAACCTCCTTTGTTTTTTTGTTTTTTTATTAAACGTCAGTAGCAGAAGTTCAGTCTCAGAGACAATTGCAATCATCCTATTAGCAACCTTCTAGGCAACAGACAAATGGTGGTATCACCAGGGACAGACGGAAGCTATTAAGTTGTCCATACTGTATGATGCTTGCGAGAAATTCTGACTTCAGAGAAATGAGAATAAAATAATGAAAAGTGTTAATTTTAGAAAGTGAAAACATGCCCCATAAGGAAATGATTATAATACTTAGTGACCCCTGTTGCTGTCCTCAAAATAGCAGACAGAAGAATTTGACAATTAAGCATTGTTTGGAGGATGTTAATTTTCTGCCTCAAACCTGTTTCGCCAACTTCACCACCTGCCTTTCTCCCCCGTCTCCCCTCCCCGCGAGGTGCCTGACCCGCTCCGCACAGTGGGAGCAGAGGCTGCTCTAGTACAAATCCTCATTACTTCCCTTTCACACCCCTCCTCCAGGAGCCTTTAAAAGTGATAATTGCTTGAAATACTGGGAGAAAGTAATTTGTATTGATAAAGCTCTGACGAACTTCAAACAAGTCTGCCTGCGGTAATGGTGACTTCTTTTCATCGAGGGACTGGGCAGATGGGGGTTTCTGTGGACCCGCTGCACCTGACCCCTCCCCCGCCCCCACCCAGAGCTTGGGACTCAAAGATGGAAAATCATTTGTCTGCTTTTTAAAAACGTGTGTGCAGCAGGAGGTCATAGTTTAGAACCTCAGGGAATGTCTCAGTATTCAGGACCCTGCATGTGTTGGCTTCTGTTTTCTAGATCAAATTTTACAGTAGACAGTAGTAACATCTCCTGCTTTATTGGCCACCAGCCTGAGCACTACACATGCATTTGTTTTTGTTTAACACTTACATATACTTAACCACATGCCGGGCACTGTTCTGAGTGGTTTGCAAATATTAATACGTGGACTCTTCATACAGTGCTTCAGGGCTCCTCCTGTTCTTGTTCCCATTGTGCGAATGCGGAATCTGGGGCACATGGAGATGGAATGACTTGCCGAGCCACCCAGCTCTGGCAGAAGTGACATTCAAACCCAGGCAACCCAGGCAGTCTGGCTCCAGAGTTAATGCCTAACCACCTACTACACTGGAACACACTTTGTCTCCTTCGTTCTAAGGGGCGTTTCACAGCCTTCAGCAAGTGAACAGTGTTTAGCTTTCATCTGTTAATCATTGAAACAAATTGAGCACCGAGGAGCGCTCAGGCTAAAACACTGAGGAGGAGCTGTGGATGGCCTTACAAAGGAGTGGATTTCTCTTCTTGCCTCCCATTTAATTAGTTCTTCCACACAGGTGCTAACTCAAATATGCCTAAAGATTGCATGCCCCCAGCAGATAAGTAGCTTCCAGCAGATTCAACAAATTATCCTTTGTCTGCCAAGCTCCTTTGTTATCAAAACTACATCCCTCCAGTAGAAATGTAAGTTTTTACACATCAAAGTTTGCCTGCTAAGCTGGGGACACGCACAGGAGGGACCTATTGAATTTGATACTTGGTCTGGATCCAATCCCGTATTCCTGGTTGTAGATAGAAAATGAAAAACACACACAAGTCAACTCTAATTATTAGTAAGATCTTCACTTCAGCTCCTCTTAATGCAATTAAGAGGGTTAATGGGGCTGGGAGTGTGAGGGAGGAGAGAAGCGTGCAGCTCGACAGGAAGGGCTTGTTTGCTGGTTTTGTTTATTTTTAAACCTAATATTTAACTGTTACTCCTAACTCCTTGTGAGCGTACCTTACAAATAAGGACACTGAGAAGGTAGTGATTCCTATGGGTTTCCTGGGTGATCCTGTCCGCCTCTTGGGAAATATCTGGTCCGATGGAGCGGGACACTGATGTTCCTCTTGACCGTGTGGCTGCTCTTAGTTTGATGGGAGTGTCCCCAGTTCGAAGGCCATGAGGCACCTCCCGTGTTTTAATACAATTTATCATACATATTCAGAGGGAAAATTCCAATTTTCATGCGTGTCATTGCTTTAATCTGGACAGGAAAAACCAAGGCCAGTAAAACATTCGCGCCGCACCTCTGAGCCAGGTCAGGCTGCAAGGAGAAAGGGTGAGTGAGTCAAACCCAGAAGAAGCCGAAAGTAAGAAAGGTGCCGTGACAAACTGATTGCAGATAAGATGATGATAACCGAGACCTTTTCATTACCAGCACAGTGCGTGGCTTGTTACAAAACTGCCGTCTCTTGCATAGCACCTGAAGGTTGATGTGGAAAATCTGAGCCATTTGGAGAGGAAACCTCAAAGCGAAGCACGCTGTTGGGAAGCCACATGTCAAAGTTGTGGTCCCTTGCAGCTACGCGCTTTCCAGAGCGGGTGAATACAGATGTTCAGGCCTCGTCTGCGTGTCCATCTTTTGCTCCAATTCCAGTGAAGATGAGTTTCACTTCATGGCTTTCTTTGTCCTACCTGTCCCTGCCCAGGCGACTCGTCCCTTTGTAGCCAGCTATGCGTTGAGGATGCCTGGCTCTGAATGATCAGAGTTGTGCTTTCTGAGGATATCCCGGCTCCCATGATAAGACCTTCATATGGTCACTGATCCCACAAGTCACGTTGTCTTAATAACAGGGGAAATGGCCTTGAGAGGCAGCAGGGGGAGGGGTGAGGAGTGGGAGGGGGAAAGTGGACTCATGGACTCCATGATCATCAAAGGACATGACATCCCATTTGTTTTTCTTTGATGACCTAAAATGTTCTGTGTGTGTGTGTGTGTGTGTGTGTGTGTGTGTGAGTGAAGGTAATCAGTTACTTGACCCAAATGGGGAAATTTGTGAAAAACCTAAAAATTGACATGTGAGGCTGATTTCAGTGGCTACCCAAAATAAAATTCATAGTATATGATTTCTTTTGTATAAGAAAGGTCAAGTAGCACTAAAATATCCCCCCCCCCTTTTTTGGGGGTAGAATAAAACTTTTTCTTTTATTATAGTGCTAATGCAGAATATTCTTGGTAGAAATTTTGCGACATACAGAAAAAAGCACAAGAGACAAAAATGGCCTCTAGTCTACAAGTTAAATTGTGATTAACGTTTCAGTGCATTTAATTCTAGCCTTTTTGCTGTTGGTACACATTGTATGAAATTTTGTTTTTCCTAGAACTAAGGCTACTAGATCTATGATCTGTTTTTTTTTTGTTTTTTTTTTTAAAGAAAACACCCTTTGCCCTCTCTGTGCCCATAAACTCCATCATGCTTGTCCGGAGAGGACACTGACCTTAGCCCTTCTTCCAGGTCAGTCTGTACACTTGTGCAGAATGAGAAGGATCGGGTACAGAGAGAGTGGACTGTTTAAAGGCCTCGTCAGCCTTTCCACTAAGATCATGTGAGGCGTGGGGTTGGGTTGTTTAAATGTTTTCTAGTCAGGCTCAGGTTACCAGCTCCCTGTTGGGCTCTGGGTGGTACGCCGTTCATCTGGCCTGCTGTCTGATTTCTACTCGTGACTCTGGCCCTACCCATTTTCAGCCGGTCTACTTCCTCACGCAGATGGGTTTCTTCTCTCGGGGCAGGCACAGAAGTCGAAAGGGAATATAGATACGTGTAAACTGCCCTTCATCGTTGAGTGTTTTTTTTTAATGATCATGTGATGTCACATTTTCCTATATATTTTTAACAGTTTCTATTTGTGCAGCTAATCTTTGAGACTCATCCGCTACAGAGGTAACAGTCTAGAGCTGTAGGACAGCCGGGGCCCAGACGTCACGCTTGGAGTCTGGCTTTGGTTCTGCCTGCTTTCTAGCCCAGGGACCTTGTGCGAGTCACTTGGTTGATTCTGTTGCATGAGATGACAACAGATACCCTCATTGGTACATGAATGTGTGACATTGTTGCTGGTTTGCTTCTGGTAAACACCAGAAACAGAGCCCTTTGTCATTCCTCAGTCACCTCCTTTTTCCCATCCTCGCCCTCAAAGGCAGCCTTTCCGTTCTCTGAGGCTTCTGGTTTGGAAGCCTGGAAGCCTCTTTCTCCTCCTGGCCCTTCTCCTCTGTCACCACGCCCACTCTGTCACCACATGGGGCTTCTCTGCCTCCTCGGCGGCACTGGCACTCGTGTGTGGCCTTCCCCGTCGCTGCCGTCCCTCCAGCTTGCTACCTCCTGCTGGACTTGCTCCTCTCCCAGCTGGCCTAGTTTTGCTTTGGATTATTTGCTCTCTCTGAGCCAGATCCGGGCTGACCTCGGAGCATTTCGGCTGATCTGGTAGTGGCAGCGCGGTGTCCTCGGGGGAGCGCTGGATTTGCAGTAGGAGGGTCTGGAGCTTGACTGCAGACAGGCAGCCACTACCTTCCCTGGGCATCACTCCCCTCATTGGCCAGCGGAGGGTAGTCAGGCTGGTGAGCCCTCAGGCTCCTTTCAGCCCTCGAATTTCATTTTAATAAACTGCTTTGCACTTGATCACTTTGAAGTGGCAGTTTTCCTCCCCTCGGATGAGATAAAATGAATACTTCGTCTCAAGCCCAGTAGCCGTTTTGCACATCGCTATGACAGGAGGCTGAGGAAAGCCCCACAGAGACTTTCCACTGGAAGCGGTCGGATCCTTCCCATCGCTCTGTCGTAAGATTTGACCAGCTGCTCCACAGAGAAACGAGATAGAAGACTTAAAAACTCCACTCTTAACAGTAAAAGTCATGACTTAGAACATTATTGAAGTTAATTTTGAAACCACTTGGGAAAAATGGAGATATGTGAAGTGAAAACCATTTTTTAAATTCTAAGAGAGTGGCCATTAGGTTTTTGGAGTGCATAGTACACTGAAGTGGATTCCTCCCACACTTCCAAGTTTTAAAAAATTGCCGTGTTTTTAAATATAGGAGGGAAAAACCCCACAGTTTCCACCCCAGGTTAAAATGTTTAGTTTCTGGGTTGTCGATGGCTATCAAGCTGGCTTGGTGGCTGGGCCAGCGGAGTGCCCTCGGAGCCCCTCAGTGCCTGCCTCGATTCACAGCCTGCAGGGCATGCTCCCTCCAGCTTCTGTGGCGCACACCCATGGGCCCACCTGGCAGCGGAGAGCAGGCTGAGAAGACAGTGCCAGTTCCCAGGAGGTCTGCACGCAGCCTGATCATCCTCTGGCAGGTTGGAGAATACCGGAAAAGACACACCTCCAGTTCCCAAATGTCAGTTCACCGGAAGTGCCGCCAGCAAATCAGACTGATGCCATTTATGGACTGACTCCAGAGAGAGGTCCTGGAAGGGGAGGGAGAGGGCTAATAACAGCCTTAGTGCCCTCGTTGTGAGACAGGCCCAGGAACTGCATGTGTGTGGGAAGGAGGCTAGCTCCTAGACATGTCCTTAATATGATAATGTGGTGTCATCTGTGTCCGCAGCCGTGCACAGTGCGTCATGCATTTGCTGTGGATGGTGCTTTGATTATATATAATCCCAAATTTAGCCTTCTGAGAGTCCCCTGTCATCACTGACGTAGAATAACAAGGTTCAGAGATGCAATAGACAAGTAAAATTTCACTTCAATTTGCCTTACGTATAAAGTATAATTAGCCTTTATTCAGTTCAAATCAGTTCTTGTGCCTTTTGTTATTTTCATTTGCATTTTAATTTTAATGACATTTTGTTTAACCTAATATATCTAAAAATCATTTTGACAAGTAACTATTATAAAAATTAATGATGAGATATTTTACATCATTATTCCTTTTTTTAAAAATATTTATTTTTGTTACAGATGTTTCTCCTTTTCCCCCCACTGACATCCTCCTCCCAATCCCACCCCCCCCCTTTATTTTTTTTTAAAGATATGTAATTCACATAACATAAAATTCACCATTTAAATTGTACAGTTTGGTGGGGGGTTTTTTGTATCCACTAAATTGTGGAATTGTCACTGCTAATTCCAGAGTGTTTTCATCATTCCAAAGAGAAACTTTTTACCTCTTATCAGTCAGTCCCAATTTCCCCTCCCCTCAGCCCCTGGCAACCACTCATCCACGTCGTCTCTGTGAATTTGCCTATTCTGGACACGTCATATAAATGGAATCATACAATATGTGATCTTTTGTGTATTTCTGGCTTCTTTCACTTAGCATAGTTTTTAAGGTTCATCCATGTTCCAGCATATATCAGAACTTTATTTTTCTTATGGCTGAATAGTATTCCATTGTATGGATGGATATACAGGCATACCTCAGAGACATTGTGGGTTCTGTTCCAGAGTACAGCAATAAAGTGAGTATTGCAGTCAAGTGAGTCAATCTTTTTGCTGATGGAGGGTCTTGCCTTCAGTTTGTAAAAAATGTAACATCTGGTCCGGCCGGTGTGGCTCGGTGGTTGAGCGTGGACCCATGCACCAAGAGGTCGCCAGTTTGATTCCCGGTCAGGGCACACGCCCAGGTTGTGGGCCCGATCCCCAGTGAGGGGTGTGTGGGAAGCAGCCAGTCGATGTTCTCTCTCATCGATGTTTCTATCTCTCTCTCCCTCTCCCTTCTTCTCTCTCTCTAAAAAATCAAAAAAGGACCAAAAAAAATGTTTTTTTAAAAAGTAACATCTGTGAGGTACAATAAAGCAAAGTGCAATAAAACGAGGTATGCCTTACCACAATTTGTTTATCCATTCATCAGCTGATGGACATATGGGTTCTTTCCACTACTTGGCTATTATGAATAATGCTGCCATGAACATTTGTGTATAAGTATTTATGTGAACATATGCTTTCAGTTCTCTAGGGTATATACCTAAAAGTGGAATTTCTAGGTCATATGGTAATTCTATGTTTAACTTTTTGAGGAACTGAAAAACTATTTTTCTATCTATTTCTTTTAAATATTTTTAAATCCCTAAATATCACCAAATTTAAAAAATTTAAAGGGAGGTAGGGCTCAAACAAGTCAACATAGTTGGCTAGAGCAAACACAACTAAATTAATAATAAGTTGAGGAGGAAAATTTCAGGTTATGCTAAACAAAAGAATATGCATTATTTACAACAATTTCTGTTATCTCCACATTTACACATTAAAACCGGCTTAAATAGGGTTGGTGGAGAAGATGAATTCTCACAGATTTTTTTTAATAGACATAATTAAACTCTGGTAAAACAAAATTTATTTTCAAGAATTATCAGTAACAGTCAAGGACGAGAAGATATCCAGAGCATTGCTAATTAGCTGGAAGAGTTGAGAGCCTGAAGAAATGACCATTATTAACATAAGCTGGAAAATTAAAGGAAAAGTGAAAAGCAAGAGACACCGATTCCTTAAAATGATTATTCTTTGTTCTACGGACAGGAGTTCTTTTAAAATAGAATGTTAGCTTACATTCTTTTTTTGACATTGAATTCTTCAGCTTAGCTTAGGCATCATAGGCTTGTGAATAATTTATTGAATGATTATACTGTCCTCTAGCATGCTATTAGGATGATATTGCATAAACTTTTCTAAAACACAAACACAGGTGAGGATAGCAGTGACCCCACGTTCAGAGGAAGGGAAGGTTCTCCTGTGATTTCGTGTTCGGTTACACATTTACAGCTTGACATTACTCACGCCTGCCTCCAAGGCCTCTGGGGCCCATCCCAGGTCAACTTTTGAGACCAGCCTAGTGAGGGGAGGGGCTGTCGGCCACTGGGTAAGCAGAAAATGGGCTACGTTGTGGTTTGGTGAAAGAAAACAGGATTGAGTCCAGCTTCTTTTACTTACTGTGTGATGTTGGGCTTTTCTGAGCATTTTTTCCCTAATTTAAAACATGGGGATATTAATAATCCTTTCTTTACAGGGTGAGGGTGAGACCCCAAGGAGATAAGGAGCATGAACTCTCTTTGTGAACTCATGTAAATTTGGTTGTTTTCGTTCTAGTTCAATTCTGGCTTTTCCCCCCAAGACATCATCAGCCTGTCCTTGGAGTGGTTTATTCATAGCTGGACCCTAACTTGAGCCTCGTGTTCTTTGGAGAGAATTTATGTTGTGTTTCTTGACTGAATGTGCTACAAGGACACCAGCCTCTCATCTCCCTCTTTTCTAATCTGCAGTCCAGTGCCAGGTCTGTGCAGCTGGCTGGGATGATTGCACTCTGACATACTGCCCTCCTGTTGGAAGCTGCGTTCTTTAACGCACAGATGACAGTCTCAATTACTTACTTTTTTTGTGTAAAATTGATTTGTTATGGATAACTTTAAAAAAACATTAAGCATTTTATACTTTTTAAAATACTCACCTAAGGATATGTTTATTGATTTATTTATTTCTTTTTAAGAGAGAGGGGAAGGTATATAGAGAGAGAGCGAAACATCAATGTGAGAAAGAAACATTAATCAGCTGTCTCCTGTACGCGCCCAGCCAGGGATTGAACCCGCAACCTGGGTATGTACCCTGAATAGGAACTGAACCCGAGATCTTTCAGTGTATGGGATGATGCTCCAACCACCCGAGCCACACTAGCCAGGGCGAGCATTTTACACTTTTATTTTTTTTTAAATCCTCACCAGGGGACACATCAATTGGTTGCCTCCCGCATGAGGCTGACCAGGGCTGGGGACAAACCGGGCTGGGGACGAACCACAACCGAGGTATGTGTCCTTGACCGGAATCAAACCCGCGACTCATTGGTCCACAGGCCGACCCTCTAAACACTGAGCCAAACCAGCCAGGGCGCATCTTACATTTAAAAAAAAAAAAAAAACTACATTAACTCTTTGCCTTGAAACAAGGGAAGAAAATGCTCATTAGTCTTCTGCACATCTCTTCTCATTGCTGCGCAGTGGAGCTCCTGCTGTCTAGTGACTCAAACCCAGGTGTTTAGGCCCAGAGACAAGGAACCAGGCAGAGCACTTAATGACTGATGGCCACACATTCCTCCAGTGTTAGTGGGACCTGGGGCATAGATCAGGTCATCCTAGATCATGTGCAGTGATGCTCTTTGAAATTTCTTACTCTGGAGTGGTTTCAGACAAAGGTCAAGATGATGTTCCCGTTGCTTGTCAAAGAGAAGTATGGGGAGAAAAGTTTGTTTCACCTAATAACTTAGGAAGGGATTCAGTGTTTGCAGTGGTGTGCTGGTATGTGTTTAACAACCAGCTTGGGGGAAAGGAGCACTGACTTTTCACATTTGCCAATTTCCATGGTGCAAATAATCCCACCAAGGCCAATTTCACGCTACCAACACAATATTAACAGGCTCTCAAAATTCCTGAAAATTTTGTAATACGCTTTGGAGAGCTCTAGTACAAGCTGACTCCAGCGCACTGCTCGAAATTAAGGGCAACTGAGGTTGTTTTGGGGAAAGATTTATAGATCAGGAATTCAATGTCTATACTGATTTCATTGGCATGTTCCCACCAAAAAGATGCAAAATAAAATGCAGGATAACAATTTTCTGTTCACAGTAAATGGTACAAAATGGAATTTATCTTTGCTTTTATGTTCACTACAGTATCCTTTTTCACTAGCAGAGAATAGCTGTTGTCATCTTTGCTACTATAATTCTCTGACTGTCTATATAATATGTTTGGTTTTATTTTTAATAGTCTATACATATAATTTAAGAGTCTTTTAAAAAGTCTTTACATTTTGCTTCCTCTTTTTATACCATTGAAACAAATGTTTTTAAGGAAAGTTTTCTATTCTAGTTTGATTTATTTGGGGGCTTTAAACAGTGAATCAAAATGTGCAAAATTACATAAAACCCAGTTTTTATAATCTCTTTTGTCACTTGAGTTTTCTGCTGTAATTTTCAACTCATTTCAGGATTTTGTTTTTAAGTCCAAAAAAAAAAAGGTTCTTTTTCCTTGACTCATATAAGTAGATCCTATGAACAGTGGTGCCTACAGCATCATTTTCACTCAAGATAAGTTCTGGGTTTTTTTTCAGGCAATATGCTCTGATGTGAGATGGAAAAGACAGTTACCCGTCAAAGAATGAGTTAATCATTAAACTTTAAAGAATCTGAAAACATGCATTAGGTGTTTTTGAAAGTCATCTGAGCTGACTGACAAGTTGAAGAAGTTATATAAACCACTGTGCAACAGATCATTTATTCAGAAAGCTCACTCAAACCTATAAAAGATTAGATGGCATGTAGTAATTTTTTTCATTACTACATGTAACCATTAATATGAACTGTTACAGGTTTATACTACTTGTCACATACATCTCAAACTTGCTGACTTGGCCCTCAGTATGGGATTTTGAAGTCCAGTGTTTGATCTCCAGGCCTACCACTACACTTTTCTGATTTTCAGTTTCCTTTGCCATAAAAGGAACTTTTGTTAACAAGTAGGGCTGCTGCTTTTGTTTGTTCAGGTTACATTGGAGTACAGACAAGGAGCAATCTTACCTACATATCCAACTGTAATGCCAAGCTGCCTGACAGAAATATTATGTGAGTCACAAATGCAAGTTATATATGTAATTTAACATTTTTTTAGTAGCCACATCAAAAAAACAAAGACAAGAAAACCAGGTAAAATTAATTTTAGTAATGACTTCATTTCATGCAATATAGCCAAGATGTTATTTCAACATGCAAGCAATGTTAAATATCATTGAGATGTTTTACATTCTCTTTTTCACATTAAGTGTTTGAAACCAGTGTGTATTTTACACTTGAAGTGTGTCTCCATTTTGACGAGCCACATTTCGAGCCTGAAAGCCAGGGACTGACGGCTGCCACATTAGACAGCGCAGCTCTGTAGACGAGGTTCAATGCCGTCTTACATGGAAATATCGCATTTATACATTCATAGACAATGATTTGAATTTCCTAATAAACTTCAGCTGTCAACTAGAGCTTTAGTCTTAGTGGCTGAATCCAAAATACATTTATTGGTTGCATTTTTCCTTTGATTTCTGAATTCAGCAAATTTTATAGAAAAATGAGAATCCCCACAGGCTGAAAGGTTGCTCTTTTCACTTTTTAAAACACCCAGTTTTAAGCAGAGACTATTTTACACATATGGCGCTTATTAAAATCACAGACGGGTGGTGGGACAAAATTAGCACGTAAGCCTTCTTAGGCAAGTTTTGTACATGCTTCACACCTGATCTTAAAACAAAAATCAATTTGTTTAAAGCGAGGCAGATGCTTTTTATAGTTACTTGAAGTGTGAAGGGT
This sequence comes from Tadarida brasiliensis, assembly GCA_030848825.1. Taxonomy (NCBI): domain Eukaryota; kingdom Metazoa; phylum Chordata; class Mammalia; order Chiroptera; family Molossidae; genus Tadarida; species Tadarida brasiliensis. The sequence continues at coordinate 81,206,897 of CM061257.1, read as the reverse complement.
TCCTTTCTAATGTGAAATTGTTAGGTTTAAGTCTGTTGTCTTTGTCCCTGTGGAATTTTGCCCCATCCGTTTACAGCCTGGACATACAAACGACTCCTCCACACTCCCCATCTGGGTAGCTGTTGGACTTCCCTGACCTTGACCCCCCTGAAGGCTCCAGCCACCCCCAAGCTCCCCTCCCCAAGGATGCCTAGAGTCATCTGGCTTCTCGGGGCCCCAAACAGTCTTCCTTTCCCACTGGACATTATGAGTGCCATGGGAAGATCTCCCAGCTCTCTGAAACTGGGTAGCAGAGAGGTCCTGTTGTGGTGGTGGACGACGTCCCTTGCCTTCAAATACACCATCCCTGGGCTGTGGGAGACGGAGCCTGTCTAACCAGCGTGTGCCCAGAACACCCGAAAACTTGATCGAGTCTGTTCAGGCTTGATGGCTGACGAGGTTCAGGGGAGAACTGGAACTCACTCACCCACAGCAGCACCCTCTCTTGGGTCTGAAGATCCAGGAGTTGCCTCCTTCTGTCCATCCCATATTGCCTGTGGTCATCGTGCAACCTCCTGCCCTGGGCCCTGCTGCCTCTGCGCGGAGCCGGTAGACCAGCCGGCTCTCGCTCCTGCGGGGTCCCTCCCCTTCACTGCCGTGTTTACCTTTTCCCAGTGACCCCCAAGTAGTGCTTTCGAGAAGCTGACTAAACTCGCTTATTAATAATAATGAAAGATTATGCAGTGATTGCCAAGCACTTTTCTCTTGGAACAGGGAGCAATTTTTCATCTAAGGCCCCCATTCTCCCCTATGAACACCACAACCCCCACCCCAGTCCACTGACGTGAGATTGTATTTGTGTGTGAAAACGTCTACACAGCTTTCATCAGATCACAGTGCCTGGAATCCAGCAATGTTAGGGAGCATTAGCATCTTGTTCTACCCCACGTCCTTCCCACTGTACAATTTTTAAAAAAAATTTTCTTTATTGATATTAGAGAGAGGAAGGGAGAGGGAGAGAGAGATAGAAAGATCAATGAGAGAGAACATTGATTGGCCGCCTCCTGCATGCCCCCCACTGGGGATTGGGCCCACAACCTGGGCATGTGTCCTGACCAGGAATCGAACCTGCGACCTCTTGGTGCATGAGTGGACTCTCAACCACTGAGCCACACCAGCCGGGCCCCACTGTACAATTTTACAAACACGTGCCCCCCTAGAACCTGGTGCTGCTGCTGTTAGGAGTCCAGCGGGTCCTTGTCCTTCCTGCCTCCTGCGAATCTGGCCAGCCTTGCTTTCACCTGTGCCCCACCCCCTCGCTGGACTTCTGGACTTGTAATGTATTTTACCACCAGCACTTGTTTTGTGCTTTGGTTTGTTTATCTTGAATGACTCCAGTTCTTTCTTCTAATTTTCAAAGGGCAGTCTCAACACGGACAAAAGACGATCTTTAACATGAGAAGTAAATGCAGCACCCAGAGGATTAGGGTGTGCGATACAAGTGTGAAATCAAATGAAAAATAGGATGTTGTATTGTTACATAATTAGAAAGCATTCTCCCTTTTACTCTGATCTTCTCTCAGCTTTCAACCTTAACCCCAGCCCCTCTACTTACAGACTCCAGTTACTGGGAAGTGGGGCATCCCCCTTGGCTCCCAGAATGAGTTATTCCCCTTTGTAGCTGTTCTTCTCAGCAGTTCACAGTGAAAAGTTCATCTGATTGGGATAGAACAGATCTGTGTTTCATCCAAGTTCAACCATGTATGGCTAGCCTTGGTGACCTGGGACACAGCGTAACCTTTCTTATCTCAGTTTGTTTTCTCATTTGAAAATGGAATAAATTTGATCACAAGTCTAACAGCATCATTCATGGTTCTAGAATATAGTAAATATTCAGGGAATTGTCCCTTCTTGTCTTACTGAAGCATTCAGGTTTTAACTATTGCGACCTGTACTGTCTCTCTTTTCAGTTAGTTGCCTTTCTTTAGTCCCCTTCTCCCACATTTACTTCATACAGCATTTAGTGCATTATTAATGATTAACGAATAGTAAGACAGTCATATGACCCTTTAGTCTCACCATGAAGGATCAGGTAATTCAGTTAAAATAAAACTTCAGGTTAGACATAATCTTGCAATAGATGAGTTGCACTTAAATTTAAAATAACGATTTTTCTAAAAATTTTTCTTGGAAGGCAAAATGGTTAGCCGCAATCTGACATGTTGGTTGGTAGTGTTGGAGAGAAAGCCAACGCTTTTTAAAAGTTTTCCTCAAAATAAATTTATTTGGACCCTTAGCTCTGTTCAGAGACTGCCCTTTTCTTCAGCCATGACCCTCAGGGAAGGAGGAACGGGTCCTGGGAGGAGTTCTCCCTGATGTTGGGACGGGAGGGGAAGACCAGCAAATCCTGACTCTTCCCTTCCCCTCTGAGCCGCAGCTGCTGTCAGCTCTGGTGTGTGAGGAACACACTGTTGACTTTGTAGCCCCCGGATAAAAGAAGAGGAGGACACAAAACTTAACTTCAGAACTTTATAGTGTAATCAGAATAACTATTAACACCAAATATTGTTTGTAATGGCACTCCATTTTTATCTGCAAAAGATAAATTGGTGATAACATTTTGTAAATGAAAGAGAGCGAGAGGGAGAGAGGGAGAGAGAATACAAGAAAGTTAAGTGGGTTGTCTTTGTCTGAACAGGTGGCATTAGGCCTTGCAGCATCCTGAGCTCTTCATAGCGGCCCCTGCCCTCCTCTGCTCTTACCCTCTCCCTGTTGACTTTTGGAGAGGGAGATTAGGGGTAGGAGGGTAGACCTGATATAGTCACATGAGCCCTTAAAAAGCAGAGAGCTTTCTCCACTGGTCATAGAAAAGGAAGTCAGAGATTCAAAACAAGCACCGTTGCTGGCTTTAAATGGAGGTGGCTACTTGTCAGGGAATGTGAGTGCCCCGCCCCCCAACACACACCAGCGAGGAAGTTGGGACGATCACCAGGGACTGAATTCTAACAACCAGAGTGAGCTTGCAGAGCCTCCAGACAGGAACTCAGCTGGCCAGCACTTTGTGCTACGCCGAGCAGAGGACCCAGTCACATGGTGCTGGGATCCTGCTCACGGAATCTGTGAGATAATGAATTGTGATGTATTAAGCTGCTAATATATGTGTGGTAATTTTTTATGCAGCAATAGAAAATACAAAGACCAATATCCCTGTTTGTTTGTTTTTTTTTTTATAAGGGTATGAATTCTTTCTTGAAGGAATTGACTTCTTAGTGTTGAAAGCCTCATTCAGGCAGTGAGTCCTAAGAAATAGGTATTGAATATCTCCATTTTGCCCAGACCTGCCCTAGATGCTGGGGATAGTTACCAAGGCATGACCTCTACCTAGTGCGAGAAGACAGAGGCACAAACAGGTAGCCAGCAGTACAGTGTGGTCAACACAGAGTCATGTCCAGGGGCTGTAAGTACAGAGCGGATGATGGGTGAGTGGACAGCAGGGGGTAAAGAAGCCTGCTTAGCACTGAAGGGCACAGATCTATATTCCCAGCCATGGTATGTCAAGAATCCTTTTGGAGAAAATAATTCAAACTCTAATAAAAGAATAAAGTTCGGGATTCTATACTGAGTTAAATTAAAGGAGTTTCAAAATTTTTTAAATATTGTTTAAAAGGATGTGCTATGTATTTTTGTTTGCTTTTCAGATTTCTCTTGAATTGCTCATTTGGAATACTAGGAAATAAGAGTGGGGGAAACGGTAGCTTGGTACATCCCAAAACATTTCATCTCTGTAACCCATAAATCATTTTCCCTCTGAATTCAACATGACTGAAATATTACCCTTTTATTAGCTTGGATCATCCACAATCAACAACTATTCCTGTTTTCTTGCTTTACTGTGGGCCCCTGGGGCTCCCTGAATTAGGGGGTCCACAAGGTCAGAACTATTCTGATGGTAATGAACACTGTTTGCTTTTTCACTGTATTGACATTCGCAGTGATGGAGCGAAGCAATGCTGGGTAAAAGTGCTAGTGCCTCGGCACCAAGTGGTACTAGTAGTCATTGAATTCTGCACAGCCCCCTCCCAGGAAAGAGAACGTGCCAATGCCACTTCAGAATATCCTTGATGAAGCAGTAAAAATTATTAATATTCTTGAATCTTGACCGTTGAATGCATAACTGACAAACTCTGGTTTCTTCCGACTTCGGTATTTGGCAGATACTTTCTCACAAATGAGCAGTCTTCCTCGTCAGTGAAAACAATTGACAGCATTTGTTGCCAGTGATAAAATTTGAGCTTTCAAGCAAAAATTAGAATTTTGGAAATTTGTGTCCACTGCTGTGGGCTTGATAGCTTCTGAAATTCTTAAAGCTTTTCTGATGAGATCAGCGAGGATATGAATAAATGTGATTTCTATAATATATAGGGAAATATGTCAACTCAGTGAGCCAGTATTTCCAGATGACTAATGCATAGTATTACAAATGATACATGGGTAAATCCATACTGCAAGATAGATCAATGGATGTTAATGGCAGAGTAGGAAAAGTATATTGATACGGTTTTGATTCTACATTGCAACTTTAAAAACGTACCACTTCTCGAGTTTTGGAATAGTATCAAAGAAGAGGATCCACAATTCTCTAGGAAAAAAAAACTATTAAAATAATTCTTCCCGCCCTGGCCGGTTTGGCTCAGCGGTTAGAGCGTCGGCCTGCGGTCCAGAGAGACCCGGGTTCGGTTCCCGCTAAGGGCATGTACCTCGGTTGCAGTTTGTCCCCGGCCCTGGTTGGTCGTGCGGGTGGCAGCCACTCGATGTGTCCCTTTCACGTCGATGTTTCTCTCTCTCTCTCTTCCTCTCTCTCCCTCCCACTCTATCTGAACAGAAAATGAAAAAATGTCCTCGGGTGAGGATAAAAAAAAAAAAAAAATTCTTCCCTTTCCAACAATACATCTGTGTGAGGTCAGATTTTCTTCATATACTTCAACCAAAATAACATCAAAACAGAGACTTGAATTCATGTGAAAGCAGGTAAGAGAACCCAGTTGTCTTCATGTTAAACCGATGCTAAAAAGATTCGCAAAAACTGTGAAACGAAATGCTGGTGTTCTGATTGAATGCTTTTGTTTCAAAATGGTCATTTTTCATAGAAATGTTTTTATGTTAACATGCAATGGGTTTGTCGTTTTTAAATGAGTTAATAAGTACTTTTAAATTTCTTATTTTAATTTCTAATATGATAAGTATTTATAAGTAAACCAACACAAATGAAAGCTCATTGGGACCCTCAATGATTTTTAAGAGTATTAAGGTGCTCTGAAAATAAAAAAGTTTGAGAACTGCTGCTGTAAGGTATTTTATTTAAATGAATAAAGATAGATTGTATTACCTATTAAATTATAATCTAATAGAAGAAATAAAACGAGCCCATAGAAAACCTATGTGTACATGAATTCATAGCAAGTTCTAAGTCAGAATGTTACGTATGGTTTAAGGTTTCAGGCGTGGGGTGCCACTTTTGATGAATCCTGAAGGGTGGGAGGGATTTCTACCAGCAGTGATGAGAGGAAGGTATTGAGATCACAGACACTTTAGACTAAAAATATGTTGGCAGAACAGGGAAGGGAGAGTTTGGTGGGGAGTTCACCTGAAATAAAGCATAGTTCTAAATTCTGAAACTTTGTTTTAGAGATGAGTGATTTGAATATTGGAGAGCAGAGGAATTTATTTATTGGATTTTTTTATTCTTTTTTTTAAAATCCTCACCCGAGGACATTTTTCCATTTATCTTCAGATAGAGTGAGAGGGAGGGAGAGAGAGAGAGAAACATCAATGTGAGAGGGACACATCGACTGGTTGCCTCCCGCACGGCCCGACCAGGGCCAGGGATGAACCGCAACCGAGGTATGTGCCCTTGACCAGAATTGAACCCGCAACTCTTTGGTCCATGGGCCGATGCTCTAACCACTGAGCCAAACTGGCCGGGGCTGATTTTTTAATTCTTTTATCTTTATCCATTCCACAAATATTCATTGAGCATATATTGTGTGCTAGGACCTGAGTTAGAGGTTTTATTTGCATTGCTCATTAATCCTCACCTTGACCCTGTGATCACCATTTTACGTATGAGGAAACTGAGATTCTGAAAACAAAGTGAATTACCTGTGCATAGAAACTAGGTGGCATTTAAATGTTTGGGATTTGTCCTCTCTGCCTCTGGTGCCCATGTCCTTGAATATCAAACTATTTCATTACTCACCTCTTCCACTTGGCAATCAGAGGATGCCAGGACTGTCTGTTTTTAATTCTGTAGGAGAGTACAAGCTATAGACTTCAGTGTCCCCAACTTGAGTCAAATCCTGTCTCTGCTACTTAACATCCTGTGTGATCTTGTGTAAAGTACTTATGTCTCAGAACCTTGGTTTACTTCTCTATAAAACAGAAACCTTAACACCTAACTTAGGGGTGATTTCAGGATTAAATGAGGTAATGTATGGAAATCATCACTTTATAGAGAACTGGGAAAATCGTGGGTGGTTCACCACCTTTTCTTCTTAGCTGCTCTTCCAGGAGTCTGTTTATAGTCCTGCTAGTGAAATCAGTCTTCCCCAAGTGGTCAGTTGTTCTGTCCAGATGCCTCATGGCAGTGGAGCCCAGGCAGGCCACACTTGCCTGGCAGTGTGGTTTGGAACAGGTGGAGAGAGGAGCTGAGTAGCAAGCAGTGTGAGGCAGGAAGAGCAGGAACCTGGTATCAAACATTGCCAGTACAAGTCCTCTGTCGACTAATTATTACTGAGCTGTGTGTCCAGAGGGACTCAGCCGAGTGCCGGAGAATACAAATGCACGGCCATAACAACGGGCACTTACTGGATGTCCAATCCATCTTACTTCTTTTCCCTGTGACATGTATCTTCCCTTCTTAGGAGAACATCCCAGGTGTCTGGTGATGGGACACCTTTGCCTCCAGAGTTGGACTCATGAAATCTCTCTCCCTTGCGAACCTTACAGCTTGACCAGTTCCTGCTCAGGGAGCGTCCCGAGCCCAGGGCCTGATCGTTACCTGAAGAGAGCTACTGCATCACAGGCAATAGTGGTCTTCGATTTGAAAGCCACATCAGATCGGAATCAGATGTTTAGCTTTGGTGGGTCTCAGGAAAGGTTTCCAGTGTTAAGTGTTACTTTTGAGGTCTAGTTGGTGCAAGGACCATTGTATCCTTTGGGAGTAAATCAAATCTGCTCCTCTTTGTGGGAAGGCTGAAGAAGCTCAGGTTCTCATAGGAGGAGGGAAGGCGCAGTATGAAATTACACGGCTTCGACTTCAGACTGCCTGAGAGTGTAATACAAGTTCAATGCCCCCGTAACAACTGAGGCCAGATGAAATTCCTCGTCTCAGTAAGTTGGTAGAGTGTTAAAATTTCCCTGGATTCAGTTATTACCGGGAGGGCTATTGATAAAACGCACGGCCAATTGAAATGGAACTCAGGACCTTTGTGCACAGTTGGATCCTGTGCTGTGGGTTTAGTTGAAATCTGGAGATGTGCAAAATGGGGACTTGCTACCAGGCCAGCAGGTTTCTCCCCCAATTACTCCACTTACCGCAGGCCCACGCCTTAGCCAGGAGGGAGCGGAACCACTTTTTAGTCTTTCCCAGAAAGAACCACATCCTCAGAGGCTGACAACTTTCATGACAGCTTGAGCTGCTGCCAGCGGGGGAGTGGGTCATTTCAGGAAACACTGCTTTCAGGGTGACTCTCAGGATCCCTAAGTGGCACCCACTGCATATCCGCAGGAGGTGGTGTGGCTTGTTGGCTGTGATGCCAAAGAGGTCCGTACCTGCAGGGAGCAGCCTGGGTGCAGCCACGCAGCTTCCAGGAAGGCTTCCTCGCCATGGAGAGAAAGGCAGCAGCTGAGTCTCTGCAGGTCTCACTGCTTCTCCTGAGGTGCCTCTGTCTGAGGTGATCCCTGTGCCTGGGACAGAGGCCACACAGCCATTTTGTGGATGCATATCCTGTTAGGTATGGCACAGATGGTCCACTCGGTGTCCAGGTTTTATGAACTTGGCTCTTCAAGGAGGCCGCATGGTGTACTGGCGATGAATGTGGCCTCTGGAACCAGACTTCCTGTGTCGGGATCCTGGCTTTGCCACCTACTCACTCTCCACCCTTGGGAAAGTTGCTTAACGTCATGCCTCAGTTTACTTGTCTCGAAGGTACTTGAAAGTGCTTGGTGTTAGTTGCTATAATAATGATGTGCTTTGTGGATAGGATGGCCTGATGCTAATTTGTCAGGTTTGGGAAAGGACTGTGGGCTTCCTACGGAATGTGTGGGTGCGGAGTAGGTGGGAGAGCTGTCTTCTGGGATCCGCCCTTGGTATTTTACACCCCTTCCCCAGTACCCACTCTTCCCATCGTTGTGATTGTTCTTTTGCACACCTGACCAGTCACCTGCCTGAGATGAAAGAACATGCAGTGTGACTGGAGTGGAAAGATCCGCGTCTGTGGCTGACTGAGCCGCTTACTGCCTGTGAGCTTAGACCTAACTTCCTGCAGCCCCTTGAACAGCAGTGGAGTTTGGGGATGACAGTCGTGGCTTGATCATCCCATTCCCCGCGCCCTCTGTTTCCTGTTTTAGAAAATACGGATCTTGGACTATTTAGTTATAAACTGTTTCTTATAGCGCTAACGTGATATGAAGGCATATCATTAGCTATATGCTCCTATCACCTGGTTTTTTTTTTTTTTTTTTTTTCATAGTACCCGATATCTTCTCAGATTTTGCTTGTTGTTGATATATTTGTTGGTGGTCTCCAGTACCCACACCCCCGCTTGCAGGGCCCCGGAAAGGAAGCTACACAAGAATGGGAGTCTCGTCTGTGTTGGCCATCGGTGCTAACATAGTGCTTGGCACACTTTAGGTGCTTAAACAGACGCACAGGCCCACGTTCACATGTGTAACCACACATTATAATGTAGTTACATACATTTGTCTGTACAGACTTGATAGTCAGGTGGTTATTCCTCCTCCCCTTCCTTCACCGCCCCCACCCCCACCCCAAGGCACACCACTTTGTTGTTTGGAGATCCGAGGGGTAGAATTAAGAATGTTTATGTTGTCTGTGTTAAAACTTACTCACAGTAGCAGTGCCTGGGTTCTCGCCTTGTGTGTGCCTGTAGTGTCAGAGGACAGTCCCTCGTGCTCTCAGGGGAAGCCCACAGTTTCGAGGACACTTGACCATGCTGGTGATGTGTAGTGTAGGTTGGCTCTGTTCCCATGCCTAGTGGAGGTGGTCGGCAGGAGCCAAATATAAACCTTAGAATTGTGCTCACACATATTGAGATTTCATATTGCTTTTATTATTTTGCCACAAAAATGGACATAATCCTTGTTGGCTTTAACACTCTACTAGTATGCTATCCATCTTGCAAAATATAAGACAAGGCCAGAGCTTAAATTAAAACCCTTGGCTTCTTATCTCCTTCCCACAGGAAAGCAAATCTGTGTTGAAAACCGTAAAATTAAGAGGAGAGCAAGGATAGCATAATTTAGCAAAAATTCATGCCACCAGATTCTGAGCTGCATGACTGGAGGGATAGGTCAGACATTCAGAAGATGCTGCTCTGGAAATAAGAAAGGCACGTGAAATACATATATGTTTCCAGAAGATTTCTGCAATGCTTACTCTTTTTAACTACCCTAAGAAAAGATCTTTGTAGATTGTTTGGCAACTACACATCTTATGAGACTTTTAAAATGAAAATCAAAGCTGTTATTCTAAAGTATAGTTGAAATGTATTCATTTTAGCACTTGCATGTTGAGATTTTTGTTTCCATTTGGAAAAGGGTTTATAACAGTATCCTCCATCCCCACACACCCCCTCCCACCACTCCCTACCTCCTCTAGTATTCTAAATTCCTTGTATTTAAGAAGCTCATCTGTGTATTTGGCAGACAGCGTCATTAACACTTGAAAAGCATTGAAACATTTTTTTTAACCTTTTGCACATTTATATGCATAGATGTCTGTGCTGAGGTATATAGAGAAAAGGCGTATGGCTTTGATAATGGTGCTCTATTTAATAAATGCCAGGGGCTGTACGAGCTATGCAAGTTCTGCCATTAGAGAGGGGCTGATAATTATAAAATAGGGAAAAACCTAGTATGGAAATTATATCATTGTCTAAAAAAGGGTGATTTTTTTTTTCCCCTTGCTTTTTTTTTTTTTTTTCATAAGTTTCTTTTGGGTGGAGGTTGTAATGATAGGGTATAGAGAATTACTACTACTGGCTGTTTAAAGAGAATTAAGTGTTACTAGGATAATTGTTCCTAATTTTCCTGAGGATAGACCTTCTTGTTGGAGCCACTTACTTTTTATACCTAATTTGTAAAAAACATCAAATAACACAATGATGTATGTCACAGGTGCCGCCACCGTACACAGTGTGTGCAGGGCCCTCGACCGTTCAGACGTGGGCGGACGTGATAAGCAGTTTATACTGCGACGTGCAATTTTCAGGTGTCTCCTCAAAAATTTTAAATACAGATATTTGCTTCTGGAGAAACAGAGTTCACATGAATTTTCGTCTGTAGTACACTAAAAAATCTCATTAATTCAAACTAATTATGGTGAAGGCATGTCTGAAGTAGTGAATTACTGTGAATATTCAAAATTCATTATATCCTGTTCCTCTTAAATTCACAAGTTGCTCATTACACTAAGGTTTGCAAAGAGAGATTTTCGTGATGCTGGTAAAATCAGACACGTTTTGCGTGTATCTAATTTTGTTGAGTTTCTTTGGTGGGGGAGGTGTAGTTTCTGTAAAATCTTTCTCCTTAATTAGGTTAAATTGCCTGACTCTTGTTTATATTACTGACTTGCTTAGTAAGCACTTTCTTGAGGTGGGAAAAAGTCAACTTGAACCAAACAAAAGGATCTCAGACTTCAAATTGATGGAGTCCAAATAAATAACCTGTACCTTTAAAAAGTGTTGTTATGTAGCTTTAGATTTCCAATTTAAATACATTTAATTTTTAAGCAAATATAAGACAGAATATGTTGAACTATATAAGATGTTAACAATTTAAGGTGTTTTTATAGGCTATATGTCATATTATTCAGTTAGACTCAAGATTGGAAATTCCTTGTGTCAATTAAGACTTAGAAACTAGAGAACATGGAGTAGGGCTGAAGCATACGGATGACCAGGTGTGACTGACAAAGCTATAAAACATTAAAAATGGTATAACATGATTCTTAGAGACGTGTAATCCTGGAATTACGAATTCTAGAAACTAAGGGAGTATCAGCATAGCAAATTTACAGTTATTGGTTTGTTTAAAATTTTGCCTTTCAAATAGGCAATATTTATTCATTTATTTGTTCATTGAACGGTTTTTTTTATTGAGTGCCTTTTTATAGCCAGACATATGTAATGAATAAAAACGCTTATAAAGCATCCATAACTTTTGCTCCAATAACTCTCTGTTGAGCTCCACCTGAAGAGATCATTTAAAAGGGAATGTATGTATGTACAGAGATTCGTGTCATATGGAATAATAGTAATAAACCTAAATCTCCGAAGGGGAGCTGGTTAGATAACTGATAGTCTCCTGATGGGATATTCAGACACTTGAGGAGTATTTAACGTGGCCAGATTCTGAAGCTTTAAATGAGTATAGCAGATGATTTCAGCTGTCCAGGTTTGGAGAGGATTCTTGGGTTATGTTGGTGCCGTTCCTGCGATTCTGTGGCTGCCTCTTTGGGAGAGGAGACAGGAGCTGGACATTCATGATTAACTGTTGACCTTGTGGTTGTTTTGCAGTCAAATAAAGTGCCCGTGGTGCAGCCATCCCATGCGGTTCATCCCCTCACCCCCCTCATCACTTACAGCGACGAGCACTTTTCTCCAGGATCACACCCGTCACACATCCCGTCAGATGTCAACTCCAAGCAAGGTGAGAGCCCTGGCCCCCCAGGTCTTTTTCAGTTCAGGAGGGGCCATGTCTCATCAGTCTGGGTGAACTTACAGGTGCCTTTGCTCCCTGTCACTGGGTGGATCAAATGCATCTGTAGGAGACAGACAAGAGTAATTTATTTGATAGCAATTTTTATAAACCCATAAGAATTTGTTGTGACTTCTTTTATTTTTCAGGATTAAAAGAAAAGAAAAACCTAGAAGGGTTATGTTCAAATTGACAGCTCTGAAAACCTAGGACCTACGATATAAACCAATATGTTGTACAGATCTCTGAAAATTCAGTCCTTGGTGCCCCCTGCAGTTCCTTATTTATTTCGGCATGTATCAGGTGTTGATGGTGGTGTTAAAAGTTTAGAAAAAGGACAAAGTAGATTTTTACTTTCAAATGTTATCTTTTTGAGCCTTTTAGTGATTTCTTTTGGTTTTAGTTATATCCCTGTTAGGTTTTATCCTCTTTTTTTTTTTTTTTTTTTTTTTAAATCCTCATGAATCTTACTTCCCTCTCTACGTTATTACAAAGTCCCACTTCTGTATCACTTACCGAAAAACACACAGCACAGAGGTCTGAAAAATCAAACCAGCGATGAGCGTGGGGTGGTTAGCTGTAGGACACAGAGCTCAGGCTCTCCCAGCCTGCCGGGCCCGCCTGCTGAGAGCAAACCTGGAGGACAGATTTGTTCACAGGTGGCCTGTGCTCTGTCCATGTACATGCACACTTGGACCTCAGCGGAATCTTTAGGAGTTCAAAGTAAAAGATCCCGTATACCTGAAACTAATATAATGTTGAATGTCAACTGTAATTGGAGAGAGAGGAGAAGAGAGAAGAGAAGAGATCCCATAATTCCAAGTGAAGGCAGAGAACAGATAGGTGTAGATTTGCCATCTTCAGCACCTCACCCTTTGTCCCACCCTCTCTTTGACCTGCAGTGGATAATGTTTATTAAGTTTGTAAAAAAGAGTAGAGTTCAGGGACTGGGTGTTTTGTGTCCCCCCACCACCACCACTGTGAGCACTTCCAGGTTAAATACGTAACACCTTCATTTCCCTCCCTGGTTGAAATAGGCAACTTATTTGAGGACTTACTGGACTTTGACTTGAATGGAGCCCAAGTACCTTTACTTAGAGAAGGTAAGAATCAGCTATGCAGGGGTTCCAGGTCTGCCTCGTTTTAGTCCTCACCTCCAGTCCTTTCTCTGCTTCCTTTGACCAAGGACCTCCAGAGAATAAGAAATATCAAAGAAAGGTCTGTGGATTTATGGTGAGAAGGGAAACTAAGGCATTTTAGGAAGGTGGCCAAGTTTAAGAGGGAAGATCACGAACATGACCTTGGTTGTGGCGAGTTTGAGGTATCTGAAGGGAGACACGAGGTAGGCAGTTTAAACATCGCAGCCCCAGAGCAGGGCCTGAACTGGAGGGACACACCCGGGAACCACAGAAATGCAGGTGACAGTTAAAGGTAGCTGTAAAAACTCAAACACGCTATTAACAAAAAGAACCCAACGGTGTGTTTTATTAAGTTTTTAACTGTTTATTTACTTAACAGTTGCATGGTGCTTCCTATGTTCTGGGCCCGGTTCTAAGCACTTCAAAATGAACTTATTTTAAAGAAGAATATGTATTGGTTTAGTCGTTTTTCTCTTAAGAATTCTAGGACAGTTTAATTTTTTAATAAGACAAGTTTATGACCAGCTACCTGTTACATTTCTACTTTATCTTCAGTTTCCATCACTTACTGTTACCCTAGCTTGTTTTGCCTTACTAATTGTAATTATATCATTGCTTCTCGAACTTCTTTTTAACAAACTCTCCAGAACTAGAGAAGGCCTAGTGGGCATGACCAAAAGTTGTCTGCCTGCCGTTTCTTTAAACTCTTTATTTCATCCTAAAAATTGGTGTTATTTTTGCATTCTGCTCCATACACTCTTTCTGTTGCTTTTAGTATAAAGACCCTCTTTTTAATTTCTTTTTGTCCTGGACTTTATGTATCTCAGGAGATACGTAAACTTTGGTTTGAAAAGAACAAATTTCCATGATTTTGAATTTATATTATTCCATTTAAGAGTACATTCATCACCAAAAAATAAGTTAAAAAGCTGACTGGGTTTCTTGCCTTTCCTCCTTTTCTCTCCTACTGTCTGCCTTTTGGCTTTGTTGTGTAATGCAAGTAGTTAGAACGTGGTACTGAGACCAGAGCTGCTGGTTTCAGAGTTCCCAGGAGGCTGATGATCTGTATTAAAAAAAAGAGTGTCATGTGCATACTCTATCGCTAGATATAACCATCCAGTAAATATAAGCTGTCAGCAGAACCTTTCTCAGTTATAAGAAAATAACTTTAGGTTAATTTCCCATTAGGAAGCACATTCGTTTTTACCTTTCTGCCAGTTTATTGGGGTGTAGGTGTAGAAACAGGAAAGGAAGATAATACCAATCATTTTGTTCTACTCACTATGTCTGGTAAAAATATTAAAAGGAAAGAACTTTTAGGAAATACTGAGTTTATATACCTACTGTACCTTTGTAGTCTTCATTGTATCCTGATAAATAACAACAAAGACAACCGCTTATACGGTATACCAAGCACTTTTCTGTATTGCATATATCAGTGCATTTATTCTTTACAACAACCCCTAGTCCATTTTTATTCCGATTTTTTCAGAATAATAACTTCCTCAAAGATACGCAGTTGAGTGGCAAAATCGACCTATCCATACAGCCTGACTCCAAAATCACTTTATCTGTATTCATAAAAGTTACTTGTAAAAGCTTAAAAATCTTTAAGGCCATGCTGTGTATAGTTCGCAGCACAGACTAAGTGTTCAGTAAACACCACGTGAAATGTGTCTTCAGTAGACAGCAGTTGGTGGAGGGTCACACACTTCTAGGAATCTTTGGAAACAGGATCGTAAAACAACAACAAGCTGTTTAGAAAACACACCCATCTTCTGCTCCTCTAATGACCTAAGCCGCTCGTTTTTACCTCACGTACTTGTATGTACCTGCAAAATGGTTCACAGAATTGACCCAGCATGGGGAATGGGTCTGTTTAAACACTTTTTTTTTTTCCACTTGTTCATTTGTTTAGTCACTCAGAAGTATTTACTGACAACCTCCTGTGGAGACAACCATGGTTTGATACATTGATTGGTAAAACATGGTTTCTTTTTTCCAAGCGGCATTTAAGATCATGCAGGAAATCATTTGCACAAACTAACTATAAAACAAAATGAAGAACATCTTTAGTACCACGTTAAAAGTACAAATAAAATCTTGTAGATGCAAAGAAGAAAGAGATTTCTCGGAGCTGTAAAAGTTAGAGAATATTCCATGGGAAAGAGGTATTTGAAATATGAGTAGAATTTTAATAGAAACAGTCAAATGAAAGGACCCGCATAGGAAGCAGCATGTAGCCAGGTGCTAAGTAAGCGTCAGTTTCCCCCTCCCCCCTTCGGGGCAGTGAAACCCAACCCAACTGGTTTGTGTGTTTTGTTCTGCTGAATCACTCCCACATAGAGTCGCTGATGTGTTCTAAGCATGTTCAGAATATGGACTAGCATGGTGGGCACAGTGTTAAGCTTGTCTGCTGAGAGACCTGTGATTGCAAGCAAGGCACTTCTCTGGGTCCCGTGAGAAGAGACCAGAACAAACCATTACTTAGTGTGTACCCGAACAGTCACTTCATTGCTCTAACCAAGGGATTGAAGTAGACAATTCAGGTAGTCTGTCACCTCTAACCATGATTTTCAAGTTTGTATTTTCCCAAAGTTCCCAGCGTCCTTCTCAGTTAGTCTGGTTTTTCTTTGCAAAACGGAGCAGTCCCCCTGCAGACCCTGAGGTTCGGGGAGGTATGAGTCTCAGGTGAGGGTGGGGCCAGTGATTCTGGTATGTTACAAATCAGCACTGTAGTCCTTTGCTCAAACCTACCCAGACCCCCCAAAAAATCCAGAGTGTGAAATTTGGAGTTACTGTGACCAAAAGAAGCAATACATCTAGCAAAAGAAAAGGGGGACTGAAAAACATTGTTTTAAAAACAGCAAAACATGCCCTGGCCAATGTGGCTCAGTTGGATGGGCACTGAAAGGTTGCTGGTTCGATTCCCAGTCGGGGCACATGCCCTGGTTGCAGGCTCAGTCCCGGTAGGGGGCATGCAGGAGGCAGCTGATCAATGTTTCTCTCTCTCCCTATCCCTTCCTCTCTCTCTCTCTAAAAAAAAAAAAAAAAAATCAATTAAAAACATCTTTAAAAAAATAAAATAAAAACAGCAAAACATGAGATGACCATGTAAAAACATGTAAGCTCTCAGAGATTAAAGACCCTTCTCCATCCCACCTAATTTCTGCAAGAATTGAGACATTGTCCTAACCTCATAGTCAAATTAATATCAACTTCTAAGGCAACACTTCTTAAGTTATTCCCAGTTAGTTTGAGGCCTTCAGTATCTTTTAAGATTCCAATGAGACTCATAACCAATTTAAACAGTGAAAAAGCAGAATGCGTCTCCCACATGCTCACCCAGTTCCACGCAACGGTCAGTCAATGTGTTTATAGCCACCGGATGCATCTTCTGCGTCTTCAACCTCTCTCTGTGTTTATACATGGAAATGACCTTATAAAGTCAGATTAGCTGTACAGGGAAACTTGGGGCTTTTTTTGATTCACACTCACTCACTTTCCCCCAAATATATCACATCCAAGTTTTACTATTTTGCATTCTTATGCATGTCTTACCCCTTCTTTTCTGTACCCAAGGTAAGATATAAACAAAGACATATCATTTGGGACTAGGATTAGGTATAATCTCTAGGAGATTTTTACAGTTATAGGACAGTGTGCTCCAGGGAGAGGGAGCTCAGGAAACAATTTGGTGGCACTCTCATTTTCTGTGGATACAACTAATCCAGAACAGCTTGACCTTGGCGCCCAGAGGACTCAACTTGATGAAGAGCTTAGTTGGAGCTGAAGTGACAGAGACCAAATGAATCGTATCAAGTGTGACCATTATGGGGCTGAAGATGATTCCTAATTAATCTTTGATTCTCTGAGGTATCACATTTCCCAAATCTGTATGTCCATAAGGGAGCCAATGAAAATATGAAAGTGGCAATTTACCTAATCCTTGAGCACCCTGGCAGGCCGCGTGCTTACGAAGGGCTCTCATTTTCCATGCCATGCAAAAACAATTGTCTACCATTTTCTTAACCAAAGTGAAATAATGTGGGCAAACTGAATAATTTAAAAGTCTTATTTTGATGACTTTTTTTCCTTTATTGATTTGAGAGAGAGAGAGGAAAGGAGAAGGAGAAAGAGATGGAAATGTCGATGAGAGAGAACATAGATTGGCCACCACCTGCATGCTCCCCACTAGGGATCTGGCCCACAACCTGGGCATGTGCCCTGTCCGGGAATCAAACCGGGAACCTCCTGGTGCATGGGTCGATGCTCAGCCACTGAGCCACACCGGCCGGGCTTATTTTGATGACTTTTACTAGCAGCGTATTTACTCTTTCAGGAATTCCTCAAGATGGACTATTTTAAAACCTGTTTTCTCAGATGTTGAAATCTTGAGAAGAGATACCAAACTGACTTCTGTTAAATGGAACTGATAAATAAATGTTGTTTCATTCTAGACCTTAAGATGTAATGGCATAAAGCATTTTATTGCCTTTCTCTTGCTGTAAGAGTCAAATGCCTTGTGAATCTGAACACTCAACCTCTCCGTTCTTTTCAATAGGCATGTCTAGACATCCTCCCGCTCCTGAGATCCCTACCTTTTACCCGCTGTCTCCGGGTGGCGTTGGACAGATTACCCCACCTCTTGGCTGGTAAGATCCTTCCTGCAAACACCAGCCAGGCATTTGACACATTCTTCTACTTCTCATTCATGGCAATTGGTTTTATGAATGATAACTCTTGTGGCGTTGAGGAAATTTTACAACAATAAGCAAAGTGCTAACTTTATTTCATTTCCATTTAAAAGATTAAAAAACATACAGACTTTGAAATGGATTGAATCCATTTGCTTATATGTGTGGAAAATGACCGTAGCACTTGCTTTTTGAAACTTCTAGTTTTATGGATTCAATTTGCGGCTTTGGGCATGTGCTAGGCCTGTGTAAAGTGCTCAGTGTGGTTTTCTTCTCTGTGTTATTTTTTATGAAAACTTACATATTTGAAGGGAGCTTAGACACATTAGATATCTTATATGCTCTCTTTGCTTATAAATGGCAAGTGAGGTAAATGACAAATCAATAGAGGGACATTTAAAAATACAGAAGCATCTTTTGAATCATAAAGTAAGTTCCAGCTTGAGTTCAGAGAAGTAAATAACTAACATTTGGGCTTTTTTATTTTTCAGAATCCAATTGCTCTTTGTTATTTCTAAAAAATTCCTAACTGCCACCTTCCAAGGTTTCTAAATTGTAAAGGAACAGGAAAATATTCTAGGAAGAAAGAATCATTTCACACAGTGTAGCCTGTTGTTATCCTTTTCTTGAGAGCGTACAACTTTCCCTGCTCCCACTCCTGTCCCTCCTCCATCCCCCCCTCCCCTCATGGAAACAATGTTCCAACTCTGGCCATCGTTTTCTCTCTCCTCTCCAGCTGGTTCTCCGTCCCTACAGCCCCAGGTCATTGCCCCAACCCCCTACCTTGACTTCCTTAAATTATCTCTTCTTCAGCAAGAAGGGGTCATCCCGCCTTGGAAGTTCCAACTCTCTCTGTAGTGTTAGGCCTGCCAGTCAGTAAGAGCTGGAATTTAATTGGTTGTGCGTACATGTTCAGCCCCCCATCAGTCACTCTGTCTGGACCGAGCTGCACAGGGCAGTCATGCCGCGCTGCGGGTCAGTGGCAGCCAGAAGTGAAGACTGTGCGAATGAAAAGTGTGAGATGTGGGGAGGCAGGGAGAGATGGACTTCTCAGAGTGGAGAGAAAATAACTGCAGCGAATTGATCTCTCATTTCTTGACTCTGACATGGGGAACTGGTTAGGGGAGGGGGGGGGCGGTAAGTTCAGTGTTTTAAAAATATTTGTTCATTTTTATATAAATGTGGTTTTATTTTTCTTCTTTCTTGTTGTTCCTGAACTTGTCAAAGATGCTGATACAGAATCCACTAACCTTCTCTGAAAGGAATGTTTCACCATTCTCAGGGTTCTGTTACAATTAATAAACATGTTACATGCCTCCTTTGTTCAAAGCATTAGCAGGGTTGGAAGAGGGGAAGGGATAAAAGACACGTAATTCGTGGACTGGTTTGTTTATAAAGTTGAGGGTGGGCGATTTTCTTCAAGGCAAAAGATACTTTGATTGGGTGGAGGGTAAGGAAGGGAAGCAATTGGACAACTGAAGAAATGCTGTCGTCTGTAATCGTCCAAAAAATCCACCTGGAACACCTCCCTCTTCTCCCTTCATCAAACCCTTACTGCTGGTTGGTTACTCGTGTTTTGTCATTGATGGGTTCCTTTCTTCTGTGACCTCAGGCAAGGTCAGCCTGTATATCCCATCACGGGAGGATTCAGGCAACCCTACCCATCCTCACTGTCAGTCGACACTTCCATGTCCAGGTAGGTGGAGGTGGAAACTGGGCCCCAGGACGAGCTGCTCCTCCCGCGCTTGCATCTCGTGCGCCTCTGCTTGCCTCTCGGTCGGCTAGGAGGGCGCGCTCCGCCGGTCTGTCTGTGCAGTGTGCCTGGCTCCCACACTAGGTGTCGTGGGGCTTCCCGGGCAGGAGCCGTCCTCTGTGCCCCAACAGCAAGCACCAGCCATACCCACCAGGGGCATGGACTCGGGGAACTGGGCCTCCGGAAGACCTCACTGCCGCCCAGCTATAGGATGCGAAATGTCCCGAAAACGGACATCCTTAGAGTTTGTTTTACTCAAAATATCCTGGGGGTGTGGTAAGGGGGAAGATAAAAGCTGGTTCGGTCTGAGTTCTGTCATTGACTTTCTGTGCAGAGAGGTGTATCAGCTTAATGTGACAGTGTTTGAAAATGCCCAGCTAGTCTAGAGCCCCCCTGGACCCAGGCCGTCAGAAGAGAAAGCACGGTGCTGCCAGGCCATGGGCCTCACGGGGGTGTCCTAGTGTGTGAATCAGGCCCTGTGGGCACACAGTGCGGCCAAGCTCTGGGAGGCCTGCCGCCACACTGCTCTGGGATGCTTTGCTTCTGGGAAGGATGGCTTCTGTGCCTGAGCTTGATGTACACACATCTGTGGTTGTCACCTGTGTGTTCCATGTCGCTTTTTCAAGGGAGCCAGCATTCCTGTGCCGGAAGTCAAACTTTTGGGTTAGTAATTGGTCGTGAATCTTTACTTTTTATATATAGGTATGAAATTCGCAGTTCCTGTGGTGAATTTCAGCTTTAAAAAACAAAAACAAAAAAACACATTCTTCGTTCAGCAAATTGTAAATCTAGCTAGTTGGAAGGGAACGAAATTAATATCCTTCCCCCAAAATATATTTTTGCACTTTTTAACATTGTAAGAACTATCTGACCACAGGAGTTTCTTGCAGGCATCATGTATTTTTGCAAATATTTGATCAAATATTTGTATTTTTACCATGCCACCCTAATTTTTAAAAAAAAAGTGTTTCTGAAATATTACGTATCCAAGCAGAGTTCCTTCTTTCCTTCCCACATGAAGGAATCGATTGTACAGGCCGTGATGAAAGACCTGAGAATGTTGTTCTTGCCGCATTAAGTGTTTACTTTAAAACAGTTTGAAAAGCAAAGATTTCTAAAGCAGACCCAAATTTATCCAAAGCGCTTGTTGAAAGTAGTCTTTATTTATTTTATTTGTCTTGCATGGCCATTTCCCTCCTTTGTGTTGGATGGTGGTGGATATTTTAAGATTTTTTTTTCATGCTCTGCAAGCATACTCGGGGAGAAGCCTTTGTTCAGCATGTGTAGTTTTTACCTTGATGTAGAACTGTATGTATTCTTCCCTTTGAGTCAACCCTTCCCTGAGTTTTGTTATCAGTTTTCCATAAGGCCAGATCTCTTAAACATTCCTTCGGTGTAGAAGATTACTTGGGATGATGTTAAGGGGAACCTTATTAAATTGGGGACTGAAAACGTCTTCCTGTCCCTTATTTTCTCAATTGTTCTCTCCTAGTACTAGCAAAGAAGCCAGCAGGATGGGAAGACTCTTAATGTGAAGGTTGGACTGGGGATATAGGCGGAGGTTTTTACATGTGATTTCTTTAGCTTTATATAAACATGTTTGAAAAGCTAAATCTTAAGTGTTATAGTTCCAATATAATTGTTCTTACTGCAATTATTTGAAAACTGCTTTGCAAGAAGAGTGATTCAATTTTTAAAAATCTTAAGACCTTAGAGCCGCCCTAGGAAAAATGCCAGATTCTACTGTTAGTTTGGGGGGAAAGTTGTTATACAGGGAATAAGTATAAATATTTTCCACCTGAATACAGAAAGGAAAGAAATCACCAGCCTACTCTAATTTATAGTTAATACTCCTATGTGTAACTGCCAAAAGCAGTTAGCGGATTGTTTCACAATTCCGTCTAGCTTTTGCCAAGATAGCCACTAGCACATATTGTTTCTTCTCTTTCCTTCTTTCAGGTTTTCCCATCACATGATTCCTGGTCCTCCTGGTCCCCACACAACTGGCATCCCTCACCCAGCTATTGTAACGCCTCAGGTCAAGCAGGAACACCCCCACGCTGACGGTGACCTGATGCACGTGTAAGTGTGCTTGTGGTCTCACCTGTGAGTGCCTGCAGGCACTGCGGATTTAAACCCAGTTTCTTCCCCCACTGCCGGTGAACCTTCCCCCGCTCTTTTACTATGGAAATCAGAGTAGCTCTGCTTCAGGAGGACTTCTGATGCGCTTAATTCTCACTGCCAGCTGATTTTTTGATTCTGAGATTGGAGAGGAGCACAGACCTCAAAAGATGGAGGGAACCTTGCCAAAAGGGAGTACTCTTCCGAGCATGGGCATTGAATAATCTTGAGCTGGGCAGCCACTTACTGCCCGATTTCAGCGGGGTCTGACTTGGGGGGCCCCTGGTGGCACCTGAAGTGGAGAGCTCAGGGCTCGCCCAGGATGCTTAGAAAGCTCGGAAGTCACGGGAAAGGGGCAGCCACGCCCAGGACGGTCTCAGGCTGTTGTATTGGGGCTAAATTCCTTGAAGAGATTAGCAATTGAGTTTCTTAATGTTGGGTTTGCAGACTGGGACAGGCGGACGGGGTGGCAGGAAGCACGAGATCTTCCATAAAACATAAAACCCCTGCAAATGTGGGCAAAGCCAACAAGCATTTGTTTGGGGGAGAGAGTCTGAAGTTTCATTAGCTTCTCAAAGTGGCCCTTGATTCCCCGCCCCACCCCCTTTGCAAAGTTAGGAACCTCACTTCTGAAAGTGGAATGAGCACTTACACTGTAGGTTCAGCTCCTGAGGTGACCAAGGAGCTCAGCCTCAGGGCCCTAAATACAGTAGCTTTACACACCTATTTCCTTTTTGTTGTTGTTGTTAATCCTCACCCTTTTTCCACTGATTTTTAGAGAGACTGGAAGGGAGAGATGGAGGGCGAGAGAGAGAGAAACATCCATGTGAGAGAGATACATTGATTGGTTGCCTCCAACAGGTGTCCCAACTGGTGATCGTACCTGCAACCTAGGTACATGCCCTTGACTGGGAATTGAACCCGTGGCCCTTCAGTCTACAGGCCGTCATTCTTAACTCTGAGCCAAACCAGCCAGGGCCTATTTCCATTTTTTGTTAACACTTCTGTAACACTTCTCTTTTTTTTTATCCTCGCATTTTTCCATATTTTGTTCAGATAGAGTGGGAGGGAGAGAGAGGAAGAGAGAGAGAGAGAGAGAAACATCGACGTGAAAGGGACACATCGAATGGCTGCTTCCCGCACGACCAACCAGGGCCGGGGACAAACTGCAACTGAGGTACATGCCCCTAGAGGGAACCGAACCCGGGTCTCTCTGGACCGCAGGCCAATGCTCTAACCGCTGAGCCAAACCAGCCAGGGCCCTGTGAACTTTCTCAAGCCAAAGGATACTCACTCACAAAGAGTTGCTCTTCTAAGTTGATGGTGTTCCTGGGGCTTGTGGCGAGCCTAGAGGGTTGTCCAGCTTGACTTTGATGATATAAACAGATGCTCTGCTTCTCTCCTCCCATCTCTTCCTTATTCTGCCCACCCCTTCCCCAACACCACCTCATCCACCTTTCAGGAAGCCTCAGCATGAACAGAGAAAGGAGCAGGAGCCCAAAAGACCTCACATTAAGAAGCCTCTGAATGCTTTTATGTTATACATGAAAGAAATGAGAGCAAATGTCGTGGCTGAGTGTACTCTGAAAGAAAGTGCAGCTATCAACCAGATTCTAGGCAGAAGGGTAAGTAGTGGGATGGTAAATCAGTGTTTGTGGGAACTGTGGAACTGCGTCATTAAAATCTGCCCAAATGTGCTTGCGTATCGGGTGGTCCCAGAACGCATCCGGTGAGCAGCAGCCACTTGAGAAAGTAACAAAGAGAACCAGATATGGTGATAGCCTTTCAGAGGAGTAAATGCTGTACTGCATTGTAAACAACCCAGAGTGTACCTGGCACATAGAAAACTTCCTGTACATGATAACTGCTTTTCCTGTTATCACTCTTTAAACAAAGTATTTATTGCCTTTTATGTGCCAGGCCACGGTAGTTAGGCAATTAGATAATAATTGCTGAGTAAAATAGATATGGTTCTTGTCTTCATGGAGTTGAAAGTTTTCTTGTCCTCATGGAGTTTAAAGTTTTGAGACAGGATAAAGATATTAGGCAAATAATGACCTGATGCGTATTTAATTAAAATTGTGACAGATACTGGGATTCTGTGAGAAAGAATAACAGGGGGCTAGGGAAAGGCCCCTTCGAGAAAATAGTATTTAAGCTGAGACCTGAGGGATGAGTAGGGGTTAACCGAGTGTTAGGGGGGGGGTAGACACTCCCCTGAGGGAGCCACGTGTGTGTGGACTCACGCCTGAAGCAGGAAAGCACTGAACCCACACAGGGAGCAACGAAAAGGCCTTGGACAGCCAGCCGTGCTTCTGCGTGAACCCTGGCAAGTGGTGGCCACTCTTTCCAAGATGGAAGCAGATCTGTGCTACGCAGGTGCTTTCCGTGGAAGAATTTATATGGGCCAGAGAAATCTTCATCCTAGAAAAATCACTCTCTGATTCTTAAAATGTACATGAGCCAGGTTTCTGGATTGCCCCTTCTCTTCTCATCCCTCTGGCACCCATGCCAAGGTATATTTCTGAGCACATATTATGTACCAGGCACTAGGCGGCAACTAGGACTGGCACTAAGGTATTGTAATCCAACCATCAGCCAAAAAATGGCTAATCAGTCTTTCCAGATATTTTTCTCAGGATCGAAATGATTTTAGGTAGGTATCTGAACAGTGGTGGGAAAAAATTGAATTTTTAAATTCAGATCACATTTTCTCTGTAATTACAGTATAATTTTAGCAATGCTTCATCATAGTTGTTGACGCTCTTCATGAATGCGTGGTGGCTTCTTAACTATGCCTGTGTGTATTTGTGTTCGCAGCCGCTCAAGAAATTTGTGATTTGCAAATGAATATTCAGTGATGGGGGTCCAACAACCTTTGTTAGGGGACCATGTTTTTAGCTGTTATCGATGATCATTTTTACCCCGTTTGCTACAAAACCTAATTCATTTCAGCATTCGTAAGAGAAAGCACTCAGGAGGTGTCAGGCAGAGGGAAGCAGGCTTCCCTGCATTATCGATTCCTGCTGGATGGCAGAAAATGCAGCTATTTCCAATCTGCAAGACACCAGGGCTTCAGGGTCAGGGTGCGGCGACAGATTATAGCTTTTTGGTGCCCTGCGTACAATATACTCTATGTCCCTGTGGATTCTTAAACACTTAATAACAGTAATTACAATGATTTCCCAAGCCGATGAGTGATTCCCATCATCTTTGAAGAACTCTGCCTTAAAAGCTTAAAGACTGATGACTATTTCCCCTGACCCTTTAAAAGAAAAAAAAAATCAGAGGAAAGGAAGAGGTGATGTTCTTATTTTAACTTCCATAAAATTCTTAGCTTTTTTTCTTTTTTGAGTTATAAGTCCCTTGCCTCTCCAACAGGAATTCTTTTTCTGCTCAGAGTAAGTAAGGGTACGACACAGAGGTATGCTCCCTATTTTTAATGCACGCTTCCCAAATTGCTACTTTCTCAGCTCCCTTAACAACCCCCAGATCAGAGCGGGTGTCCTCAGGGATGGTTCTCATTTGGGGTCTCTCTCTGTCTTTGATTTGGACACCTGTTTCTATTTATAGGTCTCTGAGATCTTTGATTAGGATCAGATTTTCTGTCCTTTCATAACTCCCCTCTGGCAGAGTGGTCCTTGCTGGTTCTTTAAAGTTCCTGGCTTTAAAATCATGACGTTTTACACTGGGATGATTATAATTCTTAAAAGTGGAACTTAATTCCATCCCTGAGCATTTTATCTTTGGGTGTTTTTTTTTATTTTTTATGTGTCTTGACTGTATCTCTAAAATAGAAATGTTCATTCATGGGAATTCATCAGTTTTCTTCTTCATATTATAAATAATAACACACATCTTACTTTAAGGTAAGATTTTTTTAAGACCTTCTAGGCTATTAGGAAGTCCATTTATTGCAAATGTATTGTTGGGATTTTTAAATCTTGGAACTGTATGAATTTCTTCAAGTTAAGTGGGTATTTCTCAACAACTTGGTGAAATCTTGACAATGAAATTTAATTTTTTTGTTTGTTTGTTAATCCTCACCCGAGGATATTTTTCCATTGATTTTTAGATAGCATGGAAGGGAAGGAGAGAGAGAGAGAAAGAGAGAGAGGGAAGCATCGATGTGAGAGAGACACATCAATTGGTTGCCTCCTGTATGACCCTGACCAGGGCCAGGGATCAAACCTGCAACCCAGGTACGTGCTTTTGACTGAGAATTGAACCCGAGACCCTCTGGTCTGCAGGCCAACGCCCTAACCACTGAGCCAAACCAGCCAGAGCTGAAATTTAATTTTTAAAAAATTAACTCTTAATTTTTCAGTAAGCAAAAGTGATAGAAAAACATTTTTAGTCAGATATGTTTGAGAAATTCCTGTAAAGAAAGACCTTCTTTCTAGTTTGTACTAGACGTTATTTTTGCTTTAGTGCAAGACTTTAATACCATTGTTTGACCTACGGTTTTACTCTGGTAAATTTATTGTGAGCAGATTTTTGTGCATTAGAAATACCAGGAAACTAAAAGCAATTGAAAATGCAAGTAAATGGTTTAGTTCGTGGCCTGCTTTTCCTTGCAGTTTGCTCAGTTTTGTAAGTTTGGGCCTTTTTGTCAACCTAAGTTTTCTGCTTTACTGAAAAATACCTGATTGTTTGGGTAGAAGACCCAGCTTCCCAAACTTGCGGAAATAAGTTTTATAAAACTCGTTTCAGGTCTTCTTAGCAAGTTATAAAGCTACCATAAATTATATAAAATTATATTGATATATTGCGGTAGCATAAGAGAGATATAAATGAATAAACAAATTTACAAAGTGAGACTAAGACTTCTTTTGTAACTTTATTTCCTTTTCTTCTTCTTCTTCTTTTTTTTTTTTTTTTTTGTTCCTTTTTGGTAACATTTTGCCTCCTGCCAGTCACACTTACTTAATACTAGAACTTGTGAATATTAATGATTAGTCTTTTCTCAAAAAAAACCCACCAAAAACCCACAAAAAACAGTCAAGACTGCCCCCTTCTGTTGTGCTGGGTGTGTTTGTTTCTCCACGTGGAGGTCTCTAGCACCTGGCCAGTGTCTCAGACTTAGGAAAGCTGTCCCTTGGTAGAAGATGTGACTTTTCTTGCCCAATTTAAACTGCCACAGCTGACTCGGACATGCCTCTTCCTAGGCTCCTTTTGACTCGTGTTTACTCTGCTAGTACAAAGAACTGGGTCTCAGGGTTTTGTTTTTGTTGTTTTCCTTCTGCCTTCCCTCCCCTCCCGATTCTTTTTTGTTTTGTTTTTAAAGAAAAGCATATTACCTGATTCAGGTTCTGGCCAAGCCCTGCCGTGTGTGGTGCTTCTTAACTTGACACTCTGTCCTTGCACAGCAATTAAAAACCAGTCCTCTTTCCTGCCCAGCGCAGAGGCCCTGGCTTTTAAGGGGCTTTCAAAGGCAATGGACTTGGTTGACCTGCTGGAGCCAGAGTGGCGGGTGGCATGTGGCAGAAGGGGCTTTGGTGCTCTTCCTGACATTGGGTTCTCTTGCCAGCCGAGAGCAGCGGGTGTTTCTGTTTTCCTAAGGAAAGCACAGGGGCCCAGCCCATGTGCTGAGGACCTCCTCCCCCAGAGAACTTCCTCATCAGCCCCCCTCTCTCGCTCCTTCCTTTCCCCAATCCAGCTGCAGCTTTCTGTTTTGTTTTTTTTCTTGTTTTACCATTTTTAAGAAAAAGAACAGGAAAATTAAAATTAGTATTCTGGGTGGACATGAATGAGGAAGATTCTCCCACCCTTGAATGGAAGGAGTGAAACGGGCAGCCCCACGCCCTGGAGCTGGGGAGAGCAGGGGTCGGGAGGCCGGGCTGACCCAGGGCGTGGCGTGCACGTGGATGTGCGCATGCGCGGGGCGGGCTCGGGGCTGCTCCTGCAGCTGCCGCCTCTGTGCCATCACCTCTGACCAGTGGGTACCCACGGCTCAGCCAGCCTCCTGGAAGGTTCTGCCGACAGATCCGAGCACTGAAGAAGTAGGGAAAATATTTGAAACTGCCTGCTGGGGGCCTGGGCCAAGTTGTGTGCAAACATATTCAGGGCACTGTGCAAATACAAGCTGCTTAAAATCCCAAATGGATGCCTTGCCTACATAAGCTAGTTTGCTATAAATGTATGTATCAGGGATGTGAAAGGGAAATGGAAAGTTTGCAGAGTATCAGCCACTGTATTCCCCAAAGTAGGTACAACCGCCTCAACTTCTAGATGGCAAAATAAAATTAGGTAATGCTCCTTGCTTTTCATCAAAAGGAAGCAAAAAAACCAGCACCATAAAGTGTGTGATTGTACAGTGTTATCAGTGTTCTCCCTGTAGACAGTTAGTGTTTTATATAAGTGTGAGGAGAGGGTGAAGAGACTGAGACAGACAGACTGACTTTTGATGTCATGCTTTATAGACAGGATCACATGATGAACGTTTCTGGCTCTTCATGGGACAGAGTGGGAGAGTGTCCATGCAAAGCAAGGATGTATCTGTGGAAAAGACATCTGGAAATGATCACATTTTGCATAAATAAGTGGTACTTAGGCTCAGATACGAGAATATGGTACAAACTATGAAAAGGGCTAAATTGGGCGTTGAGGTTGAGCAGTGAAAGTTCTTTTTAATTTGTATTGGAAAAGGGAAAGGGTGGGTGACAGATCATTTTACTTTGGATACTTTGATTGACTTTGATGTGTTTCATGTGGTATCAGAGAGCAGAAGAGAGAAACCAAGGTTTGAGTTTCTCTCCAGCCACCAGACTCCCAACTGGATTTCTGCAGCACTTGGTTTTCTGCCATTTAAAAATAAATCAATGTTTAAGTGCTTAATATTCTCATTCTTCAGTGTTTAAAACATGAAATATATATTACTGTTTCTATTTTGCTTACTTTTCTTTGGTTTTTCCCCCTCCCCTTTTTGTTTTAGTGGCATGCCCTCTCCCGTGAAGAGCAGGCTAAGTATTATGAATTAGCGCGGAAGGAAAGACAGCTACATATGCAGCTTTATCCAGGCTGGTCTGCAAGAGACAATTATGTAAGGCCCTTCTGCATACCAACGGCTCTCTCCTTTCACTCATCCTTTCTTTCTGTGACTTTGATGAAGGAAATGTGTTTTATAGTGTATCTAATGCTGGTACTGTGCCCTATTTTTGGAAGTTAGTGGACTTTACAATAAAGATTACATGGATATATCACATTTTGAAAGCTTTGAGCTGTCACAATTTTTGGGGGCTATAAGTACTAATAAATTTTTTTAAGTGAAACTTTTTAAGTAAAAAACAAATACCTTATATTTTCTTTCATACTAAAAAGAAAAAAAAAAACATACCTTATCATTAAAATGTTGATGAAAAATATTTTTAAAAAAATCTTTTTGACAAGTTTTTTAAAAAAATATGTTTTCAATGATTTTTTTTAGAGAGAGAGGAAGGGAGAGAGAGAGATAGAAACATCGATGTGAGAAACATTGATCAGCTGCCTCCTGTACATCCCCTACTGGGGATCGAGCCCGCAACCTGGGCATGTGCCCTGACCGGTAATTGAACCCGGACCTCTCAGTCCATGGGACGACGACACTCAATCCACTGAGCTACACCGGCTGGGCGAAAAAGATATTTTTTAAGCCCATGAACTCATCATGTAAAAGCAACATTAGTAGTAACTAGTTATATTACCTTCCAGTATTTTTTCTGTGCATCCGTTATTTTTTACTTGGATATAAGTGTGTATGTGAGTGTGTGTGTATGTACATCTACTTTTGTATCATGCTTCTTGCTTTTATAGATAAGCATTTTGTTATGGCATAGTGTTTCTGTATATTAATCTTAATGGCTATACAATATTTCATTGAGCGAATGTCACAATTAACCATTTTCCCTGCTTTTAGACTTTTAAGTTGCTTTCTATTATTTTTACAATTGGAAATAATCCTGCAATGAACATATGTGGCGTTACAGTTTTCTGTATTTAGGACTATTATTTCTGTAGGATATAGTCACAGTAGTTGAATTGTTGAGTTAAAGTATATAAACATTTTAAAGGCTCTTGATACATATTGCCAAATTGCTTTCTAAAAG
This sequence comes from Tadarida brasiliensis, assembly GCA_030848825.1. Taxonomy (NCBI): domain Eukaryota; kingdom Metazoa; phylum Chordata; class Mammalia; order Chiroptera; family Molossidae; genus Tadarida; species Tadarida brasiliensis. The sequence goes on along the minus strand of CM061257.1, from coordinate 81,177,127 downwards.
GATTATATTACTTTACAGTTCTTATAAACTATGTATTTAAGAGTCTGTTTTTCCATAGACTAATCAGTACTGGGGAAAATTTTTTTTTATTTCATATTAGAGTACTCTGATGTCTATTATGTATTTTATTCAGAATCGGTACTATCATTTTTCTTTTTCTTTTTTAAATTTATTTTAAATTTTTTGTTAATCCTCACCAGAGGATATTTTTTCATTGATTTTTAGAGAAGAAATGTGGGAGGGGGGGGAGAGAGAGAGAGAGAGAGAGAGAGAGAGAGAGAAACATTGATGTAAGAGAGACACATCAATGGTTGCCTTCCACACGACCCCAACTGGGGCCGGGGATCAAACCTGCAACCCAGGTGTGAGCCCTTGATGGGGAATCGAACCCATAACCCTTTGGTTCACAGTCTGACGCTCTAACCACTGAGCAAAACTGGCCAGGGCAGTACTAACATATTTTTAAAGTTGTACTAATTTTATTGGCAAAAATACCTTATGTATAGTGCCAATTATGTTACTTCTTTAGAGTTGAACATCTTACTACTGTAGTCTTAATACAGCAAATAATATTTCTATGAAAGTATATTATAAACATGTGATAGAGGGAAACAACTTTATTGAAGTTCTTAATTTAAAAATTTGAAGATCACTTTCCTTTTCTATGTGAAACTAGCATTCAGAATGAAATGCCATCTAAGACAGTCTTAAGTGAAAATGTCCCTTTTAAAAAAGATGTGACACCATTAACCAGTACGTAATTTAACATGTGGCCATTGCTGTAGGCGATCCTATAGGGCTGCATGTCTGAGGTCATATATATGTCTCATCCAATGAGACACCAGGGTTTTGGGAACACATTTGTTTCCAGTAACATACTCCGAAGAAAAATTCACTACTGGTCGGGATTTGGAGCTTAAACATTGGATATAACCATGACATAGGAAGTAAGAGTCCTTCTCTCTGTTACTTACCAGCAGCTCTCTCTTGAGTTGTTGTTTTAATAACTACTGGATGCAAATTGTCAAGAACTGTTTAAATGCTCTCTGTGTTATTTTCTAATCCCTATAATAACCCTGTGGCAAAAATAGCATTACTGCATTTTACAGATGAGGGAAATTGAGGGGTTGGGAGGTTAAGTAATTTGTCCATGGCCATGTAGTGGCTTTGCTGCAAGTTCCACCCCGGGTCTCCCCAACTTCATCTCCTGAGCAGACTAGCTCAGTCTTCCAGTGCCTTCTTTTTTAATTTTTTTTCTTTCTTGGTTTTAGAGAGGGAGAGAGAGAGAGAAACATCGATGAGAGAGAACATCGATTGGCTGCCTCCTGCATGCCCCCTACTGGGGATTTGGCCCACAACCTGGGCATGTGCCCTGTGAACCGGCGACCTCTTGGTGCATGGGTCGCCACTCCACCACTGAGCCACACCGGCCGGGCCCCAGTGCGTTCTTAAGAAGACTGCTGTAGTTGAAGGGTTTTCTCCCCTGAACTGGGCTTCTGTTCTCATGGCAGTAATTAGCGTCTTCTGGGTAGAGCCTTTGCCATGCCTGTCAGTGGGAATCTGTTTCCCACCTAAAGAGTTTCAGAGTGTCCCCTCCTGACCCTGTGCTGGATCTCCTGTGGATGTGGTTTGCCTGAAAGGGGTGAGCTGACCTTCCCTCTCTGACCCATGGAAGGAAGAGCTTCGCTGGGCTTACGAATATGCACAGATTTAATGGGCACTGCTTCTAGAAGTCTTTGAGTGAAGTTTCTGGTTCTGATCCTTAAGTAAAGAAGTGAACTTCTACTTTAAAAAAAAATGTGACAGAAGCATTCTCTCCCTCTTGCTCTCTTTCTTCTTCTTGGGGAGAAAGTTTAAAGACAGACAGTGCCATGTGAATTTACCTTGAAAGATTTTCCTCTGTACAGTTTTTGAAAGAAATTGGTTTGCATAACTTGCTTTTAGGATCCTCTTGAATGAAGGGGAAACCCAGCTTTGTTACATACAATTTCTTATAATAAATCAAAATAAACCTATTAATTACTAAGGCAGACAGAAGTCAGTCAAGTGATAGCACTTCAGCTAAAGGTATTCTTAAAAGAACAGTATGAGAATAGTCTATACAAGACTATCCTTATTGTATCTTAGCATTTAGTGTCAGAATGCTATCCTGATCCTCCCTGAGATCGTATTAAATATAGCTTCAATGATTTACTATTAAAATGCCCTATTCTATGGCATCATAGATTTTATAACTTTTAATTTGTTTTTATAACTTTTATAACCGAAGTTTTCATACATCAGCAACAGTGCACATATTTTCTTAGGTGAGATCAGCCAAATATTTATGAGAGCTTTTAAAGTTAGTGCTTAATAGCCTCAGTATTAAATACAATTTTATGAAAAATATTTTTGTTTACCACTCATGAATTTTTTGTGTGTAGGGCGACAGTAATACATCCAAACAATTCAGCGCTTTTTGTTTACTGTAAATGTACCTCTCGAGATACCTGTTTATCCCTAGAATGTAGTCTAGCGTGTTTCACAAAGGCCACGGTCACGTGTTCCGGGTCCGCGCCGGGTGGCAGAGCCGTGCGGACTCGGGTGGTGCTCCGATGGCACGGGGCTGGGTGGTGAGGGATCGGGGACGGCCCATCACAGCACCCGTGAAGAGTCAGGTTATGGTGTGGTGACTCTGGCTGAGGGTGGGGTGGGGTGAGACAGAAGGTTCCCGGAAGAGAGGACACTTGAGATGAGTGTCACAGGACAAATGGGAGGTAGGAAGGAGGAGACAGTGAGGAAGTTGGTTCAGACATGAAGCAACCTCTCGCGCCTTGTGAAAACCGCAGAGATCCCATTTGAAAGGGAGAAGCACGCTGTCCCTCCCCCCCCCCCCCCAAGCACCTTCACTAATCTTCAAGACGGCTCTGATGTCACTGATACGCCGTTTCCCCGGGTCACCAGTATCTTCCGATTGCCTTAGTGTTTGTGAGAATAGTTTCAGTCAGCTTCCCAAAGCTTTATGGCTGCAGTGGCCAGGCCATGTGACACAGAGAAGAACTGTCTTGAGGTGTATAAAAACATGCTTTCCTGTGTTAACACGGCATATTCAAAATGAACGTCTTGTTTTATTTATTTGTTAATGTGATTGTATTTCTTTTTATTTTTTTATTCTTATTTATTTTTGTTACAGATGTTTCTCCTTTCTCCCCCATTGACTCCCTCCTCCTGATCCCAGCCCCCTCCCAGCATTGTTGTCCGGGTCCATTGGTCACGCATACATGCACATAAGTTCTTTGGTTTATCTCATCCCTCTCCCCCATCCCCCTCCTCTGAGGTGTGTCAGTCTGTACCCTACTTCCATGTCTCTGGGTCTATTTTGTTTATCAGCTTATTTTTGTTCATTATATTCCACAAATAAATGAGATCATGTGGTACTTGTCTTTCTCTGATTGGCTTGTTTCACTTAGCATAATACTCTCCAGGTCCCTCTATGTCCCGTCAAAGGATAAGAGATCTCTCTTTCTTACAGCTGCATAGTGTTCCATTGTGTATATGTACCACAGCTTTTTTATCCACTCATCTACTATGGACACTTGGGCTGTTTCCAGATCTTAGCTCTTGTAAATAGTGCTGCTGTGAACATAGGGGTACATATATTCTTTCTAATTGGTGTTTCAGGCTTCTTAGGGTATATTCCTAGAAGCGAGATCACTGGGTCAAATGGGAGTTCAGTGTTTAATTTTTTGAGGAAACACCATAGTGTTTTCCACAGTGGCTGCACCAGTCTGCACTCCCACCAGCAGTGTACTAGAGTCCCCTTTTCTTCACACCCTTGCCAACACTTGTTGCTTGATGATTTGTTGATGGCATTCATTCTGGCAGGTGTGAGGTGATACCTCATAGTCATTTTAATTTGCATCTCTGATGATCAGTGACGTTGAGCATTTTTTTATATGTCTCTTGGCCATTTGTATGTCCTGTTTGGAGAGGTGTCTGTTTAGGTTCTCTGCCCATTTTTTGATTGTGTTCTTCGTCTTCCTTTTGTTGAGTTGTATGAGCACTCTATATATTTTGGAAATTAACCCCTTATCTGATGTATCATTGGCAGTTATGCCTTCCCATGTAGTGGGTTCCCTTTCCATTTTGATGGTTGTTTCTTTAGCTGTGCAGAAGCTTTTGAGTTTAATGTAGTCCCATGAGTTCATTTTTTCCTTTGTTTCTCTTCTTGCCTTAGGTGTTTTATCAGTGAAAATTCTGCTGCATGTGATGTCTGAAATTTTGTTGCCTACATTTTCTTCTAGGATTTTTATGGATTCACAAGTCACATTTAAGTCTTTTATCCATTTTGAGTTTATTCTTGTATATGGTGTAAGTTGGTGGTCTAGCTTCATTTTTTTGCATGTAGCTGTCGAATTTTCCCAAGACCATTTATTAAAGAGGCTGTCTTTACTCCATTGTATGCTCTTGCCACCTTTGTCAAATATTAATTGAGCATAATGTCTTGGGTCAATTTATGGGTTCTCCATTCTGTTCCATTGATCTATATGCCTGTTCTTGTGCCAGTACCAGGCTGTTTTGATTACAGTGGCTTTGTAGTATAACCTGATATCCGGTATTGTGATCCCTCCTACTTTGTTCTTCTTTTTCAAGATTGCTGTGGCTATTCGGGGTCATTTTTGGTTCCATATAAACTTTTTGGAGTAGCTATTCTAGTTCCGTGAAATATAGATTGCCTTGAGTAGTATGGACTTTTAATGTTGTTAATTCTTTCAATCCATGAACAAGGTATATGCTTCCACTTTTTTATATCTTTCTCTGTTTCTTTTTTCAATGTCCTGTAGTTTTCTGAGAATAGGTCCTTTACTTCTTTGGTTAAGTTTATTCCCAGGTATCTTAGTTTTTTTGCTGCGGTGGTAAATGGGATTTTTTTTTTTATTTTCTCTTTCTATATAGAGAATTCATTATTGGTGTATAAGAATGCTGTCGATTTCTTGATGTTAATTTTGTATCCTGCTACTTTGCCAAATTTATTTATTAGCTCTAGTAGATTTTTGATGGAGTCTTTAGGGTTTTCTTTGTACAATTGTTAATGTGATTAAAAATATATATATTTATTTTTTTATTCTCACCAAAGGATATGTTTATTGATTTGAGAGGGGGTGGGGAACATTGTATGAGAGAGAAACATTGATCAGTTGCCTCCCATACGTGCCCTGACCGGGGATCGAACTTGCCACCTTTTGGTGGATGGGACAATGCTCCAACCAACTGAGCCACTCGCCAGGGTGTGTTAAAGTGATTATTATAGCAAAGGTAAGACAGAGATATTGGATGTGATGTGTGTTCTGTTTCAGTTATTTGAAAATACCATCCTAATCCAGGTTGGTTATTTACTATTCATATAAATCGAGTATGTACTGTGTCTATGTCCTATTACAATAATTGTTTGAGGGGAAGGTAACTATGTTGAAAAACCGAAAATTAGACCACTATAAATGGGACCTAAATTTTTAAATTTGTGATTGATTTTGAAATGTATTTAAAATTGCATGGGTATCCATATTATTGTGTCTGTTTTAGGAAACAAGGTCCTTAATTGCCAGAAATATGTCTTTGAAATTACCTTCAGTTTTCTCAAGTTCGAACTTACCCTTTTACCGCCATCCTCGGTCATGTCATGATGTCATGCCTGCTCCGGGGGGGCTGGGGCCCTCAGTTCGCATCCTGACCTTTTCATTGTGTGGTGGGATCCCAGTGAGGGCGTTCATCACGAACACTAGCTGAAGCGGGTTCTCAGTGTGGAGGTTAGAAATGAACGTTCTGCCTCCATAAGCAGGTTCTCCTGAAGGGGCTCTGTGGCCTCATTCCTAGGACATGGTTGCCCTAGTGTGTGTGTGTGAGATCACCCCAGTGTCAGTACTCATGCTGTTAATATGAAGCCACAGAGACAAAGGTCACAAAGAAACAATAATTTATTTTCTTTCTCTTGCTTTCTGTTTCCAGGCACAGATAGGGGGAGGGAGGAGGAGGAGGAGAGAGAGAGAGAGATGTTGACTGCCCACCTGTACTTTTCTCTCCCATTCACCCATGTGTTCATAGTACAGTCCATGACATGACAGTGTGCCTGTCCTCTTCTAGGGTAAGAAAAAGAAGAGGAAGAGAGAGAAACTTCAGGAATCCACATCAGGTAGGTACCGTGTGACTTTGCAGTCAATGCTCATGTTTCTGCCAAACACCTTGAATGTAGTTTGCATCTTTCTACATACACACTGCTTTATTCTGCAGCTGTGTCTTGTGATACTTCAACTCTGCTTTTCCTCCTGAAAGTCTTTAAACATGTTTTGAGAGACTTTTCTTTTCACTGTGACTCTGTGGAGGTGTATGTCAAGACTTTCGCACCCCTGTCACCTGGAAGCCTGGTTCGCTGCGGTTGTTTGTTCTGTTTGCCTTTGCTCCTGTTGTCTGTGTTCTCTTCGCTTTGTTAACACTTCTGTTCCTGTTTGCATAACTCTTTACAGTAAAATTTTTACAGTGATTCTGCAACTTACATCCCCTTGAGAATCCTTTCTGTGGTTTAGGTTATTTAAAAATATAGAACCTGACAATAGGGCTTATCGTTCCTATACATGCATTCAAGGCATCAATCAGTGAGGTCCTGTTGATTTCCCCTTTTTCTTTCATTGAAAGGAAGGCCCTTTGTACCGCACAAATAAAAACGGCTGGTATAAGAACCATAAACAGTAAAGCAGACAGGTCCACATGATGTTGTAGCTACTACGTATTTGGAATGTTCAAACATCTCTTCAAGAAAAGTTTGTTAAAGACACAATTTTCTGCAGGTACAGGTCCGAGAATGACAGCGGCCTACATCTGAAACATGGTAAGAGCGACTCTCTGGCCCTCCTGCTGACACTAGTTATGAACAGAGGCACTTGCTTGTGACCCTCCTTGCGCATTCAGCCATTGCTCCTTTAAAGAGGAAACGCCACCAAAGCCAAATTAGCGCTTTAAAAAGTCTGATGGTTTTTATACCGGCTACGTATTTGCAGTGGAGTATGCGTTCCTTCCTCCTGCTTTGCCCTTTCTAAGTTTTCTCTATTCCCTTCTCCCTGACTCTCTTCTCAGCCATCTCTTCTGATGGGTGGCACATCTGCCTGCTTAAACAAACAAACAACAACACAAACCAGCAAGCCAAACGCGGTCTCCTCCGCAAACCCAGCCCAGCCCAGGCCCTTCTGTCCCGGACTGGGCACCTTTCACTCCAGAGCAGCGCTTCTCAGCCTGTGGGTCGCGTTCCCTTTGGGGGTCGAACCACCCTTTCACAGGGGTCGCCTAAGACATAACAGTAGCAAAATTACAGTTATGAAGTAGCAACAAAAATAATTGTATGGTTGGGGGTCGCCACAACGTGAACTGTATTGAAGGGTCGCGGCATTAGGAAGGTTGAGAACCACTGCTCTAGAGGCTTCTTTTCAATGGAGATGATACATAGATACTTAAAAATAATTTATTTGTTTCTAGTGAGAAGGAAAGATATGCTTTATGTACTTTATTATTTTTTATAAAATACGGCATGGGGACTACTTACCTGATTAACTCTGTTCTATCAAGTTTTTTCTTTATTGGTAACCACTGCGGGATCTCCGTCTAGTATTTACAAGTAATATTTATTTCATTTCTTTTTGCTCTCATTTTATTTTTGACCACATCACCACCAGTCCAGAGAACCTGGCTTTGTAATTGATCTGGTCTCTGCTAAGCTTTGAGTCCACCGTGTGTCTGCCTTTTCTCCCCGTGACAATTCTTCTCGGGGGAGCCACCTTGGATTCTGCTCTCTCTAGCAGCCACCTCCAGGTCCCGTCAGTTCTGTCCCCTGGGCCCGTCTGGCTTTCCTCTCGCCCTCCTCACTGCCGCAGCCCAGCGCGGGAACACAACTTTCCGTCGTGTTCCTGTATTAGCCTTCGGGTCATTCTCCTGCTTCCAGACGTTCTTTCTGTCAGCTCCCAGAGGGATTTGCTAAAACACAAACTGTGTCACTTCCTGACTAAAAACACTCAGTGCTTTCCGCTGTCCGAAGGATCGAGCGCCAACCACTCAGTGCCACGCTACCTCTGCCCCCTCCTCAGAGTCCTGCCTTCGGCCTCTCGCCCTCCATCCCCCCTGCCCTCCTGCCTGTCCTCACCAGGCCTGTGCTCAGTCCAGGCAGAACTATTTGCAGTTCCCCAGATAGGCGGAGGCCGCTGCACCCACTGCCCTGTGCTTGGAAGGCCCATGTCCTCGGCCTGAGGACGGGGTCCTGGGCAATGTCTGAGGGGAGCACTGGCCTGCAGGTCATTTGGGTCTTGACTAGAACCCGGTGACTCCTACATAATTTTTAGAACTGAATTTTGGTGCTGAAATGTCAGTGGACCTCCCCAAAGGAGCCTGCAGAGATTTGGGTACCAAATAGATCTGAATTTTAAATCCAGTGTGCCTGGGCAATTGACTTCAACTTTTTGAATCCTCACCCGAGGATATGTTTTTTTTATTGATTTTAGAGAGAGAGGAAGGGAGCTAAGAGAGAAACATCAATCAGTTGTCTCCTGTATTCGCCCCTCCTGGGAATCGAACCCACAACCTAGGTATGTGCCTTGACCACCAATCGAATCCACAACGCTTTGGTGTATGGGATGATGCTCCAACCATCTGAGCCACCCACCCAGGGTTCTACTTGAGCTTTTTAACCTTCATTTTCCTCAGCTACGAAACGGGAATGATAACTCCTTCCGCCTCTGGTTGTTTCTGCGCCGCACAAGCCTGCCTTCCCCTGCCACCCTCACTGAGACCTGACGCAGGTGCCGCTGCCCGGCTCACTCAGATCCCCGAGCTCTTCAGAATCCCCTCACTGCAGTTCTGTGATACCCAAACCCTTCCTGCCCTGGCCGGTAGCTCAGTTGGTTAGAGCACTGTCCACATACGCCAGGGTGGAGGGTTCAACCTGGATCATGGCACATACAGGAATCAGTCAGTGAATGCACAAATAAGTGGAACAACAAATCGACATTCATTTCCTCTCTCTCTCTCTTTCACAATAAAAACAAAACAAAAACCTCCTCTAAACAAATGCTGAGAGGCAGGCTTTTCTCTGAGGGAAAAGAGGCTCATTTCTTCGTCTAGGTGTCCAAACAAGGTATCCAAAAAAATACCACAGCTGCCCATATTTAATTCAGCCCAACAGCTGTGATTGAAGGACCTATTCTGAGCAAGCCCCCCGGCTGGGTTTTTAGGAGCAGACAGATGACTTACTCACAGGCCCTGCTCCCAGAAGCTCATAGCATCATAATAGAAGTAATTCTAGTAACAATCACACACACCACACAGGCTTTTGTGGGTTTTTTTTTGAGAGAATGTTGTCCGTTTAATGACTGAATCCAGGGTGGACAGCAGTCTTTCCTTCCCTGCTCTTCCTACAGGAAGACCTTCCAAAGCGCAGAGCTGAGGACCGACATTCACTGATTTACTGCTCCTCCTGTTTGCACTAAAATCTTTAATGCTGGTTCTATTAGAAATCATGAAAAAAAAATGTATTTCTATATTTCAGAGTTCGTTCATTGATTTTGTGTCCTTATTGATTAACATGACATAGTATTTTACATGAGATTAAGCAGAGTATATTTTTGTCCTAGAATGTATCCCAAGCATCTTTTTTTTTAAATAAGTCACGGCCAACATTGTGCTTTCTTGTCACGGATTTATTTTTTCTAAAGTTAAGGTGTCCTCTCTAATCTGTCCCAGAAAAACAAAATAAAGTGTCCCCTACCCTCCTCCAGCAAAAATTCCCACCCGCTGCCCGGTGAGGCTCCTGACGGTGTGGCTTCAGTTACTTGAGCCTCCAGTGATCCTCTCGCCTCGCTGCTGGGTCATCCTTCAGCCTTGACGTCACTGTCCTCTCGCTGTCCAGCTTTGGAGAGCAGCACTGGCAGTCATTTGATAAGAATTACTGAGCAGAGAGGAGCTAAGATTTGCATTCATAAAGATTTCAGTGAATTACGAATGATAATCTCCCTCCTCTTCCCCCACAACTTTTTCTTTGTGTGAGGAATTCGGAAACTTTGCTATGTGTAGTAGTTGACTTGTTTCGTCATTATTCAGCATTTACTGAGCACCTAACAAGCGCCATGTTGTGTGGTCAGACCTGGAAATACAGTTGAAGGAGGCACAGGAGCTCCCTGCTGTCAGGGTGGTTGCCCTGGCTGGTTGGTGGAAAAGGAACGGGAAAGTGTGTGTGCTGTAATAAAAATAAAATGGGGACTGAGCTTGGCGGTCTGCTTTAGGCTGGCTGGTCAGGAAGGGCCCTTCCGAGGGGGTGACACTTGATAATACCCAGTTGTTACCCCTGAAAAATGGAGGGTGTTGTGTGTCTGGTTCTGGAGCAGAGCAGCGGTAAAGAAATGAAGGACGAAGGAAAGAGCCTTGTCTTGTAGAAGGAGATTAGACTGGGAGCGAGGCCTTTGCGTTGGCCCCTGGGTGAGCTGCGGGGCCTGGGGCAGGTCATTTAAAGCCAGTGGGCCTCTGCTTCCTTGTTGGGGAGTGAAAGGGCTGGTGCCATTGGCCTCCAAGGTCCTGGCTGCCGCAGGTCCACCTTCCTAGTCTGCTGTGCTCTCCGTGGTCTACACTGCCTCCCAGTGTTATCAAAGAGACCTGGGTCTCTTTCATACTCACTAACTTGTAGTCTCCATTCCATAGGCCTGAGTGGTTTTGTATAACCATCAAAGCACCTGTGTGATCTCAGAAATGACTTGTACACGGCGTGGGTGTTCTCAGTCCCTGCCTAGGTGCCCCTGCCCGCTGGGCTCCTCCAGAACCAGGGCCTCTAGGGGGTGCGATTCTCTGCTGACGTGCTCACGTGCCCGCTGCCCGCCCGGCTCCTCCAGAACCAGGGCCTGTAGTGGGGTGTGATTCTCTGCTGACGTGCTCACGTGCCCCCTGCCCCCCCAACTCCTCCAGAACCAGGGCCTCTAGTGGGGTGCGATTCTCTGCTGACGTGCTCACGTGCCCCCTGCGTGCCAGTCTCTGGTCGCTCTAGTGCTGGCTTCACCTTCCATACGAGCCAAAGGCAGGTACAACGTGGGATTAGAATCAGTCCTGCTGATACAGTGGAACCCCAGTGTTCTAACTTAATTCGTTCCGGAAAGCTGTTCGAAAACTGAAGCATTTTTTTTTCCCCATTAGAAATAATGTAAATTGAATCATTCCATTCCAGACCCACAAATGATTCCGTTTTAACCTTTCTGATGTACAGTACATGTCGAATGTACTGTTTAATCTATAAACAAACACTTTGTAAACAAAAAGGACATGAGATGTAAATGAAAATTTAACAAAAAGGAAATGAAGTGTACAGTAATCAATGAAAATTTAATAATAACAAGCAGCAGCAAAAGCGAAAAAACAGGGAAATATTCACAGCAGCTTCTTGAGGCGTGAACGGCGTAAGCGGACTGTGACCTGCGCGGCTCTCCTGCGGGTCACCTGGTCACACAGGGACCTGCTGGAAGGTTGTCGGGTTGAGAAGCGAAGTGCCCGAAACGCGAGACGTTCGAAAGCCGAGGTTTGACTGGTGTGATGTGAAGTCTCACACGACTGGTTTTCAGTTCTGAAGGGCAGTTGCCGGGTGGTACCTAATCCTTCCTCCGGTGTCTCGGGTCAGGTAGAGCTGACGGAACACGGCCCGGCAGGGGAGACGGCGTGACTCCGGGGGGAAGAGGTGGTTTCGAGATGACGTGTTTCTCCGACGGGCACAGGGAAACCTAATGCTGTTTTGGTGTCCTTAGGAGAAATCCTGTGTCCATGTGTAGCTCAAATGCCAGAGAACTCTCTTACTCTGAACTTGTGTGGAGTAATAAAACTCAAAGGAGACTCCTTCCCCCCACTAGTCAGGGAAAGACTCTGAAAGCGAACCAAAGAGCGCTCTGAAAACTTGTGCTGCTTTTCAAAGATACATGTTTCATTTGAAGCTTTCCCTTTTGTGATGGGAAATGCCACTGCAATGGCCTCATGCAGACCAAGACAGAAACGGGCCCGTTAAGCAGTTCCTGAGACACCCAGCTGTGTCCCCATCTCCCCGTGTGTTCCCACTCTCGTGTCTTATATGAGCATTCACTCCGGTGAAATCGTGTTGAAACAAAGAATTAGCATTAACCCAGCCCCTGTACCTTGCAACACCTGCCAGGATCATTGCAGATGGGATCCATAAAAGACATGCCTCCAGGTTGGAGGTGATTCCCAAGCTGTGGGTCTCAAGAAAGCTGAGTTCGTCCTTAGCTTTTGGACTCTGGGAATATTGGGAGCACAGGGAATGAGACTGCACACATTGTCCTGGGTCCACCTGGAAGGCCATTGTCATGAACGCCCATCGTTTGTTTATTCACTCTGCAAACATACAGTGAGGACTGCTCCTGTAAGCCAAGAACTGCCCTGGGCAGTGGGGGTGCTTGCTACCTGGACCCTGTCCCTTCCTGGAGTGTTTGCAGTTCCAGAAGATACTGGCATACAAATGGGTAACTATAAAATAATGCGTTTTATGCTATGAAGGAGGTACATACAGTGCATTACGTAAATATAAAGAGAACAGGAAGTATGTAAATCAGAATGAGATCAAGGAAGGCTGCCTGGAGTAGGTAACACGAGCTGTTCTGTCATGAGGTAATTCTTGGGTTTCATAGAACAGTGATCAAGTTGCTGTGAGTTTTCAGTGTTTTGGTACATGTTTGATTTGGCGTATGTAACATCTCAAGTTTGTCAGAAGTCAGAGATTACTATCAAATACTGATCTTCCCTTCCTGATTTAATCAGGATTCATAAGGAATTAAATAAGCAAAAAATTAGAATTTTTGAAAAGATAGGCTTATCATTCTGAGTTTGCTAACTTAAAAATATAACTACAAATGGGTTAGTAACTTTAGTAAGACTAACACAAAGCCCACCATCTTAAAATTAGATAGATTGAAAAGATATTCTTGTGATATAGTAATGTATTTTCTTCGATTATATGACGTCAAAGAACTAGTTTAAAAGTAGAATAAGCTATCTCTAAAAAAAAAGCAGAAACCCTGTCCGGCCGGTGTGGCTCAGTGGTTGAGCGTGGACCCGTGTACCAGGAGGTCGCTGGTTCGATTCCCAGTCAGGGCACAGGCCCAGGTTGTGGGCCCGATCTCCAGTGGGGGGTATGCAGGAGGCGGCCAGTCAATGTTCTCTCTCATTGATGTTTCTCTCTCTCTCTCTCCCCCCTTCTCACCTTCCTCTCTCTCTAAAATCAATAAAGAAAAATTTTTTAAAAAAAGCAGAAACCCTCCTGTAAACGCAGAGACAGGTACACACAGGCTGTCAGGTACACACACACTGCTTTCGGCTCTGGCACAGCCTTTATCTCGTGTACTTGGCTAACCTGAGAAATTAATGTATTTTTTGCTTTAAACTTTGTTTTTCTGGGACCCAAGAGGTATGTGGGAGAGGTAATTCCTAGTACAGCGTAGAATGCGTTAGTTATTTGTGCAGTGCTTGGATTTACACCTTTAACAAAATTGTTGTAGCTTTCTGCTTGATGGCGGTGTTTGAGAGCCTGGTGAGGTGGGTGGTTAGGGTCGGGGGACTTGGGCTCCCTGGGTCCTGTGAAGCCTCCCTGCAGGGCGGCCTGGCCACAGACTGGGACAGGAGACGTCTCAGGACAGGCTAGGGCTGGACCCTGACGGTCTCTCCGGAGCCTTGCCTGAAGCCAGAGGTTTACCCTGCCCCGTAGTCAGGGAGTGGTCTCAATATTTTGAGTGGTCTTACTGGGAAAAACGTTTATTTCATATAGTCTTTGGAGGTCACCCTGGGGAGTTCAGCACTTCTGCCTGAACCGGGCTCTACACTGTCTTCCGCGGATGCAACTGCAGTCACCCCGTTAGGTGTCAATAAGCCTCTGGGTGTTTGCTTCTGGGTGGGCAGGTCTAGTTAGAAAACGAAGCCAGGCTCTTAAAAAATAGTAAAGTTGGAAGCAGCTAGAAAAATCTCAAGTCTTGTCAAAAGTCTCAAAAGCATCATCATGGTTTTGACAATTAGTGAAAAAAAAAAATCACTTTGTGTTTTCCATTCTTCATCTTTTTGTCACTCACTGAGGAAGCCCCTGGCCCAGAGTTGTTGCTCAACAAGCAGGAGACACACGGCGTTAGGGGCTTGTGGAAGGGGAGGCCCAGGGGTGACACATCCCTGGCTGTGGTGGCTGCGTGGCCTCCATGGGGCCCGAGTCAGCGTGTCCGGGAGACGTGTGCACCTGCTCCGCCTGCGCTCCTGATGGTGGTCATTCGTCTGTCAGGATCGAGGTCTCCCCTGCCCAGGAGAGGTTCACGCTCAGCCCCTTCCCTGGGCACGTTCCTGTCTGGGATGGTGGCCTGCCTGTCTTCCTCCTCTCGGGTTTGTCCACAAATCCCTGCTAAGCTTGTCACAGATGCCACGTGACTACATTGTTCCCTTCAAGGGCCTCTATGGTAAGAGCGTTCAGTAAGGAGAAGTGACACCTTCAAGTTAAGGGCAGGCACAGTCACACTGTCTTAGCGAGGGCTGCTCGTGACAGTGTGGCTGGACTGGACTGTGTGTGGACGGCAGGTTTCCGGGTTCTGCCCGTTCTGCAGGATGCCCCGTGCGCGCTCCTGTGGTCACACCCGGGCTGCCGCAGGCCGAGTGGGAAATCTGTTTTAAGGGTCCAGGAGCATCTCATGGAAGCCAGACGGCTGGGCCAGGGAGAGGACACCGGGGAAAGCTGTCCAAATGCTCTCCTGCCTCTTAGCTGGGTCCCTCCTTGAAAACGGCGTCTCTCTCCCTCCTGCAGATGGACTCCCCGAGTTCTCTGGTTCCCACGACCGGAACCCCCAGGCAGTCTCAGACTCCCAAAGAGATGGTGATTCTTTCAGATTCCAGAGAGGGGGCTCTGGTTGGCACAGCTTGGTCAGACTTCTACCCCAGTCCATCATCAGCTGTGGGCGGAGATGGTCACACTGTGCGGACGGCTGTCAGGGCGCACGGCTCTAACCGTGGGTGTGAGGAGTGGGGATGAGAGGAGTGCTGGGCAGCCACCCACGGGGTGCACTGCAGCTCCGTGGTCAGCTGTGTGCTCGCGAAGGAGTCGGGAGGGGATCGCACACGGGGCGAAAGCTGTTAAAATCCTTGCTGTGCTGCAGTGTCCTTGCCCTCAGTTCCTCCTCCTCTCGTGGTCAGAAGAGCTAGGATTGTGCTTAAGGTGCCTCGGGTGACAGAGACGGAGCTGGACCCTGGCTGTCAAGGTTGATTCCAGGTCATTGAAATCCAGGATGGAGGGAGGTACGAGGCTGGTTAAAACCCTCTTGAGACACGTACCGTTGAGCATTGTTCACGGGAGCCCATGGAATTGAATCAAGATCAATGCACAGGAGCAGTTGATAGGGAAGAAAAGTACTTTGGACAAATTGTATTCACTAGAATGTTTTTCTACGGAGCCATCTGGGAAGACAGGAAAGCAGCCCTTGCGAAGAAGGGTTTCCCAGAGAACTCGAGGTTCGCCTCTTGTTTAACAAAACATGTACTGTTTATGGCTTTGGGTGTAACTGTCTTCTTCAGCAGAATACGTGGAAATTAAATATTTCTTAATACCTCCTGTCATTAGTCCCCAGGGTATGTAATGTGACGTGTAGTACATGTTCACAAGGAGTTGGTGCTGTTTGCCGCTATTCTCAGTGACCCCAAGTGATCGGTTCCTTCTGACGTGTGAATCTGGGATGAGAAAACAAAGCTCATTTCAATAACATGTGAGTTAAAAGTGAACGGGGCCCGAGCTGGCACATAGAGGTCGCTGTGATGAGGACGGGTAAGATGTGCTGTTTTTGTGAGTGAACTCCTTGCTAGCATTGGGGCAGCTTGAGACGTTGTCACGTTCTTGTCCTCGGCTGTGTTCTTTAGAACTGAAGGTGTCAGGTTGACTGCCAGCCAGGTGAGGGGTGTGTTTCTGCCAAAGTGTCCGCGCCGCTTTATGCTTTTTGACAGAGTGAGGAGAAAGGTGTGGAGGAGAGGACACGCTTAGGGCTCCAAAGCCAGTCCTGCCACCTGTTGGTGGGGTGACCTCAGGCAAATTGTTCAACCTCACACAGCCCCGATTTCCTTGTCTGTAAATGGACGGAGATACGGAGAGCTGCGGTGACGATTACGTGACGTTGTACAGGTGAAGTACCTGTCCAGTGTCTGGCACCCCAGTGCTGTCGACATTGCTGTCCCTTCCCCTCACCAGCTACCTGCAGACAAGGCCACCTCGGACTCAACAAGGCTGTGACCACGGACGCAGGAGGCCTGGGTGCTCTCGGGGGGGTCACCTGGGACCTGTTGCTTGGCGACCGTGTGCCTCAGTCTCCTCTAAAAGGACGGCCAGACTAGCTCCACGACACCTGCTTCCTGCCCTGGAAGTCGGCACTTCGCCTGGCCTCACGTACATGACATTGCATAAGGGAGGAGCTCACGCCCTGAAACAGGCTTTGTCGGTTTGCCCCGCGGCGAGGCTGGAACCCAGGCAGGTGGCACGAGGCGCGCAGCACGCTGCGGTGGGGCAGTCTTCGCGACCACAGCTGCCCTGCTCACCTCTCAGACTCCTGTCCTCAGATCTCAGGGCGCGGCTTCCAGGCGTTCGAAGTGCCTGTTCCTTGCTTGTAACATTTGGGTGGGAGACGAAGGAAGGATCTTTTTTTTTTTTTTAATCGTCACCCGAGGACATTTTTCCATTTATCTTCAGATAGAGTGGGAGGGGGAGGAGGGAGAGGGAGGGAGGGGGAGAGAGAGAGAGAAACATCGATGTGAGAGACACAGCAATTGGTTGCCTCCCACAGGACCCTGACCAGGGCCTGGGACCAAACTGCAACCGAGGTACGTGCCCTTGACGGAATCGAACCCGAGACTCTTTGGTCCACAGGCCGATGCTCCAACCGCTGAGTTAAACCGGCCTGGGCAAGGAAGGATCTTTTATTCCAACTTACCTCTTTGGGTTCCTCACCATTTCTGAACAAGAAAGTGATGTTACATGACACCAAGTAGGGCGGGGTGGGGGGTGCCTTGACATATTCCTACAGATGGGCTCTGCTGCCGCCACCGAGGAGTGACTCTGAGTCCCTCCCCTCCCCTCGGCTTCACCTGTCCGAGGACAGCCCTGGGCACGGCCCCGGACTGCAGAACATCAGCTTCTGGGAGAATCTTGCCCTGGAGCTGATGCAGCAGGAACTGCCCCTCCCTTTCTCCACTCGCTTTAAGGCAGGCCTAGAAAGCCCTGAGGCCTCAGAGACAGTGCTGTTTATCTCCAAAACAGGTCCACCTTGAAATCTTCAGGTTTTCCTCTGGGCTCCTAATAGATGAGTCTGCCCACTTCGGTTTCCAGCTCCGTTAGTGGGTTATTTTGTCAAGACTGGAGTTCGGTCCAGGAGAGAGCGTCATGGGTTTCAGCTGTGGGAGGGGTGTCTCGTGCCTCCTGCAGATCCCTTCCACAGGGCCCACCCGGCCTAGTGACTCCTGGCGGAGGGAGCCTGAGCTTGAATGGACAGGAGATGGGCTCACTGACTCCTTTGAAGCGGGAGCCGTAATTGCGGCTTTGATTGCACCGCCTGCACTGGTGGGTTGGGCTGCGCTGGGGCTCGCCTGGCCCGGCCCAGCCCCGCCACAGCCCCCCAGCGAAGCCTCAGATGTGGGAAGTCTCCCGTCTCCGAGCGTCGTGCCTGTGGTTTCTTGAAAAGACTCTTGATTTGACCAGTTTTATATCCGTGAAGCAACGCTGCCAGGCCCCCGTTGGTCCCACTCGGGACTCGGTCCGCCCTGACAACCCTGTGTTTATAGGAGCCGCCCGGTTCCGCCGCGGTACCTGCGGATGAGCGTTTCTTTGCCAGTGCATTTAAACATTCCTTCCACGATTCGGAAGGCATCCCGGCGGGGGCGCGCTGCCTTCCGCTGCCAGCCGTACAGGGGAGCTCTGAAGCTGGCTCTTCCTGAGGACGTGTGAGAGGGCACTAACACACTGGGTCAGCAGTGGGGCCGTGTGCGGCTGCCCGGGAAAGATGGCTCTGTGAGACGTCGAGGTTCTTCCTGGAGGTGCATATTCTCTGTGGCAACGGCTCCCTGGACAGCCAGGCTGGTTTTCACACTTACGCTAGTGTGTGCTCAGCTCGAGGGAGAGGAGGACTTTTGGGGGAAGGTGGGAAGGTGGGGGGGATGCCTTGGTGAGCGGAAGTGCAGGGTGCTAGACTAGCAGCAGGTGTCAAGCAATGGGGCCTCAGCAGGGTGGTGGAGGTTTTGACCTCATGACCTGAGTCAGACTGCGGCAGGGATTGGGGTGGACCCCAACAGAGGGCAGTTTGTCTCCTTCAGCCTGCAGACATCCCTGCCTGCCCATGGCCGGCACCTGTCTCCAGCCGTGCAGGGCTGCAGGCCATCAGGGAGAGCGGCCTGGGCAAACCTTCAGAAACCCGGGCTGCAGAACTGCAGAGAGGACCGTGGGTGCCCCACCCCCGCCTGGCTCTGCGCCTTTCTCCTGCGACGGAGGTCCTTGGGGACTCTGATCTCCTGTGTGGAGGATCGGCACCCTTCTTACATTCAGAAAACCGTGACACTGGAGCGTCTTTTCCTGTTAAACAGGGAAAGAGTCATTTTTCAGGAGAATAGGAATTGAAATTGTCATTGAAGACCTCCACAGCTGACAGCACTGTGTGGCTGATTTCCTTCTGTTTATTGGTGTTTTACTTTTTCAGTAACCACCCAGATACACAGGTAGTTTGCTCACAGTGCCAGTGAGTCATTTCGAGGGCCAGCGCTGGTGATGCTGCAGTCACCGTAGGAACAGCTAACATTCACGGGCACACTGTGCCCCGGGCACCTTCTCCGCCCCGTAGAGGTGTTAGCTTCGCCTTCCGTGACCAGCACTTCACAGACTGGAACCCCCATCCAAAGTTTAGTTTTCATTATGGAACGATATCAAAGCGTCCTTCTATTTATCCTCTAATGTCTCTTTCCTCTCATTTCAAAAGTATAAAGAAATTCACTATTAGAATTACTTTTTAAAGAAAACTTTAACAAGGACAGCACAGACAGGAAAGGTTGGGATTCCCCTGAGATTGTCAGGGATCCAGGTCGAGTCTGGCCGAGGCGGCCTCCCCAGGGGAAAGCAGGGGAGGAACGTGTCCCCCGGATGAAGGAACCAGACATTGGGATGCCTTCACTTTCCTTGTGCGTTTGTCTCATCCTGTTACAATGTTATATTTTATTTTTAATTGCTTTTAAAAATCTCAGCTCATTTGGGGATTAGGGGACTTTCCTCTGTGTAAGTCATCATCAGCAGTATCAAACAGTGATTACTCAAATACTTGTCGAGTGTACATGCCGAGGCTAACAGAGATTTCGTTACTACTAGGAAGGAAAAAAAAATCTTGAGGATTGTAAAATCTTAAGTAGAATTGGAGAGGCCTGAGCACAGCCTGGTCACGGGCTGTCTGTGGGTGGGCGTGGGCCTGCATGGGTTTAGTCCTGGGTAGGAAAGTCCCACAGTGGACCAAAAAGCCCAAACACTTCAGATGACAGCGCTTTCCCTGATGTGGCCATTGCCCAGCATTACAATTCATGTTTGGCCATGATCCAAAGTAGTAAATGTATTTCCAAAAAAAGTGTATTTCACATCATAACCGATCCATACATATGCACATAAATGGAACCTAAATAAACATTTCAGTAAAATACACTTGTCTCTCATGTGGTCCGGGGACACGGGGCTACCGCCATGGGGCGGTTTGTTTTAGCCATCACGAACCGACAGCGTGGGTTCATTCAGTGCAGAGATCTGAAGTCCTGTGTGTCTTCAGCAGAGGTTGAACTCTTGTTCAGGCCTACGGCAAATTCACATTAACAGCATTTCATGTGTTCCTTCCTGAGGTGGAAAACGAAGCTCATTCCCAACGTGCAAAGCCAAGGCGGCGGCCCCAGGACCTCTGCTGGAGATGGAAGCTTGTTGAAACCCAGACTGTCTCCACGGCCTGCCCAGGCGACCCCAAAGGAGAACTGACACCAACTTCACCCTGAGGTCACTGCTAGAGACACTGATCCATAAAGACAATCACTGCCGAACCCCCTTTCATCTACTGCAAGAGCCGAGTTCCAAAATCAAGTGTAAAAGGTTTTTAAAAGAAAATTAAAAAGCACATGAGAATGCTAGCAGGCCCCGGGTCAGCTGAGCAGCTTTCCTCCCCTCACGTCCGCCGTGCACTTCCCAGAGCGTCTTGCATCCACACCTGTAACCTCTTGGCCAGGACAGTGACTCGGCTGCCCCCTCGGGCCAGGAGCGCCCGGAGCCGGCAGCCAGGTGCCTGTCGGCATCGCGGCGGGAACTTGTGGCAGAGTTCCCTCTTCGTTCGTCTTCACTTTTCTTCCTCTGCCTTTCTCCTGAAGCTTTTATTTAACAGTGCAAAAGGATCGATCTCAACGTTGGCTTCTCTTTTATTCTTTTTTTTAAACTTGAATTTTTTTTTTTTTTAATTTACACTTTTTAGTTTTACTTTTCTTGTATATTTTGCTAGCTATGAGCTTTTAAAGTAAAATTCAAAGATCTGGAAAAGTTTGCGATAAAAATGAACGGCAAAGAAGCCACCTTCTTTCGAGCAGCTTCTTGCCCAGTAAGTGGCTTCTCTGTGAATGACCTGTAACAAGTGGCCTCTGTCCTCTGAAGCGTTCCATAGAGCTAACAAATACACGTAACAGCCGAACCCACTCTGCTGTAGCAGTTGGCAGTGCTATTTCGTTTTCTTTTTCTCCTGATCTCTTCTTTTCTTTTTTTTTTTCCAAATGGTAAACCCTAACAGATACTTTCAGTAGACCAGTTGGCAGTGAATCTTCACTGCTTTCCTTCTCACCCCTTCTTGTAAAAAGCCCAGCACTTGAATTGTTATTTTAAATGTTCTGTATTTGTATCTGTTTTTATTAGCCAATTAGTGGGATTTTATGCCAGTTGTTAAAATGATCATTGATGTACCCATTTTTTTTTTTTTAAAATAACAAGGCACAGCCTTTGCCCAAAACTGTCATCTAACGTTTGTCATTCCAGTTTGAGTTAACGTGCTGAGCATTTTTTAAAAGAAGCTTTGTAATAAAACATTTTTTTAAAGTGTGATGCTTTAAGAGTGATGTTCCTGGTCGCCTGGTTGGTGGCAGTGAACTGAAGCCACAGGCCAGGCCCGAGCTGGTCTGTCCACATCCGAGGGGCACTGCCTTCTCCGGGGACAGGCCGACACCTGCTGTAAAGGCACTTCCTCCGAGGTACTTGTGTGGCGCGGCCCCGCCACCTCCTCCCAGGTGTAGATGGAAATCAGGGCCAAAGGGAAGAAGAGTGTCACCAGGATTCAAATGAGGTCGTCTCCCTCCCTGAGCCCCTCAGATGTCTCCCTGGGCTCCAGGCATCAGCTTGCCGTCTGCAAGTGTGCCCTGCTTTCCGCTCCATAGCTCGTTGGTCCTCAAACTGGGCCCCCAAATCAAGGTGTCCCTGCCCTGAAGGAAGGTGTGAACTCCCGCTTGTCTCCCCAAAGTCAGCATTTTCCCAGTATTGAGTTTATCTTTGAGAATTCTCCCTTAAGCTTTGGTTAGACTACCAGTATACAGGTTGGTATCCGAATTAGCCAAAAATAAGTATTTTTACATTTCAAACCTCAGAATTTCGTGATTCTCTGCACTGGTTCCCGTCCACTGAGCTCGCATGAGGACCATGCATCCCACTGGTCCAACTTAAATTTCTTGCTGAAATTCTATCTCCTTTTTTCAACCTCCGTACAGCTGGGGAACAGCTGGCCACCATACTTGCAGCAACCCTCCCCACACTGTGCTTGAAGATTGCCGTTCAATCGCCCCTCGGATTCCTCCGGGCTAAGCAATCCCAGCTCCTTGACCCTTTCATCATCAGTGCTTTAATCATTTTTATTACTATCCTCTGGGGCCTCTCCAGCTCCTCCTCATTTAGTCCTAACTTGAACCAGGGAAGGAAAAATGTCTACTTTGTGTTCAGGGGACCTACTTGTTCTAAAGGTTTCATGTTCATTGCAAAATTATCTTGGGTTTTTTTAATGTACGTGAACCAAGTAGTTATAACCGAAGACCCCGCCAGGCTCTTTCAGGAGCTGACTAGAAAATCCAACACAAAGATGTACGTGGTGTCATGTAAGTGTTAATTTGGGTTGGGGGGTGTGGCTTGTAGCAACATACTGATTGGCTCTTCCGGATCTTTGAAAGAAATCCATGAATAAGAAAAGTCTGTCCCTCAAGTAGACAGCACGGATATAAAGCTGGGACTCGAGCCTTGCCCGAAGCTCACTGCAGTCCTCTCCTTGGGTTCCTCCTCCACACTTCCCACGCAAAAACACGAATAAGCAATGCTGGAAGAAATGGGTTGTTTGCATCCTCTCTGAGCCAGTGGTTCCTTCCCCAAACTCGGTCCCCTCCTCGTCTTTTATTTTGCTTTCAGAATAAATTTTCCCCAGAGAACTTTGATGTCATGGCACAGTGCTCATGCCTGGCCCATTCTGCCCGCACCCTGCTTTCTGCGGCCGGTGGTTCTGTGGAGGCAGAGTCAAGAGCCCCCCCTAGAGGTACAGACCAGGGGAAGCTCTCCTGGGCGTCTGTGGGCAGAGGGCCTCCCAGCCACTGCTTCTGTTGGTCTTGGAGGGACTTGGCTTTCTTTCCTGCAGCAGGCTCAGAGCTGAATCGTGTGCCTGTGCCGCGAGGAGGACGATTGGCCAGCCTTTCTTCTGGACGCCAGCCTTTCTCTGAGGTCACAGTTGGCACGCTGGCCCTTAGAAGGGGTGTTTTCCTCCTGGTTTTAGTTTGTTTGGTTGCTAGGGTTGCTGGCAACTACCTGTTTAGTGGGAAGGAACCTTTGAACAGTTTCGTGACTACAGCTGTCCTAAGTACAGTAATTTTTTCCTCTATAGTTTCGTCTAAGGCTGCAACAATATAGAAACCTCTAATCAGGGCCCGTGCACAATAACGAGATGTCTGTGTGGCTTTCCATTTAAAGGAGAAACGTCACAAGGGAGTGATGCATGGTTCTGACAGAAAAGCGAAGCAAATGCCACATGACAGAGAAGTTGTACAAATTACATTTACTATGCCTGCCACGGGATGTTGTCTTTCATACGTAGAATTTTAGGAGCTGCTCTAACTTCCAGAGATACATAAGACACACACACACAATTTTGAATGGCTTTTTAATAGAAACAGAATAGTTTGCAATTAAGCATCTTAATACTGATAGAAGGATGGGATTCTAAATGCTGCTTACATAAGTGTATTATGGGAAAAAATAAGGTCATTGATTTTGTTGGCTCTCACTTAGTGGGTACCATTTTGGAAGTTGCTAAACTTCCATACCTCTCTAATGGGAAAACCAATATTCCCCTCTGCAGCTAGGAGTGGCTGTGAGGGAGGCTAGGAGAAGGGCGTACCAAGAGCAGCTATTCAAAACAGATATTACTCACACAAGTCAACCTGGGTTAGAACTTTATACGTATTAGATAACACAGAATTAATAATTTATGGTAAAACTCGAACTCGAGTGAAAACTGGCTGTTTACTTAATTGCCCTTGTCTGGGAAAACATGCTAATGTTGCTTAACATGGGCAGTGTTCTGAACCACTGTAACTGGTATAAAGAGACAACCGGGGCCCTCATTTAGTCCATTTCACTGGGTACCTGCCAATGGGCTATGCTGAATCAGTCCTTGTACACCAGAAAAATGTTTTCACTGTTTGCACGCTTATTCATCATCTGAATGTGTTGTTAACGAACAAGCATCCTTTTCCTGAACAGTTATTTGGATGTGAAAAACCAGGTTCTATGTTTGGAAGGAGGTGGCACAGCAGGGAAAGTCCAGTTTGGAGTCACGGAGCTGGACACCACCACTTCCACTACTGCTGGGTGCTGTGTACCCACCCCTCTGAGCATACCTCATGGGCTCAAGGAGAGACCACTGAACTCTACAAAGGTATGGCGAGGGGTACATGAGAGAGACGCCTGGCACATAAGAAATAACTAATAAATGAATTTCCCCATGAATTGTTTTGTAATTTGTTATTAAACATACTTTTATTGCCCAATGTAAAAAAAAAAAATGTTTTTGTAATGCCTATAGCCATAGAACACATGAGCATATTTCTTCTATCTATGGTAGCCAGGACTAACCAATCTGTTCTGGGCCAAAGATCAAGGAAATACAGAAAGTGGGCCGTGTTTGGATTGTATTAGGTCATCTACACTGATGTGTTTATTAAGTATTTCTTTTGTTATTGTTAATCCTCACCAGAGGATATTTTTTCCATTGATTTTTGGAGAGAATGGAAAGGAGGGAGGGAGGGAGAGAGAGAAACATGGATGGATGTGAGAGAGACACATCGATCCATTGCCTCCCACATGTGCCCTGACCCAGGCTGGGGATTGAACCTGCAACCCAGGTATGCACCCTTGACTGGGAATTGAACCCATGACCTTTCGGTGTGAGGGTTGAAACTCTAACCACTGAGTCACACTGGCCATGGCTATTAAGTATTTTTCTTATTCTGTAATAGTTTGAGAAGTTACCAGCTAAATTAATTTTATTTATTTATTTTTTTATCCTCACCCGAGGACATTTTCGCATTTATCTTCAGATAGAGCGGGAGGGAGAGAAGGAGGAAGAGAGAGAGAGAAACATCAATGTGAGAGAGACACATCGACTGGTCGCCACCCACACGACCCCAACTGGGGCCGGGGACAAACTGCAACCGAGGTACGTGCCCTTAGCAGGAACCGAACCCGGGACTTTCTGGTCCGTGGGCCAACACTATAACCACTGAGCCAAACCAGCCAGGGCTAAATTAAATTATTTTTAATCTCCATTAAATATATGGGAGAAACTGGTAGGAAATGTATTATTTGCTAGGTAGAACAATACTGCTTAACTGAACAATCACACAATCGCTTCTCTTTGTAGTCCAGTGGACTTAGATTAGTCCTTTTCTCTTTTCCATCTCTAACGCTACTGTCTCAGTTTGCACTCAGTGGAGTCACTGAGTTATTTTTAGACTGATGGGAGAAGGCCTGAGGCCACCCATGTAGCATGGAGCCCCACCTGCTGCCCGGCTGCAGAAAGGCAGTCCACAGTCTTCAAGTCCAGCTCGCCCTCCACGCCCGCTCGCGGCACCTTGGGCACTCACGGAGCAAGGCCTGCACAGTGCTCCCGGGGCTGCCTGCTGCAGTCTCATCTGTCACAGGCTGTGCCGACCCCATTCTAAGGCTCCAATCAGCTGGAGCTGTCTTTCCTGGCTGCCTGGTCCCAGAGGACTCGACCTCGTCCAGGCAGCCCTCCCCCAAACTGCCCATGTCATGAGCTCTCAGGGCCAGCGCAGCAGTCTCCATAGTGTGGCCACTCCAGCGATGATGCTGAAGCTTTAGGATGACCGTCTCTACTCCCCCCTACATTCCGCCCCACCTAGCACAGTAGGGGTGGGGAGCCTCAAGTGGTGATCAGAAACCCCGGAGCGGAGTGCGGAGCCCCAAGAAGGCGTGGTCACTGGGGAGGGACGGGCTGCAAACTGCAGGTCTGTGAATGAGATGTGCTGTCCCTCCCTGACGGCCCGGCATTTGATACAACTGTGATTATAATAAAAGGATGCTATAAGTAGCTCTCTCTCCTAGCTAGAGAACTCCCAACACAGAGGAGACTTGACAGGAAAGGGAAGACAACAGAGAAAAACCAAGACGTAAGCATGAGTAACTGCCACAGGCCTATGACTGAAGGTCATGCCAGCCATTGGCAGAATCCATGAGACCGAGTGCTGAAAGGGCAGTGGGTCTCACCAGGACGGTGGCTAAACCAGTGTGGACAGCTGTGCAAACTCAGCTCCTGACCACCTCCCACCCCCGTGCATCACCTTCGCACCTGACGCCAGTTAAGCCAGAGCCTGCGGAGCCGTCTGACGGCAGCCGTCGCTTCCGGGGACTCGAATCAGCCTGCTGACCCAGAGGCCAGACAACAGGGGTCCCACCACAAGTCGATGTGGTGGTCCCGTCACCCTCCCCAAATTGAACCAAAACCTCCACTCAGTCCTTCAAACTGCGCGGAACAGAAACCTGAGTTCACACCCATCTTCCTCCCAGCTCTGGTTTGGGAGGCTTCTCAGCGCCCTGTCCTCTAACCTGCTGGTCATGGCTGTGTATGTGGAGGTAGCAGGAGTGGGTGCCTGTTCCAGGAGGCTTTCCCTTCTGGTACCTGCTTGCCTAAAAACCGACCACATTTTTTTTTTATCCTCACCCGAGGATATTTTTCCATTTATCTTCAGATGGAGTGGGAGAGAGGGAGAGAGAAACATTGACGTGAGAGGGACACATTGACTGGTCGCCTCCCACACAACCTCGACCCAGGCCGGGAACCGAACCGCAACCCAGGTACATGCCCTTTGACCAGAATTGAACCCACCCGTGACTCATTGGTCCCCGGGCCGACGCTCTAACCACTGAGCCAAACCGGCCAGGGCAAAACCAACCACATTTTCCTGGTCGAAGGTCCCGGTCAGGAGGCTGAGGGCCTCCGGGACACCGCAGCGGCTGCTGTCACGAAGGCCTGCATCGTCCCTCGGCCATGCGAGGGGCTTTGCCTGGACAACCTGCACTGTGACGGTGCAAGCTTCCCTTCTGTTCGTACTCCACTACCGCTTCCCTAGCTGCATGTTAGGAAAGTCTTGGGACCGTCTCGCCTGCACACTTGCTTTTTTCCTGAGGTCTTAAGTCATCCAGTCTACCGTCCACACATAAAAGGCAACTTACCGGGGGACGGCCACCTCTCCCAGCTCACCGGGACGTTTTCCTGTTTTCCCTCCGTAGCCCTGCCCAGCACCTCCCCGGAAGCCTGGGAAGACCTTCCGGAGCAGCTGTGGGTGGCACGTGGAGCCTCAGGTGGCCCCACAGCTTCCTGAGACTCCCTTTTACAAGACTCTTGGGCCTGATCTCAATGCTCAGCTCATTCCCCCAAGGGTAAAATGTTCAGGCTATCTGCAAGCCTGTAGGCTGAGGGAACTGTGGCTCCCTTCCCAACTGGGCAACGAGGACAGGGGCCGTCACAATGAGCTTGTTATGCACCGCTACGCTCAACACGTGTTGCCCATCATCTTGTTTGGGTCTTCCACAGCCCGATGGACAGGGTCCATCCTTCTGCCAGCACATCCAGAAGACAACCCCCTGAGGCTGCACAGCTAACGAAGCCCATGGTACTGATCGTTTATACGGGTTACTTCAACAGCTGCAGTTGGTGATTTTAAATAAAACACTGAATTTGTATCCATGATGGGGCATTTCTTTCAGCAGTTAAAATTTTGTTCTGCTATAGAAATGAAAATTGTGATTACAAAATATTGAGACTGATTTGAAAAACAATATACACAACCAAATGGGTTGAAAACAGCAATGCTTCCATTGCTCAAAGCATTTTCAGGTTACTATTTACGTAGCATCAATGCCTGTTTACGAGAAAATTAGCCCCTAGATTAGTCACACCTTGCACTTTGGGTAGACTTAATTGGTTAGTTCCTTAGGTTTAAATGTTAAGGAGATTAAAATCAAGGTGGGACAAGACATAAGCTTGTTTCAAATGTGTGAAAAGTGTGTCTTGAAAACCACGAGAAGGCATAGAAGATGTATAAGCGGTGACTAACATTAGTTCTATCCTCTCCGTCGATGACTGGTCGAGTCTGAAACGAGCTTCGGAAAGCTGAGTCAGAAAACGTACTACATGACAGCACTCAGTGGGGAGTCATTTTATACGCCGATTTTGTACCAGTTTCTCAGATCCGGATCTGGTCCCGCCAGGCCCCCATGCTGCACCACTGAACAGTCCTCAAGCTGGAACTGTACCTTACCACTGATGTCCAAAGAAGCTAGCCAACGATTTCCCCCTGAGAAACTGTTATTAACAGTGAATCTTATGGACATTAAAGGGCCACGGTTTTTGTCTTACAAAGACATCTTCATAAGCATGGAAACTGTCCTTCAGAGAGCACCATGTTGCTAAGCACAACTGAAGTCTGGGTGATGGCTATGCTCAGGGGCTCACCTAGCTTTTCAACAAGCCATTTTATCAACTGTGTGGTTTTCTAACTTCACCTTTATAGGAATATAGGCACTAAGGGAGTACAGGAGAGAGTGAGGAGGGGGGTATCCTCTTACCTTGAAACCTGGTCGTTTCTTTCAAGATCTGATGAGAGACCCTGGTGGCTGCTGGGAGGTGAGAAGCCACAGCAGGGAGCCAGGCCCGCGGCTGCGCCTGGCAGGTGTTGCTGAGCACAGTGGAGCCAGCCCAAGTCCTAGGGCTCCTCCTGCGGCCGTTTGCAGTGCAGACCTCAGCGGAGGTCAGCAGCTGGCCCTGGCTGCTGAGACCTTCCTTCTCCCCAGGGAGCTCCGGTGGGATGCCACCCTCAACGCCCGTGTTTAAGAGGATGTTCAGAGGCCAGGCTTTTGACTTGCTAAAAGTGCATTTAAAAACCTCAGCCAGAAAAAGATCATTGTGACCCCCCGCCCCCTCACCCTCACATCCTGGCAGGCTGAGGGTCACAATGCTGAGTTTTCTCTTTTCCCTGGAATTCAGTGGTCAAGAAAGAGCCCTGCCATTTTCAGGACAAGGGCTCACATCCTGTGGGCACTCCAGTCAGTGAGAAGGAAACGAGGCTCCTCCAAATGCCAGAATGCATGTCAAAGGTCAAGAGCCAGCCTGAGAGTGGTGGGGGCTGTCAGACCACAGGGCGACCTTCAGTGATGGAGATGGCGGTGGCATCACAGGTGCTTCCTTTTCTTCGTTAGGAAATGTTCTATAAGAAGAGCCTAAAAGTTTCCTAAACCAGGTTCTATGTGTGATAAAAATGTCTGTACATATTTATGTTCCTATTACGCTATTGTTAGATTGAAGAAAAGAATTAATAAGCCTCCTTTAGTCAATCATGAAATGGAGGGGCACTCTCTCAACCATCAGACTTATGCCCAGGACACCAAACAAGGGTGCCTGTTTTGGGGACAGTCCTGTTTGAAAGTCTGGATTTGAAATTCCCAAATGTGCTCGTTTGAATTTAATTTTATCATCAAAACCTAGTTCTAATCCTGGCTCTGCTACAAAATTTCTGGTGACCTTGTGCACATAACTCAGGGTCTTTGTTAATGAGGTCACTGGACCTCAGGGTTTCTGATGTCTTTCCAGCTTCAAAATTCTATCTTGGAAGACACTTTCTCAAACCAATGATTAAAAGAAGCTTATGTTACATTATTTCTCTTTGTTGGCAAAGAAACAGATGTTCCTTAAAAGCTGTTTTCATGCCCTTAGTATGGCTCAACTGGTAAGAACTGAGAGGGCCCGGCAGGCCCAGGAGTGCCCCCTGCCGCTCCTCTACCACTTGGAACTAGCAGCAGACGGAACAAGACGGGCACAGCTCTTGCCTAAAGTACCAACCTTTACTTTTATAACCATGTAAGCATATTATCATTTTAAATTATACATATTTATTTCAATTCAAATTTTCACAGATTAAAAGATTGTTTTTTATTAGAGCTGATGTAGAGACAGTCCGCAGTGATGATTTCTTATGAAAAAGAGACAGATCATACTCTTCATTCATACTCATTCAGATTTCGGGTGTGAAGGGAACCTCTTCCTGCAGACCAAGCACGTGGAGACGTCCCACCAGTCAGCAGCCGCGTCTAGAAGATGAGTCGAGCAGAGACAGGACACTGTGTTGAGCTCAGAAGGCAGGTGAAGCTCGAGGCTGCAGGGAGTGGACGTTCTCACGAGGTGAGAGGCGGTGCTGCTCCTCACAGCACCTCACAGACACGCCACGGACAAGCCCACGGCCTGGGCCCTCCGTGCGGCCCGCAGCCCAGCACGCTCGGAGGAAGAGCTTCCCCTCCACGAGTGAATGAATTCGGCAATGCTTTATGAAAGTGACGAGGTTCAAAAGAGATGTTTGCTCCAAGGCACCGAGGGTGTAAAGCTTTTTAGAAAATACACAGAAAGGAATAGACTAAAAAAGGAATTCATTCTCAGTCGAGGACTCTGCTATGTGTAAATAATTACTTCAGACAGATTGCAATCAAAATGCACATCGAGGACCGTGCTGTGTGGGAGTGCGTCTGACCCGAGAGCGTTCCTGCGGCACGTGGGGCAGCTGCTGGTGCGAGCTTGCAGGGCCTTCCCGGAGCCAGAGGATCTGCACATCACTTGTATTTGTAATACCCTTCTCCAGTCTTCTTGCCAAGCTTCTTCTCTGCAACCATCTTGTTCAAGGACGGGCTGGGCTGAAACAGGGGGTTCTGTGTGTCCATCTCATGCCACCCTATTGAGAAGAGGGAAGAGGGCTGAGGATGAGTGCTGGCTTATTTCTACACTTCGGCGTTCCCAGGGCAAGTCAAGAGGCAGAGCTTGAGGGGAAGGGTCCCTACTTTGATGTGGGAGAGCCCTGTGGGTGTGGTGCCCCTCAGGCCAACACGGCACAGAGGAAGGCTGAGCTGGCACTGACCCAGGTGACCCAAAGGAGTGTGCTGCCTGTCTCCCTGCCCACAAGGCTCGATGCCTGGCTCCTATCGGTCCAAACCCTGCAGAAATCACTGGCTCATCTGGCCTGACCGCTCACCGGTACAAACAACTTTCAGAACATGCCAAGAATCTGAATTTGCTGCTACCAGTACTTTGCATCCTCTTAACATCCCAGAGTTCACACTTCAAGTAGAACCTTCCTCACTCCTCCCAAACGCTAAGTAGTCTCGGTTGCAGGAGCTACCTTCAACCTCAACAGTCCAATCTTAATAATCCTTTTTACGGTCTCAGAGCCTCAGCAGTAAAATGGACACGTTTTAACAAAGGGCCGTGTACCCGACTGCAGTACGGCACGCAGATCAGAACGCGAGAGGGGGCACACATCGATGCCCTTTGCGGGCTTCCACACTGCGCTGTGGCTGTGAGACGGAACCCTGAGCGACACTGGGCGGAGGGTAAACAGGACCTTCTGTTTTATATTTGAAACTGCATGTGAATTTGTAATTATTTCAAAGTGAAAACTTAAAAGTAAAAAAGGTACCCTGTGAAGAGACACGAGGCAGTCACAGTTTCCTTCTCCTACCATCTCTTAACCTGACTCTTTAAGCTAGTGTGGGCAGGACTTTGGCAAGTATAACTACGAGCCCTTACAATTCTGTTTTAATCAAACAGGCATTATAGTCATAGTTGAGAGAGATGACCTCAGCTCATTTAGGAAAGACAACAGAATCCCAAGTCCTACCGTCCATGATGAACTTTGTAGTATCCAGCCCAACGTAATCGAGAAGCTCAAATGGGCCCATGGGGTACCCAGCTCCCAGCTTCATAGCAACGTCGATGTCTTCCTTGGAAGCGTCACCTGGGGAGAAGTGAGCAGCCCTGAGTTACCACCATCTTTCCCACAGTTCTCCTTGTCAGGCCGATAGTTCCAGAATTACTAGAGTTGTACATATTTGCACATTCAAAAAATATCAGGAGTCAGGATTTCTGGCTTGGGTAAGATCCTGTCTCAGAGGTACATGTCAAACAGGTCACAAGGCTTTCAAAGAAAGCTACTCCACCACACTGTTCTGTAAGGAGACTTCTGCCCACGGAGAGAGAGCCCCCACGACCTGGAAACATTACTCACTTTCTAGTGAGTTAGAATTTTCCAACCCTGGAATAACTTACTAAAACAGCATTTAAAGTAGAGCAGATTTCTGATTGATAGATGCACTTTTTTAAAAAAGAACTAAGTTTTCTGTTTTTGTAATTATTGGATGTATATTTCTGTTTTCCAGCTTTCCTGGTTTTACAAGTAATGAGCACTCTTTCTGGAATCACATTCGTATGAGCCCTTTCGTCGAGATAATGGTAGAAGAAAAGCCCAGACCTGACTTAGAATTGCCATGAAAATGCGAAAGTATGTAGAGAAGACTAAGACAAGGGACAATATGCTTCTTCCTGGAATTCCATCCTTAACATGCTGTGCTTGGGCACAAGAACTCTTTACAGCAAACAGCCTGTCCCCTTTCTCTGAAATCAGGAACGGGAAGAGTCTGTAGTAACTGGCTATCTGGACTTTTGTTCCAAAGCATAAAGAAAGGGTCAATTATACCAAAATGTTAAAATATTCAGAGAAGATTTCATACCTAAATATTTCAGATTTGGGGGCATGAGAAACAGGAACTACTTAAACATCTATAATGACAGTTTGATTAAGTACTAAAGTAATGCCAAAGGATTTCAAGGTGGTCCAGGGTGATTAAAATACCTGCCAATTATTTCACAAGGGTGACACTATTAGTACTCCAATAATTAGTCAACCAGAGGATCCTGAGAATCATGGTTTGAGTTTCAGGTCGTAAGAAAGCAAAGAGAGCAAAAATGAGCATACACATCTGCCTTATCAGGTGTCACCATTCATTTCATTCACTCATTCAACTTGCACTCGTATCTGTCCTGTGCCAGGCACTCAGAATGAGACAAAGAAAAACAAGACGAGCACTCGAGTATGAGTACTCAAGATACAACGGGAGAACTCAGATGTGCAAACCAAATATTTCACCATAACGAGTGCTAAGATTCACACAGCCGTGTGGGCAAAGACGGAGAGGTTTATTCATACTGCCATGACTCCACCAAAACCACACCAGGCCCAGGTCCTAAATGTTCTCAGGAGAACTCCAAGGGAAGAGCAGGCAGGGAAGGGCGTTCTAGGCAGCAGGAACAGCCTGTGCAAAGGCAGGAATGAGAAAGAACATGGCAGCCGCAAAGTGGATTCTGCTCAAAGAATTTCATTAAACCCCAAGGTTTCTATGGTGTCAGAACCAGAATGCTGAAATGACAGCCTAGCACATTCCTCTGGCTCCGCACCCGCTGTTCCCTGTGCCTGGTGCCCAGTGTCCTCAGACATCCGACATCTGTAGGCCTCTGCGCAGAGTACCATCTCTCTCCAGGCATACAAACTAGCAACTGTCAGGACTATAGGCTAGGACTCCTGCCATCTTTCTCAGAGATTACTGGTCACACCCTAACATGTTATCCATTGGTTATTTACTAGGGACTATCTCCTCTCATTAGAATACAGGGTCCCTGGGGACAGACATCTCATAGCATAATGGTTCCAATTTACCTAAAGCCATTTTTAGTCTAATCTATATTCGAGGACAGGCGATGAGCCCTAGAGGCAAGACTGTAATTCCAGATTCTGAGACTCACTTGACTATTTCAAAAAATAATATGAAGACAGCATATCATAAAAAAAAGAAACTAAACCGTTTTATAGCAAAACCCTAAAAATTCTATTCTGAGTAACAGAGACGAGGAGACAAAAAGAAGAGAGAAACGGAACCCACACACACAGACCTGGGTGCCATGTGGGAGTTAAATGTGGCATTGTGTTTTAGGCCAATAGTTCCTAACCTTTCTAGTGAAGCACTTCACTGAGAATCTGACACCCTCTCCAAAGAAAATGTACATACATGCAAAATTCCGCCTCAGCCTTGGGAGGTTCTTGGGACCCTCTTCCCCATTTAAGAGCCCTTACCTCTAGACAACAAGAAAAGGCTTCCGCAGTGACCTCCCAGATCTTCTGCAGCCTGGGAACCTGGGACCTGGCCCATCAGGGCTCTTTTGCTGGCTCATCAGCACCACCTACCAGCCATTCTAGGCATTAACCACCACCAGGGTCACAGGACAAGGACCAGAACCTCTGCGTGGCCACCATTCCTTTATTGAACAGCAGTGTCCGCAATGGCTGTCCTACACCAGTACTCTGGGGGTATGAAGATGAACACCCGGATACTGCCACAGAAAAGAGCACAGAAGAAGAAAGACACCTGCCATGGCACAGGAAAAGAGGGGCAACTGTCCCACAGGAGAGCCAGAGTGTGAAGACACTGTGACACTGCGGGCACTGGGAGGGCCTGTGAGAACGGTGGGGTAAGGTGTGTGGTGATGAAGGTAGGGGCCAGGGGTGAGGCTAGCCAAGGCCCTCTGGCAAGGGCACTGTCCTTGGTGAGGACAGAACCACTGGATATGTCCTGAGCAGGGAGTGACAGTGTGAGCAGAACACAGTGACTGGGGGACAGGCTGATGGCGCTCCGTCACCTGTGGCCCCATCACCCTGCCAGAGCTGACCATGGCCTGTCAGAGTGGGATCTGCTGGGGACAGCTATCTGCTACTGGGCACCAGCCTGTTCAAAGGTGTGGAGAGTGAGCTCTGACCCACAGGGATGAGGGTGCCTGACCCCACCAATCAGGCCTTAGCTACAGTGGAATGGATGAGACAACAGAAAGCGTGAGGACAGAAGCTGAAGGACACTGAGGAAGAAGGCCCAATGCAGACGCCCGAGGCTGAGGCAGAGGTGAGGGTGGTGGAGTGCCTGGAGACACATGGGGAGTTGGTGACAGTGCTGGTGGCAGCCTGTGGCTTTCTACAAGTGTTCAGCTGCCCAGGAGGCCTGAGTGGACGGTGACTGAGGTGACCCCCTGCCAGGATGCCCACCCGCCCACCCACAGCAGCACTGTGCCAGCCCGCCTACGTGGAGCACTCACAGCACAGGCGTAACACACTGTTACGGACGGACTGTGTCCCCCAAGTTCATATGCTGAAATCCTCCCCCCAGTGCAATGGTATGAAAAGGCGGGGCCTTTGGGAAGTGGTCAGGATTAGATGAGGCAATGAGGGTGGAGCCCCGTGAAAGGGATCAGAGCCCTTCTGTGAGCTGTCTCCTCTCTGCAACCTCCACTGAGGGCACAGTGCGAGGCCAGCAGCAGCCTGCAACCGGACCCTCGCCAGGACCCAACCCTGCGGCCACCCTGATCTCGGACCTCCAGCCTCCAGAACTGTGAGAAGTAAACGTGTTATGGTGGTCTTACTGGAGCAGCCCGAGCAGACCCAGACAGCGCTGTGGAGAGCTCTCCTCAGGAGTTCAGGAAAGGCCAGCTACAGAGTCAGTGTCTTTACTGCGACACTGTTGCTGGGAATGGGGCTCCCCCTCTGCGTGAGGCAGAGAGCATGCACTGTGTCCTCATCCCCAAGGGCAGCATGACACCTCCAGCAAGCATGGCAGAGAAGACCAGTTAGGAAAAGATGCAAGGCAGCGTGAACACCTTTGCTGCCCAAAGGAGCCCCACTGAGGCAGGCTGGCTAGCACTGGGGAGCTGGGCTGACAGGGAGGAATCAAAAGTGACAAATGAACAGATGTGACAGGCAAGAGAGGGATGATCCACAACAGCTTCAGGTTTCAAAGGAGAATGGACGCAGGTCAGCCAGCTGCTCAGCACAGACAAATGCAACCGGGGCAGCAGGTGTGCACCTAACACACCTGTGTTGGCTGAAGGAGGGCAGCAGCAGGGACTTGGTAAGAAGCCTGAGGTGTGACTGAGGAGTGCAGATCACAGCAAGGCTTGCTGGGAGAAAGCCCCCCCCAGACATGACCAGCTGCTCCAGAAGCACACGCTGCTCCCAGGCCCGAGCAGGCTGTGGTGGGAGAGGCAGAGGGACACCAATGACAGGGTGCCGAGGGCAGCCTCCAAGGCAAACGCAGAGCACCACCCCCGTAGGGTCAGCTTCATCTCACAGGCCACTAGTGACAGTGAGGGTCAAAGGAATGCATCGGTTCAGAAAGGGACCACTGCTGGGAGAATGGACAGAAGACAAGAAAATGACTTTCAACTCACAATCAGATACACGGTACATTTGCAAATGTATCAAAGTGCCTGTGTGTTTCAGTGTGAAAAACACCATTAGGAGGTGGATCGCCCGCGTGCTATGTTCTAACACATTACATTACAAAACCAACCCTGCTTTCAAGGTCGGGCAAAACACTTCCCACTTCTTCTGAGGTGTAATTAGGCGTATTTGTTGATAGATAAACACAGAAGTGTTGGTTTGATCTTGGAGCAAAAGTGAGGCAAATGCTCCCATGAGACAGAGAAAAGTTTTAATATTTAAAGCAGATTTTGAGGAAGCAAATGTGCTTTCATCTCTCTGGAAGAGCTGGTATAAACGTTTTGTTTCAAAATGACATTCTCAGGAACAAGCATTTGTGAAGTAATTGGAAACAATTACACTTACTTTTTATCCAGTCCTATTAAGGCCTCTTTGCCTTTGAAGCTGACATGATAGTTACCTTTCCAGAAACATGGTGGGAAGGCGGGCGGGAGGATACATGACATTTTATAACCTGGACCAGGTCCCAAGTCTTACATTTCTATCAACAAGTACCGAGGAAACATTTTAGACTATTCTTAAGGTCAAAAAAGCCCCAACTTGCACCATGGCATCATTGGTAAGGCTGGACAGAGCTGTCAGAAATGGTCCTCGGCACATATCAGTCTTGTTACTTACTTCCTATCATACAGTCACAATTTTAGAACCTGAAGAAAAACTGAAGGTGACCTAGCCCAGCGATTTTTACATTATTACTATTATTTTAAGCAATAAAGTTTTTAACTCAAAGCAGAGATCCAAGATATAAATCTGGGCTGGCGTGCAGTTGCTGGAATGACAGTGGAGGGTCCCAGAGCCACATCTCAGAGGCCTCACAGGGAGTCCAGGGGGCCCTGGGAGCACAGTGACAAAGGTACCAGGGCCCAGGGTGAGGCCAACTCACATAACTAGAAAACGGGCCCTCCTTCCCTGCTCTGCATGGCCCATCCTTCCTGCAGACCCTGCCCGTGGACTCCCAGAGAGCATGCTCCCAGACCTCCAAACCCTGCCCGAGGGCTCCCAGAGAGCATGCTCCCAGACCTGCAGACCCTGCCCGAGGGCTCCCAGAGAGCATGCTCCCAGACCTGCAGACCCTGCCCAAGGACTCCCAGAGAGCATGCTCCCAGACCTCCAAACCCTGCCCAAGGACTCCCAGAGAGCATGCTCCCAGACCTGCAGACCCTGCCCGAGGACTCCCAGAGAGCATGCTCCCAGACCTGCAGACCCTGCCCGAGGGCTCCCAGAGAGCATGCTCCCAGAGCGCTGCTCTGGCCTGGCTTAGGAAGCTACCTCGTTCGTACAGCCGGATTGCTTCCATGAGGTATGGCACGAGCAGACGGTTCACAATAAACCCAGGTGTGTCCTGTTTTAGGAGACAAAAATACAAGACAGGTACATTTTCATTGAACTTTATCTCACCCTGGATTACGTTGCCCACATTTATGAAGCTATACATTTTCAAAGCTTGTTCTGAAGTAGCAGCACAGCCTTACTTCCACTTTACATAACAATTTACCCTACAAGCATAGGACTTAAAAAAACAGTGCCCCACTGCACGGATCCTGAAATAAAGGCAGATCAAGAAAGGGGGTCATTAGAAGAGCAGGGCTTTGGGGGCAGGCAGATCTGGGCTCAAATTCTAATCCTTCCAGACCTTGCATGCTCCTGAAATTCAGTCCCATCGTCTGTGAAGGGGGAGTGGCCATTTCTCTGTGCCAAGTTGTGAAGGTACACCAGAAACACTTGCTGTGCAAACTGCCCTACACTCAGCCCCTGACTCCTCTCCTCTCCCCTTTCAGGAATCTAGAAAAGTAACACTCGGGCTCCTACCACCTCACAGGTGCAGCACTTCTGGCCACTCAGGACTTCCTCCTGCTTCAGTGCGTGGTGCGGTGAGATGGTCAAGCTGGGGACAGGTTCTGGGACAATCGACCTGAGAGACCCACCAATGGCCTTTCACACACGCCACCTAGGACCCCTCACCCTGGGTGACCCCTTCCACTCTCTCCCTCCACAGGGAAACGCTTCCTCATCTCTCCGGGAGGACTAGTGTGGGATGTGGATTCACCTACTGATCACTGGGGGCTGGTGCGGCAGGCCGCAGTGGTCATCTTTTGGTGGTGTTTATGTGAAGCTGATTCCATTAATTAATTGGCACCCCCTCTTTTAACAAAAGGCTGTGATCTCTCTGCAGGCAGGGGTCCTCACCCTGGCCTTAGGTTCCATTTCTAGCAAATACTAGGCGATCCATAACATAGAATTAAAGACGACCAGCCCCGTACGCCTCTCACAGCTAACCTAACGCATGTGGTACCCCCTGGGCAGCGAAGCCACAGGGTTTGTACCTCCTTTCAAACTGTCTCCCACTCCCATCTCCCAGGAATATAGAGATGCACAAAAGAGCTTTTTCAGTTTAACCAAGGTTATATTAATGAAACAATGTGGATTTTATAGATGGGCAAAAATGTTTTGCAACTTCAAAAAGTTTATTATAGAAACTCAAGACAGGGTACCCGACTACATGAAGTACACCACATACAAGGTTAGAAGTCAGAAAGCAGCCTGGGAAAAATATCTGCTCCACTTAAAACAAGAGTTTTTACATAGATAGAGATAATATTGTCTACATAAAGAGCTTGAAAACAGGCTAAAACTCACAAAATATTTAAACACACTACTAACCAAAGAAATATTCATTGGAACAAAATAGCATTTTGCCATTAAGATGATTGGAACGGGTTTTTCCCCATTAAAACATTCAGTGCTGTTCAGGATGCTGAGAGAGATACTCTCATAATGTTAGTGGGATGTAAAGAGACATTGTCCTTGAATAAAGTAACGTCATTTTATGCAATCGTACGGCTTACACTGTTCATGCTCTTTTATTAACTTATTAAATATACTTTACTATGATTATGTGCCTGGCATTGTTCTAAGTCAGCAGTTCTCAACCTGTAGGTTGCGGTCCCTTTGGGGGTCGAACGACCCTTTCACAGGGGTTGCCTAAGACCATCAGAAAACACATATTTCCGATGGCGATTCATAACAGTAGCAAAATTACAGTTATGAAGTAGCAACGAAAATAATTTTATGGTTGGGGGTCACCACAACATGAGGAACTGTACTAAGGGTCACGGCATTAGGAAGGTTGAGAACCACTGTTCTAAGTACTTTACAAATATTAACTCATGCCCTGTCCAGGTGACTCAGTTGGTTGAAGTTTTGTCCTGTACACCAAAAAGGTTGTGGGTTTGATTCCCGTCAGGGCACACACCTAGGCTGTGTGTTCGATCCCCAGTCGGGGAGCGTATGGGAGGGATGTGGGAGAGGATTATGTGTTTCTCTCTCACATCGATGTTTCTCTCTCTATCTCTTTCCCTGAAAATCAGTAAAAACATATTCTCAGGTGAGAATTAAAAGTGTGTGTATACATATACATATAGATACACACACACACACACACACACACTTTTACACATACATATAAATTCACTTATTCCTCATATTCCTCATGTCAATCCTGTGCGACAAGTACTATCATTACCTCTTTGTGAGGTAAAGGACACTGAGGCACAGAGAGGTTAAGTAACTTGCCCAAGGTTACATAGCTAATAAGTGCCAGAGCCAAGATGTGAACCCAGTCAGGCTGGCTCCAGAGTCCATAGCCTTAACCTTTACACCCTATGAAAACAGACACACTGCATGCACATGCATGCCATTCTTCTGTCAGACATTGGTAATTGCCAGTACAATACTATAGTCCAAATCCAGTCCCCCGCCTGTAAATAAAGTTTTATTGGCACACAGCCACGCTCATCCCAACATGCGTTGTCTATGCTGCTCTCCCGCAACAGCAGCAGGACTGAGAAGCAGCAGAAACCATGTGCCCTAAAATACCCACCGCTGGCCCTTCACCTGAAAGCCTGCAGACCGTGTTTACGTGGCTGCCTTATCTTGTCTGGATGCCTCACCAAGAGCCTGAATTACTGACCCAGAAAGACTCGCAGGAAGCACCAAGGTGTAGCCTAGAGGAAGTGTTCTGGATGATATAACAAAGGAAATTCTATGAGACAAAGCGTTCCCATCCTGCGCCTGCCGCGGCTACCCCAGTGAGGACAGCCCTTGCTCTCCAGGAGTCAAGGACTGCGCTGCCGAAGACAACGCTGCTCGCTGCTCCACACGCCCTTTCAGAGCCAGCGCTGTCTGCTACACCCCGTTCTTTCCAACAATTACTGCTCCCTGCCCCTCACACAGCATAAACTGGTAAGAAAGTGCAGTTACAATACCTGGTTAGTAATAGGATTTTTTAAAAATCCAGATTTAAAACCGCAAAACTAAACAAACAAAAAAGTGAGTGTTTAAAACAGTGAGACTTGCCCTGGCCGGTTTGGCTCAGTGGTTAGAGCATCGGCCTGTGGTCCACAGAGACCCGGGTTCGGTTCCCGCTAAGGGCACGTACCTCGGTTGCAGTTTGTCCCCAGCCCCTGGTTGGGTCGTGCGGGAGGCAGCCACTCGATGTGTCCCTTTCACATCGATGTTTCTCTCTCTCTCTCTCTCTCCCACTCTATCTGAACAAAAAATGGAAAAATGTCCTCGGGTGAGAATAAAAAAAAAAGTGAGACTCCCTAATAACGGACACTCCTGGGCGGGGGACTGGCATGTACTGTCTGCTCTTTCCGGCCTCTGGGGTCCACGTCAGCAGACGACCTAGATGATTTGTGAACAATGTGAGTCTTGCCAGGCTAATACAGTACTGTGAGTTCAACCTTGAGAATCTCTTAGAAAGCAAAGCTATGAAAAGAACCACCGTGATAGAAAAGATTATGGTCAAAAAAGCAGGTGAGATATTTATAAAAATGTATTAATGGCCTTCCGTGACACACCTGCCCCTTGAGAGAAACTGCCAAGTCCTGCAGAAGTGTGGTCCCTAAATTTGGGGGGAACTGAGGAGGAACTAAACAAATGGAGAGACTGAAGGTAACCAGAGTGAAGCAGTGGAGAGCAAGTGGGTGATGTCACAGCTAATAACTGGGCACCTTAAGACAGGGAGAAAGGCTGAGGCCTCCATTCGACCTTATCTCTCACTGAAAACAACACAGCACAAACCACGTGCAACACTCCATTGAGAACCAGCTTTGCTGCTGCGACCCAGGGCGGGCGGGCTGCTCCTCTCCCCCCGACTGTGTGGTGCTCTTGCCAACGGCGAAGCCCCAGTGGTCTGTTTGGGATGCACGTGTCCATCAGGCTCTGCCGGACACACAGGGTGGTCCTGGCTCCCTGGGGCCCAGAAGCTAAAGCTGATGGGGTAACGAAATCCACTTATGGACACACGGCTGCTCATCAGCAGTCAGCTGGGCCCATTTGGATCTCAGGCTACCCATGGTGGTCTTGGAGAGCTAGGAGGGAGGCGCAGCTCGCTCTTCACAGCCGTAGACAGCACATCTCCTGCATCACTCCACTGCGCAAGAACGCTCCCTGGAGTAAGTCAGGCTCCCGGGGACACCACCCCTGCCCAAGCTACTCATACTCTACCTTGCAAGTAACAGGATGCTTTCCCAGGGTTTTGCTGAAGTCTATCAGAGATTCAAACGTCTTCTGGCTGGTCATTGGTGTTTTAATGACCTGCAAATGCAAAACGGAGAAGAATCATGGCCAAGAGTCAGTAGACAATTTTAATAGAATAGCTGAAGAAACACTGACCAAAAGCATCCACACAGACAGCAAAAATAGTTTTTGTTTCAGAACAGAAGGATCTCAAGCCAGAAACAAAATGTTCACCAGAATGCCCTCCCTGTTGCAAGAGCGCTGTGAGGCCTAATGAGCGCGTGCCTGCGCAAGAGGACAAGGGTACACAGGTGAAGAGAAGTATCACCATTCGTGTTTTAATGTGAGCACAGCTTGGGGTGTGGCGGGGCGCTAGGACATTAAGGGACATCGCTGATGGGACAGAATGCAGCACCATGAAGATGGGGATGAGGACTGGGAGGAACCTACAGACACCGCTCCGCAGGCATCAAAATCAAACAGTGGTCTGAGCTGATCTGAAGGAGGCGTTCAAAGTCCCCACCAGAACCACGCAGGTGAAGCTGGGGCAAAGGCTACTCATGGTGGATTTTAAAAATAATTTGTTGGTTTAAAGAAATCAATGGCAGAGGTTTTAAACAGGAGGGCTGCATATTAAGTTACTCAATAAATAGCAACATGCTACAGATAATCTGCTTACAGCTCCAACAGTCTGCAAAGAAAACATAGATACATGTCCAGTGCTAAGGAAAAGAGAAGAGCCGCTCAGACATATGCGAGAGCTCATGTTAAAGAATAAAGACTAAGTAGAGAAGAGCTCTTTTAGAAAACACTTTTTACAAATGCTAACATTTGCTAATAAGCATTAGCTGTTAACAACCAATGTGCAACATTCCCAAAGACACAGATGGACATTATCAGATAAATGCAGTCAAAAACATTATTAGAGTTTGAAGTAAATCTATAAAATGTCTTTATCTCCAAAACACATCTGTGCCTGATATAGTAACTAAAGAAAGTAATTAGTCCCCAAGTACTGAAATGTTAAAAATTCCATTCCACTTCTTTTGCTCTTTTCTGCATAAAAGAGGACAAGTGTGGTTTTTTCTATTCCCTGCACCCCCCTCCCCTCCTTCATTCCTCAATTTCTTCGAAACAGCCTTAGGGAATGGGGTAAATTGGAAGCAATGTTAGTAGAACAGACTCCTATCTCAAGCTGGGTCAGAGCTGTCACTTGACAGAAAAATGTGGGAAAATACAGCCATCGTTTACCTAGAAGCTAATGCTCCTGCTGGCGCGGGGGTGGGGGCCAGGGAAGAGGGAATAAAGGAAAGAAGGGCGCCTGGAGGAGAAGGCAGTGGAGAAAACATCCTGAGACACTCTCCCAGGAGGCTCGCAGGGCTCCGGAGGTCTGCCCGGCTCCACGTCCCCCACACTTCGCACGGCAATAAATTCTCAACCTCACAACAAATGCTACTTTAATAGCAGCTGTTCCTCAGACCCTGTAATTAGTCCCCTGTAAAAAGCAAGTTGCCACATTTCAGGTACCAATTGTCTATTGTGACTCCATCTCCATCGTCCCCAAGTCTCCACGCAAATAGAAGCAGCCCAGCCAGGAAGGCTGGGGCAACCCTCCCTGGCCACTCCCTTCCACCTGTGGGTTTGTGGTCAGGAGGTTCGAGGCTATCAGGAGCTCTTTAAATACCTCTGATCACAACACCCCAGACATGTGCCTCAACCTGGGGACAATACTGAGGCTCTATTAAATGGGGCCGAATCCGCCCCAGGAGTGGTGGACGAGGTGGTGACAGCGGCTCTGGTGTAAAACCAGGCAGTCCAATAGGAATTCCATCTATAGCCTGCAGCAAACGGACCTCAGTAAGACCATGTGAACATGTGGGCTCTCCCTGAGTCTCATCAAGCCAGTGGTCTTTAGTGCCGCCTTCCCACCAGCTACAGCACAAACAAGTAACTGACATTCCACAAAGTTAACAGCCCTCCTGGACAT
This sequence comes from Tadarida brasiliensis, assembly GCA_030848825.1. Taxonomy (NCBI): domain Eukaryota; kingdom Metazoa; phylum Chordata; class Mammalia; order Chiroptera; family Molossidae; genus Tadarida; species Tadarida brasiliensis. The sequence goes on along the minus strand of CM061257.1, from coordinate 81,133,824 downwards.
CACGGGTCAGAACACAGGGCTGTGAAGAAGCAAAAGCATAGAGGCCCTCCTTTGGCTCTGAAAGGGCAGACTGTGGTCAGAGAAGCAGGACCTGGAGCTGGCAAAGCAAGCAGACACGCACAGGCAGGGACCCACTGACCTCCACGAGCTTCATCATGGGCACCGGATTGAAGAAGTGGAGCCCGGCGAAGCGGTCCTGCCTGGTGGTGGCATTGGCTATGCTTGTGATCTGCAAAGAGGAAGTGTTGCTGGCAAAGATTGTGTGTCTGTGGAGAGAAAGACAGTGGATTATTGGGATGAGCCCCATCTTCGGGAACAGTCAGGCCTACTCTCGGGTGCGATGCGCGAGGCAACCGCTTCCCGCCCAGACCTGCTGTCCTGACCCCAGACAAGTCAGAGGAAAGACACTTCTTCATACAAGACGCTGAAATCAAGTGACTTGCTTCATTTAATTTAAAAATTTTATATTAATTTAAAAGTTACCTGTTCCAAAGGTGTATTTAATCTTTGCCAATCTTTCCTTACTTTTATTGAGAAAAATTTCTCCTCTCTACTTGTATGAATTAATTCTCATGGTGTGTGAGGGAAAAAGGGAGGCAGCTATTTAAACAACCTCAGTCACAAAATCAAACTCTAAGCAATCAAAGACTAATGAAAGAAAGTCGGATGCATCACAGACCCTCAAATGAAAAATTTAAAGAAATACCTGAATTCTCAGCTAGAAACATGAGATAAGAAACACGAATGAAGATCTTTTCCCCTTGAGTGAGAAGCTTTACTTTTCCATTGAATGGACATTGCAATGAAAAGAGAAGAGAACAACCTGGTCCAAAAGCAATTTTAAGGTTCCACAAGTAGAACTGGGGAAGAAAAGATACGTGTATACATGTGATAAATGTAGTTCAACGTATTCTGCTTCTAAAAACACAGCACCGTCTTCTTTCGTGCATATAGAATATTACTAATTTTAAAAAATACATACTGACTGAAGCAAATTTAATTTAAGACCACAATAAATGGGGTGTCAAAAGAACAACAGGCAAATCTTTAGACAGGCAAGGCTTCCAGGCTTTCCTATGGCGCCACCTTGTGGATGAGTGTACACAAAACAGCCTGATGCTAATTAGAACCACAAAGGCCTCACTGACTAGATTTGGGGGTTCCTGCTTACCAAAACGCAATACTGCAATCTGCCTGAAATCAGGGGCAAGTGGAAGGAGGGGCAGAAGGGACGGGAGAAGAAACAAGTAATTTGGAAAGAGGAGGGAAGAGTGAGGCGAAAGGAGAAGCCAGTGTGGCTGGGTGGGCTGGCCAGGAGCCGGAGGGAAGATCCTCCAAGTCCTCTGCTCAGGAGAGTGCTTCACTTTTTTTTTTTTTTAATCCTCACCCGAGGCCCTGGCCGGTTTGGGTCAGTGGTTAGAGCATCGGCCCATGGTCCAAAGAGTCCCAGGTTCGGTTCCCACTGAGGGGACATGCCTCGGTTGGGGCCGTGTGGGTGGCAGCCAGTTGATGTGTCTCTCTCACATCGATGTTTCTCTCTCTCTTCCTTCCTCTCTCCCTCTCGCTCTATCTGAAGATGAATGCAAAAATGTCCTCAGATGAGGATAAAAAATAAATAAATAATCCTCACCCAAGGATATTTTTCTATTTATTTTCAGATACAGTGGGAGGGAGAGGGAGAGAGAAAGAGGAATATTGATGTGAGAGGGATACATCAACGGGATGCCTCCCGCGCGACCGCGACCAGGGCTGGGGATGAACCACAACCGAGGCATGTGCCCTTGACGGGAATCGAACCCGCAACTCATTGTTCCACGGGCCGATGCTCTAACCACTGAGCAAAACCGGCCAGGGCGAGAGTGCTTCAGTTTTAAGGCACTATGGCACCTACCTTTTTCAAACAACTTCCAAGTTAACCAGTATACAAACCAGGTAGAGAGGCTTTTCCTTTTTTTAAAAAAAAAAAAAATAGACATTTTTAAAGTTTTAAAATTCTAGTTTTCAAATCTTCTTGCTTTCTGGTCAAAGGAGGAAATAATATAAACTACCACCCCCCACAGAAGGTAACGTGAAAAGACCCTCTGCAATAACCGAGTGTGGCTGCCACAAACCACACCGAGACACAGCAGCAGGTACGAACGAGCAGGCTGTTACACTGGTATTTCAGGACATTTGAAGGGCAACCCACCTGCAAAAAGGGGAAATAAAGATGCACCCACTGCAGAGGACGAAGTTACAACAGAGCCCAGTCCCAGTACCCCCAGCCTACGGCACTCCCAGCACACAGCTGACCAGACGGGGAAAATGTCTCCTTCCAAGGGACCCCTATATCCCCCTCTTCCAATTGGTGGGGCTGGCTCTACTCCCAGTAGCATCTCACATGCCTTCTTCCAACACAAACACAATGTGCTGACATAGTAAACATACAGAGTTGTCTTATCTTCCACAAAAAGTACACCTTCACATTTTCCTTGAAACACTTTCTTAGACCATTGATGTTTTTCCCTGGCATTCAGGTACCAAAAAACCCAACTTTTCTCTTAAATGTACTAATAAAAAATTGACAGTGCAAGCCTAATGATCATTAGCAATGCCCGCAGGCCTTAGTGTGGAGAAGACAAGAGAGGGTGGTGGGGACTAAGGCAGATCAGAGCCCATGAGTGTCGACAGGCGAGAGCCAGGACTCAGCTGACTGGGGGCCTTAGCCAAGCTTTCCGTCTGCAGTTCGTACACCAGGGAAGTCGTCTCCTCCTCCAGGACACAATCGTTTCAAAAGGGCTTCCATCTGGAATGTTATCACTGGAACATATCATCTCCTGTTCTAGGATCTCACTGTAAAACATGGCAGTAAACTATATCTCAATCAAGCTACATGAAATGAAAACAAGAGTGTAGACAAGGGTGGCTGATGGCCTGAAGCAAAGTCCCATGTGCAGCAGGCAGTAGGTACCACTACCCATTTCACACTCTACCAGGGAAACCAGTCTTAGAGAGTTAGAACTGGGATGGTCTGGAAATTATTTACCTCTAACCCAAATTACAGATGATAAAACTGAGAGCCAGAAAGGCTTCGGCATGGTCCATGGTCAGAGGGACGTGGTGGGGCTGGCCCTAGGCACCCCCACTTTCCCTACAGTCCTCCCATTACTCGATGCTGATCCAGAGGACAGTCAGATCTGTCACTGTCACTAAGGAATGACCAACATTTCCACATAGGCCAAACTACCTGGCTACACTCCCTTTCCTGGGTCAGGTGTCTGTTTATCTTAGAGAGCGCCCTGCCAACTTGGGAGCCAACACCCCTACCAGAGAGTCCTTGGTTTCTGCCAGGCGTTTCTGCAGCCCCCAAATGCCAGTGTACAGAGTATAAACATGTGGATCAGCAGAGGGATGGATAGGTGGCAGAAAGATAAGTCTCTTCTCTTTGTTAGGGGCAGGGCCTCTCCAGACACCAGGCTCTATAGCTCTGACAGTTGACATTCCAGCTATGCAAGTCTCTCTTTATCCACTGCTCACTGGTGGCTACCTAAGAATTACTTTTATCAGATAACCTTATTTTGACTTCCAGTTCCAACCAAGAAAGGTGAGTGTGGCCAAGTAAAACAGAAGGAGGACATGAATGAGTCAGTCAGGTGTCACAATCACCAAAAGCCAAGAGTCAAGCACAGCAGAAGGCTCCAGACTCAGAACGCAAGCTGCACGTGTGCACAAGCTTGCTGACCATGCACAGAGTCCTGAGCCCCAGGCACCTGACCTTCCTGGGGCTGGCTGTCCTCTCCCACGCTCTGCCAGAAGCCTGGTCAGAACTTAATGTTCCTGTAATGCTCACAAGACTGTTTTGATTTAACACAGATAAAGCTCAAAACAGGAGAGTTCTGGGGAACTTTGTGTAGATAGAGGCCTCTCCTTCACTTACACCATTGTTACTTCCCCCCAAATAAGGGGGACACATGAAATTGCTCTGAGGTTCCTCAGCAGACATGGAAGGACATGCCCAAGCCTCCTCCATCCTCTGGCCGGAGAGGGCCCATGACCCAGATGCTGCAAGAGACAGAGGCCTGTCCCTGGATGAACCCTCCATGTACCACAGGAAATTCTACCCTTGTTTGGGGACCACGATCGGATCAGGGCAGGTTCGGATGGAGAGCAAGGGAAATAGCTGTGGGCTACAGAGGGGAAGTGAGCTTAATGTCAGAAGAAGCCTTCCTCGGAGCAAAGCCCGAGCCTGGATGGAGCCCTCAGACCCAACAAGAGTGCCAGGGCACGTACTCTGGGGCAAACTTGTCCAGCCTCTTGAAGAGCTCGTTCTTCACCTTCAGGTTCTCCACGATGGCCTCCACCACCAGGTCCGTGCTGTGGACTATGGACGCCGCGTCTGTGCTGGTCGATATGCTGCTGAGAGTCTTCTCCACAAATTCACCGCCTGCCTATTGCAGGGGAAGGAAGAACATTCACTGAGCTCAATGGGAAATGGTGTGGGATTTGCTGCTAAGGCAAAGGAAAGAGGAGGGCGAGAACAGACCTACACACCCCAGACATAACTTGAATGCACCCTAAGATTCTGAGAAATAAAACCCCCTTTGTTCCTGCTTAGGGACAATAGCATTTCCATGGACATTAGACACCAAGGCAAGAATTCGGCCTGTGAGCAATCCCAGCTGTTGGTCAACTATCCCTGTCATGTATAGGTCATAATCTTCCCAGCTTTTGGCCAGCTCTGCTCCCGTTACCAAACTGTCTGCTCAAGGCGCCTGTACTGGCCTGCTTATCTATTCCCAGTGACAGGCTGCATGTTCTGGTCCATGAAGCCTGTAATCTGTCCTTCCAGAAAAGGGTGAAAGCTTAGTCTGGGAGGTGGTGCTGACTAGTCCCCTCTCACAGGAGGTAGGGAAGAGCTGAGTAAGCCAACAGAGAGGGTAAGAAAGCCCAACTCAGCAGTCCCTCATCAAATAATAATCGCCATCATGGGCCAGCATCTGGTGCTTCAAAAACACGGCAGACACAGCCCGTGCTCTCAAAGACCTTCAAGTCCCATCTTTCCTCACTGGACTCCAGGTCTCCACAGACAGACGTCAGGGCAGAGACATGCAGTTCCTCTATCAGCTGCCATTTGGTTTCAAGATGTAATTTGCCCATGGGCATCAAAATGGCCATAATCAGCAAAGGCTCCCAAATCACCATGGAAGAGCCAACTATCAGAGCTGTTCAACAGAAACATAATGTGAGAGGACAGGTCATTTTTAAATTTCTATTGACTATGTTTTATAGAGCGAAAACAGTAAACTTTTTATTGGACTCAATATATCTAACATACTATCATTTCAAATGTAATCAATATTTTAAAAACTTAGATGTTTTATATTCTTTTTTCACTACTGAGTCTCTGAAATCTGGTGTCTGTTTCCCACTTTCAGCATAACTCAATCTGGACCAGCCACAGGCCAAGAGCTGAACAGCCACTTGGAGCCAGTGCCACCGTACTGGTCAGTGCAGAGCTAGGGGAACACAGACGTTAGCCACACGGGCCACAGACGACACGCCCCTCCTCAGAGCATGTCCCTGGCAGAGGTGAGAAACGTCAGGAGACGACTCCTGAGCAGTGACTCTTCAGAAGCTCAGGCACCTGGGCACAGGGGCATCTCTTTACACACAGGACAGGCAGAGTCTCTGCCCATGGGGGATGTCTGCAGAAGTCTGCAGAGTAAACAAGTGAAAAATGCAGGTTATCTGGGTTCAGACTCACTCTGAAAACTATAGGCACCCCTGTCCCTCTGATTTTAAAAAGGTGATTAGAGCCCTGGCCAGTTTGGCTCAGCAGTTGGAGCATCAGCCTGTGGACCAAAGAGTCCTGGGTTTGATTCTGGTCAGGGGCATGTGGGACGCTGCCAATCAATGTGTCTCTCTCACATCGATGTTTCTCTCCCCACCCACCCCTGCCTCTATCTGAAGATAAATGGAAAAATATCCTCAGGTGAGGATTTTTTTTTTTTAAAAAGGTGATTAGATATTAAGAAAATGCAAACCCCAAACATGAGATGCCACGTTCACACCTCCAATGATGGCTTTTATGGAAAATAACAAGTGTTGGCCAGGATGTAGAGTATCTGGAACCTTCGTACACTGCTGGTAGGAATGTAAAATAGTGCAGCCACTATGGAAACCAGTTTGGTGGTTCCTCAAAAAACAAACAAAGGATTATAACCATATAACCCAGCAATTCCAATTCCACTTCTAGGTATACAACTGAAAGGACTGAAAGAGGGACCTGAACAGAGAGTATACTAATGTTCATTGCAGCATTATTCATAACAGCCAAAGGGTGAAAACCACCAAGTATCCACTGACAGATGAATGCGTAAACAAAATGGGGTATACACATACAATGGAATATTATTCAGTCATAAAAAGGAATGAAGTTCATGGATGGGCCTTGAAGAATTATACCAAATGAAAGAAGTAAGTCAAACATGAACAAATATTGTATGATTTCACTTACATGAGGTCCCTAGAATAGGTAAATTCAGAGGCAGAAGACTAGAGGTTAAGAGGGATTGAGGGGGAAAAGGGAATTTTTTTTTTTTTTATTGATCTGAGAGAGAGAGAGGAAGAAACACTGATGTAATGTTTCATGCGTCCTGACCGGGGATGGAACCTGCAACCTTTTTGGTATGGGACGATGCTCCAATTAACTGAGCCACCTGGCCAGGGCAATAAAAAGGTTTTTAAAGGTAACTAGACACATCCCTGTGGATACCTCAGATGAAAAACAACAGGAACCCCACCTGCACTCTTCTCTGCCTGTCTGTGGAGAATTTCCATTCAAACCTCAAGGAAATCAATCTTAAGCAACTTCAACAAGGTGACAGGTAAACAAAAATTCACTGGGGTGACTTCTGAAGCAGTTCTAATTATTTGTGAAGGTCTGATGGAAAGGAGTTGGTAGACCAGTGCTCTGACCTTCCAGCAGTTCAAGTTCTTGCACCTCTTCTGGGGCTGGACAATGATTCTCTAGCTTCCTCTCCTATCAACAATAGGCATAAGGTGTTACCTAAGCAATCAAAAGTTTCTGTCTAGTACAATGTTTATGATGTCATTCCCCCCCCACTTTTTTTTTAAAGCCCTCATCCAAGGATATTTTTCCATTTATTTTCGGACAGAGTGGGAGGGAGGGAGGGAGGGGGAGAGAGAGAGAGAGAAACATCGATATGAAAGAGACACATCAACTGGTTGCCTTCTGCAGGACCCTGCCAGGGCTGGGGTCTGAACCACAACTGAGATACGTGCCCTTGACAGGAATCGAACCCGCAACTCTTTGGTCCATAGGCTGATGCTCTAACTGCCGAGCCAAACTGGCCAGGGCAGATGTCATTTTCTTTTTAACTTGCAAGTACAAAAATTATCTTGCTGTTTCTCCCTCATCCATCCTTACAACAAAACAGGTGTCATTCAATCCCAAACTCTCAGTGGATAGATAGAATGAGTTCACTACCCATAGAAACTTTCTCCTCAACCTCTAATCCTAGTCAACAATATGGTTATTTACTTCTCCTGTTTTCTAACCAGTCTCCCCTGTAGGTTTAGTGATTTGTTATTACATTAGTCTACAGTTACGGAGAAACGCGTTTTACATAAACAAACTGCAGAAGTAAGCAGAGGCCAGCACCTCTGCCTCCATCTGAAGAATGTCAAGTGGTCAGAGGACTGAGGGTATTGAGATCAAGAAATTACCTTGGGGTTTTCTGCAAACTTCTTCTTGGCTATTTTCTTAAGGCTTTCCTCAATTCCCTTTTTGGATTTTGCCAGGATGTCCTCTGCCTGGTCCACCAACACTACTGTGTGGCCAGTTGCGGCAGCAACCTAAAGCAAAAAAAAAAAAAAATTTGTTCAGAAGAAAAAAAAAGAAAATATAAAAGTTAAAAAGAGTTTCATATTCCACATGAGCTCTACCACCATTCTATTCAAAATACTAAGTAAACATAATGAGCCAACATTAACTAGACACACTTTTTGCTGAAACCCAGTTCTCGCCAGGCACTATACTATTCTAAACCCTCACGTGAACGACGACAAACTCTAAAACCTAAGCGTGGCCTAAATCAAGTTCCCAAGGCCATGCTGCCGCGACTTCCCGCGCTGCTCTGTACAACACGAAAGCCACCGAAATGAAGTAGAATTAAAATGTTAGTTCCTCTACGAAGTACACGACGGTCTAACCACTGCACTGCACATCTGAAACTCATACAAATACTGAATGCCAACTGTGACTGAAAGAGAGTTCTGAAAATCCCGTCCCGCATGCACTGGCCATGCTCGAGCTCACGGCTAGCTCACCGGCCGCCCCTCCTCGGAGCTGGCATCCTGTCCTGTGCAGCTCTGCGCCTCAGTCTTCTCCTCTGCAGACTTTAAACGCTAATAACGGTGCAAAAAGACTCTTGTCCCTAAGGGCTATTTAGTGACAAGACTCATGCTTAGGAGGGCAATCTCCTCCCTTCCCATACCCACCCTAGCTGAATCCTGAGGGCACTTCAGCGAAGCTGCCACAAGTTTGAATGTAACCAGCTTAGTTCAGCTACAGTCCTATGTCATCACAGTCTGCCCAGGGCTTTGGCCAGGGCTGTGGAATAGTTGCTGTGGCTCAAAACAGATCCTCTGGTCACATTAGAGGCAGGAGCTGTAAGTGAATTCGTTCAAGCCATAGGTAAGAGGACACGTGACCTAACGCAAACATAAATGACACGGGAGCCAGACCCCGAGATGCCCTCTCTGGGCTGAGAAGCCCCCGCAGAACCACTGCTTCAGAGCTTCTCTGGCACCGAGGGTGTGCAGGAGAGGGCAGGTCAGCGAGGATGAACCTGTCTGGAGGCAGTGAAAAGTACAGCTGACCCTTGACAACACAGGTTTAAACTGCTCAAGTCCACTTATATGTGGATTTTTTTCAATAAATGTATTTTTTTCTCTTCCTTATGATTTTTGTTTTCTTTTTTGTTAATCCTCACCTGAGGATACTTTTTCCATTGATTTTTAGAGAGAGTGGAGAGAGAAACATCGATGTGAGAGAGATACATCGAATGGTTGCCTCCCCCATGTACCCCGACCAGGGCTGGGGATCGAACCTGCAACCCAGGTATGTGCCCTTGACCGGGAATCGAACCCGTGACCCTTTGGAGCTTGGGCTGATGCTCTAACCACTGCACCACACCATCCAGGGCTTCCTTATGATTTCCTTAATAACACTTTCTTTTCTCTAGGTTATTTATTGTAACAATATAGTATATAATACGTATAACATAAAAATATATGTTAATCGACAGTTTATGTTATTGGTAAGGCTACCAGTCAGCCATGGGCTATTAGTGGTTAAGTTTGGGAGTCAAAAGTTATACGTGGATCTTTGACTGTGCCAGGGATCAGTGCCTCTAACCCCACGCTGTTCAAGTGTCAACTGTGTATCATTCTAAACCACCGTCAGATGTGAGATTTGTGAAACCAGGCAACTAAAACTCAAAGAAAAAAAACAAAAAGGAAAAACAAAACAAAAAAAGCAGAAGAGCAAAACTTAAAGGCAAAAAGGTTCGAATCCCAAAGATGGATTTCCAAAGAATACTTTTATAATGGTAAGACAGGTTTTAAATGGAAGTTAATTACAATTCTACCCCCTACCCCACCCCAGCTTCTCCCCAGAAAGCTGCAAGTCTGTGCCTGTGGGGCCTGGAGACGGTATCTGGTATCGGCACTGCCAACGCCTCCAAACCCACCTAGGAATCAAGAAAAGGAAGCACTGCCAGGACCAGTCTGATAACCCCAGCAGGGCAAGGGGGTGAAGGGGGAATGGTAATCATCTTGATAAAAAGACAGAAGCAGGCAGTCAACTTACCCTCAGGGCGGAAACCCAGGCTGCAGGCTGGCAGGCAGGCAGGCAGTACCATCAAAGTAAAACCATGTCCAGAAAGCAAAACACCCATCGATCCAGACCACGGTTCTCCCTAAGTGATGACAGATCAAGGTCCATCTAGCCAATACCTCAACACTGGACACAAATGTGAACCTCCAATTCAATAAATTCAAAGTAAGAGCAACTTTAGAAACTGCAGAAAAGACAATACAGCAGGCTTGAGACTGTTTACACACGCCCTTGGCTGGCGTCGGGAAACTCAGATTTGGGGAGGGCTCCCACCATTCCCTGATAAGAACGGCTTGCTGCACCTGGACTCTGTGCAACGTGGCTGATGCTGAACACCTGCTTTCCTTCTGCGAGTCAGGAATTCTGGTACCTGCTCAGCAGAGGATGCCTATGTGACCAGCCCCAATCAAAATCCAGGGCTCTGGGTCTCTAATGAGCATCCCTGGTGACACTGCACACATGCTGTCACAGCTTGTTGCTGGGGGAAATAAGCGTGTCCTACGTGACTCCACTGGAAGAGGACTCTGGAAGTTTGAGCCCAGTCACTTCCAGACTTTATCCCGTATGCCTTTCCCTTTGCTGATTCTGCTTTGTATCCTTTTGCTGTAACAAATTATAGCTATGAGCAACTACAGCCATCCCTGGGTCTCCAGTATCCACAAGGGGATTAGTTCCAGAACCCCCTGTGGCTACCAAAATCCACAGATGCTCAAGTCCCTTATATAAAATGATGTAGCATTTGCATAGAACCTATGCACACCCTCCAGTATACTTTAAATGATCTCCGGATTACTTATAATACATAAGACAATGTCAATGCTATGTAAATAGTTGTTATACTGTGTTTAGGGATCAACTTTCTGGAATATTTTTTCTGAATATTTTTGATCTGCAGTTAGTTAAATCCACGGATGCACAACCAGCAGATATGGAGGGCGCACTGTATAGGCTGGGTCCTGTGATCCCCTCTCGTAAATCACCAAACCTGGTGGGGAGGGGAGTGTTGGTGGGGAACCCTGACACAGAAACTAAGAAAATAAATCTCAAATTCCAGATGGAGCTGGTGATGAAATCGAACTGCTTTGAGACAGGCACCCCTGGGGAGCAACAGCTGAAGGAAGCCAGGTTAACGCCGACTGTATATCCTCTGCAAGGCTGGGGCAAGCAGGGTGCTGGCTGGCCAACTACCCATTTTTGTTTTGGCTCCTGTGTTCTGCAAGTCCCTCTGGAATGACACAGTGATTTTCACTTTGTTCCTTTTGACCTCTAACCCAGATCATCCTGGCTAGGCCAGACATTCTTCCTCTGACTCCTAGCTGCCTGGGTCCCAACCTGCTTTCCCCCCACTCCACCTCCAGCAGGCATCACTCGGGCTTTTTTGCCCCTCAAGGTGTTGGGGTGTAGGAGATTCAAGTACATTTGGCACAAGATGGAGCCAAAGCTGATGGAAACAGAGGGGGAAAAAGAGGGCAATGTCCTTTCACTTAGAGACTTTGTAATTTCACTTAAAAATATGAAAAACAAACAATATATGGTTCCACACATGGATTGTCAAATAAAACAAAAATTGCCATGGCGAGGCATCCTACCAGAAGGCTGGACAAGAGCACACCTAGAACGGGCCACATTCCCGAGGAACACAGTGCTAACCTTAAAGAGGGGCAGAATAAGATGGGAGGTACGCCGCACCTTTCTCTAGAAAGCCACTTCCAAAGTGATCGTCATGCTGTCAGAGGACATTTTTGTTGTTGCAGATGAGCCTTATGGTTCTGTTTTTAAACGTGTAAGCAGAACCAAACCTGGAGAGGAAGCACCCTCAAATAGTCAAGTAAGCTTAGAGACATTATAAAAACAATAAAATTCAACCAAGGAAAACGATGGCCAAAAAGCATTTCAGCCTAAATGCTGACTTTCCTCCACTCCTATCCAAAGTCCCTCTGACAAACTGCCCCCACCTGGCTTCACCCTGTGTCTGAGCACACTACAGACAACACACATAGTGGACACTGGCCAACAAACAACTATTAATTCAAGGTAACCTTCAAGAGGGCAAAGTGCACATGTCAGGTGACCAAGTGAAAGTGATGGAGTGTGTAAAACATTTGTCAATCTCCCCCCCTCACCCAGAAGAGAGGGGCCAAACCTAACAGAGAGGAGACGGCAGATTTTCCTTCCCCGTGTGTCAGTGGTCAACTCTGGTTCTGCAAAACATCCCTGAGCGGCACTGCGTCTTGCTGGTCTGAAGAAGCTGCTCTTGTGGCACTCAGCTCAGGGTTTCTCCCCACCTCAAATCACTGGAACAGTTTCTATAATTTTGGACTCTCCAAATGTCTAAACTGGTATTTCTGGTCTAGTGAGAAGGCAACAATTGTATGCTCTAAATGGTTATCCCTAGCAGGTTTTTTTATTTTTTTGTAAACACTTTCTACTTTAGCTTTTCTTTCCTTGGCTAATAATTCACAAAGCTTCAGGAAAATACAAAGGAAATCATGTGGTGTAGTTATTCCAAGACAGAGAGAAAAAAGAAATCCCTGTTTCAACCTAAAGTGGATATTGGTTGATCTGGAGAAAAGGAGAAATTCTGGGGAGTGGGGATGTAGAAGAGGTTTAGGGGGTATAAATGGTGATGGAAGACGACTTGACGTGGGATGGTGAACACACAGTACAATACACAGATGATGTACTAAAGAACTGTACACCTGAAATATGTAATTTTATTAACCAATGTCATCCCAATAAATTAAATAAAAAAGAAAAAGAGAAAAATTTTAACTCTTTCATTTTATGGTGAAGCTGTTATGCAGACCAAAATTTATTGCATAGCAATAAACTACTACCATTACGTGGCAGGTGGGCACAGGAAACATCGGGGGGGGGGGGCACGTTGTGAAGTATATGATTATCCGACCCCTTTGCTGAACACCTGAAACTAACACAAAACAATATTAAAGGTGAACTGTAATAAAAAAATAAAGATATTTATTCTATAAAAAGGAATCTGAATCTGCACTATTGGACTTTTTAAAAAAAGTGAATAAACTACCATTATAGCATAACTCCAAGTGATTTCAAGTTACAGCAGCATTTCATTCCACCCACCTGCAGAGAGCAACCCAACCTAATGCTCAAGTTCCTTGCAATCATTTCTTGCAGGCATACCCTATGGACACAAGGTTGGCAACACCCTGAGGGCAACGTCATCCTTGCAAACCCCAGCAGCGGGCCCACAGTGAGCACTCAATGCATAGCTGCTGAAGGAATCAGTGATGAGTGAAGCACATCTAGCTCACGGCCTGGTACGTGTTAGATGCTTAATAAAATATCCAGAGGATTATGGGGTTGATGTTCCTCTCCTACTGATGTGTCTAAATGGCCTACTACAGAGATGGATTCAGGATGCAAGCAGCCTGTCCCTGCCCCCAGCGATCCATGTCAGACCTGACAGCTGCGTGACCCTGTCCTAGACTGGCCCAAACAGCTGAGGCAGCCTTAAGCATGGCTAGGCAGCCACAAGCCACTTAAAGGCCATGTCATTTCTTTCTGAATTATTAATACACTTGTCTTATTTCTCCCTGAGAGCTGGGAGGGCTTATAGAGGCAACCGTCTCTACCCTCAATTAACTGAAAGAACATAAGCCTTTAAAAAGAAAAAAGACCAAATGAAACAAAAATAAGAGGTGTCCTGTACTGACCACCTACTGTGGGTCAAGCACATATTTGTATATTCCAAGACTATTTCTGATCAATCCAACAGCTCTGCTGAAGAAGACATTATTCCCATTTTGCAAAAGAAGAGAGAATCAGAGAGGTGGGTTCACTTGCCCAAAGTCACTCAGCTGTGAGTCTGTGCAGCCAGGTTCCAAGACACCTGGCTCCAGAGCCTGTCTTCTGGAAGCCTGGTTAGAGGAGTACAGGAATGCTGCCTATTTGCTGAGACAACCAGATTTCAACAGACAATATAATAAAATGCCACCTTACAGAAATTTCATGGTACTGATTATTCGGTATTCTCTTTTTCCCCTGCCTTACTTAGTAACTATGGTGGACTCAGTGATAATAAAAATACAAATTTCTCCTAAATACTTGCATGTCAGTTCCTCCCAAAACTAAAGTCCTAACTAATACACATTCACAGTCCTTATGAAACTGGCATCATGCTCCATTTTATAGATGAGGAAACTGGGCCTTGAAGAGGTTTAATGACATTTCCAAATTCCCACAGCTAGTCACAACATAAGCAGCCTTCGGTTCAATCAAATCACAGTCCTATCCACAGCAAAAATGACTTATCAAATAAGAACACCTAAACAGACAAATGATAGTTTCCGTGTGAGTATTAAAGACTCAAAAGACACTCTAAACACCCATGGGTCTAGGACAGAGGTTCCCAAAGTGTGGGTCCTGGAACAGCAGCATCACTACCACCTGGGAACTTGTTAGAAATGCACCTTCTCAGACTCCACTCCAGACCCAATGAATCAAACTCTGGATTGGAGCTCCTGGTGATTCTGACACTCTAAGATCTGTGCTCAAATCTGGCTGCAGATCAGAATCAGCTGGGAAACATTTAAACTGACCACCACCCTGGCCCACCCGCAGATACTCTGATCCATTAGGTCTGGGGTGGCACCTACACACTGGCATTTTTAAAACATCCCCAGGCGACTCTAATGTGCCCGAAGCAGCACTCTACACTAAAGACCCCCACTCACCCCAGCCGCTCCTGGGTTGCCAACTACCTCCTCAACCCACTGAGAGACCAGCAAATATCCGTCCTTAAACCAGTGGGTCCAATGTCTTCCTGCTGCTCTCCGTCCAGGAGACAGTTCCAGACATTATCCAGAAGACACTATCCAGGAGACTCCCCTCTTCTTACCTCTTCCCAAATTCCCCAAGGAAAGGTCCGGCCTAGCCGGGCCCCCTTCTGCCTGGGATCTTAAACAGCAGGGTCTGGCTGCATCTCTCCTAAACAACCTGCTTCTGAAGGCCTTTCTTGAAGGTCACGCCCCACATGTGTTTCCCCAGTCATGTTCCAGTCCCTTCCCTTGAAATGACTCTCTTCTAGCCTTGATCTCTGGCCATGTTTGCATCTACCTTGCCCTGCACTAATCTTTGTTAGCTGCTGGCTCCTGGCTCACACCCACAACCCTTAAGCTAGCCACTTCCCGTCCTCCTTCTGCATAGGCCATAATGCTGGGGGAAATCCTGAGCCTCTTAGAGAAAAAAAAATCCCTTAAAAAGTCCATGAAGGTTTGCTATCCCTAGTAATAGCTATAGTTTAGAGTACTTCCCGTGTGCCAGACACCAAGCCTGTCTATTGTATCTCATTTAATTTTATTTATTAACCAATTCTCCAAGTGTCAAATGCCAATTTTAATGGTCATTTCACAGTTCCATCGCTTGTTCTCTTATGATAGTGAAACCTGCAATAGATAAATATATAATAAAATTATTTTTGACATTTGGAACAGGAAAATTCATTACACAGTTACACTATGCCTATAGCTAATTATTCATCAAGACAGGCTCCATGGAATACACTGTTAACCACCGCGAAGCTCAGCTCTTTGGCGTTCACAGCTCTCACACAGCATTAAGCGCCAGTCACTGCTCCATTCTCCCAGAACTTTTCTTTCTTCAGCCTATGTCAAATGTTCTTGGAAGACGCACTGTGGCTTCACATGGCACAAATAGTACTCTGAATGTAAATGTATACACTGGCATTGATGTCTCAGATCTCACTAGTGATAAAATAACTGTCCATATCATCCAGAACATGCTTAACATTTTAGGATCATCAATGAAAGAAAAGCACATCATTTTAAATCTTGTAGATACTTGGATCCTCAAAATAAGCTTAAAGATTCTAGTTTAAAAATCTATGACTTTGACATCCGGTCCAGATGGCGGCGTAGGTAAATGCGGTACTTGCCTCCTCCCACAACCACGTCAAAATTATGACTAAACTACAGAACAACCATCATTCAGAACCACCTGAAATCGAGCTGATGGAAGTCCTACGACTATAAAATTAAAGAAGAAACCACATCGAGACTGGTAGGAGGGACAGAGGCACAGACAGGCCAGTCCCACACCCACGTGTGCCGGATAAAAATCAGGAGGATACCTTTGCTGGGAAGGTCCTCCCTGAGGAACAAGGGGTCCTCGTCCCACACCAGGCTCCCAACTCAGGGTTCCTGTGCCAGGAAGAGAAGTCTCCATAACCTCTGGCTGTAAAAACCAGTGAGGCTGAGGGAGGCTGAGGCTGCTGGAGCCCCAGGCAGTTCCTCTTAAAGGGCCTGCACCTGGACTTACTCAGACTTGCACCCTCCGGGCTCCAGGGTGGGGGAGGCAGCTTAAAAGGCACGAGAGATATACCAGGAAGAACTGAGTTGTTTGGCATCAGGGCAAGAGCTGGAGAGGCAGCTTTCTCCTGGACAGACTTGTGGTGGAGGCTGTTGTTCCTTTGGTGAGCCCTTTTCTCATGGGGTCAGCACACGGGTGCCATATCTGGGACTCCAGCAACCTGGCTCAAACTGTTTGTGCCACCCTGGTGATTCCCTGAGGCCCTGCCCAACCTAACTTTCAGGCCCACCCAAGCTGTTGCCAGCGGCTTTACCATAGGATTTGGCCTGTCTTGGCTCCTGCTTCAGATTTTCCTAAATTCTCTCAAACAAGCAACATCTGGCCTCAGTAAGCCCCATACCTCTTGATAAGTGGCACCAGGCCTGACACTAGACAGCCAACATTGGTTCACAATTTGGCTTTGCCTGGGTAACTCCAAGCCCAGCACAAGAAGCAGCCATCTGCAGATCACTTTGTAGCTTATGCCTGGTGGCCCTGGGTAGAACACAACCAGTGGCTGACCTTGCCCCAGAACCAGCACATCCAGTGAACAGCTTCAAAGCACTACCACCCAACCACCTCCACAAGCGACACACTCAAGGAGTGGACTCAGTGGGTACCAGAGCCTTGCAGAAGTAAGCCTTACTCCGAATGGTGGGCCCGTGCACAGATCCTCCAAGGCAGTCAGAGGTCAGTGGTCAGTTAGCACAACCAGTGCTTGCAGCTGATCAGCCAGAGTAAATCCCTCCCACTGATGTGCCAATAACAATCAAGACTCAATTACAACAGAAGGGTGGGCAGTCCACATGAGGGGTGTACCTCAAGGGCCCAGCTGGAGTGACCAGGGAGGCTGTGCCACTGAACCCTACAGGACACCTACTGCTATAGGCCACCCTACGAAGTCTACGAGACATAGCAACTCCATCCAATACATAGAAACAAACACAAAGAGGTAGCCAAAATGAGGAGACAAACATGTCCCAAAAGAAAGAACAGAACAAAACTCCAGGAAAAGAACTAAACAAAATGGAGATAAGCAATCTACTAGGTGTAGAGTTCAAAACACTGGTTGTAAGATGCTCAGTGAACTGAGTAAGAACTTCAAGGAACTTAGTGAGAACTTCAAGGAACTTGGTGAGAATATCAACAACATAAAAAAGTACCAGTCAGAAATGAAGTATGCATTAACTGAAATAAAGAATAATTTACAGGGAATCAACAGTAGAGGAGGTGAAGCCAAGAAGCAAACCATCGATTTGGAATACGAGGAAGCAAAAAACACCCAATCAGAACAAAGAATCCAAAAAAATGAGGATAGTGTAAGGAGCCTCTGGGACAACTTCAAGCATACCAACATTTGCATTGTAGGGGTGCCAGAAGGAGAGGAGGGACAGCAAGAAATTGAAAACCTATTTGAAAAAATAATGACGGAAAAATTCCCTAGCTTGGTGAAGGAAACAGACATACAAGTCCAGGAAGCACAGAGAGTCCCAAACAAGATGAACCCAAAGAGGCCCACACCAAGACACATCATCATCATCAAAATGCAAAAGGTTAAAGACAAAGAGAGAATCTTAAAAGCAGCCACAGAAAAGCAGTTAGTTACCTACAAAGGAGCTCCCATAAGACTGTCAGCTGATTTCTCAAAAGGCCAGAAGGGAATGGCAAGAAATATACAAAGTGATGAAAAGCAACGACCTACAACCAAGATTACTAGCTATCCTGCAAAGCTATTATTTAGAATCGATGGACATATAAAGAGTTTCCCAGACAAGAAAAAGCTAAAGAAGTTCATCACCACTAAACTAGTATTATATGAAATGTTGAAGGGTCTTCTTGAAGAAAAAGAACAAAAATATGAATAATAAAATGGCAATAAATACATATCTATCAATAACTGATTCTTATTATAAACAAAATGAACAAGCAGAACAGAAACAGACTCATAGATACTGAGAACTTTTTAATGGTTGCCAGATGGGAGGGGGGTTGGGGGATGGGCAAAAAAGGTTAAGGGATTAAGAAGTACAAATTGGTTGTTAGATGAGGACCTCAAAGGGAAGGGGGGATGGGACACAGTAAGAGATAAACCAAAGAACAAATTTTACATAACCTTCAAGTTATTTTAGATTTATGAAAAATCATTATTAATTTGAAAAGGATAGGGAAAAAAGTTAATAACTGAAGTCTTTCGTCAATTACCAAGTTGAAAAAATGCTACAAAAGTCTGTGTTATTTTGGTGAGATTAACCGATTTTGGGCCCAGCTAGCTGAGATACCAGGCAAAATGAAAGCTGGAGGACAACTACTGTGCAGTGTGACCATTCCTGTGTCTTCAAAACAGATGAATACTGCATTTCCTCTAGCATGAGAATATGCCCCCTATCTGCTCTCAGAGGGGCTGTGGCAGTGTGTGTGTCCTCTGAGGGGCACCTGTATGAACCAGGTCTAGGATTAGACATAGACATATAAGCTCACTCCCCCCAACACAGGCTTCTTCTCTCTCACAGTGGGGAAACTGGGGCACCTTCATTTCTCAAATACTGCAATGTCAGAGATGGGCAAAAGCATTTATTGTTCATGTTTATTAGTTATAGATAATCAAAACCATCGACTTTTCCAGCAAGAAGATACCCTAGAGATCATTCAGTATGGTGGCTTTCCAAATTTTTTAGCCATAAAATTTTTTTTAGCCATTCCTTCTCTATAGGAATGCAAACAGAAGAATAATATGCAAAAAGAGGTCAAGGAAGGGGAGTATGGGAACTACCAAAGAGATTAACGAAACTCCTAAAGTCCATCAAAGCATAGTGTAGTAACCTCTGAACTAGTCACATCCATTAGGATGGCTATTATAAAAAAAAAAAAAAAAAAAGGAAATGAGTGTTGGCAAGGATATGAAAAAAACCCTTGTGAACTGCTGATGAGGATATAAAATGGTGCAGCCAAAATGGAATGCAGTATGGTAATTCCTCAAAAAATTAAAAACAATTACCATACGAATCAGCAATACCACTTCTGGGTATATACACAAAAGAATTGAAAGCAGGGTCTCTAACAGATATTTGTACACCCATGTTCATAGTAGCATTATTCACAACAGCCAAAAGGTAGGAGTAACCCAAATGTCCATCAATGATGAATGAATAAACAAAACATGGTATATACATAGAATGAAGTATCATTCCATTCAAAATATTCCACTGGACTATTATTACCTAAAAAAGGAAGGAAAAAAATCTGTAAAATCAATATAAAAAATGCTGTATTTCTACTACACTAATAATGAACTAGCAGAAAGAGAAACCAAGAAAACTATTCTATTTATAATTGCATAAAAAAACCAACCAAAAAAACAAAATGCCTAGGAATAAATTTAATCAAGGAGGTAAAAGACCTGTACACTATAAGACATCTTATAAGAAAACTATAAGACATTAATGAGAGAAACTAAAGAAGACATAAATAAGTGGAAAGATATTCTATAGACTGAAAGAATTAATATTGTTAAAATATCCATTCTACCCAAAGTAATCTACAGGTTCAAGCAATCCTTATCAAAATTCCAATGGCATGTTTCTACAGAAATAGAACAAACAATCCTAAAATCTGGATGGAACCATGAAAGACCTCAAAGAGTCAAAGCAATCTTGAGAAAGAACAAAGCTGGAGACATTATGTGCCTTGATTTCAAATTATAAAGCTACAGTAATCGAAACAGTATGGTATTGGCAGAAACAGAGAGACATAGATCAATGGAACAGATAAAGAGCCCAAAAATAAACCCATGCATATATGGTCAATTAATTTATGACAAAGCAGCCAAAAATATACAATGGGGAAAGGATAGTATCTTCAGTAAATGGTGTTGGGGACTTCCGGTCAAGATGGTGGCATAGGTATATACAGTACTTGCCTCCTCCCACAACCACATCAAAATTACAACTAAACTACAGAACAACCATCATTCAGAACCACCTGAAACTGGGCTGAATGGAAGTCCTACAACTAGGTGCTCCAGATTGACCGATGTAAACCTGGAAAAGCAGTTGCGAGTAGCAACATCATCAATACCAGCTAATATCACACACCTCATCACAGAGAAGCAGTTCCAGCCATCACCTTAGGGGTGAGTTAATTAAATGTTTGACCAAATATGGCAGGCTAACTTTTAAGCTGATAATTTTGTATGACCCATGAATGATGTTATAAGTATCTTAATGGCCCTTGGCAGAAAAAGATTTCCCACCCCTGCCTTAGACTGAGCCATGCCTTTTTGGGTCAGGAACAGCCAGCATGGGAGCTCTGGATGTAGGCAGCCCTAGCTCCAAGTCCCATTCATGTCCAGACTGTCAGTTTGCAGTGACAATGCCTCCCCCAAAGGCTATGTGAAGATCAAATGTGATCATTTATAAGAAGTGAAAGCTATCTGAGAGCCGGGGCTTTGTTTTGTTCACCACCTTATCCCTAGGCCTGGAACAAGCACAGCACAGGTTTTGAGTCGGTAGGAAGCAGCCTATAAAGAAATGAATGTATCAAAGGGCCCAGCATGGCACTCTAAATGGTAGTTCCCTTTCATCACTAGGGGAGCAATGCTGTTGGGATAGAAGATCAAAGTGCTCACCTCTGAGAAGTCAAGTGTTTTTTTAGGGACCTTTGATCATTTGGTGGAAAGCATTTTCTAACAGTCTGCATTTTCATCCACACAGTTCCAAAGAACAGAACAAAACTCCAGGAAAAGAACTAAACAAAATGGAGATAAGCAATCTAACAGATGCAGAGTTCAAAACACTGGTGATAAGGATGCTCAAGGAACTTAGTGATAATGTCAAGGAACTTAATGAGAACCTCAAGAGCATAAAAAAAGACCAGTCAGAAATTAAGGATGCATTAACTGAAATAAAGAATAATTTACAGGGAATCAACAGTAGAGTAGGTGAAGCCAAGAAGCAAGCCATCGATTTGGAATATAAGGAAGCAAAAAACACCCAATCAGAACAAAGAATCCAAAAAAATGAGGATAGCGTAAGGAGCCTCTGGGACAACTTCAAGCATACCAACATTTGTATCATGGGAGTGCCAGAAGGAGAAGAGAGACAGCAAGAAATTGAAAACCTATTTGAAAAAATAATGACAGAAAATTTCCCTAGCTTGGTGAAGGAAATAGACATAAGTCCAAGAAGCATAGAGAGTCCCAAACAAGATGAATACAAAGAGGCCCACACCAAGACACATCATCATCATCAAAATGCAAAAGGTTAAAGACAGAGAATCTTAAAAGCAGCCACAGAAAAGCAGTTAGTTACCTGCAAAGGAGCTCCCATAAGACTGTCAGCTGATTCCTCAAAAGAAACTTTGCAGGCCAGAAAGGAGTGGCAAGAGATATTCAAGGTGATGAAAAGCAATGACCTACAACCAAGATTACTCTATCCTGCAAAGCAATTATTTAGAATCAATGGACATATAAAGAGTTTCCCAGACAAGAAAAAGCTAAAGGAGTTCATCACCACCAAACAGGTATTACATGAAATGTTGAAGGGTCTTCTTGAAGAAAAATAACAAAAATATGAACAATAAAATGGCAATAAATACACATCTATCAACAATTGAATCTACAAACAAAATGAGCAAGTAGAACAGAAACAGACTCATAGATACAGATAACTTTTTGTTGGTTGCCAGATGGGAGGGGGCTAGGAGGATGGGTGAAAAAGATGAAGGAATTAAGAAGTACAAATTGGTTGTTACACTGATGAACCTCAAAGGGAACGGGGAGGGGGGGTGGGGGGGGAGGGAGGGCGGGAAGAGATAAACCAAAGAACTTATGCATAGATACATAACCAATGAACACAGACAATAGTGTGGGGGAGGCAGGAGGAGGAAGGGAGCAGGGAGGAGAGAGGTCAATGGAGGGAAAAGGGAGGACATCTGTAATATATTCAATAATAAAGATAAGTTAAAAAAAAAAAACTAAAATAAAATAAACGGTGTTGGGAAAACTGGTATAGCCACATATAAAAGAATGAAACTGCACCATTATCTTATACCATACACAAAAGTTAGCTCAAAATGGATCAAAGATTTAAATGTAAGACCTGAAGTCATTAAGCTCCTAGAAAAAAACATAGGAGACAAGGTCCTTGTCATCAGTCTTAGTGATGATATTTTGGATTTGACAACAAAAGCAAAAGCAATAAAAACTAAAATGAACAAGTAGGCTGCAGCAAACTAAAATGCTTATGCACAGTCAATGAAACCATCAACAAAATGAAAAGGTAACATACTGAATGGGAGAAAATATTTTGAAAATCACATATCTGATAAGGGGTTAATATACAAGATATAAAAATAACTCATACAACTCAACACCAAAAAAACAAAAAACAAACAAACAAAGAAACCCCCAAAAAACTAATTTAAAAATAGGCAGAGGAACTCAAAAGATATTTTTCCAAATAAGACATACAGATAGCCAAGAGGTACATGAAAAGAAAAGGTGCTCAACATCACCAATCATCAGGGAAATGCAAATAAAACCACAATGGGATAAAACCTCACACCTGTTAGAATGGCTATTATCAAAAAGTCAAAAAATAAGTGTTGGAGAGGCTGTGAAGAAAAGAGAATCCCTGTGCACTGTTGATGGGAATGAAAATTGGTGCAGCTACCATAGAACAGTATGGAGGTTTCTCAAAAAATTAACAATAGACACTATTATATGCTCCAACAATTCTACTTTTTATCCAAAAAAGAAAGCACTAAATCAAAAAGACATATGTACCTCCATGTTCATTGCAGCACTATTCACAACAGCCAAGATATGGAAGCAATCGCAGCATCCATTGATGGATGAATGGATAAAGAAAATGTGGTATATATACATGCACGCACACACACACAGGAATATTTTTATTTTTATTTTTTATCCTCACCTGAGGACTTTTTTTCCCATTTTTGTTCAGATAGAGTGGGAGCGAGAGAGAGGATGAGAGAGAGAGAGAGAGAGAGAGAAAGAAACATCAATGTGAAAGGGACACATCAAGTGGCTGCCTCCCACACGACCCCAACCAGGGCCGGGTACGAATCACAACCAAGGACGTGCCCTTGGCCGGAATCGAACCCAAGACTCATTGGTCTGCGGGCTAACACTCTAACCGCTGAACCAAACCGGCCAGGGCCAGAGGAATATTATTCAGGCATAAAAAGGAAGTAAATCTTGCCAGTTGTAACACTGATGGACCTTGAGGGCATTGTGCTAACTGAAATCAGTTACACAAAGAAAAACAAATACCATATGATCTCCCTTATATGTGAAATCTAAAACAAAACAAACAAACAAACAAAAAACTGAGCTCAGGGCTAGAGAACAGATTGGTGGATGGCAGAGGCAAGGGAGGGGGCAGTGAAGGGAGTTAAGTACAAACTCCCAGCTATACAGTTAATAATACTATATTGTATATTTGAAAGTTGCTAAAAAGAGTGGATCTTGAAAGATTTCAGCACACACACACACACAAAAGTAACTATGTATGGTGACAGTTGTTAACTAGATTTATTACGGTGATCATTTCTCAATATATACAAATACTGAATCATTATGCTGTATACCTGAAACTAATACAATGTTATATTGGCAATTATACTACATTTTTAAAAAGGGAAGGAAATCATGACACATGCTACAACACAGATGGACCTTGAAGATATTATATTAGGTGAAATAAGCCAGTCAGAAAAGGATGATTACTGTATGATTCCACTTAAATGAATAAGTACCTAGAACAGTCAAATTCATACACAGAAAGCGAAGCAGTGTTTGCCAGGGGCTGGGGAGAGGGGAGATGGTGAGTTAATGTTTAATGGGTATGGAGTTTCAGTTTTGTGAAATGAAGAGTTCCGGTGATGGATGACCATGATAACTTCACAACAATGTGCATGTACTTAAATGCCACTGAATGGTACATTTTAAAATGATTAATGTGATAAATTTTATGTTATTTATGTATTTTTAACCACAATAAAAAAAATCTTTGATCTGATTCAACACAATACCTTCACTTTACTAAGGAAAAAAACAGGAACTAAAGTAGAAAATTATTCACCTAAGATCACATGCAGGCACTAGTGTTCTATCTAAACGTAATTCTGTAAAAGGTAGTTCTGTCTATATTGCTTACTCCATCAAACTCTTCAACGGCTCCCCATGACCGCAGACTGAAACTTAAGTTCCTACACATGGCAAGCAGGGCTCTCCAGGGTGGGATTCACCTCCCCTCCACACACATTGTTCACTGTTGCCCGACACTCCCACACCACAACATGTGTAGCTCCCTGCATCTGCTACTGCCTCTCACCTCCAGGCCTTTGCAGTCCACACCTTTTCCCCAACTTCACCTCATTAAATAAGCCTGAGTACCCCCCCCCCAAGCATCCTCACCCGGAGATCCTCTCAGCCCCAGGCTAGGTGTCCCTCCTGCTCCTACAATAATAGCCCCACATACCCTTACTGTTGCACCCATCACAATGTGTGAGATCACCTGTTAAAACGCCACCTCCCCTCCTCCCTTACCGCAGACTCCTGACTACAACATTCATCTCTGTCTGCTGAGTACCTGGACACCTCCTCCCCACCTTCTCCTCTACTCCTTTACTGCAGGCTCCTGACTACATGTCATTCATCCTTGTTGCTGAGTACCTAGACCCCACCTGGCTGTGGTGAGCTCTCAGGAAATGGTGACACCAAATACATCTGGTGGAAAAGCCAAGATGAGACTAGATCTTTTGAAGGTCCAGAGCTGTTTTCATCAGGGTAACTGAGGGCCTCCCCTCACAATGTGAACATAATTATTTTATTGAGGGCTCTTACTTAGGAAAGAATGTCATGTGTCCTGGATGCAAGATTACCAATCACACTGATTCCTGAATTATGCGACAGTACCACCCAATTTATTCCAACTTTCTGAGAAGGAGATGGCAGTGGAAGAGGGGACCACAAAAAGGAACAGGAGTTTTTTTCCTCCTCCCATAAACAGCTGTTATTTTTTACAATAAATAAGAAAGACTTGCCCTGGCCGGTTGGGCTCAGTGGTTAGAGCATCGGCCTGCGGACCAAAGAGTCCCAGGTTCGATTCCGGCCAAGGGCACATACCTCAGTCGCAGTTCGTCCCCGGTTGGGGTCATGTGGGTAGCAGTCAATCGATGTGTCTCTCTCACATCGATGTTTCTCTCTCTCTCTCTCTCTCTCTCTCTCTCTCTCTCTGCCCCTTCCCACTCTGTCTGAAGATAAATGTAAAAATATCCTTGGGTGAGGATTAAAAATAAAAAAGAAAGACTCTTCCTCACACTTTAACTTGAGTGACCATAATTTAAATCAATCCATTGAGAACTCTTGTTTTATATGACAGTGACCTACACACTGTAAGACCTGAGGACAAGCAATCTGCAATGGAAAACATTTTATCTGAAGGTTATGTCCTCAGCTCCATGCCTTCTCTAGCCTTGGCAGAAGACAAGCTTAGCCAGAGAGAAATATTTTTAGACAAGAGTGCTTCAGAGCTGTAAAAATAGGCCCAGTGAATAGCACACTTGTCAAAGCCCAAGTACTCTAGCCACAGAGCCAAGTAAACATGCCCAGCAGAAGCACACTACCTTGTATTTTTACAAATGTTTCACCCCATTGGAACCAGCTTCTCTGAAGCATAGCCTGAATGGTGAATTTGTAAGAACTACATCAACTGGTCTAGTGAGGTGTCCCACGGGCCCCAACACTACCAGAGGGCTGCATTTCATCAACATTACATTCTGTCAGAAAGATTGCAAAGTTGCACAAACTATCTGCCACACTGGAATTCCGACTTCCTCCCAATCCCCAGAACAAGAGCACCCGGTCAGTGAGCCCCATGCTGCTGTGCCCCAGAAGTTGCTGTGCCTCGCCAACAAGGCCTGGTTTTGGTTCTCATGATTTGAGCCAGGGAGGAGAAAAGTCATAAATCAGTTACATCTCTCAGAGCTGGCAATTCTGGGTTTATATTACTCTGGTTGTGCAATACCGTGAACTCTGCCATCAGCACGAGGTGTCTGCACTAACTTGAACAACCAGAAAAGGCATTCTATTGAGGCTTTCAACCGTCACTTACCACTACAATCAGCTGGCTTATTCTTAAAACAGATGAATTCAATGGCTGGCCTTATTTATGTAAACTTAGACTTTTTTATATTTCAAAAAAGCCAAGAAAATGTGCCTTCATTTTTAGATAAGAAGTCTGTTAAATACACAATTTTAATAAAATTCAGTAATCATCTGGGTTTGGTAATGTAGAGAAAATAACTTCTTTCCCAGGACTCTCCCCTCCCATCTCCCACAAATTCTGGAAAAAGGAAGGTATAACGGGACATGTCAATGGCATCAACCAAGTCTTATATTTAAGAACCTCTGTCAATGGACCCTTTCTGGACAGAGAGGAGAGCTACAAATACAAACTGCTCTCTAGGAAGATTAATATGGCAATGTTTGTTAAGATGAGTGGAGTTTTAGTGAAAAGGACTAATTAAGAGGTTCCCACAACAATCCAGGCAATAATGCCTGACCTAGAACTCACAAAGGAAAGCGCAGGGGAGAACCCTCCTCGTGGAGGAAAGCCTCAGAGTCCTTTTCAGTGTGGGGTAGACCTGACCACGACCCTATCTTCAGAGTGCACATGGCTGGAAGAACAACAATGGTAATAAGAGGAGGAGGAAATTCTCTAGAAAAGTTGGATGAGATTTGGCAACTGACTGGAGTCTGTTGGTAGAAAATGGCAGCGGAGCAACCAAACAGAGACGATCAGCAGGTGACTCTAACTCCGTCTACAGCTGAGGCGAGGTCAAGCTGGTATGTGGATTCCAGAATGCCACGAAGGAGCCCCTTGTCCGTGGAGGCCACACCTTCCCAGGAGACAGCAGAGGCCAGAGGTGCAGGCAGAACTGTGGTTATCTCAGCCTCAGGGATATCTTGCCAGCCGTACAGGAGTTGAGGGGCCAGATTCCCAGGCCCAGCTCTGCAGCTGACCCTTGATCCCAGTACCAACTCTGCAGGAGTGATTATTATAATGGTCACGTGAAATGACCAAAACATCAAGTACTTTGAATGGAATAAAGTGTTCAATTTGTAGAATTTTTTAAGTGGCAGGCTCCATTGTAAATGCTTTATGAGTATGAACTCATTGTAATACCCAAAACGTCTAAACAGAGCACTAAGATTTTTCTCAACAATCCACATAATTAGTCTTAAAAATCTTTAGACTTGTTTTCACTCCCCAAATCTCCCTATTAAATATCTTTCAAGACAGTTAAAAGAATCTAAAGAGAAGTTATCACCAAATTAGATCTGATGGCTCTATAGCATTTTTTGAACAGTTACCAATGAACACACTAGTATGGCTCAAAGCACTTAGCTCATTTAACTCTCAAAACATTGTGAAGCTAGTGTCTTAATTCCCAGATAAGGAGTAGAGGCAGAGAAGGGTTAAATGACTCGCCCAAGGTTCCCACAGCTAGAAGAGGAAGGGCTGGGATCCAAACTCTAGCAGGTACCTCACAGCCTGCTCACTTTCAAGCATTAGACCACCACTCACCAGAAACTATCCTACCGCATCGCATCGTTATCATAACCCAGGGGGAGACACAGAACAGAGAGCAGCAGCATTATCTTCCTGTGGTCGGTCCCAGGAGAGCTGGACAGAGAGGGGTGTGCCTAAGGCAGATACGGGGAGAAGAAAGAAGGGGGAGGAAAGGTAATTAGAAACTCAAGCAGGGGACAGATAACAGTGAGGCTGGGTCTAGCACATGGCATAGAAAACTCAAAACCCGACAGAGGTGTCATTTCTGCTCTACAGTGTCCAAAGGTATTCCATGTCCTTTTTTTTGCTGGTCAGCCCCACCCCAAGTGCAGTAACTAATATGCTGACAGAAGCTGGTTCACTGTCCCAGTATGTCACAAAGAGCAGAGAACAGCCCAATAAAGAAGTAAGCAACAATACAGGAAACGAGGGAAGAATGTCATGACAAATATATTCCATACCCTTGAGGAGGAAATTCATACCTGGGAATAAAAATATTCCCTCTACAAGAACAGTCACAAGGAGCCCTAGCCGGGCAGTTCAGGAGAACTACCAAGGTTGGGGGTTCAATCCCGGGTCAAGGTACATACAAGAATCAACCAATGAATGCATAAACAGGTGGAATAACAAATCGATGTCTCTATCTCTCTAAAATCAATAAATTAATAAAAACAAAACAAACAAAAAATAACAGTCACAAGGAGAGATTGTGCCTGACTCCCGTGATTCCAAAACCTCTCCCAGGCCACAGCACTGTTTTCAAGCAACTTTCATAAGAGATGAACTCACTGCAAAACAGAGAGAATAAAGTTAAGCAATACAGAACAACTCCGATCCCTCTTCTATTCGGCATCCAAAAATTCAGAGCTGGGAGCAGAGAGAAAGGTGAACAAATTCAGTGGCTGGGGAGAAGCTTTTGGGTCCACTTGAGTCCTCATCAAGTGTCACAAATGTCAGGAAAACGTTCATCTGTAGCTCAGAATGTTGCCCCCTCTTTTGTTTTAGCAGTCTAAGGAGCTCTCCGCAGAAGAAATGTGTACTTTTTGCTTCTTAAAGAGGGGACCCCCCGCAAAAAGCTTTAAGTGAGAAGAACCCAGCCCCACCTCCTTCAAGATGCAAACTTTTTCACTTCCTCGAAGAACTGTGGAGCACTAAGAGTAAGGTTGTACCAACCAGAGCCCAGAGAAATTCAGCCTCTGAAATGCCATGCCCAAGGAGCTCACTGATTCCTCACTGGTTGCTTAATGAAAGCTACAAGCTCTCTGGGCCCCTTATATGAAGAAAGACAATGGACAAGCGAACCTTAGAAAGAACTCATTCTATAAATTGAAGAAAAGCACAGTTAGTACCTTTCTTCCCTTTTTTCCTCCTTTACAAAGCAAAAAACAACCTGATCCCCACTCAGGGGTCATCTGATGCTGTAAGCTTCTTTGCCAGCCCAAGTACCCAGCCGAAAACAAATTGGCAATCAGAACCAAGTCAGAAGTGTATAATGGGCAAACACAAAAAACAAGTTAACCTTACTTAAATATTAACCTGCAGCCTAAGCAATTTTTTAAAATTTAAAATAAACACAAGAAATGACAGGCAAAGTAGATACTCTTGGAGAATACATATGTACAAATGCCCTGTGCTCTGATCAACTGTAATTAAGCACAGACTGCACTAGTCTTGAAATTGCTTAATCGGTCAAGAAATGTGTCAGGCTCCCACAAAATCTACTTAATTTTTTTCCATCCTACTCAGCATAAACTGGAACATATGGCAAAAACGATAAATAAAAAAATATCATGGACATGGAAAACACTGTGGTGACGGCCGGGGGTGGGGGTGGGGAGGGTGGGGGGAGGTGGTGGATGGTAAAGAGGGGATAAATGGTGGTGAACAGAGACTTGACTTGGGGTGAACTCACAATACAGTGTACAGATGACGTGTTGTAGAATTGTGCACCAGAAACCTGTATAATTTTGTTAACCAGTGTCAACCCAATAAATTCAATAAAAAGGAAACAAAAAAGATTGTAAACAGAAATATACCTTGATTAAAATTAAGACGAATTTAGAAAGAGTTTAGGAGTGAAGCTAAATGTGAATTAGTAGCCTACCTCAGATGCTAGTTTGTGCTTGTGTTTTTAAAGCTTCATGAGGACTGCCTGGCCAGAGTGGCTCAGATGGTTGGAGTGTCATCCTGTGCACCGAAAGGCTGCTGGTTAGATTCCCGGTCAGGGCACATGCCCAGGTTGCGGGCTAGATCCCCAGTTACGGAAGGCAACCGATTGATTGATGTTTCTCTCTCTCTCTCTCTCTCTCTCTCTCTCTCTCTCTCTCTATCTCGGCATGTCCTCGGGTGAAAAGTTAAAAAGAAAAAGAGCTTTATGAGAACTAACAATACAATAGGGGGAAGACAAGAAATGCCTTCCCTCTTTTCAGAGGTCCCTGGACAACTGGCATTTGCCATCAAGATTAAGTGAGATAGAACAGAATCACAACCAATCTTCTCCATCTAAACATTACAGGCCTACCTCAGCAGCAAAGATCCAAGATGGGAGTAGTATGAGGAGAGAAGGACAAAATGACAAGCATAGCTGCAATGAAGATAATAATCATAAAGACAGCTAACCCTTTGGGAGCTCCTACTAGGAGCCAGACATTGTGCTAAGTGCCTGACATGGGCTAATTCATTCACTCCTCTACATACTCCTATGAGGCTAGTACTAGTATTAGTCCTAGTTACAGATTAGAGGGCACAGAGGTTAAGTAATGTTCCCATGTTAACACAGCCAACGTGAAGCAGAGCCAGCATATAGGCCGTCCAATTCCCTATACTTAACTGGAGCCAATCGACAGGCCGTCCAATTCCTCATACTGAACCGGAGCCAATCTACAGTCAAACACGTCAACTACTGTCTGCAGTGCTCAATAAGCAAAACAGATTTACCCTGTACCAAAAGCTGCAGGTCAAGGAGCATGAAGAATGAAGCAATACTGCTTAGTACTGCATGACTCAGTGTTGAGTGCAAAAATGGATCAGCTAAACTGCTGGAACCAGCCAACCTACTGGCTGAGTGTAGCACAGAGATGCTCTGCAGGAAAGCACGGTTCCCCTCCACAGGATTAGAGCTGTCATCTAAAGTGGCTGAGGCTCTTATAAACCTTGTTCTGCAAGAATGGAACTACTTACTATTCCTTATGACTGTCCACCATTTCAACTTTTGGAATGACAGTTCCATTATATTTCCAACCTGGGGGATAAAAAGCTCTCTTTTTTCCCCCTTAAGTTTCAAAAAGCACTCCCTGGTCCAACTACTCAAGGATTTGATCCATAAGTCTGTGTTCCCATCAGTGTCAATCTCCTCCCTCCTTTCTCAGATGAAAGCTCCAATACCATAGCCATAATTTTAGGTGCTACTTCTGGGCCTTAGTGCGCAACATAACACCCTTTTCTGGCCAGTAACAGATACAGCATTCCAAGAACTGAGCAACCTGAAATAATGCTTTCTACTTGGTTTCTAATCCTCTTCCACTGATGTCTTCAAGGCACCATTAACAATAGTCTCTGGACCAGTTTCCTATATTGGTATTGGAGGCTTAAGGCCATAATATCTTGTCCTTAAGATGTTGTTTAAATGTGTGTTGTTCTTGTTGTTTTTGGTTAATACTCACCGGAGAATATTGTTCCCATTGATTTTTAGAGAGAGTGGAAGGGAAAGAGGGAGGGGGAGGGAGAGAGATACATAGAGAGAGAGAGAGAGAGAAACATTGCTAAGAGGCACATCGACTGGTTGCCTCCCTCATGTGCCCTGTCCAGGTCCGGTAAGATATCAAACTTGCAACCCAAGGAATCAAACCTGTGACCCTTTGGTTTTCAGGCCGACACTCTAACCACTGAGCCACAAGGGCCAGGGCTAGTTTAAATGTTTTAAATAAACACATTATTTTATACCTTCCCACAACAAATCACTCTCACAGCCAAGGGATATTTTTGGTGGAGCAGGGCAATACAAGTGTGCTCAAGCTGCACTTTCCCTTGAGTATCCTATAATGTAGTATAATGTTTGGAACTTTTAGGTTAAAGAGACTTACTCCTCACATCTCATGTAGAACACAGATTAAGGGGACACCATAACCTAGCAGCCAAGGCATCCACAATAAAAAGGGCAATGTGTATCCAAAAACATGATCTCGGAAGAAAGAAAGAGAAAACTAAGAAGTTAGAAGGATGAAATGTTAATGAAATACAGATTTTAGGAGAAAATGCAATCAAATAAATATGTTGCAAAAAATTGGCAGAGAGAGGAAAATTAAGATAAATAATAATAGCAAATAGCAAAAGATTTTTAAAAGAGCAAGCATGGAAATATGGACTTGACTGGAAGGACACTGAAAAAGAAACTCTTTCATGAATGTAGCCACTGCATTTGAGTACTCCACTAAGAAAAAGTAGATAATGGTCTCCCCTTCAACAATACAAAGTGTAAAGGGCTGAAATGTTAAGAATAAACTAGGATATGAAAATCAAGGTCTCCAATATGAGCTGGACTTTACAGAAGATAAATAAGATATAAATATCACAGTATCCAGGTAGTCAATTGCACCACTGACCTTGAGCCACAGCTTGGCTGGAACATGGCAGTCTTGAACATGCACATTGAGATTTGAGGCCCTCAGTCCCTTTATCTTCCCCTCCTACTTTCTCCAAGCCCTTAAATCGCCCAGTTCTCAGCAAAGAGGGCACTGGGTCAAAGGTCAAAGTTGCCTACGCCGCCTTTGGCGGACTCACAGGGTCTCTCAAGCTCTGATTAAGTAACTTTACAAAGTGCTACAAAAGTGATGGCTATTATTATTCTTTGTAACCCAGCAAGCAAAGGAAACACCCGGGAAGCTGAAAGGAGACCCTTTAGGGGAGTAGAAAACTGCTCTTACAAAGTTTGTATAATTCTAAAAAATCCCACGTCTCTGGAGGCAAAGCACCAAGCAAGCACGTTATGTCTCAGTCTTGGACACACACAATACTATCTTCTCTCTGCACGACCCATCTCCAAATGCATTCACTAACACACTCCACGCAGCCCTCATCGGGCCCTGCGGGCGGCTGGGATTTAGACGAGAAAACTGAGGCTCGGCCCCAAGACACTAGATCTTTGGGGAACAAGCGCTCACAGGCCCAGGGACGAGACGTTTCGACTACACCGGGGAGGAGCGAGGTGGAAATTCCCGGGTGTCCCGCGGACCCCTGCCTCTCGGCGGGGCACCCCGACCAGTCGCGGCCCGCCATTGCTCTCATCTCAGGTGGGCAGCAAAGCGAGCGGAGTGCGTTGCCGCTGGGCGGCTCACCTGGGCAATACCGGCGCCCATCAGCCCGCCGCCGATGACCGTCACGTGCTTGACGATGATTTTCTTCGCCGAGGCTGAGGCCGTGGACGAAGAGGACACGGAGCGCACAAACTGTCTGGTCACGAAAGCCATGGTGCAGAGGTGAAGGGCGGAAGCGTTGACGGCGTGCAGAACGGACGAAGACGGCGGCGACACCCTGACGGTCCGCGGACCTCTCCGGGTGGAGGACCAGGCGGCCCCGCCTCCCTGCGCGCTCCCGTGACGTCACCGGAGACGGGGCGGGGACCCGCGGCCCGCTCAGCTCATTGGCGGAGCCGCGGGGACGGCATTCGAGCGCCCGAACGCGGCGTCCCGACCCACGTGGGCTGGTGCGGGCCGCCGCAGAGTTGGGGGGCCGTGGCAGCGAAGCGTGGGCTCGGTCCCGAGTCGCAGCGGGGCGGGGCGGTCAATGCCCCGGGGTCTGGCTGCGTACAGGCCATTCCTCGGAAAGGCCGCGGGCCCCAGGTAAGATGTGGACGGAGTGTTGACTTGTTAAATCGTCGCCTTAGAGGCTTGTGCATACCTCAGCGCTGAGTTAATACTTGTTCTTTGGTGGTGGTGATAAAAGGACCCAAAATGAGCACCCTTGATTTATGTCACCTAATAACCAACTCTGGGGACTATTTTACTCCTGTGGATAATGAGTGTTTCTGCTAAAACGGAAAGAAAGTAACTGCTCACCCCCGAAATAAATGCCTAATGGCCCACGAGTTCCAATGTAAAGATCAAGCCCAGGGAAAGGAAAAGGAGCGTTGACCTTTAGTTACCCATTTCAGCTTCAGACATCTGAAGGTCTAAAGTTAAAGAGCAACCTTTGTAGAGTAATTGATACCAACTAGGCCAATCTTCTCCCTCGTGTGAGTAATCTCTAATTACTACACCTTAGTAATGTAGAATTTTTACTCATTTATTTTTAAGTATGTAATAAGGACCCCAAAACTTACCATCAAATCAAAAGTAGGCCTCCTCCTATGATCAGTAACTATCATAGTGAATCCTGTGTTCACCATTCCTTTGCTTTGATCTCATCTAATTCTGTAAAAACGTAGAAAAAGCACTGTTGCTGAGCACTCTGTTAGGCTTGGGACGATACTAAAGAGAGATAGGGTCACATCCCTATAATAAAGTCTATTAAATGCTAGAATGTAGAAAATGCAAAACCCTATGGGACCAGAAATGGAAAAGGGAAATTACACAGAGAAACCTAGTAATTTGAAGAATAAGTGTATGAGAAAAAAAGGATTCAAGCCAGAGGAAGCAGCACATGCAAAGGTATAAACAAGAAAATAATTGCCACAGGAGAAGAAAGAGGAATTAGGTGTGATGAGAGGTGAAGCAAAGATGATAAATTAGGAGGCTGCATGGATGATTGTTTAGATGGATTTTAACCTTTCATTCTCAGTTACAAGTTGTGTCTAATGCAAGGCCAAACATTCTAAAGACAGTGTTGTCACAATATATATATTTCTAAATGTGTGTTATGTCAAACATAATGCCTGAGAATGGTGCATTTTCAGATCCATGATTTGTTTTTCTCAGGAAAGAAAGAATAACCAGTGCTGTATTTTTTTTTCTTTTTATTATTATTATTTTTTAATCCTCACCCGAGGACATTTTTGCATGTATCTTCAGATAGAGCAGGAGGGAGAGAGGGGGGAAGAGAGAGAGAGAAACATCAATATGAGAGAGACACATCGAGTGGTCGCCACCCACACGACCCCAACCGGGGCCGGGGCCAAACTGCAACCAAGGTATGTGCCCTTAGTGGGAACCGAACCCCGGACTCTCCAGTCCACGGGCCGACACTCTAACCGCTGATCCAAACTGGCCAGGGCCAGTGCTGTATTTTTGAGTGACTCTCAAGTCTTAGGCCATCTGTATTATGTAAACATATGATGTTGAGAAAGGAGCACTGAGTGAGAGAAGCCTGGCTCAGTCCCTGATGGCCAGTATGTCCATCTGCAACATCTCATGGAATCCAGTGTCCTTGTCTATCAAAAGAAACAGTTGGACAGATAACTTTGCTGCTGTTTCATACTGAGAGTTTAACTCCCATTTACAGTCTTCTGAAGCAAGGGCCACCCTGCCTGGACTCCTGCCCAGTGCTGATCAGGTGACAGTTACAATAGAATCATTCTCCTTTTGCCAGGACTGCTAGTCTTTTCCCAAGTGTGGCCTTGGGCTCTGGGTGCCCAGTAACGATTTCTGTGGTCCTTGCCTTGCACATTCACCCTATTCTTGGTGTCATGCTTCCTTTTCTCTGCAGAATGGAGTGCTGGGAAACATGACCTTGGGCACTGAATCAACTTGGAGACAGCAAGGAAAAGGGCTGGCACAGAGAATAGAATGAGTAGTGACTACTCTATGTCATATAAATAGATAATTGTTATATTTAAAAAATAGATGTCAAAGAAATATTATTTGAAAATGTACATGGTGACACACACACACACACACACACACAAGTACATATAAGTTGAGTGGCTCAGGTGAAATAGTGCTTGTTCACATTGATGCCATACTCGCTGAGGGCAGGGGTCAAGTCCTCCATGGTTAGAGTATACTTTCAGGAATGCAATTGGTCCTTTGCCTCCAACAATATCAAAGCCTTCCTGTCATGCTGCTTTATGAGGTATGCAGGTAGAGAGAGCGGAGCTGACACTGTCTTCACAATGTCGTGTGATAGACACAGTTATCCAAGGACAGGGTGTGTTAACAGACAGGAACATTAATGGGGGAGGGTTCACTGAGTAAGTTGGAATTTTCCTTCTATTTGTGGGAAATTAATGATTTCTGGCTTACTGGGGAAACAGTGTTTTGTTGAGCGATTTTTAGATTTCGTGTGTCAGAAAACCAGAAGCTGTGGCTACTCAGGGTGATCCAACAGCAAAGTCCAGAAAGTTCAACCAAAAGCTTCCCTACTGAAAAATTAATGAGAGTTGACATTGTCAACTTGTCAGCAGTGTTTTCAAGGAAATATTCATATGATTTGCATAAAATATATAGTTAGTTTGAGAATGGCACAGTCATGTATTGCTGTATCCCACTGAAATATACTCTCATAATGACTTATAAAACACATAAGGCAAGATCTCTAATAACATTGAACAATTTTACAAATAATTTTATCCTCTTGAGCTTTTAGAAAAATTTATCATGGCAAATTTTAAGCTTTTACCATGTTAGCAACTGTCCTAATATCAGCTGTTTTCTACTTCCATCTTCTCCTCTACTGGAAAAATTCATTAAATCCTCACAATAACCCTATTTGGTAGGTAGTAAAGATACCCCTCTTTAATGTGTAATGAAACAGGCCTAGAGAGGTTCAGAAATGGGGTGAGGTCACACAGCTAATGAATGGCACAGGCAGAATTCAAAACCAGGATAATCTGTTTTCAGGGCTCATGTTATTGACCATTATGCTGTTTTGCCTCTCTTTATAACAACCCAAAGGCTACCACTGCTATTCTCCACTGAAAGTGAAGAAACTGAGGTTCCAAATAGTTAAATCATTTATTAAATGTAACCTACCTAATAACTGGCCAAGCTCAGATTTGAACCCACTCTGACCTTGAGGCTCCTGCTCTTTTCATACTTCTGTACTCCTCAAAAGTTCCCCTGCTGATAGATGGAAGAAAAGGGCGGGGGGTGATTTTCAGTAAATGTTATATATGTCTGGATTTGGAGCTTTAACTGTAATACTAATATTTTAAAGGTTAAGCAGAATAATTTATTTAGACATTCTTACTAATAAACCCCAGAACTGTAAGTTTCACAATATTTCCCAGTGTTTGCACCTGTAGATTCTACAAGAGCCATGTTGTTTTTTCTTTTTAATACAATATTAGTTTCAGGTGTAGAGTCCTGTGATTAGACATTTATATAACATATGAAGTGATCACCTCGATAATGTAGTACTCATCTGACACTATATGTAGTTATTACACTGTTGTTGACTACATTCCCTATGTTGTATTTTACATCTCCATAAATCTTCTGTAACTACTAATTTGTACTTCTAAATCCCTTCACCTTTTTCACCTATTCTCCCCAACCCCTCTCCCATCTGGTGACTGTCAAAATGTACTCTGTATCTGAGCCTATTTCTGTTCTGCCTGTTTGTTTATTTTGTTTTTTAGATTCCACATATAAGTGAAACCATCTAGCATTTTTCTTTCTCTGTCTGACTTATTTCACTTAGCATAATATCCTCTAGGTCCATTCATTTTGTTACAGATGGGAAGATTTCATTCTTATTTATGGCTGAGTCATATTCCATTGTATATATGCACAACTTCTTTATCCATTCATCTATTGATGGACACTTAGATTGCTTTCATATCTTGGCTATTGTTAATAATGCTACAACAAACATATGGATGTATGTGTCTTTTCAATTTAGTATTTTGGGTTTCTTCTGTCCTGCAAAGTTTCTGTTGAGAAATCAGCTGACAGTCTTATAGGAACTCCCTTGTAGTTAACTGTTTTTCTCTTGCTGCTTTTAAGATGCTTTGCCTATAACCTTTGGCATTTTAATTATTTAATTATTTTAATTATGTGTGGGCCTCTTTGGGTTTATTTTGTTGGGGACTCTCTGTGCTTTCTGGACTTGTATGTCTATTTCCTTTACCAGGTTAGGATAGTTTTTCATCATAATTTTTTCAAATAGGTTTCAATTTTTTGCTGTCTCTCTTCTCCTTCTGACAAGCTCATGATGCAAATGTGGGTATGCTTGAAGTTGTCCCAGAGGCTCCTTACACTGTCCTCATTTTTTGGATTCCTTTTTTTGGGGATGGGGGTGGGGGGTGGCTGAACTTATCTTTATTGTTGAATGTATTACAGATGTCCACCCTTTTTTCCACCCATCACCCCCTCCTTACCACTCCTGCCCCCCTCATGCCTTCCCCACACTATTGTCTGTGTCCATTGGTTTTGCGTATATGCATATAAGTTCTTTGCTTTATCTCTTCCCCCCCTTCTCCCCACTTCCCTTTGAGGTTCTTCAGTCTAACAACCTATATGTACTTCTTAATCCTTTTACCTTTTTTGCCCAACCCCCAACACCCTCCCATCTGGCTACCAAGAAAAAGTGCTCTGTATCTATGAGTCTGTTTCTGTTCTGCTTGTTCATTTTTATTGTAGATTCAATTGTTGATAGATATGTATTTATTGCCATTTTATTGTTCATATTTTTGTACTTCTTCTTCTTTAAGAAGACCCATCAACATTTCATATAATACTGGTTTAATGGTGATGAACTCCTTTAGCTTTCTTCTTATCTTCAGTTCTAAATGATAGCTTTCCAGGATAGAGTAATCTTGGTTTTAGGTCCTTGTATTTCATCACTTTAAATATTTCTTGTCTCTCCCAATATCCCTGATAAACATAGTTGCGAAAATCCTTAACAAAATATTAGCAAATCGGATCAGCAGTACATTAAAAAAATTATTCACCATGACCAAGTGGGATTCACCCCAGGGATGCAAGGCTGGTACAATATTCGCAAATCAATAAATGTGATACAACACATAAACAAAATGAAAGACAAAAACCATATGATTATGTCAATATATGCTGAAAAAGCATTCAACAAAATCCAGCACCCATTTCTGATAAAAACACTCAGCAATGTGGGAATAGAGGGATCATATCTTGACATTATAAAGGCCATATATAAAAAACCCACAGCCAACATCGTACTCAATGGGCAAAAACTAAAAGCATTTTCCTTAAGAACAGGAACAAGACAGGGATGCCCACTTTTGCCAGTCTTATTTAACATTAGTACTGGGAGTCTTAGCCACAGCAATTAGACATGAAGAAAGAATAGAAGGGATCCAAATTGGAAAGGAGGAAGTGAAACTGTCATTATTTGCAGATGACATGATATTGTTCATAGAAATCCCTAAAGACTCCAGCTAATAAATGAATTTGGCAAAGTAGCAGGATACAAAATTAACATCAAGAAATTGACAGCATTCTTATACACCAATAATGAACTCACAGAAAGAGAAACCAAAAAAAAAAAAATCCCATTTACCATTGCAGGAAAAAAAACTAAGATACCTAGGAATAAACTTAACCAAAGAAGTAAAGGACCTGTTTGCAGAAAACTACAGGACATTGAAAAAAGAAACAGAGGAAGATATAAAGAAGTGGAACCATATACCTTGTTCATGGATTGGAAGAATTAACATCATTAAAATGTCCATACTACCCAAAGCAGTCTATAGATTCAATGCAATCCCCATTAAAATACCGATGACACGTTTCACAGAACTAGAACAAATACTCCAAAAGTTTATATGAAATCAAAAATGACCCCGAATAGCCACAGCAATCTTGAAAAAGAAGAACAAAGTAGGAGGGATCACAATACCAGATATCAGGTTATACTACAAAGCCACTGTAATCAAAACAGCCTGGTACTGGCACAGGAACAGGCATATAGCTCAATGGAACAGAACCCAGAAATTGACCCAAGATATTATGCTCAATTAATATTTGACTAAGGTGGCAAGAGCATACGATGGAGTAAAGACAGTCTCTTTAATAAACGATGTTGGGAAAATTGGACAGCTATGTGCAAAAACATGAAGCTAGACCACCAACTTACACCATACACAAGAATAAACTCAAAATGGATAAAAGACTTAATTTAAATGTGACTTGTGAATCCATAAAAATCCTAGAAGAAAATGTAGGCAACAGAATTTCAGACATCACGCAGCAGTATTTTCACTGAATAAATGCCTAAGGCAAGAGAAACAAAGGAAAAAATGAACACATGGGACTACATCAAACTAAAAAGCTTCTGCATAGGAAAAGAAACAAGCATGAGAATGGAAAGGGAACCCACTATATGGGAGAGCATAATTGCCAATGATATGTGTGATAAGGGGTTAATTTCCAAAATATATAGATTACTCATACAACTCAACAAAAGGAAGACAAGGAATCCAATTTAAAAATGGGCAGAGGACCTAAATAGACACCTCTCCAAACAGGACATACAAATAGCCAAGAGACATGAAAAAAATGTTCAACGTCATTAATCATCAGAGAGATGCAAATTAAAACAACTATGAGGTATCACCTCACACCTGCCAGAATGGCTGCCATCAATAAGGCATCAAACAACAAGTGCTGGTAAGGGTGTGGAGAAATGGGGACTCTAGTACATTGCTGGTGGGAATGCAGACTGGTGCAGCCACTATGGAAAACAATATGGTGCTTCCTCAAAAAATTAAAAATGGAACTGCCATTTGACCCAATGACCCGAATTCTAGGGATATACCCTAAGAAGCCTGAAACACCAATCAGAAAGAATATATGTACCCCTATGTTCATAGCAGCACTATTTACAATTGCTAAGATCTGGAAACAGCTCAAGTGTCCATCAATAGATGAGTGGGCAAAAAAGCTGTGGTACATATACACCAAGGAATGCTATGCAGCTGTAAGAAGGAAAGATCTCTTATCCCTTGAGATGACATGGAGGGACCTTGAGAGTATTATGCTAAGCGAAATAAGTCCATCAGAGAAACACAAATACCACATAATCTCACTTATTTATGGACTATAATGAACAAAAAAATCTGATGAACAAAATGGACCCAGAGACATAGAAAGAAGTAGTGTTCAGACTGACAAATCTCAGAGGAGGGAGGTGGGGGGGAGGGAAGAGATAAACCAAAGAACTTAATATGCATATATACATAACCAGTGGACATAGACAACAATGCTGGGGTGGGGGGGCGGTGTGATTGGGAGGAGAGTGTCTATGGGGGGAAAGGAGAAACATCTGTAATAAAAATAAATAAATAAATATTTCTTGCTTCAGCTCAAGCCAGTGCTTAGATATGTGTGCTGCAGCACCATCACCCTGCAGTGCAAATGTCTCTACTCTCTTACACTGGAACCCCTTGAGAGTGGTGACTGTGTCTGGTTCATTTCTACTGCAGTCCCTGCATCACAGGCATTGTTCATTATGTGTCTCTTTGGGGTACCTCCTCTCACTCCAGATGCCCTGAGCATTTATGTATGCCATCTGGGTATCATCATGAGGTATCTGCTCACATACTGTAGGAGGACTGCTTTCTGCTGCATCCATCCTCTTAAACATTTACTGAGTCCCTACTGTGTACTGAGCACAAAGTAGGTCTTACAGAGACAGAGATGCACAGGACCTGGTTCCCACCCCCAGCAGCTCCCAGTCAGGAAGGGGAAAAGGTGCATAACCTGTAACTATCATCAAGTGTAGCACTGTGCTAGAATCATGGACAAAGCGCTATGGAAACACAAAGAGAAGAGCAATTAACTTTGTCTGGAAGAGAGGGAGAGAGGACAGTGATGTACAGAAGGAAATGAGACATGGAGCTTCCCTTAAAGGACAAGCAGAAGTTCACTAGAGGGCAGAGGAAGACAGCATTCCCCCAGAGGTTTATGGGAGGAAAATACATGGCCTTGTGAAAGAGAAGTAGTTTGGAATGGATGTGGGAGGGTCATGTGGCCAGAGAAGCTGCAAAGGAAGGTGGGGCTCTCCGTCCAGGGCCTTCAGTGCCAGGAGGAGGAATATGGACTGTGTCTAATAGGCAGTACAGGCTCTTGAGAGGGTTTTCGAACAGGGAATGATAAGAATAGAACTGTTTCAGAGAAATTACCTCCCCAAAAGAACAGAGGATGCACTGGCAGTGGAGTTAGGGAAACCAGTCAAGTCAGTGTCTGCTGCCATTGTTCAGGGAAAGAAGTGGAGGGGTAAGGACAGGAAAAAATATATATATATTTTTGCCTCTCCCCTCTGGCCTGCAAGGTCTCTTTTGCGAAATCGGCTGACAATCTTATGAGAGCTCCCTTGTAGGTAACTAACTGCTTTTCTCTTGCTGCTTTTAGGATTCTTTGTCTTTAACCTTTTGCGTTTTGATTATGGCTGCCTCCCTGTGTTTGTTTTTATGTATTAGATAGAGTTGCTGTGTCTCGTAGGCTTCTTAGGGTGGCCTATTATAGTAGGTGTCCTGTGGGGTCCAGTGGCACAGCCTCCCTGATTATCTCAGCTGGACCCTCGAGGTGCATGCCTCATGTGGATCGTACACCCTTCTGTTGTAATTGAGTCTTGATTGCTATTGGCACATCAATGGGAGGGATTTACTCAGGCTGATCAGCTGCATGGACTGGCTGTGCCCACTGACCACTGGCCTCTGACTACCTTGGAGGATCAGCTGTGTAGGGGTTCACCAAACAGAGCGAGACTTACTTCAGCAGGCTCTGGTACCCACTCTTTGAGTGTGTCACTTGTGGAGGTGGTTGGGTGGTGGTGCTTCGACATGGTCTGAAGCTGTCCACTGGGTGTGCTGGCTCTGAGGCAAGGTCAGCCACTGCCTGTGTTCTACCTGGGGCCACCCGGCATAAGCTACAGAGTGATCTGCAGGTGGCTGCTCCTTG
Organism: Tadarida brasiliensis; assembly: GCA_030848825.1. NCBI lineage: Eukaryota > Metazoa > Chordata > Mammalia > Chiroptera > Molossidae > Tadarida > Tadarida brasiliensis. The sequence goes on along the minus strand of CM061257.1, from coordinate 81,091,168 downwards.
TGCTGGGCTTGAAAGTACCCAGGCAAAGCCAAGCTGTGAACCAAGGCTGGCTGCTTCTAGTGCCAAGCCTGGGGCCACTTAGTGAGAAGTATGGGGCTCACTGAGGCCAGATGCTGCTTGTTTGAGAGAATTTAGGAAAATCTGAAGCAGGATCCAAGACAGGCCAATCCTCTGGTAAAGCCACTAGAAACAACTTGGGTGTGTCTGAAAGTTGGGTGGGGCAGGTCTCAGGGAATCACCAAGGCAGGGCAAACAGTTTTAGCCAGGTTGCTGGAGTCCCAGATATGATGCCCGTCTGTCTGCTCCGTGGGGGAAGGGCTTACCAAAGGAACAGTGGCCTCTGCCAGCACTTCTGTCCAGAGAGAGCTGCCTCCGCAGCTCTAGCCCTGATGCCAAACAACTCAGTTCTTCCTGGTATGTCTGGTGCCTTGTAAGCTGTGTCCCCCATGCTGGAGCCCAGAAGGAGCAAGTCCAAGTAAGTCCATGTGGGCCCTTTAGAAGAACTCCCTGGGGCTCTAGCAGCCTCAGCCTCGCTTTGCTTCAATTCCCACTGGTTTTTGTAGCCAGAAGTTATGGAGACTTCTCTTCCTGGCTTTGGAACCCTGAGCTGGAGAGCCTGGTGTGGGACGGGGACCCCTTGCTTCTCGAGGAGGACCTTCATAGCCAAGGTATTCTTCCTGATTGTTATTTGCCATATGTGGGTGTGGGACCAGCCCATCTGTGCCTCCGCCCCTCTTAACAGTCTTGATGTGGCTTCTTTAATTCCATAGTTGTAGGACTTCATTCAGCTTAATTTCAGGAGGTTCTGAATGATGGTAGTTCTATAGTTTAGTTGTAATTTTGATATGGTTGTGGGAGGAGGCGAGTACCACGTTTACCTACGCTGCCGTCTTGACCAGAAGTCCCTGGAGTCTTTTCTTTTTGCTGTTCTGATTGGGTGTTTTCTACTTCCTTATATTCCAAATCACTGATTTAATTCTTGGCTTCATCTACTCTACTGTTGGTTCCCTGTACTTTATTTTTCATTTCAGTTAGTGTATCTTTCACTTCTGCTTGGTTCTTTTTTATGGTTTTCATGTCTTTTTTTAATGCCATTGAAGTTCTCACTAAGTTTCTTGAGCATGTTTATAACCATTGTTTTCAACTCTGTATCTGGTAGTTTGCTTGCTTCCATTTCATTTAGTTCTTTTTCTGAAGATTTATCTGGTTCTTTTATTTGAGACCTGTTTCTTTGTCTCCTTATTTTGGCTGCTTCCCTGTGTTTGTTTCTATGTAGTAGGTAGAGCTGCTCTGTCTCCTGGACTTGGTAGAGTGGCCTTGTGTAGTAGGTGTCCTGTAGGGCCCAGTAGTGCAGCCTCCCCAGTCACCCAAGCTGGGCATTCCAGGTGTGCTTCTGTGTAGACTGTGTTCACTGTCATATTGTAGTTGAGCCTTGATTGCTATTGGTGTCACCAGGAAGGATCAATCCCTAGGCTGCAAGTAAAGCCGAGGAGCTGCTGTGCAGGGACCAACCTGGTGGAGCAAGACTTGCTTCAGCAGGGCTTTGGTGTCCACCAAGTGTGCCCCTTAAATGCAGTCACTCATGGAGGTGGTTGAGTTGTAATCTAGCATGATCTGAAGCTGTTCATCAGGTACAATGGCTCTGGGGCCTCCCAGAAAGTACAAGGTCAGCCACCACCTGTGCCCTGCCCAGGGCCATCCAGCATGAGCTACAGAGTGATCTGAAGGTGGCTGCTATTTGTGCTGGGCTTGGAGGTGCCCAGGAGAGGCCAAGCTATAAACTGAGGCTTGCTGCCACTAGTGTTAGGCCTGGGGCCACTTAGCAAGAGGTATGGGGTACATAGAGGCCAGATGCTGCTTGTTTGAGGGATCATAGGAAAGTCTGAAGTATGAGCCAAGAGATGCCATTTGTATTGAATAGCTATGAAAATATCTTGAGTGGGCCCACAAGTTGGGTTGGGCAGGATCTCAGGGAATCACCAGGGGGCAGTGAACAGTGTTAGCCAAGTTCATGGAGAATCAGATACTGCACCCACCTGCCAGCTCTGTGTGGGGTAACCTTAGAAAAGGAACAATTACCTCTGCCAGCACTTTTGTCTAGGAGTAAAAAGCTGCCTTTCCAGCCCTTACCCTGAAACCAGACAATTCAGTTCCTCCCTTTATGTCCCTGGCACCTTTCGAGCTGCTGCCCCAGCACTGGAGCTCAGAGTGAGTGAGTCTGAGTAAGTAGGTATACTGGCCCTTTAAAGAGAATGCCTAGGACTCCAGAAGTACTCCCTCTCATGCAGCCACAATCCCTGCTGGTTTTTACAGCCAGAAGTTATGGGGACTTCTCTTCCCAGCACTGGAATCCTTAGGGGTCCTAGTGTGGAACGAGACCCCTTGCTCCTCAAGTGGGACCTCCACAGCCAAGAAATCCCTACCAATTTTTAATTACCACATGTGGATATGGAACCAGCCCTTTCCGTGTCTCTGCCACTCCTACCAGTCTCAATGTGGCTTCTTTAAATCCCTAGTTGTAGGACTTTTGTTCAGCTAGACTTCAGGCATTCTGAATGAAGATGATTCTGTAATTTAGTTTTAATTTTTACATGATTGTGGGAGTTCTGAGAACCACATTCTGAGCTATGTGTTTTATACTGTTTTCCTTTCTAGCATGTAGACTCAAGTTTCTTAGCAAAATTTGAATCTATTATTTCCCACCTCCCAAAATTCCTGCCACCTCTTCTTGCATTCACTGTCTCAGTTCATGATGACTCCCAACCAAGGGTATTCTGTTCCCCTCACTATTACATCCCCAACGAGTTGGTCAGATGCCATTGATTCCACCTTAGAAATGGCTTTCTCTTTCCCTCCCTTATTCCTAACTGTTGGCATTTTATTGAAGCCCTCATTTCCTATATAGAGACTGTACCAATCCCTAATGTTCCTTGCTGTAAAAAACTAATTCCAGTTTATATTTAACATCTCAGGCTGATTTCTCAATTTATAAATTGGATCACTGTACTCTCCTTTTTTAAAAAAAAACTTATCCACAGGATATATCCTGGCCCCAACATTCTAAACTCATCTGTTTCCTCCTCCTTCACACATACTTTATTTATTTATTTATTTATTTATTTATTTATTTATTTATTCATTTATTTATTTATTCCTCACCCGAGGATACTTTTCTATTTATCATCAGATAGAGTGGGAGGGAGGAGGGAGAGAGAGAGAGCGTGCCATCGATGATTGATAGAGCCACATCGACTGGTTGCCTCCCGCACCACCCGACCAGGGCTGGGGACTAACTGCAACCAAAGCACATGCCCTTGACTGGAATCGAACCTGCAGCTCATTGGTCCACAGGCCGACACTCTAGCCTCTGAGCCAAACCGGCCAGGGCTTCATACTACTTTAAGTTCTTGCCACAAAGAATCAGAGTTGCTTGTTCTAATGTTTGTATTATCTTTTGTAAAAATCCCACTTGCCATTTTATTTTAAATGAGTTAAAGGCTAAAATATGCTCTAACTATAAATCTCAGACATTATTTTTGGTTCCCATGTCCTTACTTATGCTGTTCAAATTCTCTCTAAGTTCAATTACCCTTCCCCTTAGTTCACTGAGCATCTTTATAACTATGTTTTGAACTCTGCATCTGGTACACTGTTTGTCTCCATTTTGTTTAGTTCTTTTTCTGGAGTTGTGTTCTGTTCTTTCATTTGGGACATGTTTCTTTGTCTCCTCATTTTGGCAGCCTCCCCATGTTTGTTTTCTATGTATTAGGTAGAGCTGCTACATCTTCCAGGCTTGGTAGAGTTCCCTAATGTAGTAGGTGTCCTGTAGGGTCTAGTGGCCCAGACTTCCCGATCATCCTAGCTGGGCACTCCAGGTATGCCTCCTCCCTCCCTTGTGTGGGCTGTGTACAGGCTCCTGTTGTTGTTGAGCCTTGATTGCTGTAGGCATGTCAATGGGAGGGATTTACCCCGAGGCTGATCAGCTTCAAGGACTGGCTGTGACCACTGACCACCATGGAGGATCAGCTGTGCAGAGGCCCATCCTACAGAGCAGTACTTACTTCACCGAGGTTCTGGTGCCCACTGAGTCTGCCCTTTGAGTGTGTCACTGTGGAGGTGGTTCTTTGACATGGTCTGAATCTGTCTACCAGTTGTGCTGGCCCTGGGGCCTCTTGGGAGGTGCAGGCCAAGGTCAGCCACCACCTACATTCTGCCTAGGGCCACCCAGCTTGAGGTACAAAGTGAATTGCAGATAGCTGCTACTTGTGCTGAGCATGGAGGTGTCCAAGAGAGGCCAAGCTTTGAACCACAACCAGCTACTGCTAGTTCTGAGCCTGGGGCCACTTAGCAAGAAGTATGGGGCACTCTGAGGCCAGATGCTGCTTGTTTGAGAGATTTTAGTCAAGATGGAAGCATGATCCAAGAAAGGCCATCCATATGGAAAAGCCACTAGAAGCAGCTTGGGTAGCCCCTCAAGTTTGGTGGGGTGGGGGTCTCAGGGAATTAGCAGGGTGGGGAAAATAGTGATAGCAAAGTTGTTGGAGACTCAGATATGGCACCTGCCTGCCAGCTCTGTTGGGAGAGGTCTCAGCAAAGGAACAGTGGCCTCTGCCAACACTTCTGCCTAGGAGAAAGTTGCCCCCCAGTTCTTGCCTCATTATCAGACAATTCAGTTCCTCCCCAAACTGCACTGGTGCCTTTCGAGCAGCTGCCCCTGTGCTGGAGCCCAGAGGGAGTGAGTCCGAGTAAGTCTGTGCACAGGCCATTTAAGAGGAACTGCCTGGGACTCCAACAACCTCTGTCTCATTCAGCCACAATCCCCGCTGGTTCTTACAGCCTGAAGTTATGGGGACTTCTCTTCCCAGCACTGGAACCCTTGTCTCGGGGATCTGGTATAGGGTTGAGCCGCTATATTTTCCTAGTTTTTATCTGTCACAAGTGGATGTTCTGCGTCTCTGTGCCTCCTACCAGTCTTGTGGCTTCTTCTTTAAATCCCTGGTTGTAGGACTTCTGTTTAGCTAGATTTCAGGCAGTTCTAAATGATGGTTGTTCTGTAGTTTAGTTGTAATTTTGATATGATTGTGGGAGGTTATGAGTACCATGTTTACCTACACTGCCATCTTTTCCAGAAGTCTCAGCATTTCTTATAATGGAGGTTTGTGGTGGTAAATTCTCTCAGCTCAAGTATGTCTGGAAAAGCCTTTATTTCTCCCTCATATCTAAAGCATTACTTCACTAGATATACTATTACTGGCTGGTGATTTCTTTCTTCCAAAAAAATTTTTTAAGCGTAAGGACCCCAGTGTTAGAGGAGGGGGTAAGGATTGTCTCTGTAAATTAAGGGAGGTTTTTTGTTTGTTTTTTATAAGATTTTTTTTTGTTTCTGATTTTTTTTTAAATTAATTTATTTTTGTTACAGATGTTTCTCCTTTTTTCCCCATTGACACCCTCCTCCCAATCCCCTGCTAGCATTGTTGTCTATGTCTATTGGTTATGCAAACATGCATATAAGTTCTTTTATCTCTTCCCTCCCCCGTGTTCCCCTTTTTTGAGGTTTGTCAGTCTGTACCCTATTACTATGTCTCTGGGTCTGTTTTGTTCATCAGCTCATTTTGTTCATTATATTCCACAAATAAGTGAGATCATGTGGTATTCCTCTTTCTCTGATTGGCTTATTTCGCTTAGCATAATGCTCCCCAGGCCCTTCCATGTCAGTCACAAATGATAAGAGATCTTTATTACAGTTGCATAGTATTCTATTGTGTATATGTACCACAGCTTTTCATTTATTTATTTATTTTAATCCTCACCCAAGGACATTTTTGCATTTATCCTGAGATAGAGTGGGAGGGAGAGAGGGAGGAAGAGAGAGAGAGAAACATCGAGTGGTTGCCACCCACACGACCCCAACCAGGGCCGGGGACAGACTGCAACCGAGGTACGTGCCCTTAGCGGGAACTGAACCCGGGACTCTCTGGTCCGAAGGCCAACGCTCTAACTGCTGAGCCAAACCGGCCAGGGTGTACCACAGCTTTTTTATCCACTTATCTATTGGTGGACACTTGGGCTGTTTCCAGATCTTAGCGATTGTAAATAATGCTGCTATGAACATAGGGGTACATATATTCTTTCTGATTGGTATTTTAGACTTCTTAGGATATAGTCCTAGAAGTGGGATCACTGGGTCAAATGGCAGTTCAATTTTTAATTTTTTGAGGAAGCACCATATTGTTTTCCATAGTGGCTGCACCAGTCTGCATTCCCACCAGCAGTGTACTAGAGTCCCCTTTTCTCCACACCCTCACCAGCACTTGTTGCTTGATGCTTTGTTGGTGGCAGCTACTCTGGGAGGTATGAGGTGATACCTCGTAGTCGTTTTAATTTGCATCTCTCTGATGATTAGTGATGTTGAGTATTTCTTCATATGTCTCTTGGCCGTTTGTATGTCCTGTTTGGAGAGGTGTCTATTTAGTTCCTCTGCCCATTTTTTCATTGGGTTCTTTGTCTTCCTTTTGTTGAGATGTATGAGCACTCTATATATTTTAGAAATTAGTCCCTTATCTGATATATCATAGGCAATTATGCTCTCCCATACAGTGGATTGCCTTTCCACTTTGATGGTTGTTTCTTTTGCTGTGCAGAAGCTTTTGAGTTTGATGTAGTCCCATGTGTTCATTTTTTCCTTGGTTTCTGTTGCCTTAGGTGATATATCAGTGAAAATTTTGCTGCGTATGATGTCTGAAATTTTGTTGCCTACATTTTCTTCTAGGATTTTTATGGATTCATGAGTCACATTTAAGTCTTTTATCCATTTTGAGTTTATTCTTGTGTATGGTGTAAGCTGATGATCTAGTTTAATTTTTTTGCATGTAGCTGTCCAATTTTCCCAAAACCATTTATTTAAGAGGCTGTCTTTACTCCATTGTATGCTCTTGCCACCTTTGTCGAATATTAATTGAGCATAATGTTTTGGGTCAATTTCTGGGTTCTCTGTTCTATACCATTGATCTATGTGCCTGTTCTTGTGCCAGTACCAGGCTGTTTTGATTACAGTAGCTTTGTAGTATAACCTGATGTCCGGTATTGTGATCCCTCCTACTTTGTCCTTCTTTTTCAAGATTTCTGTAGCTATTCGCGGTCTTTTTTGGTTCCATATGAACTTCTGAAGTATTTGTTCTAGTTCTGTGAAATATGTCGTTGGTATTTTTTTTTTTTTTTATCCTCACCTGAAGACACCTTTTCATTTTTTGCTCAGATAGAGTGGGAGGGAGAGAGAGAGAGAGAGAGAGAGAGAGAGAAACATCGACGCGAAAGGGACACATCGAGTGGCTGCCACCCGCACGACCAACCAGGGCCGGGGACAAACTGCAACCGAGGTACATGCCCTTAGCGGGAACCAAACCCGGGTCTCTCTGTACCGCAGGCCGACGCTCTAACCGCTGAGCCAAACCGGCCAGGGCTGTCGTTGGTATTTTGATGGGGATTGTGTTAAATCTATAGATTGCTTTGGGTAGTATGGACATTTTAATGATGTTAATTCTTCCAATCCATGAACAAGGTATGTGCTTCCACTTTTTTATATCTTCCTCTATTTCTTTTTTCAATGTCCTGTAGTTTTCTGAAAATAGGTCCTTTACTTCTTTGGTTAAGTTTATTCCTAGGTATCTTAATTTTTTTGCCGCGATGGTAAATGGGATTGTTTTTTTAGTTTCTCTTTCTGTGAGTTCATCATTGGTGTATAAGAATGCCGTCAATTTCTTGACGTTAATTTTGTATCCTGCTACTTTGCCAAATTCATTAATTAAGTCTAGTAGATTTTTGATGGAGTCTTTAGGGTTTTCTATGTATAATATCATGTCATCTGCAAATAATGACAGTTTCACTTCCTCCTTTCCAATTTGGATCCCTTTTATTTTTTCTTCATGTCTGATTGCTGTGGCTAAGACTTCCAGTACTATGTTAAATAAGAGTGGTGAAAGTGGGCATCCTTGTCTTGTTCCTGTTCTTAAGGGAAATGCTTTTAGTTTTTGTCCATTGAGTATGATGTTGGCTGTAGGTCTTTCATATATGGCCTTTATAATGTTGAGATATGATCCTTCTATTCCCAAATTTCTGAGCGTTTTTATCAGAAATGGGTGCTGGATTTTGTCAAATGCTTTTTCAGCATCTATTGATATGATCATATGGTTTTTATCTTTCATTTTGTTTATGTGATGTATCACATTTATTGATTTGCGTATATTGTACCAGCCTTGCATCCCTGGGGTGAATCCCACTTGGTCATGGTGAATAATTTTTTTGATGTATTGCTGGATCCGATTTGCTAGTATTTTGTTAAGGATTTTGGCATCTATGTTCATCAGGGATATTGGCCTGTAGTTTTCTTTCTTTGTAGTGTCTTTTTCTGGTTTTGGAATTAGAATTATGCTGGCTTCATAAAACGAGTTTGGAAGTCTTCCTTCTTCTTGAATTTTTTGGAATAGTTTGAGGAGAATGGGTGTTAGTGCTTCTTTGAATGTTCGGTAAAACTCGCCTGTGAAGCCGTCAGGGCCTGGGCTTTTGTTTGCTGGGAGGGTCTTGATTACATCTTCAATTTCCTTCGTTGTTATTGGCCTGTTCAAGTTTTCTATCTCTTTCCGATTCAGTTTTGGGAGACTATGTGTTTCTAGAAATGTGTCCATTTCGCTTAGATTGTCGAATTTGTTGCCATATAAATGTTCATAGTATTTGCTAATGATCCTTTGTATTTCTGTGGTGTCAGTTGTTACTTCTCCTCTTTCATTTCTGATTTTGTGTATTTGGGTTCTCTCTCTTTGTTTCTTGGTGAGTCTAGCTAAGGGTCCATCAATCTTGTTTATCTTTTCAAAAAACCAGCTCTTTGTTTCATTGATCCTTTGAATTGTTTTTTTGGTCTCCATGTCATTTATTTCTGCTCTGATCTTTACTATTTCCTTCCTTCTACTTGCTCTAGGGTTTTCTTTTTGTTTGCTTTCCAGTTCTTTAAGTTGTGAGGTTAGGTAGTCAATTAGAAATTTTTCTTCTTTCTTAAGGTGGGCCTGTAGTGCTATGAACTTCCCTCTCAGAACTGCTTTCACTGTATCCCATAGATTTTGCGTTGTTGTGTGTTCATTTTCATTGGTTTCCAGGAATTTTTAAAATTCTTCCTTGATCTCCATGGTAACCCATTCATTGTTCAGTAACATGCTATTTAGCCTCCATGTGTTCATATGTTTTTGCATGTTCTTGTTGCAATTGATTTCTAGTTTCATGCCATTGTGGTCTGAGAAGATGCTTGATATGATTTCAGTCTTCTTGAACTTGTAGAGACTTAGTTTGTGCCCTAACATATGGTCTATCTTTGAGAATGTCCCATGTGCACTTGAGAAGAATGTGAATTCTGCACTTTTGGGGTGTAATTCTCTGTAGATATCTATTAAATCCATTTGATCTAGTGCTTCATTTAGAGTCTCTGTTTCCTTGTTAATTTTTTGTCTAGATGATCTATCCAGTGATGTCAGTGGGGTGTTGAAGTCTCCTGCTATGATTGTATTGCGGTCGATTTCTCCTTTGAAGTCCTCCAGAAGATTTTTAATATATTTTGGTGCTCCTATATTGGGTGCGTATATGTTTACCAAGGTTATATCTTCTTGTTGGATAGACCCTTTCAATATTATGTAGTGGCCTTCTTTGTCTCTAGTTATGGTCTTCAATTTGAAATCTAATTTATCAGATATGAGTATTGCTACCCCAGCTTTTTTTTCCTTTCCGTTTGCTTGGAAGATTTTTTTCCATCCCTTTACTTTCAACCTATGTGAGTCTTTTGTTGTGAGGTGGGTCTCTTGTAAACAACATATATGTGAATCATGCTTTCTTATCCAGTCAGCTACTCTGTGTCTTTTTATCGGAGCATTCAGTCCATTTACATTTAAGGTGATTATTGATATGTACTTATTTATTGCCATTTTTGTACAGTGTGGTTCTAATTTTCTTTCTATTTCTTCTATTAATTACAGCAGTCCTTTTAACATGTCTTGCAGTGCTGGTTTGGTGCTAATATATTCCCTTAGCTTTTTTTTGTCTGGGAAGCTCTTTATTTGACCTTCTATTTTGAATGATAGCCTTGCTGGATAGAGTAGTCTTGGATTCAGATCCTTGTTTTTCATGACCTTGATTATTTCATGCCATTCCCTTCTGGCCTGTAGTGTTTTTGTTGAGAAGTCAGATGATAGCCTAATGGGGTTTCCTTTGTAGGTAACCTGTTGCTTATCTCTTGCTGCCTTTAGGATTCTCTCTTTGTCTTTAATTTTTGGCATTTTAATTATTATGTGTCTTGGTGTGGGCCTGTTTGGGTTCTTCTTACTTGGGGCTCTCTGTGCTTCTTGAACTTGAATGCTTTCTTCCTTCACCAGGTTAGGAAAATTTTTCTGTCACTATTTCTTCAAATATATTCTCTAACCCTCGCTCATTTTCTTCTTCTTCGGGGATTCCAATGATGCAAATGTTATTACGTTTCCAGTTGTCCCACAGTTCTCTTAAGCTATCTTCCTGTTTTTTCCTTTTGGTTTTCTGATTGATTGATTTTTTCTACTCTGTCTTCTAATTCACTGATCCGGTCCTCCGCTTCCTCTACTCTGCTGGTCAGTCCTTCCAATGTGTTCTTTATTTCTGCTATGTCATTCTTTATTTCCACTTGGTTGGTTTTCATGGTGTCGATGTCCTTACTCATGCTGTTTAGTTTCCTCAAGATCATGGCTCGGAACCCTACCTCTGATAATTTGCTTAACTGCATTTCATTTATCTCATCTTCGGTGGAGTTCTCTTGTTCTTTCATTTGGGATCTGTTTCTTTGTTTCACCATTTTGGCTATCTCAGTGGGTTTTGGAGCCTGCCAAATTTTCCCTGTAGGTGTTGGTGTTCTGCTATTTGTGGCTCCCTCTACTGGGTTTGGATGGGCGTGGAGGGCCCTCCTTCAACACCACTGTCAAGTCTCACTTTCCTGGGTAGATTTGCAAGCTCGGGAAAGGTTTAGTTATGTTCTAGCTTTTTGCCTGGAGGCTATTAGCCTCAGTTACTTGAAAAGCCTTAGGATCTCAGTTGAATGAGAAACTCCCTCAGATGTTTACAGTGTAAGAGGATTTCCCGAGGGTGGGGCCAATGCTGATTGTTAATGAGCCTCAATTTGCATTTCTTTACCTCTTTTCCTCACCTGGGAATCTCCGAGGGAGGGGCTTCCACAGGTCTGGGAAGGAGCAAACTTGGCTGCCCTTCTGTGTAACCGGGAAGGAGGGGCTGGCCACCACCGTCCTTTGTGGCCACAGCTCAGCACAAACTCTGAGTGCCCTCCAAATCCCAGGTGTCCCCACAGAGTTCCAGTCCAGTCCGCCTTCCCTCTGCCTGAGCCCCAGGTGAGTGGCTGTGGCTATTTAGCGCTCTGTCCCAGCCCTCTGAGCTCTGGAGCAGCTGGGGCTCTTAACCCCGAGGGCGGGCGCTGCCACTGCTCACAGCTAAGACCGCTGCTCACAGCCAAGGCCACTGCTGTCCGTGGGCTCCCAGCCCGCCACCCTCACGCGCCTCCGCAGATCCTACCAGGCTCATTCAGTGTCCCTGGTTGTATGGTCCTCTCCCGCTGCTTTTCTGTTGCTTTTTCCCGACGATTTGTCTTTATTTTAGTTGTAATTCCCGTTTGGTCCTGGGAGATTGTCTGTGTAGCTTCCATTCACTCCACCGCCATTTTCCTCCCTTTTTTATGATTTTAGTCTTTTTGGTGAAATACTCCTTCTGTTCATTGATTTTATTTCTGAGCTTGTTGAATTATTTTTCTGAGTTCTCGTATCTCATTGAATTTTTTTAGAACTGCAGTCTTGAATTCTCTGTCACTTACGTCACAGTCTCCCATGGCTTTATTTTCTGAAGATTTTTCATTTTCTTTCTGAATCCCCTTTTTAATATGTTATTCATTGTGCTTTGTGGATTACTTCTTTGCCTGAGCATTTTTGGGAATTAAAACTTTTTTTTAAAAAAAGTACTTGCACCCAGCCGGTGTGGCTCAGTGGTTGGTACAACCTCATGTACCAAGAGGTTGCAGGTTTGATTCTCGGTCAGGGCACATGCCCAGGTTGTGGGCCCAATCCCCAGTGGGGGGCATGTAGTTGATGTTCTCTCTCATCAATGTTCTCATCTCTTTCTCTCCCTTCCTCTCTCTAAAGATCAATAAAGAAAAAAAAATTTTTTTTAAAGTTCTTGCCACTTCAGTGTTTAGCAAGTTGACAAGTATAGGTCTTTCTTTTGTTTTCCAGTAGGTGGTGCTAAAGTGCAAGCTATTATTTTCTCTTACTAAGGGGGCTTCTGGAATCTCCGTGGAGCAGTGTTGCCTCAGCCGTGGAAAAAGCTCCATATTTCCTGAGGAGGTTGGGGTCCCCTTTACATTGGGGTTGCCTCAATCTCAAGGTATCACTCCCGTGGATTGGAAAGTGGTGAGCTATGGGTCTTCTGTGTGTTCCTGATGCCACCTTCCTGCATCCAGAAGCTGCCAGCAGAACTGCTCAGTCTGAGTTGACCCAGCTGCCTCTACCACACTGTGTTGCAAAGGGTGGAGTAAAGGTGAGCAGGTGCAAATGAGTTTGCATATTTCGGACTCTGTTCTCTTCAGTGGATTTAGCAACAAGGGGTATAGACCACATAGGCTGAAAAGTTTTTTCAGCCCTTTTGTGATCTACCAAGTGAGGATTTTACTGCCAGATAGACCACAGGGGGATGGGGTGGGCGGGTCCCAGCTCTGCAGAATCCTTCGTCTGGTGCTGGTGGGGTATGTAATGCTGGGACCCTTTACACTGCTGCTCTACCCCTTAGCCTAGCCTCAATGTGTGCCAGCCACCCAGGACTGAAAGCTGTCTCTGCCCCTCTGGTTTGCCCAGTGGGGTTGCACCCTGACCCATCACTACTGTCCTGTTTCCTGGGGCCAGGGTATGCATGGGACTGCACACAGCTTCTGTGTCTGTCCTCCCCTCACCCCTGTCCTTTCTCTGCTGTTTGCTCAGATATGCCCACGTTCAGGTGTCTCAATGCATGGATCTCTCGGGCATGTTTGAGTGTTGAACAGGGAATCCTTTGTACAATTGTAGCTGTCCAACTTGTACCTTCAAGTAGAGACACGTAGGTCCCCTCATGCCACCATGCTGCTCACGTCCTACACTGATATTTGATTTACAGAAGAGATGGTGCAGAGAGTTCACATATTCCCCTCACCCAGCTTCCTCTGATTTGGCATCTTACATAACCACGGTATGTTTGTCAAAAAATAAGAAATTAACATTGGTACAGTACTAGTAACTAAACTCCAGACTTTATTGGGATTCACTGATCTTTTCTCTTGATGTAGTATTCTGTTCCAGGATCAAATCTGGGATACCACTCATTTAGGAACAAATACTTTAAGAATATTTGTGCATATACTTAAATTTTACCCAGAAATGTATTTCCAATCAATATTGCCAACAACAGTGTAAGAATGCATCTCACTTATCAATACTTTGTTATTTTCCTTTATAAAATTATTTTTAAATTCCAATGGTAAAAAATAGTATCTTACTGTTTTAGTTGCAGTTTTGAAGAGTTTAAACATTATTTCATACATTGGTCATTTGTAATTTCAAATTTTTAAAATCTTGGGTATATTTTTAAAATTGCAGTGTTCCTACTACTCATTGAATTACTAATACTTTGTACATTAAAGATATTAAAGTCTTGTCAAGGATGATACAATAAATTTTTATGATTCGCCAGCTGTTTTTTGGGAATAGTTTCCTAGTTTTTTATATCATTAAATCTATTCTGCTTTATTTTTGTGATAGTGTCCACAACTTTTTAATGCTTAGAAAAGTATTAAAGTATTCATACATAGATATAGACAGCTATTTTTACTTTTTAGACCTTTTGGGATTAATTTTGATGTGTGGGGAAATGTTCTTTAATTTTATAAATAACCAGTTACTCTAGCGGTTTTTTAAATATTGATTTTTATTTCTTCGTAGTGTGATTCCACTTTTATACACTAGAAGATAATGGGTTTATGCTTTGTATTTCATTTCATTGGTTCATTCTGCTGTTAGTACAAAACAGTTTTATGATTCATTATTTTAATATTTTTTTGTGAGCAGTCATCTGATTTATGAAAAGATGCAACAAACTTTTAAATGATACAAAATATCATTTTCAAAACAACATAAAAAAGAGTGTATTTAGCCATACTCAGCTCATAACAGAGCAAATGGATGAATGGAGCGATAATTCATGCTGTAGCATGTTTAATAAACTGGCAACAGAGAAAGTTGGTTGAAGGAAAGCAGAGGAACTCTGTCTTTTATTTTATTTTTTTAATCCTCATCCCGAGGATATTTTTCTCTTTATTATCAGATAGAGTGGGAGGGAGGGAGAGAGGGAGGGAGAGAAAGAGAGAGAAAGGGAGGGAGGGGAGAGAGGGCAGGAGGTAGAGAGAGGGAAACATCGACCAGCTGCCTCCTGCACGACCTGACCAGGGCCAGGGACAAACCGCAACTGAGGTCTGTGCCCTTGACTGGAATCAAACCCGCGACTCATTGGTCCTCGCGCCGACGCTCTAACTGCTGAACCAAACCAGCCAGGGCAAGAACTTTGTCTTTTATTTATTTTTTTATCCTCACCCGAGGACATTTTTTCATTTTTTGTTCAGATAGAGTGGGAGGGAGAGAGAGAGAAACATTGACGTGAAAGTGACACATCGAGTGGCTGCCACCCGCACAACCAACCAGGGCCGGGGACAGACTGCAACCGAAGCACATGCCCTTAGCGGGAACCGAACCCGGGTCTCTCTGGACCGCAGGCCAACGCTCTAACCGCTGAGCCAAACCGGCCAGGGCAAGAACTTGGTCTTTTAAGTGTTTGAACCAAGGGTCTCCATAATCATCTGGCATCCGCTCAGTGTTGTACCTATGGTTAGAAATGTACATGATGGGAACTCCAGGGATCTTCATGATTCTTCCTTTAAGGTCCCTGTCAACTGTGGCCACAATGTAACACTTGTGCTGAATTACTCTCTGTACTAAGCAGTTATCTGCATAGGTTCCTTTGTGTGTGCATAGTAATTATTCAAATCTTGGATCCTTGGCTATCCTTAGAGATACTTCTGCCCCAGTTTCTCAGTTTCAACCATTACACAATCAGTTATATAAAGGGTACACTTGGCATAGAGACAGCCTATCATTGACTGCACTAAGTCCAGTTTGGCCGGAATGGAAAAGTTGAACCAGGATGTGGTAAGTGGGCCCAGCTGTGTGTTATATTGGAAGAATAAGCAGGAAGGGTGTTGGGGGTCTTCTCTTTCTTTGAGTGCACTGAAATCTTTTCTTTCTTTTTAGGTTTTAATAATCTATCCTTTTCTTTAAGCCTCTGATCTCTGAAACTAAGCCTTTGCTTCATGGTTGCATACTTCCTTGTTTTCTTATGTTTCCCCATGTCCATGCCACATTCTTGTTTGTGTGATTTATTATTTTAAAAGATAGTACATATCTTTGCATATATGGTCAAATCATTTTTGACAAGGGTACTAAGAACATTCAATGGGGAAACAACAATTTTCTCAACAAATGGTGCTGGGAAAACTGTGTATCCACATGGAAAAGACTGAAGTTAGATCTTTACCTCACACCATATGCAAAAATTAACTCAAAATGAATCAAACACTTAACATAAAAGCTAAAACTATAAATCTCTTAGAAGAAAACAGATGAATAGCTTCATGACATTGGATTTGGCAGTAATTTCTTAGATATGATCTCAAAGGCACAGGCAAAAAAAGAAAAAATGGACAAATTGGACTTCACCAAAATTAAAAACTTGTGCATGAAAGGGCCACCCTGGCAGAAGTAGAAGAGATGGTGGAAATGAAAGCTTTAAGTAAACAGGGTAACTAGAGAGAGGGCTGCTGAGGAAGTAAACTGGGTGTGTATTTTAGAGCGTTTTAGTCCATTTTGGCTACTATAAAAAAATACCATAAACTGGGTGTCTTATAAATAACAGAAATTTATTTCTCACTGTTCTGGAGGCTAGAAGTCCAAAAGTCAAGGCAGTAGCAAGTTCAGCACCTGGTGAGACCCTACTTCCTGACTCAAGGATAGCTGTCTTCACATTGCATTCTCATGTGGTGGAAGGGGCTAGGGAGCTCTCTGAGTCTCTTGTATAAACATACTAATTCTATTCCTGAAGACACCACCATGATGACCTCACCTTTCAAAGGCCCCACCTCCAAATACCATCATATTGGGGATTAGGTTTCAATATATCAATTTTTGGGGGAGGACACAGACATACAGTGTATAGCAGGGAGGTCTTGGGAAAGGCCACATTAGATAGGGCTTTGCTGGGAGGCCTCCCTGAGGAGGTGACCTCTGAGCTGTGACCTAGATGAGGAAGAGTGGGCCATGGAAAAAGCTGGCAAAGGGGGCTTTAAGTATAGGCAAAATCCATAGGTTGAGGTATTTAAGAACAACAACAGCAATATCAAAGCACTTTTCTTCCTGAGCTGAGAAATATGAGAGAGACAAACACTCAATACTTTGCTACAAGGGGATGGGACATCCAGTCAAGATAGTGGAGTAGATAAACTGTTCTCGCCTCCTCCCAGGAGCACATCAGAATTATAACTAAACTGCAGAAGAACCATTATTGAGAACCACCTGAAGACTAGCTGAACAGAATTTGTATAAGGATATAAAGAAACCATGCCAACACTGGTAGGAGGAACAGAGACACGGAAAGGGTAGGTTCCACATCCATGGTGTGGCGATTAAGAATCAAGAGGGCTATCTTGGCTGCAGTGGTACCCTCTGAGGAGTGAGGGGTTCCAGCCCCATGCCAAGCTCCCCAGACCAGGAAACCAGTGCTTGAACACCAGCAGGGATTGCATCCAGGAAAGACAAAAGGCTGTAGCAAACTGAGACATGTTGCTCTTGAAGGGCTGAAGTACAAATTTACTCCCTCACAAACTCACTCTTCCAGTACAGGGACAGCAGCTCAAAATGCACCAGGGACATACAGGGAGGAACTAAATTGAGTAACTTAAGGGTGAAGAGTAGTGTGGGGGAGGGGAGCCTGGGGCAACTCTCTCTGGGGACAGAAGCATGGACAAATGTCACTATTCCTGTGTTGAGCTGTCTTCCCACCCAGCCGGCCCAGTGCAGGCAGGTGCCAGTTCTGTGCTCTCCATTAACCTGGCTAACACCATTTGTCTACCCGGGTCATTCCCTGAGACCCCATCCCACCTAAACTGTTCTGGCCTGAAAGTCTTCCAGCAGCTCCTACATAACCAGTGGCTAAACTTGGCTCATGCTGCAGACTTTCACAAAATTATCAAAGGTCCAAAACCTCTTTCTTTTCAATGGCACATGGAACACTTTCCAGGATGAACCACATTTTAGGTCACAAAACAAGTCTCAATAAATATAAGAAGAATGAAGTCCTATCAAGCATCTTCTCTGATCACAATGGTAATAAACTAGAAATCAGTTACAAGAAGAAAACGAAAATACACACAAACACATGGAAGCTAAATAGCATGCTACTAAATAATGGGTTAATAATAAAATAAAATAAATATAAAAAGATAACTTGAGACTAATGAAAACGACAACACAACAACCCAAAATCTTTGGGACACAGTGAAAGTAATCCAAAGAGGGAAATTCATAGCAATATAAGCTGACCTGAAGAAACAAAATCTGAAACAAATAATCTAATGTTACACCTTAAGGAACTAGAAAAAAAAGAACAAAGCAAGCCCAAATTGAGTAGAAGGAAGGAAATAATAAAGATCATATTGGAAATAAATGAAATAGAGTCTTAAAAAAAATAGCAAAGATCAATAAAACTAAGAGCTGGTTCTTGAAAAAAAAAATAAACAAGATTGATAAACTTTTAGTTAGACTCATCAAGAAAAAAAGAAAGAGGCCCAAATAAGTAAAATCAGAAATGAAAGAGAAGTGACAGCCAACACCACAGAAATAGAAAGGATCACAAGATAATACTACGGACAATTCTATGCCAACAGATTGGACAACCTGAAGAAATGGATAAATTCCTAGAAACATATAGTCTTCCAAGGCTGATTCAGGAAGAAACAAATACTTTGAACAGAGACCAATACTACTAATGAAATCATATCAGTAATCAAAAAGCTCCCAACAAACAAAAGTCCTGGACCAGATTGCCTCACTGTTGAATTTTATCAAATATTTAAAGAAGAATTAACACCTATTGTTAAACTATTCCAAAAAATTGAAGAGGAGGGATGGCTTCCGAACTCATTTTACAAGACCAGCATTCTCCTGATACCATAACATACAAAGACACTACAAAAAAAATGAAAGAAAATTATAGGCCACATCCCTGATGAATATAGGTGCAAAAATCCTCAAGAAAATATTAGCAAACTGTATTTAGCAATACATTAAAAAGATCATACACTATGATCAAGTGGGATTCAATCCTGGGATGCAAGATTGGTTCAGTACCCACAAATCAATTAACCTGATACGCCATATAAACAAAATGAAGTATAAAAGTCACATGACATAAATAGATGCAGAAAAAGAATTTGACAAATCCAACATCCATTTATGATAAAAACTCTCAGCAAAGTGGAGACAAAGGGAGCATACCTCAACATAATAAAGGCCATATAGGGAGAACCCTAAAGATTTCACCAAAAAAGAAAAAAAAATTAAAATTAAGGAATTCAATAAGATAACAGGATACAAAATTAATATTTAGAAATTGGTCACATTTTTATATACCAATATTGAACTGTTAAAAAGAGAAATTAAGAAAATAACCCCATTTACAACTGCATCAAAAAAATAAAATGCCACAATTGCTAATATCTGGAAACAGCCCAAGTGTCCGTGAATAGATGAGTGGATAAAAAAGCTGTGGTACAGATACACAATGGAACACTATACAGCTGTAAGAAAGAAAGATCTCTTATCCTTTGAGACGACATGGAGGGACCTGGAGAGTATTATGCTAAGTGAAATAAGCCAATCAGAGAAAGACAAATTCCACATAATCTCACTTATTTGTAGAATATAATGAACAAAATAAGCTGATGAACAAAATAGTCCCAGAGACATAGAAAGGAGTAGGGTACAGACTGACAAACCTCAGAGGCAGGGAGGAAGGAAGAGATAAACCAAAGAACTTATATGCATATATGCATAACCAGTGGACATAGACAACAATGCTGGGGGTTGGGGGGGGGGAGCGCAGCATTGGGAGGAGGGTGTCTATAGGGGATAAAGGAGAAACATCTGTAACAAAAATAAAAAATTAATGAAATATAATACCTAGGAATAAATTTAACCAAGGAGGTAAAAGAACTGTACTTGGAAAATTATAAGACAATGAAGAAGAAACTGAAGATATACATAAATGGAAGCATAACCTGTGATCATGGATAAGAAGAATTATCATTGTTAAAATGTCCATACTAGGCCCAGCTGGTGTGGCTCAGTGGTTGAGCGTTGATCCATGCACCAAGAGATCGCCAGTTTGATTCCTGGTCAGGGCACATGCCCAGGTTGTGGGCCAAATCCCCAGTGGGGGCATGCAAGAGGCAGCCAATTGATGTTCTCTCTCATCGATGTTTCTATCTCTCCCTCTTCCTTCCTCTCTCTCTAAAAAAAAAAAAAAAAAAAAAAAAAATCAATAAAGAAAAAATGTCCATACTACCCAGGCAATCTATAGATTCAGTGCACTCTCTATCACAATACCAATAGCATTTTTCACAGAACTAGCATAGATAATCCTAAAATGTATGTGGAACCACAAAAGATTCCAAATAGCCAAAGCAATATTGAGAAAGAAAAACAAAGTTGGAAGTAACATGCCACTCAATATCAAACTACACTACAAGGCTACAGTAGTCAAAAGAGCATGGCACTGTCATAAAAACACATAGATCAATGGAGAATACAGAATAGAGAGCCCAGAAATAAACCAAACCTATGTGGTCAGTTAATCTATGGCAAAGGAGGCAAGCATATACAAGGGGGTAAATACAGTCTCTTCAATAAATGGTGTCGGAAAAACTGGATATATACAAAAAATAAAACTAGTTTCTTATGCTATATACAAAAATAAACTGAAAATGGATTCATAACTTAAATGTAAGACCCAAAACCAAAAATCTCCTAAAACAAAACGTGGTCAGTAAACTCTTTGACATCACTCTCAGCGATATTTTTTTTTCATGTGTCCTCAGGCAGGGGAAAAGGAAGAAAAAAAATGAAGAAATGGGACTACATCAAACTAAAGATTTTTGCACAGTGAAGGAAACCATCAACAAAATGAAAAGACAAACCTAATTAATGGGAGAAGATATTTGCCAATTATACACCTAATAAGGGGTTAATATCTAAAATATATAAGGAACAACTTAAAACAAAACAATCTGATTAAAAAATAGGCAGAATGCCCTGCCGGTTTGGCTCAGTTGTTAGAGCGTCAGCCCACGGACCAATGAGTCGCAGGTTCGATTCCAGCCAAGGGCATGTATTTCGGTTGCGGTTCCTACCCGACCCTGGTCGGAGTCGTGCAGAAGGCAGCCAGTCAGTGTGTCTCTCTCACATCGATGTCTCTCTTTCTCTCTCCCCCGTCCCTCCCACTCTATCTGAAGATAAATGGAAAAATGTGCTCGGGTGAGGGTTTAAAAAAGAAAAGGGCAGAACACCTGAATGGACATGTCTCCAAAGAGGATACAGATGGCCAATATGTAAAGATGCTCAACATCACTAATCATCAAAGAAAAGCAAATTAATACCACAAGATATCACCTCACACCTGCCAGAATGGCTATCATCAATAAATCAACAAACAGCCCTGGCCGGTTTGGCTCAGTGGTTAGAGTATCGGCCCGCGGACCAGAGAGTCCCAGGTTCGGTTCCCACTAAGGGCACGTACCTCAGTTGCAGTTTGTCCCCGGGCCCGGTTGGGGTCGTGTGGGTGGCGACCACTCGATGTGTCTCTCTCACATCGACGTTTCTCTCTCTCTCTTCCTCCCTCTCTCCCTCCTGCTCTGTCTGAAGATACATGCAAACATGTCCTTGGGTGAGGATTAAAAAAATCAACAAACAACAAGCATTGCCGAAGATGTAGAGAAAAGGGAACTTTCGTGCACTGTTGGCATTGTACATTGGTGCAGTCACTATGGAAAACAATATGGAGGTTCCTCAAAAAATTAAAAATATAACTACCATGTGACCCAGCAGTTCCACTTCTGGATTTTATCTGAAGAAATACAAAACATTAATTCAAAAAGATATATACACCCCTGTGTGTATTGCAGCCAAGATTTACAATAGCCAAGATATGGAGGCAACCTAAGTGTCCATCAGTAGATGAGTGGATAAAGAAGAGGTGGCACATATAAAGAAGAGGTGGCACATATATTAAGTGAATATCACTTGACCATAAAAAAGAATGAAATCTTGCCATTTGCAACTACGTGGATGGACCTAAAGCGTATTATGTTGACTGAAACATGTCAGATGGAGAAAGACTAATACCATAAGATTTCACTTATATGTGGAATCTAAAATGCAAAATAAACAAAACAGAAACTAACTCATGGATAAAGATAAATTGATAGTTGCCAGATGGGAGGGGTTTGGGGCAATGAGTGAAAAAGGTGAAAGGGACTAAGAAGTACAAATGGTCAATTATAAAAATAGTCACAGGGATGTAAAATACAGCTTAGGGAAGGGAATATAGTTAATAATATTGTAACTATGTATGGTGTCAGATGGGTACTAGACTTATCAGAGTGATCACATCAAAATGCATATAAATGTCTAATCACTATGTTGTATACCTGAAACTAATATAATATTACATATCAACTGTAATTGAAAAATAAATTTAAAAAATACTTGGCTGCAAGAGCTTGTTGAGATTCATCCTTTCCTCAAATAATGTTGGACTCTGATGTGGCAAATAAGAAACGTGGGATATGAGACAGTTCTGAGAGTAACTGGTACCCCCCTGTCTAAATGCTTATATAATACTGTGGCTCTTCTTGGAGGTCTACTCCCCCTTCCATTTCCTAATTTGGTTTAGCAGTTAAAATAAAACAAGAAACAGAAAACCAGACATGACACTATCAAAGTTAAAATAAAATGTTTAATAAAAGTATAAAAATCATGCTAAAGATGAAGACTAAAAATTAGATTTTTGGCAGATTTCTAAAACAAAGTACTACAATTTTTACGTTTCAAACAAATCAGAAAGTATAAAATCGTAAAATGTCAACATGTGCAAGGAAAGCATTAGTAGCCCTTTCAGTGACATACCATATAAAGCTGATTTTAAAGTGCGACAGCGTGAGACATTGTATTTAAGAGTTTAATAAACGTCTGATTTCAATGTAGTCTCACAGAACAGTTTTTTTCTCAAGTAAGCGACAAGCTTTTGTTAGGAAGGTTGAAATTAAGTGTGTATAAAGGTATTAGTACAGTTCAAAAGCATATGAAATTCCAGATGAGGAACAAACTGTCCTGCTCCAGGTGCACTTTAATCTACACATGTGTCTCATCGAAAATCTATACAACAGCCTCTTACAGTTTGTTCCTGGGCATTTAGTTTATTGGTTGTTTTTGTGTGTGTGTGTTCTTGGTTTCTTTTTGTAACAAAAATCCTCGAGGCACCTAAAGATTAGCCTGTATTTCATTTGTTCCTATTGAAACTGCAGAGGGGTAGACTGCTATGGGATCAAGTCCTGGCAGTACAGAGAAGTGGTTCAGAAACAACCCTCCAGGCACAAAGACGGTAAGTTTGAGGTGAACAATGGTACCTTTTCTCTAGGTGCCTAAACGTTCTCTGTAAGTGTCAGCTTTACCAGCTACAAAATGGCATCCTCTTCATTGAGTTTCTGTAAGGATTATGTATGCTGACAAGTAAAGCATTAAATATGGTGTCAGCAGAAGGAAAGGCTCAAAAATATGGTTGTTAATATTATTATCATGATTACTTCTATATAAGGAAGGAGTGCTATGAGTGAATAAAGGAAAAGACTCGTCCTTCTTTGGACTGTGTTCGCATTGAGGGCAGCATTGGCTTACTGGCCAGGACAGTTTTTGTATAGAATTGCTCAGACATTTGGCATCCTGGCCTCAAGGCAGCAAAAGACCAGTAGCACCCCCATCGTTGTGACATGCAAAAATGCACCCATACATTTCCAAACATCCCCTGAAAGAGATCATTGCCTTTCTTGAGAACTCCTCTTGTACAGGGGCCTTTTAAAAATTTTTTATTAAGAAACAATTTAGTTATCTTAATAAGAATAAGAATGCCTTCCTGTCTTTACAAGTATTTAAGGATGAGATACATTAGGCCTGTTGGCAAGGAGAATAGGAAAGAATTCAGTACCATCTGAATTTCAGTATCATAATTCCCAAGCTCACTATTCAGGGCTCAAGTCAAAAGGCAGAGCTATATCTTTGCAAGTAAACTCAGCAGAAAGTTTGGGAGAAGCCTGATGAAGTGCTACGACGCCACTTCTTCAGCCAGGCTGTCTGTTGTGTAGTTGAAACAGAAGATAGATATATAAATTCAGACTATAACCTTTCCTCAACATTACTGGACCAGGGTCCACTTCCTCCCATGTCTACAAAAAGTAAAAAGTAAAGTCATAAAAAAAAAAATTTTTCAAGAATAAAACAACCCCCGCCACAAAACTGACATAGGGTATGGGACAAGAAAAGCCCTAAAAGTTTAGGCTGACACTCACATCCTTTTCTGACCAAGTACTCAAATCTAAACCCCACTTTCATGTTGTCACAGGTCTGAAACAGGCCGGTCTTCCTCTGTGCCTAAACTTGTCCTCCAGAACTGAACAGTGTTTTGGCGATGTCAGAAAAGATATGGGGCATCTGACCTTGGTTCGTGCTGAGAGATAGAAGGCAAGTTTTGTTACCACACGAAATGACTAAGGCACTGACAGAGGAGAAGAAATGCTCATTGGTGGAAGCCACTGGGAATAAAACCCAGATCGCCTGCTTCCCGATCTAGTACTTTGGTCCCATCCCCTGAGTCACAGACAAGCTGTAATAAAATGGCTGAAGTATCCTGCTAGGAATCCCCCAAGATGAAAGCTCCTATACGTCCTACCCTCTTAGTCTAACCTGAGC
Organism: Tadarida brasiliensis; assembly: GCA_030848825.1. Taxonomy (NCBI): domain Eukaryota; kingdom Metazoa; phylum Chordata; class Mammalia; order Chiroptera; family Molossidae; genus Tadarida; species Tadarida brasiliensis. The sequence continues at coordinate 81,066,956 of CM061257.1, read as the reverse complement.
CTAACCTGCATCCACTGTCCACTGCAGAAGAAAGAATGTGATTAGAAAGACGTATTTACATTCTGTTCACCATCTCTTTTTGGAGATGTTCTTTATCTCTTTGAAATGATGATATTAAATGGATGTGGGGCTAAAGTTAGACCAAATCTTCCAGTCAGAGGGGGCTTCTTAGCATCTTTAGGTAAAGCAAATGTGAAACTCTGCATCAGGCTCACAAACATAAGGAACAGTTCCATCTTCGCCAGCTGCTCTCCCATGCACACCCGCTTCCCTAAAATACGATCAGAAAAAAAGTAAGCATTACAATACCACCCATTTTCCCGTCTCAAAAAGGACACATTTATTTGAAATATCTAAATTTAGTGTTTTAAATGCAGATACAGAGTTTTTAAAAATAATTGCCCCATATACCACATGACCTCCCACAGCAATGCTGATCAGAATTTTTACATATGAAGCACACATTTTAACTCCTACTCATAAAAATCTGTCATTATACTAGACAGGATCCTATGTGGTGGCTACCTTGTCTCCTCCTACTTAGATACCTACCTATTTCTTTCCTGCACTCTTACCTGGCTGATTAGGGAGAAAGTAAATCAGACTAAGACTCTCCAGAGCATTCCTTTTCTATACAAAGAATCCTACAGGTCCTAATCTAGGAACCTAAAAGAGGGGCTGCTGAGAGTAGGGAACCCCCCTCTCACTCACCACCAGCCCAACAGAAGGTCGAGAGTTGCTCTTAATACCAACAGTTCCCTGGCACTCAAACAATCATCTGAGAATATGCCATTTCTAGGCATATTTAAAGATTTAAAACCACATTGCTTTCATTGTGTTTTTAAAATCTGAAATGAACATAGTCGAGATGTATTATCTCAATTATTGATCTTTTATATTAGCTTGCCAAGAAACATTTTAAAAACAGTATTATGAAATAATAAAAGATTCTCATTTTTAATTATGCCATTAAGAAAATAAAAGTGTAACTGACCTATCCCAAAAGGAATAAATGTTTCTTTTTTAATAAGTTGTCCTTGATCATCCAGAAATCGGTTAGGGTTGAAATCATTAGGCTTCTCCCAAATGGCTGGGTCTCTGTGCACTGACCACAAGTTGGGTAATATCACTGTGCCTTTAGGAATAGTATACCCTTGGAGCACTAAAACAAAAAAAAAAACAGTGTCATTCAGCATGCTTTTTACTACTAGTTCTCTGTAAACATTGCTATCTAAAGAATATCTAGTTACATACCTACCTTCTTAGTTTGGTGAGACTAAACCCTGAAGTACTTGCAGGCAAGGGCAAGACCTTATCAATTGGCATCCCTTTCTCCATACCACCCCAGGACCCAGCCTGAGAGTTGCTTTGATGGATGTTGAGTTAATGAATTAGATCAAACCATAAAAACATTACAATCAAGAGAAAGCACTAAAACAGAAATCACTGGGCATACCAGGTGAACTTTCCCAAAGAATAGAAATTCCTAATACTTATATAAAACTTTATATTTTAAAGAGTCTTTTATGTCCATACATTACAATGAGAAAGGTAAACTAAGGTAAAAGGATGTACAGGGAAATCAGCACTGCCTCTTAACCAGCTGAAAAATTCATATGCACTTTAAACAATGCCCAAAAGATACTGCACACACAGTGTATCTAATTTGTACTAAAGAAATTGTTAAATGATCCAGTGTCATTTATAAGTGGTTGCCTCCTACAACTGTCTCATAACTAGATTTAAGCCCATTACATCATGACTGTCTCCAAGAAGGTACATTCCTTGTAATGAGGTATGCTTACAGAGACTGTACAGGGTGGGGCAAAAGCAGGTTGACAGTGGGAGTATGCAAAACAGGTTATTCTTGTATTATTATTTATTAATTATTTTATTATTTGCCATATGAACAACTGTACACCTGCTTTTACCCACCCTGTATGTCAAGGGCATGACCAAAAGGACACATTTCATTATAAGAGGTTGAAACAGGTACCCTTAGAATCATATGGGCTCTTCTAATTCTTTAATATTTATGCTTCAGTTGCAGAATTATAACAACTGAAGTAGGATAATTCCAGGTTAAAATCCTTGATTCTATGTTTAGACTTCTGACCCCTAAGAAGAGGACTGAGAGGTGGGTGCCTGGAGTGTCTTCTGTCAATGCAGCCACTGCAGATGGTGGCGTAATTTGTTTGACCACTATGAGCATCTGTGCTCTGAAGACCAGAGAGCTGCTCACAAAACAAGCTGTGCTGGAATGCCAGGACAATAAAGAACAGACAGCCGTGGGCTGAAGCATTCCCTGGACATTTGAATATCCACGACACAATGCTAAACCACCCGAAGGATCAAGCTAGGTGACAGCCATCTTACCCTCACCTCAACTCCCTTGGATCAAGGGGCTGGGCCTCTCACAAGGGCATTCAAAGGAGGAAGGCTCTAGACTTGCCTGTTTTCTCTGAGGTCATATGAGGAATGGAAAGCGGCACTACCATAGTCAGCCTCTGCACCTCCATGATGGTGGCTTCTGTGTAGGGCATGTGGGCCTTGTCAGTCAGGGAAGGGGCTCGGCCAGCATGAATGACCCTTTCAATTTCTTCGTGAACCTTTTCTGTATAAAAAAGGAAAGAATAAACCAGAAGATAAGCCAGGAGTGAGTTGAGACTGCCCTCCTACACCCATTCTCCATCATCTTGTACACACACCAGTAACGTGGCAGCACAGGCCTGACTCGGCCTGGGTGAAGTGAAGCACTGGTCAGATACTGCAAGTAGAGCCAGCTAGCCCCAGGGACCCTGTTCCACTCTGTGACCTTGGAGGATAACAGAACAGATAGAGGGGCAAAGGAGAAAGCACTCTGTATTCAGGAGCACTCTGAGTCATTCTCTTATGTGAACACGACTGACTTTTATATGTGACAATGTATGGTAGCCCAACCCCAATGATCCCTGTGCCTCTTGGTTTACACATTCTTTTTAATTTTGTAAAATGGGTTTTTAGAGAGAGAAGAAGGGAGAGAAAAACATCAATGTGAGAGTGAAACACTGACTGGCTGCCTCCTGCATTCCGCCTACTGGGGGATTGAGCCCGCAACTTGGGCACGTGTCCTGACCGGGAATCGAACTGGTAACCTTTCTGTGCACAGGACAACGCCCAACCAACTGAGCCACACTAGCCAGGGCTTGGTTTACACATTCTTACGTAGTCCCCTCCCACTTTGTACCAAGTTAGTCTAAGTGACCAACAGAGTAAGGAAGAAGAGTTGGCATGTCAGTTCTGAACTTAGGGTATAAAAGACACCGTGGCTCCTGTCTTGGCCATTCACTCTCTCTTGGGCCACGTGAAGCAGCCCTATGGAAAGGTCCAAGTGGTAAGCCCTGCAGCCAGTAGTCAAGTGGATGAGCCATCTTGGAAGTGGATCCTTCAGTCCCAGTCAAGTTTATAGATGACTACAACCCTAGCCAGATTCAACTACAACCTCATGAGAAATCTAAAGTCAGACCATCCAGGCTAAGCTGCTCCTGGATTTCTGATCCTCAGAAACTTTGTGAGATGTTGTTTCAAGCTGCTAAATTTGGGAATAATGTATTACTCAGCAATAGATTAAATAATACAGGTGGGCACAATCCTATCTATAGTAGGCAATTATGTCTACAACCTAATCCCTGAAACCTGTGAATATGCATCTTACCTGGCAAAAGAGACTTTGCAGGTGTGATTAAATTAAGGACCTTGAGATGGGGAGATTATCCTGGATTTTCTGGGTATGCCCAATCTCATTACATGGGTTTTTAAACTGGGAAACTTTTCCCAGTTGTGTTTAGAATCAGAGAGAAATGTGACTATGGGTCAGAGATGCAATATTTCTGTCTTCGAAGATGGAGGAAGAGGACCATGAGCTAAGGAGGCTGGAAATGGATTCTCCTCTAGAGCCTCCAAGGAATGCAGCGCTGCCAACATCTTGATTTCAGCCCAATGAGACATGTGTCAGACTTCTAATGTACAGAACTAGAAGATAACAAATTTGCATTGTTTTAAGTCACTAAGTATGTGGTTATTTGTTATAGGAGCAACAGAAAACCAATACGCTGTCTTCCCCTGTGTTCTTCCACTATGAATTGCCATGGCATTCACTGCCTACTGGTATTGATGTTGTGGAACTAGCTGTGTGAACTTGTGAAAGTCACATAACTTCTCTGGGCCTCTGTTCTCCATTTTCAAAACAAGATGAATGGGTTCAGATTATCATTATGATTCCCGTCAGCTCTAAATTGTTATTCCTATCTAAAGTTCTTTCTGCATCATAGATTCCACACACAACAGACCTGCAGAGGTTTAAAGCAGGGCAAGCACATGTGACACTGCCTGGAAACGTGGAGTTTCACTGCTCACACCTCTTCACTGCTTAGTGTCGGGAGCCACAGGATCACCAAGGTTGCTGATGCTAATTTAAATAACCTTGTTTTGCTATGAATAAAGGAAACGTCTATTAATTACCTTGTATGTCAGGGTTCAGTGACATATACAGAAGGCACCAAAGCAGAGAGTTAGTCGTGGTATCAGTCCCAGCAATGAAGAGATCACCGATGAGATAAAGTAAGTAGTCTTCATTAAAACTACTATTGCTATTATTTTTCCTCTCTTCCTCCACCTGGAGAAGGTACATGTCTATGAAGTCCTGAGGGTTCTCAGCATCCAGAGACTCTTGATGGTCTTTGATGATTTTTTTAAGGAAAGTGGTAATGTCCTTTTCAATTTGTCTTAATTCCCTAAATGGTCCGAAGGGAAGGTAATAAAGCCAGGAGCATATGTTGACCATTTGGAGCTGGACGTTCAGAGAGATTTCTAACCCTCGTGACATAAAATTAAGCATTTTCTTAAACTCACTATTGGTGTAATCAAAGCGCTGGCTAAAGCACAAGGAGCAAATGATGTTAGAGACGGCATTGTTGACAATGGGGAAAGGGTTGAAGGGGTCTTCTCCATGCTTTTGCATTTCCTCCTTCACGTATTTGAACTCCTTAATAATCTTGGGCTCCAAGCTAAGCTTTCCTAATCCAAAATGACGAAGAGTTGAATGAGAGAACTTCCTCTGTTGTCTCCAGACTGGACCATAACGTGCAAATACAATTCCTGCAAAAGGACACATGAGAAAAGCTGAGAGAGAGCCATGCTTGATAATACCCACCAGGACATACCAGGAATGTATTCTGTATTTCTCAGGTCACTTGTACAAAAGTTCATATACTGATACATATCACCAGCCAAAACAAATGATTAGCAAAATATAGTTGTCAAGATAGTGTATATTTCTAATAACAAAAATCATATGCAATTTAATTAGGAAAAACATTTGCTATACAGCTTATTATTATAGATTCTAACTCCTGGTGAAATGAAAAGCAATGAATTTCAATTTCTAGAGTTAATGTAAATTTCAAAATCTTATTTTCATAAAAGTGAATCCAGGCTTTAAAAATATTTCGGACTCAAATAACTGGCAGGTAATCTAAAATGTCTGCTGTTGGCAACACCCCTAATTTAAACATCTGAAGTCAAGGTCATCCACAGCTACATCTTATTTGCATCTCATTTATGTTATACATTTCCCACCATCAAACCCAACAGCCTTGCTTTCAGACACACCTTGTTTCCGGTCACCTATTTCATCCTCCTACTCTCCATGGTGTGCTTTATTGTTTCTGCCAGTTCTCCTCCTTTCCCATTTTTAATCTACTTCTTTTCTGCTACTTTCAAAGACATGCTTTATTCACTTAACATATTTCTGAGTGCCTACTATGTGCCAGGAACTGGGATGTAGAATAGTAAAAGTAGTTACTGTTACTTTATAATAAGATATATAGACACTTTATAATTAATATCTAATGGAGAAGTCCTCCCCTACCCCCTCACCACCACTGCCACCTTGTTCTTTTTCAAAATTGTTCTTGATTATTTTTGACTCTTACCTCTTTTATAAAACTTAATCATCTGGTCAAGTTCTATTTTTTTAAGTGCCTTTGGGATTTTGATTGAATTTAATTTATAGACTAGCTTGAAAATTGTCTTCTTTTTGATCATTGGAATTGCTTACAATCTAAGAATAAATCCAAATTCAGTTATGATGTTTTTATGCTTTTAAAAAGAACATTGTTGGACTTGGTTTCCTAATTTTTTGAATTTAGATTCCTAAATGAAAATATCTATAAATTTCCTTTTTCATAATGTACTTGTCTGGATATACTGGTCTCCTAAAATGAGCCAGGGTGTATTCTTTCTCTCTAAAAGAAGTTGTCTAAAATTATGACATGTTCCTCTTTTTTTCCTTTGAGTTTATTCTTTTGTTCTTTTTTGGATACATAAAGTTGGTCTTCTAACTCATTGATTTTTAGACCTTTATCCTAATAAGTGAGTTAAGACTCTGCAATTTACCTTTGGGTACCACTTTAGCTTAGGCCACAAGTGTTGTTTGCATGGAATTTTCATTACAGTTCAAGTTTAAATTCTTTTCTATTATGATTCTCTTTTGCCACCTAGCTCAATTTGTCTCATATTGATTTCTGACATTGATGAGCTTGCTTTTTAGCCTGGTATGTGATCAATTTTAATAAAACTTCAAAATAGTTAAGAATAATTTTTATCCAAGCAATTGTTGGGTATAGGATTATCTATATGTCCAACAGAAAGGAATAAAATCTTCTATAACCTTACCAAATTTTTATCTGTCTGATCTCTCAACTACTCAAATACTTATGTTAAAATATTCTGCTACCATGGTGTGTTTGTCAGTTTCTTTTTGCAGTTCTGTAAGTTTTTATTACATGTACATATCATAGCTATATATTTATATCTATATGTATCTGTCTATATTGTTAGGTACATATATATACTAGACAATATTTCTAGGTACATTAAAGTTTAGAATTATTATATCTTCCTTGTTAAAAAAAACTAAAACCTCCTTTTATCATCATTCAGTGCCTTCCTTATTCTTAATAATTAAGTGTCTCAAAGTATATTTTGTCAAAAATACATCAACTTTTCTTTTTAAAGTATTTTTTTCTTTTTTTTTTTTTTTTGTATAATCTTTTCCTTTTACTTTGAACTTGAACGTACCCTTATGTTTGGGGTATGTTTCCTTTTGGGGGAGAGGGCATGTGTCTTTGAAAACAACATATATTTGGATTTAAAAAAAAAAAAAGAATCCATCCTGGCAATTGTTTAGCCTGTAAATTTAGTCCATTTACATTTAATATAAGTACCATTTCTAACATTATTTTGCACTTTCTATTCATCCTGCCATGTCTATTCTCTTTCTCCCCTTACTTTCTTGCCTTCTTTTGCATTGAGAGAAACAGGGTGAGTGATCACCATTTAATTTTTAAAATCTTACTTAAAGTCTAGTTTAGTGATCAGCAAACTGCAGACCAAAAGCCAAATCCAGCCTGCCACCTCTTTTTGTATTTCTAGAGAGCTAAGACTAGCTTTTACATTTCTACATGGTTGAAAAAAAATCCAAAGAATATTTTGTGGTATGTGAAAATCAAATGAAATTCAAATTTCAGGGTCTATAAATAAAGTTTAACTAGAACACAGCTAGTTAATGAGTCACTGTAATTCATTTACATATAGTCTACAGCTGCATTTGCATTAAAATGGCAGAATAGTTGCAAAAGAGGTTAGTGATGGGGGAGAAAATTTTCTCTGCCAGGGTCCAGGTCAAGACAGGCAACTTTCCTTGTTTTCTTTGGCTGGTGACCAGGTTTGTTGAGTGTTCACTCAGAGTTAAGCTCTTTAAGAGTCCTCTCTCTATCTAGGGATAACTTACCAGCTTTCGTGTTACAAGACCATAACTCTCTGCCCTTGCTTCCCTGACTCCATCCCTGACTGGCCAAGAGGTCACTAAAACCCAAGGTTTTCTATTTTCTGCAGGGGAGGAGGTAGTACTAAGGCCTTTCAGGCAATCACTGTTTTATTTATTTATTTATTTATTTATTTATTTATTTATTTATTTATTTATTTATTATTATTTTTTTTTTATCCTCACCTGAGGACATTTTTTCATTCCTTGTTCAGATAGAGTGGGAGGGAGAGAGAGAGAGAGAGAGAAACATCGACGTGAAAGGGACACATCGAGTGGCTGCCACCCGCACAACCAACCAGGGCCGGGGACAAACCGCAACCGAGGCACATGCCCTTAGCGGGAACCGAACCCGGGTCTCTCTGGACCGCAGGCCGACGCGCTAACCGCTGAGCCAAACCGGCCAGGGCAGGCAAGCACTGTTTTTAGCCCACTGGCTCACCTCTAATTCCTGAGTCTTTTGGAAGTTCTACAGGGTAAATTGTCTCACACCCCACCAATACTCTCCTCTGTAGTACACATAAAGGTTGTCATCCTCCATTCTATTAAGTCACTTACTAATCCTGTGTCCAGTTTTTGCCTTCAGATGTTGTGGGCAGTACTGTAAATATATTTCATCAGGGGTAGAGTATATGCTTCTGTTAAAAGTCCCTCTGGTTTGGTGTGTGATTATTAAGACAAAGATGGAATGAAATGTTTCAACTATTCCCCAAAACAGAACTCTGCCTTTGTTTTTATTTTATTTTATTTCTTTAATCCTCATCCAAGGATAGTTTTCTTTTTTTTTCTTCTTTTTTTTTAATCCTCACCTGAGGATATTTTTTCCATTTATCTCCAGATAGAGTGGGAGGAGCAGGGGGAGACAGAGAAACATCAATGCAAGAGAGACACATCGACTGGTTGCCTCCCGCACGACCCCAACCAGGGACGGGACAAACCACAACCAAGGCACGTGCCCCTGGCCGGAATCGAACCCGTGACTCTGGTCCATGGGCCAACACTCTAACCACTAAGCCAAACCAGCCAGGGCCCGAGGATATTTTTCTATTTATCTTCAGATAGAGTGGGAGGGGGAGAGTGGGGGAGAAAGGGAGGGAGAGAGAAACATTGATGTGAAAGGGACACATCGACTGGTTGCCTCTCGCATGACCCTGATCAGGGCCAGGGATGAACCGCAACCACAACCAACGTACGTGCCCTTGGCCAGAATCGAACCCACGACTCTTTGGTTCGCAGGCCGACGGTCTACTACTGAGCCAAACTGGCCAGGGCTCTGCCTTTGTTTAATAAAGCTCCATAAACAACTTCCTAGGCAACCACTCTTGCTATCTTTAACCATGGCCAAGTCTTTTGCCGAATTCAGCCTTCAATAAGTATTGTTGGGCCTCCTTTTCTTTTCTTGGAAAGATATGGCTGTCACTCTGCTGCACGATTCAATACTAATTCTTACTACTATCCCATCATTTAAGATATTACATATGATATTTCTACTTTGTCCTGTTACTCAAGGAGCTTTATTCTTCCTTTGTTAGGTCCTCGGTCTGTATCATCTACTCACCATCTTTCAAATTAAACATCTGTATTTCAGAAATACTTTAGCAAAATGCCCTTTTTCTATCCATCTTCCCAGTACTTATTTAGAATCTCCTATGTGCCTGATACTAAGGGCACAAAGATTTAGAAGATACAGTCCCTGTTCCCAAGATGCTGGAACTGGGTAAACCAACAATCCTGTTGGATTGAATTAAAGTTGCATAATTGTACTGAATATTGTTTGTTGGAAATATATCAAAGTTGCAATGTAGACAGGAAGGAGCACCATGTCAGCTAAGGGAAGGCAGTGCTTCTTAGCAGAAAGGTCATCTGAGCCGATACTTCATTTGTTCTTATGAGGATGTGCATGAAGGCACCTCTTAGAAAAATAAATAACTTCAGCAATGTCAGAGAGGGTGTGTTTCAAGGAGGGCTAAGTGACCTTCAAGGGGAAATCAGGTTTAGATAAAGCAAGAAAGTGGAGGAAACATTCTCAGAAGAGGCTAATTCTTGAGCATTGGGGTTTCTGATGATGAGCTGACAGGAATGAAGTGCAAGGCAGAAGAGGTGACCAAAGCCACTGGGCCTGAGAATGCCAGGGATCAGACGTGGACATAATCAACGGCCTCAAGGTTCCAAACTTGACAAACACTCGTGATGTGGAGTCAGAATGGCTTAGGGTCTCAGAAGTGTTGTAAGAGATTGGAGCATATGCTACAGTTGGTGACATCATCCCCATTCCTAGCCCTGAAAAGCAATGGTGTCCATGAATGTATGCAAAAACTTCACCTCACGGAGGATAATGATACTGAGAACAAAAACAGCTCCAAGACAACCAATCAGGAATCTTTTGGTTGGGAATGACAAAAGGTCAATTAGGATGTGGAACCAAAAAACAAAACAAAACAGGAAGGGCCAGGCCGGAGGGGGGGTGGTGGTCACCATCTCAGGGAACTTTTTCTTGTTGCACCCAGTTTTCACTTCCTTCTGCCTGACTGACTTCTTTCCTACTGCAGAACAGCTTTTCTGAGAATAGCAGCTGTCTTGAGATGTCTATTCTCCCGTCTTTACCGCCAGAGAGAAAAGCCCTCTATTCTCCAGGTCCAACCTCAGAAACTCTGGGGAAGGATTCAAATGCTTCAGTCCAGTATGCCATAATGATACCATTTGGGACACCTTAAGTTCATTTTGTGGCTTGAGGTTTTCAAACTATGCCACTGGTGTAAATTCTTACCCCAAAACCAGGTGAGAATAGAACTGTAGTTAATGAATTTTTGAGTTCTGTGCCCAGCCCACAGACTAACCAGTGTTACAAAGAAGATGTTCTGATCAATTCACCTTTGAATAGGAGTCTATCCCTCAACTAGTCACTGTGGCCAGGGAAGAGTTTTTATCAAGATATGGTATCGTTTGTTCCAACCACAGTTAACAGGTACAAATGGATGGTGAGGACAGAGTTCCTCAGAGGAAGGGGCTGTTCTTGTCAGAAGAATAGATGCCAGAAAGTCAAAACAAAAATTCACCTCAAACCAAATAAAGTACAGGCTAAACTGACTATCATACATTCTCACAAAGAAATACTGTACAGCTCTTAAGAATTATGCAGGATAATTATTTTCAATTTTTTTTCCTTTTTACTGAATTTATTGGGGCAACACGGGTTAAAAAATCATACAGGTTTCAGGTGCACAATTCTACAACACATCATCTGTACACTGTATTGTGTGTTCACCACGCCAAGTCGAGTGTCCTTGTGCCCTGTACACCATCCACCACCTCCCCATGGCAATCACCATACTGTCATCTATATCTATGAGTATTTTCTTTTTTTTTTCTTTTTTGCTCATTCCGTCCATCCCTCCACCCAATCCCTCCCCCATAGGGGTCAGCCTGTTCTCTATGAGTCTGTCACTGTTTTGCTTATTAGTTCATTTTGTTCATTAGATTCCATATATGAGTGAAATCAGAGACAGAGGGACCCTCTGAGGGTTGTGCGCTGCAGCTGTGGCAAGACACCAGCGTGGAGGTCACAATGTTGAGCGCTCCTGCCCGCTGCTTTGGGCCTCGGCCTGCCTGGCCTGTGTGCTGACTGCGGCTCAGAACTCCACCCTGGCCCAAACCTGACTTCAGCGCCCCCCAACCAGACGACCCTCGCACCGCTCACCACTCGAGCACCAGAAACCTGTGAAAATCACAAAAGCTATGTTTCCTGGGTTAATGCTAGCAGTGCTATTGTTAATACTACCTGCTTTTGGATGGAATGTAAAGAAGCAGGTAAAAGCTACTGTTCACATAATTCAACAGTTACTGGTTGCCAGATGGTGAACAGTACAGATTTCTGTTCTGTGCCCACTGCCTTTTTTTTTTTAAAATCCTCATTGGAGGATATTTTCCCATTTATCTTCAGATAGAGTGGGAGGGAGGGAGAGAGAGAGAGAGAAAAACATCAATGTAAGAGAGACACATCAACTGGTTGCCTCCCGCACGACCCTAACCAGGGCCAGGGACGAACCGCAACTGAGGTACGTGCCCTTGACCAGACTCGAACCCGTAACTCATTGGTCTGCAGGCTGACGCTCTAACCACTGAGCAAAACCAGCCAGGGCCCTCATGACTCTTTTGGCAATTAAATTTAGTCATTTTAAAGCCTGAAAGCTGCATTGTTTTCATCCTATCTCAGGATGTACTTTAGTGACAGGAATTGAGAAGAATTGCCAAAAATATCAATCAAGTGGATTTTTGGCTATCATTTTAAAAATGGAATAAATTTATAAGTTTAATACCCATATAGTAAACTGTATCCTTAGAGTAAAATTGTGTGCTTGATAACAGTTATTTTTTTCTACATTAGAAATAAGATGCCACACAGGGAATTACATTCCAGATTTAAATAAATAAATGGGAAGGATACAAACCATTAAGTCATAGCAGGTTATTGTTAGTACTTGTAAATCACCTTATATCATTGAGAAAACAAAGAACAGCGCCTTAAAAGACAGACTGAAAGGTAGACTGTAACTTAATGTTTGTGACTTTTTGTTCCCATTAAGGAAGGTAAGAGATTGATCTGAGGATGTAACTGCAGATGTCAGCAGTAGTAAACCTGCTTTTAGATACCATACTGTTAGTATTGCATAAGGATTTCCTACAAATATGTAAACATTGTGTGTGTGTGTGTGTGTGTGTGTGTGTGTGTGTGTGTGTGTGCTTGTGGTGAATTAAAGATGGCCACGAATTCTTGTCTCCTGACCACTCTTCTCATGGAACAGTGGAATCTATCTCCCCTCTACCTGCATCTGGAAGAGCTTTTAACCTATAGGCTGCAGAAGTTACTTTTAAAAAATCTGCTTTCATCCACTTGAAACCCAGTTGCCATTGTGTGAGAATCCCATATGAAAAGACCATGTTAAAAGAACCAAAGTGCTTCAACCAACAACAGGCCCAGATTAAACTGGTTCTGACAAGGGAGATTAATTTACTTGGAGAGGCAGTGTGGGGGAGAGGGGGACTTCACTCAGGCAAAGACATTTAACATCTGCAAAGAAGTGACTCAGACCGGAAAAAAAAAAAAAGTGTAAGACCTATGCCAGCCAATAAGACAAAGGGAGTCCAGCAGGTGTGGCTGAGTGGATTGAGTGCTGTCCCACGGACTAAGTAAGGTCCTGGTTCAATTCCCAGTCAGGGCACATGCCCAGGCTGGATCCCCAGTATGGGGGTGGGTGGTGGTGGTGGTGGTGCAGGAGGCAGCCAATAGATGTTTCTATCTCTCTTTCCCTTCCTCTCTACAAAAATCAATTAAGCCCTGGCCGGTTTGGCTCAGCGGTTAGAGCATCGGCCTGCGGTACAGAGAGACCCGGGTTCGGTTCCCGCTAAGGGCATGTACTTCGGTTGCAGTTTGTCCCCGGCCCTGGTTGGTCGTGCGGGTGGCAGCCACTCGATGTGTCCCTTTCACGTCGATGTTTCTCTCTCTCTCTCCCTCCCACTCTATCTGAGCAAAAAATGAAAAAAAAATGTCCTCAGGTGAGGATAAAAAAAAAAACAAAAAAAACAAAAATCAATTAAAAAAATATTAAGCCTGGCTGGTGTGGCTCAGTGGTTGAGCGTCAACCCATGGACCAAGAGGTCGCCAGATTAATTCCTGGTTAGGGCACATGCCCAGGCTGTGGGCTGATCCCCAGTGGGGGGCATGCAGGAGGCGGTCAGTCAATGGTCTCTCTCATTGATGTTTCTCTCTCCCTCTCCCTCTCTCTCTAAAAATCAATACAGAAAAAAAATTTTTTTTAACTATTAAAAAAATAACACAAAGGGAGGGGAAGACTGATAAACAAAGGGCGATAGATAGATCTAGATAGATAGACAGTCTGGTTCTGGGAAGGAGAGGGTACCCCTGGAGAGATGCAGCCCATCTTCACACCTTGTTCTCACCCCCTTCCCTTCCATTGAGGAGATAGGCAGGCTCGGCAGTTAGGAAAGAGACCATGGGAAGGGAAATAGAGGACCTTGGAAACACTGACAGAATGCAGCTTGCCTGCGGAGATCACCTTGTGTAAAACAAGATGATTTAGAGCTGACCCAACTCAGTGGGAAAACACAAACCTTAAAATGTATAGATGTTGCTAAGGCAGAATTCTTTGAGAGAACCAATCAGAGGCTAGTAAGGTATTTTACCCATAGACAATGGAACCCCACAGGCAACCCACTTGGGTCCCCTCCCCACTGCCAGGAGTCTGTATTTCAACTTTCCTTTCGCTTGACCTTTGTCCATGAACTCATTCTTCGATTTTGCAAGACAAGGAAAGGGCCCGAACACCCTCCCTTGGTTTCACCAGAAGGTTTCACCTTCTGATCTTGAAATATGAACAAGTCACTCAATAGTTACAGCTGAATGGCATCTTTTCTCAAAATATGTTTTTATTTTATTTTATTTTTTAGGGAGAGAGAGAAACATCTATGTGAGAGAGAAACATGGATGGGCTGCCTCCTGCACACCCCCTGCTGGGGATGGAGCCCGCGACCCAGGCAGGTGCGCTGACAGGAATCCAACTGAGACCTCCCAGTCCTAGGGACCATGTTCAATCCACTGAGCCACACCCGTGGGGCCTGAATGGCATCTTAAAGGCGCCAGAAAAAGGAGGCACCGCTGCCCACGCCCAACCCCCTTGGCTCAGATGCAGAAGTTCGGTGGGGTGTCTGGGGCTGGAGGGGGCACAGGACCCACAGCCTCGCAAGTTCACACGGCCCATGACACCCCAGGCTCCCAGGCCCAGCTCACCCTTCTCCTTGGTCACGAGGGAGACAAGCGGCAACCGAGGGCGGTCGCTGAAGACCTCGGCCTGCTGCACCAGCGCCTCGCGCACGCTGTGGAAGTCGTTGAGGACGACCACTAGGTAGTGGCCCAAGAAGAAGCTAAAGATGTTGCCATAGAGTCGAGCCAGGTAGGTCAGAATCACGTGCGAGCCCACGGAGGAGGGGTCCTCGCCTGCGCCCCCCTCCCGGAGTCTCATCCAGCTCCTCCGGCGGAGGAGGTGTGACAGCAGCACGAAACCTAAGTTACCCACCACGGGCCAGGGCGTGGGCCCGGGGGGGATGCCCGCAGGCCGGCACCGCCGCAGCCAGCTCCAGCCGAGCAGCGCGGCCAGGCCGAGCAGCAGCAGCGCGCCGCCCGTGGGGTCCAGCCGCAGCAGGGGCGGGGGCAGGAGGCTCAGCGACCAGGGCGAGCGCTCGGCGGGGGGCTGGGGCGGCGCGGGAGCAGCCATGACCTGTGTGCAGGCAGCCACAGCCTTGTGTTCCCCCGGCTGGCCGCAGGAGCGCTTACGCAGATGTGGGCTGCGGCCTCAGCCGGGAGCCTGGGGGGAAGAGCGGCGGAAAGCACCCCGATTGGCTGGCCTCCTGCTCCCCCGAAGAGCAACGCCCAAGCGGAAGGGGACGCTCCCGCCTCGCCGCAGACTCTGGCCCCTCGTTTCCGTAGCGCGGCGCCTTGGGGTCCGGCTTGGCTGCGCTCCCGAAACAAAGATGCTGGCGATGCGTTCTTGCGCTCTGCTTGGCTGTGGGATTTCCTTCAGTCACATTTGTAGTCGAGTGTGTACATCTTGCCGGGACAACAGGCCCCTGATGTGTCTCAGCTTCCACCCCAGCAGCTACACCCTCAGCTGGGAAAGGGAGTTCCCGCCCCACGCCCTGCAGCAGAAAGACAGGGCTACTTGTTTATCTAAATGGGGAATCGGAGGAAGAAAGAACCCTTTCCTCTTCCCAGAGACAGGCGGATGACAGTAATTCCATGTATTAAATTTGTAGGTGTAGGTGGCCATCGCTGCGGGAAGGATGGGCAGGTGGGGTGAGAGAGTCAAGTTTTTAGAACTTGCCAGGGTCAGGGAAACTTCTTTGCAGAGAGAGAAAGCTCAGTGTCCATTTCAGCCGGTGGCCTGGTAAGGCAGAAGACCCAGGAACTTGCTTGCAGGATTTAAGTAGCTAATAATATAAAAAGAAAATGAATAAGGTGAGGAAGGGTGACAATATTATTATTGATATGAGACCAAACTTGAAATGCTGAGGTTAACATATTAAATATAAATTGTATAATAATTTTAAGACAAAAGTCCATCTCCTGATCTTCCATCATAATGGCTTCTAGGTGCTTCCCTTTACCCTCTTTCACAGGCTAAATCCTCTGTTTTTATCTACTGAAAGATCAGCTTCATATGAGTCATCTTAACTGAAAATAACGAACAAATCTGTTTCTCGATTTCTGATTATTTTATATTCTTCTGCACACTAAAAGTGTGAACACCATGCTGTACTTTACTTACAGAAGTGAGACCAAAGCATAGTGAGATGAGCCTTCTTTATTCCTTCTGTGATCCACGCTGTTTTCTATACATAAGTGATGCCAGGAGGGGGCTATGCTACCTTTCAAGTCTACCCTGTTCTAGTATTATTTTTTGCCATGTTCTTCATAAGTCATTTTAAGCATAAAAGAATAATTTTAAAAACCTCATATCTTCTACAATTAACCATTAATTTTATATTACTTTTCTCATTTGTTTAATTTAGAGAATGTTTTAAAATTTATCTTTATTGTTGCAAGTATTACAGATGTCCCGCCTTTTCCCCCATTGACCCCCTCCTCCCCACTCCCACCCAGCTCCTGCCTTCCCCACACTATTGTTTGTGTCCATTGGTTATGCATATATGCATAGAAGTTCTTTAGTTTATCTCTTCCCACCCCCCTCCCCCCTTCCCTCTGAGGTTCATTAATCTAACAACCAATTTGTACTTCTTAATCCCTTCACCTTTTTGGCCCATCCCCCCAACCCCCCTCCTATCTGGCAACCAACAAAAAGTTCTCTGTATCTATGAGTCTATTTCTGTTCTGTTTGTTCATTTTGTTTGTAGATTCAATTGTTGATAAATATGTATTTATTGCCATTTTATTGTTCATATTTTTTATCTTCTTCTTCAAGAAGACCCTTCAGCATTTCATGTAATACTGGTTTGTGGTGATGAACTCCTGTAGCTTTTCCTTGTCGGGGAAGCTCTTTATCTGTCTTCCATTCTAAGTGATAGCTTTGCTGGGTAGAGTAATCTTGGTTGTAGGTCCTTGCTTTCACTACTTTGAACATTCTTGCCACTCCATTCTGGCCTGCAAAGTTTCTTTTGAGAAATTAGCCAACAGTTTTATGGGAGCTCCCATGTAAGTAACTCTTTGTCTTTAACCTTTTGCATTTTTATTCTGATGTGTCTTGGCATGGGCCTCTTTGGGTTCATCTTGTTTGGGACTCTCTGTACTTCTTGGACTTGTATGTCTGTTTCCTTCACCAAGGCAGGGAAATTTTCTGTCATTATTTTTTCAAATAGGTTTTTAATTTCTTGTTCTCTTTCTTCTCCTTCCAGCACCCCCATGATGTGAATGTTGGTGCTCTTGAAGCTGTCCCAGAGGCTCCTTACACTATCCTCATTTTTTTGGATTCTTATTTCTTTTGACTGTTCTGATTGGATGTTTTATGCTTCTTTGTATTCCAAATCAATGGTTTGCTTCTCGGCTTTAATTTCGTTGTTGTACTCTACTATTGATTCCCTGTAAATTATTTTTTATTTCACTTAGTGCATCCTTCATTTCTGACTGGTCCTTTTTAATGCACTTGAAGTCCTCACTAAGTTCATTGAGCAACCTTATAACCAGTGTTTTGAATTCTGCCTCTGTTAGACTGCTTATCTCTATTTTGTTTAGTTCTTTTCCTAGAATTTTGTGCTGTTCTTTCATTTCGTTCTGTTCTTTCTTTATCTCCTCATTTTGGCTGCCTCCCTGTATTTGTTTCTATGTATTAGGTAGAGTTTCTATGTCTCCTAGGCCTCATATTGTGGCCTATTCTTGTAGGTGTCCTGTAGGATCCAGTGGCACAGCCTCCCTGATCACCCCAGCTGGGCTCTCAAGGTGTACCCCCTTTTGTGGACAGTACACCGTTCAGCTGAATTGAGACTTGATTGCTGTTGACACATCATTGGGAGGGATTTACTCAGGCTGATAAGCTGCAGGGACTGGCTGTGACCACTGACCTCTGACCAGCTTGGAGGATCAGCTGTACAGGGGCTCACCACACAGAGCAAGACTTATTTCAGCAGGGCTCTGGTACCCACTGAGTCCATCCCTTGAATGTGTTGCTTTTGAAGATGGTTGGGTGGTGGTGTTTCGACGTCTGAAGCTGCCCACTGGATGTGTTGACTCTGGGGCCTCCCAGTAAATGCATGTCAAGGTCAGCCACTGCCTGTGTTCTACCTGGGGCCACCAGGCATAAGCTACCAAGTGATCTGCAGATGGCTGCTCCTTGTGCTGGGCTTGGAGGTGCCCAGGCAAGGCCAAGCTGTGAACCAAGTTCAGCTGCTGCTAGTACCAGGCCTGGGGCCACTTAGCCAGAGGTATAGGGTTCACTGAGGCCAGATGTTGTTTGTTTGAGAGATTTTAGCAAAATCCGAAGCAGGAGGTCAGACAGGCCATTCCTATGGTAAAGCCACTGGAAACAGCTTGGGTGGGCTTGAAAGTTGGGTGGGGCGGGGCCTCAGGGAATCACCAGGGCAGAGCAAACAGTGTGAGCCAGGTTGCTGGAGTCCCAGGTATGGTGCCCATCTGCCGGCCCCATGGCAGAAAGGCTCACCAAAGGAACAACGGCCTCCGCCAGCAAGTCTGTCCTAGAGAAAGCTGCTCCTCCAGCTCTTGCCCTGATGTCAAATAGCTCTTTGTAGTAGGTCTCTGATGCCTTTCAAGCTACCTCCCCCACACTGGAGCCCAGAGGGAACAAGTCCGAGGAAGTCTGTGCGTGGGCCCTTTAAGAGGAGCTGCCCGGGGCTCCAGCAGCCTCAGCCTCCCTCAGCGTCAATTCCCACTGGTTTTACAGCCAGAAGTTATGGGGCCTTCTCTTCCTGGCACTGGAACCCTGAGCTGGGTGCCTGGTGTGGGACTGGGACCCCTTGCTCCTGTGGAGGACCTTCCCAGCCGAGGTGTCCTCCTGATTTTTATCCGCCACACGTGGGTGTGGGACCTGCCTTTCTGTGCCTCTGCCCTTCCTACCAGTCTTGATGTGGCTTCTTTAATCTCATTGTTGTAGGACTTCCATTCAGCTCAATTTCAGGCGGTTCTTGAATTTAGAGAACTTTTAACATTTAAACTGTTGTTTCTGTTTGCAGATATGAACAACATAACATCTGATTCTCTTCATGGCCTTGGTCTCTAAAATAGTAACCAATAAAATCTTTCCTTACAAGCTACTTAAATTCACAAATGATTTTAAAATAGTTGAAGATGTGACTGATTTAACAACCCTAACAGATACCCTCTTGTACAGGATATAATTGCACTGATAGTGTTTTACTAAATATTTTCTTATTTCATCAGATCTGTGATGCAGATAGAAATTGTTGTGGGCTGAATTATGTTCCCCTGGAAATTCATATGTGGAAATCCTAGTCCTTCAGTACCTAAGAGTGTGACTGGGCTTGGAGACAGGGTCCTTAGAGAGGTAATTGAGGCAAAATGAGGTTACATGAGTGAACCTTAATGAAATATAACTGGTGTCCTTATAAGAGGAGAAGATTAGGACACAGAGGTGTGCACAGAGGGAAGGCCATGTGCAGGCGAAGGGGAGAGGCCTCAGAAGAGACCAGCCCTGCCAGCACCTTGATCTTGGACTTGCACACAGGGAGGAAATGAATTTCTGCCACCAAGCAGAAATTGATTAAAGCCACCAAGTCTATAGTACTTTGTCATGGCAACCCTAGCAAACAAATACAGGAAGCTGTATTGTTCATAGTACCATGGATAAATGATTTTCAACACGAAGCCACATCGCTCATCCAGTGCTTCTTAAAGATGAATTTCCCCAAATTGTATTCAGGGCTTTCTTGCCAGAAAAAGGAATACTTCCTTCTCCATTCTTCCTATTTTAAAAAAGGGAATAATAATCAGTAGCAGTAAAGGAAGAGAATACTAAATCATTAGGGTTGGTAGAGAGGGGAAGGAAGACAAGGAGAACATTAAGGAAAAAAATCATTTTTTTAATTGAATCCCCAAAGATCATTTTTATTTTTATTTATTTAAAAAATTTTTTTTCCTTTATTGATTTTAGAGAAAGAAGTGAGAGGGAGAGAGAGATAGAAACATCGATGAGAGAGAACATCGATTGGCTGCCTCCTGCATGCCCCCCACTGGGGATCAGGCCCACAACCTGGGCATGTGCCCTGATCAGGAATTGAACCGGCGACCTCTTGGTGCATGGGTCGATGCTCAACCACCGAGCCACACCGGCTGGGCACAAAGATCAATTTTAATCCACTCACTTTCCCACTGAAATTCTTTCTTGCTGTACCTGGCTCTTGGCCAGAATTGTTGGTAACAGTATATCCAAAATATCAATGTACTTATTATTTTGTTATAAAGAGTGGTGTTAAATTACTCCATTTGTAAAACTACAATTGTCTAGCTAGTTTGTGATTCCCTGGGAGGTAAATGTCCCACACTACACCCATCCAGAGTCAGTGAGCAGGAATAGAGTTTGCAAAATGCTAATGAGAAGAAGTAAAAATGCTATTTATACTGTTTAGTTGCACTACTAGCCATTTAAAAATTAACCTCTTCATTTCTTTTAAGTCCCTGTGATTTGCTTCATATATACTCCTTTGAGTATCTTCTATTTATAATGTTTATGGGGTTCTTTATGTACCCTCTGAGCGTCCATGTGCTCTGCCTGAAGTTGGGATAATAAATGTACCTACATCAAGCATAAGGATTAAATGAAATAATTAGCACAATGTCTAGCATTTAGTTACAGGTTAATAAGTACAAGCTGTAATTAAAATAATTATCATTGAGACCCTAATAATACCTTAAACTCTATAGCATAATAATCTCAGGGTCCATCCATGTTGTTGCAAATGGCAGTATGTCATCCTTTCTTATGGCTGAGCAATATTCCATTGTGTATATGTACCACATCTTCTTTGTCTAGTCCTCTATCGAAGGACACTTTGGTTGTCCCCATGTCTTGGCCACCATGAATAATGCTACAATGGACATAAGGGTGTGTATATCTTTGCGAATAAATGTTTTCAAGTTTTTCAGGTAGATACCCAGGAGAGGGATTGCTGGGTCATATGGTAACTCTATTCTTAATTTTTTGAGGAACCACCAGACTGTTTTCCATAGTGGCTGTACCAGTCTGCATTCCCACTAGCAGCGAATGAGGGTTCCTTTTTCTCCACAGCCTCTCCAGCACTTGTTTTTACTTGTCTTGTGTTGTTGATAATGGCCATTCTAACAGGTGTGAGGTGGTATCTCATTGTAGGGTTTTTGTTGTTGTTGTTGTTGTTTTATCCTCACCCGAGGACATTTTTGCATTTATCTTCAGATAGAGCGGGAGGGAGAAAGGGAGGGAAAGAGAGAGAGAAACATCGATGCGAAAGAGACACATCGACGGGCTGCCACCCACACGACCCCAACTGGGGCCGGGGACAAACCACAACCAAGGTACATGCCCTTAGCGGGAACCGAACCCAGGTCTCTCTTTTCGTTGTAGTTTTGACTTGCATTTCCCTAATAGGTAGTGAACTTGAACATCTTGTCATATATCTGTTGGCTGTTTTTTTTATCTTCTTGGGAGAAGTGTCTGTTCAGGTCCTCTGCCCATATTTTAATTGGATTGTCTGTTTGTTTGGTGCATGAGTTCTTCATATATTTTGGATATTAACCCCTGGTTGGAACAGTTGTTTGCAAATATCTTCTTCCATTCAGTTGATTGCCTTTTTGTTTTGTTGGCAGTTTCTTTTGCTGTGCAGAAGCATTTTAATTTGATATAGTCTCATTCATTTATTTTTGCCTTTACTTCCCTTGCCTTTGGGGTCAAATTCATAAAATGTTCTCTACAATCAAGGTCCATAAGTTTAGTACCTGTTTTCTTCTTTTGTGGTTCCATACAAATCAGATGATTTTTTTTTTCTATTTCATTAAAAGATGACATTGGGATTTTGATGGGGATTGCATTAAATCTGTATATTGCTTTGGGCAATATAGCCATTTTAACTATTTATTCTCCCAATCCATGAACATGGAATATCCTTCCATTTCACTGTGCCTTTTTAGAAACTTCCTAGTTTTTAAACTAGAGTTTTTAAAAACTTTCTGGTTTTCAGTACATAGGTCCTTCACATCCTTTGTTCATTCATAAGTATTTTATTATTTTTGTTGCAATTGCAAAAGGAATTGTTTTTTTAAATTTCTTTTTCTGAAGTTTCATTGTTAGTATATAGGAAAGCAGTTTATTTATTTTCTTCTCATTTTTGTTGACGTAGATTTTTTTGTTTTTATCTTTATTACAGATGTTCTCCCTTTTTTCTCCCCTTGACCCCCTCCTCCCCACTCCCAGCAGTTTATTTTTGTACATTGACTTTGTATCCTTCAACTTTACTATATTTGTTCATTGTTTCTAATATTTAATCTAGAGTTGATTTAAAATATATGGATGTGCATAGGTTATATGGAAATACTACATCATTTTCTATAAGGGACTTGAGCATCTGCAGATTTGGGTATCTGAGGGAGGTCCTGGAACCAGTCCCCCATGAATACTGAGGACAATGTATTGACCAACAATTTGGCTATTGTTTTGGTGCCTTGGGATTTCATATGAACTTTTGGATTGGTTTTTCTATGTCTGTAAAAAAAAAAAAATACCCTTGAGATTTTAATAAAAATTGTATTAAATCTGTAGGTCACTTCGGGTAGTGTTGTCATCATAACAATATGAAGTCTTCCAATCTATGAACATGGGATGTCTTCCATTGATTTAGGTCTCTTTTAATTTCTTTCAGTAATGTTTTGTACTTTTTTTTTTTTTTAATCCTCACCCAAGGATATTTTTTTATTTATCTTCAGATAGAGTGGGAGGGAGAGAGAGGTAGAGAGGTAGAGAGAGAGAAACATCCATGTGAGAGGGACACATCAACTGTTCGCCTCCTGCACGACCCCAATCAGGGCCGGGACGAACTGCAACCGAGGTACATGCCCTTGACTGGAATCGAACCTGCAACTCATTGGTCCGCAGGCCGACGCTCTATCACTAAGCCAAACCAACCAGGGCAGTGTTTTGTACTTTTTAAGTATACAAGTGTTCTACCTCCTTGGATGAATTTATTCATTTTTAAATGTTATTATAAACCAAATTGTTTTTTAAATTTCCTTTTCATTGTTCATTGTTAGTGTATAGAAATATGACAGATTGTTGTGTGATTTTTTTTATCCTATAACTTTTCTGAATTAATTTATTTGATTTAACAGTTATTTGTGTTTGTGTAATCTTTAGGGATTTTATGCATAAGATCAGATCATCTGAACAGAGATAATTTTACTTCATTCTTTCTAATTTGGATGACTTTTCTTTCTTTTTCTTGTCTAATTGTTCTGGCTAGAACTTCTAATACTATGTTGAATAGAAGTGGCAACAGCTTGCATTCTGTTATCTTCCTGATCTTAGAGGAAAAGTATTGAGTGTGATGTTAGCTATAGGTTTTTCATATATAGCCTTTATTGTGTTGAGGTAGCTTTTTTTATTTCTAGTTTGTTGAGTATTTTTATTATGAAAGGGTGTTGAATTTTGTCAGATGCTTTTTCTGCATCAATTAAAATGATCATGTTTTCTCCCCTGCTTCATTCTGTTAATGTAGTGTATTATACTGACTGATTTTCACATGTCGAACCACCCTTGCATTCCAGGAATTAATCCACTTGGCCATGGTGCATAATCTTTTTAATATGCTGCAGAATTTGGTTTTTCCAATATTTGTAGAATATTTTTTTGTGTGAATATTCATAAAGGATATTGGTCTTAAGTTTTCTTTTAATGTCTTTGTTTGGCTTTGGTGTCAGGGTAATTCTGGCCTCATAGAATGAGTTAATAAATATTCCCTTCTCTGGTTTTCTGGAAGAATTTGAGAAAGACTGGTGTTGATTCTTCTTTAAATATCTGGTAGAATTCACAGTGTAGCCATTTAGTCCAGGGCTTTTCTTTGTTGGGAGGTTTTTGATTACTAATCCAATTCTCCTATTAGTTATAGGTTTATTCAGATTTTATAGTTCTTCATGATTCAATACAGGTTGGTTTTTTGTTTCTAGAAACTTGTCCATTTAATCTGTTATCCAATTTGTTTTGCATACAATTATTCATAGTACTATTGTTTTTCTGTAAAATCAGTAGTAATGTCCCCACTTCATACTGCTTTTGTCAATTTGAACCTTTTCTTTTCTTTTTTTAGTCAATTTAGCTAAAAGTTTGTCAATTCTGTTGCTCTTTGCAAAGAACCAACTTTATGTTCCATTGATTTCTGTTTTATATTCATTTTTCTCCACTCTAACCTTTATTTCCTTCCATCTGTTAGCTTTGAGTTTAGTTTGCTCTTCTTTTCTAGTTCCTTAACATCTATAGTTAGGTTATTGATTTGAGATTTTCATTTTCTTTATTGATTTTAGAGAGAGAGGAAGGGAGACGGAGAGAGAGACACATCAATGAGAGAGACCATCGACTTGCTGCCTCCTGTATGCCCCCCACTGGGGATTGGGCCCACAACCTGGGCATGTGCCCTGACTGGGAATTGAACCAGCGACCTCTTGGTGCGTGGGATGACTCTCAACCACTGAGCCACACCGGCTGGGCGAGATCTTTCTTCTTTCTTAATGTATGCATTTACCATTATACATTTCCCTTTTGGCACTGCTTTCACTATATCCCATATGTTTTGCTACATTTTCATCATCATTTGTCTCAAGGTATTTTCAATTCTCCCTTGGGATTTCTTCTTTGACCCACTGGTTAAGAGTGTGATAGTTAAATTTCCATGTATTTTTGAATTTTTCTGTTTGGGCAATTTCATTTTAAATAGCTTCAGCAGAAGATTTCTCATCACTTCTCTTGGGAAGGCTGCTATATAACAAAACAGCCCTTAACAACTTGTTCTGCTTTTCAGCTCAACCTTTTTGATGTTTAATCTCAGCACCCTTTTGAACTTGCCCAGCCTCTTGTGTTCCCTCAGATAGATAAACAGGTCATTCAAAAGTCAGCTCACCTCTCTCTTTCTCTCCCTCTCCTTCTAAAAATAAATAAAAACTTTTTTTTTTTTTTTAAACCCTGGCCGGTGTGGCTCAGTGGGTTGAACATTGTCCCATGGACTGAGAGGTCATTGGTTTGATTCCTGGTCAGGGCACATGCCAAGGTTGAGGCTTGATTGGCGTGCAGGAGGCAGCCAATCCATGTTTCTTTCTCACATCCATGTTTGTCTCTCTCTCTCTCTCTCTCTCTCTCTCCCCCCCCCTTCCTCTCTCTCCAAAAATCAACCAAAACATATTTTTTTAAAAGTCAGCTCACTAGGGTAGTTACTGGTGAAATCTAGTAACTTCATTGGTAAGTACAACTACCAACTATAGCTACTAAGACTGGGATAAAACGATCACTTAACCCATGAGATAAAATGATCATGGGGCAGCAGGGCCAGGGTTTACCTTATTAAATGAATTGTCCCTTTTTTTTTTTTATTAGGGAAAAAAAAAATATTTCCACACTAGTAATTCATTACTCACTTTTCTGGATGTTTTTAGAGCGCTACAATAAAACAATTCATGCACCTTATTGGTATACAAAATGTGGGGAAGGTATGAAGAGTGGGGCCTTTGGAAACATAAACTTAAACACTTAACATTGTTATCAACTGATATCCAAAATTCTGAGAAGGTAAAGCTTTCAGGAGATAAGACTTCATCTGAACTTTCAGGAGGGGCAAGATCTGGGTAGTAATAATTCCAGTGCTAGAGCCGTGGTGCCCAAAGTCTTTGTTAATTAAACTTGGCCAACGCTTACTGAATGTGTATCTTGTAACATCTTTCATTCAGTCCTCCCAACAACTCTCTGGGACACGGACTAGTATTATTTCCATCTTATAGATTAGATAAAAGAAGCTGAGGCACAGAGAAGTTAGGCAACTTGTTTGAGGTCTTCCTTCCATGTACCACAAGTACTAGAAGAACTGAGACCGAACCCAGCGAGCACAGGGCCGCTCTGTTCCGATGCCTGTTGGGCGGGAAAGCACGTCCCACACAGGACTGACCACACAGTGTGGAGGACAGGGCAGGGGCGCTGTGGGTTGAAAGCAGCGGGAAGGGCCTTGCCTAGGTAGGGCTCAGACTAGGAGGAACCACGAAACCCAAAGAACTTGAGACTTTGTACTATAAGCAGTACGCTTTGCTTTAAAAAGATGTATTTGTATAAAATTTAAAATCCCAGGTGTTATGGACTACATGTTTCTGTCTTCCCCAAATCCATATGTGAAACCCTAACCCCCAGTGGGATGGTATTAGAAGGTGTGATCTTCTTGGGGTATAATTAGGTTTAGATGAGGTCATGAGGGATTTGTGTCCTTTACAAGAAGAACAAGAGACGAGAGCTCTTGCCCCAGGTGTAAGGAAGTCTGGAAGAGACCCTCAGCAGAACCTGACGGTGCTGGCACCCTGACCTCAGACTGCCCAGCTGCCAGGACTGTGAGAAAGAAAGGTGCATTGTGTAAGCCATCCAATCGATGGTACTTCGTTACAGCAGTTTCCCAAACTAGGACATCAGGGAAGTGTCTTTCCCCCAGTGTCCAATACAAACATTCTCTTCAGAACATGAACTAGGAAGCTGACCAGATGTAATAATAAAAAAATATACATGTTCCAAAGTGCCATCCCCTCCCAGCAAAGACCTCACGCCTGGAGACGCTGGGTGTGTGCTCTGGGGGTCAGTGCCCTCGCAGGCCCACCATGGCCTCAGGCAGCTATGCGATGAGTGACGGGAACAACAGCTTTGCCCCACTCACCACGCATCAAGGACAGGCATGAGGATATAAAGAGGGAAACACATACGTATGGACTCCACCTCGCCCTCAACAACACGAAACCTGGTGGTCAAGGCTTCCGGACACACTGGCACCGGGAGAGCATGGTGGGCTCGGCTCTCCCGGGCCTGGAGTCTGCTCCTCGCCCGCACTGACCTGGAGGTGCAGTGCCCCCCGCTGGGACCGGGCACGAGGCGCACCTGCCGGGACTGCGGTGCTCGCTGGGCGGCGCAACCCCGCAGCGGGGCCTCCTGCACGCAGCCGCTCAAACGCAGTGGCTTCTTTTCTTCTTACCCGAATACATACAGCGTTTAAGGAGCTTAGAGAGAAAAGGAGATTACCACTCGGATCTAGGAACTGAAGTAGAGTGTGCCCAGAATCTTGGCCAGAAGCACGCACGCGTACTGGTTTGGCCCGATTTCTAGCACAGAAAGTTTGCCAGTCACACCAGGACCGAACAATCCTGGGACTTCACTGTGGCCTTTTGGGGCACCCAGAATCGATCCAGACTGTACTGACTCCAGTCTCGTCCCGCTCCTGGAGAGCTGTGCTGTCCCTTGAAAGCAGGCCATCGCATCTCTCCTTTGGACATCCCTTCGGGAATAAATCCGGAGAGTCATTTAGCGATGACGCCTATGCATTTCCACGCTCCGCACGTTAACCTGTGTAGGGCTGGGGTGCCCAGGAGTGCACTGCGCTGTGATGCTACTTACATGGGTTTGCTCTATTCTGACAGCCTTGTGAGTCCAACACTTGGGGGTCCTTTTGCTTTCAAGGCTGTTTTGCACCAGAAGCATGGACTTTCCTCGCCTCTGAAATGTCAACTATATTTAAATGTCAGTTGAAACTCTAAGAAAAACCAGTAGCATTTGACAAAGAACCTATGCCAAGGACCACTCTCTCTCTTAACAAACTAACTGGCTGCAAAGGGAATCAACTCCCCTAACAAATAAACACCACCACCTTGAACAAACTGGGGTGGCAACCCCAGTAACTGACAGGGAAGCCACAACACAAGGAAAGCAAAAGTCAGGTCCCAAGCTCTGACACAGTGAACTCTTTCATCTCACAAAATGGGGTCGCCGCTTCTTTCTTTGCCTGGGTTCGGGGCTTTGTGAAGATGAAAGAATGTGGGGCAAGCATAACGGAAAACGCTGTGCCTCATCCTACAGGCCACACGTGAAGTACATGCGCACACAGGCACAGTGCAGACGCCGTTGCTATTCTAATATTTGTATCAATGGGCGACCCGGTATCATGCTTCTGATATTCTTGTGTGTTTTACTAGAAGGAAATGAAATGCCAGATGTCCAGGTTTGTATGGCATCACAGCAGCTCCCTGTACGATGCACTCCGGATGAGGGCAGTGTTTGAGGCCACAGCCTGCAAAACCAGTCCCAGCGTGCTCATGTTTCAGACAGGAGGACGGGACGGTCACTGGGATGAGCTCTTCATCCAAGGCCTGGGTGGAGGTGGCGGGAAGACTATTCTGATCTATACACGATCACTTCCAGCTAATCCAAAATAACCTGGACTCTATCCAACAACTTAACCTTTGAACCATATTTATTGTATCCTGGCCCCTCATTCTACTGAATTGCTTTTATTAAATTTGTCTTTGGGGGGGTCACACCTTCATCTTTCATCAGAGGGTCCAAAACCAAGTCACTGCAGCCTGTTGCTGCAACAGCTATCCTGTCAAGGCTTAGTTGAGGACCTTACCCTGGTTCCCCCTTTGTGAAAGGGTGAAGAGACGTTTCTTTCAGAACCGAGGGAAGGGACTCTGCTCTCCTTGAAGAACTCATGATTTGGTCTTTTTGTGAACAATGAGAATCGGAATCATGGAGCAGGTAACTGACTCTTTTCTCCATGGATGATCTTATGTTGTTATGAGCTATTATTTGTTTTAATCCTCACCCAAGGACATGTTTATTGATTTTTAGAGAGAGCAAAGGGGAGAGTGAGAGAGAGACAGAGATGAGCATCAGTGTGAGAGGGAAACATCGATCGGTTGCCTCCCATACATACCTCGACTGGGGATCGAACCTGCAACCTAGGTATCTGCCTGACCAGGAATCGAACCCACAACCTTTTGGTGTACGGGATGATGCTCCAACCAACTGAGCTACCGGGCCAGGGCTGAATTATTTTTTTCACCTTAAATCTAAGGGCAGGAAAAAGAACACTCAGTTTATTTACAGTTCCAAACACTGAAGGTTATCAGCTTATTTTCAAAATAGTGCTTGGAAAAAATAACCCACCTGTGATTTTAATAAGTATTTAAGACTAAGCAAAATTTTAAAATCTTTCAAGAAAACAACTTCAAAAAAAATGGAAAGAAACAGTACTAGTGATTTTGAAAAGACTGTTGATGTCACGGTGGTTTATTGGGTAAATACAAAGTAGAGGCTCTTGATTTTTTTTTTTTTTTAAGCAAAGCTAAAGAGATTAGAAACCAAGTACACATATTCTCTTCAGAATAAAAACAAATTAGTTTTAACTAACAATTAGGCACTTAAAATATAAATGTAAAATGGCATTTTGAAGTACAAACGATAGTTACACTCTTAAATTCCTCCTGAAATGTTTTTACAAACACAAAAGCACAAGCATGGAAAACATACTTCTAAATAAAGATAATTTCCTCTTTTCAAGAAAAGAACCTGAATTCAAATCCCATCTGATAGACCAATGATTAAGGTACTGGTGGGTAGGAGAAAAGAGCTTCTGAAATCGACATATTTGATTAAAACATAAGCATTTAATAAAACTATTACAATAACATACAGTATATATCATAATGAAAAATATATTTCAGGAAAATAATGCATTCTAGGCTTAAAATTTTACTTTACAACAAGGCACTTAACACATTGAAACAGTACAGTAAATTTCCAAAAGAATGCAATTGACTACCTCTCAAACCTCATAATAATATTTCTTTTGCGAATATACCATAACATAACCATATATTTTGCAGCATTAATCATTGCATAGGAGGTAAATTAAATATGAATCCCAACTTGGCAGCTAGATTAGCTTATATTTATAGTTTTTTCTTATTCTTTTAAAGGACAATTTTAAATAATTCCAGAATAAAGAACTATTCTCATTCATGATTCATTTAGAACAAAGCATAGTTAGATTAATTAATAATAAAATAAACCACAACTTATAAGGTGTATATCTGTATAAAAACTTATCTTTGGGTACCTTAGACACCATTTTCAGTGTTTTAGGTATTGAAGTCAAGAGCACTTCTTAATAGACAAAATACTTTTAGCAAGTAAGTCAAATGAATTAAATTATTGCAACACAATGACATTTAAAAAAAAAATACCAGGAATCTTTATACATACAAACAGAAAAGCCTTTAACACATGGCATATTACTTTTAATATGCTTGATTTAAACATGCAAACACATTAAGAAATTCCTTCTTACACTTCCTTACAGTACAGAAGTGTATTAAGACCGGCTTAATTTTTAAATCAGTTTTACAGTGCAAAACAAAAATAACAATAAAAAAAGAATTAAAAAAAGAAATGTTCAAAATATTCAAGGACAAGATGTGAACTTTCAATGAAAAAAGAAACTGCATGAGTTCTAGCATGTAAAAAAAAAAAAAAAAAAAGGCAGCCAACCTGGTGTTTCAAAGTAAACAAAGTGTTGGTAGTTATAAAGGGAGACATGAATGATTGTGATGGTGAGAGGTAAAAATGGTCTGCAAATTTTCTTTCATCAAATGAATAAAAGATTAGAATTGCAACTCCCTGTGATCTAAGTACATTTTCCCTTCGGGAAAGGTTTTAAAATACCTTTAAAATAATTCCTTTTGCATTATGCTTTCAGATTATTGGCAAAAATAATAAAAAAAATATGTCTTTTAAAAACGTGAAAATACACTTTAAAAAGTGGCAAGTTTGTGTTCAAAGTCATATAACGTACTTCCACAAGGGGGCGCTGGTATACAGCAAAGAACCTGATGCAACGTCATCCATAAACCAGGCGAGAGACTCGCCCTCCCTCAAAACGGCATTCCTTCCACAGCAAAACTTGTTTCCCACGATGCCAGTCAATTCAACAACAAATGCAAAATGACTTCCGGTGGAATTGGGGAAGCGTGCATTATTTTCAGAGGAGCTCACTCAAAAATTCTGAGAGGAATTCATTTCCATTTCAAAGAATTTAGGAAAACAAGTGGTATAATTTAGAGGAATTGCATTTTATAGATAGTACACTGAGGGCTGAATTATAGGAAAAGCTTCAAACAGGAGTGCCAGTTTAATAAACAAGAGTAATAGGTAAGATGTTGTATCTTGATTAGCAAGGAAAGGAGCTCCAAAATTTTGTTTCAAAGGCAAGATAGACATTTTTAAAAACTGAGATATATAACCGACGTATTAGTTTCAGGCATACAAAATGATGGCTTGCTATTTCTACGTACTGCGAAATGATCACCACAATAAGTCAAGTAATTATGTTTTATATTCCAAAGTGGCATGTTGGGTTAAAGGTCAAGTTTGCTTTCCTAAATGGAAATGAGATTCACTGTTTCTCCTATCTTCCCATCTTGAAACTCGGACATTTCCCTCACCCTTATTTGATACCACCTGCTTCCACAGCATCTATTAGAGAGCTGAGAAGCTGAGACATGTCCACACTGGGGGGGGGGGGGGGGGGGGGGGGGAGGTTGTCAGAGATGTTTTTAAAGTTCTTCAAAGATGATGGCATTTAAAAATAAAACTAGATTATTTGACTAAAATGCAAGGTTTACTGTTTCAAGGGTCTCCAACAATCAATGCAACAGGATCCTAAAAGCTTAAATATGTTTCCTAATTTAATTTGATTAAAAGGGGGCTGAGATGCAGTGGGGTAAGGCTCCAGGGTATACCAGGTTGTCCTATGTAAATTAGAGGCTCGCCCTGGCCCGTTTGGCTCAGCGGTTGGAGCATCGGCCGGTGGACCAAGGAGTCACCGGTTTGATTCCGGTCAAGGGCACGTAGCTCGGTTGCGGTTCATCTCCGTCCCTGGTCGGGGTCGTGCGAGAGGCAGCCAGTCGATGTGTCTCTCTCACATCGATGTCTGTCTCTCTGTCTCTCTCCCCCTCCCACTCTATCAGAAGCTAAATGGAAAAATATCCTCGGGTGAGGATTAAAAAAATAAAAACAAATTAGAGGCTCAACATTCCAGGGTCAGAGAGCAAAGCCCAGGCTCCAGGGTCAGACGTTTTTCCTCACAATCAGACAACAGGAATCTAAAATCAGTGTCTTTAAGCAGAACACCCTGCCTGTATCAGCACAAGTGCCAATATTTAGTAAATGAAAATAAGCTAAAATCATGTAGAATTATGACTAAACATATCAGGTAAGGTAGAGATGTGTTTCCTATCGGTTCAGTAATAAATATCAGGAGCATTTCTTGCAGTCCAAAACCTGCCAGGAAGGTCTGGGGTTACGTTTCTTGTTTCTAATAACCAGGTCAGAGAGTCTTTTCCTGGCGTTGAATTCAACTGCGTTTCCTTTAGCGGTTCTTCCATCACACAGCAACAGTGAGACTGGAAACACACCGACTTTTAGCACCAAAGGACGATGACCCTGCTGAACACATTTACGTTTGGATTGTGTTTCTCTCAAGCCATTTAAAGGTCAGTTTTGTATATCAAATCAAGGCTGATTGGTTCGTAACGACAAATTCAGGGATTTTTTGTTTTTTTCTTTCATTCTCAATGGTGGGAAACTTTTACCTTCGATATAAATGTAACTGCCTCTTTTCACCCAGTTGTCCTCTCTGCTCTCTGTGTTGACTTTGTAACCTTAAATCCTTTCCTAAGGTGACTAGAAGTCGTAACAAATTAAGAATTATCCACATGACCCCCGGGCATTAAACAGTGCACTAACTGACAGCATTAAATCTGACCAAGCCCATCTTTTTTCTGCATCACCTGAAAGAACTTTAGAAACGATGAGCCCCCTTTATCGACAAGTGGGAACTGTCGAACACCAATTCCAACAGTAGGTCACAGGGTAGCACCGTGGTATAACTTCAGGGTCAAAGTAAAATGACTCAATTGTGGTACATCTCCTTAGTCCTTCCTATAAACACTCAGTTGATAAGGAGCTGGGCCTCTTGCAAAAAGGCAAGGATGCACTCAACGTTTGGACTCCGTCTTGCTTTTCCCATAAAGCAGAATGTGACTAGAAAGAAATGGGTGTTTGGTGAAATGTGACCAGTTGTATTTCTGAGTCCCAATCCGCAGCTCTGAACCAGACCCCACACAGGGCGAGACCTGGGAGAGCAATGCAGGCTGGTCCATGGTGGGAGCGTCCGCCCACACGTGCTCGCAGCCTGTGCCCGCAGTTGCTGGCCCTGGGGGTGCCAGGGGCAAAGGTACCGGGCAGACAGCGGGCGAGTGTGCAAGCAGGGACCACCGCGAGCACAGACGGCCCTGCTCGCCGCGCATCTGTCACAGAGCCCCTAACACGAAATCTTTACACACAAGTCAAATCTGCGGGGTGTGTCAGGTATTTCCATATCTACTTAGATCACGTTTCTTTAATTTCTTTAAATAAAACGATCAGGTGAAAAAAAAAACACAAAAAAAACCTCAAAATGACACACAGTACATTGGGTGGTAGCAGCAGAACATATTTGCAGACCTCGCCCTGACCGACCCCCTAAGTACGTTCACCCGAAGTTGACTCACAGCCCGGGCCTCCCCCTGACCGACGGGCCTCGTGCTCCAGTCCACTCTCAACATAAGGTTATTCTATTTACACAGCAGGTGTATCTGTCCAGATGGTTTATTTAAAACATTGACAAATTCTTCTGACCTCGGAGGAAAAATAGCCTGAAAAAATTCTTCCGTGGAGAAAGACTGAGGAAAGGCGGACGTGTTCTTTGGCACCTGGGTAACAAGCTCATCGGTGAAATCCCAGACGGAGGGCTTGTCACCACGAACGAAGAGCCACAGGAGAATACAACTCTCGGGAGGAGTGAAAAACCAGTCAAAGGCTCGCACTGTGTTCATCTTTCTAGTCATTTACACAAAACTTGGTCCACTTCTTCGTCTACCAGTCAGTTCTCCTAAAATAAAATAAAAACAAAACTAGACCTTTGGTTTCAGCGATACCTCGTTTGGTGTCAGAGCTGATGCCTTTGCTGTGCTCCTCAGGTAGACTTCTCATTGTCTTCCCCTATCTTCTGAACCCGTGAATACTTTTTGCACGGCGACTTAAAGCAGCCAGGAGGCCAGGAGAGTGGCCAGGAGAAGCAGCAAGGAATTGAGCCTTGGACGTTTTTCTCAAAAAAATAAAAGATGGGGAACCACCACGCACGAGACAGGAAGTTGGTCTGCGAGGAGACCTTCAGGTTCTGTAACGGACAGAAAAGTAGAGTGAGACATTTCTCATGGTCTGCATCCTAGCCCCCCCCCCGCCCCCCCCCCCCCCACACACACACACACTAATTACACTGTCACTCGCTGTAACTTAGCAGGGAAGCAGCAGGACCCGGACCAGAAGGCAGTGACTGTCTCTGCGCCTCTCCCCTGACTGATGTGACCTGGTCCCACCCTCCCAGCCCCTCTCGTCCCCCTTTGTGGCTTATGCCGATCTTCTGCCTGCGAGTCCAGTGACAGTGGGGATGGGGATGCATGGGGCAGTCGCCCAGGACGAACACGTTTCAGGAAGTGTGAGTGGGCACATCTGTGGGCCAAGGAAGAGGGGAGAGCGGAAGGAGAGCCGCAGGGCTGGGCGTGCTTAAGAGGAAAGATGAACATGGCCGTTCCGTGGTCTCGGCAGACAACTAAATGGAAGACGGAAATAGGAGACTGCAAAGCGGGAAACGGAGCTACGAGACAACCCATGGAAAGGGCATTTATGAGTGGATACCACTCTGAGGACTGGAGCTAGAGCCTTTGGGAAGGACACATTGCAATCTCTCCCAAATTCTCCAAACACGCTATGCGCCAGACAGTATGGCAGGACGACCCCAAGGTGAGTCAGTCGTGGAGCACAGACTGACTGTCGCACCAGGGACACACATCAAGGCTAGGAAAGCACAGAGAAGGGAGGAATACTTCCATCTCGGGACTCGAAGCGGAGAGCAGGAGTCCGGGAAGGCTTCCCAGAAGAGGAGGCATTTGAGCGCGTGCTTTCAGAATGGGTGGGGGAAGGAATCACGTTTATCTGGAAACAGGATGCAGCAGCAGGAAGAAGAAGGGCAGCCAGGGCGCACAGCATCACCAAAAGATGCACTACATCCAGTTACTTGTAAGTGACGCATCTGGCCTGATTTTCAAAAATAGTTGCTATCATGTTCTCAAAATGAAGTCCTCTAGGGCAGAGAGGCTTTTCCCTCGCGGCACCACACTGCTGCTGCAGAGGTCCCCGGACGGTAAGTGGGCATACGTACTTCTTTAATTCTCACAGAAATCGGTCGAATCGGCACAACCCTCACTTAAACGTTGTTTACATTTGCGACCTTCTTTATTTGAAGAAGCAAGGATGGACATACGTTTCAGAAGAGCGCCGACCTAACCACACACTGGGCAGCGACAGCGTCCCTCCCGTCCAACTGCCCGCCCGCGGTGTGCACAGCCCCGAGAACAGCGGCTCCGCTCACCTTCTCGTTGGCCATGGAGTGGTACCACCAGAACAGCCGCGTGGTGATGTAATAGGCCACGATGACGTCCACAGTGTAGTGCTCGTGTGCGACGAGAATGCAGATGACCCCCGCGGCGCTCAGCAGCCAGCAGACCAAGTGATACCACCAGAAGTGACGAGGCGAATCTGCACAGGAGGAAAACGGGGGGTTAGCGGGATTCCCAGAGAGCAGCTTCGTGCTTATTAGTCTATCCTCATGGCCTTAAGTAGAATAATCTAAGGTCAACAAGTCTCTGCAAGGAGAAAACTAGTAACCCCCAAAGGGTGGCTGTGAACAGCCCAGGACTTGCTCGGGCTGGAAGGGGGCACGGGGTACCAGTGCAGCAGATCTAAGGGCCATTCACTGGGGAGGCTGGTAACCCTGGAAACTTGAGGCCTTGCCCACTGCGAAGCTGTTTAAAAAGGAAGCGAACAGAACTGTGTCTTACTGGGTGGTTTGGATTGAGTTGGCTCATAAGGGATCCCACTGGAAAGGGAAACAGGAGGGGGTGAAAAGAAAGGGTAGATGTCAATGAATGGGGGGTGTGGGGAGGGAGAGATGAGAGCAGGAGTGACGATTTCCGGTCTTATAGACACTTACTTCCCTTTCTCCAAGTGGGGAGAAGGCGCACTGTGGCTAGCGATATTTTGATTCACAGTTACTGCCAATAGCGACTATAAAACACGCCCTCCATGTAGCTTGCCCATTCACTGGTGGGTTTCGCCTTCCTAGTGCAGCCACTAAGAAGTTCATCACAGCCCTGGCCGGTTTGGCTCAGCGGTTAGAGCATCGGCCCGCAGGCCAGAGAGTCCCGGGTTCAGTTCCCGTTAAGGGCATGTACCTCGGCTGCAGTTTGTCCCCGGCCCCGGTTGGGGTTGTGTGGGTGGCAACCGGTCAATGTGTCTCTCTCACATCGATGTTTCTCTCTCTCTCTCTCCCTCCCGCTCTATCTGAAGATAAATGCAAAAATGTCCTTGGGTGAGGATAAAAAAATAAATAAATCGTCACCCAAGGATACAAAAAATTAATAATAAATTAAAAAAATAGAAGACTAGAAGTTCACCACATTGATGAGCTGGAGGACGAGAGCACGCCCCAGGCTGGACCGGACAGAGCACCCACCGTGGTAACAGCACACATCAGCGGAGCCAGAGCCCACTTCTAGGAATTGCTCTTTTTCCTTTAATAACTGTTTCTTTCTTCTATTTTAAAACTTTGTTAGCCCGGCTGGTGTGACTCAGTGGTTGAGCGTCGACCCAGGCATCAAGAGGTCGCCGGTTCGATTCCCAGTCAGGGCACATGCCCAGGTTGTAGGCCCAATCCCCAGTGGGGGCATGCAGGAGGCGGCCAATCGATGTTCTCTCTCATCAATGTTTCTGTCCCTCCTCCCTCTCCCTTCCTTTCTAAAAAAAATCCATAAAGAAAAAAAAAACTTTTGTTAGCTCACAAAGTTAATAATCTAATAGACTGAAATGTATTTCCCACTGTGTTTACAGTTAGTGATATTTACTTCCTGGTACGGAAGCGTGGTTGAAATGCAGGAGGCGCCGTTTCCAGAACGTCAGACGAAATCTCAAATCAGGTATCATTCAAATAAAAAAACATCTTCTGGTAAAATGGCTGTTGCTCGTTTGGTCTCAAGTATTATTTGCATGTGCAAGTCTTACTTGCTGGTTTTGGATGTGTAACCCAGTATTTCTACATACTGCAGCCTTCATTAAGGTATAAAAGGTACCATAAGTTGCCCTCAGTTGTTCTGAGGTAAGGGAAAGAACAATGGTGAACAATATACCCAGACTATTCCCTAATAATTCTATAAAATTAGACAATTTGGGCTTCCAACAAGAAGAGCCAAGAGATGAATAACAACCTCTGGAGTCAGCCTGCTCCAGCTTGAACAGCCCATCCTCCAGTTACTAACTGTGGCCCGGGGTTAGGTCACTCATGTCATGCGTAAATTTCCTCTTTGGAAAACGAGGTGAAACAGCGCTTCCCTCGTGGGGAGGTCGCAGGACTCAGGGAGTTCATCTACAGCACGGAGAGAGCCTGACACAGAGGAGTCGTCCTATCTGGTCTTCAGTTATCTCACAGAACTCGCTGTCGGTTCCCTGGAGAGTTTTCTCCTTGTTACTTTATGGTTTTGAACCCACAGCGGCTTCACCCCTAACATGCAGCTCCTCCCTGCTCTCACCCTCCTGTTCTATAAGCTTTTCAGGATCCTCAGATCAGATCCTTTAACTCAAATGCCCCTCTGGGCTGAGCAATGATTGATCTCACATACAGATAGATGGAAGTCTTCTTGGCAAAGGCTCGAGTTAGAACCTCATACAACGCACATCACTCCACCTGCCCCCAGAACCAATAAGTAGGTATTAGAAATGTAGTAATTAACCTGGAGGAAGAGACCATCTTCCACCCACCACCACCTCCCAGACAGCGAGAGCGGAAATGTGGGCAGGGAAGGGTGCGGAAGGCCCTTGACCTTAAAGTCAAGTGTGATGAAGGCCACACACTGAACCCGCTTCTCTACTTCATCTACTGCAGAGTGTCTCAACACTTGGTCATATTGCCCATAAAGGAGAATCTAAACCCATGGGGCAAGAACTCACTTCTCCACTGGAAGATAAAACTTCACATCTCCACTCCATTCGATGAGGCCAAACCTGTTTGGATTCATGACAGGCCAAGACAGGAGGGCAGAGGGCACAGGCCACCCTCTGCGGGTCTCTGCAAAGGACCTCCTCCTTCACATACGGTAAGTGAAGAGAACTGAGATAAACCTCTGAATAACACTGGCAGGGGGTCGAGATGAAGGTTATTACCGAGCAGCTTTGCAAAAATGGAGGGGAAGCCTCAAGATTTCACAAGGACTTGGGGATAATGGGCCTAAATGTACACTGCCTCCGAAACCTACAGGAATGGGACCACCAGGCAGCGGAAACCAAGACAGCCCCCAGGAAACAAGACGCCACTCCAGCCACTGCAGCCGCTGGGCTGCACAGGGATTCTGTACAGTGGAAATCCAGTGCATAAGTCAGGAAACACACTTCCCATTCTTGCCTCCACATTGCTTCTTACAAAGAAAATAATCAGTATTGGCAAAATACGCCACGAAGGCACCCATGAAGGCATAGAGGTCCGCTGGAAGTGACGAAGTTAGAGGAATGACCAGGATGTGTTTTAGAAAGGGGGAAACGGTAACTAAATTATTTGGAATGATGGAAGTTTCATACACAATGGAAGTTTCCCTCCAGAGTCATGCACATTTGGCTGGAGAGCAACAATGTTTCTTCTTGGTTCCAACATTAAAAAGCTTCTCTTACCTTGAGACATACTAACCAAGGCGGGAGATATTTGGAGGCATGCTAAATGTCAGAGAGAAGCTTAGGGCCATGTTTTAAGCCTTCAGTGTTTAAATCACATATAACTAGCTGAAGTGATTGAAAACTAACTCCCGCCCTCCCTCCCTCACAGTTATCAGTGCCAACAGAACAAGAGCTCCGGCCACTTTCAGGGCCCAGGGATCCCTCCTGCCACAATGGCCCATCCCACGGGAATGAGTTACTTACATTCTTTGATGAACAAATAAGTCAGGGTCAGCACGACCGTGTGGCCACTGAAGAGGAAGTCTCCGCACAAGACGTGTGACCCAGTTATGGACAATCCTCCCCCCGAAATCAACCGCAGGATCCGCTGCACTTTCGCCTGAGAGTCCCCGTTGAGCTGCAGAACACAGGAAGACCGGGAAGAAAATTTACAAGCTGATAAAATCATGTTTCAGCCTAATTTGTGTGATACTTAGAAAGGTCACCAGGTTGTGTGTTTTTTTTTTTTTTTAACTCAAAAAGTCTCCCAGGGGTAAGCTCCCCACATGGGGTTTTATTCATTATATTGGCCAGTTTTAGGGACACATTTTAAATTATTTAATCCATTACTAATAATATGTTTTGGTAATGTGTCCTTGGGCAAAGCTTTTAAAAATATTAATAACCAATGACCTCACCACAGCTACGTTCTCTCCACGTTGCTGGGGGAAGCCAGGGTTTCGACGGTTAACATTTGCTTCAGCTGCACAGCAATTACTGGTATTGCACAGAGCAGCCACACTCTGTGTTAAGTGGGCAGCCTGAGTGTGCGTGAAGGGGAGCTGCTACACATTAAACACTTCAAATGGGTTTGAACACAATGGATCAGCAATCCACTGGCAGCTTTAAGATGAGTGGCTCTGATCAGGAAGAACACCCCCCCAAGAAATCAGGAAAGCGCTCCCTTAGACAGGAACGCAGAAGCCGCTAGAAGCCACCGCGACGACGTGAGAAACAAGGACGGGCCGGGCAGGAGTCCGAGGCAACAGTCAAGTTACAGCCCGTTAAAAGCGAAGCTACAGGGAGGAGCGGGCTGAGCTGGTCAGTATGGCAGGCACGGAAAACTGGGATACTGACAAGTTGGGGGGGTCCGATGGAGGATTTAAGATCAATCTGGGATAAACTGACTATGCTTAGAAAATTAAAGGATAATACTCAGAAATAAGACTGAGACACAGAACACACGAGGAGAGAATTATAGAAAGAGCAGTAACGACTATTTGGGGACCTGAGGAACAGCGGGATGGCACGCGGCTCAGCCGTGAGGGTGCGTCGGCTGCTCAGTGGTGAACACAGGTGTGTCTTGTCCAGGTGGGTGTATGGTGGGGAAGGAGAGTGAGTCCTGTACTCATGGATGGGAAGAGAGTCTAGGAGTGGAGAAATTACGGTCGCCTGCAAAGCACATGGAAATCCATCCAATCCCGTACAAGAAGGAATTGGGGCAGGAGTCCTTGCCTACCACACCCATAATGGGGTACCTAAACCTTCCCAGTTATGTTTTTTTTTTTCTTTTTTTATCCTCACCCAAGGACATTTTTGCATTTATCTTCAGATAGAGCGGGAAGGAGAGAGGAGGGGAAGAGAGAGAGAGAAACATCGATGTGAGAGAGACACATCGACTGGCTGCCACCCACACGACCCCAACTGTGGCCGGGGACAAACTGCAACCAAGGTATGTGCCCTCAGCAGGAACCGAACCCGGGTCTCTCTGGTCCGCGGGCCGACACTCTGAACAGCTGAGCCAAACCGGCCAGGGCAACCTTCCCAATTAATAACAATCTTAGGGATCTGGAAAGCTCTCCGGGACTCGGGTGACCCTTGTGAAAAAGCAAACACACCATGACTTGTCAGCCACTGAGAACAGGCTCGCCAACAGAAAAGACGTAAACAAGGATGACAGGGCAGGTTGAGAAACAGGAGGTTTTGAAGAAACTTAACCTTCTTCACAAGTTTGCTTAGGGCAAGCCCCGATGACAGAAACCAAGAGAACTTGTGTGTTTTTCTCAAGAGGTAATAGTCCTTAAAACAAACGTGCGAGGTCACAGGTGACCCTGCCTCCTCTAGGCCGCACAGGGTCCCCTGGAAGGTCGGGCTGCGGACAGAGCTGGGTGCAGCTCAGGGAACACGGGCGCCAACCCCGTGCAGGGGCCCGCTGTCCCCGATGGCAAGGGGTCCAGCCGGGCGCCTCACCAGACGAGCCACAGCCCTTGAGGGATTTGTCATGCGGTCAGTACAAACAACTGTCGACACTGAGATCCAATGAAAGGTACGCATGCTCTGCCCAACTGTGTCCCCAGTTTAAAGGACACATTATTCTTTCTTTCAAACCATAATATATTTTTTTTACACACTCACTCATC
This sequence comes from Tadarida brasiliensis, assembly GCA_030848825.1. Taxonomy (NCBI): domain Eukaryota; kingdom Metazoa; phylum Chordata; class Mammalia; order Chiroptera; family Molossidae; genus Tadarida; species Tadarida brasiliensis. The sequence goes on along the minus strand of CM061257.1, from coordinate 81,025,788 downwards.
CCAACTCAAGACTCTAGTTTTCAAAGGGCAGAAACACTCGGGGCTGGAGGGATTCAGAGGCATACACTAGGAGCGAAAACAAGCCCGCCGCCCTCCTCTCCCCTCCTTCTTCAGCAGCGCTGGGGAGTGGAGCTCTCGAGAGCATCCGCCTCCCAGGGCCCTTACGGAACAGAGGGAGGACTCCCCCTTCCGGCTCTGGCTCTGCTCAGTTCTTAATTCCCCAACCTTGTCACTGCTGCCCAAGCCGTCAGATCATGCCCGTGTAAATGCTAAACAGAACCTCAGAAAAGAAAAGGGCATAGAAAGAATACTGGGAAATGGGGGTAGAGTTGGAAATGAATGGGTTGTTTTCTAGTTCCGTCCTAGTTCCCGGGCACCCCTATCACACACCACACAGGACCCTAGTTCCTATTAATGTCCTCATTTTCCGGACGCCATCCTGTGGCACCGCCGGACACGGAACTGCAGACGTAGAAAGCTAAGAGGAGCAGCAGCAACCCTAACAGCCACGGCAGACGGGGCTCAGTGTTAAGGGCTCCTCAAACTGTGGCCACCACACACCACTTTCCACAAAAATAAACAAGGTTCAAGAGAGACCAACCTGACTGCCGCCCAGCCAGAAACCTTACCATCCAGACTGTCCCTGCAGTTAAGAGGAGAAGTCCTCTGGACATCCATGGTCAGGGTGCAGGGCAGCTTTCTCCGGGAAGGGACTATATCTCTGCCAGCCCAACAGCCTTGCATGTGGCAAATGGGTTTTGAAAGCCATACAATTTCATGTGCAATGCATTTAAATGCCCTTTTCAGAACACAGATTTTTGTGGCTGCAAACAAAAGCTTGGACGGGTGGCTCAAAGCAAATCCTGAGCAGGGACTTCAGGGAACGAGGGTAGGTAAGGCAGAGGCAGCTGGGAACCTGAAAGCCACGGTTTCACCAGGGACCCACGGCTGCCATGGCTCCTGTGGTGACACATGCGGTGCACCAGTGACGGGATCTGACATCTCCCACAGCGAGTGGTTTCCTACACTCGGTCCTGTCATTGCTAATCGTCACGAAGGGCATTCTATAGAGTCAGCAACAAAGGTGACAGGCAGATTACCCGATAGCCTCGTCACCACAAAATCTAAGGAGCACCGGAAGCCAGCGGCTGAACCCCGCTCAGAATGCAGTTCCGACTCTCATTCTAACAAACCGACCCCTTCTATGGAACCAAGTGACTGTGTCTGCCTCACCGAGGCACGAGCCGGGCACCGAGAGCCTGCTCGGACTTCAGGAAGAGGTCCTGACAGCGGAACATGGGAGCCGATTAGTAAGGGTGCTTCTAGAGCTCCCACTGTTTGCAGCCGGGTTATCCAGGGCTGTGTTTACTAACGCGGCTTCCGAAAACTGCAGCCCTCCACGGAGGATACTTTCTTTTTGTAATCACAGTTCATCCCTGCAAACCTCATCCATTACTAGGACGGGCTTGCCTTGTTCTCCTGTGGCCATTTCTTCATTGAACACGTTGCAATAACCCCTTAGAAGTGTTTATTATGTTTCTGAACTTCTCCCATGCCTTAATTTAGCTTTGCTAAAAATCAGCCAATGTTTAAGTTCAATGTGTACACTGTTTTACTCACAGATGCTTTCTGCTTTGATGGCTTTGGAAAATTACAGCCTCTCCAAACCACACCTATATTTGGGGAGGGAGACTGTTGACTTCTTCACAACAGCTCTATTTTTCCTTCCATCTTGGACGTCTGCTTAGTGTCCAGTGAAATATGAGGTTAGCCTTCATTCCTTTGTGCAGAAAGCACAGGATTTGTGTTTCCTTTGTTATAAACCAGGGTACACTGGGGTCCAAGATGATTAACAGCTCTCTCGAGAAATGACTGACTCCCCCTGGAGATGCTGTAAATCCAGCTTGAGACGGTTTCAGTGCCTCACTGTCCAGCAAAAGTCTGCTCTCTCTGTCCAATTGCTAAAAACTGGGGTCACCCTTGACATCTTTCTCTTAAACCCGTATCCAACTTATTGGCACATCCTGTTGGCCCTGCCTTCAGAATACGTCCTGAATCGAACGACTTCTCACTTCTTCTTCACTATCCATGGTTCAAGTCCTACAGTGGCCACAAGGCCCTCCGGCCTCCGTGCCCTCTCGTGAATGCACCGTGACCGAGCGATTTCCTTGGCCTGGAGCTCTCAGCCCGTCCGCGTGGCTCATGCCCTCCTCCTGCTTTCTGCCCAAATGCTTTGTCCTTAAAGAAGCCTTTCTCACTGCTCTATAAAATAGTGCCTGCCCCCATGGCCTCCTTCACTCTTCCTCAGCTGTACCATTCATCTGACAGCCGCCTGGCTTCGCTACCCCCGTGACAAGCCACACATTTCCTTATCAGTCGTCATCTGTCAGCAGAACATGAGCTCCAGGGAAAGAACTGCTTTGGTGACTGTTCCACCGCAGTGCCCGGGACATCACAGGACCAAGCACTGGCAGACGGATGCTTACGTGAGTGAAGGCAAAACAGCAGAGTCCAAGTCCCCATAACAGCTTTCAGTTAGCAGAAGATGAATTTTTTATGCAGAAAGATAAACATTTTATGAACACATCTTAATCCACCCCCCCCAAATGTGAAGAAAGCCAGAAAAGATGCCAGATTTCAGTTAACACATGGAAGTGTATTGAAGAACGTATACCAGAGAGGTGAGGTGTTCAATACGGTTTTCTCGATTTCCTCTGAATGGCAGCCCGGAGGTGCTTACCTTTGGAGCACACTGGAAATGCATCCCGGGCACAGGCAGAGTGGTGACGTACATTGTAATGCAGCGATACAGGTATAAAGTTCCGATGATAAAGAAGAACCTACGTCCCACTATGGACCTGAAGGAATCACAGGGATGGGGAAAAGACAAGTTTACTGGTTGTTTCTGTTCTGAATGCTACAGAAAAGAGTGTTTAACAGGACAAACAATAACACGGAGGCATGAACAGACCACAGTTTCCCAGCTTGCTTCTGAGCTGCCCGTCCCTCACTTCCACGGCAGGCCACGCCGTGTCTCCACACACTGCAGGAAGTCTAGGTGGGCTGGGCCCACAAGGAGTGAGTCTGGGCAGGGGGCAGTTAAAACAGACCGAGGGTTCTAGAAAACCGTCTTTCCTGAAAAAGAGTCACTCTTTGCAAGAGAATTCAGTGAGCCTCTCTGTTTTCAGTCAACTCAGTGCCTGAATAAAACCCTCTCCTGAGGACATATCAAAGGCAGAAGCAACCCAAGCTGACTGAGGAATTAACTAATGAGCTAACGCAATGCTACCTAATTGGACACCTAGGGAAACGGGACAACTCATTGAGCCGGTTAAATGATAAGCAAGGTTGATTTGGGGACCATCCAAAAGTACTGTGACAACCTGGGCGTGAACTATTTTGTCTCTGACTAGACTACAGATTCTCAGAGAATATTCTGAAGATGGTCAGAGCACCCTCGTGCATTTACAAATATTTAACAGTGAAATTATAAACTAATCAGTTTAGCCTTATTTTATTCCATCTTAAACAAAACAGGCAAAACAAAAACAAAACCCACCCACAAGTCCTTTTTCGCCTTATATTTTTAGGTGGAGACAGTCTTGATAACATCAGTCCCAGTCCTACAGCAGCCAGGCCCTGGATCTAAGCCACCGCCTCGGGGGCCCGCAGGGGCACCCAGGGCTCTGAGCATCCTCCCTTCCAGCTGAGGACGGCAGTCCCCTTCTGCTGTGTGGTTAGGGGGTGGGTTTATAAACACTGGGCTCTGGGGACTAAGTGATGGGTGGGATCCAGAAAGCCACTAGAATTACTAGTTGTAACTTCCCTAGTACATACACTCTATTATTCCAGGTCTCCCATGCTCTGAGCTCTCAAACTTCCCAAACTGGTAATGGTCAACGAGTTATGGAAAAACAGGGCATTTCAGGCATGTGGCATATTTTTATTTATTTATTTATTTATCTTTTAATCCTCACCTGAGGACATGCTTATTGATTGTAGAGAGAGGGTAAGAGAGGGAGCGAGGGGGCGGGGGGGGGGGGGAGAGACACTGTCTGCTGCAGGCACCCTGACTGGGGATGGAACCCGAAACCGTCGGGTGTACTTGATGACGCTCCAGCCAACCGGCCAGGGTGCATATTTTAAGTTTTCTACAAGACTGTGGTCTGACATGTATCAGGGTCTAATTCAGGTAACCGCTGGGACTTCTAATTTAAAGAACCATGTACAAACATAATTTTAGATGCCTATTTCCAGCAGCTCTTTTGAGAACATTCCAGGGTTTCTGGGGTCAAAACAGAAACACCACCTTGACTAGTTGATGAAAGCAAGTACTCATTGCAAGGCTCTGCTTTCAAAGGCTTGCTATTCAGGCTCTGCCTTCTCTAGCACTGAAAGGGCACAGGTGATAGACAGTGCTGAGTCCCTCCGTTTGGTTAAGTGAAAAACAATTCACCTCTTGATGCAACCCCAGGCCCCCAAAGAGTTCTGAACTGCGCTCCGTGCATTAGACAAGGGGCGATAAGCAGGAATGATTATGAGTCAGTTACTTTCATTCCAGGGTTCTGAGTTTAGCTGTGGAGAAAATGAAGATGCTGAGGCATGCCTTCTGCAGCCTTATTTAGAAAAGGAGCGACTACCAGTGACTCTCCCCATAGCTTTGAAGGAGCTCTTCAGAGAGAGAGAGGGAGAGAGAGATTTCTTACTCAGCTGGGATGTTCAAAACAGGTTATGAAAATCACTCCACTGGTCACTAAAACATAAGCTCCAATTCTGCCACAAAGGCAAAAAGGAAAATTAGTGTGATTTCCCCAGCGAGCTTTTGATGACGGGTTGTGACAAGCAGCATCACTGAAACGTGGTGAGCTGTGTGACCACAGGTTTGACATGGCAAAGTCTCAGGTAACATGGACAGGCAGTCAACAGCTCTCAGGTGAAGATTCGAACAAACCGCGATTGTACGTCAGGTTGGAAGCTGGACATTTTCTCTTTTCACACACATGTGAGTAAAACTTGGCTCTAAATCAGAGGAGAAAGCAAACACCTCTGTCCCGAGCAGTCTCCCTCGTACTCAGTGTCAATTCCAGACACAAGAAAGGAAACTGCTCAAGTTCAACAAATAGTTTACTTGCAGCACAAGCATGCTCTCACGGACAGCCCGAGCAGCAACACGCTCTGCTAAGCTGAAGACAACTGATAGCTATTTTATTTCCACATATTAAGGAAACATATTAAGAGAGACGCTTTCGGGAAAATTCTCAGGAATGACTTGTTTGTGAAATAAGTTTTCTGAAACTGCAAACTTGCTCGCAGGGGACTCTAGCAAAGCTAGGCTAAATGCTTCTGATCTCAAAGCAACAACCAATTGGAAGAACAATGTAGCATAAATTCCCTCTTCTAAAAATGATCTTACGGCACCGATATCGAAATCCTACTCAACTTTGAATTTCTGAGTTGTGTCGACTAAGCCGGCATACATTACATTTTCAAAAAGCCTCCGTTTGTGGCCAGTGTCTGGATCAAACCTATATTTTAGTGATTTAACATAAACTAGAATCTTAGTGGAGAACAAATATCTGAAGGCCGAGTGAGATGAGATGGGAAAGAGAAGGGCTTTATTTTTTATGGAACGAACAGGAAAGTGAAAACAACCACTTCAGAGCCATGTCCTATTTTTAAGTGTCTTCAAAGCCAAAGTACCTGGCTCAGGACCTCCTGATTCCTGCTCTCCCACAGCTGAGGCCGAAACCAGCCCACTGAGAGCCCCTTTGTGGTGCCGTGGGGAAGCCAGGCGGTGAGTTGACTTTAGAAATCTAAAACCAAAGCCGCAGGGACCCACTGCTAAATCCAGTTTCTTAAACGGATTCTGCGACTGGCTTGCCAACAGGCCGAAGGCAAAGACGTGTAACATGTGAGGACTCCTGAGCAGAAGCAAACCCCAGAGCACGCTAACGCCTACAGACGAATATAGCCGCGGCATTGGGAGGAATGGAGGAAAAAGCTCCCGGCCCGCCCTCCCCACCTGTCAGGGGCCTGAAATAACACGAGCGTGAGGAGGCGAATGTTATGGCTCTCCAGGACTCTCGATTTGTCGTGCGGATGGCACAGTGCCAAGTTGCTGGAAATCAGAACTGCACAAGTTCACGGACTCTGAGTCACCCACCACGGCACGCTGCTCTTTCCTCCTGGACAGCGGCTGGATTTAGCCAGTGGGACAGAGCTTTCTATCGCTTCCTTTCATCAAGTGCCTGGATGAGACTGAGTTTATGAGATAAAACCCAGATAATTCCAAGTACACATCTACTCACTGAAACACAAACCAACAGCCACCCTCCCGAAACACGTCACACCTACTTACTTGTATCTCAGAAACAGCCACTGGGTGATCCATAATCCAACTAATATAATCCCATTTATTTCTGATACAGAAAATGCCCACTTCACCCGATCAATGTAATCAAAAAACTTGTCTGGGAGCGGAGGGCTGAGCTCCTTGGGAGGGACCCTCTCGTGTACAACTGTGATCATGACGGTGGTCAGGACGAGGTTGAAAACCGCATACACAAAAGCGATGCCTGTTTTCCACCACTCTAGGGGGAACTTGTTCCTTGAGTCAGTGGGCATAGCAATCTGGATATAGTCTGGGTACTTGCGGGCGCCCTTCCGCAGCCCATTGGACAAGCTCTTGGGTTTACCGTTGCCATTTTTGTTTTCTTCTTCAGCGGGTTCAGCCGGCTGTGTGTACGTGTGTGCTGGATCGGTGGTTTGATTTTCCATATGTTCTTCAAGTTTTGCGGTCTCTATGATATCCATGGTTCCCCCGTCTTCAGATCAAAAAGGAGATGGCCAAGTTCTTTGTAGAAACGTTTTGTAATCCTTCTGTTTCCAAGATCAACATGGACTCTTCACCTGACGCTGTTTCCTGGTGGGGGACGCAGAAAGCAGCCACCGGACGACGGGGCCTCCCATGCAGCTCTCCCTGTACACCCACCGCTTTCAGGGAAGCGAGTCTATTTTCTTTTCCCCCCAAATTTTACTATGGCACCTGTGAAAACAAAACAAAACTATGTTCAGAAATCAAGGCTGTCCAATTGTCAACCGTCCAGAACATGATCAAAATACGAAAACAAATACCCAAGCCATCTGCTTCACAATTACAGTATCGTCAGAACATAGTTATGGCTGCTGAGTTTATTTAGAAAATGTTGAATTGTTTCATCTTGGAATTCCTCTCTTTTTGAGCTGATGTCAGTATAAATAGGAACATTTTAATAATCAGTTCCTTTTAAATTGCTTTAAATGGAGGCCAGGACCCAACATTGCAAACACTTCATCAGGCACTAGTACCTGTTGCTAACCATGAAGTCACAATAAGCTAGAACCTCCCCAGATCACATCATTCCTTCCTAAGGCTGCAACTTTTCCATGAACCTCACAGAATAAAAAACCGTGATGATTACACGCACTGAATAATTGTTACCCTCTGCATCTGTAAAAAAGTCAACTTTCTATTTTCTAAAAATCTGGAATCTTGCCCTGGCCTGGCAGCTCAGTTGGTTGGAGCATCATCCCGTGCACCAAAAGGTTCCGAGTTTGATTCCTGGTCAGGGCACATACCTAGGTTGTGGGTTCAATGCCCGGCCGAGGCGCATGCGGGAGGCAAACTGATCAATGTTTCTCTCTCATATCGATGTCTGTCTGTCTATCTGTCTGTCTCTCTCCCTTCCTCTCTCTCTCAAATCAATAAATATATATCCTCGGGTGAGGATTAAAAAAATTGTTTTTAATCTGGAATATTTTAAGTGATCCTTCTTCAGAACATATTCAAGAACTAAATGGCACTGCCTCAGTTTACCCTTTTATAGTCAGAGATGCACACCCGACATCCACCAGGAAACCTGACAGCCTTCAAAGGAACACAGCCTCAGATACACAAAGCCTTAGTTATGTCTCATTGAGCTAACAGACTCTACTTGTTTCTTGAAGGATAAAATAATTTACTACGACTGCCACGGTAAATCAGTAACATGTTGATGCAGCCACCACAATTCCTGGCAAACAACAGAAACAGGCACCGAGAGGACCAGCTCAGGGCACTTACCCACCACGACCCTCGTGAGGAAAGGGTGCCTTTGGCGGAAGCGGCACAGGCTGGAGCAGAGCTGTCTGCACGGCACAGAGGCCGGGCCGGCTCTTTATACGCGCCAGCAACACGGCCCCAGCTGTTCTCAATTTGGGAAAGCAGTATTTTAGTCCTACTACAGATCCCCGCCACCTGAAGAGGTTTTCGAACCTTCTAATTAGTCCCCGGCTCGAGTACACTGTACAATTGAAGCATAATCCTTTGCATTTTAAAGACCTCTCTTTCAGGGTAACTTCAGGGGGAAGAAAAATAAGGAGGAGGAAAAACTCAAAGTGGCGACAGCTAAGCCTTTATTTAACGAAAGAAAAAAAAGTTGTTAAAATGACACAGTTAATAAGCGCAGGCAGTATTTGTTGGCAGTTGTGGATGGCAAATAGAGCAACCACAAGTGTTTACTGTGCACCTAAATGCCCCAGCGATGAGGGGTATGTGGGGGCAATTAAAAGGAGTTTAAAGAAAAACAACAACAAATGACACCGACCTGAACACTCACCCAAAGGGCTCAGTCTAATGGAAGAGACAGAACTAACATGACCAGACTCTTCGGGAAGACTGGACGGCACACTGTAAAAGCAACACGGAGCAGCTGATCACTAGGTCAGGAGAGCCTGACTGGACCCCTGCTCCCCTGACCAGACGTGTCCACAGGGAGGCGCGGTCCATTCTGAGGAATGGCAGAGAAGTGGAGGATGGCGGAAGGATGGAGACCCGCTAAGGGCTATAACTAAGAACTTTGGACATCTCCCTTTCTCTTGTCCCTGGGAAGCCCCCAGCTGCTAATACATTGGAGTCGGGTGAGAAGGCAGCAGAGCCCCTCTCTGTAAAACGGGCCGCACAGATGTTCTCTGTAGTGGCCTAGCACATTGTTGTAGGAAGAGTAAGACAGTGTCAAAAACAAACCTTCAACACCATGGATTACAGTTCCTAGTGGGGGTACCAAAGCACGAACTCAGCCATGACCTGTCTCTTTTCACCAACTCCAGCCTACACTGCTTGGAGCATCTTGCCAAACGCTCACCCCAACTTCCTCCAACGTGACTATCCCACATCTGCTGGGAGCCTGGCACTGGATGTGAAAGCAGCTCGTGATTGAAAACCCAGGTCCACCAATGGACGTACGGATGGTCTTTCTAAGGTGCTACCCAGTTCTAGAACATCCAATGTAGAACAGAAGGAAATACAATTAGTTACCTTTTTTTTTTTTTTTTTTAAGAGGAAGTGCTCAGCCACCCACCTCATGGGACAACTGTGAGGATGACTGAAATAATTACTCATGAAGAGCTCTGTGCTCCTGGGAGCAAGAGCATTCTGTGAGTGCAGAGCCCATTTATCGTCATTAGCAGGTGGACTGATATTTTCCTTGGGATTTCATTAAGAAGATTAAATACACAAACCACATTCAGCATGTGTCAACCAATCTTGGGCCACAATGTTTGTCATCAAGATGATGATTGCAACATACTCATTCCTGTGGTGATCCTTCCCTACCAGCAAGTATCTGGGGAAGTGACAAAGGCCACAGTAGTTCCTCTCCATGGATGACAATCCCATTAGTTCATTTGTTTAGGGTGCTATGCCGGAGCACAAAGCAGAGGGAGAGCTTCCCAAGTCCTCTTACATTGCAAGATACTAGGAGTTAACCGAGATAATATTGAAAGAGCTAAAGATCTACAGACGAATCAATCTTCCTTTGGAAGGCAAATGCAAAACTCTGAAACTTTTAGTACACCGACACTGTTTAGTTACGGTTTTTTTTTTGTTTTTTGTTTTTTGGAACTAGGTGTGATTTACTCCAGAAATGCAAGGAAGGCTTCAAATTAGTAAATGATTGTAATAAAATACAAATATATGTAAAGAAAAAAGATATGATCATCTTGAGTGAAGTGAAAAAGGCATTTGATAAGATTCAACATCCACGTGAAGTTTGGGGAAGTTTTTGACAGTATAAATAGAAGTACTATATGTAGCAATGCTCTCTTGATGCCAACATCACAGTTTTAACTATGTACTATGTGTTCTAACAGCTGGTGGGAAAAGACTTCCAGTGCTGCCCCTCTTTTCATCCCCAAGAGAACTTAGAAGTTTATTTTGGTGAAATTACAAGAAAACACATCATTTTGCTTCTGTTTTATTTCTATTACTTCTATTATACCATAAAGGGCTTGATATTACCATATTAATATATAACCTTAGTCATTTTCTCTTAATAATCTCAATAGGATTGTCCCTTAATTTGAAAAACTGATTCTCAGCTTCACCAGGAAGCCAATGGGAGCATCAGTTGAAGCTTTGCACTGGTAGATATTAGACTACATTACATAACTAATACTGGGGCAATGGCACCCAGTTATTCTATTTTGTGAGTTATCCAAAGGAAATAAGGATATACAAAAAATATATTTCTACAAGTATGTTTGAAAATTGGAAATACTGTAACATTGAAAGACAGGGTATTAGTTAAATAAATTATGGTTATCTTATTATAAAATACTGTGTTTTGACACAGTAACTATAAAACTGTGAGACAAGTATATAAATAGTATATAAGAAGGGTACATAATCGAATTAAATAGCAACTTATATCTGAACAGATGTAGAACCTCGGTAATTCATATCAGAGGTTATGGTTCAAAAAAAGGGAACAGGGCCATGTGACATATTCAAGGCTTTAAGAATAGACACGTGTGAAACCCATGACACGTCTCCCACAGCAGTTCTGACCTGAGGCTCTCTGATGGCATACACAGGGTTCTGCTTGGAGGGCTTAGAAATTCTTTGCTGCTAGGTTTGTATGTCAGCCTGGTTGTACATTTGAAGTGGTTAAGATAATGTATTAAATGTGTAAATATAATTTAAAAATTAAGGAAACATCTAAGCTTACATACGTTTTTTTTTTTAATATTTTTTATTTATTGATTTCAGAGAGAGAGGGAGAGGGAGAGAGAGATAGAAACATCAATGAGAGAGAACATCAATTGGCTGCCTCCTGCATGCCCCCTACTGGGGATCGGGCCCACAACCTGGGCATGTGTCCTGACTGGGAATTGAACCGGCAACCTCTTGGTGCATGAGTTGATGCTTAACCACTGAGCCACACCGGCCAGACTTACATACAGGTTTTTATGTAATCTGTTGAAGACAAAAATTAAACGCTGATCAAAGAAAATGTGTTTCGAACATTAACAAATTGGAAAATAAGTAAAAGAGATTTATACATTGAGCTTAAAGGTTTATTTTTTTTAACTAGGCTTTGAAACAGAATTTATTGAATTGAATATCAGTGAAAACAAATAGCTGATGAGTTTATTAACAGACACAAAAGCTTTCTCAGACCTGAAAAAACTCAGCTGTCACCATAAAGGCCTTAAAAAGTCAAGTTGTAGAATAAAATAGCCACAAAGTAACAGTTCTCAGTAACTGTTACTCATGTACCATTAGTGAAGATTACTATGTATACTTACTGTGCTTTGTGTATTACCTAATCCACATACTAACCCTAGGAAACATTTTAAAGAAAAAAAAATGGAGATAAAGTGAGATACCCAAGGTCGGACAGGTAGGAAGGGGCAGAGTCCAGATCTGAACTGGATGTCTGACCTCAAGGGCTCCTGTTCTTAATGGCACATCACGACCTCCAGGGCATTCATTACATGTTAGAGGTCAACAACACAGTCAGTGAAAAAGATTGAGATAATCTACTATAACCTTTTATTTTCCCCAAAGAGATATGAAAACACACAGCAACGTCCTCTAGATAACATTAAAGGCTTTTTTTTTTTTAGTCCTCACTCAAGGATATTTTTTCATCTATCTTCAGATAGAGTGGGAGGGAGGGAAGGAGAGAGGGAGGGGGGGAGGGGGGGGAGAGAGACAGACAGACAGAGAGAGAGAGAGAGAGAGAGAGAGAGAGACATCGATTGGTTGCCTCCTGCATGACTCCAACCAGGCCAGGGATCGAACCACAACTGAAATACGTGCCCTTGACCAGAATTGACCCGAGACTCTTTGGTCCATGGGCCGACGCTCTAACCACTGAGCTAAACCAGCCAATGCTAAAGACATTTTTAAATATTTGTAATTTTACAAAAAATAACACATACTAAGAAAAAATTTAATATATAATTCAACCCTCTTGTGGGGGTTGGGGGAAGAAGTCTGGTAGGTATTTCCCTGTTACCTATATGTGCCACTTAATTATAGTAACTGTTACTAATAAACCACCACATTAAATTTATAATACAGGTATAGCACTTCACGTTAACAGGATCCAGTTTAGCAAATACATTGTATGCCCATAAAGTTTTTTCTGAGACCAAGACATCCTAGCTTTTCCTTATTAATATTCTTAGAGCATAACTTGTTTATAAAAATCTTCCCACCCAAAACTGTTAAGCACTAACAAGCGTATGGACACAAGGGCACCTGCCTTACAAATCATGAGGTTCAGCAGAAGCACCCACAACATTTGTTAAATGTTTTTACCAGAAAGTTTTTGAAAACTGAAAAGATCCACTGCTTACTAAAGAATTATCATGTATATTTGTGAAATACCTTCCCAACAAAAGTAACACGGAAAAGGGTCCTTGAAAGACCATTCTAAGTTTTTATACTGCCACTAGGTCCCACATTTGTACAGGTATGATAGATTTAATTAGGGAAATGAGCAGCCTTGTAAGGTAGCCTGGTGACACTATGCTGAGAAGAGATTGGGGAAAATCATTTTTTAATGTAAAAGACAAAAGTGAAAAACCAGTTACCAATGACTGCCCTTCTGAACGTTGGGAGACATACCCTGGGGTCGACAGACCTTTGGATTTCTGGTACTTACTTACTATCCCGTGTGAAGGTAGATTGGATGACATTAGTTCTGTATCCGATTGTTATAAGAGAAAGAAAGATACACCTGTCAATAGTGGTTGCCTGGGATGGAATGAAGAGCAAAAAGGCTGGTTTCTTTTCGGGGTGATGGAAATTTTCTAAAATTAGATAGTGACGACAATTGCAAAACCCTTTCTTTGTATCCTTTTAAAACAAAAGAATTTTATAGTAAGTTATAAATCATTGAAGCTGTTAAAAAGAAGATAGAGCCCACTAGATAAGTTGCTTCTAAAGAATGAGAAAATCAAGGACTATCCCATACTCGACTATAATCTGGGCTCACTTATCCCTTTAAAGTGTTGTACTTACCAGCTGACCACTTCTGAAAGCAGGGATTCTGAAATCACACCCATTTTTAAGTTTTCTACAGACAAGACCAAGAACCAGCCAATGAAAGGCAAACTGTTTAACAAAATTTGTGTAAACCGTGCTCCAAAAATAAACTTGTAACTAAATAATATAAAGTGACAAAAAACAGATGGGTTTTCTAATAGAACCCATCAAAATTTACTATGAGTTGAATTAAAAGGAAAAAAAAAAAAAAACATGGTCTGTCTTCCTTCTCACTACAAAAAAATTCGTCACTTCAACAGGCGAGGTAGACAATTTAACATTTGTTGAAATGGCTGCTTGTTTACACAGAGCAAATATTAGCTGTGCAAATTTGAAAACACTGACTTATGGGACTGGGAGTATCTCTCAAGAAGGGGTATTTGTAGGAGAGTGCCGCGTATTGGGAGGGTGGAAGAGTCCTCGGCCAGTACTAACTGTTTCTGATTTAACTAAGTTTGATACAATCAAGTACCTTCACTAAAATTTGACTTGAAAAATGTTCCATAGGTTGTTTTAAAATTTGGCTTCTATGTTCCAGCTGTTACTCTTTTTATTGGTGGCTAGAGAATTCCGATGATCAGATCTGATTACACTGTGTTTTTTAATTAATTAATTTTTGTTACAGATGTTTCTCCTTTTTCCCCCACTGACACCCTCCTCCTGATCCCGAGCCCCCCTCCCCCAGCACTGTTATCTATGTCCACTGGTTAAGCATACATGCATATAAGTTCTGTGGTTTATCTCTTCCCTCCCTCCAGCCCTCCTCCTCTGAGGTTTGTCAGTCTGATCCCTAGTTCTATGTCTCTGGGTCCATTTTATTCATCAGCTTATTTTGTTCATTATATTCCACAAATAAGTTAGATCATGGGATATTTGTCTTTCTTTGATTGGCTTATTTCACTTAGCATAATACTCTCCTGGTCCCTCTATGTCGTCTCAAAGGATAAGAGATCTCTCTTTCTTACAGCTGCATAGTACTCCATTGTGTATATGTACCACAGCTTTTTTATCCACTCATCTACTGATGGACACTTGGGCTGTTTCCAGATCTTAGCAACTGTAAATGGTGCTGCTATGAACATGGGGGTACATATATTCTTTCTGATTGGTGTTTCAGGCTTCTTAGGATATATTCCTAGAAGTGGGATCATTGGGTCAAATGGCAGTTCAATTTTTAATTTTTTGAGGAAACACTATATTGTTTTCCATAATGGATGCACCAGTCTGCATTCCCACCAGCAGTGTACTAGAGTCCCCTTTTCTCCACACCCTCGCCAACACTTGTTGTTTGATGATTTGTTGATGGCAGCCATTCTGGCAGGTGTGAGGTGATACCTCAAAGTCATTTTAATTTGTATCTCTCTGACGATTAGTGACGTTGAGCATTTTTTCATATGTCTCTTGGCCATTTGTATGTCCTGTTTGGAGAGGTGTCTCTTTAGATCCTCTATCCATTTTTTAATTAGATTCTTTGTCTTCCTATTGTTGAGCTGTATGAGTACTCTGTATATTTTGGAAATTAACCCCTTATCTGATGTATCATTGGCAATTATGCTCTCCATATAGTGGGTTCCCTTTCCATTTTGATGCTTGTTTCTTTTGCTGTACAGAAGCTTTTTATTTTGATGTAGCCCCAATTATTAATTTTTTCCTTTGTTTCTCTTTCCTTAGGCATTGTATCAGTGAAAACTCTACTGTGCGTGGTGTCAGAGGTTTTGCTGCCTACATTTTCTTCCAGGATTTTTATGGATTCACGGGTCACATTTAAGTCTTTTATCCATTTTGAGTTTATTCTTGTGTATGGTGTAAGTTGATGGTCTAGTTTCATTTTTTTTGCATGTAGCTGTCCAATTTTCCCAACACCATTTATTAAAGAGGCTGTCTTTACTCCATTGTATGCTCTTGCCACCTTTGTCAAATATTAATTGAGCATAATGTCTTGGGTCAATTTCCAGGTTCTCTGTTCTGTTCCATTGATCTATATGCCTGTTCTTGTGCCAGTACCAGGCTGTTTTGATTACAATGGCTTTGTAGTATAACCTGATATCCGGTATTGTGATCCCTCATACTTTGTTCGTCTTTTTCAAGATTGCTGTGGCTATTTGGGGTCTTTTTTGGTTCCACATAAACTTTTGGAGTATTTGTTCTAGTTCCATGAAACTAGAACAGTGGGGATTGCACTGAATCTATAGATTGCTTTGGGTAATATGGACATTTTAATGATGTTAATTCTTCTAATCCATGAACAAGGTATATGCTTCCACTTTTTTATATCTTCCTCTATTTCTTTTTTCAATGTCCTGTAGTTTTCTGAGAACAGGTCCTTTACTTCTTTGGTTAAGTTTATTCCTAGGTATCTTAATTTTTGTGCTGCAATGGTAAATGGGATTGTTTTTTCAGTTTCTCTTTCTGTGAGTTCATTATTGGTGTAAAGAATGTTGTCGATTTCTAGATATTTTATATCCTGCTACTTTGCCAAATTCATTTATTAAGTCTAGTAGATTTTTGATGGACTCTTTAGGGTTTTCTATGCATAATATCATGTCATCTGCAAATAATGACAGTTTCACTTCCTCCTTTCCAATTTGGATCCCTTTTATTTTTTCTTCTTGTCTAATTGCTGTGGCTAAGACTCCAGTATTATGTTAAATAGGAGTGGCGAGAGTAGGCATCCCTGTCTTATTCCTGTTCTTAAGGGAAATGCTTTTAGTTTTTACCCATTGAGTATGATGTTGGCTGTAGGTTTTTCATATATGGCCTTTATTATGTTGAGATATGGTCCCTCTATTCCCACATTGCTGAGCATTTTTATCAGAAATGGGTGCTGGATTTTGTCAAATGTGATATACCACGTAAACAAAATAAAAGATAAAAACTACATGATCATATCAATAGATGCTGAAAAGGCATACATGGAGTTTTGGAAAGGCAAAACTGCAGCCGTGGGCTTGAAGTAAGTGAAGTCCTCCAGTGAGAGGAGAGGAACCTTAAAGAGAGGTGGAACCATGCAAAAAGACAATTTAACAATAAACAAATGAATAAATAAATAAACAAGTGAGTAGGGTAGATAGGATAAATAGATTAGAATGAAAGAGTAGATGGATTAGATAGGTAGGCAGACAGCCAGGCAGACAGACTGGGACCCTGAAGACAGAAAAGGACTGTAACAGGAGGTCAAAGATGAGGGAATGGTTAAAATAACCCTTTACATTTCCTTTGGGATATACTGTAAATCAGACATTCTCAGAGTTAAGGGGTAAAGAGTGGATCCCCACCCCTTTCCCCACTCCCATTCCTGGTCTGTCTAGGAGAGCTTAGAGTGTCTGGAGGGTGGGTGTGGGAGAATGCCAAGTGGCTTCTTCCTCCTTCAGCTAAGTGTTTTCAGTGTTCAGGAAAAAGAATGAGGCTGGAATTTTCTACTTCCCACCCTTTCTAAATTTACTGCCATGATATACCCATGGCCTCAAAGAAGAAGCTGCGGTGAAGGCTTATCTTTGTGTTGCAATGCTTATCTACTTTAGCAGGTGAGCAAAAGACATCCTCTATAATTTAAATGGACATTTGTACTCTGAATAATCTGAACTGTTAATTCTGTGAACTCCGTGCAGGGGAGGTGTCACTGGAACAATTCTGTACAACTGGCCTGACCGGCTCAATGTTTAATGGTCAAACGAGAGCAGCCAGCACTTGTCTAGCATTAACACCCTGGGGCTGTATCAGAAGGGCAAAATCTAACAGCCTAACTGAACAATAGTGATAATGATCTGCTCTCCATTCCTCGACTTCCTTAGATGCCCCAGATTATACACCTAGGAGGATTTAACACTAATTATTCTGGGATAGGCGTCTGTGCAGATTACCTGTTAAAGTGAGAGGTTTTATGCTGATAACCATAAAAAACACTCCATTTAATATTTTTAAAAAATATTTAAGTCTGACGTTGGAGTTTATATCTTCTAAGAACAGTGGCTGGTCTAAGAAAGAGAAAAGCAGAAGCTGGAGCGAACAGTTTAACATTATACTTGCCAAACCACACATTTTCTAAAGGATGTTAGAGTTCATTCTAAGTTAATAAACAGAACACTATCCGAGTCAACAGTGTATCTCCTTGTCAACAACAACAAAAATGTTTTTAGATTGGGAAGCATAGTATCTTATTACAGGAGAACCATGCTAAAAAATGAGAAGGAAAAAAAAAATAGTTCCTTAGAAATAATTTCATAATTTTCTACTTTTTACAAATAGAGCTCCTTTATTCATTCCATGCCCTTCAGATTATTTAGAAATATACCTATTGATTTCTCTGTCTACCACACAGTGACCAAACTGTATATATTTTATATGATTTCAAAGAAATTTTGCATCGAATAATATAAATAGGCTACTCAAATGGGTTTTTTAAAAACAGCATCTCGAAACATTGCTTACTGTTTACTAGCGCATCAGAGTGAAATTACCTTCAAGCAGGAATCTATAAAAAGAGTTCAATCACCCTGCCCTAGTTTGGAGGCAAAAACAGAGACTTTAGGAGAAACATTTAACCAGGCGCCTGCGGTTAATATGTGTCATGGTCACAGCAGAGGGCAGATGTCTAAGAACAGGAAGCTTACTCAGTCCCAGCGCTGCTGTGGAAATGACATGAAGCTACACAATTTCCTTGTAGAGGTCTGAAGTCTAGAGTTAGACATCAAAATGGGTTATTGGTTATTATATTTCCGCTTAGCGCTCTGTGCCAACAACACAAATTCAAGAAGTAGCCTAATAAAGCCTGGGAGATTTAGGGGAGCTCTTCCAGAATTACAATGAACAGTTAAGAAGAAGGAAGGTGGGAGGATCTGCACCTTTGGCGGGTTAGCCCCATCTGCTTGCTGCAGCCTGGTGTGGTGTTACACAGCCTCGGTAGGGGGCGCTGGAAGGCGGGGCAGCTCTGTGTATCTGAACGTCCCGCGCTGTAGCCCACCTGGGCCCTCAAGGCAGAGTATGGTTTTCACTCAAAGGAACCAACAGGAAAGGAAAGGGACCTTGGAAGACCCAGAAAGCTCTCGTAAAAGCCTGCATTTATCATTCACTTATGCCAACCACAAAAATGTTCTACAAATAAAGTAATAAAGAACGTAGTCTACTCATATATGGTATACGCTATTTTCAGCTTCCATCAAAAAACAGGGCTGTGTATTTTCTAGAGCTGCTTTCTCACGAAGGGCAGAATGAGCCGTTGCTCGCAGATGGTATGAGACTATAAAAAGCAACTCCAAAGCCATTAAGGTCAGTGTATTTGCCTCTAGTTTCTTCCAGGATTTAAACGGCTATGTTGTATTTAAATAAATTATATCTCTCAAAAGCACTTATTTGACTAAGACTTCCAATCTAGGCTTTGGTTTCTGAAAATAACCTAATCATGGTGATTTATGTTTCCTAAATTTGGGTCTATAAAGGGGGACCCAGATTCCCTAACCCAATCCAACACAAGGAAGAATACCTATGGCGATGAGGCAGCAAAAGTACCTTAAAAGATTAAACTCCGGAGTCTAACAGAATGCCATTTTCACAGTGTGTCTGGTAGTCAGGATGACTGCTCACAGACAGAGGGTCTGTTAGGGGAATATGAAATTTTTTAGAAGTCAGTCCTGATGTCTTTAGCAAGAACAAATGATCCAGAAACTGTCACCTGTGTCAAAATGTTTTGACGCATTTGTCTCTTAAAACAGGGAGAACAGCTCACTCAAGACTTTTTCCATCTGTGACTAAAATGCTGGTTCACAAAGTTGTAAAGCGAAGTTTCTCATAAACAAATGTGTCTTTGTTGCCTACTCAACTCCATGTCCCCTGCCTGGAACTGGGACACTCACCCCAAAGCTCAGGCTGCTGTTGGTATAATAAAGATCACAGAATGAATGTTTGCATACCACTGATTATGTAGGCACCTTAACCAACTGTCCATTTCCCTTAAGCAAAAAGTCTAGAACAGGATACACAGTTCTTGTTTTGTATTTCTTTTAGGAATACCATAACATGAGAAATTTAGTTCCAATATACCCAAGCCATCCTTCCAGGAGATAATTAAAAAAGAGGTAAAAGAGTTGGGAAAAGAAAAAGATAACAGAACAATTAAGAAGTTTTAGAGTGAAGCCTTATAAGAGAAAGAAAATATAGAAAAATAAAAACAGACATGATTGCTGTACGTAAATGGCCCTTAGGGGCCCAAAGTTACCCGTGCTCTTCTACAAAAGGCCAGTGCACAGCGTGGGGAGCACAGAGAGGCAATGGAGCTGAGCATCAATCTGTCATCAAAACCAGGGCAGCCCTGAATATTTGGATGGAAAACCACACTGGGGTAGGGGTTAGAGGTAGGTGCTGTTGCACAGCAACACAGCAATGAAAATCTCAGACAACCTACACTAACATTCTACCCTAGTAATAATAAACAAACTATAACTGAAATGAAGTTTGCATGTCAAAAGAGCCAGATAGTCTATTTAGCAGAAACTGTTAGATAGTATATGTAAATAAACATAAAATATCAATACTGCATCAATAAATTCTACATAAACAATATATTAAAATATATTATAATTATGATAATTTATTTATTCAAGGCTTTCACGTGGGGCCATGGCTCTCATCTTTCTTTGCACAGTAAGTCGGTTTGCATTCTCATATTCTTTGCAGGAAGGGCCAGTGATTTCAGGGGCCCAACCCTTGAGGCCACCCTCCTGTGCCACTGGGAGAATGTGGAAAGAGACGGAGGCCCAGAGAATAACTTCTGCTGAGATGTCCACGCAGCAAGTGGAGAATGGCCGGGCAAGGAAACAGGAGGGGATAAAACTGCGTGGCCCAGGCTCAGCCAGAACTCATTTCCTCACTGTCTACTTGGAGCTGATTCCACTACTCCTCTGCTGACAAACCCTCAGCAACAGAGCTCCCATGACTAAGTATCTCCCAATATTTACAACAAAAACTTCCTCCAGAATGTCTTATTGACAAATTAACACACAAGCTTCTACTCCATTATCATCCATAGATAGGAACACTGGAGGGTGACCTTGAAACAAAGCCCATTAAAATGCAATTTAAGCTGTAATTGGAAAGCAGCATGAAAACTGCAATGAATTGCTAGTGGGATCATAAATTGGTACAATTCTTTTGAAGATCTGTCTCTTCTTTTTTTAGACATATGATGAGTTTTTTTTAAATGTTTATACTTCTTGACATAGTAACTCTACGACTGAATTTTGGAACATGTCTTAAATACAGAAAAAAACATTGTCTAAAAATATACTTGGTGAAACATTAAAACAATCTAAATGTCTCCGGTAGCAGACTAAAGTATCCATGAAATACATTACATTTATTGTTTAAAAAACAGCACTATATTCTTATTTTCATAAAAATGTAAATGTATACATTAAAAGACCAATCTAATAAATGCACCAAAAGAATATCAAATATTTTTATTTTCTTGTGTACGTTCCTATTTTCTACACATTTTCTGATAAAAGTATTCACCCTTGCATCTACTTACAAAAGCACTTTCAAATAGTTTCTAAAAAGTATGTTTAAGATTTTAATGAGAAGGAAACTGCAGTTATAATTTCAGCAGTGCAAAGATGTATATTACATATATAGAAGAGTCTGAAGAAAATATACCAAATATTAACAACTACTTGATGAATTTATGGGGAGGGGGATATTTTTCTATTTTTCTACATTACTCTTTCTTTAAAAAAAAAATATATATATATATTATATATTATATATTATATAATATATATATAATATATATATTATATATTATATATTATATATATATATATAAGTAAACCAAGTATACTTGTTACTGTTGCTTCTATAGAAGCATTTATTAACTGAGATCTCTATTTCATGTTTTCAACTCAGCCTCAATTATCTGCAATAAAAAAATATATGTTTAGAAGGTTGTGTTTTGGAAAAGTCGGCATTACTGCTGCTGCTTGAGAAAGCCTGATAAACTACTAACTATTTGGATGCTACAGCCCTAATTTGAAGTACATATATATATATATATATATTTTTAACCCTCACCCAAGGATATGTTTACTGATTTTTTTAGAAAGAGAGAGATAAACATTAATTGGTTGCCTCTTATATGTGCCCTGAAAATGGAGACAGAACTTGAAACTTAGGAATGTGCCCTGACCAGGAATTGAACCGACCACCTTTTGGCATACGGGATCTCCAACCAACTGCCACACTGGCCATGGAAATTTATTTATTTATTTATTTATTTATTTATTTATCTATTTATTTATTTATTTTGTACAGAGTGGGGGAGAAAAAAGGAGAGAGAGAGAGACATCAGTTTGTTGCTCCCCCCATTCCTGTTGAGCCCTGCATGTGCCCCCACCAGGGATGGAACCCCAATCCCTCTTGCTTCGGGATAATGCTCCAACCAACTGAACCCCTGGCTAGGGCTCCACATGAAGCATTCTCATAATCATGAAAATATTAATGACTATTTTAACTCTACAAGCACTAACAGAGTTAACAGGGAGAATGTGCTTTGGTTTTAATAAGGTACTGTGTTCTGAGAAATCTGAAATATGTAAAAATGCATGTACGGAAGAGTCAGAGCACAGATACACTAAAATCTTAAGAATGGCTGTCCAAGTGGTAGGAGGATGATATTATTTTCCTTCCTATATTTGTGTACGGTTCATATTTTTACACTTTTCATTACAAATGTGTTATTTTATAGCTAAAAGTATCAGAAACCAAGTATACTTGTTACTGTTGCTTCTATAGAAGCATTTATTAACTGAGATCTCTATTTCATGTTTTCAACTCAGCCTCAATTATCTGCAATAAAAAATATATGTTTAGAAGGTTGTGTTTTGGAAAAGTCGGCAATACTGCTGCTGCTTGAGAAAGCCTGATAAACTACTAACTATTTGGATGCTACAGCCCTAATTTGAAGTACATGTATTCAATTAAGTTTGTTTTTATTTAGTGTCAATTTTCAAGAAGAGATTTAATTGTGCTAAAATGTGATGTCTTTTCTGCAGGGTTTATGAGCAAGAAAGGAGTGAGGACTGCTTTATAAAGGAATAATTTCCATATAATAGATGTCACTCAATATTTCACAAAACCAAACCAGTCACTTGGTGTTTCCCTGAAAACAAAAAACAACAACAAAAAACAACCCAGCTGCCAAATAGCAGAGAATCAAGCCAAACTGGATTTGATGGAGAAGACAACTCAGTCAAAATCGATGCAAATCCCCAAACCCTCTTTTGCAAATACTGGTAATTTTGTGCACCAAGGATGTTTCAATAAGTTTGTATATTTGAGCATTTTAAAAAACATTTTTCCTGATACTTGGTGGACTCTTGCCTTATTGTACTCATGATCAGCTAACAGTTTTTGTCCTCTGCAATCTGTGACAACAAAACTTTGGATAAAAGCTAAAATTACCAAATGATTAATTAAATAAAGTATGGCTTTCAAAAGAGTATGTACCCTATATGTAAAAATCATTTTAACAAATTGAATGAGTAATTGGAAACATTAATTTAAACCAGTTTGCAAAAACCCATTAAAATATTACTGAATAACAATCCCCAAGTGTTCCAAAATTCTAATTCCATCTTTTTAAAAAATTAGTGTTTTGTTGAATGTACATCAAAAAAGATAAGTTTAAAAAAAAATTTTTTTTTAAACATGAAAAAAAAAATTAGTGTTTTGTCCCTAATTTCAAAAGCTATATGCTACCTACTTTGAATCACTTCTAGGAATTTATCTTAAAGATACTGCATAATAAGCATGAAAATATTATTTTCCAAATTCACTAAGATTTTTTTTGAAAAGATGCATTTAAAAATTCAGAACTCTGGATTTCAGAATGACTGTAGGTACCATATATTAGGTCACATACATCACCACCACTACCTGGCTGGATTTTGGAAACACCAGATAATCAAACATTAATATATCTGAATGAAACATACAGATGTATTCACACTAGTTGGATGAGTAAAGACCATAAAGAAATTTTGGTCAGTTCAAGATGGGTGTTGACATCAAAGATTACTGAGGGACGGACGGACGGAAGGAAGGAAGGAAGGAAGGAAGGAAGGAAGGAAGGAAGGAAGGAAGGAGAAAAGGGGTACGCAAGGAAGGAGAGGCCTTTTGTTTTTAGAAGTTTAGATTCTGAAACTACAGATAAGTCATTTTATTAAGACTAAAACCATACTGTCCATTATTATGGGACTAGTTACATTATAAACATGTTTTATTTGTACAATAAATACTATCACACAATGTTAGGTAAGGGAATGAACTTGCAAAGTTGTGGGGAAAAGTTGTGTTATGTATAAACAAAGAGTATGGTTACCGGGAAGGGGATGTTACATGGAACATTTACTTTATTTACCTTTTTTGTATTGAAAAAATAGCAGCATGCTTTGATTTTAACTGCCTAAAAAGTCAAAGACAACTATTCATTCAACAATATTTAGTGAGTACCTACTCTGCACTGGGCACTGTTGTAGGGATCCAACAGTTTTTAAAAAGTCATTTCCCTCATGCTTGCATTCTGCTAGCATGTTACGGGAATAATAATAACAAAAAGGTGAAAAGTGCTATGGAGAAAAATAAAGCAGGACGGGACAACAAATAACAGGAGAGCTATGCAAACCAGGACCACAGGTTGATGAGGTAATATTCAATTTAAACATTTTAAATGAATACTCATTATCAAGGAAAAAAATCATAGTACCATCAAGTCAAAAGAATATCAAGAACATCTATGTTCCAGCCTGCTGAGACCCAAGTCCAGTAAACAGCTTCTAGAGAGCTGTGTTAATATAGCTTTCTAAAACTAAAACGGGACACCACTGAAAATGTTCCCATACTTACTCAATTACAGATTTTTGCCTTTGAGTTCTTTTCCATTTCTAACAGATCAAAATAATGTGCATCTGTGTATAATATTCTAATTTACATTGGTCATAATGGACTTTTATTTAACTGATCATCCGAGTGCTGTCTTCTAAGGAATGTTTTACCCAGATGAGGCTTTTAAGAAAAGGTTAAAGATGCAGTATTGTAAACACAGGAAGAATAAAAAACAAAGACATGACATAGGGACAGAAAAGCTGAAACTATCAAATATCTAAGGTGGTTCCAAAATTCTACTTGACTCTTAATGCAGAAATTCTATAATGTTATCTTAAATAGGTGGCAGAGAAACTACCAATATAGAAAACATTTAAAACCAGACCGAGTTCAAGAAACAACGACCAAGCTCCAGGTGAGCGGTACTTGAGGGTTAGATGCGCAGTAGTTGAGAGTTAGATGCGCAGCACCGTTCTATCACCCCTGAAAGCCTGGGCGGTGAGGCAAATAAATGCGCAGCCACCGTGGAAGACAGAACTCCCTGGCCTTCCGCGCTGTGCGGATTGGGCTGGAGTGCCAACCAAGGAAGGTAGCAGAAAAGAAGGCTTTCCCCCTTTCCCAACCAGAAGTCACTTAACAAAGAACCAAAACAATGAGCAGTGAAAACAACTTTTATAAATTAGAGGAAAGGGTGGGGGGGATGGGGAGGAGGGTGTCAATGGGGATAAAAGGAGAAACATCTGTAACAAAAATAAATTAATAAAATAAATAAATAAAATAAAATAAAAATAAATAAATAAATTAGAGAGCCTGAAAAAACATTTGAAGTTTAGTAAAACCATATACCAGATAGAAGTAAAAGTAAAAAGAAAATCTAAATAATGAACATAAAATGGGGGGGGAGGAGATTGATTATATATAATTTAGGAATTTTATAAGTCTAGGGGATATAGACGAAAATAAAAACAAAAACATTGATGTGAGAAACATTGATCGGTTGCCTCCTGTACATGCCTCGACTGGGAATCAACCCCACAACCTTTCGGTGTATGGGACGACGCTCCAACCAACTGAACCACCCAGCCAGGGTTGAAAACAAAAAATTTAAAACTTAGAGTAGTCTTTATTTTTTAAAGACCCTTTAAAAATGTCAAGCTCCAAAAATCAGTAGCGAGTAGAAAGCCAGTGAAGTAGTTACCCTGTTCAGTTGAGCCCTGGTCTGTCCTTGCGAGTCAACTACAGTCAGACCTGTTTTCTATGGAGGGAAGCAGATTTACAACAACACAGGATGATTAAAAGCACTGTCTCTAAACCTGAGCATCATGCCAAGAGGTAGTCAGGAAACACTTAAACTCAATGTCCAATTAGTATCAGGAAGCTGAAAGATGTAATTCCATATTTAATCTTATTTCCATTAAATCTAATTTTCATTGATGGCCCTACATAAATAAAAGTATTTGACTATAATTACTTGAAATCGATTTTTTTTTAAACATACAAAAGCTATAAAAAAATATCTGTAGTTTTAAAAAAAACTGAAACAAAGTAACAGCCTAGAAAATGAAAAGTTACTTGTTTTCTGTTTGTTACTGGGGGAGGGAGGGCTTTTTTTTTTTTTTTTTTTTTTTGCTTCTAAAATATCTGTATTAGGAGGTTGGGGGCCCAAAGCTTGTACTGAACAAGACCAAAAATGACATTCTGATGGGGGTATCTTTAAAGGAAAAGAGTAAATTGCACCTGAAGGATTCATGGCCCTAAGAACAGAAAAAGCAGATGCTTACAGCTCAGGTCCCAAACTGCAGCTGTCCTTTCCCAAACTCCTCCAAGATGAGTGCCTCCTCTTTTGTTCCTTATCTCTGCAAATGTCCCACCACCCACCCACTTACTCAGGGTAAACAAAGTCATAGCTATCATCTGGGCTGCACACTCCCCACCCTGCCCCCCGACAGTCACCCCAGTCCTGTCCATTCCCATCACCCACTAGTACCTCTGCTCTCCTGCACTCGGTTCAGTTCACAAACACCTCTTACTTGCAGAGGGCAGGGATGAGTCCAAACACACACCAACAGCCAGGACACGTGAAATCCATCCACCAAAGAGATACATTAACATTATTTATTTAACAGAAAGAAAGTCAATGTAGTCCTAGGAATGTCAGGCATGGCTATGTTCTGCGTGACTAGGGGGCAGCGTGAATGTGTTGAGAGAAAATGGATGAGAGCAAACTGTTCACGAAGAAGATACAAAGTCATGGACACTCTGCCGGAGGAGAGGGCAGCGCCTCGATCACTGCGGGAAAGGACCAGTCGGGTACTGAATGCCCGACAATAGAAACTTATAGAAAATTTCAAACATATTATATTGAAAGGAGAGAGAATAGTGCAGTGAACAACTTCAACAGGTACAATTATCATGGAAAATCTTTTCCCTCTTTCCTCTACCCTCGATTTCTTTAAAGCAATCCCAGAGACCATATTTCACCTGTAAATATTTCAGTATGCCTCTTTAAGATAAAGGCTCCCTTTAAAACAAAATAAAACAAAACAAACCTCTTAATGCCATTGTTACATCTAAATAAAATTAACACAATTTCCCTAATAACCAATATCCAGTCAGCTCACCTTTCCTCAATTATATTACTTTTTCTCCAGACGGCTTCCTGAGGGTGGTGTGTCCTGCTGTTGCTTACCAGGACCTGCATAGTCTGGCCTCTGCCTTCCTTTCAGGCTCAGTTTTTGAAACTCGTTTTTTTTTTTTTCTTTCTTTCCTTTCCCTAAATCTTGTGCTTCCAGCCATATTTACTTAATTTCTGTTCCCTTTTATTAAGACTTTACATAGCATTTGTTAGCAGCCAACCTCTCCTCAGCCTTATCCTCTTGCTTCAGGTCTCAGCTTAGATGCCACTTTACCCCAGAAACCTTTCCTGCTACAACTCCTGGACCAAGAAATGAACTGTCAAACACAGCACTCACTGCCCAGGGAGTTACAAAACCTAATGCAAGTTCCCATTTAAATACAAATGCCGATTTACAACTTCCGGCTTCTTAAAAACTAACCTTCCCCTCTGGGGTGCTTTGTTTCCAACATTTTCAGGGTAGTTACTATTTTTATGTTTGCTTTTTGGCCTATATGTTCATGCACAGTTATTATACCAACCTCCTGCCAATGGTGTTCTGTAGGCGCAAATCAGACTTGAGTTCAAAGGTTGTCGATGGTTAAGAAAGTCCACAGAATTACTTAAACACTACACTTCACAGTCATAAAGCCTTTCAAATTTGAAGTAGATATCTGGCTAATATGAGGGTGTGATACAGACAGAAACAAATGACCTAGTGGAAAAGGACCCTAACTCCAAAGCAGGGCTCGGGAATCCTGTTGCTACAGGAGCAGAAAACCGCTCCTTATTCTGAAAGTGGCCCCAACTCCTAAAAACAAAAACGCACCATCAAAGACGTCACTGTTCTTCAACAGATAACTGCCTAACTAAATAGACTTTCTCCACAGAGACTGTCACTCAAGTACAATTAGACACCTATATTTGAAGATCAACGATCAAAAAGAGATTTTTAGGAAATGTTGGTTGACCATTTTGTGTAACATGTCTTATCTGCAATATAAGAGCATGCATAATGACCAGGTAGAAGTGAAAATTTCTCTGGGGCCTTAACAACTCTAATTTACATTGCAAAGCCAACTGATTATTATTTTTTGGCTTTGCAGTTATTTTAAGAACGCTTTTGTTTGAGAAAGTACTGATAAACATACACTTTAAATACTAAATTGGAATATTTAAGTGTTTAAAAAATGTTGACTTTGTATCCCATTGATAATTTCAGTTTATATGGCCCAGACTTAAGAATAAGAGCTCTAGTTAACACTGACATAGTATTTATTCTTGCCCAAACACTATTCTAAATACTCTATCTTATTTAATCTTTACCCCAACTCTGAGGTAGATATTATTACCCACATTTTACAGATGAGCACAGAGAGATTAAGTGAATTGCCCAAGGTCACCAGCCAGGAAGTAGCAGGGCCAGCCTTTGGTACTTTGGTGGTTTCTGACTCAGTGTCGTTCTACCTCTCTCTGGGAAAAGCATCTACACATGAGCACACAGCTTCAGGACCGATTCTGACAGCAAAGACAAGGTAATGGGGTAGGCCGCCCCCGCTGTTGGAACAACCAGCCTTGGAGATCAGTGGATTCGCACAGCCAGACTGCCCCTGCTGCAAAACGTTCGGAGTCACCTGGGAAGACCTGACATTTCCTTTATAGCTGTGCCTCCCAGTCTGCGTCAACTCACCTCCCCCAACTTTTCCATTCATGTCCACTTTCAGACATAGGGGACAGAAATGCTCCAGAGAAGTGGAATAAGACCAGGTTACGTCTGACGTGAGGGGTAGAAGGGCCACGTGCTCTTCCTGGGCGGTGATCCGCGCTGGCAAGTCCATCCCAGTGCAGTGTCTCAGGAAGACCACATGGACACGTCTCCAGGCCCCCATCTTGCTTCCACTATAAGAGCTCAGCTTTGCTTTCTATTTTGGAGAATTACCCAAAATCTCAGCTGAAATCTGAGTTCCATGGCCAAAAAGTTTAAAAACTAACGATGTCAATGCAAGGCCCTGGATCAGAAGTTAACAGGCCAGAATCCTCACCTATATTTGGCACAGAGAAGCCATGACTAATCCTGGGTAGGTAATTAAGTAACGTCAGGGTTCAGTTTTCTCACTAACACAACCCTGTTATTTTATGGCTTTCTAATACATTTTGCCATATTAAAATATATATAGGGTGGGGCAAAAGTAGGTTTACCATTGTGAGCACATGAAACAGAGTTTATTCTTGTATTATTTATAAATTATTGTATTATTTTCCATACAAGCAACTGTAGACTTACTTTTGCCCCACCCTGTACATACATGTCATTCTATAAAAAGAAAGCAAAGATATGCTAGCATTCTCACCAAAGACAGTTAAAGAAGGCAAACACAAATCCCATTTCTCACAGAAAGAAAAGAAGTAGGGTAGGGTAACTTATTGCTGAAGAGTGTACTACCTAGGTACTTGCTCGTAGTGCTCAGAACACCACCATGAGATTGGTCCTAGGATGTGAGAAATCCATTTTCTCAAAGATTTAAAAAGTTTTGGTATTTTAATGTAGCCTGATGTAGATAATTGATGGGTAACAGCTCCATCTGGGTTTATTAAGATCCAGGTTCCAACCCTGACTCTATCACTTGATGAAAAGTAAAGCAATCTCCGACATATTATCTGTATGCTGCATTGTGTGCTTACCGCCCAAAGTCAAATCTTCTTCCATCACCATATAGTTATCACAGAATAGTACACTTGAAACCTATATAATCTTATTAACCATTGTCACCCCAATACATTTCATTCTTTTTAAAAAGGAAAAAAAATAATAAAGCAATCTCTTTTGACCTCAGTCTCTTCTGCCTTACCCTTCTCACAATTCTCAAATAAGGGACTATGTTAAACAATTGTTCATTAGAATATTACAATCAGAAAGCATGGTTTATCTTATACCTTTATTTCTCATGATCAGAAATCACATTATCAGAACAGGCCGAATGAAAAGGGAAATAAATACATGGAAGAATCATCCATTAGGTTCCATTCACTATTTAGGCATCTGAATGGAATAAGGAGACTATTATATGGGACCTAATGCAGAACCCCCTTTCCCATCAGGACTGAGCCAACTACATAACACCTCAATGAAGAGTTCCTAATCTCAGGCATATTAGAAAAAAATAGTAAAACATTAAGACAAAAAATTTTTTTATAAGGTTGAAGGTAGAAGGTCATATCCCCTAGAATAAGAAATGGTAATTAGATGCAAGGTAGATGACAGAAAGTTACTGGGTGAGCTCAGAGGCCAACACCGAAGGAGATAAAAGAATAAAGTATTGTGCTTTATTATACCAATTGACCATTATATGAATGTAGATTCAAAATTAGCCAATAATATGATACAGACTAGTATAAGTTATGCTTAAAACACATGGTGTTTAGCCCTGGCTAGTTTGGCTCCGTGGCTAGAGCGTCAGCCTGCAGACCAATGGGTTGCGGGTTCAATTCCAGTCAAGGGCACATACCTCAGTTGCAGTTCGTCCCGGGCCCTGGTTGGGGTCGTGTGGGAGGCAACTAGTCAATCTGTCTCTCTCACGTTGATTTTTCTCTTTCTCTCCCTCCTTCCCACTCTATCTAAAGATGGACAGAAAAATATCCTTGGGTGAGGATTAAAAAATAAATAAATAAAACACTTGTTTAAAAACGTCTTTTCTGAAATATTTAAAATTATATATCTTGATTTAGAGATTTAATCTACTCTGCTAGCATTAATGTTTAAAGGCAGACAATTCACATTATCAAACAAGACCAGACGTCTGTGGGAACAGACTAGCAATCCTACATTTGACTTTTTTTTCTGGGTAACAGGCTTTTCCAGGTTTCATCCCAGACATGACACACGCCCCTGAACCAAATAACTTTTGAAAAGCAGCTGATCATATGTCAGGACTCTGAAGCATTATTTATGGCGTTTATATTTTTTAATATAAGTTGTCTGTTCATTATGATTAATGATTAATACAGTGTTCCATCAAGTATAATAAAGATTTCCAATGAAAGACTGAGAATCTAAATAAATGGGGAAACTCTAGGTTCTTCATAAAACAAACCAAATTTAAAAGCATTTCTCCTAAAGTGACATTCTAAACTCACAAAGTTTGGATTCTACCTTCAAAGCCAAATTCAGGGAAGCACTACGCATTGCAGCTTCAGGGAATGTCAGAAAATTTCAGGGTTAAACAGGTGTTTCTCTCACGTTTTAGAGAGATCCAAAAGTCAACCTTCAGTCATTAGGCCATTTTTCTGGCAATAAAGAAATCTCTATAGTTACTGAATAAATGGTATCATGTACTTATTTTATACCACTGACCAGGGCTTTTAATAATTTTGAAATTAACTATAGTACATAATGCTGAAAACCTTTACAGAGGTCTCTTAAATGATGCTATAATTATAATGTCTACAATTGCAGTTCTCAAAGTCATAAAGGACTAGATAAGTCATTTAAAAAGTTCTTACCTATCATTGGGTTTTCCCTTCTTTTCTTCACATTCTCCCCCACCACTTAGGGCGTTGTCTGAGGATGGAGGGCATGATGCCACTTTCCCAAAGCTCATGATAACAGAGACTGGTGCTTCCCAAACATTAACACGTGAATATGCTCAACCACTTTATGGGGTAGGCACCCTTAACACCACCATTTGAGGTATGAGGAAGTGAAACTCAGAAATGCAGGTCCAGAGTTCATGTTCTTAGCTACTACGCTACGTTGTGATTTTCCAAGATCTTGGTCTATTTTTATAATTAGAAATGTACTATTATTTTTTCTACTAAGAGCAATGAATTTCCCTTCCCCGTGAGTCCTTCTGGGGAGAGATTCCACCCTTCCACCCTCCACCCTTCCTCCCCACGGTTACCACGCAGTCTGTGTTTGGCCTTCCTTCCAAATATTAGCCAGCCCCACCTTCTAACACACGGTTACCAGTTCTGGCTCATCTGATGCCTTCAGTGCTGTGTGAATGTTTATCCCACTCCCCAGTGATTATAAAAGGGACATTTCCTGGAAACACTACCGATGGACATTTCACTTCAGTGAGGTGTTTAGTATCTGAGTCAGCCCTGTTGCCTAGAAACCTGTTTGTGTTTGGCAGGAGGAAAGTGACTCAGGCACAGGTACAGTCAGACATAAGGCAGACAGTTATTAAGCATGACCTCCTCCTAGCTCTAGACTGTTGATTTCATGCTTACCCTTGACACTGTTTTTTCCCATGTCACTGTTAGTAGAGGCTCCTTGAATTCTTTTCAAGTCAGAGAAATTCAAAAGGCACTCTGGTGTGCCTAGGATGGACAGATCCCTTATAGCTGAAATATATGCTACATTATTTTACTTACTGAATTCTGAAGAAAAGCTTTAAGACAAAAGATAATTACATGATTCTTATATGTAAAGGGAATTGAAATTATATGGTGTCATAGAAGTAACCTGCCATCCCTGTAAGAATTAGTTCTCTCTCATAAATTCAGTTAATATAATGTATTCTTAAACAGCACTGAGTCACTACTTTCGACCTCATAGCCAAGAAAGAACTTTTTTCAGGCAACTAGAGGGCTGACTCATTTGGTAGGCCACATTCAGGCCAAAAAAACTGTTATACACATACCTGTCTCTCTCTCTCTCTCTTTTGGGGGGGCTGGGAGGTGGGGGGATAACAAGAAATAATGATGACCACATACAAGTGGCTTCAGACACACACACTGCAGTTGGCCAAAGGTCATTTCACTGACTTTCATCTTCAAACTTAAGTTAGTATGCATTACCATTCTAGAAGCCAAAAAAAAAAAATCTAGAATAAAACACTCTAGAATAAAATAAATGGCTTTCATTTCATGTAAATTCTCCACCAGTTATCGCTATTCCCCTGATATTTGGGGGCTTCACTATTTTTCTTAGTAATTCTGTGCATTAAATATTCAATGGAGGAAAAGTGGGTTAAGCAAAAGTGAACCCATACACACATATCAGATACTGGAGTTTTCGCCTTGTCCTCCTTTTCACCCATGCCTGCTAAAGACACAGAAAGTAAGACCTACGTGTTACCTTATCTTCGTGGGAAAGTTCTGAATCCTAAATTTATGAAATGCTTATAGACTGAAGGATACAAAGTAATTTAGAAAATATTTTTCTTCCCCATACCAAATAATATTCATCCTAACACAAGGGTTCCTGTATACCTGACATCCATTAAGTACTGTTAAACATCAAATAGATGGAGGCTTCCAGCCAAGATGGCAACATATGGAAATGCTGTACTCGCCTCCTCCCATGACCACATCAAAATTACAACTAAACTAGAGAACAATCATCATTGAGAACCACCTGAAGTCTAAGTAAACAGAAGTCCTATAACTAAAGATATACAGAAGAAGCCATATCAAGATTTGTAGGAGGGGTGGAGACATAGAACAGGCTAGTCCCATACCCATGTGTGGTGGTTAAAAATTGGGAGAGATATCTTGGCTGCAGAGATCCCCCCCCCTTCAAAGGAGCAAGGAGTCCCAGCCCCATACCAGTCTCCTCAGCCCAGAGTTCCAGTGCCAGGAAGAGAAGTCCCCATAACTTCTGGTTGTGAAACCAACAGAGATTGTGGTTTAGTGAGACAAAAGGCTGCTGGAGTCCCAGGCATTCCTCTTAAAGGGCCTGTGCATGGACGAACTTGCTGATGGACTTGTTTGTTCTGAGCTCCAGCATTGGGGCAGCAGTTTAAAAGGCTCCAGGGACATTCAGGAAGGAACTGAATTATTTGGCATCAGGGCAAGGGCTGGAGGAGCAGCTTTCTCCCAAAAAGAAGTGCTGACAGAGGCCACTGTTCCTTTCCTGAGCCCTCTCCCCCACAGAGCCAGCAGGCAACATATCTGAGTTACCACCAACCTGGCTAACATTGTTCGCCCCACCCTGGTGATTCCCTGAGATTCCACCCCACCCAACTTGTGGGCCTACCCAAAGTGTTTCCAGTGGCCGGTCTTGGCTCATAGAAACATAAAAATGGAGATAGAAAACGTAAAAAGAACCAGTCAGAAATGAAGAATACATTTCAGGGAATCAATAGTAGAATAGATGAAGCAGAGGATCAAGTCAGCAATTTGGAAGATAAGGAAGTAGGAAACACCCAATATGAACAACAAAAAGAAAAAAGAATCCAAAAAAATGAGGATAGCTAAAGGAGCCTCCGGGACAACTTCAAGTGTACCAACATTTGCATCATGGGGTTGCAGGAAGGAGAAGATAGAGAGAAAGAAATTGAAAACCTACCTGAAAAAATAATGATGGAAAATTCCCTAACCTGGTGAAGGAAATAGACATACAAGTCCAGGAAGCTCAGAGAGTCCCAAAAAAGAGGATCCCAAAGAGGCCCACATCAAGACACAGCATAATTAAAATGCCAAATGTTAAAGACAAAGAGATAATCTTAAAAGCAGCAAGAAAAAAGCAATTCGTTTCCTACAAGGGAGCTCCCATAAGACTGTGAGCTGATTTCTCATCAGAAACTTTGTTGGCAACAAAGGATTGGCAAGAAATATTCAAAGTGATGAAAAGCAAGTACCTACAACCAAGATTACTCTACCCAGCAGAGCTATCATTTAGAATCAAAGGACAGATAAAGTCTTCCCAGACAAGAAAAAGCTAAAGGGAGTTCATCACCACCTTTAAAGGATCTTCTTTAAGAAGAAGAAAAGAAAAAGAATAAGATGAAAAAAATAATAAAATGGCAATAAACACATATCTATCAACAATTACTTGAAATGCAAATGGATTAAACGCTCCAATCAAAGACACACCATGGCTGAATGAATGACAAAACAAGACCCTTAAATATGCTGTCTACAAGAGACTGACTCACTTCAGATTGAAAGACACATACAGACTGAAATTAAAGAGATGGAAGAAGATATTTCATGAAAATAAAAAATAAAAAAATCTGGAATAGCAATACTTATACCTGACAAAAATACTTAATTTTTTCTTTATTGATTTTAGAGAGAGGAAGGGAAAGAGAGAGAGAGAAACATCGATGAGAGAGAACATCGACTGGCCGCCTCCAGCATGCCCCCCAATGGGGATTTGGCCCACAGCCTGGGCATGTACCCTGACCAGGAATCGAACTGGTGACCTCTTGGTGCATGGGTCGATGCTCAACCACTAAGTCACACCGGCCAGGCCAGACAAAAATACTTTAAAACAAAGCCTATAATAAAAGACAAAGAAAGACCCAACAATTCCACTTCTGGGTATTTATCTGAAGAAACCCAAAACACTAAATTAAAAAGACATATACATCCATATATTCATGGCAGCATTATTTACAACAGCCAAGATATGGAAGCAACTTAAGTGTCCATCAATAGATGAATGGATAAAGAAGAACTGGTACATATATACAACAGAATATGACTCAGCCATAAAAAAGAATGAAATCTTGTCATCTGCAACAACATAAATAGACCTAGAAGGTATTATCCTAACTGAAGTAAGTCAAACAAAGACAAATGACATAAGATTTTACTTATAAGTGAAATCTGAAAAGCAAAATAAATGAATAAACAAAACTGAAACAGACTCACAGATACAGAGAAGAAACTGATTGTTGCCAGATGGGAGGGGGTTTTGGAGGATGGGTGAAAAAGGCGAAGGCATTAAGAAGTACAAATTGGTAGTTACAAAATAGTCACGGGAATGTAAAATACAGCATAGGGAAAACAGTCAATGACATTGTGATAACAAGGTTTGGTCAGATGGGTACTAGATTTATCAGGGTGATTAATTTGTAAGTTGATGTCTAATTACCATGTTGTTCATCTGAAACTAATAAAATATTGTATGTCAACTATAATTGAAAAATAAAAAAATATTTTAAAAAATTCTAATAGATATAAATTTTATTTTGTCCTTGACAGCTATAAAAAGGATATGTATATAAGTTTACTTAGCAAAGATTTTCATCTTACACTAATATGTTAAAACTTTATTGTCTTTGCCCTGGTAGGTGTGGCTCAGTTGGTTGGGCACTGTCCCGTACACCCAAAGGCTGCTGGTTTGATTCTTGGTCAGGGCACATGCCGGGGTTGCAGGCTTAGACCCTGGAGGGGACATGCAGGAGGCAGGATTGATCTATGTTTCGCTCTCACATTGATGTTTCTCTCTCTCCCTTCCTCTCTCTCTAAAAATCAATTTAAAAAGCTTAAAAACACACACAAAACTTTATCATCTTCAAAATGTTTTCTTGTTGAAAGGCATGTTATAGGGGGAAAAATCTTTCCATCTATAAAAATTCCTGAAATCCACCAAACTCTGTAACAGCTTTAAGAAAGGGGTATTCTCATTGTTTATATTATAACTGGCTTATTGTTGGTTAGCATTAGTACTGGCAAGCAATATGGGGGTCAGTGCTCCAAAATTTTATTTAAAAGTCCTTAACCATGTCTAAAGACGGTTCTCCCCATCTGGGGTTCAGAGCTGTAAGTGGATCTGCTTCTTCAGCCCTGTGAAATGTTTGGGCTTGTGCATGTCACTGGGGATGGAAAACTCTGTTCTTCAGATTTTTAAAGTGGAGTTTAGTGTTGGGGAACAAACTGCCAGCAGAACGCTTAGGATTTAAGTTCAAGAATCTGTTGCTGACTACCTGCTTAATGCATGTGTCATTAACAAAAGAACACTTGTTCCCATGCTATAGTAAAGCTTTCTGATAGTGATGTGGGAGTCAAGTCTCATCTATGATAGTCGACACAGTTTGCTGCATTTGTGTACTCTACGAGAGCGAAATCACCACTAATTTGTCTCATCTTTTGAAACTTTATTAACCTTCATTTAGGTATCTGAACGTCTGTTATGGCCAGGTGAACCAGACAGACCTAGTCCCTGCCTTCACAGAGCTTTAAGTCTAGGGGAAACAGCTGTAACACAAGGAAAAAAAGATCTGGATAATTAGAAGTTCAAGACGTTATGGAAACACATTGCCAAGGCAAACATCCTCAGTCCAGGAAGGTCAAGGGAGACTTCCTGGAAGAAAGGGCCTCTCAACTCAGATCTGAAGGGTGAAGTGGAGTCAGGCAAGCCGGGGTGGGGTTACCTGAGACAGAAGGAATAGTATGTGCAAAGGCCCTAAGAAGCAAAGGAGAGTGTGGTTTGTATGTATGGGAATAGAAGGAACGTCAGTTTGGCTGAAACGGGAAAAAGTCTCCTGAAGATCCTGATAAGGCCTTGTTATATTTGGATTTTGCCATCAGGATAATGGGATTAGGAAAACATGATCAGTTTGTGTTTTGTAAGGATCCCACTTATAATTTCTGATACTTAGGAACCAAGGAGATAAGGCTGTTCTACACTCAACAGAAAAAGTATCAGCTCATCCATATACCCAAGGGTAAATGTATAAGGTTCTTCATTTAACCAACTTCCTGTAACACCAGATACCATGTGACCCCAGAAAGCAGAGTGGCTAAGAACCCAGCCTCTGAAGGGAGGTGAGCTGAATTCAAATTCCAGTTCTGCCTCCTTCTAGCAAATCACTTAACTTTGGCAAGTTGCTTAAACCCTCTGTGTCTCAAAGTGGAGTTAACAGTGGCCACCTCACAGAGTTGCTATGAAAATGCAATAATGTACTATATGTAAAGAACAGTGGCTGCCACACTGTCAGTCGCTCTTAGTTATTATCATCAAAAATGTACCAGTCAACTGTGAGCATGAAGAACCAGTGCTCTGGACTACACTTAACATTTTAAACCACATAAATATAAATGCTTCTCTTTAGATGCCA
Organism: Tadarida brasiliensis; assembly: GCA_030848825.1. Classification (NCBI taxonomy): domain Eukaryota; kingdom Metazoa; phylum Chordata; class Mammalia; order Chiroptera; family Molossidae; genus Tadarida; species Tadarida brasiliensis. Next base: position 80,988,155 of record CM061257.1, on the reverse strand, counting down.
TCTAATTTCTTTAGGAAAAGCAGCTTAAACGAATACATCTTTATGTTTAACACGTTTTTCAATTTTCTATTTGAGTATCTAAAAATTTGAAACGAGATGTTAATACACAATTGTACAAAATAAAACCTTGCTTCAAAATCTTTGGGCCTCGTGTCCTATTTAGACAAAGATCTGCTGTGCTGAGTGAAGTTTCTAGGATTATTTATTTGCAGATTAGCTTTAAAATCAGAGCGTAGTTAGAAATCAGACTGCTTAACTAAAATTCTGTGGCTAGGAATCCAAAGGAATTTGAGTAAATCCATTTATCTAATAATCAAATTATAGAAAATCAAAGCAAGAAACTTTTAAGCCTAAATACGGACACTGGGAGGACCAACGGACCAGTGTGGATTCGGCACTAAACAAAACCATTCAGTACCCGGCAGCCTTCTTGTTGCCTCCATTTGTAGATGTAAATGCTAAGTCACTGCTCAGAAATCTGAGGGATTACACATTTTACAATAGAACACACACTGCAAGTCAAGATATAATGCCAAAGGTCAATTCACTGCATGCTAAAAATATTTGTGTCACTCACCACTAATACTGCAGACAGATAGGATATTTAAGTCTTTGCAAAGTTGATTGGGTCAAGGTTCCCAAGACCAGTTCCAGTCCAGTGATTCACTAGGAAGACTCACAGGATGAGCGTGTAGTTGTGTTCATGGCTATGACTTGTTATAGCAAAAGGATACAAAGCAAAATCAGCAAAGGAAAAAAGGCGCATGGAGCAACGTCTGGAGGAGACCAGCAGCGAGCTTCCAAGGGTCCTTTCCCAGTGGAGTCACAGAGATCAGACTCAGTTCCCCAACAGTGAGTGTGACAATACTTGTGAAATGTCTGCCAGGGAAGCTCATTAGTGACTCAGTGCCTGGGGTGTTTACTGAGGCTGCTCACATAGGCACCTGCTGCCGGGCATGTACCCAAATTCTTCCCAGAATGCAAACAGGTATTCAACACAAAACATTACTGTCTGCATGAATAGTTCAGGCACAGTGACATCATGGTGGAGACCCTCCTCAAATCTAAATTCCCAGATGCCAGCCAAGGGCCAACCTTACAAGCAGGCCTAAGGACAGCAGTCTCAGGCCTGCTGTGATAACTCATTTTGAGCACTGTCCTATTTCAATGAGCTGTGCAATACAGGACCACATTCTAGGAGAAAGGACTGACTCTTAGCAGGTCACCTAGATACGTCATGAGCCTGAGAAGTATTTCTATCCTGTGTGTTTTCAGACTTTGAATGTAGCATTTTTAACATGAACAAGTATTATTTTAAATTACATAATAGAAAACTTAAGATGGCCTTTAGTAGTCCACTTGTACAATAAAAACAGCCGAGTTCTAGTTCTGTTTAGTTTTCTAAGCATTTTTTTTCTTTAAAAATATACCACTGAAAATTCTAAACAAATAGTATTCCTATACTGAAACTCCTCTAAGACATCATTTAACCTACCAAATTGGCAAAAAATCCAGACCCTGGACAGTTCCTCTCATAAGTTCCTAGCAGTGGTGAGAATAAGAAAAATCTCCTCTGGGAGGCAATTTGACAATATCTATCAAAATTATACACACATTTTATGACCTGCAATTCCACTTTTCAAATGTATATAAATATCATTGCATACATGCAGAATAACTTATGTACAACATTATTTACTGCAGCATTGTTTAAGAGCAAACTGGCCACAATCCAAATGTCTATCAATAGGTCACTATTTAAACTATGGTACATCCATACAATGGACTACACTGTAACTGTTGAGAAAAACAAAAAAAGAATGAGGAAGCTCTCTTAGTACCAATGTGTTAAACCCTCCTACATACACTAGGAGAAAAACAAATATTGCAGAGAGGTATACTTTGTTATCCTCTTTCGTTTCTAAGCCCAGGTTACATCCACCTGGCATCTTCTTGTTTGTTGTTTTAATAAACTTCTATATTTTCACAGAGATTAAACTAGAGCATAAGGTTGCATTTATCTTATATTCCACAACAGGTGTCAATAATCTTTTCATCTTGTGTCTGCTGCCATCTTTTTTTTTTTTAATATGTTTTTATTGAGTTTTTAGAGAGAGAGGAAGGGAGAGAGAGATAGAAACCATCAATGTGAGAAACATCAATCGGCTGCCTCCTGCACGCCCCCTACTGGGGATTGAGCCCTGAACCCGGGCATGTGCCCTGACTGGGAATCAAACCGAGACCTCTCGGTCCATGAGACTACACTCAATCCACTGAGCCACACCGGCAGGGCTCTAGCTGCCATCTTCAAGGGGGCTTCCCCTAGACACCTGAGAGCGAGTCCAGTTCTCTCCATCTGCCTTCTCCCACTTGTTTGCTGAGGACAGTTGGGAGCTTTTTAAAAGCTCCATGAAAGCAGGGACTTTATTTTGTAGACTGCCTTGTTCTGAAGACTGAAAAATGTGCCCGACACACAGAAATCGTTCAGTAAGTATTTGTTGAATAAATGAATTCCTTTCTTTACCCAACTTCAATGGGACAGACACTACCAGACAAAGAGAGAGATGTCACTGGGGTCAAACATGTAGAAATAGCTGTCATTCCTAGTATTGGCCCAATACAGGCATTCGAATTGCAGCAACATTCCTAGAATTATTTTGACTATTACAGAAGACAAATAAACCTATAGAATGCTGTGCTGAAAAGTGACTCTTAAATATTCATAAAAATTTCTTTTTAATTAACTTGGGATTACATGGCCCTGGGGTCCATATTAGGGCTGAAGTCTTTTTAGGCAAACACCACACTAATTAGTAATGATGGAAAAGAATGGCTATCATAAGACTCCAATGAGCCCCAGTCATAAGCTGCCCATATATGTAGAGAAGAGAAAATACTTCGTATTAAAAATGAAACTGCTATTTTTATTTTCAAAAATAAAATTGCCATTGAAATTAAATACAAATTAGTATAGACGGTGAACTGACTTCAAATCACAAAAGAGAAAACCTCCTTCCTCCTCATTGAGCATAAAATGGGTGTAATAACCACACTGCTTTAACCTTGGTTTAAATAACTATAAAGCAGAATAACTTGGCTAGTAGTAATTGCAGTAACATTGCTGAATAGGTACAGAGCTGACTGATGTTTCCCTGAAGATTTTTAGAGCCACAAACTTTTCTCAGTGCGCAGCTGAGGCAGTCACTGCGTGCTGTCTCTCGGCAGTAATGGGAAGAGGCTAGGACGTTTTGGTGTTACCTCTATTTCTCCTGCTGGCATTTAAGACAACAACCCAATGAGTGAGAAAGCATCCGCTCAACTGAAACAGCCTGAAATCTAACCCTCTCCTGAGAATAAAACAAAAATTCTTATTGTCAAGGCATTTATGAAATAAATGTCTTAACTGGAAAACAGAAGCCAGCAGAGAAGTTGCAGGACAACTGGGAGGCAGCCAACCTTCCGCTGATGCAAATTACACTTATGATATAGCGCCAGGAAGCACCAAACCTACCGTTTGCAGATGGTGCACAGCAAGTCTCACCTGGTCCTCGAAGCAGCCGCCACTCCAGTCTCGAGGCAGATCCTTTCTGCGAAGAGTGGTAGGGGGCAGAGGATGATAGGTCTACAAGGCAGAAAAAGTGAGACGGGAAATAAGAATGATGCTTTATTGTTATGTTTTGCTGGTTTGCTGGGGGTGGAGGTGAAATCAAGAGCTATCTGATACTGTCCCCAGGAAAACGCTGGCTCTAGTAGGTACCAGCATCTCAGGAGGAGAAAAGCAACTCGGCCATTCAGTTCATGGACATTTGTGTAACGCATGACAGACCCTGTTCAGAGACGGAGCAATACAGGAAGGCAGATTTCCTTCCCTCATGATATTCATATGGGAACTAACTAGTAGATAAACAAGAAAATTGTGATCAATGTCACCTAGAGAAGTCAGTCAAAATCAGAGCAAGGCTCAAGTGGCTGATTTAGAGCAAGCAGTCAAGGAGTCTCTCTGAGAAAATGCTACTTAGTTAAGACAATAATAATTGGGGAAGTGGGGGTTATCCATGAAAAAACAGTACTCCAGACTAAGGGAGGAGCTAGTTCAAAGGCCCTGAGGCAAGAATGGGCCAGGTCAGTTTAAAGAATGGAAAGGCAAGCATTGCTGGAGCACTGTGACCAAGGAGCAGAGAATGCCGAGGGCAGAGGCCAGGTCACCAAGGGCTTTGCAGAGAGGCAGGGGGACCGTGTACACACAGAGCAAACAGGAAACTGCCTGTTGTGCAGTATACAACCTGTCCCCTTCACATCAAATGGTGGAAGATTCCCTTTGAAATATATACAGCTGCTGTGAACTTTTTTTTCCCTTTTTTTAAAATTAATTTTTGTTACAGATGCTATGAACTTTTAATGGATTTTTAAAATAGACTTTATGTTTTAGAGCCATTCCAGATTCACAACAAAACTGAGCAGAAAGTACAGAGATTTCCCATATTTCCCCTGCCCCACACATGCACAGCCTCCTCCACCGTCAACAGCCCCCCGAGAGTGGTACATTTGTTAGAATCGAGGAACCTACACGGACATCACTATTTCCCAGTATCACGATGTTCACCGCACATCAGAGCTCAGTCTTGCTGTGCACTTCCTACTGGGCTGGACACATTTCTAATGACATGGACCTATCATTATGGTATCATACAGAGTAGTGTCATTGTCCGAAAACTTCTGTGTGCTCTGTCTATTCATCTCTCCCTCTCCTCTTTTCATGGATTGTCAGTCACTGAGATGTGGCTTGTGGGTGGAAGGAAACATATGTTGCCACAGTCCAGAACAGACATCCTAAGAGTACAGCCTGAGATCCACTACCAAACTGTAGTTTCACACACACACACACACACACACACACACACACACACACAACTGGTAGTTGATCTATGTATCTTTGAACTGCCTCACATATTTTGTTTCAATCTACGTTTAACAATCCCAGGATATACCTATCTGCAACCAGAAACTGACTTCCAATTAAGAAGCCACTTTCACCAAAAATATTCAACTGCTGGAAGGGACTCATGAATGTGTCACTCCTAGGAACAGACCCACGGAAAATGAAAACAGCAGTCCACACAGAGAGTTGTACGGAAATATTCACTGCGGCATTATTCACAACAGCCAGAAAGTGGAAACAGCCCAGTGTGTATCAGCTGATGAACTGATAAACAAAATGGGGTGCATCTATAAATAAAAATATTTGCCAATAAAAAGGACTGAAGTAGCGGCACAAGCTTCAATGGGAATGAACCCTGGCAACATTATGCTAAATGAAAGAAGCCAGTTTCAAAAGACCATATTTAAGTGACATGTACAGAGTGGGCAAATCCATAGAGACAGAAAGTAGATTCGTGGTCGCCAGGGCCTGGGGGTAGCGGGAAATAGGGAGTGAATGCTAACGGGTTTCTTTTTTGGGGGTGATGCATATGTTCTAAAATTAGATGGTGGTGATGGTCACACAACTCTGTAAATACACTAAAAACCACTGAATTATCCTCTTTCAAAGGGTGAATTTTATGGCATGTGATTATATCTCAATAAAGCTGTTATAAAAATAAAAGACCAAAAGTGCATCTGAAATGCCTTGTGGAGATGAAATTAAACTTCTATTGGTCAAAAATGCCATACACCAGTAAGACCCATAATAAGAGGTAAGCAGCTTAAGTTTTATGTTTCACATACTGTAAAACACTCTCAGTGGGACATGCCCACCCACCCTTGGAGGATGCTTTTCTCATTTCACTGGGAATGTTACTCCAGCTATTACCCTCTCTCTTGACTTCACTCACATCCCCACTGACCCGACCTGCTTCCAGCCACCATCATGTTCCCCTGGTTATAGCAATCTCTTCCTCAGTCCCTTCCCCAAATTTCCACATCAGTCTATCTAAAATTCTACTCTCCTTTTAACCCTTCAGAGTTTCCCCATATATAAGATATTTCTTCAGCACTGAGGTTCTAGTAGAGAAAAATTATGTATATTCATATTCTGTTGGGTAGTAAAAGAGCCGAAGGGGTCATGTGGTCCTTAATATTAAAGGTACATACAAATGCAGCCTCCGGGGACCCCAAGCTGCGCCTGTCCCTAGCTCCAGTGACTGCTGCAGTGCTCACACCACCAATGATCTCACCGGGCTTAGCTATGTACCTGCCAACTTGAGCTGCTCTATCCTAAGGATGAATTTAATTACCTATTTATGAAGTTGAGTTAAATTAGCTTAGAGCAGCGATTTTCAACCCGTGTGCTGCAAGAATTTTTAAAACGTGCAATAGCTAACTATTTAGTAAGGGGCACTGACCTCTTTTCTGTTAGATTGTCAAATTAAAAAAATGACAACAGCCATCTGGTGTGAATGAATCAAAATTATACCTATATTTTGTCTGATCGGCAAAAAAATATATTTTTTGGTGTGCCACAGAATGTTAGTAATTAGTTTATGTGTGCCACGAGATGAGAAAGGTTGAACATCGCCGGCTTAGAGAAATACCTGATAAAGTAAGAACTGGGCTAACCAAGAGATTTCTCAAGAAGACAAATGCCGAAGGGCAAGGCTCTTCTTGCACCTGCACACAGCCATACATAGAAACAAGCCACGAGTGCCAAACTGGAAGAAGCTTCAAGTCAGAGAAGCTCATAAAATGGCAACATTGTGTTTCTTAGGTAGAAAGTGCAAGTCAAGTTCAAGAACAGCAGGCTGTTGCTCTTGGGCCATAATTTAAGTCTGTGGACGATTATAATTGTTGATAACATGGTATTAATGATACTAATAATGTCGTCAGCTCGCAGATTTTATTCAATTACAAAGCTAAGCGTGACTTTCATTTAGTCAAACATAAAACATGTGCCCTTGTCAAAAAGAATAAAAAAGGGGTTGGGGTACGCATTCATGCTTACTAGTCCAAAGACTATCTGTATAGACCCTAACGTGTCATGTTCAGAAAGGACCCATTTTTAAAAGTGCCACCAAAATTCATGATTTATTTTCATTTGAAGCATATTACCATGCATAACTTCAGGAAGGACTCAAGTAAATGATACAAGTTACAGAATATGACCGTCAGAAGAACAATGCCGAGTCAGAGAGCCAGGTAAAGAGAGACCAGGGGCTCTGATCACAAGATGGAGTGGAAGAGGCTTGGGTATTTCTGTGACTGAAAGCTGTTCACCTGTTCCTGGTGGGGACTCACTGCCGAGGCTGCAAAGCCCAGGGGCTGTGAGCCAGGATTCTGAAACCCAGCGTCACACTCAGCACCTGTGTGACCCTATGCCTCAGTTCCCTCATCTATAAATGGGGTAACAACAGTACTAACTTCCGAGGGTCCTTAGTATTTATAAAGAGCTGAGAAACACCACCGGGCACATGCATGCATTATCCACACGTGCTCAATGACTACAACAGAGACGAGACGGCAGTAATAGAGTACACTAGTGAAGTCTTATAAATGAGTCTGGCTCTCAACTCCTTTTTCCAGACTCAGAGAGAGAGTGTGTGTATCTCCATCCCTGTGTGTGTCGGGAGGACGCCGAGGGAACATGCTTTTCTTCGAATTCAGCTCCAACATGGTCCCTTCAGGTCTGCACACAGAGTCAGTGAGCAATTAGCACAGACCAGGTAGACCACCATGTGACACTATGCAATCGTTTTTCATTGTGTCCCTCAATAAACTCCACAGCCTACCTTTCTAGAGTTTCTCTGGGAAGAAGCCCAGGCGATGGGACACACATAAGCAACTCTGATGACCTGGCTCACTACAGGGAAACTACCGTTCCAGAAGTCCACCCTTTACTTCCACTCCCCCCAGCGCTGCTCTGACAGGAGCTGAGGAGAAACAGTTCCAAATGCGTGGAACAAATTCTCTACCATCAGGAAGTAACAAAAATACAGCCACATAAAAACAGCAAGTAAACCTGAGAAGCGACTTTCCCCAGAAGTATGCGTTTACATCTAACAGACTTGAGAGTCACTGTCTGGCGCAAGAACAGCCATAATCATCTCAGGGCATAAAACAACTCAGAAGAATATTCCTATTTGTCACAGTCATCTCAGGCTCTACCTGACAGTTAAACGTGGGGCTTCCAAATTATGAAAACTATCGTGGTTAAGGTACATTCTATTCTAAGTTGGAAAACAGATAATTTATTTTATTTTATTTTTATTTTTTAAATATGTTTTTATTGATTTTTTTTAGAGCGAGAGGAAGGGAGAGAGAGATAGAAACATCGATGTGAGAGAGAATCATCGATCGGCTGCCTCCTGTACGCCCCCTACTAGGGATGGAGCCTGCAACCCGGGCATGTGCCCTGACTGGGAATCGAACCAGGACCTCTCAGTCCATGGGACAATGCTCACTCCACTGAGCCACACCGGCTGGTCAACAAATTTTTATTTTTAAAGATTAGTTATCAGAGAGCAAATCTTAGCTGAAAAAGGACCTTTGTTCCTTCGATACTCACGTACTGTACATGGAAGGCATGATGCGGCTGAACTTCCGTGGCTAGTCCACACGTCTGTGGATAAGCTGATGTCCCAGTGATCTGTCAGCCTTTTCATTCCATCAGCCAAGGCATGCTGTCCTTAAGGCTAATTTTTTAAGGACTTTTTCTTCAGATGAAATAGTGTTAATCTTAAAGTTGTTAATAAACTATAGCAGTGTATTTTCATTTTAATACTTGTGCGGTATTTGCTAACGCACCAAAGAAAGAAGAAACAGATATTCACTTGCAGCTCACAGGCACCTACATGTAGCATTCCACAAGGAAGAACAGTAGGGGATGGCATGTATAATTAACCCCTATGCACCCTGGACAAACATCACTTCCTTAGAGAAGCCTCTCTCAATTTTCCCAGACTGGATTGGAGCCCTTTCCATCAGCTCCACATTGTTCCCTACTTTTTCTTCATCCTAACAGTTTGCTCCTTGTAATTATTTAATCAGCTACTGCTAAAGGTTAACTTGTCTCTTTTCTGTCAGTCTGTAAAGTCCATGAGGGAAGGGATCACATCTGTTAGTTTTTCTGCTGTCCTCCTGACAGTTACCTGTTCACTGACTTCCTCTTTATAAGACAGCTGGCTGTGTTCCTAAGAAGTCCCAGGTAAGCTCCTTGCAAGTAACTGAAAGTCACTGAAGTGATCTTACAAAGGAGGAAAAGAAGGGAAGCCCCTGAATATTATAAAACCCACAAATTCGGCTCTGGCCAGTTTGGCTCAGCGGTTAGAGTGTTGGCCCTCGGACCAAAGAGTCGCAGATTCGATTCTGGTCAAGGGCACATACCTTGGTTGCAGTTTGGTCTCCGGCCCTGGTCGGGGTTGTGCGGGAGGCAACCAATCGATGTGTCCCTCTCACATTGGTGTTTCTCTTTCTCTCTCTCTCTATTCCCCTGCCCCGTTCCACTCTATCTGAAAATAAATGGAAAAATATCCACGGGTGAAGATTTAAAAACAAAAGGAATTAAGAAAAACACACACCAAAATTCGATGCTTTGAAGGTTTTCAGAAGCAGAGTCCTTGGATGTCCTTAAGGCGGATCTGAATGAGAAGAAGAGGGAGAAAAAGGAGCGGAGAGGAATGACCCACTAATTTAGATGGGTGCTTTGAGGGTAAAATGGTATCATGAGAACTCCAACAGTGTTTTCTAATTATAGACTCTTAAATTTAAAATATCTTGAAAGGTCACTCTGTACTTTCCTCTGCCTAATACAGGCTGCATTAAAAACATCCCAAAAATAGGATTTTTTTTAAAAGCCCAGAGAGGAAGGCTGAACAACAGGTTAAAAAGCCCTGTGTCTGGCAACCTCTGCTTTCTACAGTTTTTCTGTTGGGTCTTCCACAAAGAAACAACTGCCACTGTAGTTCTTTCCTTCTTGACATAAAGTTGTTATTGTTACATCCGAACTCCTAAAACTCCTTAGAGTAAAAGTCATAAGAAAGGACATAAACGTAACATACTATCATAGCAGTGAAAGGGAAATAATTATTTAATTTAATGAAATGCTTTCAGACCTTCTGTAACAAAAGGAAATAACCCCTTTATACCTTTACATTGAAAGTGAGAAAGTGTTTAATCTTACTGGTGAACAAAGAAACCAAAATCAAAAAAGACACAATGTTTTACATATTAAATTGGCTTAAAAAAAAACAACCAAAAAATCCAAAACAAAATCATCAAGCAGCTCTCCAAGGACTATTGTAAAATACATTTCTAATATTTTATAAGCATGCTAAGAATGTGAACAAGATGGAACTCTGAGCCTCTGACACTGTTAATGACAGTGAAACACTGGAAATGACTAAGTGTCCGACAGTGGTGGTGCACGGATACAATGGAATACTGAACTACTTCTTTACCATGTTTAGCGGAGAGTGACAGGCTCATGATATAGTCATGTGTACAAAACAATATGTGTATGACCCTATTTATCCTGTTTTTTTTAAAAAAGCTGCATGTGTAAGCATAAACATGCTGGAAAGATAATGCAAAATATTAACAGGTGATAGATATATAGATGACTTAAAATTTCCTTTTGCTTATCCAGGTTAAAAATTTTCTAAAAATAAAAACAACACACATGAGTTGTTATTATCACTAAAAAGTTAAAGAGAAAAGATGAGTTGAAAACTCCCAACACAAATTTCCAAATATCAACTACCATATTAAGATTCTCTAAGAAAAGTTTATTGCGATAAGTACATAGTCTAATATCATTATGTACTAAGGATAAAAACAGTAAACCTCATTTTTCATTTTGGTCACTATGTGTGGGGTGAGTAAATAAAAATACTCCGTCCTGAAAACTTAGAAGTTTTCTTTTTAGCAAGATGCCATTTGTGGTGATGTAGCACCAGGTAGCAAAAAGGTTAGCCTCTCTGGGTAAATATAGCATAATTATATAGTTCATAAAATTAAAGTAAAATGTACCTATTTACTATGATTATTACTCTTGCTCAAATAAAATTCTCTCTTTGAAAATAAAAATGAAACTAGTGAAATGAACTGAGACATGGATAAATATGAATTAAGATAGAAACAAATTTGGGAGGGGGTTATTATTAGAAATAGGGCTTCCAGACAGAGGTCGCCTCCGGTCAGGGAGAGAGGATATTCGTTGGGAGACAGAGTAATTCCTCAGGATATAAATAAGTATCATAAAACCTCAAAGATCCTATAGTGTGTATACCTGAGTAGGTTTACAGAATAAGCAAACTAGCTTTTACCTGAGTAATTTAGCTAACGCTAAACATGCCAACTCTTCAGTTCTCGCTTAGGAAGTCTCCTTGAGATTCCCAGCCTTTCGGGTCTCTTGGTTCTCTCATCCGTTTTCTCAATTTCTTATTTTGTATCTCCTAATCTTTTGTCGTCTGAAGATTTCTAAGAGGTTGTTCACTCAAGCCTCCTCACTAGTCATGAGCAGTTTGCTTCTCTTGTGAGAAACTTGTTTTAGAAAATGAAATCTGTGCTTACTTTAACTGTTCTATAAAGAGTTTATTTGATTTACCTTGTCCGTTATTACCCACATCAGACATCCTCACCCAACAGGTTTCCAACATTCCTTCTAAACAGTCTCAAAGCAAATTGCATCCTGGCTTATTCACATAACCCTCTCTTTCACAAAGCAGCATCTTTCAGTTGAGGTCTTCTTTTAAGTCCTGAAGGAAGGATGATGTTTAGAGAACAACATGAGAGTCAAGAAAGTAAACTCTCAGGACTCCAGAGAGCTATTTGGTGTTCAAATAAAGGAACAATTAAAGTACCAAGAATAACTGGAAAAGAGGAAGAAGAAACAAGGAAGTGAAATGAGGGGCACATTAGAAGTTTGTGCAACCGAACCTTGAGCAAAACGAAGGGAGATGAAGCAAAGCACCCAAACGCCTGAAATGATGGACGCACTTCAGGGATAGGGGTCAGAGGTGAGCAGTAAGATTTAAACCAGAGGTCCTGCTGGTGGAACCTGAGGCATCATTCAGGCTCTAACAGGCTGTCACAAAATGGATGGTGATGTTGACTAAGTAAATAAATTGGCCACGCGCTTTTAGTTTGAGCTTTTAAGCCATGCATGGTCACAGGCTATACCTCAGGATACAGGAAGGAACAGCTTAAGGAGTAAGCATTATGAATGTCGTTATGAATAATCATGCTACTCTCTTGCTTTCAGAGTACAGTCCACAGACTTTGGATACCTAAGCTACAGCAGGATCTCAGCATATGGCACCTTTAAAAGAAGGGTGAGCTTTAGCAGCACACGGAAAAAGAACCTTTGAGGTTCTCCCCAAACTCCCTAAAATGTCTAAAGATTGCTATAGGGAAAAACTAAAGAATAATTCTTATTATGGGCAAAGAATATTTTATTACAATCAGGAAATCTGGTTTTAAACTGGATTCTGACATTGCTAATTATGATACTTATAAAGTCCCTTTAACAGACCCAGCAAGCAGAAAATCAGTAAGGACATAGAAAAACTCAACAATACAATCAGTCAACTGGATTTAATTGACATCTATAGACTACTTCATCCAAAAACAGCAGAATACACGCTCTTCTGAAGCTCACAAGAAAATTAACCAAGATGGAACACATTCTGGGCCATAAAACACACTTAATAAATGGAAAAGAATGGAAATTATACAATGTCTCCTCTGAGACCACAATGGAATTAAACTAGAAATGAGTTACAAACAGAAAGATAGCTGGAAAATTCCGAAATACTTGTAGATTTACACACTCCTAATTAACACACGGGTCAATGAAGAAATCTCAAGAGAAGCTGAAAAATAATTTGAAGTAAATAAAAATGAAAACACAACTTATCAAAATTTAGGGATGTAGCAAAAGCAGTGCTTGAGGGCAATTAATGGCAATAAATACATATATTAGAAAAGAAAATCTAAAATCAATAATCTAAGTGTATACCTTAGGAAACTAAAAAAAAAAAATAAAGAGCAAATTATGTCCAAAGTAAGTAGAAGAAAAGAAATTACATAAAATTAGAGCACAAATCAACAAAACTGAAAACAGAAAATCAATAGAGAAAAATCAAAGAAACCAAATGTTGGTTCTTTGAAAAGATCAATAAAATCAATAGGCCTCTAGGCAAGCTAACTAAGAAAAAAAGAGAGAGAATACAAACTACTAATATCAGAAATAAAAGAGGGTATCACTACAGATCCCATGGACAATAGAAAGGTAATAAAGGAATACTATGAATAACTCTATGCCCACAAATTTGAAAATACAGATGAAATGGACCAGTTCCTTCAAAGACACAATCTGCCAAAATTCACACAAGGAACAAACCACCTGAACAGGCATACAGCTATTGAAGAACTTGAATCAATAATTAATAAGCTTCTAAAACAGAAAGCACCAGGCCCAGATGGGTTCACTGGTGAATTCTAACAAACATTTAAGGAAGAAATGATAACAATTCTCTACAATCTCTTTTAGAAGACAGAAGCAGGGAGACTACTTCCTCAATTCATTCTATGAGGCCAGCATTACCCTAATACCAAACCAGACAAAAATATTACAAGAAAACTACAAACCAGTATCTCTCATGAACGCAGATAAAAAAACCTCAACAAAATATCAACAAACTGACTCCAACAATGTTTGAAAAGAATTACCATGACTAAGTGAGATTTATACCAGATATACAAGGCTGATAAAACATTTGAAAATCAATTATTGTAATCTATCACATCAACAGGCTTAAGGAAGAAAAATCATATGATCATATCAATAGATGCAGAAAAAGCATTTTACAAACTTCAGTGTCCACTCACGGTAAAAACTCTTAGCTAGAAAGAGGTTGGGGAACTTCCTCAGCTTGATAAAAAAAAATCTACATAACCTACAGCTGTGAGCATACTTAATGTTGATAAGCTTCATAGTTTTACCACTAAGATCAGGAGCAAAGAAAGGATGATCCCTCTCTCCACTACTTTTTAACATGAAACTGAAAATCCAAGCTTATATGGTAAGGAAAGGAAATAAAAGGTATACAGATCAGGAAGAAAGAAATAAAGCTGTCTTTGTTCACAGACCACATGATCATCTACAGAGAAAATCTGAAATAAATGAAAAAAAATCCAAAAAACTCTCAAGGTTGCAGGACACAAGTCAATTACTTTTTTATAAACCAGCAATGAACAAGTAGAACTTGAAATTTAAAACACACTGTTAACATTAGCATACCCCTCTCCCCCAAATCTAACAAAGTATGTATAAGACCTATATGAAGAAAACTATAAAACATTGATAAAAGATATCACAAAAGGCTCTGGCTGGATGACTCAGTTGGTTGGAGCGTCGTCCCGTACACCAAAAGGTTGCAGGTTCAATTCCCCATGAAGACACATACCTAGGTTTCGGGTTTGATCCCTGGTCGGGGCACATATGGGAGGCAACCAATCAATGTCTGTCTGTCTGTCTGTCTGTCTGTCTGTCTCTCTCTCTCTCTCTCTTCCCCCTCTGTAAAATCAATAAAAACATATCCTGGATTTTAAAAAGAGATATCAAAAAGAACATGGAGAGATATTCCATGCTCATCAATAGGAAGACTCAATATTGTTAAGATGTCAGTTCTTTCCAACTTGAGCTGCAGAGTCAACGCAATCCCCATAAACACTCCCAGAAAATTATTTTGTGAATATTGATGAAATGCTTCTAAAGTTTATATGGGGAGGCAAAAGACCTAGAATAGTCAACTCAGTTTTGAAGAAGAACAAAGTCAGGACACTGACTTTAATTGGCTTCAAGACTTACTAAAAAGCTATAGTAATCAAGACAGTCTAGTATTTGTGGAAGAATAAACAAACAAGTCAATGAATAAGAGAATAAGAGCCCAGAAATAGACCCCCATAAATAAAGTCCACTGATCTTTGACAAAGGAACAATGAAAATACCTTGGAGCAAAGATAAGTCTTCTCAATAAGTGGCATTGGAGCAACTGGTTATCCACATGCAAAAAATAAATAGATCAAACACAGACCTTACACCCTTCACAAAAATCAACTCAAAATGGATCATAGGCCTAAATGTAAAATGTAAAACTATAAAACTCCTAGAAGACAACATAAGATAAAACTATTTGACCTTGGGTATGCAGGTGACTTTTTAGATATAACACTAAAAGCATGACCCACGAATGACATAATTGATAAGCTGGACTTCACTAAAACTAAAAATCTATGCTCTGTGAAAAGCAACATTGGAAGAACCAGACAAGCAATAGACTGGAAGAAAATATTTGCAAAAGACATCTGATAAAGGACTATGATCCAAAATATACAAAGAACTCTTAAAACTCAACAATAGAAAAACAAATACCCAATTAATAAATGGGGCTAAGACCTGAACAGACTTCACCAAAGAAGATATACAGATGGCAAATAAGCATATAAAAACATGCTTCACATCATATGTTACAGGGAAATGCAAATTAAAACAATGAGACACCAATACCTATTAGAATGGCCAGAATCTGGAACACTGACAACACCAAATGCTGGTGAGCTCTTATCCATTGCTGGTGGAAATGTAAAATGATACAGCCAATGGCATACCAAAACTCTCTATACTTTCTGCTCAATTTTTCTGTAAACCTAAAGACAGTCTGGCAGTTTATTACAAAACTAAACACCTCCACCACATAATCCAGCAATCATGCTACTTGGTATTTAACTCAAAGGATTTTAAAACATGTCCACACAAATATCTGCACAGAGATGTTTCTAGCAAGTTTATTCATAATTGCCAAAACGTGGAGGCAGCCAAGATGTCCTTCAAATGGCAAATTAATAAACAAACCATGACACATTATACAATAGAATATTATTCAGTAATAAAAAGGAATGAGCTATCTCAAGCCACAAAAAGACATGAGGAAATCATTTGGCCTATAAATTTTAGGTCTGCAGAGTAGTTTAAATACACTGAAATTTTGTTTAGCCTTTACAAATGGGAAATTTTATGGATGACAAAGGGAGGGAAATGGGGACATCTGTAACAGTGTCAACAATTTTAAAAAGTTGAAAAATTTAAACAAAAAGACATGAAGGAACTGTAAGTGCAAACTTCTAAGTAAAAAAAAAAAAACAACTAAAAAGGCTACGTCTGTATGATTCCTACTATCTGGCATTCTGGAAAAGGCAAAACTACAAGAGATAGTAGAAACATCAGTGGTTGCCAGAGGAAGGAAGGGATGACTAGAAGAAGCACAGGGGATTTTTAGGGTGGTGAAACTATTCTCTATGCTACTCTAATGGTGGATGTATGATATACATTTGTCAAAGCCCATAGAACGTACGAGTGAACCCTGATATCAACCAAGGGGTTTATTTAATAATAATACATCACTATTGGCTCATCAATTGTAACAAACGTACCACACTAATGTAAGATGTTAGTGACAGGAATCTGCAGGAGGAGGGGACATGGTACACAGGAACTCTGTACTTTCTGCTCAGTGTTTCTGTAAACCTAAAACTGCTCCAAAACAATAAGGCCTATTAATTTACCAAAAAAGTACCCTTCAGAATTGCCTATAAACACATTCATATTTAATATTACAATAATTTTTTCAAAAATAAAAATGAGAAATATTACAAATATCGCGATTTAAGCTGTAAAGCCACACTCGAATGTTAATGGCAGAACAGCGCTCAGTTATGTCCTTTAAGAACAACGACAATTTGCTCAAGCACAACCATGGATCTAAATTCGCCGTATAATTCAAAAGCACTTAAGGCTTCCAAACGTAGGGAACATTCTAAACACTGCTTAACGTTGATAAAACAACTGTGGTCCAGGCAGCGCTCCTGTTTGTGCTGTGACATATTTGGATCTGTGTCCATCCCGCCCCACAGGTTTTCATACCCTACATACATACTCACTCCAGCAGACGGGAAGGTGATGCTCTGTATACCCAGACGTGAAGGCGTGAGGCACCCTTACGCCTGAGAAATTAAAGGCTTCCTTCAGCGTGCAGCATAGCATATAGGGAGGGGGCTGGGCACACATCTTTCCTGTGCCATGTGCAAAATTGTACCCTGATGAAACTACACCTAAGACTTGCTTTGCTTCCAAAATGACATCTTTACGACATCCCTGAAGAATATTCTTAGCCTATGGACACAGATAATAGTGGGGAGAAGGCCTGGGGTGGGTGGAGGGGAGCAAAGGGGGGAGTGGGGGACATCTGTAAAACTGTCAATAAAAAATATGTATATTAAAAAGAAAAAGAATAGTCTCGTAGCCAAAGACATACTTTCATGGAGTCCCCTAAGTGACAGTTTCCCAAGCTGTGTGCCTCAAGGAACCCTGCTACCAAGAGCCTTGCTATCCGCTAAGAAGAGGAAGCCACCATGAAATGTATCTGCCAATAAGACAGAAATCTGACTACAGAAACAACGGCCAGGTCCCAAAAGATATTTTCCTGTCATGTGCAAAATTCCATGTGATTTTAAATGAAAACATCTCAATTTCAAACAGTCTTCTTAGGGCTTCTATGAATTACACCTACAGTTCATAATTCCACATGGAACCTGGCTGGTCACCCTGAATGCCTTGTGTAAAGTTGCTGCACTTTACAGTAACCCAGAAGGTATGGGATCTTCGAGCCTGTTCCCGTGAAAGCAGCCTTAGAACAGATGTGGGACCCTAAGGGCTCTGGACCTCAAGGCTCCACCTCCAATTTCCCCTTGTCAGCACACCCTCAGCCTGTTCTGCTTCTCACTGACAACTGTGTCCATGGCAATTCACAGCTGACACTACGCTACTTCCACAACTTCTGTTTTCGGACACAATATTTAGAAACTATTAGTAACACTTGTGGTTTATAAACAGCTATATTTATTAAATGCTGGTTATGTTTAGAGTCCCCCCAAATTCTCTTTAGAATCTAATCTAATCTCATTTAAATGAATAAAAATGTTTTTGAGGACAAGTAATTCCAAAAAGTATTTTGTCAATAGTTCCTTCTTTTTCAGTTTCATGTTGGAAAGGATCAAAGGAGTCTTAGAATTCAAAAACAGCTAATTTGCCCTGGCCGGTTTTGCTCAGTGGTTAGAGCGTTGGCCCGTGGACTGGAGAGTCCTGGGTTCGGTTCCCGCTAAGGGCACGTACCTCGGTTGCAGTTTGTCCCCGGCCTGGTTGGGGTCGTGTGGGTGGCAACCAGTCTGTGTGTCTCTCTCACATTGATATTTCTCTCTCTCTCTCTTCCTCCCTCCCTCCCTCCCACTCTATCTGAAGATAAATGCAAAAATGTCCTCGAGTGAGGATAAAAAAAAAAAAAAAACAGCTAATTTATTACTCGTGTAAAAGATAAGTATAATATTTAGTAACACGTAAGATTAATTATTTCATTGGTTGTTTAAACTTTTTATAGATATTTGTTTTGAGAAGTTCTAGGTCTAGAAAAGAGAAATAAGTATGTATGCAACCTTAAGACTGCTTTACAAATAGCATTTTAAAAGTAAGGTTCAAGTACATCATTTAAAACAAAAAAAATCCAGCCTCATTTTCCTTAGTGATGATGGCAGAGTAGGGCAGGGGCTCAATTGCTTGTGCTAATGGGGTAAAAAAATATGGTGTGGCTCCTTGGAGTGTCTTTCCCCACCAAAAGTTTGAGGGTTTGATTCCTGGTCAGGGCACATACCTAGGTAGCAGGTTCAATGCCCAGTTGGGGCACATGTGGGAGGCAACTGATCCATGTATCCCTGCACATCAATGTTTCTCTTTTGCTCTCTCTCCCCACTCCCTCTCTAAAATCAATTTTTAAAAAAGAATAGATATGAAATTTAGGGGCTGACACCATATATTACCTTTATTTTGTCTTTTCTTTTCTTTTTTTTTTTTTAGTTTTATTAATTTATTTTTGTTACAGATGTTTCTCCTTTTTCCCCCACTGACACCCTCCTCCCCATCCCCCCCTCCCCATCCCCCCCACCCCATCCCCAGCTTTGTTGTCCATGTTCATCAGTTATGCGTACATGCATATAAGTTCTGTGGTTTATCTCTTCCCTCCTCCCCCACCCCCTCTTCTGAAGGTTGTCAGTCTGTACCCTACTTCCACGTCTCTGGGTCTACCCTGTTCCTCAGACTGTTATATTCATTATATTCCACAAATAAGTGAGATAATGTGATATTTATCTTTCTCTGCTTGGCTTGTTTCGCTTAGGATAATACTTTCCAGGTCCCTCCATGTCGTCTCAAAGGATAAGAGATCTTTCTTTCTTACAGCCACATAGTACTCCATTGTGTATATGTACCACAGCTTTTTTTATACATTTGTCTACTGATGGACACTTGGGCCGTTTCCAGATCTTGGCTAGTGTAAATAGTGCTGCTATGAACATGAGGGTACATATATTCTTTCTGATACATCAGATAAGGGGTTAATCTCCAAAATATATAGAGTGCTCATACAACTCAACAAAACGAAGACAAAGAACCCAATTAAAAAATGGGCAGAGGAACTAAATAGACACCTCTCCAAACAGGACATACAAATGGCTAAGAGACATATGAAGAAATGCTCAACATCACTAATCATCAGAGAGATGCAAATTAAAACAACAATGAGGTATCACCTCACACCTATCAGAATGGCTGCCATCAACTCATCAAACAACAAGTGTTGGCGAGGGTGTGGAGAAAAGGGGACTCTAGTACACTGCTGGTGGGAATGCAGACTGGTGCAGCCACTATGGAAAACACTATGGTGTTACCTCAAAAAATTAAAAATTGAATTGCTATTTGACCCAGTGATCCCACTTCTAGGAATATACCCTAAGAAGCCTGAAACACCAATCAGAAAGAATATACGTCTTTTCTTTTTTTTAATGTCTTTTTTATTTTATTGATATTTTAGAGAGAGAGGGAGAGAGATAGAAACATCAATGAGAGCGAAAAGCATCAACATTGATCGGCTGCCTCCCACATGGCCCCCACTGTGGATCGGGCCCATGTGCCCTGACCAGGAATTGAACCGGCGACCTCTTGATGCATGGGTCGATGCTCAACCACTGAGCCACATCGGCCAGGCTATTTTGTCTTTTCTATTAAACCATTTAGAAAGGACTTTTATAAATTTCATCCTTCTGGCTGCTGTTTCATAATTTTCCCGCTCCATGCTCACCTACTAAAGGTACTCGACTTAAGAGGGAAAACGAAACAACAAAAAAGAAAGATTAAAAGAGGGGGGAAAATGTAGGCTTCCATTACACTGTTGGATAAAGAATCTTGGAGAAAAAAAAAGATCTACAGTATATGTGGCTAGTGGTTGATGAAGAAACAATAAAAGGAAGCAATCACTGCAAAATTTATAAGTCTGTTTGACAGATTGAGCCTACCTCTAAAATTCATTGAGACACAACTGAAAATTAAAAGATAGTTCATTAAGACAGGTACTCTTTACTCCAGTTTCCACCACTGTTTGCCAAATAACCAGAACTAGCTTTATCTAAATTTCTTTCTCACACACATATTAGCACACAGAGACAGATACATGGAAAAAGATCCAGAATATAGCTTTCTTCAAATATATTCTTGCATTCTTTCTAACCTAAAATACATAACATCAATTATCCTTAATAATCCCATGTCCTTTAGACATGTATAATCTCCACCTTAATGACAGAAGAATCTCAGTGATAAAGAACAGTTATATCGTCCTAGCCAGTCTGGCTCAGCGGTTGCAGCGTTGGCCTGCAGAAGAGTCGCAGGTTTGATTCCGGTCAAGGGCATGTACCTCGGTTGCGGTTTGGTCCCCAGTCCTGGTTGGATTCATGCGGGAGGCAACCAGTCCATATCTCTCTCACACATTGATGTCTCTCTCTCTTTCCCTCCCACTCTATCTGAAGACAAATGGAAAAATATCCTCGAGTGAGGATTAAAAAAAAAGAAGAAGAACAGTTATATCACCACCTTAATTTCCTTCTCTTAAAAATTACTAGTATTTGCCCTGGCCGGTTTGGCTCAGTGGTTAGAGCGTCGGCCTGCGGTCCAGAGAGACCCGGGTTTGGTTCCCGCTAGGGGCACAAACCTCGGTTGCAGTTTGTCCGCGGCCCTGGTTGGGTCGTGTGGGAGGCAGCCACTCGATGTGTACCTTTCACGTCAATGTTTCTCTCTCTCTCTCTCTCTTCCTCTCTCTCTCTCCCACTCTATCTGAACAAAAAATGGAAAAATGTCCTCAGGATGATAAAAAAAAAAAAAGTTACTAGTATTCTATATCTTTAGTTTACTTTTCTTCTCGATTCCTACAAAGTTATCTCTGCAGACAAATGTTGTGCTGCCTCTGAAACACGGAAGCAATTATTAATCAGATGTTTCCTTTTTATCCCTTGTCACGACTGTCAGCATGCTTCAGAAAAACATAGGAAGAGTCTGCCAAATTAATCTTCCTGAGACTGCAACTTTGCACATAGCCACATCTTTCAGGACTTCCAACAACCCCTAAACTCCTCCTCCTGCCAATCACCGTCTTCCTGAATCTGGTCCTTTCAGAGGTGTCCTGAACATGGCACCAAACTGGACTAAGGAGACTGATTAATCCCAACTGTCCTAGTAATCCTACTTTCTTCCTCTAAATACAAAATTAGACTAACTCAACTATTTAAGGATTTTTTTATGCGTTGCTTTTATTCCACCCCTCCCAATCTCACGAAAGATTAAAAAAGAAAGTGCCATGGCCCGGCCAGTGTGGCTCAGTGGTTGAACGTCGACCCCATGCACCAAGAGGTCGCTGGTTTGACTACCAGTCAGGGCACATGTCCAGGTTGTGGACCCAATCCCCAGTGGGGGGCATGCAGGAGGCAGCCAATTGATGTTCTCTCTCATTGATGTTTCTCTCTCTCTCTCCCTCTCCCTTCCTCTCTCTCTAAAATCAATAAAGGAAAAAAAATTTTTTAAAATAAAAGAAAGTGCCATGTAAGTGGCGTCTATTACTACTGTTGTTCCTACTAGAGATGGTCTAAGCTTCAAGGAACTTAAAATCCTGCTGAAGATCCAAGGACACTAGATTAAGCCCAAGAAAAGCCTATTTCTGATTGTCCCAAAATAAGCCCCACAGACAATAAATGATGGAGTGTGCATTCTCAATGGCGAAAATTGGTGCTCTAAGGGTGAAAAAAAATGAGTTGTGGTCCTACAAAGGGCGTTAAAATTTCATTGGGGGTTGGTTAGGAAAATACTAAAGAGGCAACAGTGAAAAAAAAAGCTAAGAAACACTGACAGAGGGATCCACAGTGAGCTTTATATTTGCTACTAATGGGCTAAAGTACCCTAAAGAAATTACTTAACCTAGTCTCCCTTGATATACCCCCAACAGCATGGGGTTTTTTTGCTTGGATTCCAACTACATCTTCTCATCCTCACCTCTCAAGCTTAATGTTCCTTCCTCAGAGGGGTCCTTTCCTGACCATTGTCTAACATAAGACTCCCCTCTTTTTCTCTCTCAGATCGGATTGGCTTTCACAAGCTGTAGTTACGTACCTGTTTCCTTGTTTTAATGGGATGTCTCCCACACGAGGTGGTGGGCTCCATGAAGGGAAGTACCATGTCCTGCTTGTTCACAAGAGTACACCCAGCCTGGCCAAAACAGGTGCTTGCTGGTTCTTGCCAAGCCCTTCCTCTCCACCAAATGAAGGATGTGTCAGGACCCTTGTCTAGAGATTAACCCCAAAAGATGCTCTCCAATACTAGCAATTCACTAACGCTTCCTTTCATTTAAAACCACTTCAAGGTGCCCTTGGTCCCTGAGCATAACCTGTCAGAATTTTCCACAAAGTCTTTGATCAACTATAAACATTTTAGTATCATTTTTAGAGTTTTTACAATAAACTTTATATTAAGGGGAATGGGTTAGAGAAGGAATGTGCATACTTTTTACACGCGAGACTGAATATCAAAAGGGCATGTTTCACTCTTCAAGGTGTCCAGGAATTCAAAAGACCTTCCCTTTCTTATTCCGGGGGCTGTTGTCTACTCTCAGGTGCGTCAATAACTGAGCGGCGAATAGCGAGGAGGCCATGGAAAGTCTAGATGCACACCCATTCCACCTGCCGGGGAAATCTAAGGCAGACGAGAGGCGAGCAAGTATGCCGGGGAGAGGGGAATCAAAGCAGAGATACGGGACGTCATTTCAAATCAGAACAGTGAGCTTCGGGACCTTATTGCTGCCCTGAAAATAGCTTCTGCCCATTTAGGAGGACCAGGCATTATTACAGTGCAATGCATCTTAGTGAAAATATAACATGAGGAGATCAGGAAGATGAGAATTCTTCTGACTTGCTTACAATAACAAAATACATATATATCTCGATACCTTTCCACAGTATCAAGACATTTGACAGGTTCTAAACTATAAGTTTAGTTGGAAAGAGTAAAAGAAAAAATATATACACATGTGTGTGCATATGTATGTATGCATAAAATGCACTTATATCCACATATCTATATATAAAAGTTATGTGGATTAAAACAAAAAATACTTCATTTCCTCAGTATTCTATTAAATGTGGTATTTTTTAAAATATATTTTTTCTGTATTAATTTTAGAGAGAGAGGAATGGAGAGGGAGAAAAAGATAGACACATTGATGAGAGAGAACATTGATTGGCTGCCTCCTGCATGCCCCCCACTGTGGACTGGGCCCACAACCTGGGCATGTGTCCTGACCAGGAATCGAACCGGCGACCACCTGGTGCATGGGTCAATGCTCAACCACTGAGCTACACCAGCCAGGCATAAATGTGGTATTTTTCAAAAAAATATGTTAGATCATTTTTTCAGTTTAGAGAGAGAATGGAAGGGAGAGGGAGAGGGGGAGAGAGGGAGAGAGGGAGAGAGGGAGAGAGGGAGAGAGAGAAATATCAATTTCCTATTCCACTTATATGCATTCATTGGTTGATTCTTATATGTGCCCTGACCAGGGATCAAACCTGAAACCTTGGAGTCTCGGGAGGATGCTCTAACCAACTGAGCTACCCAGCCAGGACCTAAAGGTGGTCTTTAATTAGGGTGACCATATAATTTAACATCCTAACCAGAATAATTCTGAGAGTGAAAGAGAGTCTTACTAATAATTATACCAGGACTACAGGTATACACTGGGACTATCCTGGGCAAACATAATCACCTTAATTATAATAAAGGCCATGAAAAATGGCAAGATTTCAGGAAATAAATATCAGATGAACAATATTAAAATGTGTCTCCTTTAGTAAAGTTGTTTTTAAAATATTTTAAGAAATTAATTTTAAAAGATGAAGTCCACAAAACATTTTGTCCCTATGAGGCAACATCCCATTAAACAAAGGATATAAAAAAATAAATAGTAAATTATTAAAATATGGAATTAACCGCTAATAGGACCAGAAGCTCAAGTTAATATTTTCTTTAATTAAGAAAAGCGATCCTTTCTAAAAACCTAAGCCGACCCCATAAAGACATTTCTGCGCCACAGTATCTAGTACCACTTAGTTATTTCTGTTACTAGGAAACATTTGCACAAAAACAAGATTAAAATCCTCTGCTTGCTTCTATTCTTCCACCTAAAGGAATAACCTCCGTTATTAGCAATACACTTAATATCTCCACAGCAACTGGGATAATTGGGGTGTTGCAACAGAAGGATAACAAAGTGCAAAACAAATGATATTAATGTAGAAGAAAAAAACACCTCCACACAGCCTTGGTGAGAAAAGAACTACCAAGGGAAAGGAAAAAAAAGCAAAACTTGCTAAAAAGAACCCTTTTAAGGCTGCTAAGGTCAGCTGGTACTAGGCCTTTAAGATATTTAAATACGCAATGGGTCAAGTAAAGTTTCAAAAATGGTAGAATGTATGGAGTAACTGCAGTGACTTCACCAAAAGAACGCAGAGGTGGGAAGAGATGAGGTATCTGAAACAGACAAGAAGTGATTTCCATAGGTTTTCACATGGGTCTCTCAAGAAGGTACAGGGTCTAACAGGAGTTCTCAACCTTCCTAATGCTGTGACCCTTTAATGCAGTTCCTCATGTTGTATGTGGGCATATCTGCATGTGGGCGGACCCGCCTGGAGACCGATAGAGGAGCCGTGTCTCGGTTCCGAAGACCATCGGAAATATGTGTTTTCCCATGGTCTTAGGCGACCCCTGTGAAAGGGTCGTTAGACCCCCAAAGGGGTCGCGACCCACAGGTTGAGAACCCCTGGCTGAGAAGAGAGGACTAGAGCTAAGTGAGATTTCCAAAGTAACCACTTACAACTGGTGAGGTGAATGGGGGGGAGGGGTTGCGGAGGAGGAGGAGGAAGGGGAAGAGGAGGTGGGGAGAGGCACAGTCCTGGGCCAAAGATATCCTCAGCCCAGGCTACAGAAGGCAGAGGGCAGCAGACTGAGAATCAGGAAAACCGCTCTTCATTGGCCTCTACCTGACACAACACAGGTGTAAATAATACAAACAAAAAAGTGGTATTTGAGAATACTCAACTCATTAATTCAGAAACATGCTGTGAGTGTGTCATGCTAGGAAACACCGTCCCCAAGTATAAATTTTGCTCACAAGAAGCTCTATCTAGAAGGAACATAATTTCAACAGAAAAATCATATTACAACATGGTAGTCCAGCGACAGAGAAAGGCCTAAGTACTCTGAACAAAGAGGGGACACCTAGCCCCCAAGGATGAAGTAGAGAAGGGAGCAAGCGAGGAAAGCCTCCTACAGGGGATGCTGGAGGTCAATTCACGTGTGCTTTAAATCACTTCTCTAAACATGGCTCAACCAGATCACCACCTAAAGGAATCCCCCACGTTGCAAAACCCAACAAACACTGTGTTCTCATCTTACTCAACTCCTCAAGAACTTACAACAGAACTGATTACTCCACCCTGCTTTAAACATGTGATTCTGTGGGCATCTGGAACACGGCTCTCCTGGTCCTCCTCCCACCTCAGGGGTTACTCCATGGTCGCCCGCTTGATCCATTAAATCTGTTATTCCTCAGGGCTTGATCTCTGTCTCTCTGCTCTGCCTACAAAATTTCCCTAGGTGATTCTAGATTTCCCATAACCTTTACCACATCTATGCTGGCACAACTCTGGCCCTGATTTGTCCCTGAATGTAGGTCTCTCAATCACTGCTGGCCATTTGACATCTTCCTCCATTAAGATGATTAACAGGCAACTCAAACTCACCAATGGCCAAAACTGAACTCTATTCTCACCAAAACACTAGGAGTCCTGCTTGATTTCTCCTATTCCCTCATGTCACCTATCAAAACCTATCTCTGTAAGTCTTGTTGATTCTATCTGCAAACCTCTCAAATCCATCCACTGCTCTCCACCTCCAACGCCACCTCTCTACACCAGGCCTCACCACTTCTCAGGTACAATGCTGCCAAGAGCTTCATAACTGATGTCCTTGCTTCTCAACTCTTGTCCCTTTCTACTCCACTCTGCCCAGCAGCTAAGCTAGATAGGTGTTACAAATATAACTCAGAGCATATCCCTCTCCTTCTTGGATCATTTCACAATGCCTTCTCATTGCATGTGAAATGAGCCTCACACTCCTTACAAAGTCTGCAAGCCCTACCCACCTGGTCCTGCCTGCCTTACCACCTCCTCCTCTCTCACTACTCTCTCCCGCCCAGACACTGCAGCCAGACTAACCTCCCCTCCTTTCTCTGTCACCAAGCACTTCCCCTCCCCAGGCAGGTATCTGCACATGCTGTTCCCTCTGCTGGCTCCTACTTATCCTTCACATCTTAGTGCAAGTTTGACCTCTTCATACAGACCTTGCCTGATGGTGCTATTGCAGGTTTTCCCAGTCACTCTACTGTGTCACCATGTCTCCTTTAAAGAATTCCAAATCCGTACTTATCTTGTTTGTTTATTGGTTTTACTCACTTATCATCTGCTCAACCTCCTTTTTCAACACCTTTTCCTCTCCAAATACATAAACTCAAACAATTTCCATCAGTGTAGAAACCTTGACTATTGTTCATTGAATCCCCAGAATTAAAAATAATGTCTAGCACAAAGCAAGGGCTGGAAAAATTGTGTTGAATGCATTAATCAATTTCAGAAGGAATTAAGGAGGGCTTGGACTCTGTTTCAGCCATTTGTGCATTGCAGGTGTTTGAAAAAGTCAATCCATTTATGACATCCAAGGCAACCTATTTGAGAACCTTGTGAGAACAGTGGCTTGCTCAGTGGCTGGGGGAATGTTTTGGTATGAAATCCACTGCTATGGGTTCTTAGAGGATGGTTACATCCTGGGGGCAGGTCAGCAACTGGTCCAGGGTCTGGTCTTTAAAAGCTCAGAAACTATTTGATCAGTTCAACCAGGAGAGATAAGCTCTGGAGCTCTGATTTGTACTAACAAAGATGCGACAGAGAACATGGATCTGTTCATTTATCAGTGATGGCTGGGAGGTGACTAGTGAAGGAAGTTACTTACTTGATCACGTACATAGCCAAGACATCCTCAATCTACTACGGAATATTGTCAGGGAGAAGCAAGCTATTAACCAACAATTGCTTGATGAGGATAAAACACAAGCAAATGAGTCAGTCATGTAGGGCTTTACACCCGCAGAGCCATGTCTTGGAAACTTTCTAGACAAGAGAAGCAAGGGGCTAGAAAAATCTCCTGCAAAAGCATTTTAGAACCAGATCAAAACTTTCCTTTGCTTATATGGTTTGAGTTTTTTCTACACCTTCACATTCATAGGAGGAAATTGATTATACATATATATTTCCCCCCTAAACTAACAAAGTGATTCAAGATCTAAAAAGGGTATATTTAAAAGAACTGCAAATATAAAAATACCTTATCTCATGATTTTAAGAGTTTCAAATATTTTTATACTTCTACACAAGACAATCTGGTCCCCTCTAGAAACTGATACATATATATTTATATATACATATATACATATAAATATATATATGTATATATAAATATATATATACACATACTTACACCATCCAGCTAATTCTCTACTATATTTCCTTAAAGTTATAAAAAAGCCTATATTATCCCTTATTTCATTTCCCAAGACAGAAAGAGTCCCAAGATTTTATTTCTTACTCTGGTGCTCTTTCTACCCTTAACTGAAGGACACTGTCTCCACATCACAATGTAAGACTGCCATTGGAGGATTTGTTAAGGGAAAGAAAAATAATTCCATCCATGATGATAATTCTTGTTATTTTTAATTTCAGTAACTGACACTTCCAAGATATCATCTACTCTGGGGGCCTTTAGCCCTCTAGGTACTTACTACCAAATTTGTTTAATTCATTACAGTTTGGGAAGCCTTGTATAGATGCGCCCTTGATTTCAGAGAATGCATAATAATATTGTTAGGCAAGCAGAGCAAATACAAGATTTTAAAAATTTAAAGGGAGCGCTGGCCAGTTTGCTCAGTTGGTTAGAGCATTGTCCCCATATAGCAAGGTTGTGGATTCGATGCCCAGTCAGGGCACATTAAAGAAGCAACCAAAGAATACATAAATAAGTGGAACGACAAATCTATCTATCTATCTATCTATCTATCTATCTATCTATCCATCCATCCCTCCCTCCCTCCCTCCCTCCCTCCCTCCCTCCCTCCCTTCCTCTCTCTCTAAAAAAAAAACTAATCAATAAATTTAAAAAATAAAAATAAAAAAATTTAAAAATTTAAGGGAATTGAAGTCAAAACTCAAGTGATAATCTCCACTACCATCACTACCACCACATTTAGGCTATCATCTTACCCCAAACAAATGCAAGGCTACGACCACCACTATGTGGGAGGCAGAACCCCTTTTCTGCTAGGCAGCTCTAATGAAAAAGGCCTGACGTGCCTCCACTTGCTCCAGAATCAATAAGACTGGTTTTTGCTGAAACCTTGGTACTGTCATTTTAAATATTTGCTAGTTATAGAACTGTATAGAATTGCCCTGGCCAGTTTGGCTCAGTGGTTGGAGCATCAGCCCGCGGACCAAAGAGCCACGGGTTCGATTCCAGTCAAGGGCACGTATCTCAGTTGCAGTTTGTGCGGGAGGCAGCCAATCGATATGTCCCTCTCGCATCAATGTTTCTTTCTCTCTCTCTCCCTCCCACTCCATCTGAAGATAAATGGAAAAATATCCTCGGGTGAGGATTAAAAAAAAAGCAGAACTGTACAGAATTATCAAAAGTTAACTCCCCCTAACCCAAAGTGGCTAATTTTACATGTAAACTAAAATAGCCCTCAAAATATCAACACCTGCTGTGCCTGATGTGTCCATAACAATACATCACGGGACTAGGAGCCCTTTCCCAGGGCTGGCATATGGAACAAATCAAAACATGGACTGTTCTAGTAATGCTCTGTATTAGTTTCCTGTTACTGCTATAATAACTTACAACAAATTTAGTGGCTTAAAACAAAACAAATTTATTTGTTTACAGTTCTGGAGGTCAGAAGTACAAAACAGGTCTTACTAGGCTAAAACAAAGTGTCAGCAGGGCTGCATTTTTTTTTTGGAATCCAGGGGAGAACATTTTCTTGCATTTCCCAGACTGTGCACTCCTTGGCTCGTGGCCCCCTTCCATCTTCAAAGCCAGCAATGGCTGTTTCAGTTTTTCCAATGATGCCAGGTCTCTGGTTCTGACTCCTCTGCTTTCCTTTTCCACTTAAAAGGACCTCTGTGATTACATTGGGTCCACCCAGAAAACCCAGGATAATCTCTATATCTTAACATCATCTGATTAGCAACTTTAATTCCATCTGCAACCTTAATTCCCCCTTGCCATGTTCTGGAGATTAACATGTGACCATCTTTGGGGGGCCATTATTCTGCCTACCACTGTCTTCTGCTGTCTTCAATAGTAATTAGAAAACAGCCAAGTAAACCTTACATGTACACGCTACTCTCCTCAAATAAGGATATTTAACTATTTTAATTTACGATAGGCGAAAGCCCTAAAACTACAAAATAAATAGCGTTAAAATAGCAGGCGTAATTTGCAGCTCTTCTTGCTGAGTGCGCTGAACAGTGGAATGGGAGAATACATCGCTCCCCGCCCAGCACCACCAGGCCTGACAGAGCACTCAGAAGCTTTTAGAGAGAAATGTTTGACAATACCATATTGAAAATTTAGTGTCAGTATCTTTCACTAACTGTGAACGAAATATATGACCTAGTGGTAATCTTCTACACAGTAAATCATAAGGAATTTGACACTCATAAGGAGTCTGAACAGGTGTGATTTTTCCTTTGATAAAACTGCAAATTTAAGGATGCAAATGGGGCCCAAATTGTGAGATACATGCTAGAGTCCACAATCAACATTGCAGTGGTTAGACTCTGCAGCCAAATGATGTGCTTTAGAACCCAATTCTGCTGTGTGATCTCAGGCCAGTGACTTAACCTCTCTGTTTCAAATAGAGACCCTAAAATGGGTGTAATATCTGCTTCCCAGTAATTTAGAAGGAGTGAATGACTAAAAGTTCTAAGTGCTCAAAGCAAATCCTGGCACATAGTGAGTGCTGTATTTGTTAAGTAAAAATTTAAATGTTCCTGCTGGCTGCTCATAATTGCCAATCAAGCTATATTCCAAGGGAATGTACTTATCAGAACTAACTAATCCATCAGAGGATATGATATTTTATCTACACACACACACACACATAATTTAACATAAGCAATGCCCTTTGTTGCTGTTAAAGTTCGGTAGCAACTACCGGGTCAGTAATAACTGGATGGTTAAGCAACCCGCTGAACAAATGCAAATCTCAGAAAACAGTAGCAGCTGTGTTAAAAAAAAAAAAAAAAAAAAAACCACTGTCTCAGGGCCTCCTAAAGAAAGACGCAGAGCAATGGGGAGGACAGTAGTGTTTGTGATTCTTAATGGCCCCGGCATTTTCTGGGACAGTGGTGTTCATGGTACAATACTCGTCAGAAGGCTGAGCTCTGCAAGGATAGTAGCATTTGTGCTATAGTCTCAAGCATCCGCCGAGGCCCGGCACATTGTGATTGCAGCTTTGAAAGCTTTTCAGCATTCACAGTGATCTTATACACTTCTTATGAAAGTTCTGGAATTCAATGGCAGTGTACAATCGATTTCAATATTTTTATTTTAACCCTGATGGAAAGGAGGAGGGGAGGGTGAGGGGTAAGATCCAGATCCTACCAGTACAAGGTAAGGTGTGACAAATAGCTATTCTAATCATAAAATAAATAAGCCACCTTAATGAGAAGTAATAATTTGATTTTTGAAGTAATAGGATTTGAACCCTTTGTTTTCAAAGTTAGAGGTACAGCTTATATGCAAAAAAATAACAATAGCTGAGCCACTCAGTATTTACTATGAATCAGGCATTATTCATAATGTTTTACCCACAGGAAGTCATTATATTCAGATGGTCAGCCTTATGAAGTAAATACTATTTTATTTCCATTTTACAGCCAAGAAATGGAGCTTCATCTGGGAAAGTTCCTCAAGGTCCCCTAGTGGTCACTGGTGGTAGTGTCAAGTCCCATTTTAAAGGCTTACCTTCACTTCCAACTACCACTGCCAGTCTTCTTCTGAAAGGTCTCCGCAACTCTTTGGAGATGGGGTGCTATATAAAGGTATCCCTCCATGGCACCCCTATTAGTTAAGCAGTCCATGACCCCAAACCACTTATTCTTTGAACTTCTTCCCTACCCCTAAATAAAAGAACTGATTCCTTCCTGTTCTCTCTAGGTGTTAGAACAGACTACATAAAGTAGCTTCCAAATAAGGAAAAGTATCCTTAAGCCACCTAGCTGGGATGTGTGTTAACAGGTGGCTGCCCAGGATGACTGTCATTGACAAAGCAGGAGAGAGACATCCCTGACACACATTTTTACCCCTGCCAGGCCTCGAGGATCATACAACATGGCCCTGGCTCCAGCAGGAGAAGCCAGTTCCCAGCAGGCCTTCAGAGGTCAGACACTCCTCGAGGAACACAGAACCTGCCTTGGCCCTGTCCCAGCTTTCTTCCTGCAGTTCTTTTCTTACCTCCCGGCCACCCTCCCTTCAGTCCCTTCCAATTTGCGGGAAAGCTTTTTAAAAGTTTAATTCTTATCACATATTTTGCATTTCTAATCATCTTAATGAAAAGAGGTGATTAAACTCCAGGGGTAGGTGCTTATTCCCCAATTATTCAGTTTCAATTGGACAGTAATTTGCCTTTATTCAGATAATCATGGAGCACTTTCTTGGTGTAGACATTAGAGTTGAAGATGCTTAAGGCGGGCATTTCAGCTCCAGCTCAATTTTGTCAGAGGCTGGCCCCGAAATCTGGGCATCTCTCTTTCCACAGTTGAAATGTATCACTATACATGAGCCTCAACTCAGGCACAGAAGTAAACATACCTGAAGGGCCCTTCAGCAGAGTTTCACCCAACTTGAGTTTTATTATCTGGCTGTGTTCTCTGCCTCTTGGACCTTGAATGTGTTACCTTTCAGTCCCTCCTCTTTAACAATTTTACTAAATGTGATTTTATTTAATTTTAAAAAACAATACAAAGGAGTAAACTGAAAGAAAAGATGTACATACAAGACACTCAATCCAGTTAATGTTTCTTCAAAAAAATATCTAAGAATGTGCACAAGTCTCATTTGAAAGTTTCAGGCAACACTATCAAACTAAGACACAAAATTATAAGGCTGAATTTTGAATTGTGAGCAAATAATCAAATTAGCATTTGGTAGTAGGGAAAAACCAATCAGCAAAAATTGATGATCATATTTACACATTAATTCTATGAACTGTTTCTCTAAATTCTGCTTCGAATTACAAGTCATTATTAGAAACTAATAAATTGAATTGGTCTGGGTTTCTGTATGAAGAGGTTGAATTGACCACCACTCATATTCCAGTAGCCTTTATCAAAACCGTCAGAATAAAGTAAATAGCATTGGAAATGGAAAAATAAACTCAAAGCAAAATTAAAAATTTGACTTCAGGTAACAAAGAAGGTATGATACTATAGTAAAACTTGAGAATGTTTTAATGAAGATATGCTTTATACCTATAATGAAAATTAGCTAATAGAAATTTCTTGCCCCACTTCTAGGAATATACCCTAAGAAGCCTGAAACACCAATCAGAAAGAATATATGTACCCTTATGTTCATAGCAGCACTATTTACAATAGCTAAGATCTGGAAACAGCCCAAGTGCCCATCAGTAGATGAGTGGATAAAAAAGCTGTGGTACATATACACAATGGAATACTATGCAGCTGTAAGAAAGAAAGATCTTTTATCCTTTGAGACGACATGGAGCAGCAGTTCTCAACCTGTGGGTCGCGACCCCTTTGGGGGTCGAACGACCCTTTCACAGGGGTCGCCTAAGATATAACAGTAGCAAAATTACAGTTATGAAGTAGCAACGAAAATAATTTTATGGTTGGGGGTCACCACACCATGAGGAACTGTATTAAAGGGTCGCAGCATTCGGAAGGTTGAGAACCACTGAGAGGAACCTGGAAAATATTATCCTAAGCGAAACAAGCCAAGCAGAGAAAGACAAATATCACATGATTTCACTTATTTGTGGAATATAATGAACAAAACAAACTGATGAACAAAATAGACCCAGAGACATAGAAGTAGGGTACAGACAGACAAACCTCAGAAGAGGGAGGTGAGGGGGGAGGGAAGAGATAAACCACAGAACTTATATGCATGTATGTATAACCAATGAACATAGACAACAAAGGTGGGGACGGGGCGGGGGGGGGGATAGGGAGGAGGGTGTCAATGGGGGAAAAGGAGAAACATCTGTAACAGAAATAAATTAATTTTTAAAAAATATAGTTTAAAAAAAAAAATTTCTTGCACTTTCATTAAACCAACCCAAAATTAGTAAGAACTAATGATATACTTTTCAAGAGGTCAAACCACAAACGTGTAAGTTTTTTTGTTTTTTTTTTTTTTACGATGACCTATTTAAAAGTTATGGAGCTTATTTTAAACCTAGTGATAAATCTGCTCTATGCAATATCTGAAAATTTTAACTTGTCTATCTTACCGGGTCCCTAAGGAAGCAAACTGAAGAAGTAGAATTTATTTTAGGGAGCTGCTTTCCACAATTAGCACTGCTCCATAGGGCTAATAACAATAATACAAACACAAATAGTTCTTTAAGAAAGCCTGTGTGTTCCGTTTTCATCAGATAAATCCCTTGTGCAATGAGTTACTGACCTATTGTGCAGCTCCACGGAGAATGTTGATCCTATTGCTGAAATCTTATGAGAAACACTAAAGGTACACAGAAATTAAAACTCTTAAATTTTAAAGACAAAGGAGAAAGTTTTCTAATTCTGAATATGGTTTTAAAAAGGGCAGCTAAATTAAACATTACACATCCCTTTTTAAAATGCAAAATTACTAAAATAATTATGGAGTTGCCCAGAGATAAAACTAGAAGGATATTTAATGCAAAGTTGCTTAAAATCGTGAAAATTTACTGGCCAGGTAGCTCAGTTGGTTAGAGTGTCGTCCTGATGTGTCAAGGTTCCTGGTTGATCCCAGGTCAGGGCACATAAAAGAATCAACTAATGAATGCATAAATAAGCAGAACAACAAAGTGATGTTTCTGTTTCTTTCTCTTTAAAAATCAATTTCAGAAATCTTAAATAAAATAGTGAAAACTAGAAACAAATGGACTGTCTAACAATAGGGGATTGGTTAAATTGAGATGCAGACATATAATAGAAAACTATAAATGATGCTGTATGAGTATTTTAGTGATATAAAGATGTCTCTATTTGGGTGAAAAAAAGTTAGTTACAAAATAGTATGTAGAGAATAACTTTCTAGCTGTGCAGCTTCAGGAAAGTTATTTAATTTCTCTAAATCAGTTTTCTCCTCAATAAAAAGGAGCTAATCATAGTACCTGCCTCATAGGGTTAGAGTGAGGATTACAGGAGATTCTGTATATCAAGCAACAGGCACACTGCCTGCTAACAGCAAGCTCAATACATGCTAGCTCTTTGTGTTACATGTTCATTGGGTAAAAAAGAATTTGAGGATACAGCAGTAAGTGATTTTTTGAGTGGTGGCTGATTTGTTTAACTTGTACTTTTAAACTTCTAAAGGTATCATACTACTTATAATATAGGAAAATATTAATAAATTGGAATATTCACACACAGTGATTATTCTTTTAAAAATCTACCATAGTGCTTTGCTCACAATAAAGAAATCTTGGTTGAGCTTCAGAATTCATTTAAACAAGTTTGCCCTAGAATGTTTAAAATTACTTAACTGAGGGGCTAAACTTGTTTATAATATATTGGGTAAAGCAAGGCATACTTCCATTGCTCAGCCTCATAACAATTTAAGAGCCCCAACTCCAGACCCAGTAGAATGCCACTGGAACTTGCATTATCAGAAAGCCCAAGATGGCTTAATCACCTCTCGTTTCCTTCCAACTCCAGCCCTGCTCCGCCTTTTTGACACTTTCTTTTCCTTTCCATAATCAAAGCCTAAAGGTTCTCTCTAGTGGACTGTAAGCCTCAAGGGCAGTAAGCGTCTCCTTCATCTTAGCATGGATAGCACCTAGCATAGCGACTGGAATAGTAGTTGCTCACTAAATGTTCACCAACTGAATGAACTGAATAAATGTCTGACAGCAGTAGTTCAGGACAGAGGCTTCAAATCCTCCGCAAGAGACGCGGATAAAGGTAGATAGGCTACCTTTAGTCTGAAACTGTATAGAATTCTTAGTAATTGTTCCTTAAAAAAAAGAAAGAAAGAAAGAAAACATCTCACTTCAAAGTATCACTTCTTTAAAAAGAAGTTCTCACTTGTATTCCATTGTCTATTTTAATGGATATAAGATTATTTCCATTTTCCCCCTATATATATATTTTTTAAGTCCCACAAGAATCGCAGACAGTTTAAGTAACTGGCTCAAAGTAACTCATCTAGTAAGTTACCACCCAGACAGCCTCAGGTCTTCTGGATGCCACAAGGGCCCTGTGGAAAAACACCCATGACCTTTGACCCTAAATTCTGTTGTAGATATGGGAAGAACAAATGTTTTCCATAACACCTGAGCAAATGCTTCTGCTTCTTCCAAATATTTCCTAGGGCTTTTATGAGATTCAGGGAAAGAGAAACTGAGGACAGGAGGCAGCAATGCAAAGGTGTCCAAGTGTTTCCCTCCAGGTTCATATGTCAACCAAATTAAATATTAACTCATAAAAAAACACTTCAACCAGAAGACTACTGTGAAATAAGACTATCATCAAATGAAGGGAAGGGCTACAAAAAGAAATTTTGCACAGCTTATTTAACAACAACAACAAAAAGCTAAGGATAAAGTTAGAGAGTTTTCCACACATCCAGTCTTCCTCTAAATTGCAGGTGTCCACTTTCAGCCACTGCTCTGACTTTTTTAAAACACTGAATGGCAGTTCCCTCTACATGAGGTGGGAACTGAATACCTTTCAGGTATACACACTGAAATGTTTACCTTCCTGGTATACACACTTGGAATGAAGACATCACTTCTCATTCTGAGGAACTTGCCAAAGGATTTCACATGCAAAACCTCAGTCCACCAGCTTTATAAGTAGAAAAACTTGTGGAAATTAATTGGTTATTACCTGAGCCAGCTGGAACACCTATTATTTATATATAAACAGTTACAATTTCTTGGGGTCTGCTTTGTGCCAGACATTATAGCTCTTTTGCACTCTAATCCTCATATTTCTGAAGTCGTTAGAGTCCCATTTTACAAAATCAGAGTGTTTAATGTAACTGAGAACCCGCCATTAACAGATGGGAGGAGGGGTGAGCCAAAGATTTGAAAAGTTTAAACTCAAAATTCACACCTAACCTAGAGACACTAAACAGATCTCTTCGAAAATGTAAAACACATAGCAAAATGATTTTAAGGTCATATCAGAGCACGCAAGATGAAATAGAAGACTGACAAAGATCGATGAATAAAAGATTACAGGGAGTTGTTTCAAGACGTAGTCGCGGGTTATTAACAAGTATCCATATCTCAGGAAGATAGACAGGTTCCTATTTGCGATGAGAAACCAAGTTCCCTACGGGGACGGCCAAACGTTGAAAGGCTTCAGTGTGGGCTGCCCAGAGCTGGATTATTACTGTTCACACATCATCAGCAAGTGCCTCTCAAAAAGAAAAAGAGAGTCAGTCCCTCCTCCACCGCCTGAATTCAGCCTTGACCTCCGGAGTGGCTCTGGGCAACCTATGGTTTAAAGTGTTCTTTCAACGCCAGGACCGAGTTACCCGAAATGGTTGCAAATGAATGAACTGAATGCCCAAAGCAAAGAGACTTAAGCCACACATCCACCCCTTCTCTGGCAAAATCAAGGAGGGATGCCCCGAGATGAAGTGCGTGGGGGCCGAGTTAGCGCCACGTCCCCGTTGGTAGTGCACCTTCCCCTCCCCGAGCCTCGCAGGACGCGGCTGCCTCCCATCCTCCTCCCCAGGCGGGCGCTCCTTACCTGCTCCCGGCCGAAGGCACTGGCGGCGCGGAGGACCTGCTAGCGGACAGAGCCGCTGCCGCAGCCACCACCCCCTGGCCGAAGCCGCTAGAAAGTTTGCTCCGGGTCTCGCCCTCTCGCGCCGCGGCCCCGCGAGGCAAGCCGCTCTCCGGGTGCCTCCCACGGCCGCCGCCCCAGAGGCCGCTCTCGGCGGCGCTGCAGCCCCAGCCGGGCTCGCGGCTCCGTGCGCGCCGCGGGCGGGGTCTCCCCGCCCCACTCGGCCGCCGCGCGGCGCTGGGTGTTTACCGCGGCCCCGCGCCCGCTCCCCCGCCCGCCGCGCGCGCTCCTGACATCATTCATTCTCTCACACCCTCGCCCGCCCACTCCATTTCCAAACGGTGACTCACCGCCCGGCCGCCGGTGACAGCGCTCGCTCCCGCTGCCGTGGCTCTCCCGGCGCACAGCGGAGCTCGAAAAACCGGTGCGACTTCTTCAGAAAAGCGGCCGCCGCTCCCCTTCCCAGCTATTAAAGGTGCAGGGGAGGAGGGGCTTGGCTGGGACAGCCCATTGGCTCTGCGCGGGGAGCCGAGCGCCCGAGCGGACCTCCCTGACCAGTGACTGAGATCAATCTGCGAAAGTTGTTTGTTTAGGTGTCACTCCCAGTAACTTTCAAGGGTGGGGCTGGGAGGGGATTCCCCCGCCCCCGCACCTCGCCTAGTTCAGGAACTGCTTCCTGACGACGAAGTGAGTGGGCTCGGGGGCACCAGCGGTTACTCAAAGGGTGTTGCCGGGGCCTAGGTGGGTGTCCAAACCTCGCAGTGTTGCCTGGCACGGTTAGTCATCAGTTCGGACAGTGGCTACTCTAGGTGCGAGCTGGAAGGGTACTCCAAGAATGTGGCTAAGAATACTTTCCCTTGAGTGACTAACCACCGTGTCATTTGTTCTGTTAATTGATTCACTTCTCGTTAAGGATAAGAAACCGTAACCAAAATAAACAGTGAAAGGGTCTCTTTGCTCCACTGAACGCTGCACTTGCCCCGCAGCTTTTGAGGCACAAGGCAGTCATGTGTGGTTTCTTTGACGAGCTCAGCGATTCTGTCTACAGAAGGGGGTGTTGCCTTCTTAAAAATGGTCAAGGCCCTACATATCTTAGTGTTGCTATTCGTACACCTGCTGGGCAGTTTTCAAAGTAAAGGATGGCAGCCTCAGAAATTATATCTAGGATGAATCAGAGGGAATTTGGCCAAATCTTTATTGAATTTAATTGACAGAAATGTTTTCTGTTAATTTCTACCTGGGGACAGGGTAATTATGTTTAGGATTTACACTGGGTGCCTAGTGCAGAAATAGTGTGGGTAAACAATCATTTGTCTGTGGTAATTAAACATAATGGTAGCAGAAAAAAACAGGGCAGTCCCAAAACAGACAACTGTGAGCTGTTACTAGAGGAGTCTCCTCCAAATGAAAATGCTGGTGAAATTAACCCAAGGTTCCACATCATTGTTGTGAAAATGCACTCAGTAGAGAACACCAACAATTGATATTTATTTTCCTTTGGTCTATTTTTTCTTTTCAATAGCAGTTCATTTTTAATTTTACAAAGCTCAGGCATTTTGCCCAGAAGGCAACAGCAAATGGATTGGTTTGCTAGGATGCAGTCAAAATAAATGGAAATTCAAACCAACAGTTCTTACAATCACAGATTAATCAGAAGCTTGAGTGTTCTGTCCGTCTGTAGGGAGGAGCTTGATTCAAATGTGCAGCCACAGGAAAGTTTGGGTGACTATCCCACACGCCCTACTTTATGGCCCACGTATTTGAACATTATGGAAATATGTGTAAATAAGATTTTCTACAGATCTTAAAAAATTATGTTATGGGCTTTTGGGCCTTAGTACATGGATGAAGTAAAAAAGGTCAAAACAAAACCCGCCATCCTGCCTGCATTATTGCATGATACAAATCCTGCAGCTCTCTCTAGGAAAGTCTCTGTCTGTTTGGGGGGTTTAGTGGGTAATTTTGAATTTGTGGTTACTATTGGGCCTCAGTTTAAATGCTGTGAAATAAATAATTAGGTCATTTTATTATACCACTTAAATATCCTCCAATAAACATAAGACTATAATTGTGATTGAGTTGTGTGACGTTTTTTCCATTATACTCATTGTCAACATACAAGAAAGCAATTTACTCATCTTAATTTCTGTTGCGAGAAATAGTGACTTGTCCATTGCAGAGAGAGGTGATTTCTTTCTTTCCTTTTCTTTTTAACTTTACCTTTTTGTTCTTACAATGCATCAATGTTTACTAAGTCCCTGATTTGTCACCTCCCAAAAATAATAATGCTGAATGCTCTAAGGGAGAGAAAGGGCTGACAGGTGTGTTCTCGTCCTTTTTTTCCCCGCCTAAACCATTGCATACTGTAAATCAAGTTTTACTGATCTTCATGTGGTTTGATAAAACATGCTAACTTAGGAAAACATATATATCTGTAGTCTCTATCTCCTTTTATAATAACTCCTACTCTGGATCTACTTAAGTCATTCACTCAACCAACAGATGTTTACTGAGTTCCCACTTTGTGCCCGCATTGTTTATCTAAGAATCGCTATGGGCATCTTCTAAACATATGTCTCAGCAATGGGAAAGTTTGCTTTTTAAAAAAAATTTGTATACAGATTTTATTGTAACATTATTTATAATTTCCCCAGGGTCCAGCATGGTACCTGGCATGTAAGTACTAAGTGAGTGAAATAAACAAATGA
The DNA here is from genome assembly GCA_030848825.1 of Tadarida brasiliensis. Lineage (NCBI taxonomy): Eukaryota > Metazoa > Chordata > Mammalia > Chiroptera > Molossidae > Tadarida > Tadarida brasiliensis. The sequence continues at coordinate 80,947,899 of CM061257.1, read as the reverse complement.
ACAAGCCTTAAAGAACAAACCAATGGTGAATGAAGTAACTCCATGTTATGGGATTCTATGCAGGCAATTAAAAGAATAAAATAGTTCCATAGGCTCTGACTTAGAAAACTGTCCTTGTTAAGTGAAAAATATAAGCAGAGAGAACACACACATACACCCACACACACACGCCCCATTTTTTTGTGACACAAACACCACTCCCCTGTGCAAAATCCATTACCAAACTATATATTACCTCTTGGCATGAAATATAGAAGGGCAGAGTGTGAGGGGGAAACCTGTATTTCTTGACTATTTTTCAATGAGTGTGCCTTGCTTTTGTAATTAAAAACAACTCAAGCAATATTGGAACTTAGAAGGCAGTAAAACAATGAGTAACGACATTAGGGAGCTTACTGTCTAGTTGAACAGACAATAACACCCAGAACAACTAGAGATTAAAGCTGCTCACCTTGTGGATTTGGGGTGTCAGATATTCACCCTGAGCCAGGCCCATCTGAAGAGCAAACTTATACCATTTATTGAGTACTTCTTTTATGCCAGGGACTATGCATATTGATTTCCCTATATTATCTCATTTAATCCTTTCAGCAACCTTCTGAGGTTAGGTACTCATAATGCCCTCCTCTACATATGAGATAACTAAAGATAAGAGATTGCCATTTTCCCAAGATCACACTCAAGTAAGTGCCATCATCAAGGCATAAAACCAGGACTTTCTGGCCCCAAAGTTCATATTTTTTACCATCATTCCTTAAATAGTATCATCTACACTGATGTAACAATAATATTATTTTTTTAGTTTTAAAAAGTATTTATCAAAAATATAAGGTAAGATATAATATGGCAAAAATATAATATTGCCATATTATAGAGCAACTGGAAAATAAAAAAATAGAATGACGCTTAACATTTTATTGTCTGATCTGCATTCTTTAGATTTCTATTGTTTAAGATAATTTTAACATCATACATGATTCTTATTCTGATTTTTTTTAAATGTGTTTATTGATTTTTAGAAAGAGACAGGAAGGAAGGGGAGAGAGAGAGAAACATTGACTTGTTCTGCTTATTTATGCATTCATTGGTCACTACGTGCATGTGCCCTGACCAGGAATTGAACCCACAACCGTGGCGTGTCGGGATGATGCTCTAATCAATTGAGCTACCTGGCCAGGGCTTCTGATTTTTTTAACTTAGCACTATATCATGTACTCTTTTCTCATAATTACATTAGCGGCAGCATGGCGTGCCAAAAAATTGTATGTGCTCGGACAACTGTGTATATATTGAACATAATCTCAATTCTAATAGTCCAATTATTAATTTGGGAGCAGTTTAGTATAATATTTTTATATTTTTTATTAATGAAAACTCTTGGACTATCTTTTTTATAGTTAGTACTACTATACTATGTATATACAGATGTTCTAATTACATAAAAGTATATTCAGGAAAGTAAATAAAAGGTACTATGTGCCACATCTCATTAGCATTATTGTCCATACTTCTGGACTGGAGCAGGAGGAGGGTGTAGAGAGAGCAGTAGGTAGCTTTGCAGCAGCGCAGGTGCAAAGCAGCAGTGGTCCAGGTTAGGAGAGTGGTGATGGGAACGTAGGAAACAGAGTGGATTTCAAGTATAATGGACAGAATTTACAGATCAATTAGCTATGGGAGTGGGGCCAAATAGTTCATCTTTTTTTGTTTGTTTACTTCAGCACTTGGGTGGATGGTGGTGCCTTTCACCAAGCAACACAGGGAATGCCTAGATAGGGACAGGCTTGTGGAGGAAGAGGATGAGTTTGAAAGATGATGAGTTTGAAATGTGTGATGAATAAATGGAGATGCCAAGTGCACAGCTGATGGTATTAGCCTGGAACTCAGAAAAGAGGCATGGACTAGTGATAAATATTTGAGAATAGTCAGTATGTAGATACTAAGGAAGCCACAAGAAAACAAGAAGATGGCCTAGATAGAGTACAGAGTGAGAACAAACAGTGTGTTGAATCCTTCCCACACAGAATCTGTCAGACTTCCTCTGCCTCATCTCTGCCTCAGCTGGAGAAAGTTCTCTGTTTTTAATGGCTCATGTGATTCAATTGAGCCCACCTGGGTAATCCAGGCTGCTCTTTCTACATTAAGGTCCATAATCTTAATTATAGCTGCAAAGTCCTTTTGTAATGTAGCATACAGTTTCCAGGGGTTAGGCTATGGACATCTTTGGGGGCCCATTCTGCTGACCCCAAGGGGACATCATCAACTGAGAATAAAAAAGTGGAACGGGTGGGAGGTTTTAGAAAGAATGTAAACTGTTTGAAGTAGCCACCTGGAGAGTAAGAACATGAACTGACTAGAAAGTTTCATAAATCTGACAGATGGCATTGAAGACTGAATTGAACTCTGGGCCACAGTGGCACCTAGAGTGTCTTTCTCCAGCAGCACTCAGCTATTTGGGAGTGGCACAGAAAATGGATCTGGGGATGGGATACATAGGCAAGGGAGGGAGGGAGTCTGGGATAGCATCAATAAAACAATGGACTTGGGACTATAATATGATCAGGGAGAGAAGCAAAGAGAGAAGGGAGCCAATGGATAAAAGAAAAGTAAAAAGATCAATAGCCTAGAGATCTGGAGATGTGAAGCATGGATAATGGATGGGAGAATTTGGAAGCATAAGAGATCTGGCGGTGAGATTTATGAACTATTTATCTTTGTAGTATGGGCCAATGGCAGAGCCTTGGAAGGTGGCTGTGAGTGGATGAGTGAGGTGGAGGAAAGGAGAAGAAGAGAAAAAGGTCATTTCAGAGTTCAGAGCATTAGAAGAGTAATTCTCATGGATGCTGAAGTTACCCAGAGTGATGGCCAGACCAGAGGTAGACTGTAAATTGGGTGCCAAACAATTATGGTATAGAAGACGTGAATGTCTCAAAGGAGTGGGGCCTTTCACTAAAGCCTGACATAACCTCAGCTCAAAAATATCTTAGAAATCAAAGGGACACAGACTTTACCTTGTGATCATAAAGTAAGGATTTCAGAGGATACATGAGAAGGGTTAGGAAGAGATGGGTAGAGTCAGGGAGATCAGGGGAAATAAATCACAGAGTATTATGAAAATAAGTGTATGGAAATGGAATAGACAGGTGAATGGGTTGGGGAGGTTTTCTTCCTAACCCTACCCTCTACCTTTTCTGGAGCTGACAGCATGACCCTTTCCTAAAGCCGGGGTAGTAGAAAGTGGTCTTGTTTAAGGCTGGAGTGGAGACATACTTTTATAGTATAATAAAGTTCAGGAGATATGCCAAGAGGAGATTAATCTTACTGGAAATGAATGGTATCTTTTGATATTAGCTGTCCATTCAGAGGCTAAACAACTATGAGGACCTGTGCTCCTCCCCTTTTCCTTCCTCAGGATCCAAAAAATACTAACCTCTCCTGATCAAGAGAGGAAGCCATGGGTCTGTTAGGATAGTATACAGCTGTGGCGGAGCAGGAGTGGAAAGGAGCTAGGCTAGAGAGAACAGTACCAAGCATCCATCCTTCGGGGGGACTCTGGTTGGAAATATGGTGCCTGAACCAGAAGTGAGGGCTGGTTTAACCTCTGGGGTTCTGTGCATATGCTTGACTGGCTAACATGGACATTGCTTTGTTTTTACTGTATGACCTCACTTTCACCATAAAGGGTTAAGTGTTGGGCCCACATGAGAAATGGCAGATCATGTTCTGAGAATCTCCTGGAGGGTAGTGGGAACAGACAACCTGGAAAATCCAGCAGCAGCAAAAAGGAGACCTGCGTGATGACAATGATTTCATTCTGGATAGAGTAGCCTGGAGCAACGTTGCACACTTGCCAGTTTCATAAGAATCATCATCATGTGAGGCTCACATGAATCTTTAGGGGAGGATTTCCAGATAAAGTAAATGGCTGAGATGATTCTTATGTTGAGAAGAATTTGGAAATGATTCTTTACTATTTTTACCCTCCCTAAAGAAATAGTAGCCATAATTTTCAATCAAGGATGATGATATCTTGCAAGGGGCTATCAGAATTTCAAGGCTGTCTAGGGTTGGGTATGAGAGAGGAGGGTGGGGGGGATAGAGGGAACTTAATTTAAGTAGCTTTAAAAAGCTTCCCCAGAGAGACTGAGGCTCCTTCTCAATGGGAGAGTCATCCCCCACCATTCCACTCCCAATCTGTTTCCTTCTTTGATAATCACTGGTCTCACACGGGATTTAGTCTAGAGAAGTAGAATTCGCTAATGAGTTTAATACTTATATCCTGATGTTTAAAGTGTTCTGTGACTGTAATTCTTGTGAGTCAGTCTCTAGAAGGCCAGTCACCTTGCCATTCTAGCACAGTTGAATTTTAATCCTACCAAATAAACTAAAGGCCAGATTTCACAGACTGGTGTCCACACCAGGAAAGTGACTCCCTGTAGGACACATCTGGACAGCCTGCTAATCTCCCAGGCCACGCTCACTTTCTTCATCAGCTTCCTGTCGCATTGTTTTCCCTGGTTCTATTTCAATTCAAATGTGCACACACACACATCCTCCTCCACACAGTTTATCAGGGCACTGTAGATGATAATATCACCTTACTCAAACTGGCCCTTCTTAAAAGGGATGAGGCTTGAATTGCAAATTAAAATAGACTATTATTTTCCCCTAATTTAAAATGTAAAGAAGGCTGATATTGTAGGAGGACATGCTAATTTTATGGAGCCCTGACTTTTCAGCCGTTAGTTCAAACTGAAATGTCTAACGAGAAAGGTACAAAGTCTGCCTGTTGATCTAAGCCTTCTCTATAATTAAGGGAAGGTAATCATTGTACAGTGTTGTGTTTTCTATATGAAAGTATCCAGTCAATGACATCAAACATGTAATAAATACTATATCATTCATCTTTACAGAGTCCTAGTAGTTAAATATAGTCAGGGATGAAGATATAGAAGATGAGTAGCAGCAGATGAAAATCTTTGACTTCTCAGTTTCTTTAACCCTTCTAATCTTACGTCTGTTTTCAGACAGTGGCCATTAAAGTATACATTATATATTCAATCTACAAGTTCAACATGAAATAACTTGTTGCTTTTATACTAATGTTACTGAAAAGCATCCAGAGCCCTTTCATATATCATTAACTCATTCATATCTTTACAACTTCCTCTTAAACTAAATTTCAGTGACTCTTTAGTCTGCAGTCAGTATTTAATATGAAATGCCTTAAGATTTAGAAGAAAGTGTTTGCCTATAATAATTTTTAAAAACATTTCTTATTTTCTTTTGTGCTTTTAAAATTTGTTTTCTACTTAACTTCTTGCCATTACCCCACCCCCACCCCACAACACACATACATCCAACTTGGCATTCTTCATTCTCTTGCCCTGAACCTTTTTTATCCAGTTCTCCTAAATTAAACTTGCCCTTTTAACCATCTCTTCCTCTGGTTTGGTTTCATATCTTGTATTTACTTTTCTTCTAATTAAAGTTGAAGGAAAAATATTATCTTATTTTTATTTTCTGTATTCTAGGTTTCACTACTTAGTAACCTGTTGCTACTTAATAAATAAATTTGATTAATTGTACTTTTCACCCATTTTGAGCCTATCTATCCCGTAAACTTTCTCAAATACTACCTACCTTGTGCTGAATTTTATAAAAGAGACAAAGATGTAGCAAATATCCCTGGTCTCAAAGTGTTCTCAGTACAGTTGGGAAAATAAAATAAACACATTACAGTTATATTCTCATAATGTCATCATACTTCACCTAGAATTAACTTAAAACTTAATGTGCTTATTTTACATTTGTTCTCAAAGGTTTTCAACCCAACTAATGGACAACAACATGACAATCTGCTTAGAAGCCACTTTAATTGTGTCTACCAGTGTCAACAGGCTAGCTTCTTTCCACTGCCCCTTCATCCTTAGGATAGCCCTTTGAAACATGCTGTATAATTTAAATTGTAGATAACTAAATAAATAGGAAACGTTAAGAGAAAAACATAGAATAATAATAGTAATTATATTTACTGAAATGCTGAACCATAGCATATGGCTATACATTTACTCATATAAACAAGGTTGGAGCAGGAAGACGATAGCATACTCAGACTTCTGTGGTTTTTTTTTTTTTAAGATCTAATTGGCTTTAAAGTGACTCATGAATTGAGCAGCATCCCATCTAGCAACTAGAAAGTGCTCCTCAGAGTTTAACTAAAAAGAGTTTAATGAAGGGACTGTTTATAAAGATCTTGTCGGAGAGGCTAGTACAAAGATACAACAAGAATGGTGAACAGCATACAATGATGAGACAACCATCAGATAACCACACACCCACAAATGGTGAAGCACCCAGGGACACTGGGAAGTCATCTCCACCTGTAGGCCTGAAGAGCAAAGGGGGAGAGAGATGTTTCCCAGGCCACATAGGAGCTAGCACTCTGGAAAAGGGGCTGCCAAAAAGGAGCTGTGGCCTTAGGTGGAGGAATTTAGCAAGAGGGGAAAGAGTGAGAGGAACGATGATTCTGACCTCTTTCCTCCTGCCCTCAGATTTCCTGCCGATGACTGACCCTAACTCAAAGCTGATGGGTGAAGGAAGCCCAGATGGCATCGTAGGTAAAGATTCAGTGTCCAAGGCTAAGGAATGGGGCTGAGTAAGGTCAGAATAGATCTGGAATGGCAAATGAAGAATAACCCGTCCAACACCTTATAGAGTTTTGGGAATATGTTACAGGTGGGATTGTGATAAGGTGTTTCTAAGGCAGTGAACTCCAGCATCTACAGCCCAGTTGGAAGTAATGATAACAAGGGCAAATTGAAGAGACCAGTGACCTCAAAATTTAGCTTAACCAGTCACTCTCTCAAACCCCTTCCATACTACTGCACAGCGTAGATGTAGCCATGTTTTGAACATTCGTACCCTCTAATTTTGGTGGGAAAAAATGCCCTTTTGTCAGGCCAAACCTTATCTTTGTAGTAAGGACCAACTAGGAGAAAAAGAGAAGCCAAAATGAAGGAAAGGTAAGCCGTTATACAGGTTTGCCCTGGAAAACCCTAAGTTAAATCACACACAGGACAAAAACCATCCTAAGGTTTGTAATGCAAAGACTCTATAAATGGCCTCTCCTCAGAAAAAATGCAGGCAATCTATGCCTAGGATCCTATTTAGAATTAATTTATGAAAACATTGTAGGGTGTATACTAATGTATAAAATGATTCTTGAGTATCACAATTTACCAATTGCTTAGTCAATTACGACTCTGGGGCCCTTTGTCAGTAGCAAATGACCTTCTCTGGCCAAGTAATCTGACCCTGGATCCCAGGCATTGCCAATTGATGGCAGAATTCTCTTAAACATCTGGGCTTTAATCAAGCTGACAGTGAAAGGGAAGTAGCCTGCCCTTCTTATCTCCACCTACTTCCTGGCCACCAATTGCACATTATCTTGAACAAATTGTGGTCATTTTAAGTAAAGAATCCCCATGATCAATAAACTCAGCTACAGAGCGGATGAGGACAGAGAAGCAAACACTGCATTTGTCAGTGAGGTCACTGATGTCCTTTGCCAGAGCAGTTTTGGTGGAGCAGAACTTCCCTCCTGGTATGCCAAGGTAAGCTGGTGAGCCGTAAACAATTGCAGGTGAGCCGAAGAATAAGCCCCTTAAGTCCCTGACATGTCAGGAGGGGTTAGCAGTGGTTCTTAACCTTCCTAATGCCACGAACCTTTAATACAGTTCCTTATGTTGTGGTGACCCCCAACCACAAAATTATTTTCGTTGCTACTTCATAACTGTAATTTTGCTACTGTTATGTCTTAGGCGACCCCTGTGAAAGGGTCATTCGACCCCCAAAGGGGTCGCAACCCACAGGTTGAGAACCACTGGGTTAGAGTGACCTTGATTTCTGTCCTCAGGGTGCCAAATAATTATAATAATTTTCTCTGGTTGCCATGACATGGAGAAGTTTGGAAAGCACAGCTGCAGGGTGAGAGAAGTGGAAGTCAAATCCAAGTTCAGGAGGACTAAGTGGAGAAATGGAGAAGTCTTTTAAGATACATGTCAGTGAAAGAAAGGACAGAGAGAATAGACAATTCTGAGCAAGTTTAATAGGCAGATGCTGGAGTACATTTATAGAGTGTAGAGGAGGATCTGGTCATAAAGAGAAATTAAAGATATAGAGAAAGGAGAGAAAAGATATTTAATATTAAGGGGAGTGCTGAGGGAGTTCACTACTATGACTACTAATTTCTTTGTTAAATAAGAGATTGTTATCAGCTGAGAGTGAGAGAGGCAGGATCTTGATAGTTTTGAGAGAAAAAGACTTGAAATATTTGCTATCAGAAATGATAAAGGAAACTGGCAAAAGATAAGTAAAACTGCCAATGATGAGAGCTGAGCTAAGAATGATGCTCATAAATTTATAATGAAACTAATCAGCAGAGTTATACGTTAAATACAGCTGTGACAGGACATGTGGGTGCTTGAGTACAGACAGTGGTTAGGTGATTTCATCTAGAACCAAGACTTGGAAGAGCAAGTATGGTAGAAAAATCATTTGGCAAGAGAATTCAGAGAGCTGGTAATAAGAGGGGGGATAGAATTTGAACTTGTTCTAATAGGAGCTCTGCTTTATTTGTCTTGTTCATTGCTGTATCTCCAGTATCTGGACCAGTAATCCTTAACCTTATCTGTGGATTAGAATCACCTGGAGAACTTCAGCAATTCCTGACTCCTAAACCACACTACAAACCAATTAAGCTGGAATCTCTGGGTGGGTCCCAGGCACAATATTTCTTAAGGGTATCTGAATGATTCCAGTGTATACAAGCAAGGATGAGAATAATTGGTCTAGAACAATGGATAGCATAAAGTAGAAACCTAGTAAGTTTACTTCAATGAATGAGGGAATGGAATTCAGGTTAGATTCGAGAGGCCCTAACTTTAGGAATGGCTGAGATTGAGTTAGGGGGTAGAGACTGAAGTCTCTGTGAACTTGAAGTATAGATTTGAGACCATTGTTTTCCAAGACAGAGATTTATAAGTTTATTATTTTGGAGTAGGCACAGTTCTGAGTGACATGATTTCACTCAATTCTGGCCAAGGGATTTTTGCATAGGTACCATGGGTGGAAGCTTGCTACAGTAGTGGCGGTTAAAGATCTGAAGTCAGGGTGTTGGAATGTTTGTGAAGTTAAACGTTAAAGTTGCACAGGGTGTGGCCAGAGGGAGGAAGACTTGCTGTTAATGGCTCTCAGATTGAACATTGATCTCAACTGAACCAGTTCTGACATGCACTTCCTGTTATTTTCATGACCCTAAATTCATGTTTTTCAGCAAATCCCTTGGGCCCTCTGAGATCACCTTTGCTTCCCTGGGACTGGGTCCATCTTACCCTAAAATGCACACAACTAAAGTCTTATTGTGAATTAGTTTATTCATTTTTCTGCTTTTAAGAGATTATCACGTGAAGGTGTAGAAGGCTAGGAATGCAAAGAGTAGTGAAATGTGGAAAATGTCATCTAAATTCACCTTGTTTACTCACAATTTTGCTTGAGGCTATTCTGATCAGGACTTCTAGTGAGGAAAAAATGACAATAGAAAAATCCATAAAACTCCTTCCACCCCAATCACTGTAAGAGTTTAGGAGAAAAACAGAGAAGGCAATGACCTCTAAAATGGCATTTCTTTTTTTTTTATTTGAATAAGACACTTATTGCTCATTTATTGTATCACAACCCACGAGCTCTATATTGGGTTATGAGTCATGCTGAACTCTGATGGTAATCAGGTGATTAGGGTGGGTTGGGCTTCCATGGAAGAGTTTATGTACATCCGCCCCACTGCCCAACAGCCAAGTCCTTTCCAAGGAGTAGGTGGATCAAGTATGGCCAGGTGGTAAAGAAGCTTGTAACTCATGTCTTTATTTTATGAAGAAGTACTTGTCTTTGTTCTCCCAATGAGATAATCATTAACCTTCTATGGAAACTGCCATCCTTGTCATCTCAGAGGCACTGGGTTACATGACATATTTGGGGCCAGCTCCAGATGGCAGCATGTAAAACAAATGGTATAAGCCTCAAGTAATGTTTGATTAAGAATTGTTCTTTGTGGGAGACAGTAAGCCCTCAAACTGGCAAACACTGGTGAACTCTCTCCCAGCTCTGTGGCAAGATGTTTTGAGAAGTTTCAGGAGGACAAATAACACTCCTTGCTGGCCCTGGCCGGTTTGGCTCAGTGGTTAGAGTGTCTGCCCACAGACGAAAAAGTGTCGGGTTGGATTCCGGCCAAGGGCATGTACCTTGGTTGTGGTTTGTCCTCAGCCACGGTCGGGGTTGTGTGGAAGGCAACCACTCGATGTGTCTCTCTCATATAGATATTTCTCTCTCTCTCTCTCTCTTCCTCCCTCTCTCCCTCCTGCTCTATTGAAGATAAATGGAAAAATATCCTCGGGTGAGGATTAAAAAAAAAAAACACTCCTTGCTGCTGCAGGTGAGAGATGATGAGCCCAAGAAATGGTCACACTGACATCTATATGAGAAGACAGAAGACTCCAAAGTGAACACATGAAGTGCTCACCACAGCAGCAGAATGGAGGAAGGCCGCCAGGTCTCTCCATCACATTGTCATGACTCTGTCCCCCTCACCACCTTCCAGCCTCATTCAGAACCTAGAACCAGCAGCAGATTCCCGAACGGAGTCCTGCCTCCAGCCTTGGTCCCCTCCATTCCAGTTCACATTCTACAGCCATTGGGCTCTTTCTAAAATGCCGTCTGGTTTTATCATTCCCCTGCTTAAGCCCATTACGTGGCTTCCTGTTTCTCCCGTTTCTCATAATAAAGTACAACTCCGAGCAAGGATAGCTGAAAAGATCTGTTATAACTTAGTTTCTGCCTACCACTCCATTTTTAAATTTTGCCACTCCCAGCTCCCATTCTTCATGACATTACACTTCTAGTTTGTTTAAACCGTTGAAGTTCTCTGGCATCCTCTCCTGGGAATTCTCTTCCCCTTTTCCTTTTTTCTGGCTAGCTCCTCCTTATTTATCAAGACTTGACCTTGAGAGCCTAGTGGGTGCTCCTACAGCACACTAAACTTCTCCAGTCATAAGTTGGTACATCCCTTAGGCTGTTTTATTATCTTTCTGTCTTTTATTATCTCATATTGAGTGTTTAATACTCACCCTTATTTAAGCATTTTTCTTGCCATATCTCATGTGATTCCCACAAGGATCCTGTGAGAGAGATCCTTGATCACAAATAATTAAACCAAGGCGTATGTTAAGTCATTTGCTTAAGTCCTACAACTAGAAAGCTCCACAGGGCAAGATGGTGTACTGTCTATCATTTGAGAGCCAGCAACAATTGTATCCCTAGCCCTTAGATGCAGCTAGCACTTACACTGCATGTGAATGTGCTGGGCATAGCTCAATCTTATATCAATAGGTTGGAGAAACTGAGAGATGAAGATTAGTACCCTGCTTATGGTCACACAGCTAAGACATAGCTAGGCTGGGATTTCAACCTATGCAGCTGGCTTCAGAACCACTGCACCTGTTGTTGTTTTTTAAAATAAATCCTCACTTCCGGTCAAGATGGCGGCGTAGGTAAACGCAGTATCGCGTCCTCCCACAACCACATCAAAGTTACAACTAAACTACAGAACAACCATCATTCAAAACCACCTGAAATCAAGCTGAATGGAAGTCCTACAGCTACGAAATTAAAGAAGAAGCCGCATCGAGACTGGTGGGAGGGGCGGAGGCGCGACAGGCTGGTCCCACACCCACGTGTGCTGGATAAAAATTAGGAGGACACCTCCGCTGGGAAGGTCCTTCCTGAGGACTGAGGGGTCCCCGTCCCACACCAGGCACCCAGCTCAGGGTTCCAGTGCCAGGAAGAGAAGTCCCCATAACTTCTGGCTGGAGAAACCAATGGGAACTGAGGCTGAGGCGGCTGGAGCCCCTGGCAGCTCCTCTTAAAGGGCCCACGCACGGACTTACTCGGACTTGCTCCCTCCGGGCTCCAGCGTGGGGGAGGCAGCTTGAAAGGCACCAGAGTCATATGGGGAAGAACTGAGCTGTTTGGCATTGGCGCGAGGTCTGGAGAGGCAGCTTTCTCCTGGACAGACGTGCTGTCAGAGGCTTTTGTTCCTTTGGTGAGCCCTTCTCTGGGACAGCAGATGCCACCATATCTGGGGCTCCAGCAACCTGGCTCACACAGTTGGCCCCGCCCTGGTGATTCCCTGAGGCCCCGCCCCACCCAACTTCCAGGCCCACCCAAGCTGTTGCCAGTTGCTTTACCATAGGATTGGCCTGTCTTGGAGCCTGCTTCAGCTTTTCCTAAATTCTTTCAAACAAGCCGCGTCTGGTCTCAGCTAGCCCCATACCTCTCGCTAAGTAATACATACAAACAAACACAGGGAGGCAGCCAAAATGAGGAGACAAAGAAACAGGTCCCAAATGAAAGAACAGACAAAACTCCAGGAAAAGAACTAAGTGAAATGGAGTTAAGCAACCTAACAGATGCAGAGTTCAAAATACTGCTTATAAGGATGCTCAATGGACTTAGTGAGAACCTCAGTGAACTTAGTGAGGGCCTCAAGAGCATAAAAAGGGACCAGTCAGAAATGATGGATACACAGTTAGAAATGAAGGAGGCACTAACTGAAATAAAGAATAGTTTAGGACTTCCAGTCAAGATGGCAGCGTAGGTGGACGCGGAATCGCATCCTCCCAAAACCACATCAAAGTTACAACTAAATCACAGAATAACTATCACTTAAAGACCGCATGAAATCAAGCTGAATGGAAGCCCTGCAACTACGAAATTAAAGAAGCAGCAGAATGGAGACGGCATACTGCCCTCCAGGACCCTCCTTGTCACCTGAAAGGAAACGAGATCCTGCAGCCAGGGGCGCCTACGGAAGCTGAGCGACCCCCCCCCCACCACGGAGGAACCCAGGCGGAGCGAGGGAGCTGAGCGACCCCCACACCAACGGAGGAAGCCGGCAACACACAGGAGAACTGAGCAAACTGAACAACGAAATTGACCCAGAGACATGGAGGTGGAGTATGGGATGACGGGCCTCAGAGGAGGGGGGAGGCAGGAGAAAGAGATAAATCACAGAGCCTATGTGCATGGGTGCATAACCAATGGACATGGACAACAGGGATGGGGACGAGGAGAAGGGGAGGGGGAGGAGGGTGTCAATGGGGGAAACAAAGGAAAAACATCTGTAACAAAAACAAATTAATAATAAAATAAATTATAAAAAATAAAATAAAATAAATCCTCACCCAAGGACATGTTCAGAGAGAGGAAGGGGGAGGGGGAAGAGACATCAATACCAGAGAGAAATAGCAATCAGTTGCCTTCAGAACGCACCCCAGCTGGACTGCAACCTTTGGGTGCACAGGACGATGCTCAACCAACTGAGCCCCTCTGGCCAGGCAAGAACTGCTGCTCTCTCCACCCCTCTACTGTTCTTCCCTTGTATGAGCAAAATTGCAAAAATGTTAAGGAAACAAAACAGTCAATGAAGTAAAGCTAATTGAGATGACCATTTAATAAGGCAATTTGTTAGTCCTTCAGACTGTCTCCCATGAACTCTTCCACAGTACACCCAACAGAAGAATGGATGCATAGTTCCCGCCAAAAGAAAACATGTCTGAATCATTTTTTTTAAATCTGGGAGCATTCCAACTTCAGAGTAGTAATCAGTGATACAAAAATTCAACTAAAATTTCCTTTTTGGCACTGAAATATGTACTCAAATCACATTCTCTAGAGAAAATGGGAGAGAAATCCAGTGGGATCACGATGAAAAGTTGAAGAAAACCAGCTATAATAGGACTGCTGTGGTCTGGGGGGGAAAAAAGAGTGGAAAAATCCTTGCAATTCCAAACAAGGCAAAAAAGTTTAGTTTGGCTTTGTCAAGTACAAATAGATCTTGGGTGGCAGAGAGAAAAAAAGCAAAGGAATGCTTTCATAGTTGTGTTTTTCTCTCTTCCCAAAATGGAAAATCTTATTGCTGTTTCTTTTGATTTCTATATTGTTCTGTTGGTTTCTTCCACAATAAATTGTTTTAAAAGATCATCTCAGCATTTTTTTCCTTTTTATAAAATAGAAGAAATTTGAATAATGAATGGAAAAATATTTTACTTTTTAGAGGATAGATGGAGAATGATGACTTAGGGCATGTGAAGGAGGAGGATTTCTACGTGAGTGAGGGATACTCCCCAATCAGCAGAAGAGATGTCCCTATAGTTTTGGTGGCTCCAGTGTGGGAAACTCCAACAATTGTCACAAATGCCCGAAGCTTATTTGATTGGGCTGCTGCCTTTTGTTAGAGATAAGAGGCAACAGTTATCGACCAGGAATGATGGTTTGGAGATAGGGAGGAGCTCACAGATTAGGGATGGGATTTGTTAGTGGATTTAGGGAGAAGCAGATGATAGAAAAGAAAGAAACTCATGGGTGTCTGACCTTAGCTTCTGGGTAGAGCCAATTATTGAAATAGGGAAGTCTTTGGGGAAGAATAGATTAAGGGGAGAAAATTTAAAAATTGAATTTTGTACATGTTAAGTTTGAAATTCGTGCACTAGGGTCCCACCCGGTCTCCCTTGTTTTATCCATGCGTTATAGTATCTATTTGCTATGCAGTAGCAAAAGGACCCTTCTAAATTGTAACCCAGAGTCATCCAAGGACTCCACATTTAACTCCAAGTAAAAGCCAAAGTCATCACCTTATTTCTACACGCCTCCTTGCTCATTCTGCTCCAGCCGCACTGGCCTCCCTGCTGTCCCTTGAACATACCAGGGACACACCCACCGTGGGACCTTTGTAGTGTCTTTTTCTTTTTCCTGGAATGCTCTTCCCAGAGATATCTTCCACGTCATCCTGACCTCACCTCATTCAAACCTTGGCCCAAATTTCAGCATCTCAATGAGGTTGTGCTGACTTCCCTACTTAAAATCACAAGTGCTCTCCCATCCCAGCACTCCACTTTCTTTTCTCTCGTTCTCCTCCTTCTCCTCCCTCTCCTCCTCCTCCTCTCCCTCCTCCTCCTCCTCCTTCTCCTTCTTTTGTAGCTCTTTTATTTCATCACCTTCCATTATACTATGACTCTTTTATAAAGCCAATTATTCATCTCTGTCTCCTCTCACAGGAATATCAGCATCAGGAAGGAGAGATATTTGATACTAGTATATCTCTAGAACCCAGAATATTCCACGGCACATAGTAAATACCTAATAAATATTGGCTGAGTGAGTAAAAATAATTATCCACTGTCTAAGAGATGTCAAAAAGATGGTTGAATAGATAAGTCTGAAGCTCAGAAGAGAGGTGAGGTCTGGAAATATTGATCTGGAAGTGGACAGTAGTTAAACCTATGCAAATACGCGAAATTACCAAGGAAAACGCATGACTAGAAAAGAGAAGTTTCAATATTAAGACCTGGGAAACGCCGACATTTCAACATCAGGTAAAAATGGAGAATCCATAAAAGGAGTCAGATAATTAGAACCAATAATGTGGGTGAAAACCAAGAGGTGCCTGGAAAGAAGCAGAAACGCCTCCCGTCCATTGGCAACAACGGAGATCTTTGCTGCCCTCAGTAAAAACAGTTTCCGGGGAGATAGAACTGAGGTGGAGTTTGCCAAAATGCTTGCCGACATACTGGGGGTCTGCCCTTTACTATATCTTCACCAAATAAGAACAAAGGAATAACAGGAAATAATAACTCACAAGGTCAAAAGTAACAGAAAAGGAGGCAGCTGCAGATAAGCAATGTCGACACATTGTTAGAAGATGGAAGGCATATGGAGAGGTAGAAGCTGACTTAACTTACAGGTGGATGTACGCCTCTGTACCTGGGGGCAGTGGCGGTGTTGAGGGATTTGGATGAGAAACAAGTCAGTGTGCAGATGTTCTGCACTTGGATTCGGCAGGTGTTGCAGAAGGTGTAGGTGAGGTTCCTGGATGATGGCAGGGATGGTGGTTGAATATTTTTATAGAATGACTGAGCCCCCGGACCCCTTCCTTAGATGACCCAGCCAGAGGACTACATCTCCATGTACCTCCAGCCTGCCCAAGGAGTTTTAGTCTCTGGAGAAATAGGCTTAGAGAGAGACTCTTGACTTTTGGACACTGGGTCCAGCACAAGGATAGGGCAAGGCATGGAGTCAGAAGTGTGGGGATTAGGTGAAAATGTTCATACTGAATGATAGTTCTTAGACTCTCTTCCCCTGCTGGACTCCTGGAATTCTGTCAAAAGATTGGATAATAAATTAAAGGAGACTTCCTTGGCAAATCTAAATTACCTGTAAGAAAAGACAGACAGATATTGCTATAGTAAGAATCATCCAGTAAAAAAGGTACTGTTGCCCTGGCCAGGTGGCTTGGTTCGTTGGAGTACCCCCACCCCGAAAAAAAAGGTCCTGTCTTAGTCTGCTCAGGCTGCTATAGCAAAATACAAAATACCATACCCGACATTTTTTTCTCACAGTTCTGACAGTTCTGAAGGCTGGGAAGTGTAAGATCAGGTGCTGAAAGGTACAGTGTCTAGTGAGAGCCCTCTTCCTGACTTGCAGACAGCTGCGCTTTTGTCATCCTCACATGATAGAGACATCTCTCTCTCTCTCTCTCTCTTCCTCTTTTTATAAAGCCACCAAATCCTATTGTATTAGGACCCACCCTTATGATCTCATTTAATCTTAATTTACCTCCGAAAGCCCTACCTCCTAATACAGTCCCATTGGGGTTAGAGCTTCAACATTTGAATTCAGGTTGAGGGGCGCACAATTCAGTCCGCAGCAGTGAGCAAGAAACAAACATCGGTAGTGTGCCTTTTTATACTTTGGGGATCTGTTTACAGTGGCAGTCACCCCACCCTGATTAATGCAAGAGGATCTGACAGAGACGGAAAATGATGAGAAAAGCAGGCGCCAGCCTCTCTAAGGGCAACCAACCTCTCCTGCCTGGAACAGAAGGCAGCTGATGTTTTCAAATGCTTGGGGGAAATTATTGGGAAAAGGTGCAGCAGATCTATTGGAACATGTAGGGAAAACGAAGTGGTAGACACAGGGGAAGCTAAGCAAAGGCAGTTTCAGCTCTAGGAAAAACAAAATGTTGTATGAAGAGGAAGTATTCCTAACAGGCAACTTGGGTTGAACAGTGAATAGTCACTGGTCATAGTAGTGTGTCTGCTGACTTAACTGAAAATTAAAACAAGGCCAGGAAGGGGACCAAAGTTTTGCCACCCCAAAATATGCCATTTGCGATATTGCTTTTAAGCTGGTTATTAAGAAACAAGAGATTCAGAAAGAATCTTTGACCCTTCCCCATTTAGCTGCCTAAAGGAATTCAGATAGAAAAACCTGCTAAAAAGAAAGGGAACATTACCCTAGCATCATAATATAAATTAAATGTGGCAGACGGAGAAATCTAGCAAAGCCTGTGTTCCCTCTGTGTTCCCTTGTTTCTGGGTGGCACAGGCAAACATTTTTTTACCACATGTTTGCTCTTTCTCATCTACCTGTAAATTGCCTTCTTTCCCTCTGAAATCCCAGACCCCTGCCTCCCTCTGCTTTGTCCAGAATAGCACATAAGCCTCAATGCCCAGTGTCCCCTTGAGTCTCATATTCTTATGGAACCCCCACATGCACATCCATAATACATTTGGACATTTATTCTTATTGGTCTGTCTCTGCTAATTAGATCATTAGCCCAGCCAGAGGAACTTGGAAAGGTGAGAGGAAAAATTATTTCTTGTGCACCCCCACAGCTATGTTGAGAGAATGAAGGAAAGGGAAGTTTTCTGTGTGTGTGTGTGTGTGTGTGTGTGTGTGTGTGTGATGGTACACTTTAAATTTTATAATAGGAGGTGCATAAAAATGTTTAAAATATATCAAGAAATAGCAGTATCATTCTATATATTTTTTAAAAAGAATAGTTTACTGGTTTTTAAAGAGAAGAAAGGAGAAGAGAGAGACATTGATGTAAGAGAGCAACACCAACAGGCTGCCTCCTGCACGCCCCCTACTGGGGATTGAGCCTGCAACCTCTCGACACTCAACCAACTGAGCCACATTGGCAAGGGCAAATTCTATAATTTTAAAATATGTAAATAATTACTGGTAGACAAGGCGTACAATCTGAAAGTAGTTTCCACTGGGAGTAGATGGGGGAGCAGAATTGTAGACTGGGAAGGGGAGTGTCTGTTCTCACTAAAGCCTTTTAGTACTAGTTGAACATTTAAAAATTATATACAGCCCTGGACAGTTTTGCTCAGTGGTTAGAGTGTTGGCCTGTGGACAGAAGGGTTGCAGGTTTGATTCCTGGTCAAGGGCACATGCCTGGGTTACAGGTTCGATCCCTGGCCCTAGCTGGGGTTGCGCAGGAGGCAACCAATCAATGTGTCTCTCTCACATCGATGTTTTTCTCTCCCCCTCCTTCCCTTCCACTCTCTCTGAAAATCAAAGGAAAAATTATCCTTCAGTGAGGATTAACTAAAAAAATTATATACATATGTTAGATAAGTCAGTTACACATTATACTTTGTTAAAATATATTGTATAGGAGAGGAGAAGGAGGAGACAGGAAATGTGGACAGCTCTTTTGGGAAATCTCTGTCTGCAGGGAGGGGCCAGCAGCCCAAACATTCAGGGTAGATTTAAATCTTTTAAAAAATTCAAGTAGTGCCCTGGCTGGTGGGGCTCAGTTGGTTGGAGTGTCACCCCTTATACCGAAAGGTTGTGGGTTTGATTCCTGGTCAGGGCATGTACAGAAGGCGACCAATGGATGTTCTCTCTCATATCAATGTTTCTCTCTTCCTCTCTCTCTGAAATCAATAAGCATATCCTTGGGTGAGGACCAAAAATAAAAAAACTAAAGTAGTAAAACCTAGTTAGCAAATCAAATAGTGCTGGGTTTATAATAAAAAATAAAATGTCCTGCCCTGGCCGGTTTGGTTCAGCTGTTAGAGCGTTGGCCCGTGGACCAGAGAGTCCCGGGTTCGGTTCCCGCTAAGGGCACGTACCTCGGTTGCAGTTTGTCCCCAGTGTGAGTGGCAACCAGTCGATGTGTCTCTCTCACACAGATGTTTCTCTCTCTCTCTTCCTCCCTCTCTCCCTCCCGCTCTATCTGAAGATAAAAATGCAAAAAATGTCCTCAGGTGAGGATAAAAAAGAAAATAAAGTATAAAATAAAAAATAAAATGTCCTGCCCCAGGCTTCCCATTCACTTACGAACGTTTAAATGTGTGGCTTCTCTCCAGCGGTATGCATGAGCGAAGTTTCCTGCCCTGAGAAAGGAAGACACAGACAGGGCTCTGCAAAGGGGAGAGGTGTTGCACTTTCCTGGGAGCGAGCGTCCTGACTGGCACACTGCACTGCCCAGGCCTTACCCCCAGCAGCCCTTACAAAGGGAGGAGTACCCAGAGGGGAAGCTAGGGGGATGCAGGTAGGGCATTTCTGTGGCCGCGCTCTGCAGATGCCTATAATCTCTCAGAGTCAGAGTCCTCACTGCGCTTAGAAAAATGCTGGTGCAACCGGTGTGTTTGCTGCACAGCTTAAAGCTGCAAGGCCTGAATTCAACGGGGGAGTAAAGAGAGCGATTTCCTATCTCTGCACTCCTTGAGAAGGCAAGGCGAGAAGAGGCTTGCCAAAGCTTTGTTGGTACCTTTGTCCAGACCCTGTGTCACCATAAGTATAAAGAGGCATAGAATAATGGTTCTTGTGGTCACACCTCCACCAAGAGTTCTGCAGCTAGGGATGTATTTGATTACACTCAAGTGTCTATAACAATAATAATGTATTATAAACATATTTTGAAGGTAAACATACAGTGTTTACTTTCTGAACATTCATGAATCCACCATATTAGTACAGAAAAACAACTAAAACTGTGAAAGATTTCAAAGCAAACATAAAAAGCCCCTCAGGAAAACGACTTAGCTGGCTTGCAGATCATTACTTAATGATTTTTAAAGATTACATTTTAAATTATTTGGTATGCTATCCTTCTCCTTTTCCTAGCATACCTAAGAGAATGACAGATCTGCCGCGTTTGATGTAATATAATCCATTATAAAAATTACTGAACTTGCCCTGGCCGGTTTGGCTCAGTGGTTAGAGTGTTGGCCCGAGGACCGAAGGGTCAGATGAGTCTCGGGTTTGATTCCCCATCAAGGGCGTGTACCTGGGTTGCAGGTTCGATCCCCCGCCCTGGTCAGGGGTCATGAGAAAAGCAACCAATTGATGTGTCTCTCTCACATCGATGTTTCTCTCTCTCTCTCTCCCTTCCTCCCTTCTACTCTCTCTAAAAATCAATGAAAATATCCTCAGGTGAGGATTAACAACAACAGCAAAATTACTGAACTCGAATGCCATAGACAGGGCTAGTACACAGATATATGTCACTGCCTAGGAGTGGGAATTCATTTTGGAGGGAGGTCAAGCTAATGAACTTGAGACGAATCATCCAGTCATTTCCAGAGGGATATTGCCTAAGTATTCCCCATAAGGGACCTAACTCCCTGATGTTTTCCATGGTACTGTCCACCGTCTTACTGAAATGTTGATAGGGGAGAGAAGCCACCACATCTTTTAGCTCCGTTATGTGGTCTCAGCAGCCCAGAAGAGGGACACTCAGACGACTTCAGGAACCAGACAGGTGAAGTAAAATGGGAGTGATGGTGGGACCCAAGAGTGCATGGATTAAATTAAACCTACATTTATATGCACATATATACATATATGCACCAGCCACACTGTGCTGGCCAAATACAAGTCCACTAGTCACATCCTTCCTAGGGGCTACCCATTTGTGATCTCTGCTTAGCTGTAGAAATAATATCCTTATACTGTACAACTCTAGGATCATAACCGACCTCTAGAGTCTCCAGGGCTTCTGACCCCATCCTGGAGCAGAATGCATTTAGGTCCAATTTAGTTCATTGAAAATGACTGCCTGGAACTCCACCTATCCTTCAAGGCTTGCTCACCCCCAAACTTCTCCAGAAATCATGTATTTCTCCCGCTCAGACTGAGACTTACTTTCCGCTGACCTTGCTCTGTTACAGCAATTCTATTGTCTCGTTTTGCAATGGCTAGGGTACGTGTCCGCTTCAGCCCTGGATCACAAGGCCCAGCCAGCTCTGCATACCTATAGAACCACACAACTTAGATGAAGACATTTCTGAGTATTTTGATTGGCATGTAGAAGTTATACGAAATCCTAAAACTACACGCAAACAAAGGAGTATCTCCCACCCAAAGTATTCTCTTCATGTTTCCCAAACGGGTGTTCCTTAGAACCTGAGTCCCAAGAGATGCTCCTTGAAAAGTACTCTTTGGTCACATGCTCCATATTCTGATAGAGTCATAAGGCACCTTGGCATTGTGAAGGCTCTGAAAAGATTAGGAAAAATGCAAGAAAAGTTTACTTATTTTTACCCAGGGTTCTCTTCATACATTTGAACACGGTCATACATTAATTAGGCAATTATCACATTGTAGTGTTAAACTACCAGATACATATACGGTAGTCAAAGACTTCAGTAAATACCAAAAACAAACAAACAAACAAACAAAAAGTGACTTGCATGGTAGTAATTGAGTTCAATTTGCTGGTTGGGAAATTTCCCAACATAATCTATGCAGTGTACATTCTTAAATATATTGAAACGCCCATTGTGGTGAAGAGCTGCTGACTTCTAACCACTCTTTACATGATTCACCCTAAGTTAAAAGTCTCAGGGCAGAGTGTTCTTCCTCGACCCTAGCTAATGCTTTATTCATCTGTGTCTCAACCCAAGTGAAGCCACTGACAGAAAAAAGGACATCGACCGTTCTAGTTACCTCTGTGAAAAGAATAGCATCACATGGGATGACAGTTGCCGTGAGGACATTTATAACGGAGGGTGTGTTTATATTCTTATTGATTTCTCGTAGAACTTTTTAAAATAGAAGCCATAAATTATGTATGGCCTAGACCTATTAGGAACAGCAAGGGAACCACACTTAAAACAAATGGTCCAAGAACTGTCAAGTCAGCTGGCTTAGAGCAAGAATTTCTAACAATAATATATTTGTAACCGCTACTAGTCATGTCCATGGTCTTGGAGGGTGCTAAGGGGTGTCTCTGGTGTGGCTACAGCCATCTGTGGAGAAGGCACACGTGACCCCGGTGCTTGCCTAGGGGTCATTGTTACAAGTGGCTCCAAGACTATGCTCACCTCCACAAGTGATGTCCACAGAGGGCCACCGAGTTCCTCTCATGAGACTGCATCCTTCATAACTGAGCGGCATTCTCCTCCTGTCATGACGTGGACAGAAATTACAGGAGAGCATGAGGGGCTGCGTGTGTTCAACACCAGGGCCAACGGCACTGCTAGTGTGAATGTGCTTCACTGCTTAGGGAGGTCTCGAGGCTACAGCTGTGCGGCCACGAAGTCGTGCACACACATCCAGCTCTCCAAGTCAGAGAACTCTGCAGATAAAGGATCGCATAGCACTTTCATAATGTGGTTTCCTTGGAGTTCAGGCCAACCACCACTTGACAATCTGATTGGAAGCATTGCAAAAGATAATATTGCTTAACTGCACCTAACAGCTTTTGAAGACATAAAAAACAGTTAGTTATCAGGAGTGCTTTCATGTCTCTGACTACGCAAGCAGAGGTAGCTGTCCAGAAGAAAGTGGGGACAGGGGACAATGTGTGTGGAGAGCACAGGTTAGGTTATTATGCACAGGGACTTTGTGGCCACCTGTACCTAGCCTTCTCCTGCCAGAACCAGGCAGGGAATGATCTAATTGTTCTTCTGAAGGATGGCTGAGTGACCGGGGCTGTTAGCAATCTCTGGACACGAGCCAGCTCTGTGACAATTAAAAGGCACATCCTGGTTCTCTTCAAAATCCTCATCATAGGGCAGGGAGCTAGAATCTGGAAAATGGTTGGCCAGTGTTCTGAGACCTTTCCTCCTGGCAAGCAATGTGGAAGTGAAGTTTGTTTTTTTTCAACTAATATTTATTAACTGAGTGCTTGCTACGTGCTGGTTGTCAGGACTGCCATGGTGAGAGACCCAGGCTACCTTGATGGAGTTTGTTATTAGTCTAGTGAGGGGAAAAAACTTCAAAACCAAGTCACAGAAATAGATATGTATTTTCAAATAGTGATATAAAAGAAATACAGGATAATTTGAGGCACTGTTATAGGATAGCCTAATGTAGATTTGGGGGTTGGGGAAGGCCATATTTTGAGTAAATGACATTAAGCTGAGAGTTGAAGGCTGGAGCTAGAATTAGGGGGTGGGGGAGAGAGATAGAGAGAGAAAGAGAGAGAAGTGTGTGTGTGTACACGTGCACACATGTGCACATGTGTCTGTGTGTGACAATGGGAGATGAGTGCTGAGGAGATGGAAGTATCCTGAGCTGAAGGATCAGCAAAGGTGCTGTGGGGGAAGGTTGGTCCTTTGAGGAACTGAAAGAAAGCCATGGTGGTTGTCATGTGTGCCCGAGGAGAGATGGGATGAGTGGTAGGCAGGGGTCCTCCAGCTCAGGGCTTTGTAGGCCATGATGAGCGTTTGTGATTAGATCCTAAGGATAGAGTGTATTTGTTGGTGACCTGTAGTGGGCAGATGGATTGAGGTACGCACCCCAAATGCTGACCTGAATGATAGTGTTTCTCAGCAG
The DNA here is from genome assembly GCA_030848825.1 of Tadarida brasiliensis. Classification (NCBI taxonomy): domain Eukaryota; kingdom Metazoa; phylum Chordata; class Mammalia; order Chiroptera; family Molossidae; genus Tadarida; species Tadarida brasiliensis. The sequence goes on along the minus strand of CM061257.1, from coordinate 80,924,205 downwards.
CGGTTCTTTAAGGTGAACAGGGATTGGAGTGTGACCTTGGGTGCCATGCCAAAGAAACAGGGTCACATTTCACAACACATTTTGTAGGTTATCAATGACGGCGATAATGCTTTATCAAGGTTGTGAGAAGCGTATGCAATCATGCAGGAAAATACTTCATGTTGATTGAATAGCCCTGAAGCCTCAAATGCCATGCAAACATCCATGGAGGCAGAGCCAGCCAACAGAGAGCGTCCCTGCTGAAAAGGGAATCTGAGGGCAATCGCTCACTCAATATCCTGCCCTAACAGAACATCTCCTTGTAAGCTGCTCCCTACTACACCTCAGCTCAAGAAATAGGAGGGGACTTTAAGTAACTCACTCACTGGATCCTTCTCCTAAGCTTAAAAAAATTTTTTCCCTGAATGTTTTTTAGGAAACAGTCACCAAAATATACCAAAATGTTCAACATTCCAAAGAATGCCTGTGGTGCTGCCCACATTTGCAAAGCCTGGGCTAGGGTGTGTGTGTGTGTGTGTGTGTGTGTGTGTGTGTGTGTGTGTGTGTGTGTATGTGTGTGTGTGTTTTAATTAAAATCCTAATAATAATCCCAAGGAGAATGTACCTTCTAAGGTGCTCTTTGGAATTATGTAATTCCACATGCCTTGCATTTCATCTGGGAAGTGATTTATTTTTCTTGGTGTGTGGGAAGCATGTGTGCAATTATGTGTCAAAACTTACAACTCCAATGAGCCAGGGCAAACCTTATGGATTAATAGAGGAAAGGGCTACCATTTCAACTTATATTTTTATGAATTTAAGCACCAAATATTAAAAAAAGAAAGTTGTTGGGTAAAATCATTATTTTAGACTACCAGATGGATCATATGATCTATTATTTACAGATGTATTAAGTCAGATAATACATCCTTGGCTTTAAGTAAAGACTACAGATCACAACCATGACTGCTGCAGAATGAATGTGAATGGGTTGAAGAGGCAGTGGGCTAACTGTTTCAGAAGATTGAGAATGATAACAAACATGTGCTCAAAAGATGACCGACAGCCTCCTCTCCTAGGCAGTACATCTGAAATAATACTTTTCCTGTTATGTGCTTTACTTCATAGAACAATAACTCCCTCTGTCTCATTTGCATAATCTTAAAAAACGTGGGAAAATAATAATAACCTACTTGACAGCCAGAAGTATGGCCATGAAGAGAAATGATTCTAAAGCCATTGGCAGGTAGGGGCTAGATCCACAGAACTGAAGAGGATGAGGGTTAAACAGATATTTCTCAATTTCTATTTGCCACAGGATTGTGAAGTTGGCTTCTAGAGAACGTAGCCAGACCATTTTTATCCCTGAGCTAGTCCTGGACCATGGAGAATGGATATAGCCAGCTAGACTAGACCGCTGAACCATAAGATGTTATACAAACAAAACCACTATAGACTCTGTTACACAAATACTTCATTACTATTACTGATTCTTGATTGCCTATTGAGTCCCATTTTATTTTATTTTTAAATTTTTTTATTTTTTTTATTTTTATTTTTTATCCTCACCCGAGGACTTTTTTTCATTTTTTGTTCAGATAGAGTGGGAGGGGGAGAGAGGAAGAGAGAGAGAGAAAAACATCGACGTGAAAGGGACACATCGAGTGGCTGCCACCCACACGACCAACCCAGGCTGGGGACAAACTGCAACCGAGGTACATGCCCCTAGTGGGAACCGAACCCGGGTCTCTCTGGACCACAGGCCAACACTCTAACTGCTGAGCCAAACCAGCCAGGGTTATTTTTAAATTTTTATTTACTGATTTGAGAGAGAGAGAGAGAGACATTGATTTGTTATTCCACTTATTTATGCATTCATTGGTTGCTTCTTGTATGTGCCATAACTGGGAATCAAACTTTGGTGCATGGGGATGGCGCTCTAACTAACTGAGCTACCCATCTGGGGCTAGGATCCCATTTCAAAAATCCAGATGATTCCATCTTAGAGTACAAGGACAATGAGCACTTCTCAGGTGTAAAAATGGCATTCTCCCACCATCTCCCTTTATTTAAACACCCTTAATGGGACACAATGAAAACGGGAGGAAAGGATGTTGACTTGCAATTGTTTCTTTGGATTCTTTGGCAGAGAAACAAACTCACTGCCTAAAATGTCATAAATTTTTTCAGTGAAGTAACAATAAACTTTTTTGATATAAACCATGGTTATTTTCAGGTACTTAATACATTTTACTTGCTGAAAGAGTAGGCCTCATTAACAAATGCTTTTTTTGTGTTAAGTTTATATCCTGAAGCATAAGAACATAAACTCTACCTGCTAACTGTGAGAATTAACTTAAATTCATTAATTTTACAAGGCTTAAAAGGATTTAAGATTTTTTTTTGAACTTTAGATAAAGCACAATAATGTGACTTCTAGTCTACTGATTAATTTCAATACCCAAGATTATGTTTCCTGCAAAGCTCTATGCTTGAACTTTGGATTGTAGATTTTCCACACCCCATACTTCTATATCATCCAGTTCTCTGGAGGTCATTTCATAGATTGCTAGACTCTATTAGAAGGAGGAAAGTTAATTCATTGTTTTATTTCAGGAGTTCTGGTAATTGAGGAGATAAAAATAGAAAACTGAGAAATAAGTTTCTTTTGTTTTTCTATCTCAGGAGTTTTCACCCACACTTCTTTTTTCCTTCATTCTCAGTCTTATTGCTGTACAACTTTTTCAGTTTGCACTAAGCAATAAAATAATAAAAACGTAAAGATAAGGTCCATGTGTTCCGGGGAGTGTCTACCTAAAGCAATTAGTAAGAATATCTGGGACTTGGCAGTCTTCAAATGGGATTAGCCTCAGCCATACTTTAATGAGCAAACTGGTATCAGTGGTTTATATAATACTCTTGGGTTTTCACACTATTAAACAGGTCTATCTTCAGCCTGTAATTTACTTCTGGGACTCCAAAGTGGGTTGAGTTGTCATTCTGGATAAAATAAGCTGTGTAAATAATAGGTAAGGTGGAGACTGCTAGCTGTTTACCAAATTCTGTTCCATCCTTCTTCTATATTATAATATATTGTAATATATTATGTTATATATTACATAATATATTATAATATATTACAAACTGGCAGTGCTATTTCCAAACCCCTTACATCTAGATATGGCCAGGTTTCTAAGTTCTCCTTTACAGAATATAAATGGAAGTGAAGTGTGCCATTTCCAGGTTCAGACCCTGAAACACTTCATGTACACTCCTCCATGCCCTTTCCGACTTCTGGGTGCTGAACATGGGCCATCCTGGGACCAAGTCTCAACCATGCAGGTAAGAAAAACACCCTAGACAGTAGAGAAGAAACAAGATTCATTCATTCTTGCAACGAATATTTACTCTGAGTCTATTCCATGCAAGCAACATTCTAAATGCTAGAGATACATCAGTGAATAGAGAAACCAAAATCCCTGCCCCTCTTGAACTCAGATGGACAATAAAAATGGTAAATAAGTATAATGTATAGTTTCTTAGAAATAAATGCTAAGGAGGAAAATAAGGCCAGGAAGGAAGATTTGAAATGTTGATTGAGTCTTAAGCCATTACAGGACATTAAATGAGACCAAATGCTGGCTAGACAAAGTGATGGAAGAAGGAGCTGTTCATTCTGGGTTTATGTTGAAAGTGGAGAGCCAAGAGAATTTGTTAAGAGACTGGATATGGAGGGTGAGAGAGAATAAAGAGAGTCAAGGGCCCTGGACAGTTTTGCTCAGCAGTTAGAGCATTGGCCTGTGGACCAAAGACTCACAGGTTTGATTCTGATCAAGGGCACATACCTCTGTTGCAGTTCAGTCCCCGGCCATGGTCGGGTCATGTGGGAGGCAATCAATCAATGTGTCTCTCTCATCGATGTTTCTCTCTCTCTCTCTCTCCCCCTCCCACTCTATTTTAAGATAAATGGAAAATATCCTCAGGTAAGGATTTAAAAAAGAAAGAGTCAAGGAAAACACCAAGATTTTGGCTTGAGGAACTTGAAAAATGGGGTTGTTGTTCATTTAGATTAGGAAGACTATAGGAGGATTTGGAGGGAAAGAGCTGTAACTCAGTTTTGGACAAGGTTGTGATGCTATTACATTTCAACTGAGATGTTAAGTGACCAGGAAAAATATGAATCTGAAGGTCCGAAAAGGAATCCAGATTGAGAGTGTTTATTTAGAAGTCACCAATGTAGATGTTATTTAACACCACAAGACTGGATGAGATCACCTAGAGAGTGGGTGATATAGAGAAAAGAAATAATCTAAGGACTTAACCCTGTCCCCTAACACTTAGAGGTGGGCTAGATGAGGGAGAACTAACCCTCCCAAAACAGGAGTGGCAAAAAAGACAGGAGGTATACTAGGTAAGTGTGATGTTCTGAAAGGCAAGTGAAATAAGTTAGAAAGATGGAGAGAACATGGATCCCTGAATGACTATGTGGAGCAGAGCAGCCCACCATGTGGGACTGTTAAATGAGAGAAAAATAGATTGCATTATTTTTAGTTCACTGAAGTGTTGTTTTTTTGATACAAAATTTAAACTTTTACCCCAACACCAGGTAAACAAAAAATGGTATCACCAGATAAATCTTCAACAACAATAACAAAATTAACATTTATTAAAAATTCTCAAATCTTAACTTAGACATGTGATATGTACATGTGCATGCTCATGTGTTTGAATATGGAAGAGTTTGAATATTTCAATACCTTTTTTTTTTTTAAACCCACATAATTTGGAGTTAACTTTACTACCACTTTTCCAGTCTTAGTCTTGGAGGACTTGTTTCTAGATAAATAGAGTCTATCTATATATATCTAATAAACACTTCTAATTTTATTTTCTTGAGAACCATCCAAAGAGGGAATTGAGATGGTGAAAAACAATTTATTTGAAGAGTCCTTTTTGTGATCTTTGACCTTAGTTTTTCTGTGGTTTTGTTATATTAATTCTCTTGACTTTCAAGGGTCAAGAGGTCTACCTCCTCACGCAAGTTCTACTAATAGTTCTAGCTGAAGGAAACAAGCATGGAAAGATAAAGTCATTTGATACCCATGAATTTGTCATGTAGTAGCTTTCAAAGTTTGTTTCTGTGACTAGGTATTTTACAATGGGCACATATTCAAACCAATGACTAAATATTACATGAGGAAATCACTCTAAGATTTTTAGACAAAGTCTATTTGCTGTTATGCCTTTCCTCCCACATCCTGTTTTTATCTTTTAACCTAGAGACTATGAAGATCTTTGCCACTATTTTATAGCAATGTTGATTTGTACCGCCATAGTCCTCTCTTTTGCCAAAAAATTTCTAGCATGGTTCAAGTGTTTTGTGGGATCTAAATGCTTTAAAATGCTTCCTTTAAAAAATGACAGAGGACTCAACAACAATAAGAACAAAACAGAATAAAGTTGCAAATGCAAAGCTGACTTTATCAAGTGTATAGTAAGCAAAATTTGAACAGGGGCCACACATTTAGATCTGTCCAAAAGGGAAAGATCCTAACACAAGAGAAATAAAGAGGAGAACAAAAAGTTCTCTGAGTAGTGGATTGCCAAATTTCTTTTTGTAAAATATATTTGTATTGATTTTAGATAGAAAGTAAGGGAGAGGGAAAGAGAGAGAGAAACATCAATGGGCTGCCTCCCACATGCCCCCTACCGGGGATGGAGCCCGAAACCCAGGCATGTGCCCTGACCACAGATTGAACCAGCAACCTTTTGATGCATGGGACGATGCTCATCCAACTGAGCCACACCAGCCAGGGCAGATTGCCCAATTTCCTAACCTTCTATTCAAGAACTTGAACTCTCTAGAGTTTAAATGACATCATATATCATGAGTCAGAAGACCTGGGTTCCAGTCTGTTAGCTTAAACACACACCAGCTGTGCACCTTAGGATTTGAGGAAACACCAACATCAAGGGAGTAAGCAAAACTGAAGGCCATGGTGGGGGCCCATTCAGTGTGCAAAAAAGTGCTATCTATTCAGGTTGCCAAGATTGAGAGGCCAGAAGTATTTCTCAAAACTTAGCTTGTATATTGTGAAAGTCAGGAGAAGAGACCAAGGGCAGTAGTTGAGTGCAGTCAAGAAGGAGAGAACATTCCAGGGAAATTATCTAGAATAGGTGACCTTTATGGGTCAGCTGTGGGGTGATTCTTGGGTGGGTGTACTCTTTTCACATGAGACAATAAACTTATCCTACTACATTGATTCTTCCTTCACTTGTACATTTATTTCTTCACTCATTCAACAAACACTTTGATGTGAAAGACACAGAATAAGGCAGTGGACATGAAACGGTAGGCAGAACACACGTGATTTCATCTTATCCTTGTGGAATTTACAATCTAGTAGAGACGACTGATTTTAGTCAAATCATCTATTTAACTTTAACTTACCAACACATATTGTTTAGTATTTTGCCAGTTACATTGTTCTGAGCACTTTGTAAATATTAACTTATTTAATACTCATAACAACCTATGAGATAGGTACAATTATTATTCTTGTTTTGTAGATGAAGAAACAGAATAAAGAAAACTTGCCCAAGGTCACACAGGGAGTGTGCATTAGCGCAGGATTTGAATCCAGGCAGTCTGGCACCAAGGTCCATGCTCTTAAGCATTTATTTACAAACTCCCATAAGTGTTCTCTAGGAAAAGTATAGGGTGCTGTAAAAGGTTTTTTGTTGGTTTTTTTTTTTTTATTGGTGCACCGCTCCTGGAGGTACTGTAGTACCGGATCGATGCGTGGAGTGGACGGAGCAAGCTCCTATTCCATCTCCCTGCTCCAAAAACCTATTTAATATATTGTCCTCGGATGGAGGATGTATCAGATGTTAAACCAATAAAAACAGATACTACACTTGATCTTTGCCAAAAGGCCGAGAAAGGACTATAAAAGGTTCTAACTGATCTCATTTAGGGGGAAGAAATAAAATTAGATCAGAAGTTCAAAAAAAGGTATTGTGATTATTGTCAAATGCTCCAGGTAGTTCAAGCAATATGAAATTAAAAACAGGACATTGATGTTTGCAATAGGGACGTCAGTGGCAAGCAGCAACAGCTTCAGAGGACACGTTGTTGTTAGCTCAGGGTTCATTGTTAGAGCTGCCCAAGGAGGAGTGGACTGTTTCAGAACATGGGGATTTCCTCTTTGTGGAGATTTTATTCAAAATAGGTGAGAAACCACCTACTATGGCCTTGGCACGTAGTATATGCTCAACAAATACATGCTTTTATGTGTATATGACTGGTAAGGATATTATAGAATGTTGCATAGTTCAACCAGATAAACCTTGGGATCTCTTCCAACCATAAAATTCTACATTTTCACTAATTCTAAATTTGTGATAACACAGTGAATTTGGTTATGCTGAAATTTCCCTTTGCCCTATCAAAATGGCTTTAATATAGAAAGGTATCGTGGTGTAAAATTTGAGACACTATTTAAGACAAATTATCCTGGGAGTCCAATTCATATATAATTAATATCTAAATCTAGAAAAGGATAATCTATATCTTTTGTTTAAAAATTTGGCCTGGCCTGGCTGGTGTTGCTCAGTTTGCTGAGTGTCATCCCACGCCAATCAGTGTTTCTCTCTCTCTCTCCCTCTTCCCACCTCTCTCTCTTAAATCAAGAAAAACATATTAAAAATTAAATAAATGGCCCAGCCGGTATGGCTCAGTGGTTGAGCATTGACCCATGCACCAAGGGGTCGCCAGTTTGATTCCCAGTCAGGGCACATGCCCAGGTGGTGGGCCAAAGCCCCAGTGAGGGGCATGCAGGAGGCGGCCATTCGATGTTCTCTCTCATCGATGTTTCTCTCTCTCTCTCTCTAAAATCAATAAAGAAAAAAAATTAAAAAAATTTTTAAATTAAATAAATAAAATTTGGCATAATTCTTACAGTAGTGACATATATTACTATATAAAAGTAATAAAATTATATTTATTTCAAGTACATATACAGGATAGCCTAGACGTTAAATTTGACCTGATTTTTTCCCATCTTTCCCTAAGTAGTTTTATTAGTGTAAAAGGGGAAACAATTTCTGGAAAACACACATAATGACTGCTATAATTTCCATTTAAAGATCTATAATAGTTGTTGCTCTATTCCTTTGCAAAAAGTTTTGTTCACATTCTGAAATGTTTGATATTCAACATATAACACATTATAATCCGTCCCTGAACCTCTCTTGGAAAGAACAGGTGTGAAGAAATGTCACTGTTTCCCACACACTTCCACAATTTCTGACAGGGGTGGAATTTCTGGAAGGACCCCAGTGCTGGCCCTAGTGTTTTAAAATCTGACGTGGGTACCCAGCTGCCACCGTCACTGCAAGAGTGTCTGGAAGGAAAACAGAGAATGTGAATTCTTTGCCACTTTGGGGAGAGAAAAGCATATTTTAAGAGTTACAGTAGAAAAAAATTTTAAGGTAGATTAATTTTATGGTACTCTTGGAACATTTAAACAAAAATAATGATACTCCTTAGCCCGTCCTCTTGAGGGTTCAATGCCCAGTAGAGGTGAGTACGGGAGGCAACCAATTGGTTTCTCTTTTTTCTTCTTCTCTCCTCTCCCTGTCCTCTATCTCTATCTCTATCTCTGTCTCTATCTCCATCTCTATATATCTAGATATGTATATAGAGAGATAGGTAGATATATATATATATATATATCTCCTTGGGTGAAGATCCTTTTTTAAAGTTAATTTTATCATCTCTCAGTGATGCTATCGGGAGTAGCAATGAAGCAGTTGCGAAATGCAGACGCACAGAGTGCTTCTCTGCTGCAGGGCAAGTCAGACGTCCCTAGGACGGACCTCCGTGTCCCCACTACCTACAGCAGCCCCTTACTGATGGACAAGGATGTGGTTTTACAGTTTTCTCAATTACAAACAATGATCTACTAATACTATAGTACATACTTTTTGAGTAAGTTTGAAGAAGATATTTCTTGGAATAAACTCCCGATTAAAGAGTAAGTATATTTATATTCCAAAATGCCATTCAAAGGATATACACTGTCTGAAATTTGTGTTTCAGAAATATTGATTCACAAAGTCACTAAGGAGACAGTTATAAACTGCCTGTGTGTACCCTTTATTTCTGTGTGTTGGAGATTATACTTCATTAGGTTCCCGTTGAACACTAAAGATTCCATTTTGCATGCTATCCATTTTCCAGAGACGTGGGTTGATGACAAATTTTAAAAAATATAGTTGACATACAATATTATATTAGTTTCAGGTATACAACATAGTAACTCAACATTTGTATATTTTATGATGTGAACACTACACTAAATCTAGTAGCCATTGTCACCAGGCAAAGTCATCACACTATTATTGACTGTATTCTCCTTCACCTTTGCATCCATCCCTCTTCCCCTCTTCCCTCTGGCAACCTTTCAGTTTGTTCTTTGTTTCTATGAGCCTGTTTTTTGCTTTGTTTTATTTGTTTGTTTGCTTTGATTTTTTAAAACTTCCACATATAAGTGAAATCATGCAATATTATCCTTTCCCTGTGTTGATGACAACTTCTATCTCTATTCTTTGAGATCTGAGACATTGTTTCCCAGTGATTATGTGTTTTGGTGTGTTTTGAAGAAATTCTTGGTTTGTTTGGTGATGTGGGTTTTGGTTCTTTCCTTTTCCTGGTTTTTTTAAATCCTTACCCAAGGATATTTTTCCATTTATCTTCAGATGGAGTGGGAAGGGGAGAGAGAGAGAGAGAGAGAGAGAGAGAGAGAGAGAGAGAGAGAGAGAGAAACATGGACATGAGAGAGACACATCAATTGGTTGCCTTCTGCATGACCCGGACCAGGGCTGGGGATGAACCGCAACTGAGGTACGTGCCCTTGGCCGGAATCAAACCCTTAACTCTTTGTTCCACGGACCGACGCTCTAACCACTGAGCAAAACCAGTCAGGGCTCCTTTTGCCAGTTTTTTGATATGGGAATGACAACCATGGGGAGGTAGGAAGGGAGGTGTAATTCCTTGTGCATTTCTGTGTACTTCAATCTAGAGCACAGTCTGGGGGACAGAGAATGACCCAGGAATCTCTAAAAAGGCAGGTTTTGAATACACACAGAAGGAAGCATAGAGGATTACACAGCTTCGTACTTAAAATCACAGTCACTGGGGTAAGAGGCACAGAAAAAAGACAGGAAGGAAATACGCTGAGAATGCTTCAGCAGCTATCTTTCAGTGCTAACCCTTTTTATTCTTTATGAATTTTTTATATTTAACATTTTTGCTACAGTGAGCACATATTGTTGGAATATATTCCATTTCCAAGTTAAAAAAGCAAAAGCAAAAGAAAACTAAAGAACTTTGGTTTTAGTTCTGCCACTTTCTAATTCTGTGACTTTAGGCAAATTTTAAAATCTTACTTACGGTCCTCTCATTCTTAAAATATGAGAAAGTTAATTGTGAGTATTAAGTGAGATAATATAGAAACTGCTTAGTGTCTATTAAGGACCTGCTATATATATAATAGGGCCCAATGAATTGTATCATCGTCATGATCATTATTATTACTAGTGGTGATGATGGCAAGAAACACCTTATATATATATATATTCCAAAGATGTTAGATGATAAGAACTCCTCCGGATAACTCCTAATTGAAAAGCACTAGAGTCCTCAGGAAGTCAAGTACAAGGAGAATACAAATAAATGCTACAGATTTCTCAGAAAGAATGCTTTTTTACAGGTAGCTTTTCAATAGAGATTCATTTTAAACTAAGAAAACTTTATGTATTTTTAATCAATATCTTATTACAGTGATATGAACTCTCTAGACTTTCCTCATGAAACATAATTATTAGCTTTTAAAAATCTGTGATGTTTGATTGACAATGCATAAAATTTCTTCATGTTTGTAAATAGTCTCAGAAAATATTCTCTTATCAGTGTTGCATTTTTTTGCTGTTTCCAGTAACGTTATAGTAAACATTTTTGTAAGTAGATTTTTTAGAAAATTAAAGATGTCCATATTTGAGTGTCACTGAGAATCATAACCATATGAAAGACTGTAGATACAGAAAACAAGATTTTCTACGTTAGCCTTTAAAAAATCAGTTATGAAGTTGTTTATAAACATTTAAAAGATCTGTGGTGTTTGGTTGACAGTGCAAAAAGTGCTGTAAAACCTTTATCAAATAAAAGTGTTACTTCCTGCTCTGGCTGGTGTGACTCAGTTGGTGGGGCATTGTCCCATGCACCGGAAGTTTGCTGGTTCCATTCCCACGGCACATGCCCAGGTTGTGGGCTCACTCCCCAGTAGGGGGTGTGCAGGTGGCAGCCAATCCATGTTTCACTCTCACATTGATGTTTTTCTCTCTCTCTCCCTCTCCCTTCCTCTCTCTCTAAAAATCAAGAAAAAAAGAATTTTTTTTTAAGAAGTGTTACTCCTCCCAAAACTGATGTGTATAAATCTGAAAGGAGGTTTTTGACCATCTGCTTTAAACTCATCATTCTAGTGCTGACCTGAACCTAGAATCATCAATCTTCATTTTTTATTAGTATATATTTTAATTGTTAATGCTGTTAATGTCCTTATTTTTCAAGTTATGATTTATTATCAAATAATCTTGGTGTTTTTAAAGCATTTACTTCATCAGAAATATATATTGGTGTATATACCATTTACAGAAAAATAGGTGGAAGATTTTTTTAAAAAACTACTTTTTTAGGAATATGAACTGCAGGTATTATAAAGTCTTTAATTTTCTAATATTTTTGTATCCTCAGAGCCTAACACAGTTCCTGGCACTATATAGGCCCTTAGTGAGGGTTTATTGGTGCTAAAGCAACCAGTTACTTTGGTTAAAAGTCTGCCTATGCATTTATTTGGTAAGACGTGGATCTGTGTTATCAGCTCTCCTGCACATTAAAACCATCTTGGTGATTTTAAAAATGCCAGTGTTCAGGCTCCACGGTAAGACAATTAAGTCAGAATCTCAGGGGCATGGAGCCCAGGCATTTCATATTATTGAAAAGTGTTCTAGCCCTGGCTGGGTAGCTCAGTTGGTTAGAGCACTGTCCTGATATGCCAAGGTTGTAGGTTCAATCCCTGGTCAGGGCACATACAAGAATCAACCAATGAATGCATGGGTGGGTGAAACAACAAATCAATGTTTCTCTTTCGCTCTCTCTCCCTTCCTTTCTTTCTAAAATCAATGAATACAATTTTTTTTAAATTAAAAAAAAAAAAAGTTTTCCAGATCATTCTAATGTTTACTGGGACTGAGGACCACTTATGCCAATCAAATTTTTTGGAAATTTCTTTTAACTTTAACCTGATTACATTTGTTCATTTTGCAGTCATTACATGAATATCTAATAACCTAGGCTTCCTATGAGACTTAATACAGGCATGCTAATCTTTTATAAGCACCCCCCTCAAAAAAAACTTTCTCTACCTTCTCTTCCTCTCCACTTTTATTTAGTACATTTTAAAATTCAACATGAGAAAGATAGAGATCTTGGAGGTAATGGAATTTTGCTCTCTTAGCCTTTGTTCTACCCACTGGGTTTATTATAACCTTACCCTTTGGACACCAGTACGGAAGTTGGCTCTAGAAATGGCAGTTGGCAAGTACACGCACAGTGCAAAGTTAGTGAGGGGCCTCTCCTACAAATGCTACTTGAAATCCAACAAATAGTGGCTTTGGGACTTGAAAAATTCAATGAGAGAGTAGAGTTAAAATTTAAAAGCTATTTAAAGTTTGAGTCTTTGCCTTCAAAGGCAAAGCAAAGTTAAATTAAGGGGTTTAGAATCATAGTTCTGAGTGTAATATTTTTAAAAAGACATACTTTTGTAACTAGTTTAGCGTATAGTTTTGCCTAAGATTATAAATGCTGCCTTCTCATCTTTTTTCTTCCATAATCCTAGCCTGTTTTTTTAACTCATGGGTAAGAACTACCAGATTAAAGGCATTTTTTGTATCCCTTTGTAGTAAAACACTGTATTCATTCCATAGTAAATAAAACAGCCCCCAAAATTATGATCCTACTTGTAAGATAAATATATGGATAATTAGAGTGGTTTTAAAAAGAACTATCCCACACAAGAATATAAACAAGAAAATGTTAATTTAGTGAATAAAAATACTCTGTTAGTAGAACACATAATTTTGAGAAATATTTGAAAATATATTTTTAGAAAATATTTGTTCCATAGAAATTAGCATTACTGGAAAGTCATGAAAAATATGTCACTTCAAATTATAGACAAATACCTTTGTAATAAGTTTATCATATACAAAATGAAAAGAAAAACTGACTTACTAAGGGAAAAATCAAGTCAGCCCAACTAGATTATTTAGACCACCCACATCTATTTTAATTGGATTTAGTTAACTTAGCAAAATAATAACCAGTTTTAAATTTATTTTTACATTTTATTTATTCATATTTATTAGTCCTCACCAGGGCATTCTCTTCATTGATTTTTAGAGAGAGTGGAAGGGAGGGAGGGAAGGAGGGGGGGAGAGAGAGAGAAACATGGATGTGAGAGAGACACATTGATTGGTTGCCTCCTGAATGGCCCCCAACCGGGGCTGGGGATGAACCTGCAACCCTGGTACATGCCCTCGACCAGAATCAAACCTGAGACCCTTGGTCTTAGGGCCAACACTCTAACCACTGAGCCACACCGGCCGGGGCTATTTTTACATTTTATTATATTATTATCATTCTTGTTTTTTATTACTATGTATAATTATAATTTCACTATTCAGTAAATCATTAATTCCATAATTTAAAAGTACATCTTAAATGAAATAGCCTTATATCTTGTTAAGATGATAAAACTTTTAAATTAAATTAAACTACCTAATTGTTTGGTCAATACTTGTCCATGGAAGTGGTTTGAGGTAAACAAATCTAAAAACTAAACTTTGAATTAGCCTGTATACATGAATATATGCTTCATTCTGTGTTTTTCCTCATACTTTCAATGTTTGTGTGTGAACTAAATGCTTCAAAAATTGGGAGAAGTTAACCAGAAAGCATGTCTGTAATGTATTCAAACTGTCATGATTGTACATATATATCAAAAGTATTAACTAAGTAGATTTAGAAAAAGAATGATTGCGTTACCTGTGAAATTAATAGGGGAGTTCTAGCGCCACAGCATATTATTACTGGTTTTCTACTCCTGTCTATACATTTTCAGTTTTATTACTTTTCTTTTTTTTCCCTCAGCTCCTCCCCTCTTCTCTCCTTCTTTCCCTTCATCCTTCCTTCACTTCTCTTTCCTTCCTTCCCTCCCTTTCTTCTTCCATAAAACATATAGTGAGTCGATGCTATGCACTGAGTACTGTGCTAGGTCTGGGGACATGAGCCAGAAAGACCTAATCCCTGCTTCAAGGACATTTTATATTCTAAATTGGAAGACTTAGATAGAAATTGGGAAACTAAATGAGGAATTACAATAGTATTAAATAGTAATAATAATAACTAGCAAATGTTTGCTATGTGTTAATGCAGTTCTAAACATTTTATTTGTATTTTGTAATTAATCTTAACAACAACCCTATGAAACTAGGAGTATTGCGTCCCCTCTTCTATAGAAGGTGTAATTGAGGTCCTGAGAAAGTTAAATAACTTGGCCAGGGTGCAGAGTAGTAAGTAGTGGGAAACTCAATTCAAATTCAGGAAGTCTGACTCCAGACCCGTCGTCTCAGCCACTAAACTGTCCCACACACCAGAGAAATTCTTTAATTGAAGAGAAGGGAGGAGATTAAACAATTTGATTGGTTTATTTTTACCATCAAAATAAATGAAATGTTTTTCTGTGCTCTTTATATAAATTTAATTTTAACCTAGCTGAGCAGTGAACCTTTCATCTCGATTATGTGGTTACTATGGGTTGTTTTACTAAGCTTTAGTTCATAGTTATCTTTTTACATATGGGATCCAGTTTGGATTAAAAATATGCTCCAAATTTTGAATGCAGAACTGTAAGGTGTCTTGGCTGCAAACTGGATTGATCAACTAAAGCTTCCAAAGGAATGGCTTTTCAAATGGGTTTGGCAAAGGGTATGTCTATAGTGAAAATAAATGTCATGTCCACGTATTGGTAGAGTGTTCCCTTAGGAGAGATGGTTAATATTACATGACTAGCATTCCCCACTCCAATGTTGAAATAAATAAGGGAATCTTTCAGTTTGGGAACTGATGTGCTATCTATAGCTATCGCTTTATCCAATAGCTCATATTTCAGATGCTAAAGATAGATGTTTCACTTACTCTGTGTGTGTGTGTGTGTGTGTGTGTGTGTTAAAGATATATCAAATGGTTTCTAAGGTTTTTCACATATGAAGGTGCCAAATATCCTAGAGGAAAAAAGAAAAAAGAATTCTTTGTATATTTTGGATAACCGTCCTTTATCAGATGTACCTTTTGCAAATATTTTTTCCCCATCTGTTGCTTGTCTTCTCATTCCCTTTTTGTTGCCTTTCACAGAGCACAAGTTTTTAATTTTCATGAAGTCCAGCTTATCAATTACTTCTTTCATGGATTGTGCCTTTGGTGTTGTGTCTAAAAAGTCATCACCATACCCAGGGTCAATTAGATTTTCTATGTTATCTTCTAGGAGTTTTATAGTTTTGCATTTTACATTTAAGTCTATGATCTGTTTTTAGTTAATCTTTGTGAAGGGTGTAAAGTCTGTGTCTGATTCATTTTTGTATGTGGATGATCAGTCATCCAGCACCATTTATTGAAAACACTATCTTTGTTCCATTGTCAAAGATCAATGGCCTTTATTGACAACATAGAGTGTTCTTATGCATGAATATGGAATATCTCTCCATTTATTTTGTTATTCTTTGATATTTTTTATCAGAGTTTTGTGGTTTTCCTCATACAGATCTTGTACATATTTTGTTAGATGTATATGAGTTCATTTTTAACTTAATAAATGGTAATATATTTTCATTTAAAATTCCACTTGTTCATAGCTGTATATAGGAGAGAAATTGACTTCTGCATATTAATCTGATTAATATATTGTATCCTACAACCTTGCTGTAATTGCTTATTAATACCAGGATTTTTTCTTATTCTTTCAGAACTTTTTCATAAATAATCACGTCATCCCAGCACTGGCTCCCTTGGAGGTTTCTACTCTGGTAAATTGTGATTCTCTGTATCTGCCTGTCTGTCTCTCCAACTTTTAGCGCAAGGGTTTGCCCTATGACTTCACTTTTCTCAAGAATCTAAGAAGAATTGTTGATTTTTCAGTTTGTTCAGCTTCTTACTTGCTGTTAAGACAGAGTGGCTACTTCTAAGCTCCTTTCATTCTAGGCCAGAAATGTAGGTTTACTCCCTATGATCTTTTTTTTTTTTTAATTATTGAATTTATTGGGGTGACATTGGTTAATAAAATTATATAAGTTTCAGGTGTACAGTTCTATACTACATCATCTGTATATTGTATTGTGTGTTCACCACCCTAAATCAAGTCTCCTCCCGTCACTATTTATTTCCACTTTGTCCTCTTCTGCCTCCCCCACGCACCGTTCCTTTTGGTAATCACTATACGGTTGTCTGTGTCTATGAGCTGCTGCTGCTTCTTCTTCTTCTTCTTCTTCTTCTTCTTCTTCTTCTTCTTCTTCTTCTTCTTCTTCTTCTTCTTCTTCTTCTCCTTCTCCTTCTCCTTCTCCTTCTCCTTCTCCTTCTCCTTCTCCCTCTCCCCTCCCCCTCCCCCTCCCCCCCCTCCCCCCCACTCTCCTCCCCCTCCTCCTCCTATTTGGTATAATCCCTTCACCTTTTTCACCCAGTCCCCAAGCCCCCCTCCCCTCTGACAGCTGTCAGTCTGTTCTCTGTATCTATGAGTCTGTTTCTATTTTGTTTGTTAGTTCATTTTGTCCATTCGGGTCCACATATGAGTGGAATCACATGGTGCTTGTCTTTCTCTGACGGGCTTATTTCACTTAGCATAATGTTCTCCATGTCTATCCATGCTGTTGCAAAGGGTAAGATTTCCTTCTTTTTTAAAGCCAAGTAGTATTCCATTGTGTAAATATACCACAGATTTTTTATCCACTCATCTACTGATGGACACTTGGGCTGCTTCCAAATCTTGGCTATTGTAAATGATACTGCAATGAACATAGGGGTGCACATATTCTTTGAATCAGTGTTTTGGGTTTCTTCAGATAAATTCTCAGAAGTGGAATCGCTGGGTGATAAGGCACTTCCATTTTTAATTTTTTGAGATAACTCCACTCTGTTTTCCACAGTGGCTGCACCCGTCTGCAGTCCCACCCTCAGTGCCTATTATCTTTTGGTAGTTAATCCTTTCTCATAGTTCACTGGAGTGGGCTTTCAGTTGTAAACATTTTCAAATAAATGCATTCCTGTCACAGTTAAAACCACCTATTCTAATAAATTGCCACCGTTACTTATTAAGTTCAACTTTCTGCCTCTCCATTGTTAGAGCGATTTTTTTAGTCCAGACATTTATGCTGGTGACACATACTTATATTCAAATGTAGGTACAAAATCACATTGTAAGGCCACACATTATTTTGTGGAATCTTCCACTTTGCCCTCCTATTTCTGTGAACTTTGAATTCACTATAAAATAAGATGTTTAACCAATAAGTTGTAATTATTCTGAGGTGACTGGAGATGAATGAAGCTTCTCTGTGTTTTTTTCTCCTACATCGAGGGATAAAAAAAAAAGGCACAATTTTGATATTACTTGGTTATCTACTAACAAGCAGATTTTGATTATGTTAGCAGCACAGGAAACATGGCTACTCAGAAGTTCAATCTTCTGTTTAAAAATATAAGGTAGGAGTTCAACAGATGCTAATACAACCTTTTTAAATGAAACAATCTTGCCCTGGCCGGTTTGGCTCAGCGGTTAAAGCATCGGCCCGTGGACCAGAGAGTCCCGGGTTCGGTTCCCGCTAAGGGCATGTACCTCGGTTGCAGTTTGTCCCTGGTCCCAGTTGGGGTCATGTGGGTGGCAACCACTCGATGTGTCTCTCTCACTTTGATGTTTCTCTCTCTCTCTTCCTCCCTTTCTCCTTCCTGCTCTATCTGAAGATACATGCAAAAAAAAAAAAATGTCCTCAGGTGAGGATAAAAATAAGTAAATGAATGAAACAATCTTTATAAATGCTTGCATAGATAATAGTAGAGAAATTTTAAAATCTTCAAAGAGCATCCAGTGTAACCCCTAACCCCCTAACCACGCATCTTTGTGCAGTGAAAACCACTGTCACCAGTTTTCTTATATATTTTTCCAAAGATAGTCTATGAATATTATATTTTCATAAAGGATGGCAATGATGATCACAGATGACAATATTTATGCAAAATATTGTTCTAAGCATTTTACACAAATCTATTTAATCCCCATACTAGCTGTATGATATGTACTTAATCCTATGATAGTACCGTTGAGAAATAAAGAAATGAAGGAACAGACAGGTTAAATAACTTTTCCAAGGTCCTATCTTTTGATTGCTCTGGTTAAGCCCTTCTGTTACTCGGAATGATAGCATAGCAAAATACAAAGCTGACTTTCGTTTACCTAATGAGCATACTCGTGATCCAGAATGAGTTCAGTTCTAGAGAATTTTGGGTGCTTCTCATTTCCTCTTAGATAGAGGACTGACCAGCCTGGCTGAGTCTCCTGTTCCTTCTGGAGCAATTTTATTTTATTATTATAATTTTTTTCTTTACTGATTTTTAGAGAGAGAGGAAAGTGAGAGACAGAAACATCAATGAGAGAGAACATCGGTTGGCCGCCTCCTGCGTGCTCCCCTCGGAGGATTGGGCCCACAACTTGGGCATGTGCCCTGACCAGGAATCGAACTGGCGACCTCTTGGTGCATGGGTCGATCGATGCTCAACCACTGAGCCACACAGGCCGGGCCTGGAGCAATTTTAAAAAGCTGCCAGAGTGGACTGTCTATGAAGATAAAGTAATAATTCCCTAATGAGTTTTATTTAAATAATTTATGTTTTTGTTTTTTCAAAAATAACAAAAGTAATAGATGTTTATGGTAATTCAAATAATACTGAAGGCCCTAGCAGGTTTGGCTCAGCAGGTAGAGCATCGGCCTGTGGACCAGAGAGTCCCGGGTTTGGTGCCTGCTAAGGACACGTACCTCGGTTGCAGTTTGTCCTCGGCCCCGGTTGGGGTCGTGTGGGTGGCAACCACTCGATGTGTCTATCTCACATCGTTGTTTCTCTCTCTCTCTCTTCCTCCTTCTCTCCCTCCCGCTCTATCTGAGGATAAATGCAAAAATGTCCTCAGGTGAGGATAAAAAACAACAAAACACAAATAATACTGAAGGATATAAAGAAAAAAAAGTTTCTCTTACTGCCTGACCTAATCCTACTTCCTTAGATTAATCACTACTAAGAGTTTGTTATGGAGCCTTCTAGATCTCTTTCTTATGTATGTACAAACATCTTTGCATATAATTATTATAAATATACACATGTATTTTTCCCACAACAATGAGCTCTATTTTTCCACTCCCACCAGTGATTCATCAGTTTATCATGAATATCCTTCAAGTCAACCCAAACAGATCTAACTCCTTATTTTTAATGACCATGTAATATGTTATATATAGGTATACCAAAATTTATTCAGCTATTACCCTATTGTTGATAATTTAGGGTCATTTATATTTTTACTGTTAGTGCAGCAAATAATGCATATATGTTTACACATTTCTATAATTACTTCTCAAGGGTAGATAACAAGAAATGGATTTGCTAGGTCAGAGGGCATGTGTATTTTAAATTTGATAAATATTGTTAGTGCCTAAGTGCCTATTTGCCCACAGCCTACTAAAAACAATTGGAAAGAATTATAAGTAACTAACGACAGAGACACAAATAATTATGATACTGCAATAGATTATTATATAGATATTAATAGATAGCATATTATATAATACTAAAATGTTAAGTATAAAGGAGGTTTTACAACATGAAATGTTTATAGCATACCACCAAAAATAAAAAGTAGAATGCTTTGCACGTAAATGTATGTATGTATAGGGATGAGAACTGAAAGATTACATGAAGAAGTGAAAACAGTTTGGGTGGTGAAAGTAAACTCTTTTTCCCCTTTTTTTGTTCTCTGGTATTATTATTATGTTGTTTGTGCAATAAATACAAAAATGGTAACCTTTAAGTAATACACAGAAATGATCAATATAAAAATAAATACTTAATCAGATTTATTGACTTGTCCCAATCTAGCCTTGATTTGCTATTTATCCATCAAACAGATGATGAAAAATTATATGTGTGATGGAATATTACTCAGCCGTAAACAAAGAAGGACCTGGAGAATATTATGCTAAGTGAAATGTCAGCCAGAGAAGAACTAATGCCATATGATCTCACTTATATGTGGAATCTCATGAACAAAATAATTTTTTTTTTTGGTGCTGAAACCTGGGATTGAAACAGGGACTGAACAAAATAATTGAACAAACAAAATAGAAACAGAAGCATAGATACATAGAACAGACTGACAGCTGTCAGAGGGGTGGGGGTGTTGGGGGGCTGGGTGAAAAAGGTGAAGGGATTAAGCAAAAAATACATATATATGTAACACGTAGATACAGACAACAGTATGTTGATAGACAGAGGGAAAGGAGGGTGGGGGGAGGTGAAAGAGGGCAAAGGGGGAATAAATGGCGATGAAAAGAGACTTTATTTTGAGCGGTGGGTGCCCAATGCAATGTGCAGATCATGTTTTGTTGAGTTGTACACTTGAAACCTGTATGGTTTTGTTGACCAATGTCATGCCAATAAACTCAATAAAAACAAAACAAAACAAATAACCCAAATTATATGTGTGTTCATGTTGTTGGGTCTAAGTGCTTTAAAAAGATGAAACTTCTTTAATAGAGAATACCATAATTCTGAAAAAAGTCACTGGCACATCACATTGTGAAAATTACTGGGACTATGCCAACCCTACAGATTTAGCAGTCTCTTGTATTTGAACAAATGTTCATATGTTTACATTTTTATTTCGCCTAAGAAGGTCCTAAAAGGTGTCTTCCATTCATTTTTTCTCTGTAAGTAGAATTTTAAGCTTTAATAATAAAAACAAAGTTCCAAAGATGATAAAACAGAATTATAAGAAATGTATTTGCCAATCCTGAAGCAGGTTTTGAAGGACAAGAAGGCCTTGGCCAGGTACATAGGAGATGGGCCAAGGTATTCAGATAATAGCTTGATCCAAAACATGAAAGTAGCCATGACCCAGGGTATGCATGGTCCTAAGAGATCCATCTAACTTGAAAAGAGGGTGCGTGCTGTGATGTAATGGAAAATAAGGTGAGATGGGCAGACGGTGGGGAGAGAAGGGCAGGCGTGGAGAGCCAGGCAGAAAAGAATGTGGAATGAATGCATTAAATTGGATTAATTGAAATGAGGAGACACTCTAAGATTCTCAGCCAAGAATTGAGAAAAAGTGAATGGTTGTTATCTTCAGCAGGACTGGGGGTGGGGCATGTTCTTATCTAATTCTGGGGTGGGAGGAAGAAGAGGCAGGCTCAGTTTGAAAACAAAACAGCATTTTGTCTTATTGCTTTACATTTTTTTCAGTCACAAGGTTTGCTTTATTTCAATCTTCAAATAATATTAAAAGAATACATGGGAAATTTTTTTGTTTTGTTTATCAAATGCAGTCGCGGGTTAACACAGACTATAAGCTAATTTAATTACAATAATGGGAAATAACAGAACAGTTATAATTTTTAAAAATGACCCACCTCTCCCTGTGCTCAGTCTCACCCCTCAATTTCTAATCCTTTCCCTGTGTCTTCTGGTATTTATCTTTATATATAAGAATTATGTATTTATGCTACTATATCTTGATATATCCAATTTATACATTATCTATTGGCGTTCACATAGGTAAACAAGGATTTAGCTCTCCCATACAACCACCCTGCTGCCCCTCCCTCCAACTTCCTAATATAATAAAATCACAGATTTGTCTAAGCTTAGTTCTGTATTTGCATGATTTTGACTGTCTACATATATTTCCTTGCTGAATCTGGTAGGGTACCATGATTATGCTTCCTTTCTTTTTTCTTCAAGTTAATAATTGTGTCAATTATTCACTGTGGTCTTCTTAAAAAGTTTTTACATGACCCACTACTTGCCAGATAATCTGAGTTCCGTTTTGAGTTTATTTCCAGAAATCTTTGCTCTCCTATCTAGACTGGTTGTTTTCTAGCCCCAAGTCATGATTTGTCACTCTGTCACTTTCTTTTGCTGTTATCTTGGGAAATCCCCTCTCTCTGTCTGTGGGATCTCTTGTTTCCTGTAACCGTGTTTTCTTCTTTACTGGGTTTCTCCCAGTCTGAGACTTTGCCTGAAAATGGCTTTGGATTTGCAGGATTTTCTCAGGAGTCATTCAGTGTCTACACAGAAAGACATGCACGTCTTGAGCCTGGCTGCAGGTAGGCCTTTGGGGTCTTGCATCGAGAAAGAGGGCAGATGAAATGTGGGGGTGTGTTTCTCTGATAATTTTATAGACTTCCACTTAATCCTCCTCTTTTCAGCCTGTCAGCCACCCTTAAGCTTTTCTGTACCTGCTGTCCTTAAGCCCAGGATCTTTTTGATTCATGTTTACAAGGAATCAATCCCAAGTCTTAGAATGTGGGAGGGAACGCCACCAGCTCTTTGAGGTTTGTCTCCTATGCAGACTTTGAAATGGTTCTCTTAATTCCAGAGCTCTTCCTCACACACCCTTTCTGCAAAACCCAACGCTTAAGCCTTTGCAGAACTTTCCTCATTTCTGCAGAAACTGAGGTGCCGCTTCTTCTACTGTCCTAAGTCATCAGCTGTGTATCCTCTAAAACATGTTGCTATTTCCTATCCCATGTGCCTCTTTTCTGTTTTTTGTTGGTTGGTTTGTATTTTGGACCTATATATTTTAAATATTAATATTGTAATTTTAATAGGCAATCAGGAGAGAATGGAAATGACACATTCAAATTCACCAGATTGAATCAGAAATCCCTATTTCTATTTAAAATCCTGTGGTAGTAGTGTATTATTTTTAATCTTTCATTATGAAATTTATTTGTCAAAGATGTTTTGGCAGAACTATAAGTAATGAATTGAGTCATCCTTCCCCTTTGTTTTTACAGGGGGGTTACAAAAAGAGTAGCATGATCATTCTTTGAGCTACTTTTGAATATGTGAGTTGTAGTTTGTCACAAGTGATTTTTTATCTTTCTCTTGAAAATCTTTTCCTTTCACTAGTGCCTCCTCACAATCAATTTGTTGTACTGATTCAAATACAGCATTCCTGTGTCTCTGGAAGTATCATCCTTCCACATATCCTCCAATTCCTTTAAAATGCATTTC
Organism: Tadarida brasiliensis; assembly: GCA_030848825.1. Lineage (NCBI taxonomy): Eukaryota > Metazoa > Chordata > Mammalia > Chiroptera > Molossidae > Tadarida > Tadarida brasiliensis. The sequence goes on along the minus strand of CM061257.1, from coordinate 80,900,777 downwards.
TTAGGACTCATTATTATTATAGATTCATTATTATAGCTTCATTATTATAGCTTCATTATTATAGCTTCATTATTATTAGATTCATTATTTAGATTCATTATTATAGCTTCATTAGATTCATTATTATAGCTTCTCTATACAACGATATTTCTGGGGAACACAGTGGCTGAGGTACAGCTGTTAAAGCAAAAAATAAAAACACAAGGGTTGGGTTACCAATTCTTGTACATAGAACTCTAAGAATTTTATAGTGAATTTCTTTTAAAATCCCTAACATTAATATTGTACATACCTACCTTCATCTCTGGAATTGTCTGTGCATTTTGTACAGGAAGCAAAGAAAGGGGAAATAATGGATAACACTGTGTTGATAAATATGTATCATGCTGATGTAAAATAAAGGTGATGATAGTTGATATATAGTATAAATAATTAATATTTGATAAACACCGAAGCGAGTAACCAAAAGCACTTCCCATAGTTTATAGTGGTTTTGGGGAAATATTTCTAGTAACTTAGGGTGATAGATTGTCTCTGCATACTATCTATATTGAAAAACATTTGGAGTTTGAGATGCCAGACAGGTGATATTATTTATTTTCTTCACTGAATTGACTGTTAGTCAAGTATAAGCATCATCAAATTTGCTCCACTGTTCATTCTTTCTGAGTTTAGTGTCATGCATGATGGGCTTAAATTAGCTGTGTGTGTATACTAATAAAAGAGTTAACACTGAGAAATTAAAGTTTTAATCAATCATGGATTGGCTTGTAACAGCTCCTCCTGTATACCTCACAGCTGAGCTATTCTTGAATAAGCTACTCAATACATATTTGCTTGTGTTTTTGTTGTTGTTGCTTTATTGTTTTTTATTTGTTTATTTCTACAACTTGCTTAAGGCTTTTGGTATATATAAAGTAGATGAACTATAAGGGAATCTGTCCAAACTACGTGTACATATATCGTGCAAAAATTATTTTTTATTTGATGCAAAGAAGGTAGGAAAGGATTGCCTTATTCGGTACTGGGAAATCATTACTCTGCTAGGCGTGCTTTCATATTCAGTCTCTAGTCAATCTAGGAAATTATCAGCTCACTTTATATCTTCCACTTCCCCTAAATAGTGTCTCCTTTCTCAAAATGTTAGATAAGAGAAAGCTTACTACGTAGGCATGATTCCCTGACCAATTGTAGCTGCTTCACTCTCAATAGTGCTGTCTGCTTTCATTGACCTTCGTCTAGACCTTCCAACATAAATTATCCATTTTTTCCCCCAAGACTAACTTCCAGACTGTGGAATGCAGCTTGGAAACAATACACAAAGCTCATTGTATCTATAACTATTTGATGATTTCCAACATTAGCTCAATTTTACTCCCTAGATAACGTCCCTAACAACTGACCACAGAGAGTATTCTGACCTTCTATCACTTTTATCAACCCTACCACAGCAGGTGTACTCACTCCCCTTATCTCTGCCCGGTTAGAGAAAAGAACAGCAGCAGCAGCAGCAGCAGCAGCAGCAGCAGCAGCAGCAGCTGCCACTTAATGAGCACTTGCTGTCAAGCACTTTACAACGAAACTACAGTAGAACTTTTATTCCCCTTTGTAGGTGAGGAAAGGGCACCTCAGAGAGGAAAATAAACATAATCAAGGACGCGCAGTCAATGCACATAGCTCACCAGAAACACCTGACTCATGCCTTACCTTTTTCCTTTGTTTTTCAATTTATTATCATTTAAAATATAATATTTGATATGGTACAAAAATGCATATAATGTACATATAATTGTTAAAGCTAAATAGTAAAATAATTGTTCACCATTCTGCCATCTAATTTAGGAGCTAGAATATCATCAGTACTATGTTTTCTATCCCTCTCCCGCCCTCTGACCTCCCCTTGCTCCCAGAGGTAACAGCTGTTTTCAGTTTTGTGTGTATCATTCCCTTGCTAATTTTTAGTTTTTTTTTTTAAATTTTATTTCAACATAATTTAAAGCACAAAAATGCTTAAAGAATATTACAAAAAAAAATCCTTGTATACCCTTCACCAGATTAAATAGTTGTTATTTTGCCACATTTGTTTTCTTGTGTTTTTTTTTTTATGTGTGTTGTTATTTGTTTTTATTTTTGAGCCATTTGAGAATAACTTGCAGATATCATGCCCCTTTGTCTCTAAATACATGAGTGTATATTTTCTAAAAACAAGGACATTCAATTATCAAAATAAAAAAATTTAACACTGATACATTATTATATCTAATCTATAGTCCATTTTCAAATTTCACCAATTATCTTAAGAAAATATCCTTTACTGCCACCCCCTAACTCCCTACAGGATCTAATCCAGGATCACATGTTACATTTATTTGTCTCTTCAGTCTCCCTTAGTCTGGAACAGTTCCTCAGTTTATCATTGTGTTTCTTGACCCTGGCATTTTTTAACATTTCTGGCCAATTATTTTGTCAAATTTACCTCAATGTGACTTTATGATTTTCTTCATGTGATGCTTCTTCATAATTAGATTTACTATAAATTTTTGACAAAAAAATATTACATAAGTGTGTCCTTTTTAATGTAACACTCAAGAAACATATTATGGTGACGTCAACTTTAATTTTGTGGTTAGGGTGATATCTTCTAGTATTATCTACTCTAAAAGTAGTATTTTTTCCCTTTGTAATTAATAAGTAATTTGTGGAGAGATGCTTTGAGACTATGTAAGTCTCTTGTTTTTTATCAAATTTCAACCAAATTGTTTTGGCATCCATTGACAATTTGTCTGATTCAACTACTACTACAATGATTGCCAAATAGTGATTCTCTACCTCCATCGTTCCTTCTACGTGAGATTCAACTGTAAGAAAGAACTTTTCCTTCTTCCCTATTTATTTAGTTACTTATTTATTATCAGTAGAAAGTCATCTATTTATTTAATCTCACTATGTACTTTCCTTTCTGATCAGCATTGCCACCTCTGCTGTATATCAAGTTTCCACATGTTCTTGGGTCTTTCTGGGCTCTCTCATTCAACTGGTCCCTTGACCTTCCCTGTGCTGAAACAGCACTATTTCCATTATTATGGCTTCATATTAGTTTTAATGTCTAGTTGGCCAAGTTTCCTCTTTTTATTGAGGAGTTCCTTGGATATTCTTGCTTTTCCATAAAAATAACAGAATCAGCTGTTACAAAAAACCCTGTTGATATTTTGATTGGAATTACGTTAGCTCTATAGGTCAATTTGGGAAGAATTCACTTTTAAAAAAAATTGAGCCTTTCTTTCCACAAACATAGCATATTCTCTATTTACTTAGGTCTTCTGAGTGTCTTTTAATACTGTTACAGTTTTTTCTATACCCAGCTTATACATCTTTTATTAAATTTAATTTTATATATCTTATTTTAGAGCTATTTAAATGAAATCTCTCCTTAAATTATGTTTTCTATGTGCTTGTTGTTATAGAAATGTTTACTGAGTACTTACTAGATTTTATAGAAATGCAACTGAATTCTGCATATTGATCTTATGGTAAACTCACTATTTATAGTCAGTTGTCTTTTAGATTTTTAAAAAAAGACTATCATAATTTGTGAAATAATCAAGTCCTTTGTCTTTGATTTATTTTTCTTATCTTTCAGTAGGAGATTAATAAACTGAATAGGAGCACCTGTACAGTCCTGGGGCTGTTGCTTCACTATCCAAACCCATCCCAGTCCCCACTAGAGTTTGGCACCATCTGGTGGTAATTGTCCACTACAATTTACAGGTTGACTGGAAAAATTCAGGGCCTGTAGTTTATTGAACTTCAATGATTCCAGGAAATTCCTAGCTAGACAGCACCAGCTTTGTTGGCCCAGTTTAGGAATATTGAACTGCGAGATTACTGAGCAAGCAAGATTCAAACTCCACCTCCCCTCTGGGTTTGTGCTATTTTCCTCCCCTCTGTGTCCTATTTCATTACCCAACCTCAGGAGATAACTTTATCCTCCCGCCCTCTGCTCCATTTATGGGGTTGAGTGGCAGATGGGAGTAAATCATCAATTCTATAATCTCGGAATGCATGATATCCTGTGTGCATTTTCACAGGATTTTATTGTACTTTTTTGTATATGTTTTTTCTCTCCATTCATTATAATATAAACTTCAAAAGCTTGAGGATTTTTATGTTTCATTCACAGCCAATGAATGCACTCAAAAATATTTATTGAATAAAAAGAGTAAATCAATATGAAAAGCTTCCTTTATATGGTAGATTAATTAATGTCTTCCTATAATTCAACTATTGCTTTATATATATATTTTATGCTATTATTATTTGCTTTATATAGTAAGGCTCTTTTATCAGACAATACAAAATTAAAATTGTTATAGCCTTACCTGGCCAGTGTGGCTCAGTGGATTGGACTGAGCAGTCCTGGTTCGATTTCCGGTCAGGGCACATGTCCGGGTTGCAGGCTCTATCCCCAGTAGGGGGCGTGTAGGAGGCAGCCAATTGATGTTTCTATCTCTCTCCCTACCTCTCTCTAAAAAAATCAATAAAAACATTTTTTTTTTTTTTAAAAAAAAGACATGTTTAAAATAAATAAAATTGTTATATCCTCTTGATGAACTCCATCTTCCTTAACAATATATTTTTGTTTTCTGTTTGGTCATGAACCCTATTTTCAATACTAACATGCCACCAAGCTTTCTTTCAGTTACCATCTGCCAAGTATATTTCTTCGCTTTTACTTTCACCCTTGGTATGTTCTTTAGTTATAGTTCCCTCTCTTCTAAATAGTATTTCGTTAGATTTTAAAAATACTGTTGTACAATCAGTCATTTAATTGGTGACTTTAGTTCATTTCTATTTATGTACAAAATTTATTTCTATATATCTTTAAAAACTGTTTAATTTGGTTGTTGAGTTAAACATTTTTAAAAACATTTTTACATTACTAGAAATTTCTTTTACTTTTTTTTCCAATAAGGTTATTCCTCTTAGTCTTGTTTTGCCTGCTCATCTTCAATTCCATTGTAATTAGAATAATTCCATTGTTTATTTCCATAAATATTCTATTCCTAATCCTCCATTATATGGTAAAGTTATAATAGTTATACTAGGTAACATTTATATAGTGCTAACATAACTGTTACATACATTAGATAAACACATATGTGCCAGGCACTCTTTTAAAAAAAGTAATAATATACTTCATTTAACCCAGTATATTCAAAGTATTATAATTTCAATGGGAACTCTTTTAGGAACTTTACTTGTATTAATTAATTTAACCCCCATCTTACTAATTAACCCCATTTTACAAATTAGGAGGCTGCAGCAGTGAAAGGTGAAAAAATCTGACCAAGTTCACATAGTTAGGTAGATTTCTGAGACAGGATTTGAACTCAAGCTGTTGCTATACTCTCTAACACTCAGTATGGGGAGGGGGTGTGGGGGTGAGGAGCCAAACATTGTTTTTGGCAAAAGAGACTTATATTTTTGCTTTTTAAAATGTTAGTGATTTTCAACCTTATTCACATGGCTTTTGCTTTTTTTCTTTGGTTTATTATTTATATCCTTTGTCCATTTTTGTCTTGGAGTCCTAAATAATCTTTTGCATTAAAAGCTCTGTGCTTTAAGTACAATAAATGTCTTTTTATTTAATAAAATTTTAATTTTACCGGAGATGAAATCCTAGTTAACATTTTAATTTTCTAAGGACAATTAGAAGATTTATACAATTCCCATTTCAAAGAAAATACACCTCTGCTCTCCCTCATCCTATCAGGAAATTCTCAGCTATTATTCTCTAGTCCCTGAACTCAAATTTCCATAAAGAAAACATATAAAGAAAGAAAAAAAAATGTATACATCTTTCTGTTATGTATATCATGTAAAATAGCATTTCTGGATCTGTATGAAATTGAATAGAAGTTATCAGTTTCACCAAGGAACTAATTCTATTTAAAATGCCACAAACAGAATTTTACATAATTCATAAATAGACACAATTTACGTATAATATTTTTGAAGGAAACAAAATTAAAAATTTTTTAAAAAGGTCAAGATTAGTGATCATGCAAGGTATAAAAAGGTATACTTTATTTTCAAGAATAATCCACTATAGAGATTTTTATGGAGAGATCCAAAGGCTTATCTGATTTTTAAAACTAAATATGCATATATATATATATATATATATATATATATATATATATATATATATATATATATATTCAAGAAACTGAAGAATCATATGCTTCCATTTTGAGGCTCTAGACAATTGCCAAGACTTTCCAAGTCTTAGGAAAACAGCACAATTTAGGAATGTTGCCATCTAGTGGTCCCCTTTAGAACTGGCCCCATAAAATTGGTGCAATTTAAACAGATTATTTGAAAATGTGAAGATCTTGACTCCTTGAAATTGGAACCAGAGATCAAGAAAGAGTTTCCTGAGGTATCTGAGCAGTTTTTAAAATTAAGGGAAAAAAGGAAGAGGCTACTAACAATATATGTTTATGCAGATGTGGGAACAGTAATGACTGAGGGTAGACAGTAGGAAGAGAAGATGGTCAATGCACAGGGTCCTTTACAGTAAATAAAGACCATGAGGAAAAGGTTGACTCTTGAAGTGGTAGGAAAATAGTGCAATTGGTCATTGAAATGTATTGGATGGGAAATTAAAAAAAATATATAATGTATTAGACATTTTCAACTTTTGAAGAATTTTTGTTTTAAATAATAAAAGCTACATTTGTTGAGTGTTTAGTGAGTGTTAGATAATATGCTTTTGTGAGTGTTAGATAATGCTTTATGGGTAACATATATTTGACTTCTATAATTACTCTGTTAGTTACCCCCATTTAAAGTTGAGAAATTGAGGTACAAAAGGCTACAAAGCTGGTAAGTGGCAAAACTGATTTGTCTAAACCAGAGGTGAGCTCCAATACCTGTGCTTTTAACCCGTGTGATATACTTCCTTCTAAATTAAGTACAGAACTGCCTGGCTGGTGTGGCTCAGTGGTTGAGCATAGGCCCCTACACCAGGAGGTCTCTGGTTCAATTCCTGGTCATGGCACATGCCCAGGGTTCGGACCAGTCCCCAGTGGGGGATGTGTAGGAGGCAGCTGATCGATGTTTCTCTTCTTCTCTCTCTAAAATCAATAAAGAAAAAATGTTTAAATTAAGTACAGAACTTAGGTTGGATATATAACATTAGGTAGAAAGGCTAGTAAATTATCCAAATAATTTTGACCAAATTTTATTATTTTTACTATCTGGATCTGGTATTTGCACTGATAAACTCATCCAATAGTTGTTTCACTTTCCTTTTAATCTGTACTATATTCTGGATAAACTCTAGGGCTCAATTTGTCTTTCATATAAAAATATTATAGTGCTTGGCCTCCATTTATAGAGTGTGACTATTAACTTCTTTGTTAACAGTAAAGGTAAATTTCTTCTCTTCAGCTTTGTTCCGCTTTCTGATCACCAGCACAACTGTGGTCACTGTTACAGGTTGACTTGTGTGAATTCCATGTTTTGCAGTCCTAACCCCCAGTACCTCATAATGCACCTCAGTATTTGGAGATAAAGTCCTTAAAGAGGTAATCAAGTTAATATGAAGTCATTGGGGTGTGCCCTCATAAGAAGAGAAAATTTGGACACAGTTACGGAGGGAAGACTGTGTGAAGACACAGGATAAATACAATCATCTGCAAACCAAGGAGAGAGGCCCCAGAAGAAACCATCCCTGCTGCCACCTTCATCTCAAACTCCTAGCTTCCAGAACTGTGAGAAAATAAATTTCTGCTTTTTAAGTTAGCCAGTCTCTATTACTTTGTTAAGGCAGCCCTACCCGACGAATGCAGTCACTGTATCAACTGGGGTTTTAGTTTACCAAAAAACTAAACCAAAACAAAATGAACACCCAAAACTAAAGAACCCCACTCTTGCCAGTTTAAGCAGAAAAGGGGCATTTCTTAAGGAATATTAGACCGTTCAGGGAATCTTTGGAGGACCAAAGAGCCAGGTTGGGAGGCTATACAATTGGCCACAATGCCCAAACCACATTGTGAGATTGTGCCAGTGGTCATAAAATGCCAGCGCTTCCAACTTCTGACGATGAAAGATAACATTTCAGTCGCCACATTTGCAATCAATCAAGCAAGCAATCAATCAAATGGATTTTCTGTAGCTCCTGCCTTGTCACATAGCTGGTTTCTGGTTTGACATCTTACATGGGTGTGTGATTGGGGGGCCTAGGATCCATGCCTAAGAACTGGCTGTGAGTATGAGAGTTTCTGCCTTCTGCCCTGGGGACGTCGGTCAGAAGGCAGGACATTACCTAGACAGGGACAGGGAGCTCGAAGGGGGGTGGTACCACAGCAGTATGATTCTTTGACCAGCTGCTCTGATGGTACGTGTCTCTGAGACCTAGTTGTCATTTCCACAGTCCTTAAACTTTTCTTGGATCTATTTTTATTTTCATTGGCTAACACTCTCCCTTGTCTAGAATTCAAATAACTATCAAGAACAAATAGTTGGACCCCCTCACCTCACCTTATTGTGTACCATTTTTATTTTTATTTTGAGAGTACTTTTACTAAAGCTGGGATGGTGAAACAAGGAGGGGCCTAGGACAGAAGAAGCGACAGGAGAGAGCCTGGGCTGGGCTGCTGTCAGCTCACTGAGAAGTCAGAGACAATGGAGCCTTGGAGACAGGTTCAGAGGGTTAGCCCAGGATGAGTTGCTGCTGCCCATTGCTCCTGATTGCAAGTCTCATGGGGACCCTTAGAGTTTAGGAGATGCTCCTGGGAGGGAGAGCACCCTTATTGTGTACCTTTGTAAGAAAGAAATTAAGCAGCTTACTAGGAAGATGTTGCTTGTCAAGTATTCATTCTTCCTTATGCCGGTCAAGTTTCCTCAGTAAGTCATCCCTTCCCCCTGTCTTTCTTTCCCTGTGGTTTGTGTGTGGGTAGCATCCCCTACTCTGTTACTCCTGCCCACATTCCAGACTCATAGTTCCGTTTGGCCAGTTAGAACATACCCACATCTCTCCTCCCCAGCCCTGCGATTAGCTCTAGAATAGGTAGGCACATTGTCCGGGACACACTAATGAGACTCACAGTCCAGGACACCTCTCAGCACGACAGACTTGCATCTCTCTGGCTCCTCTCTCTCTGCTGTGGTTGCTAGGCTAGGGTACCGCTGCCCAAACTGACACTCCCTGAGAACTTCCCCAAGAGTAAGGCTGACACAGAGGGCGGCAGAGCCAAGAGGTAGACAGACAGCGTCTTAATGTCCCTTGAGCATCTAGGACCAGCTTTGCTTGATGCTTGCGCTGAACCTGGACTTCTGATTCCTGTGCCAATAAAGTCGCTTTCGGCTTAAATCCATTTGAATGATTTTAGTCACTTGCAACCAAAGACTCTTCACTAATTTTACTTATTAATTTAATTTTTTTCATCATCATTTATCCCCCCTATATAATTTTATTGCTTAAATAAAATAAGTATAGATTTCCCCTAATAATTCTGCTTTAACAAACAATACTAGTACCTCTAACTTGATGTCCAAATGAAAAAACCTTCTGGGCTCTGCCCTGATCGGGACTGAAGCCTAAGCTCCGTGACTTGTTCTATAAGCCAAGTATCAGAGCCCGCAGCTCCCTCTTTTTATTTTATTATTATTATAATTACTGACATCCTTGTAATAGAAATGAAGTTTCTACTTGGGGTATCAAAAACAAACAAACACTTGGCCCTGGCTGGGTAGCTCAGTTGGTTAGATATGCCAAGGTTGTGGGTCCGACCTTGGGTCAGGGTACATACAAGAATCAACCAATAAATGCATAAATGAGTGGAACAACAAATCGATGTTTCTCTCTGTGTGTCTCTCTCCCTTCCTCTCTCTCTCTCAAATCAATAAATTAAGAAAGAAAAAGAAATTGGCCTTGTTTTTATGAGTGTGTATACCACATACAAAGGAAGCATGCAGTAAATACCTTAAAGATTTGATTCACCTTGGTTTCGTTCTCTTTAGATAAAATGACCTTATTAGGATCTGATGAGCAATAAACGTACTTGGATATGTTTCTCCATATTTTTTGCTTTGTTTTCTTTGTTTGCAGGTTTACTCTTGAATATAACAGAGAATTATTTTGCTGTTTTTTGTGTCCAAGTGTTTGGAGGTTAGCATAGGGTGAACTGCATTTATTTTGTTCTTTTTAACCTGTGTGGCTTCACTCTCTTCAGGTTTGACCTTTCAGTCTCATCCTTACATCTGACTGTTCCTGGTTAAATGCTGGGGTGTAAACACTTATTTAATAAAGGAGTATTACAGTTTCAGGCTGACGTGCACTCTCTGTCTCCTGTAAGAATTTATGAGCTCTATTGAGTAACAATAGTGTCCTACTTCATTGTGTTTCATCTTTTAGCTTGCAGTGCCCAGGTTTTTGTTGTTGTTTTTTAATCCTCGCCTGAGGACATGTGCATTGGTTTTCAGAGAGAGAGAGAGAGAGAGAGAGAGAGAGAGAGAGAGAAGGAGAGGAGAGAGAGGAACATCGACCAGTTGCCTCCAGCACACGCCCTGACCGGGCATCAGCAGGGCCCAGTTTTAACTTCCCTTTGTCTTCTCATCATAGATCAGATCCTACTCTACCAATCATAAGAGCAACTGTTGTATCAAAGGAATAGATCACTATCACTAATTTATACCTAAATCTACGTTGGTGAAAATATTTCCTTAAAGGTACTATACCTGAAAATACCAAGAATCTGGTTCTCAAGTTGTGTTTCTGCATAAGTTATAAATGAGTGCCCTAGGGACAACTATAGGCATGAGCACTGTCTTTGTTCAGGCTGCTCTAACAAAATGCCACAGACTGGGTAGCTTGTAAACGACAGATTTATTCCTCTCAGTTCTGGAGGTCAGGAAGTCTCAGATCAAGATGCCAGCATGACTGTCTTCTGCTGGGGGCCATCTTCCTGGTTCATAGCTGGTGTCTTCTCATTGTGCCCTCACACAGTGGAAGGGACTGGGAATCTCTGTGGGGTCTCTCCTATAAGGTCATTAATCCCGATAATGAGGGCTCCACCCTCATGACCTGGTCACATCCCAAAGACCTCACCTCCAAATATCGTCAACTTTGGGGGTTAGGATTCAACATATGAATTTTGGGAGGACATGGACATTCAGAACTCAGAAGCACTGTGATGCATTGGTCTGAAGAGTAGACACTGTTCTCTGATGTTCCACAATGCCTTCCTCTCTTGAAGTTTTTGCTTTAACAACAGTAACTTGGTGTTTTCTTGGATATAATGTTACTTAGTGTGTCTTTTCATAGTACCTTGAAATGTGTCCCCATAACTCCAAAATAAAACCTTCATCTTAAATATTTAAATTCTTATTCTACAACTCTGCTTTACTGAGTTTCATTTACTAAACTTTCTTTATGGAATAATTTCCCCGTGAATATCTGGAAGTCGTGTCCAATAAAGTTAACCAAGAACACAGCTGTTAAGTAAGGAGTGAAGAGCTGTGATTGAGGGTTCTGTGCATCTTATGTTGCTAGATTACTCAACCTAGAAATGGGGAAATCCTAAAATAGGGAAGATTTCACGCTATTAGAACATAGTAACACAATATCTGGGCTTCTGACTGGCTTGTTTGAAATGAACACATAGGTTTCTCAGAACCCTGCATCATAAAAACTCACACCAGTGGGACCTACTGAATACTCTGGACACCCAGGGAGAAAAGGATTGGGGTGAGGGGAAGGCTGGGCAGGAGGGAAAGGGAAAGGTGGAGGAGGAGAGAAAGAGAACTGTGTTTAACTGGTGCATTTTATCTTCTGTGGGGTAAATAATTAGTAAATAACAGGATAATGTTCCCAGACTGAAATTAGGAACTTGTTTTTACATTAGTAATTTATAATGCCCTGATTGCTATTGATATTTATTGCAGCCACAATGAGCAGATGAGCTTTGAAATTGGATTTTCCTATTATAAACAAATGAATGTCTCAAGTTCAATCTAATTTTTTCTTAATTCCTTATTGTATGGAAGTATTTTAATTTTGTTTACTGCAAGAAATATGTACAATTAAACTGGCTTCTCTGTGATTAAATATTTTATAACTTTATTTGATTTTTAAGTTTCACTGATAATGTGGTTAGTTTCAAAAATAATGAAGGCAAATGATTGTAGTAAACAGTGAAATTATTTAAGTATTTATAAATAAATATTTGTGGATGAAAAAGGGGTTCTCTGGAAAGTAACGTCACAGGGTGATCCGATCATAAATTCCTAAATGGACAGGTCATGGTGGCTGGTCATGCCCCAGGCATATAACTTTGTAGTAAAAGTTTTATCTTGCCTTAAGCAAGCCCTGTTCATTGTTTCTGTGCATCTAGGTTAACACACCTTTGAAATGTCTCTTTTCAGAAGCCTAACAACCCTGCAGAGACCACATCATCTTATCAACTGTCCTGTCCCCATGTCCCCCTTGCTTTCTCCCACCTTCATGTATGTTCCTTACCAACCCCTTTAATTCAAATGCACAAAAGACGCTGCCAACTGCCATTCTGAGAAGTATTTTCTCAGTCTGTTGAGATCTTGCTTCCAGAGGTATCATTAGTTTAGCTCAAATAAAATCGTATAGCCCGACCAGTGTGAGCATCACCCCAATTTCTGGTCAGGGCACATGCCCAGGTTGCAGGCTCGATCCCCAGTGGGGGTTATGCAGGAGGCAGCCAATCAATGTTTCTCTCTCATATCGATGTTTCTCTCTTTCTCTTCCTTTCTAAAAAAGTAAATTAAAATCTTATAAAAATTCTTTACAGGTTTGGACATTTCTTATGTCTACATCCTCTAAAATGAGTTATTTCTGAAACAGACATGTATTTATAAATAGACTATAGGCACAATATATTAAGTTCATGCAATAGTTTTTCCAAAACAGTTCATGTTTTTTGTTTACCTATTGGTGTCTAACAAACTACCTAAAAACTTAGTGGCTTGAAACAACCACTTGCCCTGGCCAGGTAACCCAGTTAGTTAGAACACTGTACCAATACGTCAAGGTTGCAGGTTCAGTTCCTGGTCAGGGCACCTATAAGAATCAACCAATGAATGCATAAATAAGTGAAACAACAAATTGATTTCTCTCTCTTTCTCCCTTCCTTTCTCTAAAATTAATTAAAAAAACAAAACAAAAACAAACCCAACCATTTGTCATGCCTTCCAATTCTGTGTAATGGGATTGGCTGTTTATTTCACGACTGTCCAGGATGTTTCTTTACTCATGTCTGCCACTTCAGCTAGAATGGATGGAGTAATGGGTTAAGATAGGTCAGTAAATCAGGACAAATGGAATAGGGAAACCGAGGCAGATGGTTAACCGGCCAAGCAGTTTACAGCCATCTAGTAAATGGCAAAATCCTGTCTTCCCTAAACAAGGACACTTAAGAATAAATGGGGCACTCTTGATCTTGGGGGCATGCCCGAGCCTTTCCCATCCCCTTCTTCTTCCTCCCAGGTGCATTACCTTTACCTTCCTCTCTTTCTCCTGAGCTCCAAGCGTTGGCGGCAGCGGAATGGCACCAGGTGTTAGACTGGTGGGGTCGGACCGAACCTGGGTTCAGCAACCTTGGTGCTTGATTTCTGGACTAGGAAAGAATTCAGAGTCAGGACTCAAGCTATAAGAGAGTATTTATGTAGAAAATCACAGAGGTAGAAGAAGTAATTTGTAGAAGAAATGGGCTTAGGAAACAAGTTGTAGAGGCAAAGGAAGGGCTCCTGGAGCTTAGAAGTGAGGAAGGTCAAGGTGACGCACCTGGGGGCATGGGGACAGTAAGAGGAAAGGTGTGGGCGTGCTCCAGGGAGGGAGAGCACACTGGGTCCTCAGTTCTAAGGGGTTTAAGGGTGGAGATTTTAGGGGAAGTCACAGGGGAAGCTCTCGATAGAACATTCAGCAGTTTTCCAGGTTGTGTCCTTTCGGGTTCTAGGTCTCCACTGATTGATTGGTCGGCTCCAGAGCAGGGGATCATTATTCAGTACAGCTGGTCCTGAGGTCAGCCTTGGTGTCACTTGTCTGGTTTTGCTGCTTTTCTGGGCCTGGAGCTGAAATACAACTAAGGCCTAGATGTTATCTCTAGGGAGGAAAGGTCAGGGGGTCCAAACCGAATGACCAGCAATATGCTAGGGAAGGACAGGTCACCCTGGGAGCCAGGTCCCACCCTATAATTGTCTGTTGCTAGGGACCTAGGGGTTTTCATCCTGGTGACCTTCTGTATCTGGCCCATCGTCCTTGCTCTGCTCATGTCTGTCTGACTGCCTTCCACACAAAGGGCCCTTCTTTTGCCTTTGTAACTTGTTTCCTGAGCCATTTCTTATACAGCTCACTTCTACCTCTGAGACTTTCTAAATAAAGTTTCTCTTATTTAAAAAAAAAGAGTAAATGATTTACACTTCTCCTCCCCAACCAGTGGGTAAATAGCTGAAATCACTCTTCTCAGGGAGATAAATAGCAGAAATCCAATTAGTGCTATTTGCCAAAGACACCCAAGGACAGATGAAGTTAAGAGTATAATCTCATTTTGGTGCATAAGCATAAAGCTGATGAATATTCTATTAAGCCCCTCCCCCAAGACCTCCCCTGAACACCCAGCCTTTAAAACCCTCCAGATGAAGGCCCCAGCCTGGCTCTCCCTCTCAGGAGCACACCCACGCCTTTCCCTTCTCTTCTTTCCCCAGGTGCCTATCTTTGCCTTTCCCTTTCCTGAGCTCCAGGGGCCCTTCTTCGGCCTCTGTAACTTGTTTCCTTAGTCTATTTCTTCTACAGCTCATTTTTACTACCTCATTTTATTTTTAAAAATAAACTTCCTTTCATAATTGGAGTTTTTGGTTCTGAATTCTTTCTTTACTGAACTCAAGAACTGAGGTCCAACACCGCCTTGGGTCAGGAATTTGGGGCGTTGGTTCTCCCTGTAGGTTGGTTTCCTTAGTCTTTTCCATGGAGTATCAGAGATCTCTGTCTCCTTGTGGCCTCTCCATGTAGTTCTTTTGGCAAGGTAGCCAGGCTTCTTAAATTGTTAGTCTTAAACCTGGAAATGACACAGCCCCTTCTGCCACATTCTGTTGGATAAAATAAGTCTCGGTGTCAGCCTGGATGCAGTGTAGAGAGGACTCCACAGGGTGTGAAGGGGAGGGGTGGCCCATCAGGCAGAGGAGGCACCTGTGGAAACTAGCTACTACAGAATAAGTGTCTCTTGGTAACTTCACTTTCTGGATCCTAAACTGTAAAATCCAGTGCTTCTCAGGATATATCTTTGGTGTAATCTGAGGCTTAAGAAATGCTTTTCAGCAAAAGAGCACTGGTTTAATAAATTTGGGAGACAGTAAAAACTAGAGCCCTTCTCTTGAGCTAAAAATAGTAAGAATTTTGAGGTATAAAAATCTGTTTACTTTGCTTGGCCCAGCATTTCCCAAACATTTAAGTGCATAGAACTGTGCCTGGTACTTCCCTTGTAAATATCTGTTGAATGAAATTTATCACAGGACCATTTTTCACAAAACACCATTGATATTACCAAAAAAGTGATGTTTCCAATGGAAGGAACTTTGGGGAAAACAGGTCTAGTCTGTAAGAGAGGAGCATGCAGTTCTGGTCTCCTGACCTACAAGCCCATCTAGGTGCTTCCTAATGGATTAATTGTTGTACTTTAGATGACATGACCCCACTTCCTGGTCACAGGTGATTAGACTCCAGATGGGCACATGACCATCAACTTACAAGATATCCTGGCACGAGAGCTTTTAGGGGGAGCCTAAATTGGATTGTGATAGGCAGATCAAATTAGAACCTGTCACTTGAGTAGCTGGAATATGTGAAAACCAGTCAGTTGGTAGGGGTAGAAGTAGAAAAAGTAGAAGCAGAGAATCAATGAATTTCTATTCTATGGAGCCCAGTGTTAGTTCCTCATTATCCTGTTGTGTGGCTGCTGAAAAGCTTCCTCTTTCACTTTCTTATCCCATCTTTAGGAGAAAACCCCATTAAGTGAGGTAGCCCATCCATGTCTCTATTTCTTACTATCTGAAAGAGTCTAATTATTACATGATGTCAGGGAGAGAAGCCTATGTTCACTTATTCAGAGTGAGAAAACACTCTATTCACTTGTCTAGTCAGGGGAGAAGTGTTCCTTCACAAGCATGCAAAGCCAGTGGGTTCCTACTAGGGGGCCCAACAGTAGGTAGGACAGGGTAGGGGAGGCTCGCAAACCAACTGCTCAGACAGTGTTTTCAACTGTTGTAGGAAACTCTTTGGTCAACAGCTGCAGAAGAAACTGGCTATAGGGGAGAGTTTTTTTTAAATGCTGAAAGTTCTAGTTCTGGGCATGTTATTTCCCCCATCGACCATCAGAAAGAAAAAGGAGAACATTCCTTGTAGCAGACAGATGACAAGTAGGAGAGAGCACACGGACAGCATGAAGCTGAAACTGTTGTGTCAAATTTAGCTAATTACTGAAGCAGAGCTGGTCCAGGACATAATGGAAAACCAGGAGAAAGGTGTGCAGGCTACTAGTCTGAGTCTGTGGGGGAGTCAAAATGGAATCACTCCCTAGGGTATTTATTAGGAGACAGTTTGGAAGGGTGGGGAACAGCACCCAGAAAACTCCATTTAAGTCCATAGAAATGCCCAGTCTAGAAGGTCAGTGAGAAGAGATAGAATATTGACATTGAAACACCAAGTCAATCAGTGGATACAGCTGTAATTTTCACGAGGTAGAAACAATTAAGTTGGGATGCCAGGTGCACACAGAACTTGCCTGCTGTTGTCTGGACAGCCTTACGGCAGGCTGAGCATTTGGGGATTTATCATAAGAGAGAAACAGTTTTCCTTCCGGGTGTGAGGATTCTTTTAAAAATAACAATCTTTATTTTTTAGAACAGTTTTATATTTACAGAAAAATTGAGCAGGCACAGTGGTACATTAAGATGGTACAGAGAGTTCCCGTATATACCACCACACTCAGTTTTCCATATTGTTTTATTTATTAGTTTTCCCTATTGTTAACATTTTACCTTAGTATGGGACATTTAATGAACCAATACTGATGCATTACTATTAACTAAAGTTCACAGTCTATTCAGATTTCCTTAGTTTTCACCGGATTTTTGTTGTTCCAGGATCCCATCCAGGGCACTGCATTACATGTAGTTGTCATTCTCCTGAGGCTCCTCTTGTCTGTGCCAGTTTCTCAGACTTTCCTTGCCTTCGACAACCTTGACAGTTTTGAGGAGTGCTGGTCAGCTATTTTGTGGGTTACCCCTCTATTGGAATTTGATGTTTTCCACATGATTCACCTGGGGTTATGGGTTTTTGGAGGAAGATCACAGAGGTAAAGTGTAATTTTCATCATGTCAAACCAAGACTGCATATTATCAGCATGATTTATCACTGTTGACATTGATTGTGATTACCTGGCTGAAGTAGTGTTTGTCGTTTCTTCACTGTGAAGTTACTCCTTGTCTCTCCATTTCTATAATACTTTTGGAAGGAAGTGTGCACAGTCCATATTTAAAGACTGGAGATTTATGCTCTCTCTCCTAGAGAGTCGAGTATCTACGTAAATTATTTGGAATTCTTCTGCATGAGAGATTGTTTCTTTTCCTCATTTATTTTTCAATCATTTATGTATATTGATATGGATCCAGACATTTATTTTTTATATTTGTGATAATCCAATATTTTTAAATTTATTTTGTTGCTCAAATCATTCTAGTTTTGGCCATTGGGAGTCCTTTCAATTGGCTCCTGAGTGCCTTCAACAGACCCTCATGAATGTGGTGTTTTGTTGTTGTTTTTTGTTTGTTTTGTTTTTTGTACTTCCTTACTTTCTGACACTCCAAGATGTTTCAGGCTTGTCTTGTATATATTTTTTGTTAATTCTAGAATCATTAATTTCTCCAAGAAACCCTGGTTCCTTTTATTGGAAATGGTATTAGAAACCAAGATCTGGGCATAAAATGTACTTATTGCTACTGGGGTGTTGCTTCTTTTGAGCCCTCTCAGCTGACAAAGCAATGACATATACATGTATATATCATGTATATATATGTGATATACACTCATATCTATAAATATTCCTATATGTAATCATCTGTGTCTGTATTAGACTAGACATAAGTTCTTGCAAATGTCTTCGACTCTAATCTAGTACCAAATGAATAATTCTAGCCTCCTCCCAATTCACACCCCTTCCTTACCCGAATTCCACTGCAAGAGTTGAGAAACTTGGCTCCCACTTTGTGCCATCCATTTACTTAACTGTTTGATCCCATTACACATGTATAGTAGCATCAGAATCATTACACCTGTACCCTCATGGGGAATGACTTTATCACTTAGAGTACAGTGCTTATGAGCAGTGCCTTTTGCCTTAAGTTTACAGACTTTACTCATTTCTAAATTTACTTAGGTCAGCACCCCACTCCCTTTTAGTGACACCGTAAGACAACTGAAAGGATGGAGGAGTACATTTACAGATTAAAATAGTTTTAAAGACATATAGTACTTTTTAAAAAATCCTCACCTGAGGATTTTTTTTCCCATTGATTCTTTTAGATAGAGTGAGAGAGAGGGAGGGAGAAAAAAGGGAGGGGACATCGATGTGAGAGAGGTGAGAGAGATTTGGTTGCCTCCTGACTGAGGCCGGGGATTGAACCTACAACCGAGGTACGTGCCTTTGACTGGGAATTGAACCCTCAATTCTTTGGCCCATGGGTCGATGCTCTAACCTCTGAGCCAAACCGGCCAGGGCCATATCATACTTTTTAATTTGCTAAGACTAAATTACACTGTCTAGGGATGTACTTTTAAATGGTAAAAAAAAAAAAAAAAAAAAGGCAAGAAGTTATTACTATAGAAACAAATCTCATGAAAAAGCAACTTCTACTTCTGGATTGACAAAAATATCAGTGATTGAAACAACTAAAAAAACCCAATAAAATAATTTATAAAACAATGATTTTCAGACATTGGATACCAGGCAGTACAGGACAGTGATCCTGAGAAATGGGGAAATAAATGAAATAAGCCCTATAATTGCCTCAGCTTACTATCTAGAGAGTTTCCAGGCTACAGTGCAGGGTCGGGGAACCCAGGCAGAGACTAGTGGTCCCCTGAGTCAAGAAGTTGGAGCTGGGCCCTGGCTGGTTTGGCTCAACTGTTGGAGCGCTGGCCTGTGGACCAAGGAGTTGCGGGTTCAATTCCAGTCAAGGACACGTAACTCAGTTGTGGTTTGGTCCCCAGCCCTGGTCGGGGTCGTGTGGGAGGTAACCAATTGATGTGTCTCAAGTCTCTCTCACATTGATGTTTCTCTCTCTCCCTCTCTCCCCCTCCCTCCCACTCTATCTGAAGATAAATGGAAAAATATTCTCAGGTGAGGATTAAAAAAAAAAAAGAAGTTGGAGCTGGGAGTCCGGGAGACAGGGTAGCGTACTTGAGAGGAGATAAAGCTCCAGAGATTGCAGGAAGTCCACCTGACAAAAAGCAATAAGGAAACTAACGGAGAACAGAGAAGCAAGCATACCACACAAAAGGAGCAGAGGGAAAATGCTTGGAGCTCATGACCAGCAGTAGATAGACTGTGTTCCCACCAGCCAGAGTGGAAAACCTTGGTAACGGGCAAAGTACTCAGAATGGTGTTCTGAGTGGTGGGACACAATCAGTTATAGACTGATGGCTACTCTGATACCACTGAATGATGCTAAAAACAAGCCTTGAAAGGATTAAACGGTTTCCAAGTAACTTAACTGTGACCCAGAATAAAACTTAAAGATATTTATAGAAATATAAAAATATGCAGCATTCAACTAAGTAAAGTTCACATTTCACAATATCAGGGGGCTGATAAAGAGGAGGAGGAGGAAGGGAAGATATGACCCATAATAAAAAAAAAAATTAACCAACACAAAGAGATATAAACACAGATCATAAAATTAGTAGATAAAGACATTTATAGATAAAACAGTTATGTTACATATATTCAAACAGGTAGGGGAAAGATTTCATGTTAAGTGGAGGTGTAGAAGATCTATATATATTTTAAAAAGACCCACAGTGACCTTCTAGAGATGAAAAATAAACTGTCTGACATGGAATATATAGAGTATTTTTATTTTTAAATATGTTTTTATTGATTTTTTTAGAGAGACAGGAAGAGAGAGAGAGATAGAAACATTGATGTGAGAGAGAAACATTGAACAGCTGCCTCCTGCACACCCTCTACTGGAGATCAAGCCCGTAACCCTGGCATGTGCCCTGACCAGGAATCGAACTGGGACCTGTCAGTCCATGGGATGATGCTCAATCCACTGAGCACACCAACTGGACTATAGAGAATTTTTAAAACTCAGAAATAGGAGAACAAACAACTCAATTAGAAAATGGACAAGCGTTCTGATCAGACACATAATCAAAGAAGATACATAGAAAGCCAAAAGGCACATGAAAAGGTGTCTAACATCATTGTCATTAGAGAAGGACAAATGAAAACCACAATGAGGTACCACATACTACTACAATGACTAAAATTAAGAAGACCAACCATACCAAGTGTTGACAAGGATATGGAACAACTACAATTCTCATGTACTGCTGGCAGGGATATAAAATTGTAAAAGCATTTTGGAAAGTGGTTTCGGCAGTTTTCAAAAAGTTAAACACATGCTTACCATACAGCCCAGCCATTTCCCTCTTATGTATTTATTCTAGGGGAAAAGAAAGCATATATCCACACAAAGACTTGGATATAACTGTTCTTGGCAGCTTTATTTGCAACAGCCCCAAACGGAAATTACCCAAATATCCTTCAACAGATGAATAAAAACAATTATGGTATATCCACATGTTAAGAGTTCAGCTAAGCTACTCAACGGTATTGCTGCTTTGGCATCCGTTTTGTTTGGCCAAGTGCCTGTGGGAGCCTTAAACTGACACTAGCCACCTTATGCAATTGCGTGCCCTAGATCAGCGATTTTCAACTGGTGTGCCTCAAGAGTTTTTAAGACATGCAATACCTGACTATTTAGTCAGGGGCACTGACCTCTTTTCTCTTAGATTATCAAATCAAAAAAAAAAAAAAAAAAAAAAATGACAACAGCCAACACAACAATAGCCGTTCGGTTGAATGAATCAAAATTATACCTATTTTTTTTTTTGTCAGATAGGCACAAAATATATTTTTGTGTGTGCTGCAGAATTTTGGTAATTAATTTATGTGTGTCATGAGATGAAAAAGGCTGAAAATCACTGCTTTAGATAATAGCTTGTAGTCACAAACAAATGTAAGTTCCTGATATGACTTCCCCAACAGCTCTTGTGATCAACAGTCTCACCTGCCTATAACACTTTCCCATTGCATGCATTTTATTTATTTATTTATTTATTTATTTATTTATTTATTTATTTATTTATTTATTTATTTATTTTCTGTTTACAGTATTTTAATCCTTTCCAGTAGCAGCTTAGATATTATCACAGTTTATAAAAACCCAGAGACATAGACGTGGGATGCTCAGTTTACAAGTTGGGGAACCAATGATCACTACAGGACATGTCTGAAAATGGGGTAGGAGATGAATAGGTGAATTAATTCACCACATGCCCAACCAGTTAAGTAAAGTCCTGGAGCACTAGAAAATGCTTATCTGATTTAAATAGAAAATGCTTTGTCTAAAAGTGCAAACAATGAAAATAGAAATTAAATCATACATTGTTGACTAGTTACAGACAGCCAAAATGCTTTACAACTATAGCATAAAAATATTCTTTTAGGAAAAGCAAATGTATTTCACAATTACTTTAGAAAATTCCTTCTTATACCAAGGCCTTGTAGAAAACCTCACACAATTGTACATACATATGTATATGTATGTGATTACTAGTAAATGCAAATATACTTCATTGCTAAAGTGCAAATTCCTCAGAAAGAATAGACACTATGTTTGGAAAATCCATGGCAAGATGAAGAATACCTTCTGTAATATTCTGCCCATTGCATGCATTTTAGATAAGATCCCCAGGGAGCTTATGAAAAGCCTGCTCTTTTTAGCTTGAATTGACCGTTCTGTGCCTAGCCTGGGACACACAGAGCTCTTCATTCATGGACCCTAACAAAGGCATGTGCTCCAGATCCTGTCACTCTCTCTGTCTGCACCCTGCCTTGACCTCCCCATGTAGTCTCTCGAGGTATGCTGTGTACCTCTGCCAGGACTGTGAATAATAAACTTCTGTGTTTCAATTTCTCTTGTGGTCTGTTGTTGAATAGCAACTCACTAGCCAGCATTCTATGCTCTACTTAACAAATGTTAATTTAACAAAATCATGACACAGTACAATGAAATACTAATCACCAAGAAAGTGGAATGAACTATTGATATGCACAACAGCATAGATAAATCTCATCATAATTATGCTGAAAGAATCTAGGGAAAAGAATATACACTGTGTTTGGTGCTGCTTCCCATTAGTTATTATTCATTTATTTTAACATCAAAAATTCTAACACAATGTTTTACATATAGTAAGGCACTTAGACAATTTTTGGTTTTGATTACATTATTATTTTCAGGTATAAATGACACCTTAATTAAGAACCTAGAATAATTTTAGCATTGGAAGAATCCTTTGAGATAAATTTATCCTACTGACCCCCACCCCCATAAGTTACATGTTTACCTGAGGTCATATAATTAGTAGAAAACGTAGAATTTGAGCAAGTTATTTTCACTCACTCTGAAGATCTCCTTTGAATTATGGACAGGCCATAATTTAAAAATATAACAATTTTTAGTTACTGATCTTATGAAATTCACTATTTGGGGGATTTTTTTCTAAGGAAGAAAATGACAATGATGACCACAAGGAAATGCTTCAGATGAAACGTGGTAAGTGATGTTTCAGGGATGCTTTCAGCCCTATTTCTCTTATCTTGTTCTTTATTCAATTAAATCCCCCTGGTGGAGAAGATATGCTTTTGATTAACTTCACATATCTTCTCCACATTGCAAAATATGAAGAAATAGTACTGCTTTGACTAGAGGGGTAGTTTTCACTACAGACTGACGAGTCCCAGAGATTCAAAGTGAGTAGGAGGAAAGGAATTTTCCTAAATCTGCAGTGATTCCTTACAGAAGGAAATTTCTGTCTGCTTCCAAGTCATCACACCAGTTTCTTAGCTGATGGGGATTTAACAACAGGAAGTGTGGAGGGTGAGTGACCTCTGGCTTATGAGGCATTTAAAAAATTCTGTTCATCCCAGACTAACTTCTGAGATGGATGCTCTAATATTATCAGGCTTATTTACTTACCTATTACCATCTTCCTGAGAATACCTGTGTACCCAAAGGATTAAAATATGCTTTGCTCTGGGTTCCTTAATTTTTTATATCCCCTCGGTTTAGCTTAAAATATTTAACTTGCTCTTTTCAATTTTGATGACTTTTGTAATATACAGTTAATTATGAGGGAAGAGATCTCAGTGCCTAAGCTTACTTAGGTATAGATACCTATGAATGCCCATTTGTTGTTTAGAGTAGTAGTTCTGAGAGTATGGTCCTCTCTCACTAATGGCCTTGCCTCATGCTTAAATGAGAAAATAAAAATCCTCAGTGGAAATCCCCTCAACTTCCTACTACCTATACAAATGGGCTGGCATCTGTGCCCATCTTCCTTTATTTTATTTGGCAAGAATTACCTCCCTCCCTCCAAAGGTCCATCTTCACTTGTGCTCTGGATTCCAGCCTTCAAGAACCTCCATCCATTACCCTCTTGCTCCCTGTTGGATCATTCTTATTGGCATACAATTTGTTCTAGCTTTTTTCTTTTTATTTTATTTTTTCCATTGATTTTTAGATAGAATGGAAGGGAGAGAGGGAAAGAGAGAGAAAGAAACATGGATGTAAGAGAGACACATCGATTGGTGCCCCCCCTCCCTTCCCCGCACAACACCCTGACCGACCACCAGGGCCAGAGATCGAACCTGCAACACAGGTATGTTCCCCTGGCCGGGAATCAAACTCATGACCCTTTGGTCTGTGGGCTGATGCTCTAATTGCTGAGCCAAACTGGCCAGGGCTCTCCTTTCTTTTTAAAATATCCTATTTTGATTCTGTATTTTCCTGCAGCTATGTCTTTTCTCTGCTCTGTTTTGAAGCCAAACACCTTAAGGGTTGTTCTCATATGCTCACTTCATTTTATCTCTAATCCACTTAAAAAATTTTTTTTGCACGTGTGTGTCAAAATTATATATCCAAATAGTTTAGAATCAAATAATTCTATAAGGAATTTTAAGACAAAGAGCAAAGCCCTGGTCATCTTCCCTGTCTGCCCCAATTTTCCTTCCCTAGAGGCAACCACTCTTAAGTCTTTTAGCTAATTTGCCTGATACATATTTCATTATCTTGAAATAATGGGTGTATTGCTATTTTTGGTTTTTATGTTTTAGGCAAAATCTGTTGGTTTCTCACTATGAAAAATGAGGATTTATCTGCCTTCCTCTCCTATCACCATCACACACACACACACACACACACACACACACACATTTCTTTCATCCCTTCAATCTCTCCATCTAGTCATACTACAATTTTTTTATGGTTTATATTCATAGTGTATAGTGTTATGACTAAGGATCTGTGATTCACAGCTGAGTAGTAAACTGCCATCATCCTTTCTTTCCAGCATAATCGTTTTCCTCTAGAGATGGTTTCTTTTCCTCCCTTCCTCCCTTCCTCCCTTCCTTCCTTCCTTCCTTCCTTCCTTCCTTCCTTCCTTCCTTCCTTCCTTCCTTCCTTCCTTCCTTCCTTCCTCTCTCTCTCTGTCTCTTTCTTTTTTGTGGGTTTGTTTTGGCTTTCTTCGTGAAATTTATTATTTTTCTCTCTTCTTAAAGGGAAGTACTCTCTTACATAAAAAACAAGGAGTACAGAAATGGTTATAGCAAACACTTCTGGTGCCTCATTCATATCCCCTCAGCCCTTATTATTGTGGAGCATGCCATTCTGACTCACCTGTGAGTATACCTCCATCACTTTCTTTGGGACCAACGTCCTCTCTACCTATGTACATTGCCATCCAAAGTAACAAGGGATGAACACCCCTGGGAGGAGTCCTTAAATAATGACTGAAGGAAGTTGTATAAATACTCCAACTCTATTGTCTCAGGTAATATACTCTGAAGCACATGTTCAACACTTTCTCCAAATTCCCTGGTAGGATTAAGCTCCAGTTGCTCACAGCGCTGCTTGATAACACACTCGTTATTGACTTCTTCCTGTTCCTGTATTGGTGCTTTCTGGAATCACTTCCCAAATAAATGACTTGTACTGGAATCCTTTTTCCAAGTCTGCTTCTTGAACAACCCAAACTAAGATAATTAGTGCTGAGTACTTCTTATTATATTACATTTTAAGGTACATGATATCTGGCGTCCCAGTTTTAGAGAAGCTAAGATTGATCAGTGGCTGCAGATGGTATCAGCCTGATCCCTCCATTATAAACTTCCCTTTTCTACCTGTATTAGTTAGGGTTCTCAAGAGAAATAGAACCAATAGGATAGATAGATAGAAAGATATTTATTATAAGGAATTGGCCCATGTGATTATGGAGGTTGAGAAGTCCCAAGAGCTGTAGTCAGCAAGCTGGAGACCCAGGAAAGCTTATGGTGCACTTCCACTCTGAGTACAAAGGCCCAAGAACCAGAAGAACTGATGGTTGAAGTTCCAAATTGGAAGCCTTGAGACCAGAGAGTCAATGTTTCAGTTTGAGTCTGAAGGCAAGAAAGACCAATGTCTCAGCTCAAGTCAGCAAGGCAGAAGGAGTTTCCTTTTACTTGCAGAAGAGTCATCTTTTTGTTCTACTCAGGACTTCAACTGATTGGATGAGGAGCACCCACACTAGGGAGGGCAATCTGCTCTCCTCAGTCTACTAATTTAAATGTTAATCTCATCCAGAGACACCCTCACAGACACACCCAGAATAATTTTTAACCAAATACCTGGGCACCCTGTGAGTTAACACATAAAATGAACCATCAGACAATCTTTTTTTTTTTTTATCCTCACCCGAGGACATTTTTGCACTTATCTTCAGATAGAGCCGGAGGGAGAG
This sequence comes from Tadarida brasiliensis, assembly GCA_030848825.1. Taxonomy (NCBI): domain Eukaryota; kingdom Metazoa; phylum Chordata; class Mammalia; order Chiroptera; family Molossidae; genus Tadarida; species Tadarida brasiliensis. Next base: position 80,874,619 of record CM061257.1, on the reverse strand, counting down.
AGGGAGGAAGAGAGAGAGAAACATCAATGTGAGAGAGACACATCGACTGGCTACCACCTGCACGACCCCAACAGGGGCCGGAACAAACTGTACATGCCCTTAGCAGGAACCGAACACGGGCCTCTCTGGTCCAAGGGCCGATGCTCTAACCGCTGAGCCAAACCGGCCAGGGCCCATCATACAATCTTTTGTCTAATACTTTTAGCAGTTACTAATGATTATTGCCTATTCCAATGACCTTATTGGGTGTTTAAAATGGTGATTTTTAAATGCCAATATCCATTAACCTAAAACTCTATCACTATGAACTTTCCCTCACTGGTTACTTGATTACCCTGAATACAATTTGTACAGAAGGGTGCAATAAATGTGTCCTTTTTGATTACTTAATTTTCTAAGTAGTTATCATTAATTTAACTCCAAACTCTGTCAGCTGTCTGAATCATTTTTAATATGGTCATTCCTATCAGATGCTCTATCAGTTTCATCTTCCTAAACAGGCTCTCCAGGGGCCTTCTGACCTCTTGGAAAGACATCTGACTAATTATCCTCTAGACCTGGTACACAGCAGTTATCCTGGTATCTCTCTTCACCAACATGTGGGAATTCCCTTTGCTATGTCTTCCTCTTTCCATCTTGGTGGAGCATATTCTCCAATATTTCCTTGAGAAAGGGTGCATGCTAATTCCATCTTCTTATGGACCTCTGAAAATACTGTTTCACTTACTGTTTTCTGGTGCTCAGTGTTTTTATTGAGAGCTTCAATTCATTTTTATTCCCGATTCTTCGTTTGTGAACTTCTCTTTGTCCTTGGAAGGTTGTAGTAATTCCAAACAACTTCAGAACACTGGGAAACAGTTTGCTAAAATTTCATAGTGCTATGCTTTGTGTGTCTGATTTTTTATCTGTCAAGCTGGACATTCAAAGAAGGATTCAAGTCCTTCAGTGCTGGGAAATTGATTTTGAATAATTTTCTTGGTTATTTCCACCGTGAGTTTTCTCTTTATGGAATTCCTAACATTTGGATATTGGATTTTTGGACTGTTATTTCTGTTAAACTTTTCCCTCACTTAAAAAAATCTTTTGGGATTTTTATTCTGCATTCTGGCATATATCTTCATCCCCCCCCCCCCCCCGTTCTTGTTATCTTCTTTTTAATTTCCAAGAGCCCCATTTTGTTTCCTGAATATTATGGCCTTGCCATTTTGTTGATAAATCTTTTATTATGTATTTCTAAATTTACTCCTTAGAAAATATAACAATGCTATTATCACACCAAAACATGTAAGACTTTAATATCAAGAATCCAGAGATTCTTCAAATTTTTAAAGTATTTTTTGTTTAAATTCCATATATTTCAATTGCTTGATATTTCTCTTAAGTTTTATTTTAATTTTTAATTCTTCCTGATTTCTTTTTTTCTGTCATTAAATTAGTGAAGAATCAGATCATTTACGATGTAGCGTTTTCCACAGTTTGCATTTGTTTGATTGCATTTGTTGTGATTTTACATCTTCCTTTTTCCTCTGTATTAACTGTGAAATGAAATTAGACCTCAAGACTTGATTAGAATCATTTGATTTTTTTGGCATTACTACTTTATCAGGAGGAAAAATTTCTGATGTTCTTTATTTTCGTATTAGCAGTGATTGAGGGTCGTTTTTATCCACTATTTCGTTAGAAGTTGTAAACAGTGATATTATAATTCTAGCTTTCCTTCTTTATTTTAGCTTCTACAAAGAGAAACTTCTACAAAGAGAAACTTTTCCTCATCAACCTGTTCATTACCTGACATATAGTTAGTGCGGGGAATGCAAAGTGCTTAATCATTTCCCTTTATTTATCAGTTTTCAAAATAATGAGCTGGTTCACTAATATCCTCCAATGGTGAGAATGAGTTCTTTTTAAATTATCATTTTATGAAAACTAGATTTAAACATATTTAAATTGTTCTAATATTTTTTAGTTATTACCCCTTAGTACTCTGGTTATATCATCTTTGACATGGGAAAGCTTTGTCAAGTTGGCTCCTGAGTCCTTTTAACCTAATTCTAGTACTTTTTGATAATTTCCTTGTTTTTGGTTTGACAAGATGTTTCAGGCTCATCTGCACGATCCATGTCTGGAATCATGAATTTGAATTGATAATATCAATGTAAACTTATGATATACTTTATCTTAAAAATAGTCTTTCACTAAAAAGCCTAGAAATATGGACTAATTCATAAGCAATGAGCCCTCCTAGAGCACAGATTGTGATATCTAAATACCAAGAACCAGGACTCCTTGGAGAAATGGCTATTCCAAATGTGGTGATATTCTCGTCTGAAGCTTGGAATGCTCTTCCAGGCTCATTCCTGTATTGGCAGAATTCAGAATTATACTGAGATTCAATTCTGTACACAGACCCCTGATTAAGAATCCTCTAGAGAAAGTTATAGGGAACCAGTGACATTTCAATTGGTCTAATAACAAGATCGAATTTCAATTTTAGAAATAGTACTCTGGCAGAAGTTCCAAGAATGTTGTGGGTGGCAGGTATTTACAGAGCAGCTGCACAGGTGGGAGGGTGTTGGGTTAAGGGGCAGTCAGTTGTGATTCATGTTGGAAATGGGAAAGCTCTAATTTGAGACAGTAGTAATCTGGTAAATAAATAGGGGGCTTATTTGTTAGCACCAAGAGGTAGCAGTTTCAGATCTGAGAGATTGGTGTGTGTGTATTGAGAGGAGAGAGTGTTGGGTTATGGAAGAGATCTTCAACTATCTTGGAGCCAGGAGAAAGTGTGGAGAAGCACTAAGAGTAATGGTGAATGGGGGCAGGGGAGATAACTCATGGAGGAAGCCCCCCCCCCATACCCTCCAGCTAGTCCTGGAATAATTGGATGAATTTGAAAATGTCCTCCATAGGTGGGCATTCTAGCATATGGTAACATGAAGTCCTCTTTTTATTTTATTTTTTATCCTCACCCAAGGGCATTTTTCCCGAGGACATTTTACATTTTGCATTTATCTTAAGATAGAGCGGGAGGGAGAGAAGGGGGAAGAGAGAGAGAGAGAAACATCTATGCTAGAGAGACACATCCAGTGGTTGCCACCCACAGGACCCCAACCAGGGCCAGGACAAACTGCAACCAAGGTACATGCCCTTAGCTGAACCGAAGGAACCCGGGACTCTCCGGTCCTCAGGCCCACGCTCTAACCGCTGAGCCAAACCGGCCAGGGCACATGTAGTCCTCTTAAGCCTGAATTTCAGTCCTCTTAAGGATTTTCTGAGGAGCTAATAATATAGAGGACCCTTTTCAGCCTAGTCAGTGAGAAGTACTGGACGGAAATCTCCCAATGTGAAGAGAGGTTTCCAAAGACGAGATTGAAGCTGTAATAAAGAAAAGGCATTTATTGGAGCAAAAGGATTGCAATCGGAGAGACTCAGATTCAGGTAGCAACCCAAACTGTTCTGGAGAGAACAAAGAAAGGTAGGGTTTATAAAAACAAAAACCACAGTGTAATTCTTCTATGCAAATGAAGGATAGTTAACAGGGATGGGTTAGTTACACTATGCAAACAAGGGAGGGAAAAACTACAAAGAAAGAAGCAAAGTCCATATATTTCCACGTAGCAGCTGTTCCAGGATGTTTATGGCTCCGCCTTGAACAGTGTAGCAACAGGTAGTGACTAAATAGCAGCTCCGAGAACCTAGGCACAAGATATCCATAAGCCCCATTTCCTTAATAGCTCCTGCCTATTTTAAGTGACTCTCTTAGCAATGCTTATTCCATTATATTTTCTCCATTATCATGGGGAGGGAGGCACTTTGCAAATAATCACTAAACACAGTCGAGATATTAATTATTGATGTCCAGAGATGGGGCATTGACTTTGTAAAAATTACGCGTTGAGCAGAACTTGAAAGTGAAGAGGACCTTGTGGAAAATAAATTCAGCGAATCCATCCCTCCTTTTTGCAAGTCTGGAAAATCCCTTTTTAAATGTGGCTCGACTAACAAGGGCACAGATTGGGTGGACACGAGACTGGTGGCCGGGTTTATGGAGGAAAAGCCAGAAGGGCGGCATTCCACGTCAATGTCCCCTCCCAACGAGCACTGGTACCAAGAGCCAGTATCCATTCTTTCCCCGGGAGGCCGATGCCCCGGACTCCGGCCCAGCCTCCGCGCAGGCGCAGCGCAAGGCGGCCCACCGGGAGAGGCCTGGGCGTTCCACGACGATTTTCCCAGGCCCTGTCCCTTCCAGATTTAAGAGAGAGGAGTGACGTGGGCCCTCTAAGTCCCGCCCTCAATCGTCCCTCGGTTCTCGCCTTCCGCTTCGCCCCGCCTCCCATACCTCTGCCCCGGACCTATTCGAGAGGCGCGGCAGACACGCCTGCAGTCCGAGTCGCGAGTACGAGCGTACGTCGGCGCGCGCCGGCGCGAGGAGACCCCGCCTCCCGCCCCGCCCCGCCCCCGCCGGCCCGCCCTTCTCCTGTTGGCCTCCAGGTTCTGAGAACCCGGTACTCGCGCGCTCTCTGCAGCCATGGAGGTACCCGGGAGCCTGTGCAAGAAAGTCAAACTGAGCAACAACGTGCAGAACTGGGTGAGTGGGGGCAGAGGAGGCTGCGGCTGGTTCCGGAGCCGCTGCCTCCCTTCCGCCTCTTTTGCATCCTCCCTGGAGCGCCAGGGATGGGTGCGGGAGGCCGCGGCGCCTCCCAGCTGGGGTGGTGGGTGGTACCGGGCGGAGTGGCACGGTGGGGGTCTGGGGCGGGTTGTCCGTGCGATCCGACCCACCCTCAATGGGAAGAACGCCCTCTTCCCCAGTTTCTCGGCTCAGATGAGACTTCGAATTAAAGTCTTTGCGGAGAGAGCTGGCAGCTGCTGAAACCTGCACCCTGGACGGGGGAGCTGCCTGCATCCCCTGGTGTGGCGTGAAGGTCTGCAGAGGAGGCGCAGGCGGACGTCTTCGGCGTGTTGCTGGTTTTTCTTGGCTCTGCTAGCGCAGTCAGTCCAGGTTTGGGTCCATTTCCAAGTCTTTCCATGTCTGAGCCTCATTGTGAAGAGAGTGCCCAACAATGTAGCCATTCATGAGTTGAGAATTCACTGAACTGAGGTTCTTTGTGGCTCGGTGTTAAATTGGAATGTCTAACGCATAACATGGAGTTTTTAAGACTCGATTCCTGGAGACAGTAAGGTGTGGGAAGACTAATGGTTTATAACGTTTAGCAACGACAGCCAGTTGGCTTTGATGGTCAGATGCTGTGTCCTCATTTAGGTTGCTTCCTTCCTTATTCTTAGATGAGACATCTAAAATCACCAGTGCCCTTCTGGGTGGAGTGGGGAGGTGCTGTCCAATTTGGCAATCTGGAAGGGCGCTGGTTTTACGTTTAGGTGGACGTTTTTATTTCATAGTACAACAAAATCATGAGGTTTAAATGTAGCCTTTCAAATTATTACCCTTGGTGAGTCAAGAAAAAAAAGAAATAGAAGCCATTTCAGGCAAATGTTCATTTGCAGTCATTCATTTACCACATCTATTGTTACCAAGGATTCTCACAGGATTCCTTTCTCCTTTTAGTTATTACCTTCTCCTTAGTGGTTTTTTTTTTTTTTTTTTTTTTTTTTTTAAATTCTCACCCGAGGATACTTCTTTCCATTTATCTTCAGATAGAGTGGAGGAGAGAGAGAGAAACATCCATGTGATAGAGCCACATATACTAGTTGCCTCCCGAACGACCCGGACCAGAGCTGGTACCGAACGTCAAGGGAGGTACGTTCCCTTGACAGGAATCGATCCCGTGACTCTTTGGTCCGCGGGCAATGCTCTACCGCTGAGCCAAAGCGGCCAGGGCCTTTTCCTTAGGTTTTAAGGGAAGGTGAGTTAGAACATTGGAAAGAGCTCTGGACTTCTAGCCTGGTCTCTGGTACCAGCTTTGCCATTTACTGGTTTGTGATCATGAGGGAAATAACTTTATTTCTTTAAGCCTCAGCTGACTCAAGAAGGGTATAATATAGTGTGTACTTCACAGGGTTATTTTGAAGAGTAAAGAAGATGATGAATTTGAAAGTGCGTTGAAGCCATTGCCGTGAAACTATTGACATTGCTCCTGTTACCTTGAGTATTTCCTAGTTAGGGAAATAAGGAACTCAATTAAGGTATTTAAAGGTAATTTCAGTTACACCATTTGTTGCTCATTTATTTACTATTCCATTTGCCGAAGAAGTGCATCTTCTTTGTAGAGACCTGTGGCAGACATAGAAAATATGAAAAATGAGCACTCAGTGTTTGCATTCTGGTTGATCATGGCCTGATTGGGGTTGCAAATGACTATGCCAGGTGATGAGTTTGTCATAAAGACCACAGCAAGTAGTGTAAGATACGTTGTTATTATTATTATTATTATTTTTGCAATTTAGAGGCAAGATTCATTTAGCCTGGGTGTTTTGGGGAGGGTTTATGGAAGAGAAATGTGCTTAAATTTCTGAGGTAGAGGGGAGCTGTGTGACTAAGGGCTGGGAATAAGAAGTATTATTAGTTTTTATTCCAAGACTAACTAAGAGTTTAACTACTCTGGAAGTTTTTGTTGAGGAGCGGAGATAAAATTCGATAGGGTAGGGTTAGGTTATGCAGTTGTTAATGTTTGTCTCCAGATTAAGACTTGATTCTGTATAAGATTTTTGATGAGGCTAGAATTTAAAATTTTCGGGGCCTTGTCTTTTCTGCCCCAATAAGGAACATCCACCGTGTTTCCCTGTCACATACTTAAATCTGTGGATAGACACAAATGTGAAGAACCCATACGTCTTTAATATTCCCATTACATGATAAAACTAGTGTTCCAGGAAAACCGGTTGCTGGAGAAATTAGACATTGTTCCAGATGTGGAAGCCCTGCAAACAGACAAGGTTATAGTGAGGTTTAAATGAATTATAGGCATACCTCATTTTATTGCACTTCACAGATACTGTTTTCATCAACACTGAGGTAAGACCCTCCTGTAGCAGAGAAGATAATCACTTCACTGAAGGCTTAGTTGATGGTTACCATTTTTAGCAATAATGTATTTTGAAATAAAGGTATATACATTTTTTTTTTTAGACATAATGCTATTGCACACTAAATAGATTGCAGTATAGTGAAAAACATCATTTTTATGTGCAGTGGAAAACCAAAAATTTCTGTGACTAGCTTTATTGTGGTGGTCTGGAACCAAACCTGGGATATCTCTGAGGTATGTCTGTAATAGATTTGAAGCATGCCTGGGACATGCCTTTGTTCCACGTGTTGGGGATGCAGAGGTAAAAAAGCAGAAAAGGGTTCTGCTCTCATGGATATTACATTCTACCTGGGAGAGAGTTTAGAAAGCAAGCAAACGAATGAGATATTTTTCCCTTTTACCAGTTCTACCTTTTCTGAACATTTTCCCCTTATACTGTTAGATGCCTTTCCTAGAAGGCCAGCTGCCCTTCTGGATTTTGGGGAAGACTGAGGTGGTACAAAAATGAGACAAGAATGCAGAAATGGAACACAAGATATTACAGGTCAAGCAAGAGGCCAATATATTCATTCTTTGGAGCATTGGCTTGGTTGTTGTCAGGGGCAGGTATTGATTTTCCTACCCTAGAAGCCAGGGAGATGCTGCTGGAATTATTGCCCAAAGAGGAAAAGCTGGACTTTTACCAAGATCGTACTCTTAATGTTGACTAACAACAGTAATACGAAGAATGATAGCAAGGTTTAGATTTGGATTGTTTAATCTGGCAGTTACTAGCCTCCTGTGGCAACTTATATTTAGTTAAAGTTAAATAAAATTAAAAATTCTGTTCCTTAGTTTCACTAGCCACATTTCAAGTGCCACATTTTGTGTAACTAGTGGTCATTGGATTGGACAGCGCAATAGAACATCTTCAGCATCTCAGAACAACATTCTATTGGACAGGGCAGGTCTAGATAATCACTTTGGGATGGATGCCAACATTTTTTCTACTTATCTATGTATTTTTGTATTCATGTTTTTACTTTTACTTTCTTTCTAGGGCAAGGAAAGTTCAAGAGATAGTGGCTTACATCACAATTTTAGGCAATTCTGAGCCCTGGCTTCTGGCAGGGTACCCATCACTGTTAGCCTCCCCTTAGTACAGTTGCTTCTCCAAATTTGAAAAGTGAAATAAACTTCCCCATCCTGGCTCTGTTACATTGAATTTTGAGGAGTAGTTCTCTACTGCAGTGGTTCTCAACCAGGTAAAATTTTGCCACCCCCAGGGGGCATTTTGCAGTATCTGGAGATAGTTTTGGTTGTTATAGTTGTGAGTGTGTGTGTGTGTGTGTGTGTGTGTGTGTGTGTGTGTGTGGTGTGCTTATGGCATCTAGTGGGTAGAGGCCAGGGATACTGCTAAACATCCTACAGTGCCCAGGATAGCTCCAACAGCATATTATCTGGGCCAGAAAATTATTTCTAAAGTTGAGAAATCCTGTTCTATTCTTAGCTTTGACTTAGAAAAAGGGGGAAAAGTTATATCTGAAATGCAAAAGTAGTAATTTAAAATCCAACTGATGATAGAATTTTCTTTTCCACTAGTCTGGAAGTTATCATTTGCTCTGAGATGGATCCATTACCCATAGCATACCAACAACAGAGATCCAACCTTGAATTGTTTTAAAAACATATTATTAAATAATTAGTTCAGATGAAGAAAATAATATTTCTTTTTGATATTTACTTAAGTGGTAATCATTTTAGTGAAATATCCTTTTCCAAGGACACAGTTCTTTCCAAATAAGTTTTAAGTGAGTAAAAATAGTGGAAATGTTAGACACCATTATATAAAGTCCATTTCATAACTTTAGATGAATTCAGGTTGCTTTCTCTTTTGTTTTTTAAATCCTCACCTGAGGGTATTTTTTCATTTATTTTCAGATAGAGTGGGAGGGAGGGAGGGAGGGAGGGAGAGGGAGAGGTAGAGAGAGAGAGAGAGAAAGAGAGAGAGAGAGAGAGAGAGAGAGAGACATCGATGTGAAAGAGACACATTGATTGGTTGCCTCCTACATGACCCTGACCAGGGCCGGTGACCGAACTGCAACTCAGGTATGTGCCCTTGACTGGACTCGAACCCATGACTCTTTGGTGTGAGGGCTGATGTTCTAACTGCTGAGCCAAACCAGCCAGGGCAAGGTTGCTTTCTCTTATTCTCTCTAGTTTCTCTGATGTTTGCATCCCTTCCCCTTTATCTCTCTTTTGTGTTAAGTGTACAGTTCGGTGTGTTTTTGTATATTCACAGAGTTGTACAACCATCACCAGTATATAATTTGAGAACATTTTCATCATCCCCAACAGAAACCCTATACCCATTAGCAGTCATTCCCTATCTTCCTGCTTCCGACCCCCCAGTCCCGACAACCAGTAATACACGTATTTCCTTATTCTAGACTCCTATAAATGGAATCATACTGTATGTGGCCTTTTGTGTGTGTCTTCTTCCCTTAACATAATGTTTTCAAGGTTAATTCACATTATAGCATGTATCAGTACTTCATCCCTTTATGTATTGCACTGTGTGGAATATATACTTTTGATATCCACCTTTTGTTCATTAATTTCAGTTGTTTTTACTCTTTGGTTATTACAAATAATGCTGTTGTGAACATTTGTGTACAGTGTTTTTTGTGACTATGGTTGTCATAGTTAATTTCAACCTTTGAGGTAGATGCTAGTGTTTTTCTGGCTGCCCAGCCTCTGAACTCCCTTCATATGTGTGGGGACTGCCCTGCTGTCACCGTGGTCGAGGCAAAGGTCTGTCACAGTGTAATGATTTATCTGTAATGTGTTGTTCTCTTTTATCCCCAGTATCTAGAAGTACTGAATGAATGAACGGGTATTCCAGACTCATTTCTGACTTCTAGGAATCTTTTAGGGCTGGGCTCCCCACCTGGAGGTTGTCCAGAGGCCCTTCAATCGAAGGTATTGATGTTTAAAAAAATCTATTAAGTTAATCTTTAAATATTCTTTAATCTTTAAAACAGAATAGTTGTGCCCTGGCTGGTTTGGCTCAGTGGTTAAGTGTGTCAGCCCGCAGACCAAAGAGTCCCGGGTTCGATTCTGGCCAAGGGCACATACCTCGTTTGTGGTTTGTCCCCGGCCCTGGTTGGGGTCATGCGGGTGGCAACCAATCAATGTGTCTCTCTCACATCGATGTTTCTCTCTCTCTCTCTTTCTCCCTCTCTCTATTCCGCTCTATCTGAAGATAAATGTAAAAATATCCTCAGGTGAGGATTAAAAAAACCCCCAAAAACAGAATAGTTGTGCCCAGTTGGTGTGGCTCAGTGGATTGAGTGTCACCCCATGGACTGAGAGGTCCCAGTTCGATTCCCCGTCAGAGCACATGCCCGGGTTGCAGGCTCAATCCCCAGTAGGGGGCGTGCAGGAGGCAACCGATTGATGTTTCTCTCTCACATCGATGTTTCTATCTCTCCCCCTTCCTCTCTCTCTAAAAAAAATCAATGAAAACATATAAAAAAATAAAACAGAATAGTTGTGGAGCCAAAATATATATGCAAAGTGTGCATGACAGTTGATGGAGATCAGGTAAGCATGCTGGTAACTTAGTTCCGATTCAGGAGGTTTGGGATAGGGCCTGAAATTTGCTTCCTGCCATGCAGTCAGTGTTGGCTACTCTTGCATTGTGGTCACAAGGTTTAAGGGCAGCCTTCGCAAGTTGTTTTCTCAGCCTCCAGGAATGTATGATCTTGTGCTGTTTGGCTTGTTATCGTTCAAAAGACTAATTTCAGTTATCGATAACTCTGTGAACTAAGGGTTTCCTCTCATTGTACATTACTATCTCTTCAGTTTTATCCAAATTATGTCTTGGGACATAAAAGTAATGTGCCTGTTACCATTTCAGGGGTTCTCTTTGAAGGGAGACACTGTTTAGCAGTCAGTTTAAGGTAGATTGGGATGGGAGATAGAAGTGAAAGTCTGGAATTACGCTTGATATTTGGTGTATGCTCTGTGCCTTTACACATTTCACTTAAAAATGCAGTTCTTTATAAAATCATAATAAAGTCACAAAGCATGAAATTCTCTAAATGACATCGTAGGAAAACTTAATTTGCCCCGTAGGAAAGTGGATAAAAATAAAACAGCTTATGTGGAAATTAAGATGGGTCAAAAAGGAGCACAAGGCCAATTGTGTGGGTAATGAGGACAGAGTCTGTAGAATGTGTAGGAAAGTATGAATATCAGAGGCCGTGTGACTGCAGCCTAGCAACAGGACTGATAGTCATTTAGTCATGAATTCTTTTAAAATGAATTGTCCAGTTCTGCTAGATGTAAAATTTCAGAATGTTAGTCATTTCATTTGCATGTTATACAGAGAAAACAAATCATACTTTAAAATAAATGCCTTGTGTCTGGCCGGTGTGGCTCAGTGGTTGAGCATCGACCCATGCACTGAGAGGTCGCCCGTTCGATTCCCGGTCAGGACACATGCCCAGGTTGTGGGCCCAATCCCCAGTGGGGGGAATGCAGGAGGCGGCCAATCGATGTTCTCTCTGATCATTGTTTTTATCTCTCTCCCCCACTCCCCTCCTCTCTCTCTAAAAATCAATAAAGGAAAAAAAAATGCCTTGTATCTAACTTTTAGGGACTATCACTCAGAGTGCTTGACCTGTCTCCCCAAGCAAGTCAAAATATATACGGACAAAAAGACACCTAAAAGTATAAAACGGTCTATGAATAACAAACAAATGATAATGGATAGTAAATGTTACAGGGTCTATAACATAACTGAGCCATGGAAGACTGAGACTAGGAATGTAGAGTCAGAAGGAAATACTAACTTAACTCCCTCGTGGTCCTTAGTGAGTCACTCATGTTATATTTTTCTGGTAGAATGATAGGAAGGATTTGTCTGGAATGGGTGGAAAAGGAGAAGAAAGGGGAGTGAGAAGAAGATTACATATGGAGGTGGCCTTTAGGTGCTTTACGAAGTTCAGGCATTATTCCCACCACCTTTCAGTTCCAATAGTTTTAGAAAGTGCTTATTGATTTACTCTGAAAAACTGGGAGGGAGGAGAATGTGGCACATCCTTTTTTTAAAGTTTATTTTTTTGTATGAAAAATATCAAATATAAACAGTAAGCCTCCTTATATCCAGACTTAAAAAATTTTTTTTTTTTTTTTTAATCCTCACGTGAGGATATTTTTCTGTTTATCTTCAGGTAGAGTTTGAGGGGGGGGGAGAGAGAGAGAAAGAGAGAGAGAAACATCAATGTGAGAGGGACACATCAATTGGTTGCCCCCTGAACAACCTCAACCAGAGGTGGGGATGAACCGCAACTGAGGTACATGCCCTTGACCGGAATCGAACCCGTGACTCATTGGTCTGAAGGCCGACACTCTAACCACTGAGCAAAATTGGCCAGATTTTTTTACTGCCAGGATTTTTTAAAATGTAGGAGCATCCTTTTCTAGTGAGTAAAACAAAAGAACTCTGCTTATCTGTATTTTCTCTCAGCCATATCCTAAGTAGATTATAACTTGTCAGATAATTTTTATATATTCTACTCAATTTACTAAGAAAAGCAGAAGATATGTTATAGGGCTAAAATGAACACAAATTCATCAGATACATGTTTCTACTTGCCCCGAAGGAAAGTAACTTGGAAAAAAATCCCCAAACAAAACAACCCAGTCAAACCCATTGTGCAAGTGTTGCTTCCCCTCTTTCCCTTCTTCAGACTCTGTTCCTTCTCCTCCTCAGGCAGCCTGGCTGGGAGATAAAAGCAGAGGAGGTGCCTCTGCTTCCAAGAGATGCAGATGTCTGTGTTTGAAACCTGTTTTTTGTTTAAGATATTGGAAATGCAGAGCTGGACAGTTATGTTTGCTTCATCAGCTTACTGGAAAGAGATGGGTCAGGAGACCCATATGATAATTTTCATAAAGGATTATTGAACATATAATGCATAATTTTATTAGAAATACATCTATTAATGAGATGATTAATGGGGACAGCTTTTGTGGTGTGCCTATTAAAAGAATTGCCCAACTGTGCCTTTGGTCCCAGAGGATTTTCCACTTGAGGGCAATGAGTTGATAGTAAGACTCAGATGGGCACAGGTGTCTTTCTCCTGAACACTGGGAGTACCGTAAATGGGGAGGTGTGGAAAGAGATCCTGAACCTTAGATTGCCTTTTTGGTGGTTGAAGAGCTGGATGTAAATACGTTCCATATGTTCCTTTACAAAGTTCATGCTTAAATACATACAAGGGTGTTTGTTCCCCATTTTGAAGACCTTTGGGCCAAACCACAGCCTGGGGTGGATTTGTCTCTGATTATTTCATGTCTTAATGGGTGACTGCAAAAAACACAGTCACAGTGACTGGTCTTGCTTTGAATTTATGATTGTTGACTTCACATGAGTCCTTCAGGCTGTCCACTGTCATTCTAGACTCCCTAGTCACTTTTCTATTTTGTGCTTAATGGTCCCTCTGGAAGGTGCTTCCTGCAGGGATCATCAAAGGTCTTAAATGTCCTCTCTCTCTCTCTCTCTCTTTTTTACAATGGGGCAAAGACAGTCTCCTCAATAAACTGTAAACTGTGTTGGGAAAACTGGATAACATGCAAAGAAATGAAACAAGGACCAACCTTCCAGTACCACACACAAAAACAAATCCAAAATGGATAAGAGACCCAAATGTAAGACCTAAACCCAAAAAATTCCTAGGAGAAAACATAGGCAGCAAAGTCTCTGGCATTGTTCCCAGCAATATTCCCTCAGGAAGGAAAACAAAAGAAAAAAAAACAAATAGGACCACATCAAACGAAAACGTTTTTGCACAGCAAAGGAAACCATCAACAAAATGAAAAGACAACCCACTGGGAGAAGACACCCACTGATGATACATCAGATAAGGGGGTCCATATCCAAAATATACAAGGAACTCAAACAACTTAACACCAAAAAACCCCCAAATGATCTGGTAAAAAAATAGGCAGAGGACCTGAATAGACACCCTTCTAGAGTGCAGAGATGGCCAACAGACAAACGAAAAGATGCTCAACATCACCTGTCATTAGAGAAACGCAAATAAAAACCACAAAGATACCACCCGACACCTGCCAGAATGGCCACCATCAACAAATCAACAAACAAGTATTGGCGAGGATGTGGAGAAAAGGGAACCCCCATGAGCTGCCAGTGGGAATGCCATCTGGTGCTGCCACCATGGAAAACAGCATGGAGACTCCCCACAAAATTAAAAATAGAACTACTGTGTGACCCAGTAATTCCACCCCTGGGTATCCACCCGAAGAAATCCAAAACACCAATTCAGAAAGATACATGCGCTACTGGGTTCATTGCAGCATCATCCACAATAGCCAAGATATGGAAGCAACCCAAATGTCCATCCATAGACGAGTGGACAAGGAAGATGTGGTACATACACACAGTGGAACACCACTCAGCCACAAAAAACGAAATCCCACCATTTGTGGCAACATGGATAGACCTAGAGGGTACCATGCTAAGTGAAATAAGCCAGACAGAGAAAGACAAATTCCAAAACAAACAAACAAGCCAAACAAAACAGAAACAAACCCATAAGTAAAGAGAACAAATTGATTGTCACCAGGTGGGAGGGTGTTGGGAGGATGGGTGAAAATGGTGAAAGGGACCAAGAAGTACATATTTCCAGCTGTAAAATTAGTCACAGGGATGCAAAGCACCATACATGGAATACAGTCAACAATGTTGCAACAACCATGTATGGTGTCAGATGGGTCCATCTGAGTGATCATTTTGCAAGGTACACAAATGTCAAGTAACTATGTTGTACACCTGAGACCAATACAATATTGTATGTCAACTGTAATTAGAAAATTATATTAATTAAATAAACCTAGTAAAATATCTATAGGCAACAAAGGCCCATAGATAATAATTAATGCTTGTAAGCACTGTAGTTCACTGTGAAAGTAATGCTAGGGATTCTCCCATCACTTCGTCCCATTATGAAATCTAATGAAATCAGTGCTCATCTAGAGCATAAGAAATGAACATACGCAGTAACAAATTGCTTTTCTATGCTGATGCACTAATTATGATAGTGATTTGGGTAGTTCCCATAATGATTGTCTTAGTCTATAACAAATTACCATGGACTGGATGGCTTATAAATATTAGAAATTTATTTCTTGGAATTCTGGAGGCTACAGTGTCCAAAATCAAGGTGCCGGCAGATTTGGTGTCTAGTGAGGGTGTGCTTTGTGGCTTGGAGATGACTGTCTTCTTATGTCCTCACATGTTTCGTACCTTTTAAATTTTATTTATATTAATTTTTACTTTAAATTATTTTTTATTTTTCAATTACAGTTGACATGTAACATAACACCTGCTTCAGGTATACACCTCAGTGATCAGACACTATATAACTCATTAAGTGATCGTCCTGATAAATCCCGTACCCATCTGACACTATACACAGCTACCACAATACTATTGACTACACTTCCTGTGTTGCACTCCACATCCCTGTGACTATTCTGCAGCTACCAATTTGTACCTCTCAATCTCCTCACCCCTCCTACCTATACTCCCCAACCACCAAAACGGTCTCCATATCTAGTCTGCCACTGTTCTCTGCTCGTTTGTCTATTTTGTTTTTTCAGATTCAGTTGTTAATAGATATGTATTTTGATCTTTTTTTTTTTCTTCTTAAAGAAGACATTTTAACATTTCATATAATACTGGTTTGTGGTGATGAACTCCTTTAGCTTTTCCTTGTCTGGGAAGCTCTTTATCTCTCCTATTCTAAGTGGTAGCTTTGCCGGGTAGAGTAATTTTGGTTGTAGGTCCTTGCTTTTCATCACTCTGAATATTTCTTGCCAGTCCCTTCTGGCCTGCAAAGTTTCTATTGAGAAGTTAGCTGATAGTCTATGGGAACTCCCTTGTAGGTAACTAACTGCTTTTCTTTTGCTGCTTTTAATAGTCTCTCTTTGTCTTTAACCTTTAGCATTGTAATTATGACATGTCTTGGTATGGGCCTCTTTGGATTCATCTTGTTTGGGACTCTGAATTTCCTGGACTCGTATGTCTATTTGCTTCACTAGGTTAGGGAAATTTTCCATCATTATTTTTTTACATAGGTTTCAATTTCTTGCTCTCTCTTTTCTCCTGGCACCCTCATGATGTGAATGTTGGTGTGCTTGAAGTTGTCCCTGAGGTTTCTTATACTGTCCTCATATTTTTTTTATTCTTTTTGCTTTTTACTATTCTGATTGGGTGTTTTCTGCTTTCTTATCCTCCAAATCTCTGATTTGATCTTCTGCTTCATCTACTGTACTGTTGATTCCCTGTAATGTATTCCTCATTTCAGTTCATGTATTCTTCATTTCTTTTATGTTTTCTAGCTCTGTTTTTTTTTCCTTTCTTTTTTTTTTTAATCTTCACCCAAGGATATGTTTTTTATTAATATTAGAGAGATGAAGGGAGAGAGAGACAGAGAGAAAAAGGGAGAGGGAGAGAGAGAGAAACATTGATGTGAGAGAGAAACATCAATGGTTGCCTCTAGTATGCGCCCCACCTGGAGATTGAACCCGCAACCTGGGTATGGCCCTGACTGGGAATTGAACCTGTGACCTTTTGGTGTATGAACAGTCCTCAAACCAACTGAGCTACACCAGTTAGGGCTCTAGTTCTGTTTTTAGGTTCCCCATCTCTTTGCTGAAGTTCTCATTAAGTTTATCTACTCTCCCCTTAAGTTCATTGAGCATTCTTTTTGAATGTTTTTATTGATTTTTTTTTTTGAGAGAGAGAAAGGGGGAGAGAGATAGAAACATTGATGTAAGAGTGAAACATTGATCAGCCGCTTCCTGCATGCCCCCCCACTGTGGATTGAGCCCGCAACCTGGGCATGTGTCCTGACCGGGAATTGAACTGGGACCTCTCAGTTCATGGGATGACGCTCAATCCACTGAGCCACACTGGCCTGGCTCATTGAGCATTCCTATAACCGGTTGTTTGAGTTCTGTATTTAGTAGATTGCTTGTCTCCATTTTGTTTAGTTCTTTTTCTGGAGTTTTGTTCTGTTCTTTCATTTGAGGCATGTTTCTTTGTGTACTCATTTCGGCAGCCTCCCTCTGTTTGTTTCTACACATTAGGTAGAGCTGCTATGTCTCCCAGGTTGGTAGAATGGCCTTGTGTAGTAGGTGTCCGGTAGGGTCCAGTGCCACAGGCTCCCCATTCACCTGTTCACCTGAGCTGGGCACTGCAGGTGTGCCCCTTGCCCTGTGTGGGCTGTGTACACCCTTTTGTTGTAGATGAGCTTTGCTTGTTGTTGGCATGTTGATGGGAGGGATTTACCCCCAGGTCGTTCAGCTGCAAGGACTGGAAGTGATCACCATGGAGAATAAGCTGTGCAGGGGCCCACCCCATGGAGCAGGACTTACTTTAGTGGGGCTCTGGTATCTACTGAGTTTGCTCCTTGAGTGTGTAGCTTGTGGAGTTGGTTAGGTGGTGCTTCAGCATAGTCTGAAGCTGTCCACCAGGTGCACTGGCTCTGAGTCCTCCTGGGAGATGCAGGCTGAGGTCAGCCACTGCCTGTGTTCTGTCCAGGGCTACTGGCATGAGCTGCACAGCGATCTGCAGATGGCTGCTACTTGTGCTGGGCTTAGAGGTGCCCAGAAGAGGCCAAGCTGTGAACCAAGGCCAGCTGCTACTAGTGCTGGGGCTGGGGCCACTTAGCGAGAGGTAAGGGGCACACTGAGGGCCAGATGCTGCTTGTTTGAGAGATTTTAGGAAAATCTGAAGTATGAGCCAAGACAGTGGCTTTCATTAAAAAAATATTGACTAAATGCTTTTCCGTTTGAATGGAAAAGCCACTGGAAACAGCTTGGGTGGGCCCGCAAGGTGGGTGGGGCAGGGTCTCAGGGAATCACCGAGGTGGGGTGAACAGTGATAGCCAGGATGATGGAGGCTCAAATATGGCACCCGCCTCCCAGCTCTGTGGGAGAGGGTTCAGCAAAGGCACAATGGCCTCTGCCACCACTTCTGTCTTGGCGAAAGCCACCCCTCCAGCTCTTGCCCCATGCCAGTCAACTGAGTTCCTCCCATTTTGTCCCTGGTGCCTTTCACGCTGCTGCCCCAGTGCTGGAGCTCCGAGGGAGTGAGTCTGAGTAAGTCTGTGTGGGCCCTTTAGGTGGAACTGCCTGGGGCTCCAGCAGCTCTCTGTCCTCCTCAACCTCAATCCCTGCCGGTTTTTACAGCCAGAAGTTATGGGGACTTCTCTTCCTGGCTCTGGAACCCTGAGCTGGGGCACCTGGTGTGGGACTGGGACTCCTTGCTTATCAGGGGGGATCTTTGCAGCTGAGATATCTCTCCCGATTTTTGTCTGCCACACATGGGTGTGGGACCAACCCATTTCTTGTCTTCGCCCCTCCTACCAGTCTAGAGTGGCTTCATCTTTATATCCTTAGTTGTAGAACTACTGTGCAGCTAGATTTCAGGCGGTTCTGAATGATGATGGTTCTGTAATTTTGATGTGATTGTGGGAGGTTCTGAGTACCATGTTTATTAAATTTCTTCCTTTTAGTAAAGCCTTCACTGGCCACCTGACTAAACATTACTCCTCTGCTATTTCTTTACATTTTTTGCTCTATTTACTTTTTTTCTTTGATACTTAGTCCTCTTTCACTTATATAATCTACTTACCGTGGTGTTTTCCTTTTTCCCATCTCTCCCCTTAGTCCAGTGGTTCTCAAAGTCGAACTTGCATCAGGATCGCTTGGAGGGCTTTACAGCTCAGATTGTTGGGCCCCAGCCCAGCTTCTGCCCCCGGAGGCCTGGGGCTGGACCTGGGAACGTGCATTTCTAACAGTTCCCAGGAGATGCTGAAGCTGCCGCACTTCGAGAACCACTGCACTAGAAGTGAGGACTAGATACGCTCCCTGAGTACACTGATTTTATCAGTGTTTTGCTTCTATTTCGTCAGCACCTGGAAGAAGGTAGACATGTAGTTTACATTTAGTCAATATTTTTTTAATGAATGCTGAATAAAACTGTCTTGAAAAATAAGAGCTACAAGCAATATCAAATGCAAATACCCTCTTAAAAGAATGCTGACACCTATTTTATAAATATATAACTTGTTGCAAAGAGCCTACGTTATGTTTTTGCTCCATAGGAAGAGAAAATGGAGGTTGTATAATTCATTTGTTTTTAGGAAAATAGCTTTATTGAAATATAATTTGCCTTCCATGTACAATTCAATGGTTTTTAATATATTTGCAGAGTTGTGCAACAATCACCGCAGTCAGCTTCGGGCATATTAATCACCTCTCAGAAGAACCCTGTATCTGTTAGCACTTGTTATTGTCTGTAGTGGTATCTCATTGCAGTTTTGATTTACTTTCCTCTGATGGCTAATGATGTTGAACATCTCTGTTAGTATGCTTGTTTGCTATTTGTATTTTTTCTTTGAAGAAATGTCCATGCAGATCCTTTGAGGCCTGTGTAATTTTATACCCTTTTTGTTTAAGAAGAAGAAAATTTGGGAGAACAACAACTGCATTCCACTTTCTGTGTGTGGAGTAACCATAGATAATAACCTATGTGTTTCACTGTTTTCATTATGCACTTCATACCTGCAGACAACCCTTCCACACTTCATCCCAGAGGCTGCTCAAATGCCACCTTCACAGGCCTTTCTTGATAATCCTGCCTGAACAGGGATTATCCTCCCCTGTCTCTCTTTCTAGTCTTAACCCTATTTTGTTTTTCTACAGTGTACTTTTCATTCTCTGATACTATAATTAAATTTTATTGGTTTATTTTCCCCAGTGGAATTTAAGCTTAGTGAGGGCCGGGACCCTGTTTTGTTCACTTAGTGTATTAGTAGGGCCTCGTAAATACTGGTTGAATGAATGACTGAGTGAATGAATGTGTGAAAAGGCTGGGCTCTGTAGTCTAGTACTTACTAATATGGGAGCTTGGGCAAGTTATTTTAACTTTTCTCAGGTTTAACATCTTCATCTATAAAATCACAATAGTAGGAGTTTCTGTGTCCTTGGGTGTCTGTAAGGATTAATTAATTGTGAATGTAAAGCAATAAACACTGCCAGGTACTCCAAAGAAAAAAAGCTAACTGTTAGTTTTCATCTTTTTACTTGCTTTTCGCATGTTACATAGGGTAGTGACTATATGTGTGCAAGGAATATGTGTTTACCTTTTAAAAGATCCAGATGAACAAGAATTCTCCTCCCACCCCCTTTTTTTTCCAGGGGATGCAGAGAGCAACTAATGTCACCTATCAAGCTCATCATGTCAGCAGGAACAAGAGAGGTCAGGTGGTGGGGACCAGAGGTGGCTTTCGTGGTTGCACAGTTTGGCTAACAGGTACAGTCAAAGAGAGATAAAGCAACTTATTTCAAAAGCAGTGTTATAAACAGCCTTGAACCCAGGAATAAGCAGATTTAAATTTTGAGCTCGGTTCTTGTATCTGGAGTGTTATAACATGTAACCGACAACATTGCTTAATAATATATTTCCTTTTGGTAATTGTTTTTGTTCTTTATACAATTGTTGTTAAAATAAAGGGATGCATCTTAAAACTGCCTTCTAGTTGATAACTACATTACATTCTGTAGACTTTTGCATACAAATAACACCTGGATTCTGCCTTCAAGAAGCTAATAATGTAAACCACATGAAGAGAGAGAATGAGTGATAGAGATAACCTATTTTTGTCATTCAGCTTTTGCCTCCCATTGGTTCTTGTGTTGGTTTTCCCAGAGTCTTTGGGCTTAGTCATAGCATGCTGTGGGAGTCAGTAAATGCATGCAGATTTTGGAGATATATTTAAAAATGATGGATACTTTCACTTCTAGGAATTGTGTATTTAATTAATGTTAATATTCACATTTTAGATACATCTCACCAAATTGCCTACTTAGATTTTATACCTATTTACTCTCCCACCAACATTGTGGGAAGAGAGTCCATTTTCCAATGTCTTTGTCAACATTAGATACTACCAACCCTTAAAATATTTGCTGATTGTTAAAAACAACATTTCCATTTTGGTTTCAATATTAGACAATTCTGTTTGTTTTTACATGAAAGAAGACAGCACTTTCACATCTCCCCATCTCCTCATTCTTAAGACTAGATGTTGTTAAATTGCTACTTCTTCATTGTCCATCTTTATAACACTTAACATTTTGTTCTCAAATCTTAAATTTCTATAATTGTGTTTGAATTCTGAAGTAAATTGATTCAATACTTACCTCACCATCAGTTCTTTTTTATGGCATGCCCACTCCGGAACTCTTTCTTTGAGTTAAGTTTTAATTTTCTGTATTTCATTGTTAAGTAGTTTTTAATAAGATGGTTTTCTGCTGGGTTCTTAGTTCCCTGGGTTTTTATTTTCGAGAATGTCTATCTATTATGACAGCGTGTGTTGTAAAATATATATTTGGTTCACACTGTCTTTGTCTGGAATTCTTAAAACATTACTCCATTGTCTTCTGGAATTAAAAGTTGTGTAAGACAAATCTGATATCTTCCCCTTATTTTTAGGAGATTTCCTTTTTCATCTGGGTGCCTGAAGAATTATTTCTTTCCCTGTATCTTCTTTTAGAAATTTTGCCTTTTTCATTTTGGCTTTTGTGTAGTGTGAGTGAGGGATCCATTTTTTTCCATATGGAGAGTCAGTTGCCCCAAGAGCATATGCATATATTGATGAGGGTATCCTTGGTCTCTGATCTGCAGTGCCAGCTGACATCAGGTTTCCACTTAGCTGTGGACTTGTTTCTGAGCTCTCTGATCTGTTCCATTGGTATAATTGCTGATTCCCCTATTATTACCACATTGTCCTAATTATTAGGTTTTTATAAGTCTTGAAATCTAGTCCTCTTACATTATTCTTTAAGCTTTTTATTTTAAAGGATTTTCTTTTTTAAAACTTTTATTTATTGATTTTTTTTAGAGAGAGGGAGGAAGAGAGAGAGAGAAAGAGAGAAAGAAGTAACATCAATTTGTTGTTCCACTTATTTATGTGTTCATTGGTTGCTTCTTTATATGCCCTGACTTGGGATTGAACCTGCAACATTGGCGTATTTGGATGACGTTCTAACCGAGCTATCCAGTCAGGGCTTACAAGTTCTTCATCAGGAATAAGAAGACTTTTTTTTTTTTTTTTGTCTCTTTGTATTATTTTATAAATTTTTAATCAATTTAGCCAATTCACCCTAAACCCTGTTGGGATTTAGTTTGGGATTACATTATATGTAAGCTCAATTTGGTGGAAAATTTATCTTTAGAATATAGGCTATTGGGTACTCCTTTTCTGGAACATGGTATATTCCATTTATT
Source organism: Tadarida brasiliensis (assembly GCA_030848825.1). NCBI lineage: Eukaryota > Metazoa > Chordata > Mammalia > Chiroptera > Molossidae > Tadarida > Tadarida brasiliensis. The sequence continues at coordinate 80,852,269 of CM061257.1, read as the reverse complement.
TTACCACTAATGATGGTTATAAATACTGTTTATCAGATTTTTTGTTACTTGCTTTTTGGTCCTGTATGTATTCAGTTTTCATAAATGTGTATTTGAAAAGAACATACATTTTCTGATGTGTGCAATATGTTCATCAGATCAAGCTTGTTATGTTGTTAAATCTTCTATAGCCTTGATTTTTTTTTTGATGATGTTGGAAATAGAGGTCAAGATTTCTTTCTTTTCTTGCAATTCATTAGCTTAACTGGGATCTGTCAGGGTATTGGGTGGTTTGTATGCCATTCTCTTGGAGCATGGTTTGTTTTTTCTTAGATTTTATTTCAGATAAATTTTCTTCTTTTGTATTTTTACACTGGTTGGTATAATAGTATCCCAGGACTGCTGAAGCAAATCACTACCAAGTGGGTGGCTTCAAACAACAGAAATTTATCCTCTCGTAGTTCTGGAGGCTGAAAGTCTGAGGTCAAGGTGTCAACAGGGTTAGTTCCTTTTGTACGCTCTGAGGGAGAATCTGTTCCATGCCGCCTTGCTTATGGAAGTTGCTGGCAATCCTTGGAGTTCTTTGGCGAGTAGATGATTATTTTATTTTATTTTTTACAAGCGAAAGTTTATTTAGAAAGTGACAGAGGTAGAATAAGTGAGCCATAGAAGAGGTGAGCCAGCTGGGCTGTGTGGGCTCAGGAAACAAGTTACAGAGGTAAAAGAAAGGCCCTTGGAGGTTAGGAGAGGGAAAGCAAAGAAAAAAGGCCCGGGGGAAGGAGAGGGAGAAAGGCGGGTATGAGAGAGAGAGAGAGAGAGAGAGAGAGAGAGAGAGATGAGAGATCTAGATGCACTGTTTTAATCTCTGCCTGTCTTTGCAACACCTTCTTCTCTCTATGTCTGTATGTAGCTGCCTTATAAGGGCACTGATTATTAGGTTTAGGGTCCACCCTAATCCCGTATGACTTCATTTTAATTAACTAATTATTACATCCACAAAGACTCTATTTCCAAATAGGGTCATGTTCTGAGGTTCCATGTTGACATGAATTTTGGTAGGACACTCTTCAACCCAGTATAGTTGGTTTCTCTTCTTCAGGTATACCATACCTTAGTTTTGGGTTGTCTATCTTGTTTTATCTATTATTTTTCTATAACTGCTTTAATTTCTTTGCATTTTTGTCCATGTTCACTGTAATCATCTCAATGAAACATTTCTATGTCAATAATTCAATTTTCAGAAGTGTCAATTCTTATTTTGTTTCAAGTTAAATATATACGTAAAAATATATATAAATACATGTGCATATAAACTGACACTTGCATTGTGATTTAGGTTGTCTTTGTTGTATAACAAGTTTAGATGTTCAGGTTTCATTTTGTTTTTGTTTTTGATACTTGTTGCTGAACTGATAGTTAAAAAGAACAACAAAAACCAGAACAACCCATTCATCCCCCAACCTCCATCTCTTTATTTCAGCATTATTGCTAACAAAGTACCCAGAACTCAGTGGTGTAAAACAGCCATTTTAATTTACTTGCGGTTTTATGGGTAAAGAATTCAGAAAAGCAGTTTTCAGTTAAGTCTTGCTTGGTTGAGGTCATGCTTGTGTGGGCTGCTGTCATCTCACGGCTGGACTGGGTTGGGTGTGTGTGATGAGTCAGTTGATGATGCTTATCAGCTGGGGTTTTAGCTGACTGAGGCAACTGACTGGAATACCTACTTGTGATCTCAGGGTACTTAATAGCTGGCTTCTCCCAAATTAAGCATCCAAAGAGAAGCTGCATAGCCTTTTCTGATCCAGCCTTGGAAGTCACACATTGTCATTTTCAGTACATTTTTAAAAAAAATTCTGGATTGTAAAGCTCTTTTTAATTAAAGTATAATTGACTTGCAATATTAGTTTCAGGTATACAACATAGATTTGACATTTATATACCTTACGAAGTGATCACAAGAATTCTAGTAACCATCTGTGACTCTACAAAATTACTGTAATTTTATTTACTGTATTTTCTAGGCTGTACTTTGCATACCCTTGACTTATTTTTGTTATAAGTTTGTACCTCCTAATCCCCTTCACCTTTTTGCCCTCCTCACCCCCCCCAACCCTCTGGCAACTATCAATTTGTTCTCTGTATCTATGAGTCTGTTTTGTTTGTTCATTTTTTTTTGTTTAAAGTTCATTTAGTTAAAGTAGCCATTGTGACAGGTGTGAAGTGATATCTCATTGTTTCATTACATTCTTTTGGCCACAAATGAGTCCCAAGGCCAGTCCAGAGTCAGGGCAGGAGCAGGCTATCCCTCTTGATGTGACAGTAGCAGTGTCACAGTGTAGACTAGCTTGCGGGATGGGAAATGTCTGTTGTGACCATCTTCGGAAAATATAATCTGCTATACTCATATAAGTTTTTAATGTATAAAGCAGTTAGCCTGTATTGAGCCTCTCAACATATCCTCTTTTCTGTTTTTTTTTTCAGTTAGCTTTCCATACTACCATGACTTCTTTCAAGAGCATCAGTACATTAGACTTCAATATTCTATCTCTTGCCGCATAGCTACCTTAGTTACGATTCTGCACTTACACACATTCACCAAGGTTGCAAGTATAATGCTCTTGCCTTCTCCTTTCCTTTTCATTGATCAGTGAGTCAACATCATTGGTAGAGGAAAGTGAATTGAAATTAGGATAGTCCTTCAAGATTAATTATATTATGAGGTGGATTCCCAGATACTTTTATTTGTGAGAGGTGATGATCCTGGGATATGGAGGTAACTTAATAATATTTCACTTCTTTTGTCTTTTCTTTTGTCTTTTCTTGTCAGAAGTAATTTGGTCATATAACTTAGTTTTAAAGTTGGATTCAGCTTTAGAATAGTGGTAACAAGAAGACAAAGTAAATATCTGACCTTGTCTAATATTAAAATTGGTTAAGCTCTTCAAAGTTCATCAGTGATTTCTAGGATACCTTTGGGCACAGATAGGAGTTATTAAAAACCTAAATACTTATTATATTTAAACTGTAGATGTTTTTCTAGCTTAGAGGTAAATCTTATAGAGAAATATTTGTAAGATTGTTGCCGAGAGACTGCTGTGAATAATAATATAATTAAGCGTGTATTAAAATTCTTTATTACTAAGTAGTTATCCTTCTAACTTTATGTATGGAATCTGTGTGGACTGTATACTTTTAGGCTTATCTGGAGCAGGGAAGACCACAGTGAGCATGGCTTTGGAGGAGTACTTGGTTTGCCACGGTATTCCATGCTATACTTTGGATGGTGACAACATTCGTCAAGGTCTCAACAAAAATCTTGGCTTCAGTCCTGAAGACAGGGAAGAGAATGTTCGACGCATCGCAGAAGTGGCTAAGCTGTTTGCAGATGCTGGCTTAGTATGCATCACAAGTTTCATATCGCCTTATACTCAGGTATGTGACTTTGTGCTAATTATACTTATTGGGAATATAGCAAATAGTTTAAACATTAACATGGTCTTTGAGGCTAAATCCAAATTAAAATAATTAACTTACAACATTATTGTGCGACGACTTTCTGAGTAAGCTCACTTTTTTTTTTTTTAATCCTCACCAGAGGACATTTTTTCATTTTTTGTTCAGATAGAGTGGGAGGGAGAGAGAGGAAGAGAGAGAGAGAGAAACATCGACGTGAAAGGGACACATCGAGCGGCTGCCACCCGCACGACCAACCAGGGCCGGGGACAAACTGCAACCGAGGTACATGCCCTTAGCGGGAACCGAACCCGGGTCTCTCTGGACCGCAGGCCGACGCTCTAACCGCTGAACCAAACCGGCCAGGGCCTGAGTAAGCTCATTTTTGATAAATCCTGCAATAAACCTTCTCCCCCCAAAGTGTAACCAAAGTTGTTGACCTTAAGCCAATGGCCATATCATTTCAAGCTGACTTTTCAATTCACTGTGTCTATAGAAAATATTCAGCAGGTATTAGACACCAGTGAAAATCTTGTTTCTTTTTTTTTTATTTTTATTTTTGGTGGGTCCGCAGGTTGCTGGGATCACTAAAAGCCTTGCTACAGAAATCACACTGGTGGGGCTTCATGCCTTTGTGACCCACAAAGTGGACATGAAGTTTGGAAGGAGAGATAAAAGCTTGGGGGCACACTGAGCACTTCCACTTCCTTTCTTTGCTGTGGCTGGGCTGTGGCTGCTGCTGTGGCCTGGCTAGGAAGATGGTTATGGATGTGGCTGGTCAGGTGGGCTTTGAATTCTGTATACGAATTACACTCCTTGCCACAGTTACAGAGTGCACATCCGGGTGTTCAGGAGCACCAATCTGCTGAGCATAATCCTGGCTGTAATAAAAAAGCAGTTCGTTTTCAGGAGGGATATCTTGTGAGGTGCAGAAATAAATTTTTCCATCATGGGGATAAGCCACCAAATTCTGCTCTTCCTGGTTCCTGGCTTTGCGCACAAACGTCATCTAGTTACGTTCATTTTCATCAGTTGTAACGATGCAGAATTCTAGGACACTGTTGTGGTATATCTTCCAGATATGGTTAACTGCCTTGTCTGTCCATTCTGCTACTTCCATGGAGTGACTTTGCTGGCCAATGAGAGGCCCAGAGCAAGTCCGCACAGGAATGGTTTCTCCAGTCCATACACCAACTTCTGCTCCCACAATTGACTGGCGGAGTACAAGCTGCTTTGGGAGAGAAAGCCTCGCTCTGCTCTCTGTTGGAGTGTCAGGAACAAAAGTCACTGGTCTGTGATCGGGGCAATCTGAGGGATAGGCTCGGTCACAGAGTGTGCACCAAATTGTAAACAAGGTTGCCATATTTTCCTTGTTTGAATTGGAGTCTTCCATTTGCAGTGAAGGTGGTACAAAAGAAAGACTGTCTGAAGATACATCTACATGACCGTTCCCCATAGCAACCTCCTGGGTGATGGAGGAGATAGCCACAGGTTCTAGGCTTAGGCCAACTTCATGGAGGGAAACAGATTGTAGGGAGGTGAGGTTGTGTGAAGTAGAGAGTGCCACGCTTACAGAGTTGGTGCTCATGGCCACGGTGTGGATGGAGTCACTGAGGGCACTGTTAGACATCCCACTGACCCAACTTGCAATGTGGTCTGTCTCCACGACCACAGGGAGCTCCAGGCCATTCCCATGAATGGATATCACAGCACCATGCCCTACAGTGTCTGCTGCAAGGTTGTTGCTCACAGAATCCACAGATAGAGGTTCATGACTTCTGGAGCCATTCGGGATTTGAGAATGCTCGCCTGCAACACCGTCCATTGTAAGCTCTTCTGCCATTCCATCTGTAGAGATGGGGCTGCTAACCCTAGAGACGTTCTCCATAGTGATTGTTGTGTCCAAGGCCACCTCATGGCCATCACTGGGATGAAGACTTGGGGCACCATGTGTGTTCACAGAGCGAGAGTCTATTGAAACAATGCCTTGTTCTAATCCAACATTTCCATTGGACTGATAGGGATCTAGTGCTGAAGGGTTATTGGCGATAGATAATGCTGAATTACCGTCAACATTTATAGAGCTGGGGTGGATGTACTGAGGAGGTGGTCTGTCAGCTAAATAAGATAAAATGCCAGGTAGAATGGTTCTGAAATAACTGCTCTCCAGGTGGGGTAAGGTGGTTGAGGTAGGGTGTAGTTTCTTTCGGGTAATCCACACATCACCCCTCGATCGCCAATACCCATTGGGAGCATCAGAGACAAAGCAGATGGCAGAGAGCTCAGGGAGGGACCAGGTTTGGAATTGCCACTGGCAGGCCTGGGGCAGGGATGGCATTGTGAGTGGGTGAGGCAGCCAACCCCAGGTGACTCCCTGAGACTGGCAAGGCATTGCTCACAGAGGATGAAGTCAGCTGCTCCGTCCCCACTGGGCTCAGGTTTATTTCATTCATCCTGTGATGCATGAGCTTTCGGCCAAGAACCAGAGAAAACAGCACATGCGGGCGGGGAACCGGCATCACGGTTTGCGTTCCAGGGTCACGTGCTACCGCATCTTGCTTACAACCGCTGCCCAAACGGGCCACTTGTCCCCGGAGCCGCCCCGGGCCGCCTAGCTTCTCCCAACGCCCGCCCGGGGCTTTTCCTCCAGAAGCTTCTGGAGGGGGGCTCCCCAATCTGTGGGGGAGGGCAAGGGCGGTCACCAAAACACTGGGAGAAGGCAGTCTTCTTCCGTCGCCGCCAGAGAGCCCAGGCCTCAAAATCTTGTTTCTTAATGTGGGTCCTACCAGGTTAGCTTTGCTCAAAACTTGTGAGTCTCATCTCTCGTCATATTCCTACTTCAGAGCCCATAGCAGCATTGATTCACTTTTTTGTGTTTCTCTGAAAAAAAATCTTGTTTCTCACTGCAGGGTTTCTGTTTCCCCCATCTGAAGGCACTCTTCTCCTTCGTGCTATCCCCCTCTTCTCAGCATCATTCAGTCCTGGCCATGCTTTGAGACTCAGTTAGGTATCTCCTCCTCCTGAGTACCTTCCCTTTCTTGAAACATCAGGCTTTGTTGGGTACCCCTCTTTGGTGTCCTTGTTATTGTACCTCAACACATTGTTTTGTTATAAATACCGGCTCCTTGGCTGGCGGTAGTAATGGCAGCGGTGGAAGCAGTAGTAGTAAAAATAATTGTGATAATAGCAGCTAACATTTATTGAATGTTACCTACTTTGTACTGGTAACTGTTTTAAAGTGCTTTTATGTGAATTAACTCATCTAGTTCTCATCACCCAATGAGGACGGTAGAGGCGAGGAAACAGAGGTGTAAATTACCACACACTGTGCATGGTAGAGCAAGGATTTATACCTTGACATTGTCCCTGGAACCCATGCTCTTGCCTGCCGTCCTTTGCTGCTCCTTAGGGGCTGGACTACATTGTATTTATCTTTGTAATCTTGATGCCAAGCCCAGCTCCTGGAACACAGTAGATATTTTGTGTTTCTTAAATTATTGCATAGCCCCTTAGGAAGCCCAGATATCAAAGAACAGGCAAGTTAATTTAATGATTAACGGCAGGGGCTTTGGAGTCTGACACAGTGGGCTGAAATGTCACCTCTGCCTGTGACTGTTACGACCGTGGCCGGTTCGTTTAACCTTCCTAAGCTCAGATAGTGCCTGCCTCCTAGGGTTGCTCTGAAGGGTGCATTCAGAGCTCTCAGCACAGTGGCCGGGTGTGTAATAACTATTCAGTATGTGTGATACAGAATAGCACAATTCTAGTCTGTCATAAGCAAATTCAGATAGTGACTTAGACCCTAAAAAACAAACAAACAAACATTGAAGCTGTAAGATTTATAGATAAGTATCAGGTTGTGTGCTAATCCTATAGGTTCACCTAATGGAACCATGGCAGGAGTCCTGACGTGTTCTGTGAGGGGTAGCTACTTTTCTTCCTGAAATGTTGGAATCTGTGTCACTGTATCAGTTTAAAGTATATTGCTAATGAAGTGTATACATGGAATGAGAGGTGTTTAGAGTTCCCGAATCCTTGGCTATAAACAAGTTTTACAGTTACAAAATGACAGTGATAGTCTTGTACCTTCTGGGAAGCGTTGCAACTGTGGGAAAAGGAGAAGCTAACACCTGGTTTGGGGAGCTGGGAATCTGAAAGCACATGCTGCTCTGCTTTTTGGCCCCCTGGTTTCCATAGTGTGGAGCAAAACTGTTGTTGATCTCATCTCAGAGCATGAAGAATGAGGTTTGGACGGTGCTTAGGGCATATCAGGGTCTATGATACCATTTGGATTGAATCATGTAATAGAGGATATGTGTGTGCATTTTTCTTTGTTGCCACCGAACTTGAGCATCTTGGTTCTAAAATAAACTCGATTGTTCCTCTTCTTAAGGAGTTGGTGTGGTAGGTAGTCTGGTAGGAACATACAAATGTGAACAGTTACAATGTCTTGAGGCAAGTGATTAGGTGCATGTACATAAAAGGTGCTGTGGAAGATCCACAGAGGAGACACTTGGAATGAGTCACGAAGGATGAGTCAGAGTATACCAGTTAGACTGGAGGAGAAAGCTATTGCAGACAGAGGAGACAGTACAGTATTTACAGAAGCATGAAGATGGGAGGGCATTGGTCTTTGGGCGACTCGAGGTAGTTTGATAAAACTGCTGTGCAGGGTGAATGTGAGGGAGACGAAGCTAGAGCCATTTGCCGAGGTTGGTGATGAACTCTGGACTGTGCAAGGTTTCGCCCCACAGGTGGTTAACAGTTTGAGATTGTGCTGGGGAAAGTTGTCATTGAGTTTGCACCTTAGTGATGTCACCCTTGAAGCCTGGAATGAGAATGCCCTGGAGGTAGAAGACTGGGTAGGAGGCTTTTGGAGTGAATTCCAGCGGACAATGGAATAGAAAAGACAGGTACATATTGAAGGGCTGCTAAGCCAGTAGCAGCAGCAGGACTTGGTACCTGGTTGATTGTTGCTTTTTTGGGGTGGGGGTGAAGGATGATGCTTTCTGAATAAAGATGGTATAATTAAGTTAGGAAATACAGGGTAGAAAGGGAGAGGTTGAGTATTTCATTTAGGTGGGTGAGTTAGATGTAAAGGGCTAATGGAGTGTCTAAGTGGAGATGATCACTGGGTCATTGGAACATTGGTTCTGGGGCTCAGGAAAGTAGAATGGAGATACAGATTTAGGAATCATTCACTTCATTAGTTGAAACCTAGATAAGGCTGAGTATACAGAAGAGTGTATAGAATGAAAGGAGAGCCACTGATTGAAACTCGGGAACACCTTCATTTAAAAGGACAACTGGAGCAATAAGATCACAACTTAATAATCACTCTGCCAGACACTGGTTATAAAGCTAATGAAATGATTTTAATACATCGGAATAAGATCTGTGACTGAGATACATGGTGGGTACTCTGGGAATCCAGAGGGAGCAAGGGCCCTTAGTCTGTCTGGGCATGCATGAACGCTTCCTGGAGGATGTCACCTTGGAGATGCGCTGTGAGGGAGCACCTTGCTTCAGCTAGAAGAGTGTGTGTATGGGCAGGTGGGGTGGTGGTGGGGGTGGTGTTCTGCAGGGGAGATGAACTGGCCTTAGAGTTCTGAATGGCCCTGGTGTAGTGAGAATGAGGTTGAGTGTTGTTATAGAGATGCCTGATGGCACCCGCATTCGAGCGGGGCTCTGGCTCAGGTTCCTCATAAAATTTAAGTGTGAGTTTTTGTGAAGCATCCATTATTTTCCCTCCTAGAATTCCCCCAGTATCTCTGATTTTAAGAATTGTATCCCTTTTAAAATTGTTAGGAAGAATGGGTGTGTTAACCTAATAATTTCTTGGATTTTTTTGTTTAAATTTTAAAAATATAACTTAAAATATCTGATATATTTTTTTACTCATCCTTGATATTCGCACAGTACCTTTGATTTGTATAAGCACTTTCTATTGTTCTGTACCAACAGGATCGCAACAATGCAAGGCAGATTCATGAGGGTGCCAGTTTACCTTTCTTTGAAGTGTTTGTTGATGCTCCTCTACATGTTTGTGAACAGAGAGACGTCAAAGGACTCTATAAAAAAGCACGGGCTGGAGAAATTAAAGGTAAGTAATGTTCTTTTCTCAGTTTCTCTTTGCTTAGATATTTTATCTTACCATATCGGAGACTGGTAATCTTGTTTAAGAGACTGGGAGTATTGGAACGCCTTGGAGCTCCTTGGGAAGAGGAAGAGCTACACTGTTATAGCTCTCATGCCCAGCAGCAGTACCTGGCACTGTATTCACAGTTACTCTCACTGATCAGGCTGGAATCCTAATCAGAAGACAGAATCTTAGAGGGTTGGGACTTTGGGGGCTGGTGCAAACCTCCTTGGAATAACTAAGTGCCTAAAATTAGATGGGACATCAATAAAAAAGAGCCAGTGGGAAAAAATGCCTGAACTATAAGCCTGTTGAGAGGAAGAACAGTGTCTTGTTCTTATTTATAGCATAGTGCTTGGAATGATCGCTATTCATTCTGTGTTCAATTGTTGAATTAGGTTGAATTAACATGTCATTGTTTCCATCAAAATATATACACCTTGCTTTTCAGGTTTTATGGTCTGCTCCGAGTTTCAACTATGATGAGCATTTGCACATAGAAGGAGACATTTATAGCCTGTCTGCTGTGGCCTTTGATACCAATCATATTATTTTGATCATATTGTCTTCTAGACATCCTTTGACATTAGTCCTGTTCTATTATTAACAGAAAAAGAGGACATGCCAACATTAAAAAAAGAAAAAATCAAAGATAGATTACTCAGTCAGCCTTGTTAGGGATCAAGGATTCATGCAGGTAACTTTTGTTTACCTTCTCAGCAGGGAGTGAGATAGCCTGAGACTATCAACAGAGTTCCAGGAGCTCTGTGAATTAATAGATTTTGGCATTCAGCTTCTGATCCTGAAAAGGAAAAGGTGGAAAAGGAAGGAAAATGCTTGTTTTTCTGGGCTCTTCTGTAGTTTGGACATGGGAAAGCTTTAGTACTTCGGTCAAATTCCACCTGCTTGGGAAATCTGGGTCCTTGGCAAGGCAGCTGTCCAGTCATGCCCCCATGGAGACTCAGTTCCACCTGTTCAGCTGACACTGTCTTGACTCAGAAAGAACAGGCTGCTCAACCTGAATAATTTATGACAATGCGAGGGAAACCAGTTTCACCCTTTAACTTCTATATCACCCTCTCCCTGTTGATGGCCAGTTTTCATTTTAGTTTGTTGTAATAGAGTTTTGGCAAAGAGAATCAAAGTGATGTGTCCTGGATTCTGAAGTTTAAATCTTTTACTTATTTTAATTGTAGTTATTTTTGTTGTTTTTGCAAAGGTGGATTGTTGAGGGAGGTAGATTTGTCTGCCCGACTGGACTAAGTACTTGTGAGCAGAGACAACACCTTGAACATTTTTGTATCGTTAGAATTTAGCACAGTGTGTGGCCCAAAGCATAATACCTGGCAAACATATAGTAAATGCTTGTTGGATGGATTAGAAGGGGGAATGAAAATAGGATGCTCAATACATATTTATCAGTGCTTTCTATTTGCTGTTTGCAAGGTATATATTTGGTGCTTGGGATGCAAAGATGAATAAGACTGCATCCAAAATACATTGAGTCACAGTTTGCATTCCATGTGTGGGAGTGTGCTTGTATTGGTTTAGTTTTTTGTGTGTTACTTGTTTAATTTCCTGAGTGTTTTTCAATTCTTTTTGTAGACATTGATAAAATATTCCTCAGATTAAAATACATATGTGTGTGTGTGTGCACACATTTATTTTGGGTCTGCCATGGTGCTAGAGTTCCTGATTGTAGAGTTGTTTTTAAAAATTACTTGATAGATGACTTAAAAAGTTCCCTGTCAATGCTGTTTCTGAGCCTTGATGGTAAACATTCAAGGACAGATGAGATTGCATACATTCAGCAGACCTCAGGATTTTACAGGTCTTTAGGCATTTACTAAACTGTAAATGTATCGCTGTCAGCCATTCTAATGCCTAGATGATTTTCGTGATTATTGCTCAAGTAGTTATTATCTACTTAAATATAAATGTTTTTCTTACAGCATAATGTGTATTATAATCACTTATAGGACAAATTAGCTTGGAAGAAAATTCCTTGGCTTTTAAAATGTTAAGCCAAGTTTTCTAACATACTGATTGTCAAGCTTTGCTGCTTGACAATTAGCATTACCTAGGGAATTAAAAAGAATACAGTGCCAAGGCTGTCCCCAGACCAGTGAAATCAGAATCTTGTGGGAGTGGGACCCAGTGATTCCAGTGTGGAGCTACATTTGAGATTCAGAGTTTAAGAACCAGTGTTTTAACCAGAATTATTTTTTCTTCAGCTACTTTATTGTGACTCACCACTAAATACTGCTGGAAATATTAGTAAAGCAGAAATTTATTCCTGGGTTTAGGACTTCATGTCATACATAGAAATACGAAATAGAAAAAAATGAAATAAGAGGGCTGTAGACCTGTAGTGTATATTTTAGAACTCTTTTGAGAACTGTAGCTCTTAATAGTTATGATTTTAAATTCATCTTCACCCGTCTAATCGGAGGATGACCTCCTAAGCATTCCAAGACAGGCAGGCCTAGCAATGGCTTATCGTGGGTGGTGCAGGAGTGTAAGACAGGAATAGCATATCTTCAGCTCAGCTAGCCCATTCTGGGGAAACATCATGGCTTCTTTCTTTTCTTGGCAGATACATGTGAAAAATCTAAATAGTGGTTAATAACTAAATTAATTATATTTGATTGTGGAATATATTTTGTGATATAACAGGGTTACCTTCCTGATTTGTGTTTGCTTACGCTAATAGTAGTTAATCTGTCTTGTCTGAACACTTAAGCTGGTGGCAGAAGCCTCAGGGCTTCAGCGGGGCCATAGGCAGTCTTTGTATATGATGCACAGACTGATTTGGTATTGGTTTCTGCATTGAGAGGGAAAAACCTTGTCAATTTTAGTTTTATGCCCAGGCTTAGGTACTATATTCTACATTCCTGTGGAGAAATGAGGTGCTTTTATCTCTTGGTGTTAATTCCTATGTCTTCATAGGCAGTTAGGTCATTTAAAAAGAAAAAAAAGTCGCAGAAGTGTAGTTGATCCTCATTAATAGAAGATTCCATATGTGCAAGTTGACTTAATCACTGACATTTATTTGTAACCCCCACATGTGAACTTACGGCCCTTTGGCAGTCGTTTGTGGACACGTGAAGAGAGGCAAACATTTCAGTCACCCAGAGCAGGCACTCCTAATTGAAGTCGAACAGGGTGACATTTGGCCTTTGTGTTTCCCTGTCATACAGTAAAGAAATGTCCTTTTTGTGGCTTGTTTTGTGCCATGGCTTTTGCATTTTTTTGTGCTTTTTGTTGATGATTTTGCTGTTTAACGTGGCCTCCAGGCTTAGTGCTGAATTGTGGTCTAGGGTCGCTAAGTTCAGGAAGGCTGCCACGTGCCTTACGGAGAAAAGTGTGTGAGAAACGCTTCATTCCTGCAAGCGTGAGTTAGACTGCTGTTGGCCATGAGTTCAGTGTTAATGAATGAACAGTATGTACTAAGCAAGGTGCTTTACACTGACACATGTACAGCAGAGTTACGTATCAATCACTTGACAAAAGTTCTGTTGCCAGAGGCCCGCAGGAGCCTAACCCCGCGTTTCCCCCACGAGCAGCACTTGTTTTCACCAATGTAGTGTTCACAGCAGCGTCACCGAGCACAGCTGCTGTGCGTGATGGCAATCGACCGTATGTGTGTAAAGAAGAAACAGAAGTTTATTAAGAAATCTCCTTCCAAGAAAGAAGTCTCAGTACTCGGACCCTCCTCTGTGCCTTAGAGGGGGCAGCATGAATAGTACCTTCAACGTAGCAGAGACTTGCACTGATGAAACGAGTGTCGTTCATTTTTAACTTCTGCCTTCCTTTATTATCTGGTACCTTTGGTAGGTTTCACTGGGATCGATTCCGAGTATGAGAAACCAGAGGCCCCTGAATTGGTGCTGAAAACAGACTCCTGTGATGTAAATGACTGTGTCCAGCAAGTTGTGGAGCTTCTGCAGGAACGGGTAAGAGCAGGTCCGAGAGGGAATCACCAGAGGCGCATTCTATCCATTGCATAACCGTGTCCTCCAAAAAAGGGTGGTAACATGGAGGAATATCTGTATGTAAAATTCCTTATAGTGCTAACAGTTTTCTGTGTGTGTATGTCGTTGTGTCAGGTGTTGTGGGGGACACTATGTATATACAACATATGAAATATCCTGGCAGTGTAACCCCTTGGAGGCTTGAGAGCCAATAATCTTCTATTTCACCAGTGATTTTACCACATAAGTACCTAACAGAAAATTCAGCCTGGATTTATTCAGATTTACAACTTGGAATTACTATATATTTTTTCTCTTAAGGTACATTAGGTAGTACCAAGCAGCCTCTGCTTTGAACCTGGGAGGCCTTGGAAGGGGAGATTTCTGCATCTTCACTTGAATTAGCACATCCCTGGTTTGTGTCAGTTCAGGATTCTGGGCCAAGAGTTGCCTCTACCTCCCTCCCTTTGGCAGATCATATTCCCTTCTACCCCTTCCCCAGAAACAGTGTACCCTGGGAGGCTTTCCTGCTCTTCCCTGTCAGCTTGAGGCTTGTGTTGTGTGAGCCAACGGTACAGGGAGCTGGGAGACTTTGATGCCTGTGTACCACGGAGAGAGCTCACTGTTGAGTCTCCAGACCTGCTCCTCATCTTCCTTCTGAGCACCTGTTCTAGGCCTGACTGTGAGTGAGTGCAGAACCCCTGTGTCTGGGCTCCCAGTGGGCTAACCTGTCACACTAGTCTTTGCTTAGCCTTTCAGTTTTAAAAACATTTTAGTTCTTCCTTTCTGCCTTTATTGCAGCTTCTTCCTCCCATGCTCTACTGAAGGGAACAGTTCATGTGTCGTGTCTTGTCTTTTCTTGGTGGCACTTGTCACTCTTTGGGAGCAGTTCATGTCATTGCTTCAGGACCTCTGCTCTATGATGGGCTCAGGGAGGTTTATGATTTCATAGATTAGCTGGCTTTTCCTCTTGTTACATTTTATTCTATTGCAGAATCTCTGTTTCATTTTCAGCACATTGTCTATCATTCTATTTTTACCCTTGGGGTTGTTTATAGTTTTTAAAAATAAATTTGTATGAAAACAATCGATATTAATTCCAGGTCATTTTTGTTGAAAGTAGGTTTCCAGTGTTTTTCCTTTTTATTTTCATTGTATTTTGGTTTGACTGCTTTTTTTGTACATTGAACCTATCTTTTTATCACTTGAGATTTGTTGTATCAGTGTTAGAAAGTTGTATATAATTTTATTTTCTGTTAGTTTAGATTATTGTAATTTAATTTAATTTTTTATTGTTGAAAGTATTACAGCCCTGGCCAGTTTGGCTCAGTGGTTGGAGCGTTGGCCTGCGGACCAGAGAGTCCCGGGTTCGGGTCCCGCTAGGAGCACATACCAAAAAAAAAAAAAAAAAAAAAAGAAAGTATTACAGATGTTCCCCTCTTTTTCCCCATGAGTCTCTGAAGCCATTTTATGGGCTACAGATAATTCCAGATAGTTCAGACACTTATAAGGGATTATTAAACTTAATGTGTGATGGGCACCACAGGTCTCTCCCTCCCTCTCTTTCTTCCTTTCTTTCTTTCAATTCTTAACCACTTCTTTGGGCCCTACTTACAATAGTGTTCTGTAGAACCTTTTTTCTTTTCTTTGGTAGAAGGCAAATTATTTTATTTTATTTTTTAAATTTATTTTGAGAAAATTTTGCAATTCCTTTTAAGTCTAAAAATAGCACAGACAATTCCCAAATCTCCTTCACCCAGATTCCTCTTATGTTACATAATATTACGTGACCATAGAACATTTCTGAAGATTAAGAAATTAACCTTGGGTATGATACTATGAACTAAAGCACAATTTTATTTGGATTTCATAAGTTTTTCCACTAAAGTGCTTTCCTGTTCCAGAATTCAATCAGGATCCCACACTGTATTTAGAATTAAATTCATTTTAACCATGATTCTGTAAAACGAAAATACAGACTCGTGGTATGTATAATGCATAAGACTTAGCATGGTTTTTTTTTTTTTCTTTGTGGTTAAAAATTGAGAGTAAACTGCCACTGTACAGTTTTAGGCTCCTACCACTCCCGTTCTCTGTAACTGGTCACCCAGCCTCCGGTTTTGTGTGCCTTTTATTCCATCCTGTATTGTTTGCACTTACCTTTCTGAAGTGAAGTCTAATCTTTTTTCCACTCAAACATTTATTGATTTTTCCGTTGTTTATAGAATTAAGATGATTTGTGTTCAGGGTTCTCTATAGTCTGGTTCCAAGCTGCATATTTTTTATTGTCCTGCGTATTCTACTTTGGTATTTCCTTCCTCCTTCCTTCCCTCCCTCCCTCCCTCTGTCCCTTCCTCTCTTCCATTCCATTGCTTACTGTAGTCTGTGTTCTGTGTTCTTAATTACTGCCTTGCTCCTAATTTATGATTATACTAATTGCCCTTATTTTTATACAGATTGTAGTCTATATTATGCCTGATAGACAATCTGATGATTTGACAATTTCATTCAAGGTTTGAAAATAGGGACAGATAAGAAACTCACATTTACAGATTACTTATTGTAATAGATATATATGCATGGCTTTGTGTCTTTTTTTAAGTAATTTTTTAAAAATTGAGTTTTAGAAAGGGAGGGAGAGAAAGAGGGAGAGAGAGAAACATCAATTTGTTGTTCTCTTTATTTATGCATTCACTGGTTGATTCTTTTATGTGCTCTGATGGGGAATGAAACCCATAACCTTGGCATATATGAGGACGACACTCTAATCAACTGAGCTACCAGGCCAGCGCAAGGCTTTGTGTCTTTTAAAATACTTGTTTTGATTGTTAGACTCTGGGGGAAAATGGCTTTTCCCCTAGTTTAGCTTGTATAACAGGTCCTGAATGAAGTCATTTTGTTCAACATTGTTTTGTCATAACATCGATGAGATGCTGTAAGAACTTAATTCTTACTTATATCAATTAGCCTATGATAAAATTGGTTTCCTTAATTCTTTTTGTTAATCGAAGAACCTATTGACAATGTTAAGTGAGGACTTACTGTAATCACCTCTAACTTGAATTACTATGGTAGTTTCTCAAATGATCTTTTTGCTGGGTAGTTTATGTATGTTTAGTTTTATTCACACAGTGAACCTATGAAGTGTTTCACAGATACTAAGTAACTTGCTCATGAACCTATGGCATTCTTTATCTAAGATTCCAGGTATATAAATTCTTAGGGCTCATTTTCATATACCACTGGCTTTTACTTTCAAGAATGTACTCATTCTACCTTAAGTGCAGTGTAATTAAGGCTACAACCAGAAAGGGATTCTGGTTGTATTAGTTTAAGACAGAAATTTTCTTTAGAAAATTTATTTATTTTTATATTAAAGCTGGGTGATGACAAGAGAAGAAATGCAATTGTTTTTTTCTTTTGGTACCACCCTCCTTTAGGGAAAAGATTTCAATTATGTACCTTCCTAAGTGAACGACCTCACTTCCCATTCAAAGCTTGTGTTTCTGTATTGTATCTGGTTCATACTATTGGTTAACTTAACAAATATTCAGTGCCATACACACTGGACATTACTGTAAACACTGGGGATGTGGCAGTGAATTAAATAGTAAAAATCCTTTCTCATGGACTTTTAGTTTTTTTTCCCTTAAATTTATTGATTGATTTTTAGAGAGAGAGAGAGAAAGGGACACACACACACACACACACACACACACACACACATTGATTTGTTGTTCCACTTATTTATGCACTTATTGGGGTTGATCTTGTATGTGCCCTGACTGAAGATTGAACCCACAACCTTGGGGTACCAGGATGACACTCTAACCAACTGAACTACCTGGCTAGGGCCCTTAATTTTTAGTCTTTATCACCATTATTTGTAGTTACAGATGAGAACGGCAATATATAAATTCATTAATTTTTTTTAATAACATGATGTGGAATTTAAAAATACTATTGAAGGAAGACTACACACATGCACACACACACACGCGCGCGCACACACACACACACGACTGCGTCTGTTCTGGAATGTATCCTCTGTTAACTTTCTCAACAGAGTTGAATCTTAAATGAGCATTAGGGCACACGGGGAACTGTGAATACCTGACGTTCCGCTCAGAGTTTGTGATTAGTTGGTGATCAAAGAGCACATTTGCCTGCTTCTCCCTTATTGCAAGGTGACTTTCTTTTTTTTATTTTATTTATTTATTTATTTATTTATTTATTTATTTTTTATCCTCACCCGAGGACATTTTTTGTTCAGATAGAGTGGGAGGGAGAGAGAGGAAGAGAGAGAGAGAGAAACATTGACGTGAAAGTGACACATCGAGTGGCTGCCACCTGCACGACCAGCCAGGGCCGGGGACAAACTGCAACCGAAGTACATGCCCTTAGCGGGAACCGAACCCGGGTCTCTCTGGACCACAGGCCGACGCTCTAACCGCTGAGCCAAACCGGCCAGGGTGCAAGGTGACTTTCTTTTTAAAAAAATTTTTTTTTTGAGCCACATCGGCTAGCCATAAGGTGACTTTCCATAACAGACTTCTCCCTGGTGATCTGGGGTGGCAAATGCAGTCCAGTTTCATTATCATCATCACAGAGGCATGTGTTAGGTTGTCCAGAGGTGGGTTCTGTGAGCTTACATAGAGTTCACATATAGACTGGGAGGGGAAGAGGTTGAATGTGTAGAGTGCAGTAGTGTTTTAAAGCAAGGAAGAATAACAAATCATCGCAGTTTTATAGTGTGTGCTTTGAATGGGGATGTGAAGATCAGAGGCTCTGCGTTACCCATTGTATGCGAATATAATTGTATGTGCTAGAAGCATGCTACCCTCACTGCGTTCACCAACCCAACCCAGTTCACCTGTCCTTTAGGAGTTTTTATGGAGGTTTTATCATGCAGGGACGGCTGATTAAATCTTTGGCCATTGGTGATTAAACTCAGTCTCCATTCCTCCACCCACACCCGTCTGGGCGTGGAGCTGGAAGTTCCAACCCTCTAAGGACTGGGCCTTTCTGGACTGAGCCCCTCAGCCTAGGGCAGCGATTTTCAACCTTTTTCATCTCATGGCACACGTAAACTAATTACTAAAATTCTGCAGCACACCAAAAAATATGTTTTTTGCTGATCTGACAAAAAAAAATAACTATAATGTTGATTCATTCATACTGGACAGCTATTTTTATCATTTTTTTATTTGACAGTCTAAGGGATTGCATATTTTAAAAATTCTTGCTGCACACCGTTTGAAAATTGTTGGCCTAAATGGTGACAGGAGAGTTGACTTGGGGTAGTGAACACATAATACAGCGTACAGATGATGTATTGTAGAATTGTATACCTGAAACCTGTATAATGTTATTAACCAGTGTCACCCCAATAAATTCAATTAAAAAAAATGGAAGGAAATTGCTGGCCTAGAGTCATCTCATTATTGTACCAAAGACACTCTTACCACTCAGGAGGTTCCAAGGGTTTTAAGAGCTCTATGCCAGGAAATGGGGACAAAGACCAAATATATATTTCCTATTGTACCACAATTTTTTATAAGAACAAAGGGAGTAGTATGTTTTGGGACTTATAGAGAATGCAGGTGTTTGAGAAATGCTGTCTCCCTGGTAATAAATGGAAGCTTTTCTATCTGGTTTTCGTTACTACTTTGGAGAGACTCTTCTGAAATGAATTCTACCAGGAATTGTTTCGTTAATCTTCTTTACTAGAAATGGCATTGGTTGCACTGACGAAGAAAAATATGTTTTGAGCGTGTGGTATGATGAGTATTTTAGGAGGATGGGTGTTTTGGTTAGCATAATATCTGCTGTCATCTGTACATTGTCTTATTTGTCTTTCATTCTGGCCTGTGTGACATAACGGGATAGGCCAGCATTGGTCATTTATTTATATAATGAATTTCTCAGTGTTTTGTCAGAGCATGTTTATTTCTTATTGTGCTTCATGTCATGTATTTACTCAAGAATGTGGGAGACACTGAAAAATATTGAGGATTTTGCATTAAAATTTTTTCCCTAACCCTTGAATGGTCACTAGATGGCCTGCTGGTACTGCATTTTAACTTGGTGTGTTGTGACATAGGACGCAGGCTTCTTGCTGCTGGTTTTGATCTGAAGTGATATTTTAAGTACTGTTTTTAAATCTACCAGGAACTCTAGATTTACTAGAGCTATAAATTATTTAAAGGTATGTCTCTTTACGAAATGGTGGTTTAGTGCTCTAAGTGGATTTTATACTGTACATAAAAACCAGACTTTGCAGCTTAGTTTTAAAGTGGTGCCAGAATGTCGTTTGGTCATGCTTTGGATGCATGTATTTTAGATAATAGACATTTAATATTTACATAAAAATATGAATGAGCTCTAATGTTCAGATCTGTTGAGCAGATTTGGCTCAAGAAAAAAGTGCAGAAAATCTACTTAAAGGAAAAACTTAAAATATGGAATCACTATGTGTATTAACATGTTCAGAGTTCTTTAGGAAGGTTGAAAGGAGAAGGCAAGAGCTACTATGTATTTTCAGGTAGTGAGTACAGTGAATATTGTTTTTCTGCCTTCCAATTTCCATATAAAAACAAAAAGTTGTCTCTTTGAACAAAGATATGGATATAGTGTATTTTAGATCTTAGATTGCATGTCAGTCAAGCAAAAAATGTTCTGAGTACCCATGTTACATTTAAAAAAATTAATATTTAAACATTCATAATATCTAAATCTACCTCACTGGCACATGTGAGTGGTGTCCTGACCCCCACTAGTCAGGAGGACTGCTTGGGGCACCCCTGAACCCCCTTTACTCTGAAACGCTGGTGACTGGAGCTCTGAAGATTAGATGGGGGATTTATGTATGTAAAAACACTTGCTCCTGGCCTAGCTGATGATCTGTTTTTGTGTTAAAGTAAATTCTCTGAAATAAAGGGTTTTATTTGTACAATTGGAAGAAGAACACATTGTTCTCTATTAGCTGACTGTGTTTCTGGAAATCCGGATGCATCTCAAACAAAATGGAAAACTCATGTGGCAGGGACCTCACATTCTGTTGTCAGATACCTGGGCTCAGTCGGCCGTGGTTTCGCTCCTATGAGAAGTTTAGTAGTAGTTTTGGAAACTAAAAGATTTGTTGCCACTAGATTGTGCTAGAAACTGGCTGTGTCTTCATTTAAAAAATTATTTTTGTAATCCTGATGAGTTCCAGGGAGATTACTTCTCTTTCTACACTTAGAATCTCCATAGAACTGAGCAAAGTTTCCACGGTCATCTTGATTCGTGCTGTTTCGTTTGTGTTGATTGCAAAAATATTCACTTTATGAATCTTTTTAGATGATGGACACAGAGCAACCTTTTGAACTTTTATTCTGACATGGGTTAGTCATCAAGAGAATTTTGTTTCTAAGTTGTGAGGCTGTAATTCATTTTAAAATATTGCTGGATGGGAATTTTGAAAAGGGAAGAATTTTGTGAAATGCTTATAATTAAAAAAATTATTTTGACTCAAAAATAGGAAAAAAAATCTCATTCTTGAAAACAAAGTGTTTATAGCATCTTTGTCTATACATATAAAGCAGGACATTACTAAAAATGCATTCATGCTAAAGCTAAGGCTTTATTAGTGCACAGAACAAAAAATAATTTGGTTGGGCTAATAGTATAAATGTTACCCTTTCACATTCAAAGTAATTCTTTTGGAGACAGATTTGCTCACACATTATTTATACCTTTGTTTTTTAACTCTGGGTATGGTTGGAAGGAATGTATGTAGACACATTTTTTTAGTTCTCAGATTCTACTTTGAACATCTCTTTAGCGGGAATTGATTCCCATACCTGAGTGGACCCTCCCGTGTTGTGGTGTTCTGGAGAGGGGAGATTCCAGGGTGGAGGCAAGGAGCACAGACCCAGCCACGTGGGACGTCACAGTGAGCACTGGGTGCTGCTGCTCTTCAGTATCGGTGAACTGAATCTAGTGATGCTGTTATAGGAAACCAGCCAAAAATGCCCTGTTGCCTCCAACGAAGATCAAAAGAGTAGTCTGTTGGATGCTGTCCTCTGACCCTCCACGGTTGTTGAAATTATCAGTGGTAAATATGGAGGAGTGGGAGAGTAGTTAACCCCCAGCACAATGTCAAGAAGGTATTCCATCTGTACAGGAATGCAGAATTCAGAGATGGTGAAGAAAGCTTTATGCAGAGTTGTCGTATCGTTGAAGTTGAGAATGAAAATCTTCTCTTCCCAGAGTCCCTATAATTTGTTCCCAGACTGGATTCTGGTTTTGAATTTCCAAGGGGTCTAGAGTGGTGGAAACGGAGGTTTTCATTTTATTTACAATGATGGGATTTGAAAGAGTTGGTTGAAAATCATTGACATAGAAATGTTTAGGCCTAACTGCAATGTTGTGTTATCTTTACCTTTTATCAAGAACTTTATCAACACAGAAATATCACATGCTGACCAGAAACCTTGGGCATTATGAATATTTAATAAACTCATGAAAATTTAAGAACACCTTGTGTGACAAAATGTTTCATAACTTAGTATTCATGGAAGAAACAATAAAGGGTTTTTTTTTGTTTTTTTTTTGAGGAGAACAGTATTGAGATCTCAGTTCTAACACTTACCAATTAACTGTACACCTCAGAAAATAGTCTATTTTCTGAGGCTTCAATTCTCTGTTCTGTGAAATGGGAAACAATAATAGTGCCTGCCTCCCTCAGATTGTACTGATGACTGTATGAGTTAATATGTGTCCAATGCTTAGAACTGTTCCTGGCATGTAGCAAGCAAACTGTAATGACTATTTATAGAGTATTTATTGTGTGTTAACTGCAGTGGAAGACAGGATAGCAGAGATTTGAGACAAGATAATAACCTTTCTCCTGAGCTTCTATGTCCCCATCTGTAAAAGGATAGCAATAGTTTCTTCTACCTTCATAGGTGGAATTGCATGGAGATGAAATGAATTAATTCATATGAAGCTCTTAGGACAATGCTGGTATATAGAACACACTCAGTAAATATTAGCCCTGCAGTTCAGATATTTTAGTCATTTAATTGTACCATCGCCCTGAAATAAATAAATCAATAAATATTTTTTAAACCTTTGAGAAGGAGACAGGTTCAGAGATGTTAGGTAACTTGTTCAAGGTTGCACCCTCCGAATCTGAACTCAGATCTTAAGTACAAACATCATAAATAACTGGCCTGTAAGACCCCGGTGGCTTTCTTTGATCTCTTTTTGGTTTTGAAGATGGTGTGTCCCTAATGTTTTGTGATTAATGTAAATATTTAAGTTTAAGTCTGTTTTGTCATATCCTTCCTCACAAAAGTCTTAATGAATGTCAGACTTTTTGTATAACTTAAGTAAATTTTAGCATTTGATCCTAGTCTGGAGGATTTTAATTTCTTTATTTTGCAGCTGGAAAAATGTGTATGTCTCAAGCCATCTATGAGAGCTTTATAGATCCAAGAAGCTAATTGAACATATAGGGTGTGTGTGTAGTTCACTTCATACACATTACATTATTCTTCCAGGAAAAGTTGATTCTGAATTTTTATTTTCTAGTTGATGAGGTAATAGGCTTTGTACAGACTGCGGAAACTACTGATTGCCCTGTAATGTGCCGATGGGCACAAAGCAATTGGAAGGGAATGCACAAAAATGATAATGATAACCATGTACAGGGTGATTGTTTTTTCTCATTTCCAAATTCTCTTACTGCTATTTTTACTTTAAAAATGTATTAAATGCATTAAAATACACGTATTAGTGTATTAAATATAATAAATGTATTAAAATAATATCTGGAGTTAGAAGGCACAGAATGGATTACAATAAGTTCATTTATTTCTCTTGTTAGGTATAAAGAAGAATCTTCAGGTACATAGCGAAGTCAAGTATTATTGTATATGTTTACTTTTCACTTCTTTGACCCCTTCAGCAAAATTTAAGACATGTCCTCTTTACCTTGGGTTCATTGGAAATAATGCGCCTCATTCATACCAAATTGTGCAGTGTTTATATCTATAAAGAGAAGACAGAGGCAGCTGGTGGAAGCTGTCTTCCTTCCTCTGCCATTGTTCTTTAATGCCCTGAGGTGGTCTTCACCGTTAGGTAGGACAATGAATACCTTCAGCTGTGAGTGCCGCACTGTTTAATTGCAGAAGAGGGTCTGGAGGGTTTATGAAGTGTCCTGTGCCGTGCAGGGTTTGAGCTTCACACACACTTTTCCACTTTCCTCCTGTGAGCAGTGGGGCGGCGCTCAGGACTGAGGAGCCTGCAGAGAGTGCCCTTCATATCTGCACTCCAGGAGCGATCTAGCTGGCCGAACTTGGTATGGCAGCAAGCAGTGTTTCCTTGTTTATTCTGCCTTTTAATTTTATTCATTCTTTTCTTTTTCTTTTCCTTCATGTTTATTCTTCTTATTTATTCTTAGGTTTATGATGAGAAACATCAGAATTGACCCGTAGGAAGGAGCCTGATTTTTTTTTTTTTTTTTTTTAATGCTTATCCAAGGATATTTTTTTCATTGATTTTTAGAGAGAATGGAAGGGGCAGGGGGAGAGAGACATTGATGTGAGAGAAACACGTCCATTGGTTGCCTCTCACATGCACCCCGACCAGGGCTGGGGACCGAACCTGCAACCCAGGTACATGCCCTTGACCCAGGAATCAAACCTGTGATCCTTTGGTCCTCCTGCCAACGCTCTAACCACTGAGCAACACCAGCCAGGGTGGAGGAGCCTGGTTTTGGTACATGATTTAGCCAGCGCTGAACTGTCTCTCTTTTGCTCCGTCTGTGAGGGAACAGTGTTGGAGGACTGTAGAATAATCATTTCTAGGTTCTCAGAACCCACACGGACTGCTTGAGTAGTGGTGCCCAGACCTTTCATGAGATCATCTAGCTTTGATATGCATATCTGACCCTGCTTTATTCCTCTACTGAAGATATTAATGTAAGTCCAAATATAAATTGAAGTTTCTTCCCAAATTTAATCCTCAGGAAAAATAGTAGTAGGGAGTGTCCTTAAAAACCTGGTTCTTCTTTTAATATTTATTTTGAATGACTTTTTTTGTTACTGTTTTTTTAATGGACTTTATAGAGCAGTTTTAGGTTCACAGCCAACTGAGTGGAAAGTATGGAGAATGAGTTCCCATGTGCCCCCTGCTCCCCTCCCCACTATGCCTGCCTCTCCTGGGGTCAACATCCCTCACCAGAGCGGTGCATTTGTTACCATTGAACCTCATTGACACATCATTGTCACCCATAGTTTATAGTTTACATTAGGATTATACATTCTGTGGGTTTTGACAAATGTATAATGATATGTATCCACTATTGTAGTATCATACAGAACAGTTTCACACTCCCTCCATCCTCCCCAACCCTGGCAACCGCTGATCTTTTTTACTGTCTCCATAGTTTTGCCTTTTCCAGAATCTCATGTAGTTAGAAGTATACAATATGTAGCCTTTTCAGATTGTCTTCTTTTACCTGGTAATATGCATTTAAATTTCCAACATGGCTTCCTCGCTCATTTCTTCTTAGTGCTGTATATTATCCCATTGTTTGGATGTGCCACAGTTTATTCATTCATCTGCTGAAGGACTTCTCTGTTGTTTCAAGTTTTGACAATTGTGAATAAGGCTGCTGTCAACATGTGTATGCAAGTTTTTGTGTGGACACAAGTTTTCAGCTTATTTTGGTAAATACCAAGGAGTACTATTGCTGGATTGTACTGGTAAGAGTATATTTAGTTTTGTAAGGAACCACCAAATTGTGTACCATTTTGCATTCCCACCAGCAACGAGAGTTTCTGTTGCTCTGTATTCTCACCAGTTTTTGATGGTGTCAGTGTTTTAGATTTTGGCCATTCTAATAGGTCTGTAGTGGTACCTCATTGTTGTTTTAAACTGCATTTCCCTGATGACATATGATGTAGAGTGTTGTTTCATATGCTTATTTGTTATCTGTATATCTTTTTTGGTGAAGTGTCTGTTCTGATCTTTGACCCATTTTATAATCGGATTTTCTTATTGTTGAGTTTTAAGAGTTCTTTGTATATTTTGGATAACATTTTTGCAGATATTTTCTTCTAGTCAATGGCTTATCCTCTCATTCTCTTGAGAATTACTTTATTTTGAATAACAAAATATTGCTTGGATGAGATACATACATGAAAAGCTTTTAATCAGTGCCAATTTTATATGCTTATCGAGGTTACTTGATAGATTTGGCTTAACAAATTTAAAGCAATTAAATACATTTAGTAATTATTCCTAGTAGTATGATAAATGTGAACAAGCCTTGTAACAGTCACATATGAGTGGGTATGTTGTAGTAATTACAAATATGTTCTTGTTGGATAAATGAGGATAAGGACTGTCCCAGTGTTATATAACTGAGTACTTGGAGTTGGCATAAAATTTCCAGACTACATTTCATGTGGAATCAGAAGTGCTGTTTCTCAAACCTGCAGTGGTGGGAGTAAGGCTGGCACACTCTGGGGTACTGTGTCGCATCACTGAAAAGGTGGCTTATGTGGCGTGGTTTCATGACGTGTTAAAGATAATAGTGGTTATGTTTAGAGTGGGGTTTTTTTTTGTGTGTGTTTGTTTCCAAATTCTTTTTATTATTACCTTTTGAGGTCACGTCTGTTCTGCAGTTGCCTGGTTTTGACATATATGGTATGCTCTTGGAATTTCTTTCTCACTAGATAACGGGACATTATGAGTAGTGACTTCTTGTATTGGGGCATTTTATCTGCTTGAGAGTACACCAGTCGACATTTGGAAAATTGATTGGGGAGGGACAGCATTCAGAGCCCTCTTTTATATTTCTTTTTTAAGTCGTATTTTGAAATTTTAATTTTCTTCATTATGATACCCTTTGAAGAACTGCAAAATGCAACAATTTATTGTACTTTTGTTTTTGTATAGGATATTGTACCTGTAGATGCCTCTTACGAAGTAAAAGAACTGTACGTGCCAGAAAATAAACTTCATTTGGCGAAAACAGATGCAGAGACATTACCAGCATTGAAAATTAATAAAGTAAGTGCTGAATGGCTTTTCATATCGAGTAATTTAGCCTTACGTACGGTCGGTAGTCTGTAAAATTTGTGGTTTTATATTTGTGTTTGAGGGCATGGTTAGTTGTGGTGTGTACCACAATTTCCGGGGTGGGAAATGTGGTTAATTTGTAAAACCATACTCCCAAATTACCATGCCTTTGATTTTCTTTTTGTCATCATATTTATTTATTTATAAATATCAAAGAACAAAGATTGTATAAGACTTTTTGGCTTATCAGAAGACCTGGGTTCTAAAAGGTTAAGAAATACTAATCTGTAATAATTAATTGACAATTAATAATTAGTTTTAAAAAAATGAACATTTTTTTTCTTTAAACATGTTTCTTAGTACCCTGCCAAAACCCTGACTCTCCCTTTCTTATATTGTTAAGAATATTTCTGTTGTATATCTTAGCTCTAATGATATTGTTAGGTATTTTCCCAATAAAAAAAACTGCTTAATCAAACTAGATATGATGATAATGGAGATTATAATTAATCAGTTTCAAATCTTACAGCATTTTAAGTTGTTTCATTAGGTTTACTTTCAAAACAGAAATTAAGGAATAGAGGTAGAATTTCCCAGTCTTTCTTTTAGTATAGTAAAAATCTGACACACCCAGGGAAGTGCCAAATCTGGAAGTAAGGAGAAAGAGGAAAAAAAAAACCCCAAAAAAGTCTGAGCTTGGAGAAAGACTCTTCAAATAGTTTTTCAAATCTCTGATAGGAGTAGATGGTCTGATGTGCTTTGCATGATTAGGTCTCCGACCAGAAGCCAAGGCATGCTGGGAGTACAGACATGTCGAAGTCAGAGAGTGGAGCCATTCAGGAAGCTGACTGCTGCAAAGGATCAGTGGGTTTTGTCACTGATGACTTTGCATGGAATGGACACACACACACACAGACATATACACACATACACACACACACACAGAGACACAGCCACACACACACACACACACACAAGAATGACAGTGAATGAATGAATATGAATCCCAGTCAGATTTGACAACCCAGAAAGACAGTAACCTTTTCTAAATGTGAACTTTTTTTCATTACAGTGGTTTATTCTCTGCATAGCAATATGAAAAATAATTAATTAAAAACTCCTTGCTAAGTCAGATAATGTATTAGCTTGAGCTGCCATAACAAATACCTTAGACTGAATGGCTTGAACAGCAGAAATTTAGTTTGTCACAGTTCTGGAGGTTGGAAAGTCCAAGACCTAGGTGCTGGCTGATTTGGTTCCTGGTGACGCTCCTCTCTTCCTGTCTCGAGGACATCTACCGTCTTACCGTATCCTCACGGGATAGAGAGGGGGAACTCTGGTATCTCTTTCTCTTCTGTTTGTTTTTTTTTAAATTATTACTGATTTTTAGAGAGAGAGAGAGGGAGGAGGGGAGAGAGAGAGAAACATCAATGTGAGAGTGAAACATTTGACCAGCTGCCTTCTGCATGCCCCCTTCTGGGGATCAAGCCTGCAATCCAGGCATGTGCCCTGACCAGGAATTGAACCAGCAACCTTTTGGTGCACAAGACGATGCCCAACCAACTGAGCTACACTGGCCAGGGCTCGTCCTCTCCTTATTAGGGCAACCAACCTATTGGATTAAGACCCACCCTTGTGACCTCCTTTAACCATTATCACTTCCTCATAGGCCCTATCTCCAAATATACTCGCATTTGGGGTTAGGGCTTCGACATGATTTTCAGGGGGACACAAACATTCAGTCCATAATAGATACCATCTAGAATTGGATTCTAATACAGACAACGAGTGGCCATAGTCAAAGATGTAGGAAAAACTAATAAGATGAAAACTAGAAATGAAACAATTTGGTGCAGGAATATATTATTTCCTGTGAATTGAAGAAGAAAAATTTGATTTTTCAGTGGAACACATTGGCCAGCCTACTTTGGAAATAAATAGTAAGCAACATTTTACTGCCCACCCCCCGGCCAGGTGCTTCATCTTTTCTCATTTGAGAACCACTGTTACATGTATACAGTACCCAGTTAAAAATAAACATACCAGCTTACATTAATGTACATAGATCATCATTTCTTTAACATTCTATTGATATACTAGAAATGAAAGTTCAAGTACAAGCTTTGTAAAATGAAGGGCCCTCTGACATTGGGGAGGGACTATTTTTGGTAAGTATTTTTATCTGAAGTTTGTTTTAGTTCAGGACGATGGTTGTCAGAGTGTAGTTTTCAGACATCATTGTTAGCATTTTCAGGGAACCTGTTAAAAATACACATTCGTGGGCCCTACAGCAAAGTGACTGAATCAGAAACTGGAGAGGGGGGTGGTGGTGGTGGAGGAGCAGTCTTCATTCTAACAAGGCTTCTAGTAGTTTCTTACACGTATTAACGTCTGAGAACCACTGGTTTAGGAGACGCTATACGTATTGGAAATGCTTGCAAGCCTACTGTTATTTAGACTTACTCAGAGAAATGGGTATTTTTCTAGTGCCCTTATTTTTTAGATTTGTATAATCTGTAATCGTTCTTGAGATATTTGTTTCCATCACTTTCAAAATTAAATCTCTAAAAGTGATTACTGGTTTTGTTCACAAGTACATGACAGAAAATTTTCCTTTCTCATTTACTAGGTGGATATGCAGTGGGTGCAGGTTTTGGCAGAAGGTTGGGCCACCCCACTGAATGGCTTTATGAGAGAGAGGGAGTACTTGCAGTGTCTGCATTTTGATTGTCTTCTGGACGGTAAGACATATGACATTCAGTGCTACATTGAGTGCGGAAGTGATATTACACAGTTGCAGGGATTCGTCACTATGTATTTATAGAAAATAGTGGTACCATCTTGAAGGTAGCATTTTAAGACTAAGTTGTATCAGTACTGGACATTGTAAGTGGATAGTGAGATCTGTTTTCCATTTTTGTTTCCCCAATTGTGATTTATTGCAGGAGGAGAAGGGAAACCTGAGGATTAGGGATGAAGTGAATTTCAGAAGCAAATAGCTTCCCTATGCCATGTCCACCTGATCATTCTCATCTCCCTGAAAGTGAACACATTTGCTCAGTTTTGCTATACTGAAGCCCGTGCTTACTTAAGCCAGGCATTCCCGTAGGGAGGCAGGGAGTCCAAGTGAAGGAGTCCTGAAATAGGTGTATAAAAGGATGGTTCTTCCTATTCTTTTAGAACACTCAAAAAAAATTGCCAAAGACATTGATGTTCAGTGTATTGTAATTCCAATCCAGCTACCTTAAACTTTGAATACTGTTGGTAAGATTAATTTGCCACCTTTAAGAAAATACGATTATTAAAGGTCACAGAACCCCACTCTAAACTGCTACCACTCCCTTCTGTATTATGACTTCTTTTAACTGGGAATTGAAGTAGATATTATTATTATTTTTCCATTGATTTTTATTTATCTATTTTTTACTTATTTTGACTCATCTTTATCGTTGAGTGTATTACAGATGTTCCCTCCTTTTTTTCCCCATTGACCCCCTCTTCCCCAATCCCACCCCCCTCCTGCCTTCCCCACACTATTGTTGGTGTCCATTGGTTATGCATGTATGCATAGAAGTTCTTTGGTTTATCTCATCCTGTCCTCCCTCCCCCCTTCCCTTTGAGGTTCATCAGTCTAACAACCAATTTATACTTCTTAATTCCTTCATCTTTTTCACCCATCCCCCCAGCCACCACCCATCTGGCAAGCAACAAAAAGTTCTCTGTATCTATGAGTCTGTTTCTGTTCTGCTTGCTGAAGTAGATATTAGAAAATGTAATTTCTAATCATTCTTCTTGAGACATTTTGTCACAAGAACATAAGAATTAAATACTGCTTTTTTATTTTCTCTCTTGGAACTAATGGTAAAATCTTTGTGGACTGTGTCCTGCGTAATGATTTAGTCTTGGGTTTGGTGCAGCATTTTGAACTGTACATAGTGGTGGTAATTTTAAAATAGCCAAGCAGTTATCAAAGAAGTCATACCGTGATTTCCCAAAACAGTGTGTTTTCTATTTGGTATGTAAATAAGATCCACATAGGCATTTGAGAGTGCATTTTATTTTGCTAATATGTGGATGGTGAGTAGAAAAACATAAAACTTTTAGAACTTTCATCGGGAACTGAGGTCGGGAACTGAGAATGTGCCTTGAGTCTCAGTGGAACATATTTTGGGTTAGATGGAGCACTGATTACCTACTGCCTTTGTTTCTTGGCCAGTGATAGCTTATGTCAGTTCCATTCTGATTAAAACTCAAGAAACAAAAACACTGTTTGGCTGTTTTTGTCTTCCCACCTCAAGTATTCCCAAGTATATGCAAGTATTTTTTTTTTTTTTTTTGGTACGTGTCCCTAGCAGGAACCGAACCCGGGACTCTCTGGTCCGCAGGCCGATGCTCCAACCGCTGAGCCAAACCAAAAATAAATATATTTTTTAAAATATGATTTCATTGATTTTTTTAGAGAGAGAGAAAGGGAGAGAAACATTGATCGGCTGCCTCCTGCATGCCCCCTACTGGGGATTGAGCCTGCAACCCAGGCATGTGCCCTGACCGGGAATTGAACCAGGACCTCTCAGTCCATGGGACGACTGCGCAATCCACTGAGCCACACCGCCGGGCTACTCAAGTATTTTTGACTAACTTCCCACTCAAAAGATGGTTATCAGCAAGGATTTCAATTTTTCCTTAAAAGGCCCAAATCATAGTTCTTTGTCTTATTCATATCAGAGGTATTCAGTATATTTTTGGTGATATTAGACTTAACCAGTTGATTTTTCCTTGTAAATAGTTTCTTTTACTACTGTGCTTCTATACCATAGTTTCCCCCCAAAAGACAGTTTCATGAATTGTTGTGAGTATTCCTACACACATTATTGATTTTCTCCATTTTTACTGTTTTTTTTTAACCTCTGTCGCTTGTTTGTCTCCTGATTTTCTGGGCCAGGCACCAATCGAACACTGTCAGTGTCCACTGAAGTGAAAGGTGGATACGCAAGGCCTGTTGAGTAATCCACGTTGTGTGTTCTTTTGTGCCCTGCAGGGGGCGTCATTAACTTGTCGGTGCCTATAGTTCTGTCAGCTACTCATGAAGATAAAGAGAGGCTGGACGGCTGTACAGCATTTGCTCTGATGTACGAGGGCCGCCGTGTGGCTATTCTTCGCAATCCGGAGTTTTTTGAGCACAGGAAGGAGGAGCGTTGTGCCCGACAGTGGGGAACAACATGCAAGAACCACCCCTACATCAAGGTCCTGTGCAAACATTGCTGCATTTTTTCTTGATTTACAAGTAATGTTCGTGCTGAACATGTGGGCATTATCTGTATAGTGATTATTCCATTGGTATTGTTAATATTTCGCAGAATCAAGACTGGATCTTAGATTAGTGTGATGAGCATATGGTCTTGTCACTTGGTCCAGTTGTTCAACAACTATTTAAGCATCTGCTGTACACTGGGCCCTGAGCTAGATGCTGGTGCTGGAACGTAGGCTGATGGGCATGGGCACAGTCCTTGTACACTTGGAGCTCCTATCTTTTGGTGGTGAAATAGGCATTAATCATGTACTTACGGGTAGGATGGGACGTCAGGATGCTGTTGGATCCCAAAATGGTTTTATCTAGTCTGGGTTTTTTGTTTTTTTTAAATCCTCACCTGAGGATATTTTTCCATTCATGCTCACATAGAGTGGGGCGGGGCAGGGAGGGGAGAGAGAAACATCAATGTGAGAGATAAACATTGATTGGTTGCCTCCTGCATGACCCCGACCAGGGCCGGGAATCGAACCACAACTGAGGTACGTGCCCTTGATTGGAATCGAACCCGTGACTCTTTGGTCCACAGGCCAGTGCTCTAACTGCTGGCCCAAATCGGGCAGCGCTAGTCTGGATTTTTAATGGAACGTGTGTTTCCATTATGGAAGCAGTGAAATATAATGTCTCCCCAAAGTGCCTCATGTATTTTATGTGCTATATGCGAAATGTTATCATTGAAGTCAAATCTCTCAGGTGCTAGGTGTTTTAAAGTACACTTTGAGCATTAAAAGAAACTAAGTGCAATTGTGGTTACTTTATCTAGAAAATTTCTGTAACATCTGTTTAGATCACAGCAATGTGCTAAATCTCATTTTATTGTCTCATGAAGGACAAAAAAATGATAACCTTTTTAAAATAGAGGATATGTTAAAAAAAAATTTTTTTTTTGATCCTTACCCAAGGATATTTTTCCATTGATTTTTAGATAGAGTGGAAAGGAGGGAGGGGGAGAGAGAGACATCAGTGTGAGAGAGACACATCGATTGGTTGACTCCCGCACAACTCCAGCCGGAGCTGGGAACTGAACCACAACTGAGGTACGTGCCCTTGCTGGAATTGAACCCACGACTCTTTGGTCTGAGGGTCGACGCTCTGACCACTGAGCCAAACCAGTCAGGGCTAGAGGATATGTTTTCTTAGGAAATAAGGAGGTTGAACTAGTGATGGTGTCAGGCATTCCTTCCACATTAAAATCCTACAGTTATTAGTAACAAGTAGCATAGTTTCCAAAACATATTCATGTAAATTCTTTGAGCCACATAGCAAACCTGTAGGATGGATGGCATGTCCATCGTACACATGGAGAAAGTGAGACTTATAGGGGATACATGTCTCGACCAAAATTATGCAGCTAACAGGTGGGATGGACGCAAAGCCATCTTCCGTAATTGTAGCAGAGTGATTATTGGTATGTCGAGCTTCTCATACTGTGTAGCCTCTATCACTAGAGGGTACTTTTCATGTGAATTTGGTGGAAGAGACATTTTTTTTTAATCACTCAAATGTGGGTGCTGCTTATGTTTTGTATCATCGTTTTAAGAGTGACCTGTAAGACTTCTTGGTGTTAGTTGGTACCTGCTCTGCAGCCTTGGGAAACCAGCAGGGTTTGGATAGGCAGGAACTGGAGAATTGTGGCTCTCGGGGCTGTGGAGCAGGAGAAGCAGAGAGTCAGGGTGTGGGAGAACTAGCTGGTGTCGAGTGGGAGACAGGACCTTGGGAAGGTGGAGGGCTTACAATGCATTCTACCCTAAAATGTTACGCCTTTGTTCAGTCATAACAATTTACATATAGTTGTGCTTCTGAAACCACATTTCTGTTTTGGGTCCTTACAGTGACCCTCGGAGGTAGACAGGGTGTTTTTCTTCATCCTGAAGAGTCTAGAGTGGGTTCTACTTGCCCAGAGCTGCAGAGGCACCAGTTAGGAGTCAGGATCAGAGTCTGTCCTGGGTCTTCTGTGTTCTTTTTACTGCACTGCATGCTTACTGGGAACGAAGAGGCCACAGGCAGGTTTGGAGCATGAGAGGATCACCAGGCAGTGCGTGAGGATGTCCACGCTCCACCTCCACTCCCACCAGTCCCGTCCACCTTATCCGGTTTCTAGGCTAGACTGTGGTGATCGTCTCCCAGCTGGAATCTGCTTCATCTCACACCCACTACCCTCCATTCTCCTCGGAGCAGCCAGACTGAGTCTTCTAAAAATATAAATCCGAGCTTATCACTCTGCTCTTTAAAACCCTCCAGTAAGCTGCTCGTTGTAATTAGAATAAAACTCAAGTCCCTGACTGTGGCCTTGTGTCGTCTAGCCGTGTCTTCTCACACCTGCTCTCTCTCACTCTGCCTCTGCTCCTGTCCTTGCTTTAACCTTTTCTGACCTCTAGTGACATTAGTCTCCTTCCTGTTCCTCCAAGACAAAGCCTGTTGCTGCTCCAGGACTTTGCACTTGCTGCCCCCTCTACCTAAAATGCTTTCCTCCACGCCTGGTTCCTTTTCATCATCTCAGGTTAAATGTCACTCTCAGGAAGGCCTTCACTGCCTCCTTTCTCTTGAATGTTACTCACTGTATGCCCTGGGCGCTGTGTTCCACTGCCCTGGTTATTTCCTCTGTAACGTTCGGTACCAGCTGATATTTCTCTGGTCTCTCCTCTGTCTCCCCCATTGTAACGTAAGCTCCATTCGTGGAAGGTCTCTCTCTTGTTTTCTGCGTGTTTTCCAGTGCCTGGTGTAGGCCCTGGCACATACCAGTTACTCAGTAAATATTCATTGGATGAGTGGTTTGATGGATGGACCTGCTAGTGAGGCGGGCCAGGCAGGAAGTGACTGCAGCAGTTTAGTTACACTGTTAGCACATAAACCCGAGGAGCCGAGGGGGACGGGCGTGCTTGAGCTGCCCCTGAGAGCGGACATGACCTAGAAAATGACACCTGCTCTTCCCAGGTGCAGGAACAGAGGACGAGAGAAGTGGTGAGACATTTGAGGTGGTGTGGAGATGAGAAGACATGTTTGTGCCCAACTCTGACATTATTGTAATTGCTCGGAAGTTAAGGATTGGAGAGCACGAAAGACGGGGTGACTCAGGGCTACACGTTTTTCTGTTAACATACAGCAACCGTGAAAAGAATGCTTTTGTGACTTAAAACGTCGTAATTATTGGTGTTGGTTTGGTTTGCCTTCTGTTTGTAAATGTAACAGTTGTTTCACAAGTCCTGTGAGAAATTATAACATATATTCTAATTCTGTAGCATTTGCAGTCCTAATTCAGTTGTTAAGCTAAATAGGTTTACCATTGCCCTTGAGATGAAAGTGGAAGTTGACAACTATCGTTAGCTTTTATGAGAGAAATGTTCTTATTTTCTCTTGGTTCCTGTTTAAAACAATTGTGGTTTTTTTTTTCCTTCCCATTAGATGGTTATGGAACAAGGAGACTGGCTGATTGGAGGAGATCTTCAAGTCTTGGACCGAATTTACTGGAATGATGGTCTTGATCAGTATCGGCTCACTCCTACTGAGCTAAAGCAGAAGTTTAAAGACATGAATGCCGGTACGACGTGGACCTCATTCCCTAATGTTGGGCCTCTTGGGCTTTCTGCGTGATGGGGAAAGTTCTAGAAGGCGTTTCATGACACTTAATAATGTAAAACAGAATGATGAGTAAGGGTGAATGTAGCAGTGGGAATATGTAAGCGAAGGTATGATTTGATCTGACATCATTTTGTGTACTATGTGGAAGATAGATGCTAATAACAAAGTGACCATTTACTTGTTTAGTATAAAACTCACCTGTTAAAGCTGAATAGAACTATGGGAGAGGAATATTTTGAAGGGCTCACTCACATCAATGTGCTTTATATCTTGGAATGTCTTACGGGAGTGGAACGTTTCACTGCCGAAAGTGCTAGAGCAACAGCACTTTTATCGTGTTTGCTATTCATTCAACAAGTGTTTGCCGTTCATCTCTGTAGGCCGGAGTGCCAAGTGCTGAGGTCCATAAATAAATAAGAGCAGCTTACAGTGGAAAAGAGAGTAAACAAGTAGCAGAAGAGGTTGTGGGAGAGGAGGTCAATAATGATTTTAAATTTCTGGAGGAGGATGAATGGAGCAGGAAGAGCAGAGTCTATAGATGCTGTTCTTTATGATATTGTCTTATATCATAACTTTCTCAGGACAGGCTTTTTATATCCGACATCTGCTGTGCTGTTCGTGGTCTTTCACACAGCGGGAGGTAAATGATGTGTTGACACTGGTGTGCCCGCGCTCTCTCTCCCTGCACTCACACATTCAAGGCGCCATGGGAGGCAATGGCATTCATTGTAATTGGGAGGCTTTTTTAAGATCTGAAGAATTCGAAGCATCTTACAATCATGCTACTAATTAATTTTCACCCTCTGCAGAAATGTGTAAGGCCTGAGCTTTAGTGTGTGTGTGTGTGTGTGTGTGTGTGTGTGTGTGTGTGTGTTGAAGATATATTTTCTGTATAGAAATCAGACGGAGATGGCTGAGAAAAGTCTGGTGAATGTGGTTGCTTTTTACGGAAATAGCTGGTCACCAAGCCATATTTGTCCCCTTTCGTCAGCTGTGTTCAGCTTCTGTGAACCCCGGATCCTGGCAGTCATGGAGTCCCGTGCACAGTGTCCCTGCTTCCCCACCTCGTAGTTCTGTGGTTGTGGGAAATTGCTTTCATTTCCAAGGCTTTGTTCCTTCCTTTGTAAAAGTGAGCGTAATGATGGTACCTCACGCACAGGATTTTATTTTAAAATGGAAATGAGGTAGGATGCTTAGGGCACTGTAAACAGTACCTGGCACAGAGTAAGAGGTTAAGGTCATGATCTCTGTTAGGTGAGTGAAGCTAGTCTTATCTGTATTTGTGAAGGTTAGAAAAAGTGTGTCTGTTTATTTTTAAGCTTTCCTGTAGTTTGCTGATATTTGAAGTGGTAAGATCAAGAACTGGAGGCCACACACACACCACACACACTCTTCAGAGCCCGAGTTCCCCCCAGCCTGCCCCCTTTGTGCACGGTTCCTGCTTGGTTCCTGCAGGGCACTGAGTGTAGGAGTGCTCACCTCCCACCCTTCCAAACTGGACTCCTTTCCTCTGAATTTGAAGCAAATATTTGGCTTTAAAACCTGTGCAGGAATTTCTCTGAATGCTCTACTTGGTACTTGCCTATGCAACAGCTTATTTATCTTGTTTCTTGCTAACATTTTTTGGGCCCAGTCACAGGGGAATATATCACTCCTTGAATCAATGATGGTGTTTCACTCTCTTGTCACTGATTTAAGGGTCAGTGTTTAAGTCAGTTCTGCCCACTGAGATGTAAGGTTTTCCTTCCTGACAAGAAGCTGGCTGAGGACAAAAAGTCATCTCGTCCCATCCTTCTCCTCCAAGCAGGAGGTGCTTTGGATGCTGTGAGGTAAAGGTACAGTGTTTGGAGCTCTGGCAGTCATTTTGTACTCATGAGAATCCCCGAGACTCTTACACTGTTGGAGTTTCTGAGCCAACCCTGGGTTCCTCTGTCTCTGATTTCTTACTCAGAGACCTAATGCATGTTTGAATTATTTCAGGCACTTCTAAGTGGGTCTTCTTTTATTTGTAGCTAGAAGTATCCAATAGTTTTTTTGTTTTTTTAATGTGTAGATTTCTCTCTCTTTTCTGGTGAATAGGAACATGTTTAATGGAGGACTTGCTAAGACGACCTCACTTATTTTAATTTTTTGTCAAAATTTGAATTCATATTTAAAATTCACGTTAGTGAATTTATTGTTGGCACTGTTGAGTAGTCTTATCAAGGAATTAGTATTCATAATTAGAGACTTTAATATTACATCTATTTTATACTTTTCTTAGTGAGCCAAACATTTTAAATCAGTTAGAGAATTTATTACATAATGAGTGATTGCAACTTTGTTTAGAGTAGCTAAGATCTAGTTATTAGCCTTATATTAGACAACAAAGATCGTGGGGTGTTATTTTATTTACTTTTCCATTTTAGACTAAGGCAAATAAGCAACAGACTGAGGAGTTTGCTTTGTAGTTCTTGTTCACTGTTAGGAAGCCAATAATAAGTCATCTGCTGGTGTGTATGAAACATAGTTCAAGGGAGAGAAAACGGAATATTTATTTTTTTCTTTTACCTAGGGTTTTTTCCTTACCTCTCTCTTTCTCCTTCCCTAAGAAGCACTTTGATTACCCCCTGTGGGCTGATGTGTTGTGCACGTTGATGTGATGAGCTTTGCTGTTCCAGCCATTCTGTAGCTGGAAGGATTGTGAGGTCTTTAATACCCACACAGTAGTTGCAAGGTGACACGGTTCCAGATGGCAGGTTCTTCGAATCAGTGGTGGTTGATCACTATCTTGGAAAGAAAGAATGAATTTCACTTAAGCCAAGTGAGAGCCAGTTAGTATTTATTACACACAGAACACTGGTGTCCTGCCAGGTTACAAAGGGAAAAGTTGACATAATTTCTTTCAGGCTAGTATGCGGTAGCACAGTGTTGAATAAATCTAAGAAAGCTTTGTAGAGCTGTTAAAGTTTAAAACCAAAAAGTCTATTTTAAATGAATGGATAGAGACATTAGACGGATATCTTAGGCAGAGTTGGGGATGATGCATGAGAAAGCTGAGGCTGACGCAGATGGTCTGTCTGAGGGCACTAGGCTTTCCTGACCATACATGGCAGTGAGCTGGAGATAGTGTGATCTGAGGCTGGTTGAGGAGAGACTGTCAGTCAAGTCAAAGCACACTCAGATGAGGCTCTGAACATAATTTTACAAAGTGAGTGTTTCAAGAATGATGGTCAGGGTTAAAGGAACCCACAAGAATGCTGCGGCATCCAGGGACTAGCAGTTGTGGGTCGTGTTACCACTCCTGAAAGGGCATGGGAAGGGGGCTGTGTCTGAAACCTGGCAAGAGGAGCCGGAGCTGTGAGGAGGGGCTGCGGAGCAGGGCTGCTTGTAGGGATGTAGGCACAGCCAGAAACACAGCGCGGAGGCAGGATGCTGACGGTGCGAGAGCTCCTGCCAATCTTGTCTCCCCGTCTCTGGTTGCCTGCTGTCTCCCACCATGGAGGCACGCACACACACGTGCACACGCACGCACACACGCACACACAGGTGCAAGGCAGAATTAATGGGAAGCAGCACAGAGCCCAGTTGGCAAAAAGCTTTATATTCCACCTTATTTTTTATTTTAATTTGAAAGCATTTCTAGTCCTAAGAATGAAAAACGTTTCATTGCTGCATGCTTTGGGGTGTAAGAGTACCTGTTTGTGAAGAATTCTAATAATATGTTTGTATTTACTCAGGTGGACTATCTATGTCTTACTGAGCTTTTCTCTCATAAGCAGTTTTAATAAGAGAAATACTGGTAATTTATGACAGCCCAGAGAGAGGCAGGGAGATCAAAGTCTTTCTTCCAGTTCTCTTCAGAAAACTCCCACAGAAGCAAACATTCAATGTGCGTATGCTCACTGCCTCCCCAACTCTAGAATTACTGTCAGTAATCTGGTTTAGCTGCACTATTTAGGGGAAGCAGACACGCCTGTTTTAGAGCTTTAGGCTAGGTAATGTGGCAGATATTAAAGCCTGAGTAGGACTGGAAGAGGAGACTTAGTAATTACTGCTGTATGTGAGACAGTTGTACAGAGAAGTTGAAAGCCAGGAAGCAGGAAGATGTTGTAATTCTGGGTTTAGTGGCTGGGATGCATACTGGGGCTCTGACTGTGGGCCCGGGAGCCAAGCACAGTTCTGAGGGATCTGGGGGAAGGGAGCCTAGGACTTAGGAGCACTTTCTTGCTCATCATCTTACTTGTTGCTCAGAACAGCCCTGCCCGGAGCGCTGAAGTTGTCCACGGGCACTCAGCTAAAAAGTGGCAGAGCAGGGGTCCAACCCAGGTTCTTTGCACGGTGCCCCACAGTGTCAGATGTCGTGATACTGGCTGGATTGGGCGACCCGTGTCCTGCACTCTCCGGGGAGTCAGTGCTCACACTCTTCCCGCCAGCAGGAAATGCTAGTGGCCGCTACTGGCCCCGTTGCACATCAACACTTGCTCAGAAGAACCTTCTCCACTGTCTTTTTCCCCTTCCACCTGCTGGAAGGGGTCAGATCGTGTTTGTTTCCATGTGTGGGCTTCTGGTCTAGATCGAGTCCAATCCAGAGGAAAAAGGGACCACCTGTACCACTGGCTATTCCTCTATGTGGACATGAAATACAGCAAAAGGAATGGGTTTGGGGGCTAGGCCTGCATTTGGCTTGCGACGTGACAGTAAGAGTGAAGGTGGAAGCAATGAGGGGATACGGGGCAGTAATGAGCAATATGGATCGAAATATTTTCAGTAATGTCTGTAAACTGCTGAGCGGGAAGGTCAGGGCTCAGAGACACGGCTAACAGAAGCCATCTGTGTGCGCAGAGTAATTGGATCCAGGTGAAGGGTACGTTTCCTGAAGGGTACGCAGAGAAAGAATTTCATCGGACCCGGCAGTGAACCCTTTTGCACTGAAAGGGACTACCAGGTGTCAGGAAAGGGGATCACACCAGCATAGCCAAGCAGAATATAAGATGTCATGTAAGTCTTACTGGAACTGTGTAAAAATGCATGTGTAAGGAGAAGAGGTAGACGGTGCAAGAAATAGCTGTATTAGCATGGTGCGTTTGTGGGTGATGTTTCCCCCCCAAGTTTTCTTCAGTGTTTCATGGTTTTTATTTTAAAAAAAAAGAGTAAAGAGGCAGATGAAATAGAAAAGGTCGGTGCCATGGTTGGCAGGCCTGAGACTATGAGGAACGTGGAGTATTTTTTTAAACGTCAGAAGCACGCGAGAGGTCAGGAGCATTTAAAACAGGAAAGTGCCTTTTGGATTTGGCCGGAGTTTCATGCTATGTGACGGGGCAGGAAGGAACTGGTCAAATGAATGAATCCAGTCCTGTTCTTTTCTTCCATCACTTCATCCTTCACACAGTCACCAGACTTATCTTCTGAAAACAAAGATCTGATTCTGTCCTGTTGCCGTTGCAGGAGGTATAGTGTTCCTCACATGTTCTGGTTAGTGAATGTGTGCTCCTTCTCCTCTGACTAGATTGTAAGCTCCTGGGCGCAGGACCAGTTTCCCTGTTGCCTCGGGAAAGCATACCTAAAATGGAGTTTTCATCTTGCCCCAGACTGGTTTCCTCCCTGCCCCGGCTGTGGCAGCTGTGTGGCGGTGGGAGGCAGGTGGGGAGGAAGACCAGTAGCACACACGTCTGGTGCAGAGGCAGCGAAGGGCCGCTGTGGCATCACCAGTGAGGAGAGCAGAGCTGCTGGTGAGCGCCAGGGACCACGTCCTTCACTGCCTGCGGAGGGTGAGGGCCAGGAAGGGATCTGAGACCCTGGGATGGGCAGTGGTGCTGGGGCCCCCGAGGGTGTGGAGGAAGACCAGCAACGCAGGAGGCTGGGAGGAGTCCCGTCTGAGCTGTGCAGGGGGCACTAGGCAGTGGAGAGGTGGTCTGGAGCGTGGGGCGGGCTTGGTCAGCACACGCAGGTTTACTAGTCACTAAGGGAGCCCTGCTCAGGGGCCTCGGCTGCTTGGAACAGGATGGGGAGAGTGCGGAGGGAGAGGACAGTGCCCTTGCGACCCTGGTCAGCAGTGTGTGGGAGGAGCCTGTCCGGGTCCTGGGGGAGGAATAGATTAAGCGTGTGGAGAGAATGGAAGAGTTGGTGGAAGTTTTATTTTATATGGAAATGTGGGAACATGGTCCTCAGCAACAGTTGTCTTCTCGTTTTGCTGGCCCTTCACTGTACCCACATACCCTCTGCTCTCCCCACATCAGTCCTGCACAGTGCTGTTAGACTCGTTTACTGTAAGACACTCCTGGCTCACTCACACCCCCTGTTGGGAACGCCGTGTCTTTCCTAACCTGGCGTTGGATCTTCTACACGACTGTCTTGGGCCAGGTTTCATATTTATGTCCCTCTTTGACAGAACGGAGGAGCCTGTGTCCCTCAGACACGTCTCTGTTGCTCTGCGTCACATGCTCGCTCGCTCGCTCGCTCAGGCGGCTGGCTTGGTTGGAATGCTGACCTCACTTCTATCAGCCACATTTCCTTTGGCAAACTATAGCCTGCAGGCCAGATCTGGCCCACCGCTGGTTTTTATAAATAAAGCTTTATTGGAAAGCTGCCACATTCACTTGATTATGCATTGTCTGTGGCTGTTTTTGCACCACTGTAGCCCGCTGAGTAGTTGTTGCAGAAACCCCATGGCCTTCAAAGCCTAAAATTCTCGCTCTGGCTCGTAAGGGAAAAAGTGTGCTTTTAGTCATGGTGTCAGCAGCTTTGCAGTGTACTTTCTATGTCAAGATTATGGAATACCTGGTTCTTTCCCAGGAACGGGTACAGAGGGCTAGAAAGACATGGAAGTAATACATGTTACTACTACTTTTCAGTCTTGTGGATCATCTTCCCGTCTCAAACACAGTTGAAGCCATGATCTTAGGTAAAGCAGTCTTAAACGAAGCTATAAGGAATTATAAGTGAGAAGGCAAATATTTAACACTGATTATGGTGTGACAGTGGGGGAAATCACTGATTTTTTTAGAAAATGGAGGTGAGAATGTGAGATGTTAATGACAGTTGTTGTATTAGTGGCCCCAGGTTCACAGTGGCCCATTATTCTTTTATTCTTGATGGAAAATTGATGGAAGAAAATTAATAGTGATGTATACTGGGTTATGTTAGTTGGGACAGTACCCTGGGAATGTAGCTTCCAGTGGATCAGGTGCTCCTGTTAACAGTGTTCGTTCCCAGAAGTTCTCTAGTGGAGAAACCAGGTGGTAGGGGTGAAAATACAGCTTGGATCTGCAGATTTTTAAAGCATTTGTGTAATGTATTGATAAATAGTTACAATGAATCGAAAAGACCACAGATTTAAGAACGACCTGGTTCTGTTGGCAAGAAAAAAATGGGCAGACAGATCAAATGGTCATTGGATTTCTGAGTGCAACTGATGGTGAGGAAGGAATTCTACCTGGAAGAAATTCTGGCAGTAAAACCTTTTATATGTTTCTGATGTGAACTTTTAATAAGCCATCCATCTTAACTTTATCTGTTACATGTCCAGTGTGGAGCTAGATTAATTCTTTTTGGAAAGAAAGCCTAGGTAGATAAATTATTAGAATCTGTGAAATATGTGTATTTGAGACAGAATGTATTTTTTATGTTTCCCTTTGCACATCCTGTCATATAAATAGCCCTGCTAAATGGCAAGTTTACAAAATCAGATTTGACCTGATTGAAGTGTAGAAATGTAGTCGTCATACACCTGAGATGTATTAACCAGGGGTCGTGTTCACAGATAGACTCCTGTTCCTGATTAAGAGGACGCAGGCTGTGTATCCAGCATAGAGCTAACAGCCCTCACCTTGGAAACTCACTGGCAGCAGAGTTGGTACTGCAGTGGACCTCGAGCCACCAGTGGGGCAGTGGGTTCAGGTTCCTGCCAGGAGTGTGTGTGTGTGTGTGTAAAGAATGAATTGTCTTGCCCTAGGTGGTTTGGCTCAGCATTTAAAGCATCAGCCCGAGGACTGAAGGGTTTTGGGTTCGATTCCCAGTCAGGGGCATGTACCTGGGTTGCAGGTTTGATCCCTGGCTCCAGTTGGGGTCGTGCAAGGGGCAGCCAATTGATGTGTCTCTCTCACATCAATGTTTCTCTCTCTCTCTCTCTCTCCCTCTCTTCCTCCCTTCCTCCCTTCCACTCTATCTAAAAATCAATGAAAAATATCCTTGGGTGAGGATTTAAAAAAAAAAATTGCCTTGCCTTAATGGGTTTGGCTCAGCAGTTAGAGCATCAGCTCGTGGATCGAAGAGTCATGGGTTTGATTCCTGGTCAAGGGCATGTACCTCAGTTATAGGTTCGATCTCCAGCCCTGGCTGGGGTCATGCGGG
Organism: Tadarida brasiliensis; assembly: GCA_030848825.1. Classification (NCBI taxonomy): domain Eukaryota; kingdom Metazoa; phylum Chordata; class Mammalia; order Chiroptera; family Molossidae; genus Tadarida; species Tadarida brasiliensis. The sequence continues at coordinate 80,808,429 of CM061257.1, read as the reverse complement.
AGGCAACCAATCCATGTGTCTCTTTCACACTGATATTTCTCTCTCTGTTCCCCAACCCCCATCTAAAATTCAATGGAAAAATATCCTGGGATGAGGATTAAAATAAATAAATGAAAGAAAGAAAGGAAAGAAAGAAATAATTGTGTTAAGGAACTTCGATTTATTGCGTGATTGTACTGTGCATCTCACCATGCTCTGTACTTTTTGTTATTATTATTATTATTATTTTTAAATCCTCACCCGAGGGTATTTTTCCATTGATTTCTAGATAGAATGGAAGGGAAGGAGGAAGGGCGGGGGGAAAGAGAGAGAGGGAAAGAAAGAAAGATACCATGGTACCACTATCGCACCTACATAATAACAGTTGTTTCTGAATATTATCCAATAACCAGTCAGTCTTCAAATTTCTAATACTTTTATAATTGGTTCATGTCTCGTGTCATAATTTTTTACTTTGTTTTTTAACTTTTCATTTTGAAATAATTTTAAATTTCAAGAAAAATTGCAAGAATAGTACCAAGAACTCCCATATATTCTTAACCCAGATTCCATAATTATTAGCATTATTATTATTATTGTTGTTATTTTTGCTTTTTCAGTCTGAAAGTTGAAGACATGTTGCCTCATTACCCCTTAGTATTTTCTAAAAATAAGAGCAGACTCCTATCTGAGCTCACTGTGCTCATCAAACTCAGGAAAATAACATCGATGTACTGTCTCATCTGTGTCCTCCATTCAAACCATATGCCACTGTCCTACCAGTGTCCTCACAGCAAGACCAACGGCAACAACCACGTCTTCTCTTTGCCCTTTCCTTTCTGCTTCCGGATCTCGTTCTCTTTTGATCTGGAATGGCCGGGTATTTGTTGTGTCTGGAGAAGTCATTTATTTTTGTGCCTGTCACTAGGTTTGGCTCCCCTGCTGTTTTGGTCAGGAATACTGTAGGAAGCAATGCTGAATTCAAAGTGCATTATATTTGCTGGCTCACAGTGTAGATTTGTTCTGTTACAGCCGAGGTGAACCTTTCTTGAGTTAACTTTTGTCACTTAAGATTGCGTTTGCCAGGTTTTTTCTGCTGTAAAGTTAACCAATTATTTTGTACTTACTAACCAGTATTTTGGGGGAGAGATTTTGGACAATAAGTAAATATTCTGTTGTCATCAAACTTTTACCTGCTAGTTTTATCACACTACAAATACTGCCAAATGGCGACTTTCTGATTCCTTCATTTCTTTTACATTTATTAGTTGACTTTCCACCACAAGGTAGAATTTCCACTTCTTGCCCATTGGTTAATTCATTTATTTTATTCTCAGGGACTCACAGATTCCTATGTGACTCAGTGTGTTATGATCCATTACTGTTACTTACTTTGATGTTTAGCTTGTATTGGGTTTGCCTAACTGGTTGCTTTGTCCTGTGGACATGTCCCCGTCATTCTTGGAGCACTTTCTTTATGACAGAGGATATTGCAGCACGTGTTGTACTGCAGGTTCATTTCATTATAACGATGAGATGACGTAGGGACTTAACTCTCTTTAAAGTAATTAGCGTGTGGTAAGATTGCTTTCATGATACGTCGTTTTGCTTAAAGCTGCAGAACCTATTGATGATGTTAAATGAGGACTTACTGTACTTTTCTTGCCTTAGCCCTAGAATCAGCCATTTTGCCCTGATTCATGTCAGTGGGGAATGCTAAATACCATTCTAAATAGAATGCAAAACTCGGGCCTCAGTTTTGCTCATTGCCACTGATAGTTGTCGCTTGTAGGTCCTTTCAGTGGACAGAACTAGGAAGTACACTTTTGCACATATATACATAAACTCACACTCGTTTATGTCTATCCCTGTATCTGTCTATCTAAACAGCTGGAAACCATGAGGTCATACTACTTCCAGTCACAGTCCAGTGTTACATAGTCTGTTCCAGACTCTCTCCTTCGGCATTTATGCCTTCCTTCTCCTGTAGTAAGAATCCTGTTATCCTCAGAGTATTTGCTTATTTGATGTACCTCCCTGTGTGTAGGCAGTCCCCGTCTTTAGGCCCCGGCCTGTCGGCCTGAACCATGCAGAAGTGTCCTTGGTCCTGGTGCTGGGCCTGTGCTGGGCCAGTGTCTTCTCTCTTCCCGTGGTATAAGCCTGGACCACCCCAAACCTTCCTGTCAGTGCAGCAACTCACATCAACCCAGGAGTAGGATTCATTAATACTTAGTAAGTGTCTCTGTTGTGATTCAAGGCAGTGTATGAAAAATGGGCAGCGTGAAGGGAAGGGAGGAGAGGTGAGAGAACCAAGCTGAGTGAGCAATGAGATTTAGGCAGGTTCAGTTCAGGCAGTGAGCCCCTAAAGGGAGGAATATTAATATTCACATCAATGCCAGCAGAAAGTCATAAGAATGTCATTCTTCATCTGTTCTCTTGTGAAGAACTGGAGTATAGTAGAGTCCCAGAGTAAAATTGCTTCTTGGTCTTGGGGGAGGTGGGCTCTAGAGTTCTCCTTAGTCAAAAGGGATATTTTGGAATCTTTTTATGTCATGTGGAAAACACAGTTTGAAGTGAATTCAGAAGGACAGAAATGCTTTCAGGTCTGCACACCTCTTCCCATCTCCTAAAAGCAGAATAATTTTAAATGCTCATATATCTGTATCAAGACTTTCTTGTTCTTTGTACCTTATTTCGTTATCAGTTATTTCATGGGTGAAAACCAGCCTTGTTCATGTACAAAAGGTAACTTGAGGAACTTCAAAGCAAAGTGCTGTAAATCTTGGAATATCAGAGGATGCAACCAAAAAACCCTGGTCAAGTAGGTGCCACAGTTTCCCTCCTGGGCCTTTGTCATGGGATAGAAAAGGGTTAGAATTGAGAACAGATTGGAGAAGGACACTGTAGTGTTTGTCTTAAAATTATTAGGGAGAGGAAGATGTTCCTCTCCCTGAGTCAAGCTTGGATTAACACGGCATGGTGCTGCCGTGCATGTTGTGACGGCAATATAATACAGAGCTCCTCTAACTGGGTTGTCACTCTGCTCTGTGAAATTGCTCTGTGACCCCCAAAGAACCATGCCTTCTAAGAAAGGTCTCCTAATAGCTAGCCCCCCAGGGTTGGGATAAAGCCGGGGTTGTAAGCTGGAGCTACAGAGTTCATCAGTCTAATTAATCTAGCAATTTCCATTGTTTGGGTAATGTCCCTTGTAAGGGATATTGGTGGTATTCAGCTGTAATCCAAAATCCCAACCTGGCATCACAAAGCCAGATAGGATTCCAGTCAAGCACAGTAATCAGTTTAAATGAACATATTTGGATAGCAAGTACGTTTTTTAAATGATAGATTTCTCTACCTTACTGTCTTCTCTTAATAAAGAAGTATCTTAGGTCCTATGGAAGGATTGACCTGATGGGTTGTTAAGGCATAGACTAAGAATTTATATCCGTGTAAGCAGCTGGACCCGGGTGTTAGGACCCAAAAGTCTGATTGTTATTCTCAAGTTTCCCATGAATGCAGAAAGTAATTGTTGTAAACCCATCACTGTTATGTTGCACATCCTCAAGCATGTGAGATTTAAAAATACAGTAGGAGTATAGGTCTTGTTGACAGGTCAAAGCAGTACATGTTTGTCACCAGTTTGATTCTGAGAATGCATGTTTGCTTAATCCTAAGCATCAAGCTTCAAGAGTTGTTTATCCTTTGCAAGGTAATCTGTTAGAAACATGCTGCTCTTAACTCTGGAAATTCTCTTTTCAGATGCTGTCTTTGCATTTCAGTTACGCAACCCCGTGCACAATGGACATGCTCTGTTAATGCAGGATACCCATAAACAACTTCTCGAGAGGGGCTACCGGCGCCCCGTCCTTCTCCTTCACCCTCTCGGTGGCTGGACGAAGGATGATGATGTTCCTCTGATGTGGCGGATGAAGCAGCATGCTGCGGTGCTGGAGGAAGGCGTCCTGAATCCTGAGACGACAGTGGTGGCCGTCTTCCCGTCTCCCATGATGTATGCTGGACCAACAGAGGTAGACTGTTTCTCAGATTTTCACTGTAGCAGTGTTGAAACCGCTCTTATGAACACAGCCAGTGTCAGCAACAGACCTGTCTGATCTGTAGGTCTGTTGCAGACGTTAGGTGTGCCCGGAGCACTCTCCTGCTCTGCCAGGGATGTTCTCTGGGGGTGGCCCCCAGTGGCAGCCTTCTTGGGAAGGGCAGGCACGGAGGGGCATGCTTCTCTTGCTCTTACTGCAGTTCTTGGTCCCGGTTTGGGAGCAGGTTCTCTGCAAACAGAGGGCTTGGTGAGCTCAGGAAGGTGTGACACAGGCGCCTCTCGTAACTGCCGCCCACGTGACAGACACAGCTCAGACAACACCGATCTGCCCCTTTCACAGAGTCCTACGTTGTTTTTCCCGGGAAACAGATTTGGTCTGATTTTTCTTCTCAATTTCTGAAGGGCCAAAGGCATTGCAGTAGAAAGAAGGCATGGTATCTTAAAAGCATTCAGGGGACATTCTTCATCATAAGGAATGGAGCTTAATAGAGTCAGGAAATAAAATTGCTTCTTGATACTGGGTGAGAGAGGGTTCTGTAGTTCTGCTTAGGGATCAGAAGGGAAATTTTGAGACCTTTTTATAACTATATATAAAGAGGACTTAATTAGGTTTTTGCTTCAAGACAGAGTAGGCTTTCAAAAAATATTTGTTGAATGAATGAATAAATCAATGAATGACATAAACACTGTGGGAAATTCCTAGCCAGCTTCTTGTTTAGTGTTCAAAATAAAGAATGGGAGGCACATTGTTATTGCATTTTTAATCTCCACCTACAAGGTAGATGAATTTACTTAGTCCTATTTATCTGAGAGGAAAAAACCCTTTTAGAAAGGATTAAATACTCTGATGTTTTCCTCCAAAAAAAAATAGCTTAAAAGGAAATCCAAGTGTGCTTGGCTATTCTTTGGGATCAAGCCTAAAACATTTTATTGGAGTGTAGTCATGGGGTTGTGTACTCTGTTACCTCTTTCCAAGGAGAATAGGCAAATAGAAAGCTATACAGTTGTCCCTCGTTTATCGCGGTTAATCAGTTCCAGACTCTACCACGATAAATGAATTTCCACGAAATAGGATTCTTTATTTATATACAGTCGTCCCTCACCACTTCGCACTTTGACTTTCGCGGCTTCACTCTATCGCGTTTTTTCCAAATACTACACTATATTCCAAATACTATACTGTATTTGAAAAAACCATGATAGAGTGAAGCTGTGAAAGTCAAAGCGCGAAGTGGCGAGGGACGACTGTAATCACAGCAAGCTGAAAGATTGGAATTATTTGACTCTTCTCTTGGATCCAGCCAAAGTGAGGCAGGTAAAGCTCCTCACATTCTTCCCTCTTGGTTGGTATACAATGTTCATGAGTGTTGAGTAGTGATAGACCTTGGAGTTTCCCAGAGACCGCCATGACCTTTAGTTTTTACATCTCAAAGAGGAGCTAAATTGTCTTGGAAATAAAGTACAGTAACAATTTTGTTACAGCAGTTCCCAACCTCTCCTTTGGTGCTATCTCCATCATCATCATCTATAGCAGCAGCAGCATCATTTTCATCATCATCATCATTTAAAGGGAATCGTTTGGTCAGCAGTTCTCCAAAATTATAGGATGAATGGTTTTCAATGAGGAAATGACCCAGATGTGTTTAGCGTCAGAAATGGGTCTGTGATAAATAACCTTATTAAAAGCCAGATAGGAAAGGGAAGGAATTTACCTTCCCTGTTTAGGGCACATTTACCCTCTTTGTGTTTCTTATTCTCTGTCTTAAGGGGGAAGAGATAGGGCATTTTATTAACTAAATAAATTAAAATCTTCTTTTTAAAAGGTGGGAATGAGGGGATAAATAATAAATGCATCCAACTGTAATAAATCCTTCCTTGAGAGAACACCACAAAGGGTCAAGCATGCTGTTTTGTTTACGTTAGAAAGATTTTTATGTCTTCTGATTTCATGGCAGGGTATATTTCTACAGGAAGACTCCAAGGTGGAGATACCTAAGGTACCTTTGGGGTGCTTGCAGTTTGGTTTACCTGAGAGTCTTCCTCCTTACAAGGCCAAGCTGACTAGTTGGTGAGCTAGTTGGTTGCAGGAGGCCTCAGATTTGACTCCGTTGTTGCCCAGGAGAGCGCAGTCTGGAAAAAACAATAGAAGACTGTTGCGAGGAGGCTGGGCACGGACGTGGGCCAGGTGTGCCACCAGCTGGTTTGCAATCTTAGGTTAGACTTCTCTGGGCTCTGCTGAGTGCCCAGAAAATGGTTATTTAAGGGGTGCACAGGAGGTGGGCCTGAATGTTCTTTAGGGTTCTGCCCCATACTGATCATTTCTTATTTTGTCTTATTTTCTTTTAACTTCATATTGAAGTATAATTATAGTACATCAGAGAAATCACACATTTCATAGGTTTACAGTACAATGAATTTTTTCCATTTGATCACAGTCATACAACCAGCACCCCAAGTTTTTTTTTAGAAAAAGACTGTTACAGCAGCCCAGATGCTCTTCTTCCTTTCCTCTCTTATACACACCTGCCCTTCCCCCAGCAGTCGTCTCTGTGCTCACCCCTCACATCATGGGTCCAGTTTGCTTGGGTTGTGGTTTGGATACTCTGGCAAATGGACTCGGAGAGTGAGATTAGGAGGTCAGTGTTTGTGGGAAGGAAGGGAGCAGGATTGGGCAGTGGGAGAAGCTGATCTGCGATTCAGTCTTAGTGGAAGCCTAGTTGATCCCATATGGAGTTCTGCAAAGGCCTTCAGAGATGTTCTCAGTTGCATAAGAAATAGACGGTCATACCCTGTTGACCAGTGATTGGCTGCCCAGGGAAGGGGCGGGCCTTTGAGCTGCTGCTCCTTTAGAGGCAGTTTCTGGAGAGGGTGGACAGCTGCTGGGTGTGGCTGGCAGCACTCCCAGCAGCTGGGGAATGAGCCTCCCTTCCCTAGGGGACCTGGGCGTCTCATCCCAGCATCCAGTCCCGCCTGTGCTAACACTTTTTTTATAACTCGACTTCTGTACTCTTATGTCTGGCTTCTTTGACTTCACATTTTGTTTGTGAAACTTGCCCTTAGAGTTGTGTGTAGCTGGTTGCAGGTGAGTCATTCTCAGTCCTGTGGAATGTTCCCTGTGATGGGCTTGCGGGCAGTTTCCAGTTTCCTGCTGTTAGAGGAGTGCTGGTGTGAAGGTTTTAGTGCATGCCTCTGTTAGACGGTTCTGGTTGGTGTACCTGGGAGTAGAATTGCTGGGTTGCGGGTTTACATTTGTTCAGTTCAGTGGATGCTGTCAGTCAGTTTTCCAGTGGGTGGTACTACTTCACACTCCCATCAGCAGTGGATTTCTTCAGCTATACTTTTTCATTTTAGCCATTTCTGTCCTTTAGCCCGGACTGTGTAGCAAGCACTTTGTAATACTTCTCTATTTCTAAACCAATTTCAAAAATGTTTTCATTGAACCAGTTTCACTGAAGAGGAAATGGAACAGAGTAAATGAGTTGTACTTCTATACAATGATTGAGAAATAAGAGTATAATAATGGCCCATTTTTATTGCACTCTTACTGTATTTGCCAGACAGTATTTCAAGTGCTTTACATGGATTAGCGAACATAATCCTTAGAACAACACTGAGGGGAGGTACTATTACTATTCTTAATTTAAAGGTGAGAAAACTGAGAGAGGTTCAAAAGGTTGTTCAAGGTCACAGAGTAGTCTAGATAGTCTGGCCCAGAGCCATGTATTTAACTTCCACAGAATGTTTTTTATCTTACCGTATAAGAGTAAAGCATTTTTAAAAATATGTGGTCATATACTTTTTGAGAACAGCTTGGAAATAAATTCTTAAAATCTCCTACAGCTGTTCTGGAATAGTGAGTTAGGATGGCCCTAGCTGACATCCATTTGAGGTGGAATCTCTAGTACAGTGGCTTTCGTTGTTTTTAGAGTATGATAGCCTGGGGTTGTGGGTTATGATATTCTTTATGTAATCTGTACAGGCATACCTCGGAGATACTGCGAGAGCACCACAGTTCAATATTGCAATAGAGCGAGTCACATGAATATTTTTGTTTCCCAGTGTAAAAGTTATGTTTACACTATACTGTAATTTATTCAATGTGTAATAGCATTATGTCTTAAAAGACCAATTAGCCCTGGCCGGTTTGGCTCAGTGGTTAGAGCGTCGGCCTGCGGTCCAGAGAGACCCGGGTTCGGTTCCCGCTAAGGGCATGTGCCTCGGTTGCAGTTTGTCCCCGGCCCTGGTTGGTCGTGCGGGTGGCAGCCACTCGATGTGTCCCTTTCACGTCGATGTTTCTCTCTCTCTCTCTCCCTCCCACTCTATCTGAACAGAAAATGAAAAAATGTCCTCGGGTGAGGATAAAAAAAATAAATAAATAAATAAAAAAGACCAATTAAAAAGTGTGGCTCAGTGGCTGAGCATCAACCTATGCACCAAGAGGTCACTGGTTGAATTCCTGGTCAGGGCACATGCTCGGGTTTCAGGCTTCATCCCCAGGAGGGGTGTGCAGGAGGCAGCCACTGATCGATGTTGATGTTTCTCTCTCATTGATATTTCTATCTCTCTCTGTCTCTCCCTTCCTTGCTCTGAAATCAATAAAAAAATATATTTAAAAAAAAAAAGTAATTTCTGGTCAAGGTGGCTACATAAGCAAATGTGGTGGTACTCTCCTCCTCCCACAACCACATCAAAATTACAGCTAAACTACAGAACAACCATCATTCAAAACTGCCTGAAATTGAACTGAATGAAGTCCCATAACTATGAAATTAAAGAAGCAGCCACACCGAGACTGGTAGGAGAGGTGGAGGCACAACGGGCTGGTCCCACACCCATGTGTGGCCAATAAAAATCAGGAGGGACACCTCGCCTGGGAACGTCCTCCCTGAGGAGTAAGGAGTCCCTGTTCCACAGCAGGCACCCCAGCTCAGGGTACCAGTGCCAGGAAGAGAAGTCCCCATAACTTCTGGCTGTAAAAACCAGCAGGGATTGAGGCTGAGGGAGGGTGTGGCTGCTGGAGCCCCAGGCAGCTCCTCTTAAAGGGCCCACACACGGACTTACTTGGACTTGCACCCTCCAGGCTCTGATGAGAAGGAGGCAGCTTGAAAAGCACCAGAGACATACTGGGAAGAACTGAGTTGTTTGGCATCGGGGAAGAGCTGGAGAGGCAGCTTTCTCCCGGACAGACATACTGGCTGAGGCCTTTGTTCCTATGGTGAGCCCTTCCCCCATAGAGCAGGTAGACGGCCACCATATCTGGGACTCCAGCAACCTGGCTCACACTATTTGCCCCGCCCTGGTGATTCTCTGAGGTCCTGCCCCACCCAGCTTTCAGTCCCACCAGAGCTGTTTACCATAGGATTGGCCTGTCTTGGATCCTGCTTCAGAGTTTCCTAAATTCTCTCAAACAAGCAGCATCTGGCCTCAGTGAGCCCCATACCTCTCTCTAAGTAGGCCCCAGTCCTGGCACTAGAAGCAGCCAGCCTTGGTTCACAACTTGGCTTTGCTTGGGAACCTCCAAGCCCAGCACAAGAAGCAGCCATCTGCAGATCGCTTTGTAGCTTATGCTGGGCGGCCCTGGATAGAACACAGGCAGTGGCTGACCTTGCCCCAGAGCCAGCACACCCAGCAGACAGCTTCAGACCACATCAAAGCACCACCACCCAACCACCTCCACAAGTGACACACTCAAGGTGTGGACTCAGTGGGTACCAGTGCCCTGTTGAAGTAAGTTTTGCTCTGGGTGGTAAGCTCCTGCACAGCTGTTCCTCCAAAGTAGTCAGAGGTCACAGCCAGTCCTTACACCTGATCAGCCTGAGTAAATCCCTCCTGTTGATGTGCCAACAGCTTTCAGGACTCAGTTACAACAGAAGAGTGTACAGTTCACACGAGGGGTGCACCTCAAGGGCGCAGCTGAGGTGATCAAGGAGGCTGTGCCACTGGACCCTACAGGACACCTACTACAATAGGCCACCCTAGGAGCCTAGGAGACATAGCAACTCTACCTAATATATAGACACAAACACAGGGAGGCAACCAAAATGAGGAGACAAAGAAACATGTCCCAAATGAAAGAACAGAACAAAACTCTAGGAAAAGAACTAAACAAAATGGAGATAAGCAATCTAACAGATGCAGAGTTCAAAACACTGGTCATAAAGATGCTCAGTGAACTTAGTGAGGACCTCAAGAGCATAAAGAAGGACTAGTCAGAAATGAAGGATGCACTAACTGAAATAAAGAATAATTTGTAGGGAATCAATAGTAGAGTAGGTGAAGCCAAGAAGCAAACCATCGATTTGGAATGTAAGGAAGCAGAAAACACCCAATCAGAGCAGCAAAAAGAAAAAAAAAATCTAAAAAAATGAGGATAGTATAAGAAGCCTCTGGGACAACTTGAAGCATACCAACATTCGCATCATGGGGGTGCCAGAAGGAAAAGAGAGAGAGCAAGAAATTGAAAAACTATTTGATAAATAATGACAGAAAACTTCCCTAACTTGGTGAAGGAAACAGGCATACAAGTCCAGGAAGCACAGAGAGTCCCAAACAAGATGAACCCAAAGAGGTCTACACCAAGACACATCATCATTAAAATGCGAAAGGTTAAAGACAAAGAGAGAATCTTAAAAGCAGCAAGAGAAAAGCAGTTAGTTACCTGCGAAGGAGCTCCCATTTCTGAAAAGAAACTTTGGAGGCCAGAAGGGAGTGGCAAGAAATATTCAAAGTGATGAAAAGCAAGAAGCTACAACCAAGATTACTCTGTCCTGCAAAGCTATCATTTAGAATCGATGGACATATAAAGAGTTTCCCAGACAAGAAAAAGCTAAAGGAGTTCACCACCACCAAACCAGTATTATATGAAATGTTGAAGGGTGTTCTTGAAGAAAAAAAAGATCGAAAATATGAACAATAAGTGGCAATAAATACATATCTATAAACAATTGAATCTAAAACAAAATGAATAAGCAGAACAGAAACAGACTCATAGATACAGAAAACTTTTTGATGGTTGTCAGATGCAAGTGGGGTTGGGAGAAAAAGGTAAAGGGATTAAGAAGTACAAATTGTTATTAGACCGAGGAACCTCAAAGGGAAGGGGGGAGGAAGGGGGCAGTGGGAAAAGATAAACCAAAGAATTTATATGCATATATGCATAACGAATGGCCACAGACAATAGTGTGGGGAAGGCAGGAGGGGGGTGGGAGTGGGGAGGAGAGGGGGTCAGTGGGGGATAAAGGGGGGACATCTGTAATACATTTAACAATAAAGATAAGTTAAAAGAAAAAGTACTTTATTGCTAAAAATGCTAACCATCATCTGATCTTGTTGGAAAATGGCGCCGATAGATTTGTGCAATGTAGGGTTGTCACAAACCTTCAGTTTGTAAAACAGACAAACCCCAACATCTGTGAAGCACAATAAAGAAAAGTGCAGTAAAACGAGGTGCGCCTGTATTCTGCTTTTTGTACTCTTAAGATACCTGCCTCATGGTATTAGTAATATCTGACTGTTCTCATTGCTGTGAGGAGTGAATGGGATAATGTAAATCATTTAACACGTTGCCTAGCTTGTGCTAGTACATGGTAAGTAATACCAGCTGCCTTAAAAACAATAACGAAGTACTTTGCTGCAAGTTCTCAACATCCCTAGGATTCTGTCCGCACATCAAGGGAGCCGCCTATACCTCCCAAGGCTGGCTGTCCTTGCTGAAAGCAGTCCAGTGTGATCAAATAGCAGTGGAGGGGTGGAGAGGGATGAGGAATTGGATCAGATAATGGAAGGTGAGAAATTCCACATAGCAAGATTTTTGCTGCAGCTGGGCAGTACAGACCGTACCAGGGTGCACACTGAAGGTCGAGGCCTAGGGGGCTTCAAAGAGCCTGACTAGAGTTAGGTCACGGAGAGAGTCTGTGTCAGATCATATAATCAGCAGGACACAGAGGTGGGATGGGAACCTGGGCCTGCGTGTTCTTTTCACTAGTGCTCCTTGCTGTCTGGAAGCTGCTAAGAGGTCTGTGCCTTGGCAGTCGGTGGAAGGGCAAAGAATTTAGGTGCCTGCACCGAGCTCCCAGGGATTCTAGAGGTATAAAGGTACCTTGAAGTTGATTCTGTCCATCGATCTCTGTCTGGGGTGTCAATTATGAGCTCAGCGGTACGGTCCTTGTCAGGAAGCCTCAGATCTGGAGCAAGAGCAAAAGGCATAATTTAATTTATGAACTTTTAAAGGACAAGCTTAGAAATTCTAGGAAACATCTTCATATTTTAAACCATGAAGTGTTTTCATGTTTATGACCTGGCAGGATTTAAACTCTGAGATTGAGTGGTTTATGAAAACTACCCATTTATTTTTCTCAAATGCCTCAGTTGTTTGACTTATTTGGCTTATTCATTCATAGCCTTAAGTGAGTATTATTTTTTTGTAATTAAAAAAACAACAACAACTAATTTTTTGTAGCTTTTCCAGTGACATCAGGAAAAAGACTGCCAGTAATGCTTATTTGCCAACTAATAATAAAATAAAAACAGTGATTCTTCCTTTAATCATTGTCTGTTGGTCATTTTAGAAGGCATTGGTACCAGATTTGTTTCCCTAGCACAAATGCTTTTCAGAACAATGACCAGCTGTCAAGCCTGTTTGGTTATCACCAGGATATCCCTGATTTTCCAGTCTATAAAAATTTAATGCCTTGATTCCTAAATTCCATTTTAGGAATTGGGTGGGTGGGGGCAGCATGTGGAGGAAGAGTTGCTTTTCCAATTCTAAAAGGGTGTTACCTATGCACATTTATGTTTTTGTGAGGTATTAATCGACTGTAGAGGTTGTGTCCCTTCTCACAAAAGACTAAATCCATTTTTGTAAAGGACAGAGAATGCTTTCTAATACCTGCTACATGAAAGTAAGATGTATTTTGGAATGTGGGTACGTGCAGCTAACAGCTATACCCTGGTTTTTGACATTCACATGAGAATTGCCAGTTGAATTTTGGAGAAAACACATTGTTGGGGTAGGAATTTTTCATTGCCATGAAAGTTATCCATGCCTTGCTAAATGACTCCTTAATAGAGACCGATTCTGTGTGAGTGAGCAGATGCCCTTAGACAGGGGTGGTAAGGAACATACAGCAGCCCTCTATCGTCAGGGGGTATGTTCCAGGACCCCCATGAATAATGCTGAGCCCCATATAATAGCATGTTTTTTCCTATACAAACATACCTTTTCATTTAAAGGAAGCACCTTCTCTTTGGCATACCCAACTTGCCAGCATCATTACTCTTATACTTTGGGTCCATCATTAACTAAAATACTTTATTTTACTTAGTTACTTGACCACAAGTACTGTGATATGAAGACAGTTGATCTGATAACTGAGACGGTTACTAAGTGACTAACAGGCAGGGAGTATGTACTGCATGGAGATTCTAGACAAAGGGGTTTATGTCCTAGGTGGGATGGAGTGGGAGAGCATGAGATTTCATCATACTAGTCAGAATCGAATGGAGCACTGAACTGTTTATTTCTAGAATTTTCCATTTAATATTTTCAGATGGTTGACTGCAAGTAAATGAAACCATAGAAAGCAAAACAGCAGATGAGGGCGGGGTGGCCTACTGCACTGTCACCTGGATTCCAGTATATTCATTTAATTAGTCCATGCTTTATACCAGTATCTGTCTGGGGCAGTGAACAGAATGTCTGTAAGGATATAAATCTGTTCCTCTCTATGAACACTTGCAAGAGTACTTATAACCGCCCGGCTGGTGTGGCTCAGTGGATTGAGCATCGTCCCATGGACTGAGAGGTCCCAGTTCGATTCCTGGTCAGGGCACATGCCTGGGTTGTAGGCTTGATCCCCAGTAGGGGGCATGCAAGAGGCAGCTAGCTGATCGATGTTTCTCTCTCACATTGATGTTTCTTTCTATCCCTTCCTCTCTCTCTAAAAAAATCAATGACAACATATTTTTTTTTAAGAAAGAGACTTCTTATAACCTAAAAGGATGTTATTTCTTGAGATCTGAGCCTAATTATGGGAGCCATAGACTCCCAAGTTTTAATTGTAACCTTTGACTCCCCTCTGGGGTCTTTGGTAATTTGGGTTTGTACTCATTTATTTTATTCATTTTTCTGGAGTAGTGTGACACAGATTCATAATCCCTTATCCAAAATCTTTGGGGTCATGAATTACTTAATTCTACTGATAGGTCTGGGACAAAAAGAACATAGAAAATCTGTAGCAGAGTGAGTGATTTGTCATACTAAGTAGGATCGGTAAAACCCATAAATAACTTCATGTCAGTTTTGATCAGGTTTTGCTACTAAATTAAATAAAAAACTAGGTTTTGGAGGTTTTTGAATTTCAGATGTATATGCTAAGTAATCTTACTGTGGTAATCATTTCACACAAAAAAATACATATCAAACTCAGCATGTTTCACACCACAGACTTACAGAAAATGATATGTTAATTATATCTCAATAAAACTGGAAAAAAAGTTGGATTTCAGATATTTTGGATAATCAATTTTGGGTCAGTACCACAAAAACATTTTAGATCTGTTGGTTTATTTGGAAAGAAAGTATTGGGATCTGTATAGTCTGATATTTTATATATTTTTAGCTTAATATGTGTCTTGAGAACTGAAACGACTAATTTAATTCAGAGACATTAGATTTTACAGGTGTTCTAAGATGCTTTCAATGGGGGAAGAACGTCCTTTTTTTTTTCCTCCTAATTTTTCTGTAGTTTTTCAGCTCAGAATCTGTTGTTTCTTATCGAAGCAGCATCAAGTCGTAATATTTTCTGTTAGCCAGGTTTTTCAGGTTTTTCTGTAGTTAGGTAATCTATCCTGTTTCTTCCCAAAACCCGGGTATGTGCCCTGACAGTGAATCAAACTGGCAACCTTTCGGTGCACGTAGCTACATGCGACCAACTGAGCCACACCGGCCAGGGCTGATTTTACTCTATTTTTAAATCACTGCACAGTTTTCTAGTGTTAGGAAATTAATTTAATCAACACCCACACCCCGATGAAGGGTGTTTGGGTTGTTTCTGTCTTTTGTTATTAACAACCCTGTGATGAATCCTGAAATGAACATCTTTGCATATTGGTCTCAAGATAATTTCTGGAATTGCTTGGGTTTTTGACGTGTTATCAACATGCCTTTCAGAAAATTTATAACAGTTTTCATTCATATAAGCAGCATAAGAGAATATAATATCCAAGCAGGTGATCACTGGGCACGTAGATGTATGTCTGCTTCCTCACCAAGTTTGAATCTGGAGCCCACCACAGGTCTTTGTGACTAACATGGTACCCAGAGAGGCATATGTATTGGGCCAGGTTTTTTCTCTGTGAACCTGTGTCTTTAAGTCCTAGAAAGACCACAGTTTCCAAACAATTTAACAGTTGTACTATTTGGGGTGATAAGAGTATTTTAAATTTTTGTTATATAAATTCGTGTGTGTTACATACATTTTTAATTTTATGATCTCAGTATGTAGATTTTTCTTTCAGTTGGGTTGAGTTAGTCCCAGTATGTAAATTTTTGTTAGTGGTTTTGATTATTTGTAAAATGTTAACCCACTGGTCGCTTCTGATTGTTTCTTGTTTTAATTTGGCTAATAAAAACAGTTTCTAGGAAGTGGGGAAATATGTAGAGGAAAACAGTCCTTTTTCCTTCCACCTACCTCCTTTAATTAATCTGCTTTTAAATGCAACTTTATAGACTAAAGAAGTCACTGATTTCAGATATCAGATAAGGATCTCCTTGCCTTTTGACTAATGGCAAAAAGAGAATAATTTCAGTGAAGATGTTATCCCCTTTAATGCTTTATTTTGGCTAATATTACATTGTATCCAAGCGAGTGAAGCTCACCAAATATATACCATATTCATGCTTGGGGCCAAACACAGACTACAGTTTATTTTTCTCTTCTTAAGTTTTTATTTCACTTTATGTTTGTTTTTGACAGTCATCTTTTAGGGAGCACATTATCTTTTTCAGACAATGAATGGGTTTCCTGGGTGTATTCATGTCGTAGTTAAGGACAAGAACATATAAAAGGGAAGGAAAAAAATAAAACATTTTCAACAAAACTTTTAAAGTATAGTCAGTGTTGTGGAAATCTTAGATCTTGTGAATATTTTTGTAAAGTTTAGACATCCTTTAATTTTCTTCCAGCTTGTGTAATGAATACAAAATCTCGTGGTTTGTGTAATTTGAAACACATTTAAAGCAGTGCGAGGTAGGAACCCTATGAACCAGAGTAGGTAAAATTTGAGCTACATCTTAAGAAATGTGTTTTCTTTTTTTAGGTTTATTTTAAATGATGTATCTACTTAATTTTGTAGGAAACTAGGAACCTTAGTAAAGTTTTCCACCCTTTATGTTGGAATATAAATTAATATTGCTTTGTAAAACAGTCTTGCTTAGACATCAGATGCACAGAATTAGATTAATCATCATTTGTGGTGTGTGGTGCACTGTCGTCATTGGTCCTTGAGTTGGTTTTTAAAATTTTGATTGTTTATATATTTGTTATTTTTGAAAATTACTGAGTGAACAACTGCGGGTTGCCTGTGACCTGAGAAGTATAGCTTGCATCTCCCAGTTTCTCCTACCAATCCCATCTGGAATTGGAATTGCTTAGGTTTTTGACATTTATCAACATGCCTTTCAGAAATTTTATACCAGTTTGCATTCACATAAGCAGAGTGATCACTATGCACTTAAATGTTTGTTTGCTCACTGACTTTGGATCTACGGAACCCACGAAGGGTCTTTATGACTGATGAGATAAACAGAGACGTATTTATTGAGCCAGTTTTTTTCTTTGTGAATCTTAAATCCTAGAAACACCATAGTTTCCAAAATAACTCTCCTGCCCTCCTCCAGTCTTGAATTTTATATTTTTATTTCTTTACCTTTACACACATACATACACATTTTTTTATCACATGTACATATGCTTACGTGATATATTATTTAGCTTAACTTGTTTTCCAGCTTGACTAAAAGGGTATAATACTTTATGTAGTCTTTGGGGACTTATGGGTGCCCTTATGTTACTAAGATTCTTCCATGTCATTGTGTATGTAGCAGATAGTTCATTCATTTCACATATATGACATAGTGTTTCATTATTAGAATATACCATAATTTATTTATCTGTGTTTTTCCCATTGTGGAATGTTCATGTTTGTTTTTTTTTTGTTGCACATGTTCTGTTTTTGTTTTATGTTCGTTTTTGCCATTGTGAATGGTGCTGCTGTAATTTTTTGGTGTCTGTCTCATGCACGTGTGCAAGAGTTTCTCCTGGAAGTGGGATTTCTGGGTCCAGTGAAATGCAGGTATCCAGCTTTAGATGGCAATGAAAATTACTTTCAAAAATGGTTTTGCCAGTTTATGAGCCAAATAATCCACAAGTTCTTCAACCTGGATAACTTATTTGGGAAGTGATTTGATAACTTATAGCTGAAGTCTTAAAATTGCATGCTTTTTTGGCCCATCTTTCTCTTAAGGAAATACTCAGATCTTTTAATGTCTTTACATCTCAGTCCCCACTTGTCCTTTCCTCTGTGTCCATGCAACCCCCTGTGATGGTCTCATCCAGTTTCCTGCTTCAGAGACTTCTGTGCGGATGATACTCAAATACCTATCTGTAATTCACACCTCTTTTCTCAACTGCAAACCGATATACCCACCTGCCTCGAATGTCTGACATGTAGCTCAAATTTAACATGTCTCCATTGTTAATTGCCTCATTTTATCCCTCCAAATCTGCTTTGTCCTTAGCTTCCCCCATCTCAGTGGATCCAGTTCCTATAGGGACCTTGGAATCATCATTTTCTCTCATAACCCATGCCTGGTTTATCCACAAAAATGATGCTCCTTCAACTTTCAAAGTATTAATATATCTAGACGTTCACTTCTGGTCATGATGGAGTATTGGGTACTGGGCTGCCCTCTTGCTGAAAACAACTATAAAATTGATTAAGTATGTGAAGCACCTGTTTGCAGCATTGGAAAACAGGAATATAATGTGGAGAGCCCGGAAGCACATGCCATAAACCGTATTTACCCTGGTTGATTGCCTGGGGATGGTTTCCTGGCCACAGCACAGACTGTGGGAATCCACGTGGAACACGGTGGCCCTGTTGAGCTGAGGAGGCAGAGACTGGATTTGGGGGCTGCTGGAGCAGCTGAGACCTGCAGAGTACTCACCGGAGAGGAGGACGCAGCACAGAGTGGAGCACCAGAAGGCCGTGAGGATGTTCCCCATGGTGCCTTGGACTGCCTTTGTGCAGGGCCAGACTGTGGGGCCTGGTGGAGAGTGGCTGCGATGATCTAGAGTGGAATGGGGATGCCAGAGGTTGGCTTACATAGTGCTGGAAGGTGACATTCTAGCCCAACGCTAGTGGAGAGACCTTGTTAACATCCCAGGCACTGAACTGAGACACCAGAAAAACGTGCCTTATGAGTAAAGACCACCCTTTACTATACCCTAAACAGTGTATTTGTCTGGGTCCCATTAGGAGATGGAAATTGCATAGAAATTGAATAGGGGAAATTTAAAGAATTATTAAACTTTAATAGGGGAGTAACTGTAAAAATGTAAAGTGAACTCTAAAGGGTACCGTAGGGTTGAGGGAGATTACCAAAGGAAGGGCAAACTTGTAAAAGGGATCACCTCCCTCAGGGTGGGCCACAGACCTTACTGAAAAAGGTATGGTATCATCCCAGTGGGTGGGAGAGATTCAGTGGATTGCCTGGACCACAGCGGTTCCCAGAAGGCAGAAAGCAGGACGGACACAACCGTCTGGGGCACAGGCTAACTGAGGCTGACAGACTGGTGCCCAGCGTGGGCCAGGGCGTTTGGGAGCCAGTGGGCCAGAGAGGTGCACAGTGTGTGGCCTCTGCGTTGAGAAGAATGCAGGAAACAGTCCTTTGGGCACAGGTGAGCTCAGGCTCGTGGGTGGGGAACAGAAGGGAATCAGGGAACCCCTGCTGGTGGGAGGCTTGGGGTGCGCCCCAGTGTCTGCATTAGGAGGGCTGCAGCAAGGTGGTCACTGGGTTCAGGCTAGGGCTTTGAGGTTGTGAAAGATGATGTACTTTGGGCTTGCTCATGAACCAGAATGCCACCAGTTATCCCTATTCACAGGCACCACTGACACCCCCTTCTTCCTACAATGTCCCTGTGATGCCCTCTGTTGATGAAACTTAACATTATGCTTGCTGTTAAAGAGACCTGCTTAACAAGTGCAATCCATTATCTCAAGTACTGAAGGGTGAATTTGGAGTTGAGAGGCAACAGATTGATAGCTGGCATAAAAAGCTGGACCTGTCCTGGCCAGTGTGGTTCGGTTGGAGCGCAAACACTGAAAAGTGGAGGGTTTGATTCCTGGTCAGGTCACCTACCCCGGTTGCAGGGTTGATCGATGTTTCTCTCTCTCTCTTCCTCTCTCCCTTCCTCTTTCTAAATCAATAATCAAACCTCAGAAAGATAAGAAGAGGTGCCAGTAAATTACTTCCTTAAAACAAAGGCAGTGCAGCATACAGTAGCAAATTACTGGCAATAGAAGAAACAGGAAAGTGTGATTTATAATGCAGAATAAAAACTGTCACTAGAAATGTACCTTGAGATGCTGCTGATGTTAGAATGACCAAATAAGAGCATTAAAGCTGTTTAAAGGAAAATACGGTCTATGGATGGGAAATTTCGGAAAAAAAATGGAAATTAAGAAAAATCAAATGAAAAGTCAAGGACTGAAAAAGTATAGTATCTGAAATGAAAATATTTATTGGATGGACTTAAAATCAGACTGGAGTTGGCAGAAGAAATGGTCAGTGAACCAGAAGTCAGATTAATAGAAATTATTTGGGAAAAAAAAAAATCAGTGGGGAAAATGTTAAGCCATCTGACGTATGTGTCATTGAAGTTCTGAGAGGAGGAGAGAGAGAAGTGTGGCAGAAAAAGATTTGGAAAAAATGATGGTTGCAAGTTTTCCAAAATTGGTGAAAAATATCAACCTAAAAAATTCAAGAGCCTCCAATCTTAGAAAAAATAAACTCACAGGAAACCACACTAAAGCACATAGTAGTCACGTAAGCACATAGTAGTCATTCTGCTAGAAATGAGTGATATAAAGATGAACCTTAAAAGCAGCCCTGGCCGGTTTGGCTCAGCGGTTAGAGCGTCGGCCCGCGGACCGGAGAGACCCGGGTTCGGTTCCCGCTAAGGGCACGTACCTCGGCTGCAGTTTGTCCCCGGCCCCGGTTGGGGTTGTGTGAGTGGCAGCCACTCGATGTGTCATTTGTTGTTACCTTGGCCATTTACCAATTCCTGTAAGGCTTTATAGAAGACCTTTGGACATCACCTTGTATTTCTTCAGTATGCGTTCAGTATTCAGACATTATGCCAACCACTGGGCTTAAAGAGATAACTAGAACATCTTGACCTCAGTCTGCTGGAGAGAGAAACAGGCAGCTGAGCTCTTACTGGTTTTTAGTGACCATCTTCTGGGCAATGTGTCATCTTTTTCATAGAACAAATGCATTTCTTTAGAAACACTGCTTAGGAAACAGTTAATTCAACTGGATCAGCAGGGAATGTTTTACAGAATAACAGTAACAGCAGCAATGTTTGTCCTTTATTGAGGGCCAGCTGCTGTCCTGAGTGCTTTCAAATCTCCCATCAATCATATGTGTTAAGTATTATCCTCATTTTTATAAATTCGGAAACTGAGGCTTACATAAGGGAATTGCCCAAGGGCATTCAGGTTATAAGGGGCAGAGTCAGGATGTGGACCTAGGACAGCCTGGCTCCAAAGCCTTGTGCTTAACCAGCTGCAGCGGTGGCGCTGGACTGACTTGCATTCTCTTGATTAAAGCATGTTACCTTTTCAGTAGGTTATAAGTTAACTCACACCAGGTATTCTTGGAAGAGTTACATGTGTTTTACTTATTCACGTCTGTTACAGTTTTAAAAGTATTCTCACAGGGACACCATTCACTAAAATGTAAATGAAAATAATTCAGGTCACCTGCAGCCGAATGGTTACGCCTTGTTTGGTGTGTTTTCATTTACTCATGTAACCTCGAGAAGTCCAAGAGCCATTTAATTGACTGGTTATCTTACCAGACAAAATTATAACTGGCCACTGCCACCAACCACATGCTTGGTGACCCTATAAGGTGCTCATTTTTCTGGGCTTCAGTTTCCTCTCTTGTTTTAAGACGGTGGAGGTGGTTGGATTAAATGACCTGAGCTGCCTTAAATATTAAAATTAAGCCATACCTTCCCAGTTTGTGGACCTTTTGTACTTGAATGATTTAAAGGTCTAGACATGCGTATTTAATGAGCAAAGTAAGTTCACCTAAGTACGGGGAACTCAGACTGCCCTTTTAGTTTAACGCTGTGTAAGCAGCCACTCATTTGCATGAGGTAGAGAAGATTTTTCATTTAAGTAGAGTTGCAGAGTGGCTACTTGATGATAAAATTCTGACCTCTTGAGAAAAATTCTGAGTCTGAACTAGCAAAGGTCTTTCGTGTGACTACTGCGAAGGGGCAGAGGGAAGTGTGCAGAATTTTCATGAAGAGCTGAATCGAGGTGGGGAGAGAAAGAAGCGGCATGCTTGGGGAGCACAGGTCTGTTACCACCGTGCTTTGCTGTTTTGTTCAGACAGAACTGTTGCAGCTCAGTGCACACAGAATAATGCTATCGCAGGAAAAGGTGCAGGACCTTGGCGTCCTCTCTATTCAGCTGGCAAATGGGGAGAAAAGAACTAAGATAGAACTCGGGAGGCTTTTTCATGTTCCACAGTTGCAAGTGACACACATCACTTTGGCTCTCATTTCTTTGGCCAGAACTCAGCCACATGGCCACACTGCAAGGCAGGCTGGGAGTGGTACTTAACTGTGTGCTCAGGAAGAAGGGTAGTACAGGGTACATAGACACAGGTGGGCGGAAAACTAAGCGAGTGAAAAAAAATCAAGACAATTATTAACTCTAGGAAAAACAAACAGTTGTAAAAGGAGAGGAATAACATAAAGATGATAATTTGTTGTGTACTTACTCAGTACCAGGTACTGTTTGTTCTAAGTCTTCACATGTTTCATATATTAGTTTACTTAAAACTTCTAGTTTTACAGGTAAATGTTGACTTCACCAAAAATGTGCCACTGTCTTTATCAGATAAATGGGATAGGGAATGAGAGTGGAGTAAAAGTCAAACATCATCGTTTTTTTAATTTTAATTTTTTAAAATTAATTTATTTTTGTTACAAATGTTTCTCCTTCCCCCCCCCCCCACAAACATCATCTTTTATAGTAGGAAAAATAATGTGAAAATATTGTCTACATTATATAATATCTGAAATTAAACAGTCAAGACATGGCAGTATATGAATGTCATTTGAAAATAAAGAGGTTAGATGTCAGTAGAAACAACTGAAAAAACCAACTCCTCAGAGTGACCAGCTCAGGTGTGGGCTATGGTTGCCCTCATGCTATTGCACTTTCTAAACATGCCGATAAATAGACACGCACCTGTCACAAGAGAAACTGTCAAGAGAGAGGAAATGAAAACAGTATGTAGTGTTCATTATGTATACCTTATTTTCATGCGGAACAGAGATGGTTTTGTAAAAATAGTAAATAATGGAGGCTTCCTGGGAAAGGGAGCTAAAAACAGATTTCTAGACCTGGGTTTGCTCCATACTTTATTGGCCAAATCACTTAACCTTTGGGTTTACTTTCTTCAAATTTTAATGGGAATGATCTCTTACAGTTACCTTAATGTCTAAATTCTAGGTGTTCGACTAATTGTTGTTTCTAAATGATGTCTTAATGTGAAAGTACAGGCTAGCTTTGGAGGCAGCCAAATGCCGTGTTTAATTCTTACCTACTCTCTTGGGTCATATATGGTCACTTAGCTTCTTGATTTTCTCAGTATGTACCAGTTTATATATGTATTCAAATAATTTAAATCATTTTCATCCAGTAGTTTTTTTAACCTATGAAAGTATAACACAGAAAAAGGACAGAAGTTACAGTGTACGTACAGCTTAATCAACTTTTACAGCGAGCACAGTGTTTGCCAGCACCCGGCTGAGATCAAGAAACAACGTTACCACGGGCTCCCCGAACTGACATCAAAGTGGGTTAGGGACTAGCTCTTCTTTCCAAATCGGTCAAAGGGCGCAGACTCAGTTATAAAGTGAATAAATTCTGAGGATCTAACGTTCAACAGGGTGACTGTGGTTAATAATAGCTGTGTTGTATACTTGAAATTTGCTGAGAGTAGATCTCAGTGTTCTCAGCACACACAGAAAGGTAACTATGGGAGGTAATGGATGTTAATGTCTTTGTGGTAAATATTTTGCTGTGTATACATATATCAAGTCATCAGGTTGTATACTTTAAATATATGCAATTTTATTTGTCGTTTTATCTGTCAAAAAAGCTACAAAAAAACCCAGCAGAACATTACCATTACCATTATCCCAGAAGCTCCTTCCAGTTGCTTCCCTCAAAGGATCAACCACTACCCTGACTTTTGACCTCCTGGATTAGAATTTAAGCTACATATAAATGATATCCAGTAGTTGTGTAAAATCATACATGTTGACACATATATACTCACATATTTCCTATAAGTAAAGTATAAACACGTATGCATAAACTTTTGCACACATTTATACTTTTAGATTTTTTTTTTTTTTTTGAGGGGGAGGGATTGTAACCAACTCTCTTGTGGCTTTACAAAGTTATACATTTAAATTTGTTGAGATTTCCTACTGATAAGATATGGATTGTATAAGAAGCATATGCATTTATTTTTCATTTACTACTTCTAAGGACTGGTCATAAAAGCATAGTTATCTAATACGAGAACTTTTGTTCCAGGTCCAGTGGCACTGCAGAGCACGGATGGTTGCGGGAGCCAATTTCTACATTGTTGGACGGGACCCTGCTGGCATGCCTCACCCAGAGACAGGGAAGGATCTGTACGAGCCAACTCACGGTGCCAAAGTGCTGACAATGGCCCCTGGCCTAATCACTTTGGAAATAGTGCCCTTTCGTGTTGCAGCTTACAACAAGAAAAAGAAGCGTATGGACTACTATGACTCTGAACAGTAAGTTTACATTCTCTCCAATCTATGAAATACCTTGTGTTCTGTGCTGTTCCCAGGGCTTTCACGTGCTGTCTCATCTTGACAACAACTTTATCGATGATAAGCTTCATCGTACCATTTCAGAGAAAGGCAGGCCGAGGAAAGTACTTTCTCGATATCCCAGAAGTTAGAAATAAAAATTGAATCTGGTTTCATGGTTCATGATTGCAGGAATTTTGTCATGAAGTAGTTAAGGGCAGTGTTGACATTTCTGTGTCCGCCACGTCTACTGTATCTTACTGAGCATACAGAAGTGGTCCAAGGACTTAGTGATGTTCATTACTCTGCTAAGCCCAGGCATCTATGTAGTGAGAAAGAGTTTAATATTCTTGCAATCACTATGTGACAGGCACTATCCTAATTATTTCACAGATATTAAGTTAATTATTCCCTACAGCAATCTTACGAGGTGGGTATATAGATATTATTATTATCCCCGGTATATAGATTGGTAGTAAGCTGAGACATACGAAGGTCAAATACTTGTAGAAGGTCACAGAGCCAGGAGTTGGCAGCCAACAGTTGAACCCAGGTACGGTGGCTCCACAGCCAGTGCCCCTGGCCAGTATGAGTGCAGCTTCTTACTTCAGAGCTCTTGGGAGGAGCAGCAAATGGACAGGCTTTTGGTACAAATTATTGGTAGTATTAAGAATGGATTTATCTCCCTTGGACTGACGAAACTGTATTAATTTCTATGTGTAGATGCTATCAGTAGGTACCACACTCTATGATTTAGAGTGGCAAAGTGAGGCTTTCGAATCAGAAATTGCGGGTTCTAGCCCATCACATGCTGTGTGATTGAGAGAGAGTCCTGAGTGATCTCTGGCCTTGTCTCTTCATCTCTAGAATGACGGCTGTGGACAAGGTGATTCCCTCCAAGCTCATAATCGGTTCTTTCCATGATCTGTAACACCTAGTTTTTATTCTTAGAAGGTGCTTGTACATATGAATTGTTTTCTTGATTGCCACCTATTCAGTATAATTACATCTGCTTATTTAGTCTACCTGCTTTTTTTAGTACCAATTACAATTCATGTTTAGCAAATAGAACCAGTAATTATTTTTTTCTTTTTTTTCTTTATTGATTTTAGAGAGAGAGGAAGGGAGAGGGAGAGAGAAACATTGATGAGAGAGAACATCGATTGGCTGCCTCCTGCATGCCCCCACTGGGGATTTGGCCCACAACCTGGGCATGTGCCCTGACTGGGAATCGAACTGGCGACCTCTTGACATTCAACCACTGAGCCACACCAGCCGGGCTATTTTTTATTTATGTTTTATCAATGTCATCTCTACTGACAGGTACTAATTGAAAATTGACCATAGTGACCTGTAATCTCAGAGCTCTCATTCTTTTCTCTGTGGTCATTGAAGTTGACTCTGTGTTCAAGAATGATCTTGACCTGACCCTGGCCCTGCACCTTCATTTGGAGTGGCCCATTTTGTAATGTTGGGGACAAGAAGAAAAAGAAACCTTTTTAAAAATTAAAATATTTTCTTGCTTCTGAGAGCGACACAAATGTGTTATTTAATTTCTTTGAGATAAATAAGTTGTCTAGATAAAGAGAGACCGTTATCAGAGGAAGTTGTTGGCTTCTCATTTAATGACATAAATCTGGAGAAAATGCACAGTTTTAGATGATAGCAGGCTTTCCTGAGTGACGAATTGTAGCTAAAACACAGGAAAATCTTGAGTCAATGAAGAGAAAAAGCTGATATAACTGGTGCAGGCAAGCATAAAAGACTGGTGTTCCCTAAGGCCTAGGTGTGGAATTCAAGACCAGAGCAATTCTAGACTATTATTTTCCAAACATCTGAAATGTGGCCCAGATTCCAGTGTACTTCTGAACAACATCATGAGAAGAATTTGCAATAAACCAGAACATTTTTACCCTTGTACAAAATCAAGGTTTGCCAACACCTAGAAATATTCTGAGTCATGGCATGTTTAATTTTGTTTTGGCCTAAAAATGTGTGTGTGTGTGCATGTACATATATATGTATATGTATATATACAGGGTGGGACAAAAACAGGTTTACAGTTGCTTGGAAAATAATACAATAATTAATAAATAATACAAGAATAAGCTCTGTTTTACATACTCACAACTGTAAACCTACTTTTGCCCCACCCTGTATATACTTATGCATATATACATACACACACTATGATTTCACTGTCAAGAAAAAGCAGCTATAAAACTGGTGTGCTAAGAGTTGTAAATAGGCTATTTCTACCAAAGAGATGCCTTAGAAGCTTTAAAAAATTTTTAAGAAAAATGAAAGAAATTATAGTAAACCTTGAACTACATTACCACAAAAGGTAATTAAAAGTGAAAATATAAGTTAAATATTAAGGAAAGTAAAAAAGTTTCTAATATAATCCTGTCCTTTTGTGGTTACAATTATATAGAGTCACCCACAGAGATTCTAACTTACAGTAGTCCTCCTTAACTGAAATTTCGCTTCCCATGGTTTCAGTTACCCTGCTGTCAACCCTGGTCCGAAAATATTAAAGGTGAAATTTCAGAAATACACAATTCATACGTTTTAAATTGCATGCCATTCTGAGTAGTGTAATGAAATCCCACCCCATCTCATCTGTCCTGCTCGGGAACACGCATCATGGTCCCTTTGTCCAACGTGTCTACGCTGTGTATCTTCCTCCTGTTGGTCACTTAGTAGCCGACTCAGTTATCAGATTGACTGTTGAAATATCAGTAATCCTTATGTTCAAGTAACCCTTCTTTTAGTTAATAATGGCCCCAAAGTGCAAGAGTAGTGATGCTGGCAGTTCAGATATGCCAAAGAGAAGGCGTAAGGTGCTTCTCTTTGAGTGGAAATGGGAGTACAGTACAGTGATATAATTTGAGAGAGGCCTTTACATAACTTTTATTACAGTATATTGTTCTTTTTTATTAGTTATTGGTGTTAACCTCTTACTGAGCCTAATTTATAAATTAAACTTTATCATAGGTATATATGTATAGGAAAAATGTGGTATAGATAGGGTTCGGTACTATCTGAATCTTCAGGCATCCATTGGGGGGCGTCTTGGAATGTATACCCCTCAGATAAGGGGGGAACTATTGTACTTAGTCAGGGGAGAAGCCTACTTTGGAAACTATTTTCAAAGCTCCCCAGCATTGCCTTTCTACAAGTTTATAAAACATATAGTGTCAGAGACGGAGTGCTGGGCCAGGCAACGCTTTGCTTCTCACCCAGATGCAATTTATTTGTTTAATTGTGTACAAGATGTTTTGAGAGTAATGATCAGTCACTTATAGAGTGAGGAGAGAAAAATAGAATCATTCAACTAGTGGCCAAATACATAAAGCTCAGGTGCATTTCCATTATTACAAGTTAAGGAAACAAAACTAAAAAGAGATTTTACATGTTCCTTGTGCCGCTATGTTTCATTACTGTGGCTTCTTTGCATGATCAGCTGATTTAATCACACGCAGGACCCTAGAACCATCTGCATGTAGTTAGCTGACTGATGTGCTGGGAGGCCCTTGATAACTTTCATGTTTCCTGTGTAGTATTGCTTTAAGTCTCTCTTTTAATCATTCAAAAGCTGAATAATTACATCAGTTCTCATAAGATTTTCCAATGATGAATTCTATATTAGTTGCATGAGTGGCTCATTTTCTTGGAATTTTTTTGAGTTAGCAAATCTTAATAAATTGTAACTTGGGAGGCTTTAAAACTGCCTTAGTTCTCTAAATTTTTATATTGTGTTCAAATATAATTAAGTTGATGGGAATATGTTGGAAAGTGATTAAAATTTTGTGGAAAGGCAATAGTCTTTGATGTAGTGAGAAAACAGTTATTAATTATGCACATATGAGGTTGGCTTAGGTTTGATTAATGGACATTATTCAATGCCAACTTTTATGTAATTAATGATTTTGTAGCTTTTGATTTGACTAAATACCAGTGTAAGACAAGGCTTAGGGAGAAAAACCAGCTTCATAAACATTTCAGGCAAGATATTATTGATAGGAATTATGATAAAAATCATCTGTTTATACTTAGGAAGTTAAGTAGGTTCATATTAGCTATAATAGTGACTCAAGGAAATTTAGTTTTAGGACTACAAGATTAAAGCCCATTCTTTCAGATATTGTAAGCTTTTAGAGATACTTTTTTTTGGTAGTTTTTTTCTCCTTTATGCAGTAAATCTTGTGTTTGGATAAATGTAAGATTATGATTCACATTAGTGAAATTGCAACTAACACAGAGAGCACACATAAGTGAGAGTGCCTTGTGGAAACGGGGAAATGAAGGGACAGGTGGATGTAAATGTTTACCGACAGTTATTTCCACATTATCAACAGAGTATTATTTCTTTCATACTTTTTAATACTAGAGTATACCTGAAATCATGTACTGTTAGTGTCATTAAAAAACACCAAAAACATTCTAATTGTAGGTATCCTTCAAGGCCTTTTCATATATTCTTTCCTTCTTTTATATACTTTCCACAGGAGAGTTCATCTATTCTAGCAGTTTCTGTATGGTGACTGAAAGCTATATACACTTCCTTGTTTCCAAGTTTCCAATTGTGTTAGCTTTCTATTGCTGCGTAATGCGTTGCCACAAATTTGGTGGCTTTAAAGTAATATTCATTTATTACCTCACAGTTCTTTAGGTCACAAGTCTGGGTGGGCTAGACTAGATTCTCGCCAGACTGGGCTCTTATCTGAAGGTCTAGAAAGAATCCACTTTCAAGATGACCCTTGTTTGCAGAATTCAGTTTCTTATGATTAGAGGACTTGGGTCCCTGTCTTCTTACTGACTGTTGGCTGAGGATTGCTTTCTGCTCCTAGAAGCCACTGTGAGGTCCTTCCCTGTGGGCCCCTCCATCTCAGCCTAGAACCTCCCTCATAGTGGATCCCTCTCTACTTCAGATCTCCCTGACTTCCCCTTCTGCCATCAGCCAAGAAAAGTCTTTGCTTTTAAAAGGCTTGAATAATTAGTTAAACCCACTCAGATAATTTCACTGTTTCAGGTCAGCACATTAGTAACTAATTGTGTCCGCAAAATCCTTTTGCCATATGATGACATGTCATGGTGGTAACACCATGGGGTAAAGATCATGAGGGCCATCTTAAAATTCTGTCCACCCAACTAATGGACATTTCTGCTTAGACTTCTTAATGTTACTTAAAATACCCAGAAACAACTTCACCTTTCCCTCCATCTATCTTCAAGTCCTAAATTTCCTTAGTTGCTTGTTCTTCCCGTTATGTAGATTCTTGAAGTCCTTTATTCTTTCACCTCACTCTCCATATCCAAGTCTCGTCATGTTGACCACTGAGATACTTACACTTCTTGTGTGAATTCTTTTCTTTCCCTTTCTTGCCACGCAGTCTTTTCAATACACAAGTGTTTTTGTTAGAGTGCCGGGGAATGTTCTTTTCCATTAATTCATAAGATACTTTGTTTTCATTAATTTTGATGTTTCTTCTGAAAACTTGTAGACGTTTTGACTGTAGAATGGCAGAATTTACTGAGTGTCATCCTGTGTTTATAGATTTTGCACATATTTTACCAAGGGGAGTATCTGCATGACTGTTAGTAGATAAGATCTAATTTATAATCTATTGTATTGTCTTCTTTGTTTGACTATACATTTGACTCATAATTAGGGATGTACTAGTGTGTATATCTTTGAAAATAGAATTGTATATTATGTTTGTATATAACAGTCTTGTTTTAAAGTCAACAGGTTATACTGAAATTAGTACTAACCTTTCTGACTTTGCTGTGCTTTACTCATTTATTAACTATTTATTGAATCTTTACTACGTACTTGCAATTGCTAGGTGTGCTCACGATAATTGAAAATAGGCAGATACTGTTGTTGCTCTCATGAGACTTACATTCTAGAGAAGACAGACAGTAAACCACTAACAACAGAATTAATTCAGGGTGGTAAGTGCTTTGCAGAAGACTTACAGGAAGCTCTGCTAGCACTTGTGTGACCACCTTGGGGTTATCAGGGATGGGTTCCTGGAGCAAGTGACATTCGGGCTGAGCTCCAAAAGATGAATAGGCATTCCCTTCATAAAGAAGGAGGTAATAGCATTCTGGACAAAGGGATAAACACATGCAAAGTCCTGAGGTGAGAAGACTCATGGAATGTTTGGAAAGAAGGCCAGGGTGGGGTAGAGGAGAGTGAAAGGAGGATGATGAGATGGACAGGGACCAGATAAGGCAGTTCTTTGAAAGGTAGGAACTGGAATAGATTTTTATTTATTTATTTTTATTTAAATTTTTTTTTTCAATTATAGTTTATAGTCACTATTATTTGTATTAGTTTCAGGTGTACTAATCAGTGGTTAGATAATCATAATACTTTACAAGTGCTCCCCCTATATTTTTAGTACCCACTGGCACCATACATAGTTATTACAATATTGAATTTTAAAAGATAGTGTTGTTAATAGTGTGCATTAGATATTAGGAAGTTCATGTTTTTGGTAATTAGGTAAGTTAGATTATATAGATTGATTCTCCCCAAAAATTAACTAAAAATGCTAGATAAAAAAATACATTTTCCTAGAAGTATTGTGGCACTGATAAGAGGATTATGAGAACTGTAAGGCCGAACTATTACGTGGATGCTGGACTTCAGGTAAGTTGAGCACTGGAGCTGCTTTAGTCCCCTGGACCTAGCACACTTGAGTATTCATTTCCATGGTCCTGACTTAGGTGGGCGTCCCACAGGAGACAGCCCCATTAAGCTGGGACTCCTTTCCACCTGAGTGTAAAGGGGAACCTGAAGTGAACCCAGCCCACTCCCCTACCCCAGGAGAATGTGAGCAGGACACTGAACTTTAGGCTCCAAAGCTCAAAACTCTACTTCAGTGGGCCAAACACATATAACCTGGGTGGTATCAAAATAAAACAGATCAACAGCCATACAGTGAGTTTTAGGTGGTTCTTGACTAGGTGTGCCTCAAAGTATCCAGCAGCAGCAAACAGAAAATCCTCCTGGGGTATTACACTTTTGTCTTAGGACTCAACTTTTTCTAGTAAATAATTACACAAGCTTAGTGAACAATTTCAGCCAAAATTGATAAAGTACACAAGGAAACGGAGCACCAAAGCCAGAAAAAATGGAAACTATGGTCATGAGAAGCAGACCTGCACAGACTTCACGTAATAGAATTGCCATAGATTGCAAAAATAGCTGTGCTTGCAGTGTTGTACAAAGATAAGTTTGAAGCTATTTACATGGCACATACACATATAGAAATAACCTAGCAATATAGAAAAGAGAAGTTCGTGTTGTCAACAAATTTCCAAGACCCTGGAATTTAAATCGAGAGGTTTGTTCTCAAAAACATGGATTACAAGCCAGGGAGATGTAGCTTCCAGAACAAAGTGCGTTCTGAAGAGGGAGAGGTAGGGCAGGGTACTTACGGGCAAAAACCACAGCAAGCTGACCTTTAAGGGGATCGATTGGTTGCTTACGGAAGCAAAGCTGTGAATATACACTATGCATTTTCTGCTTGGTTAGTGCAATGGGGCTTTCCGGTGTTGGCTAATTTAGGATCAACAGGTGGGGTCATGAGATATGGCCAAGGGTCAGTATCATAAGGTCAGCAGAGGGTGTCACAAGACACTGGCCACTGCCTCGGTTTTCCTTGGAGCATGCAAAACATATTTGTCAAACAAGTAATGGTTAAACAGACAGTAGGGAGTGCAGTTTGTCAGAGTTCAAACTGCAAAGCTGCTTAGTCACTCAAGCAGAGCTAGAGAGCAAATTGCAAAAAGGCTCCAGATATTTGGTCCCAAACTGTGATATTAAAATCCTCCGTGTGAAGGTGTGTTTTAATGCAGGCAGCAGTTAACCGTAGCTTAGGTTTGCGTAGGTTGTGACAGGGATTGAAGATATGGATTGACTCAAAACATCTTTAGGAGACACAGTCATTAGTATTTAAAGTATAATTGCTATATTAAATGAAGGTTGATTTTTTTTCCTTACTAAATATATAAATCTAATATCTTTCCTTATCCCTCCCTCCCATGTTTCAAAACAACAGCAACAAAACATTTTAGTTCAGTGTTCTCTGGAATTCTAGAGGTGACGGGCGGGGGGTTTTAATGGAAAGAATTGGTAGGTATAAAAGTACAGTAGAATTAGCGTAGTGATTGTGTTTCTAACAACATGTATGCAAGGTACATTTTAGTATTTCTGTAATAATACTTTGATTCTGAAGGTGTTCTGATGGCAAGATTCTGACTTTATGTTTTATAAAACAGTTCATAAACAAAAGATATTTTTGTATTCTGCTCCCTTAATTAAGAGTCATTTATTAACCAATAGACAATGATCATTTTCTCCCTAATTTTTATGGAAGATTTCCTTTGATCAGTAATGAAACAGATGATGTGGAAATGTACATTATTTGTTTTTATCCTTTCATAGACCCCTCTTTGGTAAACATTCTAGAGAAGCAAGAAGCTTATGTTTTCTAGAAATAAAAGTAGTTTTTTTTCTCTGATGGTTAACATTAGGAATGAATGATAGGACATCTTAAGGAGATGTGTATTTTCATTATAAAACCCAGCAATATCTATGTGCTGCTGTTCATGAGCCATAACATCTGACAGAGAGAAGGAGGAAGGGGAGAGGGACGTGTACTGGGCAGCAGCCAACAGTGTAAGGCCCCGGGTTAGAACTCCAGTGAGCTCGCATAGACTGCCCGGAAGGTTTACTGTTTTAGTGTCAGGGAAGCCAAAGTAGCCTTGAACCAGATCAGGTCGAAGGTCTGCTCCTTCTCTCTCTATCCCCAAACCCTGACCAGGTTTGACTATGGTGGGATGAATGGACACACCTGTCTGTACTGGAAGAAAAGTTGAAGAAGCAAATGAGACAGTTCTCGGGAAAATGTTTCCCTTAGAGCTTAGGGTAGAGAGGTCTGGGTTTCCCAGCAGAGCAGTAGAAGGTGCTGTTAATACTCTGGCTGGTGGAAGGAAAGTAGGTCTCCGTGGTGTGTGCTCACTCTTTAAAACCTTTTGTTCCTGGGAAGCTCCTTCTTCATGGCTGAGTGGGATACCCTGGTTTGATGCTTTCTTGGGTGGATAAAGGATGAATGGAATGAGTTCCCTCAGTGGTCAACCAATAAAATACATTTTTTAAAAAATATGAAAGCATTTAGATGGAGAAAAATGGCACTTATATATCACCCATTATTTTGTGTGCTTTGCTTGGAGTTTCCTATGATTCATTTAACACAGTCGTGCATTAACTGAGTGCATGATGTAGTCAGATTTTGTTCTTGCTTTTTATTATTTACTTTTCATGAGCATCTTTCCATGCTGTTAGAAGTTCTCTGCACACATTTAGTGGCTCCTTACTGTCCGCTCTGGTACTATACTGTGCTACAAGTCCTGGTGGGCTGTGCGCACATGGGGATGTGTGATGACGCTTGAGCAGGCTGGCTGGGGAGGCTTCCGCTCATGTCCTCAGGTGTCACTGAGGGAGGTGGCATCTGCCTGTCCCACCTAGTCCCACCTCTTCCCACCCCTTCCCCTTGCAAACATGGGGTATCTTTTTCCTGTACCTGTACCTTCAAATGCTGCAGTGTTTATTGAGATCTGGCTATGCTCTCCCTTGAGTACAGAGCTGTGCTTATCCACTGATCTTGTAAAGAGTTCCAAGAGGAAATAGCTGCAAGTCATATATATGTCTCAGGCGCTGATTTTCCCCGCCTGTTATTCCAGTTAGCAGGCTTTCTCAGCCTTGGCTGGTGGATGTTTGGAGCCATGTGGTTCTTTGTTGTGGGCACCTGTCCTGTTCATTGTAGAATGTTGGCCCTGGGGAGGAGGAGATACTGTAGCAAATCACTTCTGTTTGCAACAATATTGGCATACTTGGGTACCTTATGCTCTTCTTAATTATTTCATCGTTATTAACAAATCAAAAATAAGCATTCCTTTTTTTTTTTTCCTCAGAGACATCTTTTTACTTTGATATTTGGAGCTGATCTGTGTGTTTTGAGAGTACTAGAAATCCTGGTTTCTAAATAAATGAGGATAATAGCATGTCACAACAGTAGAAAGCAGATAACAAAACAAATAAATTCTGTGACAAACATAAAGGAAATTGTTTAATGTAGTTAGACCAATGTCCTTGTTATCTAGAATTCAGTACTTGGGTTCATTTAATTTTTCTGGTTAACTTGCAAATAATTAAGCTGTTTGGGCTACTACTTTTTAAAAGTGCTTTGCAAATGTGTTATTTCTGTCTCTAGAACCTCTTGCCTTCGTTGCAGGCCTGGTACTGGAAGCAGCGTCCAAGCATGTCGTTGTGCTGCACAGAACAGTCCAGGGTGGTCTGCCGAGGGGAGCTCAGCCATATGCCCCTTCCTGTACAATTTTATCTGGTGATGGGCATCTCAGAGCCCCTAGGAATAGTTTCCTGAAAACTGAGATCCATTCTTGAGTGATCAGAGGCTTCTTTCAGAAGCAGATGAAAAGTGATGGTACCCTTTTCTTGTTGAAAGCACAGAAACCCAAAGTTTTGCCCGTCACGATATTGTGGATCCTTTTGAAACCTGTCCATTGGCACTCAGTTAAAAACCCCTGTTCTTAAGCTCAGAGATACAGAGGACACATTGGTGGGGGAATGGGTGAAGTTAGTCAAGAGCTACAGACTTCTAGTTATAAAATAAATAACTAGATGAAAGGTACAGCCTGGTGACTATGGCTAGTAATACTGTATTGCATATTTGGAAGTTGCTAAGCAAGTAGATCTTTAAAGTTCTCATCACGATGCAAATTAAAACGACTATTGTGTATCCCCTCACGCCTGCCAGAATGGCCGCCATCAACAAATCATCAAACAACAAGTGCTGGCGAGGGTGTGGAGAAAAGGCGACTGTAGTACACTGCTGGTGGGAATGCAGACTGGTGCAGCCACTGTGGAAAACAGCATGGTGTTACCTCAAAAAATTAAAAATTGAACTTCCATTTGACCCAGTGATCCCACTTCTAGGAATATACCCTAAGAAGCCTGAAACACCAATCAGAAAGGATATATATACCCTTATGTTCATAGCAGCACTATTTACGATCGTAAGATCTCGAAACAGCTCAAGTATCCATCAATAGATGAGTGGATAAAAAAGCTGTGGTACATATACACAATGGAATACTATGCAACTGTAAGAAAGAAAAATCTCTTATCCTTTGAGACAACATGGAGGGACCTGGAGAGTATTATGCTAAGTGAAATAAGCCAATCAGAGAAAGACAAATATCACATGATCTCACTTATTTGTGGAATATAATGAACAAAATAAGCTGATGAACAAAATAGACCCAGAGACATAAAAAGGAGTACGGTTCAGACTGACAAACCTCAGTCTGGGGGGCTGGGGGGAGTAAAGAGATAAACCAAAGAATGTATATATATATATATACATATATGCGCATAACCAATGGACATAGACATCAATGCTGTGGGGGGGTGGAGGGTGGGATCGGGAAGAGGGTGTCTATGGGGGGAAAAGGAGAAACATCTGTGACAAAAATAAATTAATTAATAAAAAATAAATAAAATAAATGCTAAGCACAGTAAAAAAAAAAAAGATAAAGAAAAGTTCTCATCACAAGACAAAAAATCTGTTTTTTGGTAACTGTGTATGACGACGAATGTTAGCTAGATGTATTACGGTGATGCTTTTCCAATACAAATGTCCAATCATTATGTTGTACACCTGAAACTAATACAATGTTGTATGTTAATTACACCTCAGTAAAGAAAACAAAAAGCCAACAAAAAGAACCCTATTCTTCTACACTGTAGTAGATTCTAGATTTCATGACTCTTTATGGTAAAGAAAATTGAGCTGACTGCAGTGACTTCAGGAAACCCTGGCAGTTCGATATTTGACTGACTATCTGATAGAAGCTGTTCTCTAACTTTTATTCATAAGACTGGGATGCTGGGAGGAAAATGAATTAAGGATTTGGGTTCATTAGGTTTTAGTAATTAAATGTTTTGTGTATTTCAATTGGTCTTTGGTTTGGAAATAAAAGTTGTTAAACTTGTGTATGATGTCAACTAGTGCTTTTTAGTTCCTGGAAAGGAAGCCATAAATAGCTATTTATCTGATTGAGAAAAAATGAAATTTTTTTACCTCATTCCTGAGAATTCTTAGTCTTTGATGGGAAATTAAATATACCCCAAATAGTTCATTAGATTCACTAACAAGTTACCATCCTTTGCTTCTCTGATTGCTTATCGCCTAGTTCTCATTTTAAAAAGCTGGCCTTCCTGAAGATGCACCGTCAGAAGATGCACTTGAAGACCTGTGTGCTGACCCCAGCCCTTGTCATTGTGAACAGCTTGTGCTGGTGGCTCTGATGGCCACATATGTGGAATGAAAGACAGCAGATGGCTGTAAAGATTTAAAATCAACAAGAGGCCAAGTGTTATTGCACGTTGGAGTTAGTCAAGATGCTGGCCACATGCGGCTAGTGTGTCCCACGTGGGACGAGACGCTGGTCCCACAGGGTCCCACATAGTCTGCTAGCTTGTCTGGTTTCCCCCTTCCTGCTATTTAACCCCACCCCCCCACCTGCCTTTTTTAATTTAATTTTTAAAGATCAGGCATTCTGTCAGCTGTGGATTATAAGAATCTATGACCAAGAGTTTTGAGAAGGAAAAAATCAAAACATACTTGTGCTTATTTCTCCAGGTGCCATGGGAGATTGGTTAAATAGTGAAATTAGATGGCCTAATTAGAGTCGCTTTGTAGTCGAAGCCTGATGTCCTCTATTCAGTAGCCTTTTCTGCTTTGGCAGGTTCCTGATTACTCACAGGTGAAGTTCAGAGCTAATTTTAGAGTGTTCCTGGAGTTCCTCATTTCTGTTTGATTTCATTATTTCTGTAAAAAATGATGAGCCTTTAAATATATAATTATAAATGCTCCGATTCGATTACAGATAGTGACTCTTGTGTCAAGTCCTTGCACCTGACTTCTGATAAAAAGCAGGGTCCTTATGTGATGGATAGAAGTGCAGTTATGGGGCAGAGGGAAATACATGTGCTTTTCGTAGCCGGGGTGGAGTGCAACCACCACCATGTGGAAGCAGAAACTCCCGTTTCATGTGATGAAGAAATGCCTGTGGCATGCGGGGCAGATGGAGTGTGAAATAGCGTTGGGAAAAGAGGTACCCAGGGACCTTGGTTTTAAAATGCAATTTCAGAAGGAATGCAAGCAAACTTCTGGATTTCAGACAGCTTGGCATTCTGGGGAAAGGAAAGACTTTAATTGGTCTGGCTTTTTTCCTTTAATCAAAAAGTCAAGACAGAATCATCAGCAGCTGCTGCACTCTTGTGTCTTTCTCCTTGCCATCAATCACAAGCACTTACGCATGTGACACAGGTTTTTTTTCCTGAAATCAACATTTAAAATTCACGTGGCCAGGAAGCTCTAGGGTCATGATTTCCCTTAAGGAAGCTTATGTAGGGAGCTGGTAAGTGAACCTCCTAAGGAACTGAAACATTCAATCGAGGTTTTGTCAGATGATTCTCAGCTAAACCGATCAATTTTACATCAGGCGGGAGCGGGACAAGGATTGTGAGATACAGTTGGAAAGACTTGTGGACCCCCTCAGCTTCCTTGACTTTGTGCTGAGGCTTGGCTCTGCTAATCCTATCAGGTGTGACCTGAGGATAAGTTGGAGATAAGTTGACTGTGTTGATGGATTGTATTATCAGTTCATTCCCACACAGCTTCTTGTTACCCTCAGAGGTCAACCTTATGTTTTTATTGAAACAAACCGTCTCACCTTCTTCTAACTTCAAATCATCACCATTTCTTTTCATTCTTGACTCTCCTCTCCCTCCTGGCTTTCCTCCTCCTCCCTTTTCTCATTCTTGCCATTTATTTTCTTTTGCCTATACACTTACTAAGACCTTCCTTTTCCTGAACACACACACACACACACACACACACACACCCAGCAACAAACAAACAAAAAAACATCTTTTCTCTACTGTGTGTCTCTGCCTTTTTACCATTTCATCTGTTTTCCTCATCATGTACTAAAACTCTTAGATTAAAGGAAATTTATAATAAATTCTGATTTGTAAATCCAGTATTTGTATTTCCCTCTGCCCCATAACTGCACTTCTATCCATCACATAAGGACCCTTCTTTCATGGTCATCTCCCTTAGCCTCTCTGTGGCCTTACAATTTTTAAATTTCTCTTCTTCTATGACTTTCATATAATCATCTTAGTTTTCTTTGTATTCCTTTGACAGATACTTTCTCTTTTGCTGAGCTTGTCTATTTTCTCAAACTCAGTTTTCATTTTAGTGTTGACAGATTTGCAAATTATGTCCCTAACCCCAACCTTTTCTGAATTTTTTAAAATCTCACCTAGTATTGCTTCTTTTCTAGGCCTGTCTCACGTACAGTCAGTTTCTTTTTCTCACCTTAAGTTGTAGTCATTCATGTAAGAGAAAGATGATCGCTTACTTCATGTGTTGACTGTGGTAACCATCCCACCTGCATGGGCCGGTACAACATAGTAGCTCTGGTTTTTCTGCATATTGAACAGATGATAGAAATGGGAGAGACCCTCCAGATTTAAACTATTTGAATCCAGCCTGGTTTGAGGCATTGTCCATTACCCTTTCCTTCTCATCAGTCACCTTTGAAAATTTGTATAGGCATTTAGAAGGTGTTTACTTAAGAAGATGAGAGCTGTTGAAATACTGAGTTGAATGCGATGTATATCTTCCTGACTTGCTGGTAGTGTGGGGAATGGGAAGAGCAGACAGGTGACTAGGGGGAGATGTCACATGTCTGAATTAAAGAAGTGCCTTCTGCTTGTTAACATGGGTAGTCCAGTGGCTGATTAATGAGTCACATGACTTTATATTCATATCCTATATGTATAGCATTCCTGAATAAACTCTTAGACATCTTTCAGAGGGGGCTGGCACATTCATTAAAGTCTGGGTACCTCAGTGGGGAGCTGGAAAGACCAGAATTAGGACCAGTAGGGAATCTAAGAGCTAGAACTAGATCCAGAACCAAGAGTCAAGGTGATTTTAGGAACTAACAGTAGTGTCGGGTGTAGGTGCAGGAGGTGCGTAGAGGCTGGTTGTAATACAACCAGGTCCAAGGTTCAGAAGCCCAGTGAGTGGGCAGGTTATTGAATACACAGACAATGAAGATCGGAAAAGCAAGAGAGACCAGAAGCTGGGACACACTCTGGGTCATGAGGAAACCACAGTACTTCTTTTTTTCTTGGTCTGGAGCCCGAGCTCACAGACAGACTAAATGAACCAGGTTTGGAAAACGGTGTGTGGGTTCCCCTGACTAGTGGAGGTGAGTGAGGTCAGAAAGGAGGCAGATCTGAAGATGCTTATTGAAGACCTCACGAAGGACATGCAGAAAGCTCTAGTGTGAATAATCTAGACTTAGAAAAAGGGGATGTGTAAGTAGCTCAGATTCCCCACAGCAATCACAAACTCTGTGTCCCCATTTTTTTTTTTTGCCAGAGGGATGAAGAGAAGTGACTCGTGTAAGACTATGAATTGTTCTGTATTGAACCAATACAATTTTTCTATACATACACCTTTCATTTTTCTATATTTATTGAGTTCCTAGTTAGAAAGCTAGTAAAGTACCTGGTCACTGGTCAGTAAATATTTCCTGAATGTGTTCCGCATCCATAGCCCTGTTCAGACACACTCTTTACTGCCAGTGTCTGCCATCTCAGTGTGAGTTAGTAGCTGTTACCACGACGGGGGCAGAAGAGGAAGCGTAGTGCTGCAGCAGCGTAAGTGTACCTGCTCTCATTGTGGTGATGTTCCAGATGATTGAGGTTTCAGGTTAATTAAAGGTTACATTATTTAAAATTATTCCAAATCACTTTGGATAGAGATTTCTAAAGTAAGCTTTTACTCATAGTTGTTATTGACAATAATTTGATATTTTTATTTGATTTTGATATTGATAGTTGATAAAAATCATTGTTATAGAAAAGTGCAGTAAACTTGCTGAACAAGATTAAAAGCACCTGTGACCCTGGCTGGTGTGGCTCAGTGGTTGAGCGTCAATCCGTACACCGAGAGGTCGCTGGTTTGATTCCCGGTCAGGGCACATGCCCAAGTTGTGGGCCAGATCCCCAGTGCGGGGGCATGCAGGAGGTGGCCAGTCAGTGTTCTCACTCATCGATGTTTCTCTCTCTCTCTCTCCCTCTCCCTTCCTCTCTCTCTAAAATCAATAAAGAAAAAAAAAATTTTTTTTAAATAAATAAATAAAAGTACCTGTGACACCACTTTGTAGAAAGAACCACTATTAACATTTGGGTGCATTTTTTTCCCCTGCCCTGTCCCTTGTATTTTAATAAAATTGCAGTGGTATCGTGTATGAAGTTTTGTGCCCTGATCATTTTACTTACTGTTACCTCGTGAACATCTTTTCCCCTACCCTTAGCTGTACTTTAATAACTATATAATTCTACTCAGGGCTGTACCATCGTTTATTTAGAACCTTCAACTTTTAGGTTATTTACAATATTTGACTAGCATAAAACAACTTTCATATAGGTGTCTTTCTGCACCATATTTGTCTGCATCTCTAATTATTTCCTTAATGTCAATTCCTAGAAATGGGATTATTAGATAAAACATACCTAGCATACCTCTAGAAGGAGGGGCCACTTAGCAGTTCATTTCACTGGATCCCCAGGTTAACTCCGCGGATAGTGAGCATACAGCTTCTAACAAGGGGTAAAGATGGCTTGTGATCTAGTGATTTGAGTGACCCAGAACTCATGCTGGTGTTCGGGGGGTGGGGTGGGGGGGAAGAGGATGAAATTACCAGTAGGCAGGGTGTGTCATAGCCTTAGGTTCTATCTGCTTAATGGTGTGAGGGCTTTTGTGTGTTTTAGTATGTATGAAGATGAGAAGAACCAACCCTACCTTTGTGGTATCTTATCAATGGAATAATAGCAATTATTGCTACCTACTCACTGTTGCTGTTATGCAATTTCAGTTTTTTCTCTTCATGTTCCAGTATGCATTTAGCCTTTCAGAGTCAACCTTCCTAAAAAGTTTTTAATCTGTGCTAGCTAAATTAGATTTAATTATCGTTTTTTAAGTTCCCAGTTCTAAACTAGTCATTGCCAGGGGCTGGGGAGCAGGGAATGAGTTGGGCTTGGCTATCAAAGGGCAACCTGAGGGATCGCCCTGGTTTGGCAACTGTTCTGTATCTTAACTTTGGTGCCTAAATGAACCTGCACATGTGATAACACCGCACAGAACTGAAGAACAGCCTGAGAAACAAGCACGAGCAAAAGTGCAGGAATTTGAATAGGATGGGTAGGTTGTTTCTAGGCTGATCTCCTGGTTGTGATGTTATGCTGTGGTTTGCGAGATGTGACCATTGGGGGAAACTGGCCAAAAGGATGCGCGGGATCCTGCTGTGTTCGTCCTTACGATGCATGTGAACCTGCAGTGATCGCAGTGAGGATGTCAATGAAAATATTTTTGCCAGTTCTGAAATTGGGTGAATTGCGATAGCGTAGTTATTTTTGCTCAGTGACGAAGTGTGACATAATTTTCTTTTTTCTCTTTCAGCCATGAAGACTTTGAGTTTATTTCAGGAACACGAATGCGCAAACTTGCTCGAGATGGCCAGAAGCCTCCTGAAGGGTTCATGGCTCCCAAGGCCTGGACTGTGCTGGTGGAGTACTACAAATCCCTGGAGAAAGCTTAAGCTGCTAGTCAAGCCCTCCACCTTCGTCGCCTCACTGAGGACCCAGAGGGGACCACATAAGTCACTGTTGGCATTTCTTTGTGGTGGTGTCTGTCTGGACACACTTCTGAGAAACAGACCGTTTTCCTTAACTTGCATCTGTCTCGGTCTGCCTTATGAGTTCTGTTTTGAACTAGTGTAATGCACTGCTGATTTTAATGTGTCTTTTTCACTTACTATAGTTAATATTCCTATAATGCAATTTTAAAATCTTATCTTTTTATATTATATTTATGCTTCTGTCTCATGATTTTTTTCCCCAAGCTGTTATATTAGTGGTAACCAATAGTATACACATTGAATCTCATTTTTCATTCCTTGAAAAAAGAAAAAAAATCCTCTAAACAATAAACTCAGCTAGACCTTGTTTTGGGAATTTTACAAGACATCTGTAGCAATTAGACTTTTTTCTACATTGAAAATATAAACTGCTTTCTTCTTTCCTTCCAATCAGCTATTGACTTATTATCTGTTATGA
Organism: Tadarida brasiliensis; assembly: GCA_030848825.1. Taxonomy (NCBI): domain Eukaryota; kingdom Metazoa; phylum Chordata; class Mammalia; order Chiroptera; family Molossidae; genus Tadarida; species Tadarida brasiliensis. The sequence goes on along the minus strand of CM061257.1, from coordinate 80,765,933 downwards.
GCTAAAATGTTCTTGTGATCTATGTAAGCCCTGAATGAACTTTCTTTATTCAATAAAATTAAACCTTTTGACTTATTTAGGTGATACTTTTATTGTTTTGTTTATACATACTCTTTCCTTTTTGTGAAGTTTCTGATGGAGGAGGGAAAATATAGGTATCTTTTATTACTGGAATCTAATAATTAGTTTCTAACACTCTATTTCATAGTGAATTCTTAAGTGGGAAAATAATAATGTACTCTTCTTAGTCTATCCAGAAACTGAACCTGTTACCCCAAATATCTCTCCAATGTTCTTTTTTTTTATTTTTTTATCCTTACCCGAGGACATTTTTGCATTTATCTTCAGATACAACAGGAGGGAGAGAGGGAGGAAGAGAGAGAGAGAGAGGAACATTAATGTGAGAGAGACACATCAACTGGTTGCCACCCGCACAACCCCAACCAGGACCGGGGACAAACCGCAACTGAGGTACATGCCCTTAGCGGGAACCGAACCCGGGACTCTCTGGTCCACAGGCTGACGCTCTAACCACTGAGCCAAACTGGCCAGGGCATCTCCAATGTTCTTTTTTTTAAATACATATTTTTCTTTATTGATTTTAGAGAGAGAGAGAGAGAAACATCGATGAGAGAGAACATCGATCGGCTGCCTCCTGCATGCCCCCCACTGGGGATCGCCCTGCAACCCGGGCATGTGCCCTGACTGGGAATCGAACTTGGACCTGTCAGTCCATGGGATGACGCTCAATCCACTAAGCCACACCGGCCGGGCTCTCCAATATTCTTAAACACCTACGGTGGTGGTTCTGGTAATAGAGAATGGTAGGAGGATGTCAGTGAGTCATTTTTCGGATGGAGAGGAGGCAACACACCAAATTTGCTCTTGTAGACTATCCCCAAAGTGGATATTTAAGTGAAGATGCTTATTTAGGAGCTAAATATACAATTTTGATTGAGATGCCAGCTTTTCTGATTTGCAATCCTTCTTTCTGTTGTGAAATAATCTTGCATGATTTGGCCTTAAAAATTCAGCATTATAAAGAGATGGCAGATTATACGTGGATATAGTATATTGTCATTAAAGAAGAAGGGACTAAAGTACTACTAGTAAAAGAAATAGAAGCCCTCCCCCCCCCCCAAAGAAAAGGTAAAAATGGATGGATGGTAGAGGGAACCACTTTAGTGAGAAAGCTGATAAATAGAAAAGAAATGAAGACTATGCGTAGACATTTTCTAGTGGATAGATATGTTCACTGTGGATACTGAAGGAAGTATTAGTGGGTGATTAGAAGATACATGGATGGATATGTTGATGGGGAAAATTGGAGGTGATTGTTGATATTACTTTCTTGGCACCACATTGTCTAGATCTCCAGTTAGGGCTAACTCCTTTATATAAGTCTACGGAAGTTGAAGGACACCACTGATTCTCCTCTCCAACCACAGATGGCTAAGGTGTGACAGCACCTCAACTCAACTAATTCAGAGAGTCGCACCTGACGCGCTGAACGTGTAGGATGCTGCAGCGATGTAGACAGAATAGATCGTGGTTTCGTGGTGGCAGCGAGTGTCCCGTGGAAGCGGCACCCGTGGCAGTTGGGTCTCTTATGCAGAGGTAGTATCCTATCTAGAAGATTCCAGTGTTGTGACCTTGGCCGAATCCTCTGCCACCAACCTCCTTTCGTTCCTGACCATTTTCTAAGCCTGTCCTCTTGCGTGTTCTGTCAATTCTGTAAGATACCCAACGGCCTTCCCATTAATCCGTTGTTATCTAAATTATCTGGAGCTCTCTTGTTTGCTACCAAGTGTCCTGACCGTAACAGGTGGGATGTGAAAAAAATGTATTTCCCGTAAAAATTATGGGACTGCCACATTTTAAGATGATTTTTACAGTTAGCAGCATTAAAAGTTTAAAATACAGAAAATAATTTTTTAAAACCTGGCATTCAGAATATTTAGTGTCCTTTCAAAACTATAGAAATATGCTCATGAGCCTGGCTGGTGTGGCTCAGTGGTTGAGCGTTGACCCATGCACCAAGAGGTCGCCGGTTCTATTCCTGGTCAGGGCACATGCCCAGGTTGTGGGCCCAATTTCCAGTGGGGGCATGCAGGAGGCGGCCAGTCGTTCTCTCATCGATGTTTCTCTCTCTCTTCCTTCCTCTCTCTCTCAAATCAATAAAGAAAAATTATTAAAAATATGTATATATATATATATATATATATATATATATATATATATATACTCATGAAATCAAGATTAACAACACTTGGCTGAAATGTGGTCTAAAAAGTAACTTGGTGTTGATGGTGTAATTGTCCTTTTTGAGTCCAGAGAGGGATATGATGAAAACATGGTTCTAGGCCCCTGTGCCCTTGGGATTGTCCACCCACTTTTGTGTTCCTGAGTGGGGGGAAGCAAATGCAGGCACCCAGTGACTTCCACCAGCCCACAGGTTGGTAGGTGTGTCTTTAATTGGCAAATCTGCTAAGCAGAAATTGTTTTTTCTCTTCCCAGTTCATAAAAATGAGCCCAAACCAATCTTTAAAATATTCAACCCTTACACCAAACCTTTCCTGCCAAGTGGTCTGGGGAATCTTAGTGCCATTTTAATCTATACATCAGCTGGAAAAGTGAATGGGAAAAAAAAAATATATATATATATATATATATATATTTTTTTTTTTTTTTTTTGAGGGAAGGAGGAAAAGAAAGTGCAATCATCTTGGCAGAAATATAATGTTTTAAATCTGTCAAATCTCTATTCCACTATGATAATCAAGACCACATATTTGACTTTTATTGCCATCTAAGAGGGGAGCAATTAGGTCTATCTCTTGGAAGTCAGCATTCAATTACTTTATCAGGAAAAATTCGGAAGTCATGCTTCTCACATATGGTATATTTTTATTAGCACATATGTATCCATTGGTGGGTTGGCTTACAAAGTAAAGTATTTGCCCACTGGGACTCTCATGTGTGGGGTATATTTCTTAGAGGGCCTCCAATCCTCTGCTGGATTCCATTCCCTACTCCACACGGTCTCGTCCCGAATGTAATTATATATAAGTTGTGCAAAAAAAAAAATCCTGCCCACCTACCTCCCAGTCTTTTCTGGACCGAGATAAAAGCTAGCCTCACTCAAGATATGTGCTTGAGGACTATAACTGAGCAGAGGTGAGTGAAGATGGAAGCCTCCTTTTCCTGACGTCCTGCTCCCCCAGATTCCCAAGGAAAACGGCACCAGAATGTAGGGCCTAGATCTGAGGAACTGAAACAGGAAACGGACAGTTTTGTCATGGACCCTTATCTCTGGCCCTGTGCCAGCACTGAGCATTCATAGTGATCTTCCTTCATTAAGAAAAGGAAGACACCCCCACTGAAATGACCTGGAATGCCCACCCGCTCTCTGCTTTCCCTCCAGCAGCTCTGGCTTACCCTCCCTGAGAAGTGTGTTCTCTCCTAGAGCTGAACTACTCCTGTTGCCCAAGAGCATGTAGGCATCCGTTGAAAGCAAACACAGTGCGGAGGCCTTGCTGCACCATCAGGAACAAACAGCGAGTTTGCGTGATGCAAGGAGCTCTTGAATTAGTCTGACAGCTGGACCCACTGCCTGCCCGGCCTGCGCCTGCCCTCAGTGCCTGCCGACCTCAGCGTGGGGCTGTGCTATTTTGTGCCAACTAGGGGCATATATATTCTGTACAGGTGCTGATGTGGGAATTTGGCTTTTGAGATGTGGGAAAATGCCCATGGGCAGCTGCTAAAGAATTTTGAGTGAAAACTAAGTTAAAAGTTTAGTTATCTGGATGTTTTGGCTTAAGCAGAGGCACAAACTGAAGGGAGAGTAGAGTTTTGAGGTTACGTATTCAGGCTCTGAAGTCAAACTTGACCCATTTCTTGTTTGTGTGACCTTCAGCTTCAAGAGGCCTTGATTTCCTTATCTGGAGTGAAGGTTATAGCCAGGAATTCGTGTAGAGCACTGCATTAGTATTATTATTTTATTGACAGATGCAGTCTTTTGACCAAGAAACATGGTGATACTGTTATTGGTGGAAGTGGAGTATCCCTTTCCTCACTGAGTGCTGGGGGTGAGGTCTTTACAGCATCTTGAGGAAAAGAATTTTCTGAGACTTGCATGGGAGGATTAGTGATTTTGACTTGCGTGGAATTATATTCCTGGGTTTCCAGAGTCCCATTTCCCTTCATCCAGTCCTGGAAGAGGTGCAGCTGGGGATTCAGTAGAGCTAGAAGCAAAGCCAGTGCCCAGAGTTTCTGTTCCATGTTGGAATTGGGTCTGGTTTAGCCTTAAGCAGTTGCAGTCCATGAGTCCATTGTCTGGGGTTCACATGGCTGTGGGTGAATGCAGGGGAGCCAAGAGACCATGCCCCCTGCAACAAGAGTCCCAAGAGAACCAAGAGTGCAAGAGAGCAAACTTCTTTGTTTAGGGGATTAAATATCTCAAATTTTCCCAGGCTTGCAGTGGCCACCCCTACTCTGGTCAATGACCTGTTCCCAGGTGTGACTGACAGGCAAATGCCTTCCCTATTTCACCCAGACTGGGCTGTGCATGCGTCTGTTCTTTCCCTGTCCAGTCCCTTCCCCCATCAATCTGCGGAGAACAGACTGGTGGCTCCCTGGGGAGTGTTAAACTGCAGCTCCCTGGCAAAGCTGCACAAATGAATGCCTGTAAAACTTGGCCTTCACTTTGCTCCTCTCCTGTTAGTAATAACTAGGTTCATTACAATGGTATCATTACCAATATTTATGAGACTAGACCTTGTAATCTTCGCTTCATAATACCATTCTCTAGCCCAGCGATCTTCAACCCATGTGCTGCAAGAATTTTTAAAACATGCAATACCTGACTATTTAGTCAGGGGCACTGACCTCTTTCCCTTTAGATTGTCAAATAAAAAAATGGCAAAGCCAACACAATAATAGCTGTCCGATATGAATGAATCAAAATTATACCTATTTTTTTTTTTTGTCAAAAATATATTTTTTGGTGTGCTGCAGAATTTTAGTAACTAGTTTATGTGTGCCATGAGATGAAAAAGGTTGAAAATTGCTGCTCTACCGACTGAGCAAAGTAACTGTTATATATTTGTATCTAACATATATCTATCTGTTAGATATATGTTAGATACAAATCTAAAGGCATTCAAGCCCTGGCCGGTGTGGCTCAGGGGTTAGAGTGTTGGACAACACACCGAAGGGTCCTGGGTTAGATTTCCGGTGAAGGGCACATACCTGGGTTGCAGGTTAGATCCAAGGCCCTGGTCTGGGTGAGTGCAGGAGGCAACCAATCGATGTGTCTCTCTCACATCGATGTTTCTCTCTCTCTCCCCCTCTCTCCCTCCCACCCTCTCTCCTTTACACTCTCGCTAAAAAGCAATGGAAAAAACATCCTCACATTAGGATTAAAAAAAAAAAAAATTAAAGGCACTCAAAACAGTATTCAGCCACAAATTGTTCAGCCATAATTTTTTCCTCTCTCTTTTTCCTTGTGTCCAACTTCTATGTTTCCTAGATTTAAAAACAAGTACAGATTTTCAAAGAAAAAAATACACAGAAAAATATATACATTTCCCTAAAGCAAGCATAGAGTAATTCAAGTACAAAAGAAAAATCATCGAGCCTGGCTGGTGTGGCTCAGTGGATAGAGCCTTGTCCCATGGACTGAGAGGTCCAGGTTCAATTCTCCATCAGGGCACATGCCTGGGTTTCGGGCTCGATCTCCAGTAGGGGGCGTGCAGGAGGCAGCCGATCAATGTTTCTCACATGGATGTTTCTATTTCTCTCTCTCTAAATAATCAAAAACATATTTGAAAAATCATAAAAAAAATGATAGTACTTTGGGAAAGTGGAACCAAGTAGAAGATATACCTTAAAATATGAGGAGTAGAAGATAGGGATTAGAAATATAGTTTCTTCTAACATTAAGTTTAACGAGGAAGATCTACTTTAATTAAAATGGTCACTAGTTAAGTTAAAGCTTAATTTTACAAGTGTTACACTTTTTATATAGAAACTGAGTTCAGTTTGTTAATATCGCTGATCAAAAACATAAAATTGGTCCAGCCGGTGTGGCTCAGTGGTTGAGAATTGGCTCATGCACCAAGAGGTCGTTAGTTCAATTCCCAGTCAGGACACATGCCCAGGTTGTGGGCCTGATCCCCAGTGGAGGGCATGCAGGAGGTGGCCAATCGATGTTCTCTCTCATCAATGTTTCTATCTCTCTCTCCCTCTCCCTTCCTCTCTCTCTAAAATCAATAGAGGAAAAAAAAATAAAAATAAAACATAAAATCATAAATATATTTAATTTTAGAATTGGATCTATAAGTGGTGGTCCATGTACTCGCAAATTATTTGTATCTTCTGTGACTATAACAGGTGTTAAGGTAATAGGAATATGAAATACAAAATGGTATAATGTTTCCCAGTTTTCCACACAGGTTTTTTTTTTCTTTCTTGCTCATATAGTCAAAAGATCTTATAGCTAGGAGTAGTATGATCAATAAAGAATAGCATAAAATTTAAATTTATCTTGAATAAATATAATCAAAATCTTAAGAATAGCTAGCACTTACTGAGTGCTTACTATTTTTTTTGCCAGACACTGTGCTAAGTGCTTTACATGTATTATTTTATTTAATGCTTATAGCAATAACTGGCATAGTAAGGAATATTAAGAAAGGAGACGGAAAAACCCTTAAAGTGAGAATTGAAATAAGAATTAAGAGTATAATTTTTAGAAGAGAAATTAAAATTAAATTTAACTTTGATAAAGAGGTTGGGTATACGATAAATGTGCAAAATCAAAATCTCTTGTATTACTAATGATTGACTACAAAAGAAAATGTTTGTCGGAGGAGCTCAAGGAGAGGATGTGACCACTGTTGACCCGTGAGTGGCACCTGGGCAATCAGAGGCTCCTCCACCCCCCCCCGCCACCAGCCCACCTGTCCTTGGAATGCACACTCTTTGCACCCGCCCCCACCCTGTTCCCACAGTGGGAGCTGTTTCAAGGACGTAGCCTTGAGAGAGCACTGTGTTGTTGAGACTGGACTGTGCATGGGCTGTACCACATCAAGGCTTCTACATAAGCTTACGAGATTCTGGCAGGCAAGTGTGGAGATCTTCTCGTCTTGTAGCACTGGAGACAGCCTCGTATGTAGTCCCCTTGCTTATTAAACCGCCACCTGCCAGTCTGCAGTGGCTGCCTTTCCTCAGTCCTTCCTTGCCCCTCATGTCGGAGGGCTGGCTTCAGATTTCACTGGGGAAACTTCCCAGTGTGTCCCAGTAACGATGTCCACACAACCTGTAAGATACTTGGGAACAAAATTAAGAAGAAAAGAAACAGGGTCTGCTTCAACTCAACAACACAATTTTATGAAAGAGCGTAAATCGAGGTCTAAAAAAATGGAACAGTATACCATGGTCTTAGGGGAAATGACTTGGTATCATACAAATGCCAATCCTCCTAAAATTAATAGATGTTTGAGGTGATTGAAACCTCAATGCATACTTTGGGTGGGAATTAGGACCAGATAATTTTATCAGTTCATTTGGAATAATAAATACCAAGAATAGGCAAAGAAATTATGAGAAAAGAAAGGGGAGACTTAACTTATCAGCTGACCCAGACTCATGAAAAATAAGTAGTTGTTTCAAACCACTGAGTTTTGGGGTGCTTCATTACATAGCAATAACTAACTAATCCAGAGATTACAGCTCATGTGTCCGAACGCAGTCATTCTCAGTAGCTGATGATGGCTGGGGAAATCTGGGCTGTGTTAAAGGTAAAGGAAGAGAAAGGAATCTGGAGTAGGAGCTAGAAGCTTTGTGACTAAAGCCTCAATGCTAGAATCAATTAGAATAGTAGTGGCAAGATATAAAACATAATCAGGCAAAGTGTATATTGAAAGTACAGTACGGCCCTGGCTGGTTTGGCTCAGCAGTTAGAATGTTGGCCTGTGGACCAAAGAGTCTTGGGTTCAATTCCAGTCGAGGGCACGTACCTCGGTAGTGGTTAGGTCCCCGGTCCTGGTTGGAGCAACCAATCTCTCTCTCTCTCTCTCTCTCCCTCTCTCTCTCTCTCCCTCTTCCTCCCACTCTATCTGAAGATAATTGGAAAAATATCCTCAGGTGAGGATTAAAAAAAGAAAAAAAAAAAAGCACAGTACACATGGGTTTGGATTTATAGCAGGCCCGTCCCTCTGGGTCTCTTGCTGGGCTCCATGTGGGCACATCGTGGCCTTGAACCATTGCCTGCCTCTGCATAGGCTGCAGACACTGAAGCGGGTTACACAGTGGAAAAATAAATAAATACATAAATAGTGTTGAATTATTGCACTATAGAATAAATATATATCCTTGATAAAATAATTAGGAAAAAAACACAGATAAGCAGCGTTTTCTAGACCAGGAGCTGGCAAACTAGGACCTGGCTGGCTGCCGTCTTGAGGAAGTCCCGTGGGAACAGCTGCACACACTCCGCTGCTTCTGAGCTCCAGCAGCCGAGCTGTCGCTGAGGCAGAGGCCCCGTGGCCTGGAAAGCTGAAAGGATTTACTGTCCAGCCCTTTACAGGGGAAGTGGGCTGACCTTTGCTCGAGACCAGTGATTTTCAACCTTTTCCATCTCATGGCACACAAACTAATTACTAGAATTCCTCAGCACACTAAAAAATATATTTTTTACTGATTTGACCAAAAAAAAATTTTTATTTATTCACACCAGGCAGCTATTGTCATTTTATTTGACATTTGAAGGGAAAAGAGGTCAGAGCCCCTGACTAAATAGTCAGGTATTGCATGTATTAAAAATCCTTCGGCCTTGGCTGGGTAGCTCAGTTGGTTAGAGCATCGTCCCAGGTAAGAGGACCAATAAATCAATGTTTATCTCTCTCCCCTTTCTTCTCTCTCTAAAATCAATAATAATTATCTTTTTTTCACTTGACAAAATTGTTGCAGCATGCCAGTTGAAAATCACTCCTCTAGACTGACAATGGCGTCTTCAGCATGGAATTTCCACATCAGAGGGACCTACAGGCCTGGGGAATGGATCAACACATGCGATATTTAGTCGTGTATCTCACCGAGGTTCCCTTCCTCAGCTTGGGGAGGGGGGGAGGGGGAGGTGGCCGGTGGCAAAGGGGAAGAGACCCTGAAACGTCAGTGAATTTAACCCCATGAAGTCAAAGATCAGGGTGGTAAATATTCAGTTGCCTTCTATTATGAGAGTGAGACTGGATGTCCCAATAATTCAATTAAGCGCCAGCCACCCATTCTGACTTGATCTGGGGCTATGTTGACTGAACTGTTTACTGAAGTGCTCAGAGTTTTTAATATCATGTTGATCCAGCAACATTTCTTCTGGTAATGGGAGCTAAAGTTTGAGAATACAAATAATTATATATTTAAAGTAGGTACAGTGCAGAGAATAAAAATAAATATAAATTTTAATAAGTGATCATTCCAATAGTAGTTTTTACACTTCTTTTCCTTTCTCTCTCTCTCTCTTTTTTTTTTTGGTACTCCTCACCTGAGAATATTTTTCCCATTGATTGTTTACAGACAATGGAAGGGAGGGAGGGAGAGAGAGAGAGAGAAAGAGGGAGAAACATTGATGTGAGAAGACACATCAGCCCCCATCTGGAATTGAACCTGTGACCCTTCGGTGCAAGGGCCAGTGCTCCAACCACTGAGCCACAACAGCCAGGCCAATTTTTTCACTTCTACACTTATAATTAGCATCTGGGAAGTTACAGATCCACAGAGGTTGGTGACCCGAATGTCAGCAGAAACACCAAATGTATAGTGCTGACAGACAGATCATCATGCATGTAGTCAGGGTGCATGAGCTAAGGGCCCTGTGAGAATATTCACCTTTGCATTTCCTGACTTTCATGTTTTAATTTGTAATCTGTGCATTGTATGAAACATTTTTCTTTGCATTTACTTTTCTTTTAAAGAATGAGAACAAAAGAAAAATTTTAATCTCCCAATCTCCCGATTGCCATATACCACATAATAGCTTCATTGGGCATGTTAAGTATTTTTTTATGATTTTTAATCTTTGGAATAATAGGGAAGGGATTTGGTTCCTTTTATTCATATCTCTAATGGGTTAAAAGTATTATGTCTCAAGTGTGCATAAAAATTTTTCTCTTACTGCCAGAAATAAACAAAAGAGAACAAAGAACCTCAATAAAGAAAAGAAAATATAGTATAACTAAGAGACAAACTTGAAAACTCAGGTTTGAGTGATTAAAATTATATTAAATGGAAGCTTTTAACAGGCAATCTTTTTAGAAAAGGGTCTGAAGTGACAGCTTCTACTGTGAGAACTCAGAGAGAGATCAGAGGTACTGTGGTCAAAGCAAAGAACTCTGTTTACTCGGGAGCTGGGGGTAGTATGTTAAATGAGAATTAAAAAAAATGTGAAAGTACTTGTTCCAGACTTTCCATATAGCAGGTATTCAGCACATGTTTGCTTCCTTCCCTTTTGAGGTAGCACTGTGAATTGTCTAATCTTCATTCCACCTTCTTAATGGACAGGATCCCGACTGTGTTGAGGTTGGCAACGTGCCAGCCTTTAGGGACTGGGTCATGAATCTCAGAGTGATCACGACAGTCTGTTCCCAGCCTCCCTATGGCTATCACTGGCCATGGGACCAAGTCAGGCCAAGGAGACCTAAGCGGAGTTCTGTTGGGGTAGAGGCTTTGCTTTCCTCAGGCAAGAGAGAGGGCACAGCCAGCCACACAGCAGTTCCTTTTTGTGTTTGTCTGGTAGGCAAAAGAACGCTTCCTTGACAAGCTCTGTAACAAGATACAGTGAGTGGCGTTTAGCAATCCTTTTTTAGTTTTTTAAAAAAAGTCTAAAAAAATGGTGTTCACATTGTGGTCTTGACCCATCTGTATTACAGTCACCTGGGTTCCTATCTCTGACTCGAAGCCAGGAACATGCATTTTAACTCTGTGCTTTGTGCCATTCTTATGCACTCTATAAAGTTTGATAACTGGTGACCAAAAAAAGGCTGAGATAGGGAGTTCTTTTGAATAGTTTTGTTTGAAAGTTATGTGTTTTGATTTGGCTATGCATTCCAATTGAAGACTTTAATAAGGTTTGGACTTGACTATCTGCTGTTGGACATTTTTGGAAATATTTTACTTTAGAGTAACCGCCATGTTTTCAGCTAGATCCAGAGAAGAAACAAGGATGGTCCTCTCCCGAGCTGGCTTTTATAAGTCTGTTCTCCTTTGCTGAAATGTTAAAACATATTTGCTTTCCCATGCATGATTCTCAGAGATTCCTGAAATATGAAGGGCCCATATAATCTTTTTAAGGAACAGAACAAGGCCACCACTAACAGTAACAGTAGAACACTTTTTAATGTCTTTTTTTTTTTGGTGGGGGGATCCCAGGTTACCTTTTCAGGTGTTTTCAGTTCATCTCCAGGAATTGACAAACACTCTCTAGATAGCCCAGGCTCCTAGCTGAAAGGCTTATCATCAATTAAGTGAGATTTTAACTACAAAAAGGAAAAGTTAACAGGCATTATGAGGCGTCTATACACACCTCCAGACTCCCCCGTGGTGAACCCCGCCTTAGAAGACCCTTGGACACGGGAGGTAAGGTGGCAGCCACACACGGTGCAGTGCTCTCAGCTGGGGTGCTGGGGACGCAGCACAGGCATTTCCTCTTCCGGCCAAGCAGTCTCCTGCCCCCCGTATTTCCATCTCTCTGTCCATGGCAACCCTACCACAATGGAACGATTATAAAATATAAGAAGGAACACTTCAGTCCCAGGAAAAATGTTCAGTGCCAGAGGCCTCTAGGCAGGGTTTTCAATGTTTACTGTTTTTTGTGTGTGTTTTTCTTCATGCTCGGAGGAATGCAAGGCAACTCTGTCCCATCCCACGGCGTGTAGGCAGGGCGGACCAGTAGACACAGCTCGCTGCCTCTTTGGAGAATCACCCGTGGAGATTCCGACCCTCCAGTCCTGAAGGAGGCCACAGAACGTGGTGACGGGGGTCAGAAGTCAGGCTCTCTCCAAGCCAGCGACTCTTAGGATAACCAGGGCTTCCAGTTCTGGGAGCTGGCTTAAAAATGAAAGAGATTTAAAAGTGTTAGGGAAAATCTTGTCACCAAAGGTAAGAAGAAAATACAGCCAGTGAAAATAACAAAAATGGGAAAATGTTCAGCTAGCTATACTAGTTTATTATTATTACAAATTAAACAACTTGAAGGGTCTTGTTTTATGTTGGCTAGAATGCAATGAAATTCGATGTAAGGTGTGTTGGTGTGGGGAAATTTTGCCGACTCCAAGCCATCTCACTTGGACTACCAGAAGGTTTGGGAGAGCACCCCTCTCCCCCCACCTCTGGCAGCAGGGGTGGGGGTGGGGGTTACTCATGCTCTTCTTGAGAGGAATTTCACACGTGTGGAGAGGTAAAGCCCGCTGCAGTAAGAATGAAGCATTTACATGAGACCCAATAGGAGCAGCCACTGGAGGATTTTATCCAGGAGTGTGACGTCAACCAAGCAGGATTTTAGGTAAGTAGTATTTTAGGTAAGTAGGATTTTAGGTAAGTGACTTTGGCCACGGTGTGCTGAGTGGAGAGAGGAACTGAAGCGTGAGATTCAGAGGGACCAGTTAAAAGGGCTGGGTTTTTCAGGCAGGGGCCTAGCAGGGCCTGGCTTAGGAGTTGAAAGAGGTAGTGGAGAAGGGAGGATGCCTTTACCATCTTCTCAGATAAACTCCCTGTGTCTCGTCCCCTGACCTGTTCTTTGGTGGCCACATAAGCTTTAATGTCATTGTTTACTCACAGGTGAGCTTTGGACAGTGTGAGTCCAGCAAAACCTCCTGTCTCAGCTCCAAATACCAAATGTGTGTCTGCTTGTACCTGTGTCACAGATGCAAAATCTGAGAGAAAGTCTCAAGGTCACATACTAATAAGTGATGGACGGGACCCAAGGGGTGACTGATCCCAGAGCCTGACTATGTGTGAGATAAAGTTTCCATTGAGGGATTTTGATGTGTTCAGAAATGTAAATGAGCCCTTTGAGAAGAGTAGATACTTAAATATAACCCTGTAGTAATAATAAGGCAAGTATAATAAATAGTTGAACATCTGTGTACCAGGTTCTGTGTTAAGTACTTTATACAACTTATCTCATCTCGTTCTTGCCATAGACTCAAGAGCTAGGTAAAATCCCCATATGATAAATAGGAAAACTGGAGCTCAGAGAGGCTAGGGGAATTATCCAAGATTACAAAGCCAGTAAAATGCAAAGCCAGGACTAGATTTAAACTCAGGAATTCTGCAAAGTTGGCCCACATTTTAGGCTGTGAGTGAATGAACACGAGTTCATATATATTTTCTGATTCTTACAATAGGCTTGGAGCTGAGGCTGCTCCATAATCTAACTGACAGGGTTTTCTGAAGTGTTATCTGAAGATCCCCTGAATCAGAATTGCTTCTGATGTTGGACAATGTAGTTCCTTGGACCCAGTGAATCAGAATCCCTGGGAGGAGCGCAGGGATCTGTATGTCTAAGAAGCCCCCGCCTGATCACCCAGTGGCTGAGTTCCAAGAGCAAGGGCAAGGGCAGACGCATGCAGTGTCTAGAGGCCCAGACTTGAAACTCAAACCATGACGATTCTGCCACACTCCATTGGCCGAAGGAAGTCACAAGGTGGCCCGAATTCAAGGGCAGGGGGTGTAGTTTCTATCTCTTGATGGAAGCAGCTGCAAAGTCATTGCAAAAGATAAGAAGGAGGGAGTTGTGGCCATTTTTGTACTTTATTGCAGGTGGGAATAATGGTGCCTCCTTGTTCATTTTCTATAAGTCTATCCTGGAGTATTGCCTTTTCCATAATACAGAGCGTACTGGTGTGCTTAGCTTTCCAGAAACAAAATAAAACAGGAGATTTTGTAATGAGATGGGAAAAGACTATTGACATTTTTTGTACCATAACAGCATCACTGCATTTCTCATGGCAAAGTACTAAAGAATTGTTTAAATTAAAGATGCATTTTTCATTTTTTTAAAAAGACAAGTTTTCCAAATGTGCTATCCTTTTCTGTGATAGCAAGCGGGTATCACTAGTATGCTACACAGCAGACATTTTTAGAAAATATAAACACATTTTAATGTATTCATTCATCCCCCAAGTTTAAAGTGATGTTTTAATAATGGAGAAGAAAGTAATCGCTTTTGAAAAGAACCTCCTGCTATATACAAAGCATTTTGAAATTGGCTAGTTGGACATGTTTCCATTGTTTTGTGATTTTATTGTCAAAAACAATGTAAATGTGTCACCTACAAATTTTCTCATACCTAGGCTGTTAAAAATTGGAAACAAAAGTTTTGCTGAAAAACATCTTTCAGAGTTTTAGTGAGTTTTGAAACTATTTGGTGAGAAGAAGAAAATGCAATACTTTCTGATTCATTTATAAGGAAATAGATTGATATCAGAAAGATAAAATTTAGTAGATGCATTTCAACAAAAATATTGAAAATTGGTATATAAAACTGAAGGTAAATTCCAGGATTTGCAGCCAATAATATAGGTTTTTCATGTGAATCTAAATATTTTGTAAACCCCCCCCCCCAATTTTAGCCATTAAAACTCAGTAACATCATAAAATGTTGCACTAAGTTTTAAAAATATAAGGTGCATTTAACCACTTTGTATTCACTAAAATCATTAATATGTTAAAATTTTAGAGTAAACACAATGTTCTAAGAAACATTAATGAATAAAATGTAAATTCATTTTAAAATATAGATTCTATTATCTTTATATTTTTGAATTTAATTTTCTATTTTTAATTATTTTAAATTAAATTAAATTATTTTTATTAAAGATTGTATTGCTAATTGTTTCATCATTAAAAAAACTATTAATATATGGACACAAGTATAAAAATAAATGATCACACCCATTAGGTTGGTTATTATAAAAAACCCAGTAAATAACAAATGTTGGTTAAGATGAAGAGAAATTAGAACCCAAGTCCAATGCTGGTGGGAATGTGAAATGGTGTAACAGCTATGGAAAATAGTATGGTTGTTTCAAAAAGTTAAACATACAACTATTATATGATTCAGCACTCAACTTCTAGGTGTATACCCCAAAGAATTGAAAACAAGGACCCAGACAGATATTTGTGCACCAATATTGATAACAGCATTATTTACAATAGACAACAAGTAGAAACAGTCAAATATCTATCAACAGATAAATGGATAAACAAAAGGTGGTATATACATACAATTGAATATTATTCAGCCTTAAAAGGGCATGACATTCTAACACATGCTACAACATGGATGATCCTTGAAAGCAGTATGCTCAGTGAAATAAGCCAGACACAAAAAGACAACTATTGTTTAATTTTGCTTATATGAGTTACCTAGAATAGGCAAATGCATAGAGATAACAATCATAATAGAAGTTACCAGGGGCTGAGAGGAATGGAGAATTATTGCCTAATAGGGTTACAGAATATCTCTTTGGGATGATGAAAAAGTTCTGGATATGGATAGTGGTGATGATTGCACAACATTGGGAATGTACTTAATGCCACTGAATTGTGCACTCAAAAATGGTTAAAATGGTCAATTTTGTGTGAATGTTTCTAACAGTGTGGTGATTGAGGGGAGGAGGGGGGTGAGTGGAGATGGAAGGGGATATAGGGAGGATAAATCTTTGGGAGGGTGGGTGGCAGAGTAGATACCATTCAGCCATCTAAAAATCCCAAGATATTAAAACAGTATTGTCAGCTCTGGTCGAGTGGCTCAGTTGGTGGAGTATCTTCTTGTACACTAAAAGGTTGTGGGTTTGATTTCCGGTCAGGGCACATACCTAGGTTGTGGGTTTGATCTCCAGTTGGGGTGCGTTTGGGAGGCAACGCAACGATGATTCTCTCTCACACCAATGTTTCTCTCTCTCTCTCTGCCTTCCTCTCTCTTTAAAATCAATAAACATATACTCTGGTGAGGATAAAATTAAATAACTAAATGGATATTGTCAGCTTCTCAAAAGAAAAATTCGAATATATGGAACCAGAACGAGTAACAGAGGTTCATATTATGCCATGGGCCTAATGATCCATAAGTTTGTATAAGTTTTACTAGGGCTTCAAACATTTTTTTATTCTCTGCCTCTTACTTGCCAGGCTTACAAAGTAGAATAATATCAATTTTCTTACCACGTAATGTGGATAAGCAATGCTGTTATAACAATATTCTCAAACTCTCAATAATGATACAAAAATAGTTCATTTCTTGCATTTATCATGTCTGCAGGTTGATGTTTATGATTCCTTTTTGTGGCACAACTGCTTTCAATCTGTGGCATCCTTGATCACTTTGGAGGAGGAAAGCAGGGCTGATCATCCAAGGGTGCCTGAAAGTGGCCTTCATTGCTTCTTATCCACATGCCATTGGCCAGGATTGATCACATGACTCCAAACTGATTTCAAGGAAGGCTGGGAAATATACTTTCCCTGAATTCTTAGGAAATGTTAAAGAGATTAATGAACATTTAGCTAATGTCTGTCACAACTTAAAAAAAATTATTCTTGATTATTTTTCCAAAAAGATGTATTATGAGGATTCATGTGAGAAGACATAATAAAATAATAACTAAATAAGAAAATTAGAACAATGGGAAAACAAGAGTGAGAGATATCTTATACTAAGCTTGATATCTTATAAGCTTGAAATCCTTTACTTATTTGTTATACAAGTGAATTCGCCTCATTGTGCTGGCTCAGAATTCACAATCCAAATCAATGTCCGTGTGCCTGAGCCAAATAAGGCATCAAAATGGAAATTCTGTGTAATTATTCTCATCCATATAACTTATGCTTGCTCTTGATATAGCCCAGGAAGTAAGAAAGAATCTGATATTACCCTCCCCATTTTATATAAAACAGAGGCATGGAGACCTTAGATAAGACTGTCATGCAATCAATTGCCATAGTGCTTAAGTTTCTAAGGAGACATATGGAGGGTGAGTCTGGGAGGGATCCATGAGCAGAGTATTCTTGAGTACCGTCTTGATTTTATCAAAGTATGATCTTGATCTCTAAGCTCCTAAACTGACGTTGTCCTTAATTGTATGCCATGGCTAGTTATGGTTAGCAGCTTATTTTCAGTAAGACTCTGAGCCAAAGGCAGTATTTCCCTGACGAGAGTCAAGGCCAGTGTGTCCTTGGGAAAGTCATTTCACTTCTCTGAGCTTCAGTTTTATCACCTATAAAATGAGGACCTCACAGGATTTGGGGTTTGGTAAGATATTTCAAAGTGGCTAGCACACAGTAGGGGATTCATTAATGTTGACTCTGGATTTTATTGTGGTCCTCCCATATATTCTCGTCAGAGCCTCCATCCCTCTCTGATGTAGCACTGGAGTGGGCCGTGGGGACACCGATCGTAGCGACAGAGGGAGCAAACGCCGGTTTACGCACTGCGACCTGGTCCCCAGTTCTGTCGTACAGCACATGGTAGTTCTGTGATGTGTGGGATTCCAGGTATTTATATTTATAACCTTAAATATCGCCAAGTTTTAGGTGGGCTTTTCTGTCTTGGGGGTGGGGTGGGGTGTTGGGATGGGGGTAACATAAATAGACTTAGAGTCATAATCCAATGAGTATGTTTTGGGATAAGGAGCTAAAATGAGAGAATATGGCCAAACTTTACGGATGCTGGTCTCACCCCGTGGTGGGCTGGGCGCTCCCTGGCAAGCGTGGTGTGGAGCATGTCAAAGCTCCGAAGGTCTCCTTTGTTCTCTCCTTCAAATATCTCAGATCCACTTGCCAGGGAAGATCTGAGCAAGAGAGGTTGGTCTCATGCCTGGAGCTGTCTCATCAGCTTTGTCTTACTATGTTTCTATTGTCATCCCTCTGGATCCAGGACTACGTACAGGGAAGAAGTAATTGCGAAGAAAGCCTTCAGTTTCTCTTTTATACAATCTAGAGGGGCAGGAGGGAGCAGCTGTCAACCAATGGGGCTGTTTCTACTGTCTTTGTTGGGGAATTCTTTTGAAGCTTGAGGATAAAAAGAAAGTTTGTTCTAACTCCTTTCTACTTAATTACACTACTTTCCTGAAGCCATTCAGATATTCAATCCTAGTCTATTGCTCTCTGGAATTCGTGTTTATATAGGCAGGGTTTAAAACCAGGGGTATACGGAGAGGGGGAAAAATTGCATGTGTGTGTGCTTTATTTTTCTGGTTTGAGAAGATTCTTACAAGGAGCTGTATCCTCCCCACAAAATGTGGAGAATCACTGGTTACCTTGATATCTGCCCAGTAAGTCTGGGTCTCACTATTGGACATTGCTGCTATATTTTTTAGAGGGATTTAGTTACTGTTATTCTTATTTATTGCTAATTGTATCTGTGTAATGCTACCTAGAGATATGGTATAATTTAATGAATTTCAGAATTTTGAAGAAGAACAGGATCAAATCCTGACTCCCCTACTTCCTGATTGTGTGTACTTGAGTTCCATGTACCTCTAGTATTTCAGTTGACCAAGGAATGACAACTCTTTATAAGGTCCATAGGAGGCTTTGACGAAGTAAGGTTTTTGAAATTACGACATGTTGCCCAGGCAAATATAAATAAGTCTTAAAGTCACAATTGTATTAAAGGTCTTCCCAAACAGGACAGAAATCCATTTAAAAAAAAACTAAATTGACATGTGCTAATTAGAGAAAAAGAGAGAAGTCAGGTAAAATATGAAGAAGCAAAGAAATCAGCTATAACCCCACTCTCCAAACTCACTTTTAACATTTTATTGTATGTCTTTCAAGTCTTGTTTCCATGGACTGAACTTTTAAAAGTTATTTTTATAATTAGAAAATATAATTTCTTTCAGCCATTTCCCTTATTGTTGGATTTTAGGTTGTGTTAATTTCCAAAGTATTAATATATTTATAGTAAACGTCATTAGGAACAAGACATTTTAGAGATTATGCCTATAAAGTAGATTTCCAAAGGTGGAATTTGAGTGCCAGAGAGTATTAGTCTTTTTTTTTTTTAATGCTTTTGACATGTAATTGGATCCACAAATTATTTTTTTTCCAACTTTTCATTATGCAATGAAACACACAGAAAAGTACGCACACCCATAAGCACAGTCCATTTCTCGTCTATTTATTACAAAGCAAACCCCAGTTCACTTACATTGCCAATGTTCCAGAAATGCCTTCATGTCCCTCTTAGTCATTTATTCCTTTCTCCACAAAGAAAACCACAATCTTTTTTTGGGAAGTCACTGCCTTGCTTTTATTTATAGTTTTATCGCTGAAGCAAACATCCCCAAATCCTAGAGTTTGGTTCTGCCTGCTTTTCAAAGTTTGTATATAGGCCGTCACACAGTATGTGTTCTGTTGTCTGACTCTGATGCTCGGTTTTATGGTAGTGAGACTCACTCCTGTTGCCACATGCAGCGCTGAGTCCGATTCATTGCTATTTCTCCCCATCTGTAACAGTTATGAGCTCTGGCTTCTCCTCATCCCATTACAATACCTGAAGAATTGTATATGTTTATATTTCTTTAGAAAGAAAGGAAGGAAACAAAAATTTGAGTGTCTACTTTACTTTAGACACCACAAATCTGAATGTCGGTGGAAGGAGAAAGCGAGTGTGTTATGTGAGTATTCTTTAGTTTGTATTTGTGGTGTGTTCAGTGAAGGAAACGCCTAATATGTGACATATGGAACATAATCTATGTCCTAAATCCCTGCTCCTTAGTTTGAAAATATAAGATCATACAGGTGTGTGTGTGTGTGTGTGTGTGTGTGTGTGTGTTTGCTTGCATATCTATGAAAACCTCTGCCCAGCCGGTGTGGCTCAGTGGCTGAGCATCGACCCATGCACCAAGAGGTTGCCAGTTCTATTCCTGGTCAGAGCACGTGCCCAGGTTGTGGGCCAAATAGCCAGCATGGGGCATGTAGGAGGCCGCCAATTGATGTTCTCTCTCATCGATGTTTCTGTCTCTCTCCCTCTCCCTTCCTCTCTCTCTTAAAAAAAAAAAAAAAAAAAAAATCTATGAAAACCTTTTTTCTCCCATGAAGAGAAAAATATATGTTAGTTTCAGACAGTAGCCTGCCAGCCCCCTTTAAAGTGTGATGAATATTTCTATATTTAGATGCCTTAATGTGCTGATTGGACATGTAGAAATTCACTGTTTTGTTGCAAACTGAGATCAACAGTTATACTCTTTCCTTCCCACAAACAGAGACAATGGAAGGTAAGATTATTGATAAAATCCCTTACATTATATAGATTTGATATAAAATTAGAGGATCACAAACTTTTTCATTTATATTATAAATGAAAGGTGGTTCTCAACTTTCCTAATGCCGCGACCCTTTAATACAGTTCCTCATGTTGTGGTGACCCCCAACCATAAAATTATTTTCATTGCTACTTAATAACTGTAATTTTGCTACTGTTACGTCTTAGGCGACCCCTGTGAAAGGGTCGTTCGACCCCCAAAGGGGTCGCGACCCACAGGCTGAGAACCGCTGATTTATAAAGTGATGCAGGTGTCTTCTTTATCCTCTACGTGTCTTAAGCAGATCCAACTCTATGTACTGACTCATTTAAAAATAGACTTTCCTTCAGCTCAGACGTTTCCAAATGGAGACATGATGGACTTTAAGAAATAGCAGCTCCTCTGCTATCATTCTCTTTACCTATGAAGAATCTTTTTTTTTGACAGCATCAAGGTCTAAATTAGAAGTGTCACCAAACGCTCAAAGTTCACAACAGTGAACGTATTCACTCGCGAAGTGGTGACTGCATCTGTGGAGAAACAGAAGGCCTTGCAGACTGTCAGGCGCTTCATCCGCTCCTGAAAGCGGTCCACGTTTGTGTGTCCATTTGTTACTCCAAGGGAAGAGGAATCCGGACTTTCTGTTTATTAATGGCATTTAAACAATGAACACAATCTCAGTACTTGCCCAACATGCAGTAAATATTTGGAAGTTGTTACTCTCTAAGCCAGCATCTGTGCAAACATCGTTTTTTACGGCATCCGCAACCTTCCGTAGTGGCCTGCTCACCACCACGGTGCTTGCTGACACCAAGAGCAACAATGAGCCACCTTCTGACTTTGTTTATCCAGTGACACTCATGATTCCAATGAAATCAAGTCCCCCCAAATGAAGAAGCAATGAAAATTTGCTAATTTCCAGGGAGTAAGAAAGAAAATGGATACTTTGCTTGTATTGCTTAGTACGGGTGAGCAATAAATCCTCACTGCCATGTGAATTATTGAAATAAAATTTCACATAACCTTCTTAACATCCAAAATTCATTTCTGAAGCTCAGATTTCTGTGCAACAAATGCCCACTTGGAGCTCATTCCCCATTACTTTAAATAAGAAATATAAGTAGGATATTGTAGGGGAAGAAAACATTTTTCTTTTTGTCTTCTAGGTGTTTTGGCTTGTCTAATAATTAAATTGACACAAAACATTAACAGGAGAAAAACAAATTTAATATTGAATGTACAGGAACTCAGAGAAATATGAGACTCAAAGAAGTGACCAAAGCAGGAAGCTTTTATACGTTTTAGACAAAGAAACAATAAATTTGTGAAGAATTGACAAGACAAGGGGGTATGGGCTTGGGGTATAATAAATTAATGATGAAGTAAAAGGTTTGCTTATATACCCTTCTTGGCCTTAAATTCCCTATCTCTGGTGATGAGGACGACTCCTACCCTCCTGATACAGGAAGGGTACCTTTCCCGTGAGGTACTCATCTCCTGTTTACAGGGGGATAAAGGAGGCTCAGTGTGTCCTTGCACTAGCTGTTTCTCAAGTAACTTTAATTCAGAATAATCAGTATGTTATTGGTGGGATATCCCCACCCATTACTGGTGGAAGTGGAGCTCGTGGGGTGCCACAGGAACAAGAATTCCCGAGGCCCCCATGGGAGGATGAGGTATCGTGGAAAGCTTTATTGATTATGTAACATTAAGGGAGTTTTCCTCCAAGGCTCCATCTCCCTCCGTCCGCCATGGAAAAAGTCCCATTTTGTCTTCAGCGGGGCTAAGATCAAAGCCACCGCCCAGAGTCTTCGCTCCATATTAAAGCTCAGTCCAGTCCAGCATTTGGCTAGGGTAGCTTGTGTTCCCAGCTGCAGTCCATTGTGTGTTGGCTCTGCATGGCCCTGAGCCATGTGGTTTCTAGGGCCACATGGCAGGCTAGCACGGGTCACAGAGCAAGCAAGTGCAAGGAAGCAGGAGTGGAGCAAGAGGAGCAAGGGAGAGAAAAACCCTTTGTCTGGGGGTTACAACCAGGAGCTTAGCCAATTCATGCTTCCACAGGCTGGACTGCAGGCAAACACCTTCCCTAGGTCATTCACTGTGCCTGCGCCCATCTTCCCCTTTGTGTGATCCCTTCCCTGGGGAGTGTGAAGTTGCAGCTTCCTGGTAAAGCTGTCCAGATAACCATGCTTATAAAGTATGGCCTTCCCATCGCTCCTTTCCTATTATTAATAGCAATACCCAGCGAAGTATAATGGTGACAAATATGCCAAAGTGGCATATTTTGGGGTGGCATGTTCTACTCTCTTTCAATATATCACTCCCTCCCCACCAGTTGCCTTAAATGGAACTAAAACACTAATTATGTGCATAAGTAATAGATTGTAAAATGCCTACAACATTGCTTCCGGATCACCAAACAATAAGAATAGTGATTAATAAATAGTTGCTTTGCATGCAGTAACACACTGCACTTCCCCTTTGATAGAACCCTTTAGTTAAAAAAAAAAAGTCTGTATAGAGTTTGACATTTTAACAATTGTATTTGGAATTGTAGTTTTCCTATATATCATTTTGTTTAATATGCGGTAATGAGTGTGATGTTAATATTATGTGTCAACTTGACTGGGCTGAAGGATTCCCAGATAGCCGGTAAAACATTATTTCTGGGTGTGTCTGTGAGCTTATTTCTGGAATAGATTAGTGTTTCAATTGGTAGACTGAGTAAAGAAGATAGACCTCATCAATGCAAGTGGGCATTATCCAATCCCAGAGGCCCTGAATTGAACAAAAAGGCAGAGGAAAGGCAAATTTGCTCTGAGTTGAGACATCCATCTTCTCCTGCCCTCTGACATCAGTACTCTTGGTTATCTGGCCTTTGGACTCTGGCCACGGCTTATACCATTGGCTTCCTGATTTGTGAGACTGTGGACTTGGACTTACTTCACTGGCTCCCCTGGTCATTGGCCTTCAGATTCAGACTGAACCCAGTCAGCTTTCCTGGGTCTCCAGCAAGTAGACAGCAGATCATGGGACTCCAGATTCCATAATCGTGTGAGCCAATTCCTATGGCCAACAAATACCCACTAGTTTGAGAGTATAAGACACCATCAAACAGGAATAATTCCCACAAATTCATAAACCATTCAGTCAGCACCAAGATGATTTAAAATAGTTTTCCTTTCTCTTAATGTAATTTTTCTTCAGACCACAATAGACAACATGTTTTCTGTAAGGTCAGAGATCTGAGCAACCCTGTGGATTTTAAGGGTGGGTACTTTTGATGTAGAGGGATTAGCATTTCTTGATAGACTCTGCTGAACTCCTTGGGGCCAAAAATTGTCATCTATGCAACTTCAGAGGCTGATGACAATGCCTGATGTATAGAATCTATCTTCTAAATCTTTTAAAAACTAATAAAAGACCTAGGGGAAGTGGAGGTCACCAGGCCAGTGATAGACCTTGAATCTCATTTTATCGGAAGTAGATGCAGCTACCTACCCAGTGAAAGCTTGGCTTTCAAATCAAAATTTAAAAAATGTGGTCCCTAGATTCAAATGGGGCTGCTATAATACAATTGTACACATTTGGGAAGAATGGAATGGGGAGCTCTGAATTGTGAAAAGTTGTTATTATAGGATGTGGACCCTGAGAAAGAAGATACCTACTAAAAAGGGCTCCTGGTGGCTAACTGGGCTCAAATTTTAAAAAACAGAGCCTAGCAGCCATTTTTACACAGGGCCCTCTCATACAAACTGCACTTCCGGAAGAAGTCTGCACTGAACTGCTTGCCTCTGCATTGAACTTCCTGCCTGTACTGTGTTTCTGCCCTCTGACCCAGCCCTTATAAAGGAGTTCCTGGCCCGGCCGGTGTGGCTCACTGGTTGAGCGCCGATCCATGCACCAAGAGGTCACCAATTCGATTCCCGGTCAGGGCACATGCCCAGGTTGTGGGTCAAATCCCCAGTGGGGGGCATGTAGGAGGCTGCCAATCCATGTTCTCTCTCATCAATGTTTCTCTCTCTCTCTCTCTCTTCTCTTCCTCTCTCTGTAAAATGAATAAAGAAAAAATACATATAATTAAAAAAAATAAATAAAGTATTTCCTGCTATTTCAACCAATAGGACTGAGGTTTTCCCCATCCAATCAGAGCTGCACAGCTATATCCATCAACATCTTCACTGACCAATCAGAGCAGCTCTTTCTGACCATTCAGGACAGTGCCTTTTGGACCAATCAAATTGCAATGATTTGAAGCCCTCATTTGCATGATGATGGGCCAATCAGGGACCAGGAGTGGGGACTTCTGTCCATATAAGCCAGCTCCCCTCTGGCT
This sequence comes from Tadarida brasiliensis, assembly GCA_030848825.1. NCBI lineage: Eukaryota > Metazoa > Chordata > Mammalia > Chiroptera > Molossidae > Tadarida > Tadarida brasiliensis. The sequence goes on along the minus strand of CM061257.1, from coordinate 80,741,294 downwards.
TGGGAAGCTCACTTTTCCTTTCTGCTGAAGAGTGTGTTTCCCTGGCTGAGCTGAAAAATTGCAAATGTCTTGCTGGAGCAGAGTGCTGCAGACCAGTGCAGGCCAAAGCAGACTGGCACAGAATGGAGCAGAGTGGAGCAGAGTGGAGTAGACCAGTGCAGTGCAAAGCAGAGCAGAGCAGAGCAGAGCATCCAGTAAGGAGAGGAGCAGAGCTGTCTAACCAGGGTGGACTGGCCCCAAGGCTGCCTCACTGCTGTGCTGTTTTCACAGCCATGCTGTATCACAACTGAGCTGTTTTGTACTGAATAAAATTTCCTTCTTCACTGCATCCCAACCAAGTTGGGGGATTCCTGTTTGGGTTGACTTGGCACCAACAACCACTGGTTGACAAGAATGATAAGGGGAATGAGTTTTTCTCACATTCAAGAGTAACCTGGGGTAGGAAGCATCCCCCTTGCTTCTGTCTTATGTGGAGCTCCCTGATCACAGGTGGTGGTGGGAGTGGAACTCAGGAGATTTAGTCTGTTTCTGTTCTCTCTCTCCTCTGCTCCTTTTTCTGCAGCCTTGTGGTTTCAGCTCTCAAATTTTGATAGTTTTTCTTTCCTATGGAAGACTTTTCCATCTCCAATGGCTTTGGTTTTGGCTAGGTGCTCATGGATACTCTCCTCTGGCCAAACTTGGTCAATTTTGAAAAAGAAGAGGAAGCTCCATGAGTTGTGAGCAAAAGGGGACTCTGGAATAAGTCCAGTACTTTGGAAGACTCTGTAGATCACAAATGTAGGCACACAAACTAGCTTTATTAGAGTGAATGGGCATCTCTGTTCCTTGAGTTCTGGAGCTCAGTGCAATGCTTCTCTACATCTCTTGCCTTCTGTCCTCAAAACAAAATGTCATTGACCATGTCTGTGTGCCATGTGGGTTGTGCTGCTATCATCATCAGAGATATAAACTACTTCAGCATGCAGAAAGGAATTGAATGGTAAAAATGCTTCGGTAAGAGAAAAGACATTAATTAGCTCATGATTTTGAGGAGAGTTCTTTTGAGAGTCCATTTTCTCCTCTTCATGTTTCAATTTGTGGGTCTAGAGATACTTATGAAATTAACAAGGTATTTCTAACAGTTTGTACATGGTTGCTTAAAATTACTTTTCAACATTATAGTTTCTATCACATTTTATATATGTAGGTCTAGATGTAATATTGGTGAAGAGTGATAGCAATTTTGCACATTGACAACTGTGCAAATAAACACTGAAGGCTAGAATTGCAAATAATTTGATTTTTATAAGCATGTTTAATGAGATTTATTATATTATATTATGTTTTATATTATACTATAAAAGAATTGTACTTAAAAAAATTTTTTTTTCTTTTCATTGATTTTTTGAGAGAGAGAAAAGGAGAGGGAGAGAGAGATAGAAACATCGATGAGAGAGAACATCGATTGGCCACCTCCTGCATGCCCCCCACTGGGGGTCAGGCTCACAACCTGGGCATGTGCCCTGATGGGGAATCGAACTGGCAACCTCTTGGTGCATGGGTCGACGCTCAACCACTGAGCCACACTGGCCGGGCAAGGATTGTATTTTTAAATTATTAAATTAAAATTAATCATTTTTATAGAATTTCTATTTGACATTTTTGTACTCAGTAATGATAAATTTTATTTTGCCTTTTGATTTCTGTAATAATTTTTAATATATTAGAAAAAAATCATTGTTTTTTAAAAAAGATACAAATAATTTTAATGAAAAACTTTTATTTTCACCTGGCCAGTGTGGCTCAGTGGTTGAGCGTCGACCCATGCACCAAGAGGTTGCCGGTTCCATTCCCGGTCAGGGCACATGCCCAGGTTGTGGGCCAAATCCCCAGTGGGGGGCATGCAGGAGGTGGCCAATCAATGCTCTCTCTCATCAATGTTTCTATCTCTCTCTCCCTTTCTAAAAAATCAATAAAGAAAAAAGAATTAAAAAACAAAAACAAAAAACTTTTATTTTCTATTTTCAATGAATTTGAATGTCATTACATTTCATTTTAAATTTATTAGATTATTATTGTTGGTAGAACATAAATTATGTAAAAATCTTCACTATAACAACATAGTTACCAGTTTTACTGAAATGTAGGCAAGAAAATTTTATGAAGTAAATATATAATAATTTATGAGCCATATAGATTTTTCTTTTATTAGTCATATAAATATCACTGACTCATCAATAGGACATTCAGACATGCAGAATAGTAGTTAAATTCAGTCTTTTAATATATATTGCCAAATTTCAGTTCTATAAAAAATAGTTTTACACAATCTTTTCAGTTTTGTTATTATGACTGTGTTTGTCAAGGTATGAGGATAACACGTACTTCATTCAATAGGTTGATTTTTAACTTTTAAATACTCAGATAAATCATTTTTAGAGAGAGAGGAAGGCAGAGGGAGAGAGAGAGAGAGAGAGAGAGAGAGAGAGAGAGAGAGAGAGAGAGAGAGAGAGAGAGAAACATCAATGTGAGAGAGAAACAGATCGGTCACCTCCTGCACGGCCCCTACTGGGGATCCAGCCTGTAACCCAGGCATGTGCCCTGACCAGGAATCAAACCAGCTTGGGTGTACGGGACAATGCCCAACCAACTAAGCCACACTGGCCAGGGCAGGTTGAAGTTATTTTAACAGAAGGAATTCCTTTTCCTTTGGTGCTATCTGGGGAGAATCAATCATGACCTTAGAGCTGTGTTTAGTCCTTGATAACTAGCGAGGAAGCAGCAACAGCTCCAGCTAGAGGGGAAGCTGAACTAGAATTGGAATCCACATTCCAGGCAAGACCTCCCTTAATATTTGCAGGACCTAGAGCAAAAGTGCTGGCAAAGCCCTCAAGCCAAAAGCCATCCCAAACATGTCTGCAATGCATTGGCATTGTTGACTCATTTTAATAAGGGAGAACGTTCACCTTCCTCTCTCTCTGAAAATCAATTTTAAAAAAATAACTTCAATCTTGAGGTTGATTACAGAGGGAATGTGCCTACGTGATCAGAAGGGTGTAAACTTCATTTCGGGTTCCCTGGTTCCGAGGTGTCTTGTCTACATGATGGTGGTTCCTGATTTGAGAGAGAATGTCGTCGTGTGGGGGTACTTGCAGAGGAAGGACAACCAGAGCCACATCTGGCTTCTCTAGCTTTTGCTGTGAGACAGCCTCTGCCTGGAATGGATGTTCTTACTTAAATATTTTTGCTACATTGTATTCTTTTCCTGCAATAAACTGCAGATTTGTTATCATAAAACTTCAGCCCTGTTCTTTGTGAAATGATAAATCTGGTGGTTTAATTATTCATGGAAGAATTCAATAAATATTTATTAAGCACCAGTTATGTGCTAGTCACTGTTATAGTTGCCGAGAACACAGCAGTGAATAAATGGACAAAAATCCCTGGGTTCATGGCACTTACACGCTATGGAGCATTATGACTCCTGGCTGTGTTTGGTTTGTATTAATGGGGGCTCGATGTTACATGCAGATGGCTCTTTCTCAGTCACTCAAATGAATAGCTTTTAGATGACCTTTCTTACCCTACTTCACCTCTCTGTACCCATCCCCTCACTGAAGATGGGGGAGGAAGTTTAAGTCTCAAAACACACAAAGCTGAGGGCTAAATTCTCTGAATGTCGGTCTGTTTTAAGTAGAACAGAGGTATTTGTTATCGGCAATATGTATCTGTACACAAATTATTTATTAAATGAGTTGGTTTCCAATGAAATATGGTCATATTTATCTCTAGAATCTTGCTGGCACTACTTAAGGAAATCAGAGATTTTCTTTGTAGTTAGAAATATCATCTTAATTTTTGCACTGGTAGGGTTATCACAAAATCTAAAATAATAAAATCCAAATTTAATTCAATGTCAAAAATTTGTTTTGAATACCTTCTATGGGGAAGGATAGTATTTTTCTCTTATGAAGGTTAAAAGGCATTGCAAACATTAAACATTAGTGGGCATTTTCAAGATAATGCCTAGATTTGATCAATAAATTGGTTTTTAGTAATGACTCATATATAATAGTGTCTGCAATGCTGCAATGTGGTTTCCATTATAACTAGTCCTCATCTGCTAATAACTTTCTCCAAATTTAATCTTTTGGGTTGAAATTTTCCATGCCTGGTTTAAGCTCAAAGGTATTTAAAAAATTATCTTTAAAGTTGCAGGGCAATTCCTTTGGCTATCATATATGCCTCTTCTAATTTCAATGTAGGCAAGAGAAAGAAGAAAAGGAAAGATTTGAGTTTATGAGTATGGTATTTGTGTGTTCAACTAGAACCACAAAAGGCCTTTATAGCCTAGATGTAAGATCATTTTATTCAGCTTGTTTCCTTAAGTAACTGGAACAGGCTCGCTGTTATCTGGTTTGCCTTTGCGGTTGCAGGAACTATTTCTCTACCTGATCCTTAGAGATTAGATTCCGAAGGCATTTAAATAGGTATGTTTAGCTGCACACAATGCCTCGTCTCTGAAGCTCTCAGGATGGGAGTTCAGGCCTTCATCGTGTCTGTTCCCAGTACCTGCTCCATATGGCAAATATGTTATTTAGGAAACCCAAAGTAGCTTCTCATCAGAAAATATAGATGATTAAAGTCTTTTGGGGGCTATACTGAAAAAGATAGCTCTTTGTTTTGTCACATTGCCAAACTTGAAACTGTTCTGCTGAGATTATTTTTGTCCTAGGATCTCTATAATTGAAGCTATAAATACACCTCCCCATTCAGAAATAAAGAATAAGCATGTGGCCCTCACAGAGGGCTTTGGTGGTTGAGGCGTATTGGTGTGTGAGAATAAACAGCATTCTTAAGGACACACAAATGAGGGGGAGCACAGGCAGGAATTCCTTTTGGGCAGACACAAAATAAAATGAAATACTCTGTGTCTTACATTTTCACGTGTCTTGAATCTTCATCTCACACTTGATTTAAACTTTATTCTCCTCTTAAATGTCATTAGAAAGTCATTACTTTTTATTTATTTTTTTTATTTATTTATTTTTTTATCCTCACCCGAGGACAGTTTTTCATTTTCTGTTCAGATAGAGTGGGAGGGAGAGAGAGAGAGAGAAACATCGACGTGAAAGGGACACATCGAGTGGCTGCCACCCACACGACCAACCAGGCCCGGGGACAAACTGCAACCGAGGTACATGCCCTTAGCGGGAACCGAACCCGGGTCTCTCTGGACCACAGGCCGACGCTCTAACCGCTGAGCCAAACCGGCCAGGGCATTACTTTTTAAATTGTGTAGCTTGATTTTTACCTAAAAAACAAACAAACAGAAACCATCAAGTTGCCCCAAAGGCATTTAAAAAGATGACATCGTAAGTATCCTCTTTCTAAAGTCATGCCTGTGGATGTGTAGACACATAACTGGTTTACGTGCCTAATCGTCTATTCTCTCTCTCATGTGGACATATACATATACATCCGTGTAGATTCAGAATTTTCCACAAGGAACAAAAGGAATCTCATAATGAAAAGCAACATTTTTTCTGGATTTGTGCCAAGGTACCAGATCCTTGTTCTTTTCCAGTTGATTTATCTTAATGATGCTCTGTCAGGCAAAAGCCTTTATGAATTCTGCATAATGTCCTATTCAATTACAGCGGCATGCTTGCCTCAGCTTTGCAAGGCGAAGCTTGAGATGATTTTCCCCTCTATGATTCTCGCTCATATTCGGTGATAAAATGAGACCAGTTATTGCTGGAAGAATGCGATTAACAAGTTTTTTTCCTTTTTTTAAGATTTGTGCTTAGAAAAATTAAATCTGGATGTGTTTTACCAACATTATTTTTTATTTGAACCTAGTTTTTCATTTCTTTCTACAGTTCAGTTAGCTATAGGTCTTAGATCTATGCTTTGAATTTGTTGTGTGTGTAAGACAACAGAATTCTTTGTCAAAATGTTCCCTCTCAGCCCCATCCTTCTACAGAGAAACATAGATTGGGCTCTGGGTTGTTCTGTAACAGTGCCATCTGAGAGAACTTTCTGTAATAATGGAAACGTTTTATAATCTGCTCTGTGCAATAGATAACCACCAGCTCTTTGTGACTGTTGAGCAGAAAAAATGTGGCTAGTGTTACTGAGAAACTGCATTTAAAATACTATTTAAATTTAATTAACTCATCTGGCTTGTGTGGCTCAGTGGTTGAGCGTCGACCCATGCACCAAGAGGTCACTTGTTCAATTCCTGGTCAGGGCACATGCCCAGGTTGTGGGCCCGATCCCTAGTGGGGGGCATGCAGGAGGCGGCCAGTTGACGTTCTCTCTCATCGATGTTTCTCTCTCTCTCTCCCTCTCCCTTCCTCTCTCTCTAAAATCAATAAAGGAAAAAAAATAAATTTAATTAACTCAAATTTAAGTAGCTACCTATGGCTATGGGCTACTCTTACAACATAGGTCTACAGATTTAAAACCCTTGAAAACTGCACTGAGGTTTGGCAAAATCCTATTCTTATAACAAACCACCCCAAATGGAGTGACTTAAAAAATAATATATTCTCTCTTGTGATTCAGTGGGTTGACTCCTCAGCCAGACAATTCTCACTTGAGGTTTCCCGTGTGGTTTCAGTCAGATATCAGTGGGGCTCGAGGCATCCGAAGGCTCAACTGGACCAACGTTTGAGATCGCTTCTCAACTCCATACTGGGTGCCTGGACTGATTTGTCTGGAAGAGCTGGGAACTGGCTAGGCACCTCTCTTTCCATGGAGCCTTTTTCAAGTAACAAGCTTGGGTTTTCTCACAGCATGGCAGTCTCAGGAAGTTGAATTTCTTATATGGTGTCTGGCTTCCCCCAGAGCGGGTGTTGGAAGAGACAGGAAGTAGGAGCTGCCATGTTCTTCCAGCATGGAAACTGGCCGGCATTGCTTCTTCAATGAGCTATTGGTTGGACCAATCACAGAGCCTGCCCAGATTTAAGAGGAGGGGTCCTAGACCCTACCTCTGGATGGGAAGGAGGTAAAAAATATTGTGAGCATTTTTAATGATCCAGTTATTCTGTAAAGTGGCAAACTTTCTTAAGTTCCCCCAGTAGAAAATATAAGGCTTATGCCTCTACTTTTCTTCTCTAACAGACCAATAAAGTAATTTAAATTGCCTATCTTGAGGCCAAAAAATGACCAGAGCAAAGAATTTTGTGCTTTTGATGGGGCTTTTGATGATGTTTAAATTGAACTGGGGACAGAACATGTGAGGAGAAACTCAGCGATTTTACTTTAACTCAGGACTCACCTTCATGTGAGGAGCAAACACCATTGACTGCAGTCATCGTCACGGTTCTCAGATTTTGAGACCACTGAACTCTGGCTAAAAGTCCTCTTCACACTGTATGCATGTAAGTGCTGTTTCTATCTCTGCATATGTAATGATTGTTTCAATTTTTGTTTTGTTAATGCAATGTTAGTGGTTGAGGTTGTCTTTTTAAAAAATATGTTTTTATTGATTTTTAGAGAGAAAGAGAGAAAGGGAGACATAAACATGAGAGAGAAACATCAATCGGCTGCCACCCATACACACCCTGACCGGGAATTGAATCTCCAACCCGGGCATGTGCCCTGACCAGGAATTGAACTGGCGACCCCTCAGTGCATGGGATGATGTTCAATCAACTGAGCCACACTGGCCAGGGTGGGGTTGTCTTTTTATTGAACCTTTTTTTCCTGCCACATTTAGCATCAAATTGATCTTTACTTAAAAAAATTGATAATTCGATGTGAACAAAATCTCATCAGCTTCTGTAAGTGTATGAACTTGGTGTATCTGTGTATTTCTCATGTTGCTCTATAGACAAGTTCGCTCATTTGATTTGTGTTTCATTATACATTCAAAAACATTTCTTCAGTTTAACATAAACTTTCTTCAACGTTAAAGCATCTGCATGGATATCCTGTTGTCAGCCAGCTTCCACCTGTTCTGTCCAAGAAAATTATGTTCAGGTGAACATTGCTCTTGAAGGCTGACAGCGTTCCAGGACTGCTGTTAATAATTTGGGCTTGCTGTTGAGTGTTAATCAATAATGTTCACAGGACACTGGGCGATGGCCTGGGTCTGGGTCTCTGAGTCATACGGAGGGTCAGCGGTTCCATCAAACGTAAGGCCTTCAGTTTAGTCTTGGAATGGCTCCCATACCCAGCTGCCACACAGTCAAATTACCTCCCAGCAGACCTTCTGGTACTGCTTTGGGTTGGTTTCCTGCTCTTTGTTTCTTAGATCTTCATGGCAGAGAGTGAATCTTAGGTAATTGATTCAGCAAGGCTTTAAGATCTATATTGCAGAAGGAAGTCTGGCTCTGTGGGACTTCCTTGGTGCACACAGCACTGATCAAAGGAGTGTGCTTCTCAGCACTGTTCGGGGGCCAGGTTACGGGGTGACTGGTGATTCTTTGTTCCACCCACTTCTTTCTTTTCCCCAGCTGTCACCTCCATTCTGATCCCACAGGAAGTTCCATAACCCGATTCCATCAGGCTTTGCATTGGTCGGCTTCAGTTCCATTTGCTCTGGCAGCTGTATCCGAGCCTCTGGCCCTCATCATTATCAAAAGCCGTGGCTCTGGTACCCGACAGGGCCTTCTCAGCACACAGAGAATGGGATAAATAATGTGTGTGGTTTGGCACTGGAGATGTTTGGCAGAATGGGGAAATCAGTACCTGGGAACTAAAATTTATCACTCCCATACCTCAGGATTACAACTTCTCTTCATCCTCAAAACTACCATCTAGTCCAGACCATGAGAAACGTATCCACTCTCCCTCTCCTTCCTCCGCTCCCCAGCGACTACCACCATGATCATTTGAAAATATGTGTCTGATCACGTCACTTGCCTGCTCCCATTACTTCACACTGCCTTTAGCATGAAGTCATGTATCCTTACCGTGATCAGAGCAGTGTCTGCTTGTCCAGACTCATTGCTCACCATCCCTCACACAACCACTCCACTCCAGCCATAGTAAATCTTGGCAAGTGACTTGAGCAGACATCGTCTTTGCAACTCAGGGCTTTTGCCCATGTACATGTTCCCTTTTCCAGTAACACTCTTCTCCCCACTCTTTTAGCTAACTCTGACACTTCTGTCTTAGAAAGTCTTAGTTTAAATAGCACTTCCTCCAGGATATCTTCTTCTGTGTCTCTGCAGACTAGGCTAGGCTCTGATGTGTACACCCTTTCGTCTTCCTCAGACTCACTGCCCTCACATCATTGACTCTGCATGTGCTTCCCCCTAGGGTTGGCAACTTAAGAACACTTATTCGCCACCATGTCCTCAGAATGTAGTGTAGTGTCTGGACCAGAATAGGCACTTAATAGTTACTGAAAAATTGAATAAATTCCACATAATAGAAACATCTCTGAGAAAACCTTGGTGTTGAGCATGACTCTCAACTAAGAGATTGTACTGTGAATAACTGTCAACCTGAAACAACTCTCGAACAAGAGATTTTATTTGTGTTGAAAGAGTTATCAGACCCGCCGTCCCCGCCTTTAGGTTCAATGCTTGCTGTAAGGAATAATCTTTGCAACACGTTTTGAAAATCCACAGTGCCTGAGATATTTTTAGATAATCTTGGGAACTAGGTATAAAGAAGGTCGTAAGTCAAACGTGACAAAGAGAAAGGAACTCTTTTTCTGTAGGAAGCCTTGATCCTCCTTTCACTCCGCTGGACTTCGCTATGTGCACATCGTGCCTGGCCAACCCCAGCTTCACATGAAAGGGCTTCATCAGCTTTTAACAAACCATATGGTAAAAACATCTACACATATTTCTCCTGATACCTTCAGGCACTGCTAAGCAGCTGGTATTAATGAATAAGAATGGCCAGTGAAATCATGGTATGTTGTTGCGAGGAAGGAACAGTTTATAGCCAGGAGAATTATAGATTACTAGGCAAGAACACACAGAAATAGAAGGGATGTGTGATTTCTGCATTTCATCTAGATTTGGCCACCTGTACTGCTTAAGGCAATGCAATGCTAGGCTGATTAGCAAATATTAATTCTATTCCTACTGATGGTGGTCCTGGGAGATGGGACCAATAACTTCAATTCTTATCAAAATTATTCAGAGCCAATGTCCCCAGCTGAAGCCACTGGGGAAATATGAAAAGAGTCCATGGCTAAACAACAACATTGTGTAATGTTGTTTCTCTAGTTTTTTCTTCTTTTCTTGAAAAAAAAAAAGTATTTGTTCTCTCCCACTATATACATTAAAAATTTTATTACATTGAAACCCAAATCCTGCTATGTGACCTCTTACAGAGACTCAGTTCCTGCCATAGCCCAGATGTAGGAATGTCCCCCTGTCTTCATGGGATCCTTTCTAGCTTCATACACATTTCGATGCAAAACTCAACACTTTCACCAGGTTTCCCCAAAATAAATAAATAGATAAATCCAAGCATGCTTTTAGGTAGTTTTTCATAGTTTTTGTGCTATGTTGCATTTAATCTCGCAACAATCTGATTAACATAGCTCAAGTGCTTACTTCAGGGCCCTGGCCTCTAGCTTCATCTTCTCCCTCACCCTCTGCCCAGTGCTGGGCTCTGTTCCTAGGACTCTTCTTTTTCTCCTCTACATTATTCACAGCATGACCCCTTTTTAGCAGGAAACCTTGTTGACTTTGACCCGTAGGTTTTCTACAGCATATATTGCTGACCAACAATAGATATGATAAAATTTCTCTAATCCTTGCACTATAATATGTTGGAACTGGTGTCTTGTCTTCCCTTTCTGTCTCCATTTCTTTTTTTCTCTTATATCCTCTTTGCTGCCAATTTGTTTTTATTTATTATTTGGCTCGGATGATTTCTTTTCAGGTTGCAGAAATAATAAAATAAATTCCCTAAGAAGAATTTCAGTATGACGCTTTTCCTTCTTAGTACAATGCTTTTTGTATAGTTGGCAAAATTATAGTACAAAGCTAGTACACTCAAAGTACTTAAGCTGGTCCTGTACACATATGGGTGTGGGAGTGATCCCCATACCCCCATGCACATAGCTGGCAAGAGTTTCACCTTCTTTTTTAGAACCTAGACTGTTCTAAGATATTGCAAATAGATTATCCAAATAGACAGAAAAGACAGGCACCAAAGCCATTCTCAGAGTTTGGACAGATATAAATTCTGCAGGGCAGTTTTCATGCTAAGTCCTGAGTGTCACTGCAGGGAAATTGTTATCAGACGTGGGTGGAAAAGACAGTTATCTGGGCTTTTGGATGGAGGCTACGAAGACTGCTATAAATGTTTTAGTTTTCATTATTACTGTTAATATAAAATACAATAAAGGAATTTTTGGACACATAACCATGCCATAATCCAAAAGAGTTTCCAGAAAGTTGGAGGGGTGTGTGGAAGCTGAAATCAAATTGGATGTCAAGGTTGTGGAAAGTAGAGATAGGTCTAAATGACTGAGGGTTGAGATTTTGATGTCTGCGGAGGAAGAGATGTCTGGGTTGAAGGTACTATGGGAATGAGAGCTAGAGCTGAGTATCCTAAATATATAATAATGAGTACCTACAATGTACCAGGAAACCGAAGCACTATAACTTTTTTAAAATCTTAAAACTTTGAAGTACATACTTATGAAGTATGAAGCATATATATTATTATCTTTTCAGGCCAGGAATCATAAAAGGATAATTCGAGAAAAAGTTCTCTGTGGGAGAGTTAAATATTAGACTAGACACACTTGAAAGGAGAACTAATGTGTTACAAGATTTATTTGAGAATATTATATAGGAGACAAAAAGTTAGAAAATATGTAAATGAAAAAATTATGTAAATACAAATAAAAAGTAAGAGACATGGAAGCCAGAATGAGGGAGTCTAATACACGTATAGCATGGGTTCCAAAAGATTCAAAGAGATAATGGAGAATTTTGGTTGGTTCTAGTATAGTGATGACCACCAAATCCAGACCTCTCTATAAACTCTCTTCCAGAACTGTAAAATAAAAAAAGAAGACAAGGGAACCACATATGCTCCATGCCTCAGTAGTTATAGGAGACAGAGACCAACACAAGCTCCAAATTACCTATAAGTAAAGAAATAAATACCAATTCAAACAGGGCTGACAATGGAGTTCCTACTGCCACTGCTAGTCTGTGGGTACCCAGAGTGGGAGAGAGGGGTGCAGCAGACATAGATGTAGCACAGATACAAAATTTCCACTGAAAAAAGGAAAGACCAATGTTGAGGGCTAAAATGTTGAACCAAAGTCTGAGACATAGTTCACAGCAGCAGCTACAAAGAGGGGGCTTGAATGTGAGTGAAACTGGAGGTAAACCACCTTGTAGAAGTATTGCTTCTTGGGGAAAATAGGTAAATAGAGAAAAGGGATCCATGAGGAAGTGGACGAAAAGAAAAAGAAGGAAGAAGGAAGAATTAAGAATCATACAGAAATTAAAAGAAAAATCATGCCAACTCCTCGCTTTCATCCAACCAATGTCATCCATTAAAGGAACTGCACTTTACTGACCAAAGAGGGTGATCTTGAACTAAAAATTCTAATGCTTCACACAGGACAACCCAGACAAACTTTAAAGGAAGGTTCTGTAAAAAAGAGAAAAATAGAAAATGAACTTAAAACTATTTTAACTGATGAAGATTTCCTTCAAAGAATCAATCAATCAATATAGAAGAAAACTATAAAGCAATACCCTGCACTAAATTTAATATCAAATAAGTATTTGGAGTTATTAAAAAGAACAATTTGGAATAAAAATTCAAGTGATAAAAACAGAAATTACAAAAAATGTAAAAAATGTAATGAGGTTGTTTGAAATTGGGAAAGACATTAAAGGAAAAGTAAACAATCTCAAAATTGAAGATTAAAGTACAAGGTGCCCAATGGAGAATAGACTTAAATGATAATTTAATAAGAGGCATTTTTTAAAAGAGAAAAAAAAACAGAGAAAATAATGTAAAGAATAAAATAAAAGGTCCAAGAAAAGTGATTAAAAGACAATAAAAATCTAAATCAAGTATAAATGAAGTCACTAAAAAATCAAGCGAAATAAAACATAGCAATGAAACAAACTAATATTTAAAACTATAATCCAAGAAAACTTTATAGAAATGAGAGAAAAACCTAAATCTAATTATTGAAAGGGCCCATGGTGAATCAAGGAAGATTGATTTGAAACAATAAAGTCTGAGACTTATCTAGTAAAATTACAAGACTCTAAACACAAATTTAAAATTTTTAGGTGCAAATTATTTATAAGAAAATTAAATTGGCACCAGATTTATCAAAACAAGCCAAAGTATAGTTCAGCAGCATTTTTAGGAAACTCAAGACAAGAAAATAAGAAACAAATATATTCTATTCAGCTGAGTTATATCTTAGGTGCTGTATTTTTTGTTGTTGTTGTTTTGTGTGTGTTTTTTGTTTTTATAGATGCCTTAACAAGTTATTGCAAACTTGGTGGCTTAAAATAACAGAAAAGTATTCTCCCAATGTTCTGGAGGCCAGAGTCTGAAATCAAGGTGTTGTAAACCATGCTCCCTCTGAAATCTCTATAAAAGTATTCTTCCTGCCTCTTCCTGGCTTCTGATGGCTCTTGACAATCCTTGGCATTCGTTGGCTTACAGCTGCATCATTTCAGTCTCTGCCTCTCTTAACATGGCCTTCTTCTCTCTGTGGCTATCTGAGTGTCTATGTCTAAACCTCTTTGTTCTCTCTTATAAAAACACTAGCTACTGGCTTTAGAGTGCATCTTAAATCCAGGATGATTTCATCTGAAAATTCTTGATTCTGTGAAGACCCTATTTCATGTGTAAAGAGGGTTAGGACTTGAACATATCTTTTTTGGGGGAGGACACAATTCATCCCACTGTAAGTGCCAAGGCCAAAAAAATAAAAAAATTAAAAAAATCAGACACTTCAATAAACCACTCACAATACAAAATAGATCATTTGGACTAAAAAAGATAAGTATACAAGAGTGGGCAAAAATAGATTTAGAGTTGTGTGTATGCAAAATAGATTTTATTCTTGTTTATTTATTCTTGTATTATATATTTACCCATAAGGACAACTATAAATCTACGTTTGCCCACCCCTGTATAGAAGAGCTAAAAAACATAATCAGTGAGGCAAATCTTTTGGATATACATCAAATATTATACACTGATAATAGAGAGTAATTAAATTTACCAAAATTGATTCCTATAGAAAAAGAAAGTTTAAATAGACCAATATTCATAGGAGAAATAATGTTATCATGGAACTAACAAATGAGAAAATATTATACCAGGCCCAGAAGTTTTCACAGAGAATCTCACAGATTCTCATTGGGTTTGAGAATCTGATAAACCCAATGCTACATAATTGTTTTAGAGTATAGAACATTTTTAAAAATGAGGTAAAACACCAGATTCTTTAAATGAAGTGATATGATACCTAAGCATAATAAGATGATGATATAGCACTTGTGAATATTGATGCAAAATTCCTTAATAAAATACTAGTGAATAGACTCCATCATCACATTAAGGAAACAGTAAGCCATGACAAGTGTAATTTTTATCAAGAATACAAAGATAATTCAATATTAGAAAATCTACTAATATGATTCACTATATAATAGGTCTCAGGAAAAAATTAATCACATGAATATTTCTATAGCTACTGGAAATAGCCTTTGACAAAATTCCATTCTAATAAAAATGCTTGGAAAAAATAAGTATAAACTAATGTGATTAGACAAAGAAAAATAATCAGAGGCATTAAAATTGACAAAGAAGAAACAACTATTTGCAGATAGTATACTTATAAAACCTCAGAGACTCAATGATAAAATTAACTTAAGCAATGAAAGAATTTAATGAGGTAGTATGATATAAAATTAGGCTAAAAGAAATAGCTTTCATATGCACAAACAAGAATTACTTAGAAGTTATAGTGGAAGAAAAAATACATTTAAAATAGCAAAAAGTAAAAAAAGATAAAATGCTTAGAAATAAATAAGAAATGTGCAAAACTTATATGAAAATTTGTATTCCTAAATAGTGCTGAGATGTCTTGTTCTCAGACAAGACATCCCAGTATCATTCTCCTTAAGTTAATTTATACATTGGTAACCCCAACAAACATACAGGGGTACCATCAAGCTTTTTATGTGGAGGTAATCAAGTTGATACTAAAATTTATATGGAAAAAGAAACATAGAAATAGCTAATCAACACTGAAAAAGAAGTGCTATGCGTTGGAGTGGGATGGGTGTGGGAAGGAATTACAATGGCTCTCTATAAAAATAGTTTTCAATAATTAAGGTAACCATTAATTAAAACAATGGGGTACTGGTGTATAAACATTCAGATGAATTAAATAGAATAGAAAATTCAAAACTGACCCAAGTATATAGAAATTTATCTTAGGATAAAGGTAGTATCTGAAATTGCTCAGGCAAGGATGAATTTTTAAATAAATGGTATTGGGACAACTGGATAGTCATTTTGTTATCATACACAGTTATTCAGAGCTCTGGGGAGTCTCCCCCACTGGCCAAGATGGCACAGGGAGAGGCTCTTACACTGAGTGGCCAAAAGCTAGAAAGATTAATAGACAGGGCCCCAACTTGCCAAAAGCTAGTAAGATAATTGGGTTAAAAAAAAGCTTCCCCTCCCTATACCTATAAGAATTGCAGTTTTGAGCAGGAAGAGAGATGGTCTTTGAGATAGGAGTTCACTGTTCTCCCTGGTTGTTTCACTTGAATAAGCCCCTTTCCTTTTGCACCAGCACCTGTCTCCCAAGTTTGGCTTCATTGCAGCAGGCAGCCGAACCTGAGTTGTCGGTTACAATTTGGAAACAAATATTTTGTTAGATCTATTCCTCATAGCATACACAAGGATAAACACCAAATGGATCAGAGATCTAAATGTAAAAATTTAAACTAGAAGAAAACATTGGTAAATTTACATTGGTAAATTCCTATTTAACCCATGTATAGGGGAAGATCTTCTAAGTATGACTTAAAATGCTGATGCAATAAAAGAAAAGATTATAAATTTTACAAAATTGAAGAAAACAAAAACAAAAAACACTTTCTCATGGAAAACAAACACCATTATCAGAATCAAAAGACACGGTATGAGTTGTGAAAAAATTATCTGCAATATGTATCACAGATAAAATGCTGACAGCCCTAATATATTAAAAAAAATTAACACCCTCACTGGGTGGCTCAGTTGGTTGGAGCATTGTCTCATACACCAAAAAGGTTGTGGGTTTGATTCCCAGTCAAGGCACATACTTAGGTTGTGGGTTCAATTCCCGGTCGGGGTGCATACAGGAAGCTATCAATATTTCTCTCTCACATTGATGCTTCTCTCTTTCTCTCTCTCTTCCTTTCTCTCTCTCTAAAATCAATAAACATATCCTTGGGTGAGGATAAAAAAAACTAACATTTGAGGAAAAAGGACCAACTATTCAGTTGAAAAATGAGCAAAAGACATGAACTGACAATCCACTAAAAAGATATAAAATGGTTCTTAAACATACAAAAATATGTTCAACTTTAATCACAATAAGAGAAATGCAAATCAGAACTATACTGAGATAAAATTTTCAAATACCTATTTGGCAAAAATTTAAAAGCTTAACAACATGCTCTGTTGACAAGATTGTGAAGAGACAGCTACTTTCGTTCATTGTGGATAGTAATGCAAAAGTGGTACGTACCTGATGGAAGCGAATTGGCAATGTCTAACAAAACTATATATGCATTTCCTCTTTGACCTAGCAATCCCAGTTCTAGGAATTTAACCTAAAGATACACTTCCCTAAATATGAAAATATGTGTGTACAAAATTATTCATTGAAGCATTATTTGTAAATACAAGATATTTAAACCAATCTAAATGCCCATACATTAGAGACTAGCTGACTAAATTATGGTACATTTACACAATGAAGTACTATGTGACTGTAAGAAAAGATAAAAAGCAAACTTATAACTCATATAGAGTGCTTTTTAGGATATATTATTAAATAAAAAATCAAAGCACAAAAAAGTACACATCATATGCTATCTTTTGTATAAGAGAAAGGGGAAGTAAAACATATGAATCTGCTTGTATATGGAAAAATATATAGGAGAGATAAGGCAGAAACTAATAAAATTGCTTGCATATAGGTATGTGGGGTATCAAATAATAGATCACTATTGCAAAATTCAATAACTACATAGAAAAATTAATATGATTAACAAAATTAATTTAGATACAACTGATCTCCAAAATTAGAGAACACATTTTTTTACCCAATAATAACATAGAACATATATAAAAGTTGTCCAACTAATTGATTTCATAGGGACCATATTCCCTGTACAAAATACCCTTAATTATAAATCAACAATAAGAATTTTAAAAACAATTTTTATACATTTTAGGTAACTAAGAAATAGAAAGGAATTTTGAAATAATTATAATAAATAACAATAACACTAGTGAGTGTGAAAATTAGTGAGATGCAGCTACAGGAGCACCCAGAGGGAGATTTATAGCCTAAGACGTATTTCTTAAAAATATTAATGTAAAAATATAAAGCCTTAACCTCATAAGTTTAGGAAAAGAATACAGAAGAAACACAAAAATGGTAGAAGAAAGGAAATAATAAAAATGACACAAAAAACAAGCAAGCAGACAAAACCAACAGAGATGATCATCAAAACTGAAATCTGGTTCTTTGAAAACTTTAATAACATAGACAAGTTTCTGGAAAGACTGACCATGGGAAATAAGCAGAAGGAATAAATCAATACTATTGAGAACACCACCAACAAAAGGACTCTAACTGCCACACAGGAGGGAATGATGATGTGGTTATATGGAACAGAGGTCATGTTTATCATTCTTTCAAGTGCAGCCCAGATGCTGACTCTGCTTTCATAATGGGTCCTGCATTTCAGTCGCTATGTCTTTTAGGTCCAACCTCTTAGCCTGGCCACTCTCTTCAGTATTTACATATCTTCCATTTCCTTCCCCACAGCCATAGAAACCCACATGCTCAAACCCCTAACCTCAAATCTTTTTTCTTTTCCCTTGGTTCTCTTGAATTCATTGTTTTTGAAACACAAAGCCAAGTAGATCCTCCCTTTGAATTTCTTTGGCAGTGCTTTATCCCTTCACTCTGCAATAAGCACAGAAAAGCATTGTTCTAGAATATGCTTTGGGAAGGGAAAAAGTGAACCTCTAAGAGGGCAAATATTAGTTAAGACCTAAAAATATTCTTTACCACACATATTTTGTATATATGGATGATTAATTAATGGCAATACAACAGTCATCTTATGTGCTGAGTTTCAGTTATTGTCAGAAGGCAAAATATTTTTGAATTTTTTTTTTTTATAATTATGCTTTGGATGGTTAGCTTAAACTGGAATACTATGAAGGAATATGTTAGATCTTTGGCAGAAATAATAAATTCAGGTACTTTATGGTGATGCTCAAATTCTTAACATATAGATATTAACATATAGGCTTGTTAGCCCTCCAATTAGAATAAAGTCAGCTTGCTTTTCTCTATCCTGTGACTTTTTCTTTCAAACATTTGAATTTGGTAAACTCTCAATGTGTCTCTTTAAACACTTTTGCCTGTAATTCTTTAAAACCATGTGTGACTTAATCCATATGCTTTTCATTCATTTACAATCAAATCATCAAAATACAGCCTTTAAAGAGCTATTTGATTTCAAAGAACATTTTTTAATAAGCATTTAAAACCCTTTGAGAATAAAAACGGGATGCCACATTTTTCCAAGAGTAAACACAGTGCAACCCAAAACACACTCATGCCCAGAGAAATCCAAGCTTCTGAATTTTAATTCTTTTCCATTGTTGACTAAATGAGCCATCCCCTATCTTCGTTTAACTCCTGGTGAAGCGTGAGGTATTTTGAGATGAGGAAGTAGTATTTTTCAAATTACTATTTAAAAGTCTATTTGGCTACGATTTGAGCAGCTTCTGTTAATACCTGCTTTAATTTGCCTTAGTCATTCTACAGCAGTGGTTCTGAAAGTGTGGTCTCGAGACCAGCAACATGGTCAACATCTAGGAACTTTCTGGAAATGCAAATTGTCTAGCTACGTGGCAGATGTCCTGAATTAGTAATGGAGTAGAGCTCTCCAGGTGACTCTGATAGGTACTCAAGTTTGAGAACCACTGTTCTAGGGCCGTGGTTCATTCTTCCATCTCAAAGACATGCTTTCAGGAAAGGTTATGAGATCTGCCTTAGTCTGAATGATTTTATATTCGTATGGACCTCTTTTGCAGCTATATTAAGGATTAAAGAAATTTTGGGTATCATGAGGAAAAAGTCTTTTTTTTTTTTTAATTTCCTTTTTTAAAAAAAGGAAATAATCTTTCCACTGCCTCTGAGACTCAGCCACTGTGAATGATATCTCTTCCCTTAAAATCAGAAATATCCTTGAAGATATTTTGGTCAAGAAATAAAGAACAAGTTTTTGTGTCAACTTAGGAGCTACAGCTCATGGTTGTAGATGTTAATTTATGATGTATTTTGAACATTCAAAAAATACTCTTTTCTAGCTAGCACCTTTTTTCATGATAGACTATTAAGATGATGAGAAATTATGAAAAGTGAAGTATGATGCTAGAAGGTCTGACTAGACAGCTGTTCCTTATAGTACACCTACCTAACTGTATGCAGACGTGGCTTCGGAATCAGAAAAACCTGGGTTCAAATCTCACCTTTGCAACTTACTAACTGCAAACTTGGGCAAGTTGTTTAACCCTCTAAAACCCAGTTTCCACGTTCCTCGTCTACTAAAGGAAGGGACAATATATACCTTGTGGGTGTATTGTGAGATGTACATGAGATAAAATTTGGGAAGAATTTAGCTTGGTGCTCATTATATGATAGTGATTAGTATTTGGTAGACTGAGACAGCTGGTGACTTGAGAAAAGGTATGGGTGTGTGTGTGTTGCGCGGGGTGGGGGTGCGGTTGGTGGTCATGGGGCTGATCTCAAAGAGAAACAGGATTTTGTTGAGAAAGGGACTTGCTGGGAAGCCATTTTGCTCATAATCACCAGCTTCCTTCAGGTGGTGATACGTTTCTTTTTTCTTTTAACAAAGCAAAGCCTGGTATAGCTCCTGAAATAAATTCTCATTCCTCATACTCTGTCTGCCTACCCTTCAAGAAAGGACATCAGTAACACTGACAGGCCAGAGGATTGACTTAGTTGTGTTTACAAAGGGAGCTGCTTGGAAACCTGAGCTCTTACAAGATTACAAAAAATCGCTTCCTCAGCTTCCATACAGATGCTGTGTAAGGCTTCTTGCCGCTTTGGTCTCCAGCTGGATGGGAGTAACTTTTAAACTCCTCTGTGATTATCATTGCACCATTAATGATAATAGTGATTGACTAAATTGTCAACCCTTTGGTTGAATTAGTGGTTAAATTTAGTCATTGTATATAGGCAGAAAGTGCAGAGAGTTTATCAGAGAATTAAAAGTGATACACCTGTTTTGAGTTGCTGTTGGGAAAAGAAAAGATTGAACCTTTTGTTGTCTCCTAGCCTTGTTTTTTTGGTTGTTAGATCCTGGGGCTTCTTGAGAAGAGAGCCCTAAATTGAACTAATCTGTCCACCTTTCCCTGAGGGCTTGCCTGCCTGGGGGAAAGCACCCTGTCATCAGTTGTCCCAAGTTCCAAGCTCACCTTCGGAATACTGTGGAGCCCCATGCTGTAAAAGAGTTAGTTAATCAAAGGAAAATTCTTCAGACATGAAAGGCAAGAGGAATGCAACAGAATTATAATTCTGGGACTATTTTGGCAAGGAACTGGCTGAGTACCCTCGTTACAGGCTTCACATTTTAGCTTATTTTGTCTTTCAACTGGTTTCAAGGAGTAATGCCAAAATATTTAAAAAAAAAATAATTTGAAAAATCTCACTGTTCATAATGACCTTTCAAAAACTTGGAAATTCTCTTTGTACCAGTTTCATCATTTTCAATTTGGCAAAAGGGCTTTGTGTGTTTCTGATGGAAATTTTAGTTATAATTTTTAAAAAGACTATATTGACAATCTCAGTAGTAATAGGAACCTAGCTTTCAGTTCAGTGCTTATCTGATACTTACTGAAGACATTTCAATCCACTTTGCTTGTACTTAAGTAACAATTTTGCCTAATGGAAGCACATAGTGAAAACATTTGTGGTACTGATCAAAAAGTCTGTTCTACTAAGATATTCTCAAAAATGAGGGCTTTCTGGGAGTACGGGTAAGCTTGAGGCCAACTCCCAAATTCAACTCTTTGATTTGAGAATGTCTCAAAAAAAAAAAAAAAATTAAATAACCCTTAGGGGCATTTGGAGAGAAAGGAAATTGTGAAGGTCTTTGAGGGCATGTAATCCAAGTTCAGTCTTTGCATCTTACAAATGTACAAAAGTTCACTGACATTGAGAACTTCATTGGGTCTGCTATAATTTGTCCCTTGGAATTTTTCAGATACTTTTGATGTCAAATTCAAATGGAAAGTCCGTTATAATATTGATGAGAAATAGATGCCATCAAGGCCAGTTGGTAGAACTGGGATGTATTAAACTGTAAGTATTAGGATGATAATTCATGCTGGGATGTGGCAGAAGGTCTTATAAAAGACATTGAGAGCTGAGTTCTTCATTTTAGTTTCATGTTCAATTAATAATAATAAAGTATATTGGGCTGAGGATTTTGAGTGGAAGTATCTTTAGCAATGAGATACATTTGGACAGCGAGATATAGAGAAAGGGTTCTGCCCTGTTTCTGGATATTTGTACCATAGGAATGGGGTGAGTGGATAGAAAGGGTTCAACCAAGTCGAGTCCAGGTTTCTGCCAGACTTAACTGTGCCTGCACTACTTTGAGTTGGCTTGGTAGGGCATTTTCCTTATGTTAATCACATTTTGAAGAGATAATTCTTACATAAATCAATAAATTAAAATTTAGGAAAGATGTGAAAACCTGATTAGGTTAGCTCCATCTTGGGGGAAATTTGGCGAAGGCAACTCAGAGAGGTTTACATAGCAGAGGAAGATGAGTAATCATAGGGGCTCGACCTGTTGTGTGTTCAAGGATTTATTGGGTCTGTGTGCTCAGATGCTTCTGAGTACTGTGCCTGCTGCTTGTCTCACCCACGGCTGAGTTGCAACCAATACAATAAACCAAGGTTTTTTGCAAGTCTATGTTGCCTCACCTGTTCTAGCTATCTCCATTGTTCCCTGGAAGGGGCTTCCCACGGGAAAGCAGAGTACATTTTCTGGTGGCCTGTGTAAGCGGGCACGTGATTGGAACCATTACAGCTGCCTACTGTTTAGAATGAGTTGCCTGTTTCTTTCAACTTCCCAGGAGGGTTGAATCTAGGACGAGCTAGCATCTGCACGAAAGAAGCCGACACCTATAAAATGAGCATGGGAAAGAGAAATCTGATTAGAGCCCAGGTCTGCCTTTCTTCACCTTGGGAAAGTTAATTTACCAAACCTAATTGCCTCACCTATAAACTGATAATTATATCTAATACTTCTATACATTTACTGTGTTCCTGTCATTATAGTGAGCACTGGCCAAATATTATTGTTATAAAGTAAGGATGAGGAAGAAAATATTGGAGAAGTTAAATAACTTGTCCTTGGTCATGTCACTAGTAGATGTTAGAGCTCAGAGCATGGATTTGAACCCAGGTGCATGGACTCGGATGTGTGTTCTCTTGAGCACCACAGTATACATCAGGAGATTGTTTGTTGTTGACAAGTTTGTCTTAAAATGTACAGATAGGCAAACAGTGTAAGCCCAGTGTATAGTGCACAGTAAACATGCAATACATATTAGCCATTATTACAATTGCACATCAGAGCTATATATATATATATATTTTAATGTACACAGCCTTTACCCTAAACTTAGAATTATCAGATAAAGAAGCTGAGAATCAGATAGGGTAAGTTCATGTCGCTGGTAGGAGGCAGACCTGTGATTTAAACCAGGATTTTCTGACTTCAGAGACCATGTCCTTTCTCTTCTGTCAATAGTTTACAACATGTGGCATGAGGATTTCTGGAGGGCCCAGAGTTAGAAAGAAGGCTCTACATCCGTGGCTGTGCTAAGCTTGTCTGTAGATTGCATGTGTAATATATTTCACATATATATGTACTATTTTCAGATGTATGCTATAATGAGCATACATAAACCTACTCTTGTAATGAGGAAATCATAGGTTCATTAATAGGACTTTGTAATCCATCTTGCCATCATGTCATCTTGCCATTATGTGTTTTCTCAGCGTTCAGATACCAAAAGTGCAATTCCTCTTAAGTAGAAATCCATAACTATTTCTGAAGTTAAAAGGGCTTCCACATTTGAAAAGTTTGGGATTTAATAAATCACATGACTTCGTAAGCCTCCATGATGAGTAGGACGAGGCCTATTATACATGCGTTTACTAGCACACATTTCCTGTACCATGTAGAAGGGGGTTAGAGTGAGCAAACTGTAGTGCTGTGGACAGACACAGTGGGAGAAGAGGGACGCTCCACGGAGGATCCTGCTCATGGATATGCACTATAAATATCTTACAACAGTTTTAATGGAGGGAAAAGCACCCAGAGGACATTAAAGCAACAGCTTTGGCTATGGAAATGTGAATACCTAAATTGCTCAAAGCCTTTCGTAGGGTTTGAGGCGTGTGATTTCCATAAGGCAATGGGGATCCCGTGGCCCTCGCCCTACGAAATTGTGTGAGAATTTCTCCCTCAAGGGTCGGATGAGTTATGAGCATTTGAAAGAAGGAAATTTAGAGTTAATTTTCCAACTCAACATTACCTTAGGGACCATTGAAGAGGAGAAAATCTTATTACTGTATGGGACAGTGTACGAGAAGTAAAACAAAGCAAGTTTCTACTTGTGTCTTTAATGATGTGGTGTGTCATAAACAACTTGACATATCTATCAACTTTCTTCTCAATGATGCTCATGACATTATAAGCCTCACTCAACTTGGATCATGCATTGTGCTTGAAACTTAATTTTCTGTCTGCTTTTAGTGATTATTTAAATCAAATTTGGTGACTTGTAGAATTATAGTGAAAAATTGTAGTGAGAGAATCATGCAGCCTTCACTCTTCATTTAGAGCAGAATTTCAAATTCTCTTTTAGCCCAAAATAATTTGTTCAAATACAGTCTAATGCAGAGTCCCGTGGATGCAGAGATGAGAGTGGAACTACCCTGATTGAAGCAGAATGAGCCCCCACCCACTCCTAATCATCGTCTCTCCAGAACCGCCTCCCTCACAGCCTCTGAGACACCTTTGAAGAGCCGTTGGTTCTGGGAACCAGTTTAAAAACCACTGCTCAATAGCCTTTCAAGCCTTTTACAAGGAAAATTTCCTCTACAATTATTTTCCAAACCGATTTTCACTCTAGTAGAGAGTTTAATGTGCATATCCCTTTTCTGCTTTCTTTTTGAAGGCATGACTAGTTATCACCCAAGAGATAATAGCTTTTTTTCTTTTTTTTTTTCCTGCAAAAAGCTTTATTGTTTCCATTTGGTCAATGCATGGGAGAGGTCTCCAGGGTGATTAAAAGAATGGCTAGTGGTTTCAGGGTGAGGCTCAGGCAAAAGCCAGACACCAGGGGGATGCACAGCGGCCCCTCAAAGGCCTCTGGGCTCCGAGGGCTCCTAGTTGTGCTTGAGGCTGAGGCTTTGGAAGAGACATACCCAGCCCAGCCTGGGGGCCGCCAGCCTGAGGAGGTGAGTCAGGTGTGGCCCATCTTCTTGATGACTTTCACCTCCTTATCCAGGAAGTAATTCTCCAGGAAGTCACGGAGATGAGGGTTTGTGCGGATAGAACCCAGGGCATGCAGATCCAAAAGGGCCTACTTCAGGTTCTTCTCCAAGGCCATGGCAGCTTCCATGGCGTCCTGAATTTTGCCCCATTCATCTTGGGAAGGTTTCAGCACGTCCTGAAAGAGAATGCAGTCATCACGCTGGTTTTGCAGCTTTAAGAGATCCTCAGCAGCCTCGCTTCTGCTCCGCCAACTCGCAGAAGAAGTGGCCCACCCCTCCAGAGCCACACTGAGGTGGAAAGAGAAGCCCAGAGAGAGGTAGGTGTCTGAGGCCCGCAGATGCAGCCTGGCCAGGCAGCCCCCACCTCAGTGGAAGGATTCTGACAAATTTCGGAGCTCATGGTTGTTTGGTAATAGGAGTTAAGGTAAACAAACAAACAAACAAACAAAAACGACATTGGCTGGTCTCAGAGGCTGTGGATGACTGAGATAGTTCTGAAGGTGGTGACTGAAAAGAGGTTGGAGGGTGGTCGGAAGCTGGAAGAAGGGGGGTCCCTAGGTCTGTTCCGTCCAAACACTGTGGGAGTAGGAGATAGATCCGGGGACCTCCAAGGGCACTGCAACATAATAGCTTTCTCATGGTCTATCAGCTCCATCTGAATCTGGGGTATTAGCTCCTAAGGATGAATGCTGTGTGTACACCTGTATGCTTCTATGCTGAAAGGATATTGAGGGAGGGTAGAAAACTTATGCTAATATGTCACAACATAACCTAATTGAACTGATAATAAAAATCAATGCTCCCAGTTACTGGGCACAATGTATATATGCCAAGCACTCTACTTACATTTTTACTTTTTTATTATAGCATTTTTATGAGCTGGACATGATTATCTCCACTGTATAATTGAGGGAACTGAGTCTCAGGGAGTCTCATGCTAGTAACTGGAAGAGCTGGGGTACCAGCCTAGTTCTCTCTGGTTTCTTTCCTGTGCTTTTCCCACAAATCCATATGTCTTTATATATGTGCTGATTTATATATTCTGCCAATGTCCTTCAGAATAGTGGTCAGAGGAAAGAAGTTATATTAACATTGATTGCACTCTGATAGAATCTCAGCTTATGAAAGTGAACAGTCCTATGCAATTTATGACTGAAATGATAAGTTTAAACTTATTTTGATGTTTTCCTCAAGATGGCATTTTTGAGGAATTCTTTAATAATTTAAATTGTTAGTGCATTTAGTATCTCTGGGAAGCAAATTATTTCTGTAGGTTAGGGTACAGGGTAAAGAAAAATATTGGTAGGAAGTTGAAGATATAACTTAGCATTACTGAACAGGTCAGTATTTGGGAACTGTGTGTGTGTGTGTGTGTGTGTGTGTGTGTGTGTGATATTTGCACACTAATCCACTGCAGTGCAAGTTTTATCTTTGTTATTGTTGTTTAACTTCTACTGGCCATTTGTTACATTATAATGTCCCTCATCTTAGAAAAATACACCTCTCTTGATCCTAGGTCTCCTGCAGCCAATACTCCATTTCTCTGCTTCCTGTTAAGGAAAAACTCTTGGAAAGAACCTGCACTCCTCCACTGAAAGAACGGCAGCTTGCCAAATCTTATGGCTAATTCTGTCGTCATTATACTAGTCGCTGGGCATCATCTGACACAGTGCATCACTTCTTCCTCCTGGAAACCCTCTCTTCTCTTGGCTTCCATGACACCATAGTCTGCTACTTCACTG
Organism: Tadarida brasiliensis; assembly: GCA_030848825.1. NCBI lineage: Eukaryota > Metazoa > Chordata > Mammalia > Chiroptera > Molossidae > Tadarida > Tadarida brasiliensis. The sequence goes on along the minus strand of CM061257.1, from coordinate 80,714,745 downwards.
ACCCCTCTTCCTGGGGGGCTGCTTTCTCTTCCGCAAGGACAGCTTCCAGTTCTTGCCGGATTCTCCTATCTTTCTCCCACTCTCCTCCGACCACCCTGGCCTTGTGGATTTTTCTGCCTTAAAGCCTCCGTATTTGCTCTTCCCTCCATCTGATGCTTTCCCCTCATACCTCTGCATGGCTGACTCTCTCACTCCATTCTTGTCTTTCATCAAAAATCATTGCTCTACCCTTCACCCTAGTCATTCTGAATTCCCTCACGCTGCTTTATTTTTCTTTAAAGACATTAGCATGATCTGAAATCATTTGTTTACTCTTTTTGTTTGTCTATTCTGCTAGACTATACACTTGCTGAGGGCAGGGACTTGGTCCATCTTGTGCATTATTATATCGTTAGTATTAGACGGTGCCTGGCATTTAGGAAGGGCTCAAAGATATTTAATGAAGTTGTACATTTATGTGCAAAGTAGCTCCATGTGAAATGACTAGTGCTTTGAATTAATTCTATTATACCTATTATTCCCACTCAAATTTCTAAATTTCATTTTGTTAGCTCTGCAGTGGCTACTTTAGAGCTAATATATGGAATTTGTATTTCAAGCTTGATTTTGTAACCTTGTACATTGTCTCTTCAGGTTTCAATTTCCTCCTATTTCTGGGTGTATGTACTTTAATGTAACAGTTTTACTTTGAAGTAATGCGGATGTGTGTGCATACATATACGAACCCACAATGCTATGTTTGGGCAGTTATGTATGCGTGTTACCCAAGACAGAAACATGTTCACTGGGGCATGAAGCCCATGAAGAAATTGAAACCAGATGACATATAAAGAACTCAAAGGTAAAGCACCAAATCCTTCATTCAGGAGAAATAGTTTCCGTACTGAACAATCACTACATGTTGGCTCCCACAGTAGTTCAAAGATAGATTTTGCTGTTCGAAATGACAGCTAGAACCCACTCACCCACTAACAGTGCTTTCAGTTTGGCAATTAATCAAATTAGGATTATCTCTTTAATTAGTAATGCTCTACGAGGTAGTCCTAACTAATTTATAGGTAATTCCTTTTTAACATAGTGGGCAATTTATATATATTTTTCCCAGTAAGATAGCTAAAGTCAACCATCAGAGCTTTTCTTGTAGCAAGGTCATCATTTAAGGTCTTCACTCTGTTGGAGACATCAGTAAATAATTGAATAAGAAATGTCCAAGAGAGTATAAGAGAGAAAGATGTGCCTTTGCTTCTTTGGAGACGAGGACATAAGTGTGACCACATGTAGGCATTTCTCCAAATCAGACATGCTGCTGTGGCCTTTCTAGGACAGTTGGTTTCAAAGGGTCCCTTCAGGTCTCCTCCTCTTTGACGTGGTGGTAGTGAACATTTCTTTTCAGGCTCTTAGATCACTGTTCCAGGGTAAGGGTGCAGCAGATATCCTCGGCCCCCCTTGAGCCCTTGCCTACTCTCTTTTTATTTTATCTAATCCTGGCAATTCTTTAAGTATGCATTACTTTTGTAACTAGAAAAAGTATCATTGAGAATTGAGAGAACTGCTAGAAAACAGGCGGAACGCTTTCTGTGTAGAAATCGTATTGCAGTTCAAGTATCCTCTCCCATCTCAGTGCGATATACACCCAATCAGATCAAGTGTGCATCATTAGGAAACCTGTTCACGGAGGTAGCCACACCGTTCTCTAAACGGTCAAAGGTAAAACAGGCGAAGGAGCATTTTTACACACACAATTCTGTTTATTCATGAATTTCAGGAGTATGCCCATTGTAAGTTTAGCAGACTGTTTAAGATATAAGTGAATTCTCAGAGAATAAGCAAGCTCTTTGCTAAAAATGATGAATGGCTCTCTCTGAGATGAGTAAGTGTGGTAAACATATAACTTCTGGCCACATATAGTTTGTCTGCCAGATGATGCCTAACCTCACCCCATCCCTCATCCTCAACCCATCTCTGACCCCGCCTCATTCCAGACACCCACTTAATCCCTGCCTTCTACCCCAGGGGGTGGGGAGCTACAACAGGGCGAAGTTCAAGGCTGTGGAGAGATTTTCGAATGGGAAGAAAATGTCTGTTTCACACATTACTTGTTAATAGAAACAGCTGAAAGTTTAATGGTGTGTTTTTTGGGCTGCGTTTAAAAATCTTCTGCATGAAAACAGCTGCATCAGTGCACAGCTGTGTCAAAAGAGCCTTGTCAGAAATGTCATGTGCACACTTATTTTTTTCTAAACTATTTGGACAGATCATACTTTTCTTTATTTTTCGTTAATTCTCACCCGAGGATATTTTTCCATTGATTTCCAGAGAAAGTGGAAGAGATGGAGGGAGGGAGGGAGGGAGGGAGGGAGGGAGGGAGGGAGAGAGAGAGAGAGAGAGATCAATGAGTGAGATACATTGATTGGTTGCCTCCTGCACAACTGGGGTTGGGGATCGAACCTGCAACCCAGGTATGTGCCCTTGACCAGGAATCAAACCCAAGACCCTTCAGTCCTCGGGCCGATGCTGTAACCACTGAGCCAAACCAGCCAGGGCAGATCATACTTTTCTATGTATTTCTTTTCCTACCCCAGGTATACAGCTATGTATATTTTATAGCATATGTCTGGTAAATAAGTTTATAAAGTGTAAGGATAAAAATCTGATGCACACTTGATACATTACTGTTGAAATTATATTATCGCTTTTTGAGACTTCTTCCACCTGGGATATTCCAGCCCACAGTCTGTGTTTCTGGGCATTATGGATTTAATATTTGGAATGTAATATGCAAATCTGAGAAGAATTAGCTTTGCCTTAAAAGAGAATCCCTTTGATGAGTTTAGGAGATGAGAGAGCAAATGTATACACCAGAGCAAAAAGAAAGAAGAAAAAAAAAGAGATCAAGTTTTATTTTAAATGTAACCATAAATTCAATAACCATCCTCCCCCAACCACTTGCAATATGCTAAATTTTAAAACTTTTATTGCTTTTCTTTAATGTTTTACATTATAAAATGGAAATGAGTATACAGTATTTTAATCTTTCTTACATTTTAAAGTTTGAGTGAAAGGAGTCAGAAGAAACTTATAGCTATGTGCCAAATTTTTTGACTATGGGTCTTGGGCATGACTTAGATACTTATGATGGAATTTGAAAATTTATGTTTAATGTTACTTCTAAGGTTTTCAATGTACACAAAGCTCCATGAGCACTTAATAACTAACTGTGTGACTTTGGGTTAGAGTCACTTAACCTTTCTGAGGGTCAATTCAGAATTCAGCCTGTTCCCGTCCAGAGAGAATGGGGCTTGGGTTGATTGGGATGGGAAGGGACATGTGAATTGATTTGAAGAAAGTCAAGAAACAGGAAAGACTGGAAGTCCTTTACAACTTCTACAACTTTACCATGATCAGTCCTGCTTATCGTTGACTAAAATATAGCCTGGGAAAGGGAGCTATTTCATATCATGTACAGGAAAGTGGGAATTGGCTTGCTTACCCTCTATACTCGGAAATCTTTATAATTCATTCATTTCTTACTAAATATTCTAGATTTTTGCCTGGTACATAACCCAATGAAGAGTCTCACTGGAAGGTATATGGTTATTTTGTTTGATATATGACATTTATGACTACACTTGAGTTGAATAGACTTTCTAATTCTTGATGGTTTGTACGTCAGATGAACCTAGGTCAGTGTTTTTTCTTTGCCCCCTGGGGAGCTTTAAAACAACCACTGCTCCTTGGGTCTCAACCCCAGAGATTCTAATTTAATTGGTCCAAGTCATGGCTTAAGGAGCAAGAGTTTTACATTTTCTCAGGTGATTCTAATATTTAAGCAAGGTTTAGAACCACTGTTCTAGATTAAGGATTAAAATACTTGGGCTAAGCCTATAATTTATATAACCTGGTAAAAATCTCTCTTCTACGTTATTCAGTGAAGACTTAGTGAGAAGTCCCTCTCTTCATGGCCCTTTGCTTTTAACCCGGAGTTTGCTGTTTTATGAATGAAACACTGAGGTATTATTGAAAAGAAAATAGCCAGAATATTACAATATTATTATTTGAAGTGTGGGTATAAGCAATTTAAATGAAATCTATTATTCTACAGAGAAATACCAATAGGTAAGAGAAATAAAAAATGTTAGTTTAAAACAACCTTTAAAACTCGAGAGAGAGAGAGAATGAATTAAAAATAAAATTGGGAAAATTTTCTTAGTAGGTTTAGATAGAATTTTTAAAAAATGTGGTAAAAAACGTAGTATAAATTTACTACCTTAACAATGTTTGAGTGTACTGTACAGTAGTCTTAACTATATGCACACCATTGTACAATAGCTCTCTAGAAATTTTCATGTTTCATACCAGGAAATCTATACCCATTAAACAATAGCTTCCCATTTCTCCTCCCGGAGCCCCTGGCAGCCACCACTCTGCTTTCTGTCTCTATGAGTCTGATTACTTGAGGTAACACATATGAGTGGAATCATGCAGTATCTGTCTTTTTGTGATTGGCTTGTTTCATTTATCATGATGCCCTCAAAGTCCACCTATGTTGGTGCACATGACAGAATTTTCTTCTTTTTAAAGGCTGAAATAATATTCCATTTTGTGCATATGCCACATTTTCTTTATCCATTCATCCATTGAATGACATTTAGGTTGCTTCTACATTTCTACTATTGTGAATAATGCTTCAGTGACCGTGGGTGTGCAAATATCTCTCCAGGACCAGATAGCATTTTATTCTTACTAAATAGTGAGACATTGTCAGCACATAACTAACAAATCTTCCCTACACAGGACTCAGAATAACTTGAATTCAAGTTGACATGCAAATAAAAATCAATGTGGTACCATTTGTTAATTTAGAAGGCATAGGAGGAAGCTTACAATTTGACTCGTCTCTCTACTTTTTTCTAAGATCTGTTTGTAAATTTTCTTTTTTAAAAATCTGTAAATTGTTTTGTTTAATGGTTTATTATTTTTACTTTGTTTAAAAACAATCTTTTAAAAGAAATTTTTTTCACCCTGGCCAGTTTGGGTCAGTGGTTAGAGTGTCAGCCTGAGGACCAATGAGTCGTGGGTTCGGTTATGGTCAAGGGCACGTACCTTGGTTGCGGTTCATCCCAGGGTCATGCAGGAGGCAACCAGTTGATGTGGCTGTATCACATCGATGTTTCTCTCTGTCTCTCTCTCTCCCTCCCTCCCAGTCTATCTGATGATAAATACACAAATATCCTCTGGAGAGGAATAAAAAAAAATTTTTTTTTCCTCTTTATTAATTTTTAGAGAGAGAGGAAGGGAGAGGGAGAGGGAGAGAGATAGAAACATCGATGAGAGAGAACATCTATTGGCCGCCTCCTGCATGCCCCCCACTGGGGATCGGGCCCACAACCTGGGCATGTGCCCTGACCAGGAATCGAACCAGCAACCTCTTGGTGCATGGGTTGACACTCAACCACTGAGCCACACCAGCCGGGCTAAAAACAATCTTTTAAACAAGTCCACAAAACTAGAAATCAAAGGGGGAATGCCTACAGATAAAGAGGAAATGGAAATAATTTTAAGATAGTAACTTATGTGAAACTCTTACATGGGAAAATCTGGAAGTAATGAGTAGGTTTCTGGGAAAATAAAAATTATCAATATTGTTCAGAAAGAGACATAACAGTTACATAGACCATTTATCATGGAATATATTAAGTTTCAAAAATCAGCCTCTCCTAACTCAGATGGTTTCATAGGTTCGTTTTAACATACTTTCAAGGAACTTATAATTCCAATTCTATTTGAAGGACTCTGAGTCCAGAGAGAGTAGGTGTGGTTTTAAATTCCTTTTTTATAACAGTGCTACCAAAACTGTACAAAGATGGTGCATCAAAGGAAATTACAGATGCGTCTACCTAATAAATACTATAACAGTATATTAAGCAAAATATCAGTATGACAGGAGACTTTTTCAAATATTTGAATTTATTTAATTAAAAATAAATTTTTTTTTTTCTTTTTCATTTCTCCCTTTGCAGTTGGGAGCAAGTCGCCACCTCAATACCTCCTCGCCTCAGGGAAGTTTGTGGCAATAGGGAAAGCCAGGCCCGGCTTCTGAAAGGGGGACCCATTGAGGACATGTGTTTGGGGTCTCGAAGGGAGAGGCGGAAGGGAGAAGCCCTGAGAGGAACTCAGAGACTGGGGGTGGGTGAGTCTGGGGACTGGGGGTCTTGGTGGGGTGCAGGAGTGGGGGCTGTCCCTCAGATTACCATTAAGGCAATGCCAGGGCCTGGGAAGGGGCGATGCAACCACATGGGCTCCTCGAGCAGCATAGCTCTGTCCTGCTCCCGGCCCTGGGAGCGCCTGGGTAGGGTCTGGTGCGGCCGTTGTTCTGCACGTTACATGTGGGGGCGGAGAGCAGGGAGTGTGTGAGGCAGGCCAGGGTGCCACATGGAAACAGTAGAGAGTGAGACTTGATGCCTAACCAGCCCTCCTAAGGCCTTGGTCCTCAGCGAGACGCCCAGCCCTCTACACTGTTTAGCGGTGGCTGCTGGGACTATGGCTGAGACAGCAAGTAAACATTGTGTAGATTTAAAGAAAGTAGATAAATGAGATATTTATTAATTATCTGAGTGTCAGATAATTAACTGTTATGTTAGCAAATAAATCATTCTTTACCATAGGTAACAAATTTTTCAACAGTATAGTTTATTTCAATAATGTAACAATTTTCAGTTTTTCAAAATTTACTGATGTAATTAACTATATAAATTAAAGATGAAGTATCATTGATTCTCCCCATGAGTAATAAGATGGCATATGGCAGAAATCAGTGCCCATAGCTGCTTAATAAATGCATGTCTTTTCTGTTAAAAACAATGCTGCAATAAATGATCTTGAATATATATATATATATATATATATATATATATATATTTAATAATCCTCACCCGAGATTCTTTTCCCCAATTATTTTCAGAGCGGGAGGGAGGGAGGGAGAGAGAGAGAGAAACACATCGACGCAAGAGAGACACGTCAGCTGGTTGCCTCCTACAGGACCCTGAGCAGGGCCGGGGACTGAATCGAAACCGAGGCCCGTGCCCTTGACTGGAATCCAACCCATGACTCTTTGGTCCGTTGGCCAACGCTCTAACCACTAAGCCAAACTGGCCAGGGCTGAACGTATATTTTTAAAGCTTTCTTCCTGACGTAATGACCTTGAAAACTGGCATAAATGCCATTTCTACATCAGACACATTTTTTTGCTTGTTATCTTAGAATTAGAATTTTATTTTTATTTTTTTCTTTATTGATTTTAGAGAGAGAGGAAGGGAGAGGGAGAGAGAGATAGAAGCATCGATTGGCCACCTCCTGCATACCCCCCACTGGGGATTTGGCCCACAACCTGGGCATGTGCCCTGACCTGGAATCCAACCAGTGACCTCTTGGTGCATGAGTCGATGCTCAATTTTATGCAAGTATATTCAAGTCTATAGGTTTAAGCAACTTAGACTAGACACACACATATATCTTCAGCCTGTGTTTATCGATTATGTTGCTTATTATCTCTCTAACTTGATGGGACTATTTGCATAGTTTAGCTTACCTATGAAAAATATCTCCAAACCATAGGGACAAGGCATGCTTTGATATTAATTCTCTTTCTATGCAATTGGAAATCTCTATGCTATTTGCAGCAAGCAAGGCCAACTAAGTCAACAAATACCAGCATACTCTGTTGGTGGATAGTTTCACAAAGTACCAATCTTACATCTTTCTAATGATACACTCAGGTTTTTTTCTGTAGAGAATCAGTAAAAAAAAAAGTTTGTCACTACCAATTGAAAGAAGCAGCAGCTATTGATTTTAGGATCATTAATTAAGAAACACAAATCATACATGAAAATATGTGATATAGAAAGTTTCTGACCTAAGATTTCTAATAGAATGAAATGTGTTCACGCATTGGCTATTGGGGTTAACGTCAGGCGACTCCGTGGCCTGTGCCTGAGTGCAGATTGACAATATCACCTAGATCCCGAATAAATGGTTTTTCACCATGAATAGCAAGTTCTTTTATATGTTAGGGACTGCTAGCTATTAAAAAAGGCTTTCAAATATGTTTTCCTGGGTAAGGGATAGAAAACATCTTTGGTACAAACCAGTAGAATTTCATGTTTGAGTCACATAATATCATAATTTTCTTAAGTATATAGGTTACATGTAATTAATGTTGGGGGGGGGGAGGGTCATTAACCAGCATCTAATGTTAAATTTTATGTATAATGATGACTTGATTTCTTTGGACAATTTAATTCACTCTCCAGCTATTTGTTTTTTTAAAGTATTTGTTTATAATTTCTTCTTGGCTTTTGGTATTATAAAAGTTAGTGAGTCCCCTGGGTTATCACAAATATAGAATAGATAATATTTTATTTTTTAAAATGTGTTTATTTTTTCTTTGTTAATCCTCATCTGAGGATATTTTTTCCCCCATGGTTTTTAGAGAGAGTGGAAGAGAGGGAGGGAGAGAAGAGGTGGGAGAGAGAGAGAAACATCGATGTGAGAGAGACACGTCGATTGGTTGCCTCCTGCATGTGCCCCAACCGGGACTGGGAATCAAGCCTGCAACCTAAGTACATGCCCTTGACTGGGAATCGAACCCAAGACCCTTCTGTGTGTAGGCCGACACTCTAACCATTGAGGCACATCAGCCAGGGCTAGAATAGATAACATTTTAAAACATTTGAAATAGTTTTAACACAGGGATATATTTGTAAATCAAACAAATCAAGTATATTTTCCTAAATTTTATTGCCAATATTGAATCAATTTATTTTGTAGAATTCAGAGTAATTGATTCAGAGATCTAGCATCACATTCTAAATGAAATTGATCCGATTTATGTAGTACGTAAGGTTTCTACAGGAGAGCACCTTTTGTAAAATGGACATCAGTAGTCAAACAGCCAAATTTATTATATGGTTAAAATAGTATGTATAGTATGTTAAAAAACAAAATTTCTGCCCTGGCTGATTTTGCTTAGTGGTTAGAGTGTTGGCCTGCAGACTAGAGAGTCCCGGGTTTGGTTCCTGCTAAGGGCACATACCTCAGTTGCAGTTTGTCCCCACCCCGGTTGGGGTTGCGTGGGTGGCAACCAGTGGATGTGTCTCTCTCACGTCAATGTTTCTCTCTCTCTCTCTTCCCCCCTCTCTCCCTCCCACTCTATCTGAAGATAAATGCAAAAATGTCCTTGGATGAGGATAAAAAAAACAACAACAAAATTTCTAATACTTTAAGGGTAATTTATAATCTTAAAATTGATGTTGAAGTAAGGATAGGTTAATCATTTTTGTGTTTTTTTTTTCCCCCCAACAATTAGCAATTTAAAAATTCTTCACTGTGAGCTTTTATATTTCTAGGTCATCTTCCCGAGACCTGCCTCTGTAGCGAGTCTAACTGGTAACTGCATTTCTGAAGGCCGTAGAATATAATCTCTTCAGCTCATATAACGACAGAACAGATTTAGTAGTGGCATTTCCTTTTGATATCAATACATGTATTACACATTTTCTTCCCTGCTTTTTCTTTCATTCCATATGTCTTTAAGGTGTTATTTATTTCTCAGGGTCCAGATTAAAATTTCTTAGATGTCCAGTATTTAGTTGGTGTGTGTGTGTGTTTGGGAGGGGCTGTGGTATACATAAAGGACTATATAGCTAGAGATGAAGCCGAAGTTCCCCCTCCCCGAGTAGCTCTTCTTTGCAGTACTGTCTCTCAGCGGGGGGATCACCACGCTGTACTTCATGTTGAACGTGACCTTGTGTGGCTGCACGTTGGACTATTGGGGAGCATCAGGACCAGGAAAATCTGGGCTGATTTTACCTTGTGTGTCTTAACAGCTTTCACATGAGGGGAGAACCTCCCATTAGACAAAGGATGATTAAAGGCAAACGTTGAGCAGAGTGGATTAAGCTAATGCCCTCCAGAACGTGGCAGACAGTCTTATTTGCTGTGTTTGAGGATTGCCTTTTTTCCTTAAATTCTTTTTGGTTTAGCATGTATTTTCCTTTCTTTTTAATTCTTCAAACTGAGATGCCTCCAGTAAATCTTGTCTAGTGGAAAAGACGCTCATCTGTGTGTGGTGGTGTCATGGAGAGAGACGTGAACTCAAAGCCTGGTTTCGGGATTAAGCTGGAGAACTTTCCACTTTCTGTAGAATGTAAAAGAGTACACAGAAATAATACATATACAGGAAAAAATGGAAATTTATTGATAGTGAGCTAAGAAATGCATGAAGTGAATCACAAACAGGAGCTTATTCCGACAGAAATGCGGAGAACAAGAGCTTAAGGGTCCCGATAGCGGGTCACGTCGCAGGGACTGTGCACATTAAGAGAAGAAGCAGCAGAAGCACAGCGTGTCTGCCCACTCGGATCTGACTTTACAACACGAGGGGCGTCCAAGCCCTGCCGTGTCTTTCCTTTTGGCCCAGGCACGGGTAAATTCTTGAAATGCGTGTTAAATTCCACCTTCCTCTGGACAATGTAGGTAGCTTTGCCTGCTTTCTTAAGAAAATGAAACCCCAGCTTTTGTACAGAATGTTTGCAATGAGGACAAACAAGGAAGCAGGAAATTGGGTCCATCAGAATGATTTTTATTGTACATAATAGAAAACTCAACTTTAGCTGGGTTAACAAATGAAGAGGTTTATTGGGTCATGTTCCTGAAAAAGTCCAGAGGTAGGATAGTGTGCAGGGAGGTTTGGTCTGGGCTCTTGCCTTGTTTCTCTGTGATTTACTCAGTTTGTCCTCATGTCACTCAGCTTTGTTCACATATTGCCTTTGTCCTCATTCTCTCTCTCTTCGTGGCCACAAGATTCCAGACATCATATCGTCACAGCACATTTTTTCCCACAGCACGAGAGAACATCTGTTAGGACCACTGTGCTGCACCACTCCAGGAGGGCACAGTTCACACGGCATCTAGTGTGGCTCTCGGAGTGGTGGCAAGTGTCCCAGAATGCCTAGCAAAACTCTTGATTATTCCTGTGTTTGACCAGTGTAGGCCCCACATGCACCCAGGAACCAACCACTGCGTGAGGGGAATAGAATGCCCTGCTGGGTTTTACTGTGGGGGCATGGGAGCCACCCTTTAGGAAAAATAGAGTAAGATTCATTGGAACCACATGGACTTCCAGAAGAAATTTGGGATGATTTTTAAGGGATAAGTGAAGAGGAAACCAAGAGTATACTGTTTTAGATGTTTTCAGTGAGAACTGTCCCTTTTGCCCCAAGAGAACTACTACTTTGAGCATTCAATCTCTCTGAAGCTTTTCAACGTCCTTGCTTGTCCTCTTTCATTTCACTCTCCGAACTATCCCATTTGACTTCTGCCTCCACTGAGATAGAATAGGGATGTGGGTCTGGGACCCCAGGGACGCCAGATGGCCAGAAGGAAGGCCAGACGTAAAAATGTCACCACTGCTACATTCCCTACTCAAAAATGCAGAGGCAGTTGATTTGATCTCCCTTCTAACTGCCTGCCTAAACTACTGACCCACATGCACAGTCGATCAGTGTTTGCCCCACAGCGCAGGCTTGAACATAGTTTCCAGGCAACACAGCTGGAAAAGGAAGTCACCCCACTCTGAAATGGAAAAAGACACAAGCCGTCTTTTCCACCTTGTAGAAGCAGCCAGGTGGAGCCAGCTCCCAAGCCATTTCAGAGGACCTTCCTTCCCTCTGTGCTGCCTCCCTTGGACTCGAGCATAAGCTTAATAAAATCTGTCTGGAAGTTTCTTTGGGGTTTCCTCTTGATTTCTATCTTGGGGAACCCAAGAACTTCAACGCTGGTAACACCACCACTGGACTGAAACAGCTCTTGCCTTGTCATATCCAATGGAGATAGCTAAGTCTTGATTCTTGACCTCTGTAGTGTCTGATAACTTGATTATGTCTCCTCCCTTAAGGTTCTCTCCCCTTGACTTTCTTGATGTCATTGCTAGTCATCATCCACACTATTGACTCCCAGTGAGACAGTCATGATTATCTGAATGCTTAAATGGACTTGAGGTCACAGCGTTATTTTACATAATTGCCCATCCCTTTCAGTTTTTACATGAAAAATGTTTTCCTTCCACAAAAAGCAATTATTATAGAATACAGTTATATACCATATAATACAATTATATAATGCTTTATAATATCATTATAGATGATTTGGAAAGTTCAGAAAAAAAGAAGAAAATGTACATCTATTGTCTTATAACCCAGATATAAACATTATTATCATAACAGTCTATTTAATATATGTATTTAGAAATGTGTGATTAAATAACTTTGTACAAAATTCTTTATGCTATTTTAAAAAGCTTTTATATACCACAGTCATTGTAGACAAATTGAACAATATAGAAATAGAATGTATGCCCCAGAGATAGCCACAGCTAGCATTTTTGTATTTCCTTACTGTTATGAGATGGCATGAAGAGATGATTGGAGAGTTACCATCTACAGCAGAATTTCTATAAATCTTTTACATTGCAAGAAGTCCTAACAATCTGTGTGGCCAATATAAGTTTTAATGTTACAGAATCACCACTCAAGTTCCTTTGCAATGGAAATAGTCATGATGTTGCTCTATGTAGTTCTTCGTTGGAGGGTAAATACAAAGATTTTATTTATGCTCTCAGCACAATGTCTAATCATTTAAATATTTTCTTCATTATTTGCAAGGCAGTAACAGAATAATATCAGTTGTTGTTTGATAAGCTATCATGTAAACTGTGGGACAAAAGGGTGGCACGAGGTAAACCTCCTGATCTGGGGATGGAGAGGAAGAAGCAGATAGAGGCAGAAAGAAGCAGAGTTGAGTTTTCCTCTCCAGGCTGCAGAATCCATTTGACGGCACATCATCCAACTATATTTCTGAGTCAGAAGAACATAGAAATCCTCATAAACAGTGATTATCTCATTTCTATTTACTTATATTTTCCGGAAGTAGTCTCGAAGCAAGATTTTCCAAAATGATCTTTGAATAGTGTGTTTTCTAAGCTCCCGTGTCCTTGAGAATATAATTTGTTGCCTTTGCACACTGGCTGAGTATACAAGTTTTGGCACACAATCTTTCTTTTCTTTTTCTTTTATTTTTGGCAGTTAGTGCTTTACTCGATAAATCTAATGACCACCTGAGTTTTATTCTTTTGAAAAAATATCCTCCCTGTCCTTGTAACTATTTTATTTTTCTTTGCCATTCAAATTTTTTGCCAAATGATTTTAGCTACATCCTTTTACTGAGTTCATCAGAATATGGTAAGGATCTCTTAACATGAGAACTCAGGTGTTTTATTTTCAAGTCAACAATTATTTTCTTCAATTATTTCTTTAATTATTGTGTTGGATCCAGGGATTATATATATATATATATATGTTTAGGATGCTAAAATTCTTACTTTAAATCTTTATTTTCTATGCCTGTTGAATGTCACTGGGGCCCGGATGAGGCTGGAGAGCACTGGCATAGCAAACCCACCCTGTGGCCCACCTGGCAATGCTTGGCTCTAAGCAGGGAGAGTGGAAACACCTTATGGCAGGTAGTTTCTAGGTATGTGTAATATTAGTGTAATAAAATATCCAAGGAGTGAAGCATTCTTGGATCATGGAAGGCACATCTTTGAAACGGTCAACCAGGGGGTTTTCTGAGCTTTGCATAGAAACAGAAAAGATGGCCTTGGAACAACTAGGAGAAAGAGATCTTAGGCCTGGGGGTCATGAAGAGTGGAAGAGGGAAGGAGGGAGGGAGGAAGGGAGGGAAGGAAAAAAGGAAGGAAGGGAGGGAGGGAGGGAAGGAAGGAAGGAAGGAAGGAAGGAAGGAAGGAAGGAAGGAAGGAAGGAAGGTAGGTTGGTTGTAACCCCTCAGGCCAAATATGATAAGCGGTAGTGGCATAGGGTTCATGTTAAGACCTTTCAAGCCTGTGTCCAGGCTCAGTTGCACCAAGTGCCCTGGCCATCCATTAGTGATGTCTGTCACAGGCAAAAGTAAGGAGAAGAGAGCTGTGCTATAATAAAAAAGAAAAAATAAATAAAATAAATAATCTTTATTTTCTTTTCCCTGGCTGTGCCATTCTCTCTTTTAGCATTATTTCTATTTTTTAAATCTAAATTTTGATAGAGCATTTCAAATACTCTATCAATTGTGATTTTTCACAATTTCAATAATATGATACTGCTTTCTATGAGGATATAAATTATACTACTGAATTTTAATTTCTTTCCATCCTTCCCTATTTCACATATATTTTATCTTATTTTGTTTGTTGTCTTTCAATCTCAACTCCTTCCTTTCTTCTCCTGTTAGAGACAATATCTCCTTATTTTCTGCTAAGGATACCAAACTATCTAAAACGTTTCCAGCCTCTTACAGTGTGGTTCCTCTGAACCTTTGTTAAAAAGTTTAATTTCCTATTGACTAAAGATATTTTCCTTATAAAGCTCTATATATTTTTTCTGCTCTCTCAAAAGACTAATCTATCCATACTGAGTGTTTTACAAAACAAGGTGAGTGAGTTGCTCTTGGCCCTATTTTCTGCCCAGTGGTTCTAGTGGAATCTCCACCAATGTGCTGAAAGCAAGTTAATGTGCACAGCTAGCTATTTCCCAGGGCTTGAAAGCCTTCCATTGACTCCAGTTGTTTTTTCTGAAATAGATTCATTCACCTTCTAAGCCCAAGTACTCTCAAAGTGGGTAGGACATGCAGGAAACAAACCTGCGATTTCATGAATGCACTACAACCAAGACCTTTCTTGACTCTTAGAAAGCAATGCTTCTCAATCAATCAATCAATCAATCAATCAATCTCTCTCTCTTTTAGTAGATTCCTAAGTGTTACTTTCTTCATTAAACTGTAGAAAAGTGGGGAATTGCTAGAGGTGGTAAAAGACCAGTAGCTTGGTTGTCTTTAAAAACGCCACAGTCAGAGTTAGCTTTCCAATTTCCCAATTTCTAATTTTCTGTACAAGGTGAGAAAGGGATAAAGAGTCTCCCTACTGACTTTTGGGTAAGCAGACAAAGGGTCGTCTAGCACTGCTGGTCTGTTTTGTGGGTTCAGCTTGGTGTTAAGTAGGTATACTTCCCAGATTCTAAAATTAGGTTGATTATTTAGCTTAATTTAAGGAACTGAGAGGTTTTGTCTCTTTCTATATCTACATGAGTATTTTGGTAAGAAGTTGTAAGGGGAGTCTCTTTCTCAGGAACAAAACTAGTTACCTAATTTGGCTTCCTGGGAGACATAATCCACTTCCATTGTTGCTACCACCACAGCATCTTTCACTGTCTTTGAGGGTATACCTCTATCTAAGTCACTTTTAGGCACCGGTACAGTTCCTAGAGGCACTTATTTAACTGCCTCCATATGTCCCATAAGTACCTCACATCCAACTGCCAGTTTCACTCCCTTCCCTCAGTCAGATCTCCTCCTGTGTTTCTATCTTGCTGGCTGACAGTAACATTCATTCCCTCACCTAAGCCAGAAACACGGGAGTCTACCTAGAATGATTTCTTCTCAACCACGCAGATCTAATAAATAATGTCAACTAATAGCTAGCACTTACCATATGCTCTTAAACATTAAACATTGTTCTTAAACACTTTGCATATGTTAATTTACTTAATCTCTATGATTGCCTTATGAAGTAGGTATTCTTTAGCAGGGCAGGGACAAGGGTGAGTCAGGTGAGGCACCTAGGGAGCCAGCTTGAAGAAGCACCCACTGTCAGGGTCCTGCAAGTACAGCTTCACGTGCACTGCCCTAGTCCCTGCCCTGCTCTTTTCTGTACTCCCCATTTTCTAGACAAGGACACGAAGGAACAGAAATGTGAAATGACTTGTCCACTCTCCTGCAGCTGGCATGTGACAGAGTTGAGATTTGGAATCTGACTCCAGAATCCACACTGCTCCTCATGCATCACCTGCCCTTCTTCTTAAATCTGCCTTTTCTGTTTCCATCGTTTGACCCCTTATTATCCATTGCCTGAACTGTTGTGATATTTGTTAACCGACTTCCCTGCCTTCAATAGAGCTTCTCTCTTCTCTGTGAGCCTTAATACTATTGGAGTTATTCCTGGGTAACTTGAGTAATTGAGAGATAGCTGATTTCAGTTCTCCCTAGCCTACATGCATGATTTGACCAAGGTTAGCACTCAGTACAGGCATTTAAAGATGGAAAAGAGACCTATTTGTTGGATTCAGAAAAACATAAATGGAAAAACATGGATTCTATATTTAGTCATCATCTCCCTCTAGCACTTCATGTTTTCACTTGTGATTCTCATTTAAGTGTTTTTGGGTATATGCGTTCTTCCCCATAGAATTATTTATAGGAGGGATGAGCTTAGAGTGTCCTTCCCATTCATGGTTTCATTGTATATGTTCCCATGTTTACTGGCCAGGAAAAGCAAAAGGAGTGGGTTTGTGTATTGGATCCTCACCCCAGAAGGTTGGCAGTAAGTCCTTCACAGGAGTCCTGTTCTCCTAGTAGGGCCTCGTTCTCACAGACGGCTCCCCAGCTTTAGCTCCATCCCAGCATTCCGAGACTAGCTTCTTACTGGACGGTCCATTCTGAAGCTGGGCAGTAGAAGTATGCATTCTCTCTTCATTTTCATTGTCTTATTTATCTCCACAGAGGAATTGGGGGATAGTTATTTTCACCTTGTGATTAATCTGACTTAGGGAAATAACTTTAGTGATGGATGATAAAACATTTCTCTGGCTAGGTCATGTTGACCAGTATAAATAATTTCAAATCCATTGTATATTGTTAACCTCAAATATATTTACTGTCTAAGTCTCAACAGGTCATTGTGACTTTGCTTTATCATCTGGGGGGAGAAAAAAATATAATATCCTTTATAGAAAATTCTCAAACTTAATCCAACACCTGCCTCATACTTTCTTTTTTTTTTTTATCCTCACTCGAGGACATTTTTCCATTTTTTGTTCAGATAGGGTGGGAGGGAGAGAGAGGAAGAGAGAGAGAGAGAGAAACATCGACGTGAAAGGTACACATCGAGTGGCTGCCTCCCGCATGACCCAACCAGGGCCGGGGACAAACTGCAACTGAGATATGTGCCCCTAGCGGGAACCGAACCCGGGTCTCTCTGGACCACAGGCTGACGCTCCAACTGCTGAGCCAAACCGGCCAGGGCCTGCCTCATACTTTCATCTCAACTTCCCACACTAATTATGCATAGGACTTTGAGAAATATCCATGGCATTACATTGCTAAATGGAAAATCTGATTGTTAATAGTCACAACCAGTATCTGTTAAGTAAT
The DNA here is from genome assembly GCA_030848825.1 of Tadarida brasiliensis. Lineage (NCBI taxonomy): Eukaryota > Metazoa > Chordata > Mammalia > Chiroptera > Molossidae > Tadarida > Tadarida brasiliensis. Next base: position 80,697,432 of record CM061257.1, on the reverse strand, counting down.
TCCTTTGTGCCAGGCACTGGTCTAAGCACTTTATGTATATTAACACACACAAATATTCACAACAACCCTTTGAGATGGGCACTGTTATTATCCTCACTTTGCAGATGAAGAAACTGAGGCACAGAATGGTAAAACATTGTCCCTAAATGACCCAAATGGCAAGTGACAGAGCCAGGATTTGGCTTGGGCAGCCTGGCTTCAGGGACCATGCTCTTACCCACTCTGCTAATCTGCTTAAACCCTACAGTAAGTCCTATTTGAGACAGGATAAAGTCGATGTTCCTTAGCATGGAACACATTCATCTCTAGCTCCTTACATGTCAGATTTACCAGTACCAAAGGGCTTATTGCTACCTGCATATACCATGGTAATCTATACCTATAGGTCTCTACACGTCCCCTCTTCCAAGGTCTCCCTCCTCTTCTCTCTCTTGTCCAGCTGGTGATCTCCTCCCACCTGTCCCACAAACTATTTATATCCTGGGCTACTTTTTTTGCCTCTATGTCTCTTTTCTTCCAATCCCCTTCATCCACTCCTAATGAAAAGAAGTAAAATATTATCTCAGGCATGTGGACTTTCCTTAAAAGTGAAGATTGTGTTCAATATCTGATTAAAAAAAAAAGTGAGAAGTGACTTATAACTGTGACTTAACTCAATCCCCTTGAATTATCTTTGAACAGTCTTCTCCAACTGTCCTTGAATGTGCTTTTTTTAAAAAAAAAATCTTCACCCAAGGATATGCTTATTGACTTGAGAGAGAGAGAAAGAGAGAGAGAGAGAGAGAGAGAGAGAGAGAGAGAGAGAGAGAGAGAGAGAGAGGGAAAGAGGGAAAGAGAAAGAGAAAGAGAAAGAGACATTGATGGGAGAGAGAATATCGATTGGTTGCCTTCTATACACTCCCCGACCAGGGATCGAACCCTCAACCTAGCTATGTGCCCTGATCGGAAATCTGTATATGTGACAACACTCCAACCAATTGAGCCACACCGGTGAGGGCTTGAATGTGCTTTTGATTTTTAAAACCCAAGTCATCCTTGCAATTATCTAATTATTATTTCAAATATAAGGAAACTCAAGCCCAGGGAGGTTGACTTGACCAAGGTCACACAGTTATTTAGTGACAAATTCTACATTAAGTCCAGGTTTTCTGACTCAGAAGAGTAGTCTCTCCTCTGTAACTTTTCAGCCTAGTCCAGTACTGGAGAGAAAATGGAAAATGTTTTTGCTTTACTTCCTATTCCATATTTTCCCTCATGCCAGCAATCCATTTTTTTCCTTTGGCTTAAGTTGGCAGTATGTAAGTGTCTGTCTCTCTTTTTTGAGAGGGTGCCAGGCAGAGTTCCTTAACTCTGCTCTCTTTCCCCCTCTTGTTTTCCCCTCAGGCTAACCCTTTCTCTTGCCTTGTCTCGAATCCATGCCTCTGATAGCTCAAAAGAAAACATTACACACACTATTGTCTTTATTAATTCCTGAGTTATTTACTCGAACAATACTAGTGCAGACACGCAGAAATCATGTGCTTGTCATACGGATGGCATGTGTACTTTCATTGCCCATCATTAAAAAGAAAATGTTACATTAAGCTTTTATTTGTGTGCGTGCAGTAAATAAAACAATTTGACCCTTGGAGAAAATGAAAATGTAGATTCAGCTAAGAGTCGATATTGTGGTTATGCGTCCTTTCCCATTAAGATGAAGCAGTAAAAGCATCTAATAAGGACCGTATGGAGGGACCAGAGCATACAGACATGTACAAGAATATGTGGCCTCGGTGAGAGGCACCACAGGTAAAGGTCATAGAAAGAAAGCAGCTTCACAGACATCAAGGAAATAGCAACTATTTACCGACAGCCAGACATTTCAAATAATAGCATGGATCCCAGAACCACTTCAAAGGGAACTGGTCAGGAAATAGACAAGTCATGAATCTGAATACTTCTGTGATTCCGGAAATTCAAAAGCAGGGCCTTCAAATATTTGCATTAAGGTAGATCATGAGCAATTACTTCATTTCTGGAAATTGCTCAAAGCCTTTTGTGGACACAGAAGACTAAGACCATTTCTGTCCTTGAATGAGGCCTGTGAACTGTTAGGAACCTGGGGCATGTTTTAAGAAATAAGTCCTACGATCATGAAAATGTATTTTATACCTCAAACTTCAGAGTACATTTTTTTTTTGAAAAGCAGCACTCCATGAATTACTTTTTCTACCAGGTAATTGAAAATTGATCTTCGAAGTATTTCTCAAACAGATCGTACCATTTTAATCTGCAGAAATGAATCTGATGTTTTTTAGGAGAATATATAAGCATGGAACAATCATTAATTTCAACGATATGTTGACTTTTTGATCATTGTAATTAAATGTTTAAAAAGCTAAGTCAAAAATGTTGTTTGGTACATAGCAAATGAAGAACTTCCTTTTGCGATTTTTGAGTTTTAGGGACATTGATCTTAGGATCATATATTTCTCATAAGTAAATTAAATGATTAAGACTTCTAAGTGTAATTATTCAACGTAGTAAAAACAAAACAATTAGACTGTGGTTATTTCACTTCTCAGTCTTGTTGACATTTGCAGAAATCATTCCCAGGACTACTTATTTTTAAATGAACAAAAATGATTCTGTTCCAAATCCATAAAAGTGTGCAACAGCCTTTCAGAAAGCAAATCCTCCGCTGGCACCACTCCTAGTCTAGAATTTGGGAGTGGACTTCTGCTATAAACAGAGCTAGCTACAGCCACTTTACAATGGTGTACAAGTGGATTTGCTTTTCTTTAAGCCCATCCTTCCCCAAAAACCTCCCACAGGGAGGCAGTGTGGTCTAGAGAATAAAACACCCATCTTACCTTCCTCCTTCGAGCTTTGCCACTGACTTCTAAGGGATCACCTCCCAAGTTTTGATTTTTTTCTTTGTAGTCTCCTTTTGCTATTTTAGTAACAAAGGCACCCTTTTCTTCTGTGTAAAACTCACCTATTGGGGTTAACTAGATTGGTCTTTTAAGGAAAGATATGCCTGTATGAGAGATGAGGGAACATGTTCTTATCCACAGGTGAGTGACTGGCAGAATTTTCATTAGGAATGCGTGATCTCAAGTAGCAGTCAACCCTTGGCTCCACGCGCCGTATGACCTCTCACACATGTCAGAGCTCCCTATCACAGGCTAGTTACAGGTGGGTAAAGAAACTTTGGGAACACTGCCTTGTTTGTTCAATTCTTCTAAAAGCCTATCAGAGTCCAAGTACTGTTACAGATTCTGGGGATATAGAAGTGAAAGACTTGGTTTCTGATTTCAAGGAATTCACAATCTAAAAGGTCAGATGGAGAGCTCGAGGGAAACAATACAGCATGATAAGTGCGACTGTAGGTCTGTGGAGGCACAGAGAATGGACCAGTTGAACAGGTGAGGAGGAAGAGAAGACAGGGAGAGTTTTCTGGAGGCATACAAAAGGCATGCACAAAAGCACCATAGTCTGAGTTTTACATGCTTGGGAAGACGTGTGCAGGTCTGTGTTGGTGTGTGTAAGAGGAACTGGCAGGAAATGAGTTTGGACTTTTGGTGTGGATAATTGATAGTCGCTAGAAGATTTTAAGCAAGGGAAGGACATGATTATATTTGCATTTTTGATAACTTTTCCTGCTGAAGCCAAGAAGAGAGGGAGGGCGGAGAGCTGCGGAGAGCTGAGGTTGCTACATGAAGCCATCTGAGAAAATGTTAAGGGCCTGAACTATGGCAGTAGGAGTGAAGCTATAGAAAGAGGATCATATTCAAAAATATTTTTGAGGCAGACTCTAAACTGTCTTCTAATTAGTTGAATGTGTGGTCATGAGAGCGAGGAGTGTAGGTTGTCTCGTCAGTTTCTGGTTTCAATGGTTGGAGGGAGGTGGAACCATGCAAAGCATGAAGTATATGTAAGAGGAAGTAGAGTTTTGGGGGTGATGAAAGGTAGTGAGCTAAGGCTGAGGTGTTGGAGCTTTGTAGATGCTCCACAAATGTTAGTTCACTCTTTTGTTACTGTTTCTTTTCCTGTGGAGTATTTGTAGATGCCTACTAGGCATCAGCCATATGAGTCTGGGCTGGAAATAAGTCTGCAAGTAATCAACATTTAGATAGTAGTTTCAGCTATGGAAATGGATGAAATTGCCCAGAGATATGTATGTAGAGTGAAAAAAAAGAGGAGGCAAAGGACTGGACTCTGGAGCAAATCAATATCAAAAGGACAGAGGGCTTCAGAATTGTTTAAAAAGTGTTGTTTTCTATATTCCATTTCTAACTACATATTTCAGGTGGATAGAAGATTGGATGTCCAGAATTTGGCTTGAGAAACCTGCCACCAGTTTTGCAAAAACAGCTGTTTTTACTCAGTACAGTCTAGTAGTAACATAATTTTGAGATATTTTTGTGGCAATACAAAGAAGAGGGCAACTTAATCGCTCATTATTATTGGTTCTAAAAGTGTACCTGGTGATTAACCCAAATTTTGAATTAATGCAGGAGTGTGGTTATGAGCTCTGTGGCAGAGAATATACTTACTTGATCTATCTCGAATATTTGGGTGGATTGTCTGCCATATCTAGAAAGATTAGATCATGATTTTGTAGTTGTTCTTTTGCTGCTGTTTTTATCCTTTTTGGTTTGTCTGTTCAGGTCACTCAGCTACATGGAGAGAACTATTCTTAAGACTTTCCTCCCCTGTTCTGGTTGTCTTCAATTTCAAACAAGGTCATCTCTAGCCAGCTTTATCCCTGAGAGGCTTCCTTTTCTTTTCCTTGCATGAAAAGCTATGGTCTACATACACTGGAAGAGGTCACAGATGCCTGCGGTCTTGTTTAAAGGTGTTATTCTGGTGGGCACTGGGACTCTATGTGGTTGTGAATTCGGCGGACTGCTGGGCCCATAGAAGAGGAGAGGGACAAAGAAGAGGCCTAGAGTGGCAGCTAGGAGGTGAGTAAGAGAGATTCCCGGATGTAGGATAAATTAGAAATGGGATTTACTTAGGACGTGGCTAAAACAAACAAACAATAACAACATCAAAATTCTCTATCAGTCTTGAAAAAATATAAAGGGAAGGAAAACTTATGTTTGAAATGTCTCCCTCTTTATTTTTATTCTGATGTCCACCGTAGCGGTCCCACAATTTGGAGCCCACTGTGTACACACGTTGTCCTCAGGCTGCCTTCTGAGCTGCCAGGATTTGACTAGGTGGGAGTCCCGGGATGAAGCCTGCTCATGTGAAGACATCTATCTGGGTTTCTTCTTCCCCTTTCTCGTATGGAACACAGTTGTATTGTCATTCATCCCCCTCACTCCCATTTCTACTCCCAAGCCATCTGTGCCTCAGTAGGTATCCAGGTTGTTGATGCTTAACTAATCTGATAAACAAATCTATGCTGATATGTAATTGGTTAGGAATGAGAACTCCAGGGTTCTCCATGCATATCAAGAGAACAAGTTACTAGAGATGGTAGCTATTGAGATATAATGAGCTTTTCTGTCTGTCTCACTCAATAAGATGGCTTTACAGGTAGAGATGTCAGGAAAAGGTTGTAAAACCATGGCAGTGGGGATTATGTGGAAGGATAGTTGATAAATTTGTCTGAGCCAAAACTTGGATCTTTCTCAAGTGACCCTTGTATTTAGAAAATTAAATCAGAATTTCACAGACCCAGCCCACTGTGGGTCAAAACACAGGAAATTAAATTTAACCTCTACATGCATGTTGAGGGACTAAAGCTTATGGAATGAACAGAGGAATACCCACAGTTATAGGCTCACTCATGTTGCTTCAGATGCACTGGCTTCCTTCTCTTCCTGTGTAAAACCCACATGCTTCTTTCCTCAAAACTCCCACTCGCTGTTCCACCAGCCTGGAGGTTCTCTCTTTAGACACTTACAAGGTTTGCTCCCTCCTTTCCTTTACTCCTCAGAGCTGACCACACTGCTTGAAACAGTGTCACTCCCATCACTCTTTATCCCCAACTCTATTTTTCTTCAGAGCACTTACATATTACTGAACAATATGTATTTATTTACTTGTAGTTAATAAATTGTGAATGCATGAATAGTGGAGCTGAGCAAAGAACCCAGGTCTTGGAGCAGAAGAGAAATCATGGGGGGAGGGGAGGGGGGAGAGAATCCGAATGCTAGCATGGTGAGATGTATGTCTAGTGCAGCATCGGAGGTCAAAGCAGAGCGGAGGTCATTCCCAGGCTGTTAGAAAAAAGTCCCCTCAAGCCTGGAGCTGCTTTTATCTTCAGTTCCACCTGATAAGGAATGGAGACTTTTTTGGAGCTTCATAATCACTTTGGGGGCATATCTCTGATTGTGATGGTCGTTTCAGTGGTTAACTGTAAGAGAGGAAGTCTAGAAGACTGCAGAGAGGGGCAGTAAGAAAGGCAGTGGTTACAAAACCTTTCAAATCCATGGCCATTTACCTGGGAGGGGCATGAGGTTTTCTGGAATGCAGGTCAATGGGCTTCAGAGAAAATGGGGCATTGGTACCTCCCTCTTTAAGATTGTTTTGTTGTAGATCAAGTGAGATTCTATGTGTAAAACGCTTAGCAAAGTGCCTGGAAAAGAATCGTCACAATAAATGATAGTTGTTACTATTATTATTAATACACGTGGGTATGATTAAGCAGGTAATCTCCATGCTTCATTCCAACTCATGCATTTCCCAAATTTGTCCAGGCTACGGTGTGGAAGAAAAGTTTACACCACAGTCATGAAGTATACCGTGCTGTTCAGGAGCAAGCAAACAGCACTCACGTATAATAGTGTACTCATTTTTATCACCATTGTCACCGAAGAGTTCACTGCATTTCCATTTTCCTAAACACTTAAACTCAGTGAAGTCCAACATATATTTGGCCAAATGCTTTTTTGCTTCATTTTTGAAGCTGCATGCTCAGAAGAAGACTTATTCATATGTTATTAATTATTTACACATAATTAAGGACTTCTAACCAGTTAAAAAGGATTTCCAAGATTTATTTTTCCTTTAGAAATTGAAGTTGCCTTTGGTTTCATTTTGGACTGTAAACACTAGCCATGCCAGCTCTGTTCAGGCAAGAACAACACTTTAAAAATTAAAAAAAAAAAAGTTTTTTGCTTACCTATATATTCCCACTAACTAGCACAAGGCCTGGTAAATAATAGGTGCTCAATACTTATCGGATGAATGAACCATAGTGACTCCAATTTTGTGACCCTAGTAAGTATTCAAGGGTCCTGACTTGAGTGTTTCCTTCCTAAAGAAGCTCTGTGTGATTATCATGGGTTTATTAGTTTCCTACGGCTGCTGTAAGAAATTTCCGCAAACCGGGTGGCTTAAAATAATTTATTCTCTCACAGTCTGGAGGCCAGAAGTCCAAAATTAAGGTGTTGGCAGGGCTGTGCTCCTTTTGAAGGTTCTGAGAGAGAATTCTTCCTTGCCCCTTCCAGCATTTAGTGACTCCAGGTGTTCCTTGGCTTGTGGCTGCCTACCTCGGATTTCTGCCTCTTCTCGTGGCCTTCTCCTCTCTCTCTTATAAAAACCCTTGCCGTTGGATTTCAGGCCCACCTGAATAATCTCGATTTCATCTTGAAATCCTTAACTTGGTTACATCTGCAAAGTCGCTTTTCCAAGTGAAATCACATGCACAGACTGTGGGTTGTGGACGTGCCTTTCGGAGGGCTACCATTCCACCTCCTTCGACGAGCTCACGGACATTTTTAACGTTTGCAGTGATGCTATCCCCCCTTCACCAGTTTTTCTCTCTCTATCACTGTATGCAGATTTTTTCAAAGTTTTTGTAGCTGAGAGGGTTGAGGACTTGGTTTGTGTTTCAGTCTAATTTAGGTTAGAAGACGGGGGAGAAACAAATCAAGGTTTTATCTGCTGGTGGGAAAAACACAGCAAATGTTGAAAACCGGTGGGTGGAGAGAGGAAGTTGAGAGCTCAAGAAGTAATGTTCCACCCAACCTGATGATGTCTGCGTGATCTGTTGGGGATGGGTATTTGAAACACAGTGATTGGAGTGATGACAAATGCAAAAGGATAGTGGTTTTGATGGTAGAAAGAGGGCCATTTTGTAATAATCTCAGTGTTTCACCCTTTGAGAGGGAAAAGTGGTTTGTGTAGAGAATTGATAAACCATAAAGGCAAGGCCAGAAACTCCTGGGATCAACAGTTTGAAATGAGAGCTCCAGAAAGAATACTGATGAGGAAAGAGACCTGGGGTAGACTGTGGCTCCTATATTGAAACCATCTGCATTTGATTTGGCAGTTGTAAAGTGGAGTCTTAAAATGTATAAATATCAAAAGAAAGAGTACATCAGCAGTAAGCTATTCCAGCGTTAAATGAGGAGCCGGTGAGAACACTTTCAGAATTATTGTAATTCTGGTCAGCATTTTATTGAGAGGAAATTGAAATGTTCAACAGGTGGCAACGGCAGTAGATTTTGTTTTTGCCATGCGAAGATAAAAATTTTGCTGAACAAATGAGCCAGTATTACATAAATGAAAAGATTCTTGGAGAAAAGGGAGAAGTCATGGAGTAAAAAATATCCGAAAAGAGAAAAGAACACACTGCATAGGTCAGAAATAGAACTTCGGCACCCCGGGAAGACCTTGATGAAGAAAACACTTGGTGTGCTGGTGAAGAACCCAGTAGTAACTGGAACAGAGTTTCTTTTTCTTCTAAGGCTTAATCTTTGAAATGGGATTTTAATGTGCTGCCTTTTATGAAAAATGCAATAACTAAAATTTGTTTATAACATCCAGTGGTAGACTAGTGATACAAAAATGTATTTGTAAAAGTGGACAGCACCTGTGACTTTGGAGGTTAAGAAAAACTGAATGTATATTTGGGATCTCAAGGGAAATTGTAAATCGATCTTTTCCTGTCACTGCAAATTTCTTTTGCTGAATTCATTATCAAACTCAGGCAGTTGAAGTCAAATAGTTAGGGCACTGTTGAAGATATGGGGATTTATGCAGAAATGAAGGCACATATTTGCCATGTGAATGTCATTGCTTATATACAAATAAAATGAATTCCTCCCATTTAATTTATGTCCTTTCCAAATGGCTGAGATAATGATATCCCTAGAGCTTCAGTTTCTGCTTATGTTATTCCCTTATTTTTCTTTTTGTCTTGTGTAACCACATTCTCTCCCCCATTTTCTGGATATGCAGCCTTTTTTTTTTTTTTTCCATTCCGACAGCATCTTCATTATCAGTCAAATTGTCCCACCATGTATTTTTTTCTAGGTTTGTTTGGAATTTAATATTTAAAGGAAATAAAATTTAATATACATTATATACAATTCACGAATCTATCTTTGATTGCTAAAAAATACAATCATCTCATTCATTACATGACTTTTTTCAGTGTTATTTAATAGTGTGAGAATGAGTTTCTGATTATGTCCCCACGGGGGTCAAATCAACCCATTCCTCTAATGTTCTTTTTTCCCTCAAATATCCTGCCACTTATTTTCTAATGTATTTTATGATCTTGAAGATTTATTTATGAATTTTCAAACTCCCAGAACAATAGTCCACCACAAGGACAGCACAGAACTTTAGGAGAGTGTGTGATAAGTGAAGAATAAGAAAAAGCAATAGGGTCTAGCAGGTGTGGCTCAGTGGTTGAGCATTGACCCATGAACCAAGAGGTTGCCGGTTCAATTCCTGGTCAGGACACATACCCAGGTTGTGAGCCCGACCCCCAGTGGGGGGCATGCAGGAGGCGGCCAATCAATGGTCTCTCTCATCGGTGTTTCTATCTCTCTCTCCCTCTTACTTCCTCTCTCTAAAATAAATAAAGGAAAAAAATTTAAAAAGAAAGAAAAAGCAATAGAATGTATATTTATAAGTATTTTTACATTAAAAAAATCAAGAAAAATTAAGCCTGACTAATATTCTATTTAATATATGAAATGGTAACCCATGTATATGCTTTATAAGTATACATACAATGTGTATGCATTTAAAAAATCCCTTTGTTGTTCTAAAATATATTTTCTCCATTTTTTAGCATTAAACTTTAGACCTAAAAATAACTTTTAAAAATAAGCAACTTATTCAATAATACCTCAGAATTTTGAACTTAGGTTTTTCCCACATACATTTCTTCCTGAAAGTTTTCCCTTGCTGACATCTAAGTATACCCACATTTCTAGGTCTCCAAAGTTCTTTGTCAGAACGTCTCCTTGCTGCAGTCCTTGGGCAGGGAACAGGAGTGTTTGGAAGGCTTGTAAAGAGACCCCTGAAATATGGCCGGGCACTAGCAGGCACTAACAATGACTGGTTTTTAGGTCTACATCTGTTTTGAAGATTTGGTCTATTATGTTCCTTTATGGTTTCTTTTTTCCTGCCTAATTACTGCATTAAAACACACAATCACTTGAAATTTCCTCTTTGAGTACTGTGGTTCAGACTAGTTCAAATCCAGTAACTTGCCAAATCTTAGTTGTAGCAGGAGGTTCCCATCTTATGGAATTTTTTTTTGGGTTTCTACCAACAAAGGTAGCAATGTATGACTAGATTAGCCTCAAATAAATAGGAATGTTTTCCTCCTGGTAATCTCACTGGTATTTCTGTTGTTGAAGTTTGTCTTTCTGCAGCAGTTTGTCAGTCTCCGCTTATAACATAAATTTTGACCGCAGCCCCCATAAAATAAGACATTTATTATTTTATTTTTCCATCATTATTTATCCCCCATACCCTCTTCTACCTCCACCCACCCTTCTCCCCACCCCCACAATCACCACACTGTTGTACATGTCCATGAGTTCGTTCTCTTTTTTGCTCAATACCTCCCCAAAACGCGCCCCCCACCCAGAGCTGTCTGCCTGCTCTTTTTCTATGAATCTGTTTCTAGTTTGCTTGTTAGTTCAGTTTGTTCATTAAATTCCATATATGAGTGAAATCATATGGTACTTGTCTTTCTCTGATTGGCTTATTTCACTTAGCATAATGTTCTCCGGGTCCATCCATACTGTTGCAAAAGGTAAAATTTTCTTCCTTTTCATGGCAGAGTAGTATTCCATTGTGTAAATGTACCAAAGCTTTTTTATCCACTCATCTACTGATTAACACTTGAGCTGCTTCCAAATCTTGGCTATTGTAAATAATGCTTCAATAAACATAGGGGTGCATATATTCTTTCAAATTAGTGTTTTGGGTTTCTTTGAATAAATTCCCAGAAGTGTTATTGCTGGGTCATAATGCAGTTCCATTTTTGATTTTTTGGGATAACTCCATAGTGCTTTCCACAGTGGCTGTGCCAATCTGCATTCCCACCAACAGTGCACAAAGTTTCCCTTTTCTCCACATCCTTGCCAACACTTGTTGTTTGTTGATTTATTGATGATAGTCATTCTGACAGGTGTGAGGTGATATCTTATTGTGGTTTTTATTTGCATTTCTCTGATAATTAGTGCATTGAGCATCTTTTCACATGTCTGTTGGCCATCTGTATGTTCTCTTTGGAGAAGTGTCTATGCAGGTCCTTTACCTTTTTTTTTTTAATCCTCACCTGAGGACATTTTTGCATTTATCTTCAGATAGAGTGGGAGGGAGAGAGGGAGGAAGAGAGAGAGAGAAACATTGATGTGAGAGAGACAAATCTAGTGGCTGCCACCCACACGACCCCAACCCGAGCCAGGGACAAACTGCAACTGAGGTACATGACTTTTGTGGGAACTGAACCCGGGACTCTCCGGTCTGTGGGCCGGTGCTCTAACTGCTGAGCCAAACCGGCCAGGACCCTTTGCCTATTTTTAAATTGGATTATTTTGTTTTTGGTGTTGAGATTTATAAGTTCTTTATACATTTTGGATACTAACCCTTTATCAGATATATCGGCAAATATGGTCTCCCATTCTGTGGGTTGTCTTTTTAGTTTGTTGATGGTTTCCTTTGCTGTGTAAAAACTTTTTACTTTGATGTTGTCCCATTTGTTTATTTTTTCCTTTGTCTCCCTTGCCTGAGAATATATATCAACAAAAATATTGCTATGAGAAATGTCTGAGATTTTACTCCCTATAATTTCTTCTAGGATTTTTATAGTTTCAAGTCTAACATATAAGGCTTTAATCCACTTTGAGTTTATTCTTGTGTATAGTTTAATTTTTTGCACATCTGTCCAATTTTCTTAACACCATTTATTAAATAGACTGTCTTTAGCCCATTGTAGGTTTCTGCCTCCTTTGTCAAGTATTAATTGACTATAAAGGCATGAGTTTATTTCTGGGCTCTCTATTCTCTTCCACTAATCTATATGTCTGTTTCTATGGCAGTACCATGCTGTTTTGATTACTATGGCCTTGTAATATAGTTTGATATCAGGTAGCATGATTCCTCCAACTTTGTTCTTCTTTCTCAAGATCATAGAATCTTTTTTTATTACTGTGTTTTCTGCCCTTATTACTATTTAATCTTTCTTAGTCAGAAAAATACAACCCTTCTCTAAAAACTCAATTTGTCCTCACTTCCATTAAAAATAATTATCGAGCATATACTACTTTCTAGGCACTGTACTAGGGTATGGGTATGGAGTGGTCATCCACACAGAACAAATCTTTGCCCCTCAACGAATCTATAATCTATCAAGCAATTCAGATAAAGCAGTTGTGAAAGAACTTCACAGAGCTACAAGAGTGCCCTTTTTATTATTTATTCATTTGAGGTATAATTGACATACAACATTATGCTAGTTTCAGGAGTACACCATAATGATTCTGCATTTGTATCTATTGTAAAACAATCACCACAATAAGTCTGTTTAATATCCATTGTTATACATAGTTATAGAACTTTTTGTGTTTGTGATGAGAACTTTTAAGATTTACTCTCTTAGCAAATTTCAAATATGCAATAAAGTAAAATTAACTATAGTTGCCATGCTGTACATTACATCCCCATGACTTACTTATTTTATAACGGAAAGCTTGCAGCTTTCCACTTCCTTCACCCATTTTGCCCACCTCATCCCCCTCTTCTCACAACCGACCACCAATCTATTCTCTGTATCTATGAGCTTGTTTACATTTGTTTTTTAGATTATACTTTAAGTGATATTATATAGTATGTCTTTCTAGCTGACTTTTTTAACTTAGCATGTTGTCCTCAAGGTACATCATGTTGTCACAAATGGCAAGATTTCATTCTTTTTTATGGCTCAATAATATTCCATTATATATATGTATGTGTGCACACATACATATATATCATATCATATCTTTGTTATTGATGAATATTTAGGTTGTTTCCATATCTTAGTTATTGCAAAGAATGCTGCAATGAACATGGGAGTGCATATATTTATTCAAGTTAGTGTTTATTACTTCTTTGGATAAATACCAAGTAGTGAAATTTCTGGGTCATATGGAAGTTTTATTTTCATTTTTTGGAAGAACCTCCATACAGTTTCCACAATGACTGCACCAATATACATACCCATCAATAGTACACATGTATTCCCTTTTCTCTACATCTTTGCCAACACTTGTTATTTCTTATCTTTTTGGTAATAGCCATACTGACTGGTGTGAAGTGATATCTCATTGTGGTTTTGATTTGCATTTTCCTGATTAGTGATGTCGAGCATCTTTTCTTGTACCTGTTGGCCACCTATATGTCTTCTTTGGAAAATGTCTATGTAGATCTTCTGCCCACTTTTTAATTGTTTTGTTTATTTTTTGCTTTTGAGTTGTAGGAATTCTTTATATATTTTGGATATTAATCTTTTATCAGATATAGTATTTGCTAATATTTCCTCTGATTTTATAGGCTGCCTTTTCATATTGTTGATGGTTTCCTTTGTTGTGCAGAAGTTTTTCAGTCTAATGTAGTCTCACTTTTTCATTTTGGCTTTTGTTGCCTTTGCTTTTGGTGTCAAATCCAAAATATCGCCAAGACTGATGTCAAGGAGCTTACTGCCTATGTTTTCTTCTAGTCCTTTTATGGTTTCAGGTTTTACATTCAAGTCTTTAAACCATTTTGAGTTAATTTTTGTACATGGTATAAGACATTGGTCCAGTTTCATTCTTTTGCATGTTGCTGCCCAGTTTTCCCAGCACCAGTTATTGAAGAGACCATCTTTTCCCCACTGTACATTCTTGGTTACTTTGTCATGAATTAATTGACCATATATGTGTGGATTTACTTTTGGGTTCTCTATCTGTTCTACTGATCTATGTCTTTGTTTTTCTACCCAAACTATACTGTTTTGATTACTATGTAATTTGAAATCAGGCTTTGTTTTTCTTTCTTGAAATTGCTTTAGTTATTTGGGATCTTTTGTTGTTCTGTATGAATTTTAGAATTGTTATATTTCTGTGAAAAAAATTGCCATTGGAATTTTGGTAGGAATTGTATTAAATCTGTAGATTGGTTTGGGCAGCATGGACATTACAACTATGTTAATTCTTCCTATCCATGAGCATGGAATATATTTTCATTTATTTGTGTCTTCTTCAATTTTTTTATCAATGTCCGATAATTTTCAGTGTACAGTTCTTATACCTTTTTAAAAAAATTAAATTACTCCTAGGTGTTTTATTCTTTTTTGATCCAGCTGTAAATGAGACTGTTCTCTTAATTTCTCTTTCTAATAGTTCATTTTTGGTGTATAGAAAAAAACATATTTCTGTATATTGATGAGAGTGCCCTTTGGAAAGAAGCATTTTATAATTATATTTCCAGTGGAATAAATTCAAGAGTGTTTCTGGGCCCCATGTCTCTTAGCCCTGTGTTAGCCTACATGCTGCTGCTTTCCAGGTTCATACATGCCAGACCATGATAGAAAGGTTACAAAAACACTGCTTACCATGGTTATTTTAAATATGATTTGTAGCCACATTGAAAGTGGGATCAATTTTAGATTATTTTAAAGCATTTTTTTTTTGTGGTTATAGTTAGTTGTGGAATCTTTTAGATACTTTTCTTTACAGTTGTGAATCAAAAGCTTCATTGATCCAGTCTCTTTATCCATTGTGACAGGCCAAGTGCAGCAATGAATGCAAGGTGATTTGAATGGGAAAGTCCTAGATATGATCTTAGTTTATAGCAAACCAATAAAAAGTTAATATTTTCTTGTTTCTGGAATTACATAAAGTTTCCAATCGTATCTAATGTGAAATAAATATTTTGCAAATATTATTAAGATGTGTAATAATCTTCCTGTAACCTTCCTGTATGCACAGGTCAGTTAGCTTATGTAATCAATTTGGATGATTTGACAGCTCTCAAAACATAATTTCTTCATTTTAAATTTTATTTTATATATACACACACACGCACACACACACACGGATGTGCATGCACCTGCATCTTTGTATGACTAAATGTATCTGTGCAGAATCTTGGAACTGTACTCTGTAACATCTGAGAGACAGGAAGAGCATCAGAAATGCTTGCTTTCTGAATGCATAGATTATCTTACTAAGAATAGTTCCTTTTTAAAATATATATCTTTGCAAGTGAAAAAGAATGAATTAGGTAATCCTAATCATGAACTTGTCTGTTGTAATTTATCTTTCATATGGGGCATTCATATTTTCAATATATTTATCAACCATAGAACAAAATTATTCTACTGGTTATAGATAACTTCAAAAAAAAAAAAATACAGAGTCAGAGAGAAAGTGAACAAGTAGTAGCAGAACCAGGAATAGAATTCAGAGCTTTTTATTCTTTGGTTTGTGTTTAATTTCTAGGGCCATGTTGCTTTTCTTAACAACAGAAGAGTTTGTGCAATGATATATAACTTTAATTATAAAATATTAAGGAAATAATCCTTCAATAAATTTCTACTGAGATGACTGAAAACTCTCTTAATTAGCTTGATTAAGGATATCATTTGCATAACTGTGTGCTGTGGGTTCTTTGTTAAAAAAAAAAAGGAATCCAAATTGGAAAGTAAAATTGTCATTATTTGCAGATGACAAGATATTGTACCTAGAAAACCTTAAAGACTCTGCCAAGAAACTACTAGATCTAACAAAAGAATTTGGCAAAGTAGCACAAAATTAATATTCAGAAATCAGTGGCATTTTTATATACCAATAATGAACTATCAGAAAAAGAAACTAAGAAAACAATTTCATTTACTATTGCAGCAACAAAAAATAAGGTACTTAGGAATAAACTTAACCAAGGAGGTAAAAGACCTGTACTTGGAAAACTAGAGGACACTGAAGAAAGAAATTGAGGAAGATACAAATAAGTGGAAGCATATACTGTATTCAGGAATTGGAAGAATAACATCATTTTAATGTACATATTATCCAAAGCAATCTATAGATTCAACACAATTCCTACTAAAATACTAATGGCATATATCACAGATCTAGAACAAATATTCCAAAAATTTATATAGAACCAAAAAATACCCTGAATAGCCTCAGTGCTCTTGAGAAAAAAGAGAAAAGTTGGAGGTATCACAATACCAGATATCAAACTATAAACTACAAGGCCATTGTAGTCAAAACAGCCTGGTACTGGCATAAGAACAGGCATATAGATCAATGGAACAGAACAGAGAACCAGAAATAAACCCACATCTCTATGGTCAATTAACATCTGACAAAGGAGGCAAGAGCATACAATGGAGTAAAGACAGTCTCTTCAAAAATGGTGTTGGGAAAACTGGACAAGTACATACAAAAAAAATGAAACTAGACCACCAACTTACACTACACACAAGAATAAACTTAAAATGGATAAAAGACTTAAATGTAAATCACAAAACCATGAAAATCCTAGAAGAAAGCATAGGCAGTAAATTTCAGACATCTCTCATAGCAATATTTTTGCTAATATATCTCCTAGGGCAAGGGAAACAAAGGAAAAAATAAGCAAATTGGATTACATTAAACTAAAAAACTTCTGCACAGCAAAGGAAACCATCAACAAAATGAAAAGGGAACCCACTGTATAGGAGAATATATTTGCCAATGATATATCTGATAAGGGTTTAATTTCTAAAATTTATAAAAAATGTATACAACTCAATACCAGGAAGACAAACAATCCAATTTAAAAAATGGGCAAAGGACCTAATAGACACTTCTCCAAAGAGAACATACAGATACCCAATAGACATAAAAAAAAAAAGGCTCAGCATCACTAATCATCAGAGAGATGCAAATTAAAACCACAATGACATATCACCTCACACCTGTCAGAATGGTTATCATCAATCATCAACAAACAAGTGTTGACAAGGATGTGGAGAAAAGAGAACCCTCATGCACTGTTGGTGGGAATGCAGACTGGTGCAACCACTGTGGAAAACAGTATGGAGCTTCCTCAAAAAATTAAAAATGGAACTTCCTTTTCACCCAGCAATCCCACTACTGGGAGTATATCCTAAGAATCCTGAAACACCAATCAGAAAGAATATATACACCCTTATGTTCATAGCAGCACTATTTACGATAGCTAAGATCTGGAAACAGCCCAAGTGTCCAACAGTAGGTGAGTGGATAAAAAAGCTGTGGTACATTTACACAATGGAATACTATGCAGTTGTAAAAAAGAAGACATTCTTATCCTTTGTAACAGCATGAATGGAACTGGAGATTATTATGCTAAGCAAAATAAGCCAGTCAGAGAAAGACAAATACCATATGATCTCACTTGTATGTGGAATCTAATGAACAAAATAAACTGCCAAACAAAATAGAACCAGAGGCATTGATACTGGAACAGACTGACCAAGGTCAGAGGGGAGGGGGATGTGGGGGGGCTGGATGAAAAAAAGGTGAAGAGATTAGCCAAAGAACATATATGCATAGCCTATGGGCACCGACAATAGTGTGGTGATGGCCAGAGAAGTGGGTGCAGGGGCTGGATGGAGGTGGGCAAAGGGGAGGAAAATGGGGGACATCTGTAATAGTGTCAACAATAAATTAAAAAAAAAAAAGGTCAGGGAAACTAAAAAGAAAAGGAAACATTATATTACATGAAATGAAGTAGATTTCCTTACTGGAAGACTTTTTTTTTTTTTTTTTTTAAATCTTTCCAGTTTTAATGTACCTTATAATCACCTAAAGGGAAAAAAATAGTATGTTAAATTTTTCTAAATTTTTTGATCCGAGAACTACTCTTTTGAGGAACTCCTATTCACGTGTATGGATTACAGTTTAGAAAATATTTATTTAGAATGGTGCATCTTATGTGACTTTCCATTTGATATAATAATCTGTATACAGGAAAGCTGCTTCAGAATATAAGGGGAGGAAGGTGTCATACCTGTGAGTGAAGATTCTAGCCAGCATGTAGAGAAAAGAGACTTCCAACTAAAGAGATTATTTTTTAAAATTTTTATTTATTTATTTATTTATTAATTTATTTTTGTTACAGACGTTTCTCCTTTTTTCCCCACTGACACCCTCCTCCCCATCCCCCCACCCCATCCCCAGCTTTGTTGTCCATGTCCATCAGTTATGCGTACATGCGTATAAATTCTGTGGTTTATCTCTTCCCTTCCCCCCACCTCCTCTTCTGAGGGTTGTCAGTCTGTACCCTACTTCCACGTCTCTGGGTCTATCCTGTTTCTCAGACTGTTATGTTCATTATATTCCACAAATAAGTGAGAAAGAGATTTTCTTTGAATGACTTGGTTATGGACTAAATGTATGTGTTATGGACCAAATTTACATGTTGAAGCCCTAAACCACAGTGTGGCTGTATTTGGAGTAAGGAAGCAATTGAAGTTAAATGGGCCTATTATGGTGGGGCCCTTATGCTGTAGAGTTAGTGTCCTTATGAGAAGAGACACCAGAGAGCTCGTCTCCTACCCATGCATTCCCATGTCAGTGCTCAGAAAAAAGGCCATCTGAGGAATACGGCAAGAAGACAACCATCCACCAGCCAGGAAAAGAGCTCTCACCAGAAACTAAACCCTGTCAGGATTTGATGTTGGACTTCACCTTCAGACTGTGAGAAAATGAATTTCTGTTGTTTAAGCCACCCGGTTTATTGGTATTTTGTTATGGCAAGCTGAGAAGACTAAGACAACCTTTAAGGCTGAAAAATCACCAGATTCCTTTTTTGAAGAAAATGGGAATACTCTTTTGCTGCAATTATTGCTGGATGAGATATTTTCTGAGGTAACCTGAAAGGTGATAAATGGAGATGCCCTCAGATACGGGAGAAATAGAAACAGTGATGGAAAACATGGAAAAACCTCATGCAAAAGGTTTCATACTGTGGCCTCGAAATTTTTCTACTTACCTGCATTATCAAGTCATTGAGCATCAAGGTCTGAGTGGCCACGTGGAGGGGGAGGGGCAATGGCGATCAGTGGCAATGAGGAGCATGAAGGTGGCATGTACAGAGCAGGAGCTGTGCCCTCACATCAAGGTAGTCTTTGGTGAGTCCTGCTCCCTGGCCTTTGGAAATGAGAGTCCTAGGCCTCAGACTCAGCTTCACTAATTCCAGCTCCGTGAATAACCACGCCAATGATTGAGCTCTCTTTATTTTCACGATGCTTGAGGCTTGCCGCATCTGCTTCTCCTTTCCGAGGTGATGAGGAACTACAAAATCAGACATAAGAAAGTAGTTCCAAAGTCCATTTCTTTTCTTTCTTTGGAAATTTAACAACATATGTGGGAGAGATCTCGTAAGCACTCACCTGGTAGAAGACCTGTTTAGAAAACTTAGATAGAAAGGAACCATAATCATAACATTATTCTCCAAAGGCAAATGTGTGTGTGATATCCACTTACACTGATTTTAAATATGGGATTCAATTGTAGGGATTTAAAATCTTATGCTTTTAGATTTTTATTTATGAATCACATCAAAGTATTCAACAAGAACTTGTGGTTTAAAAAATATTCATCATCAACTCCAACATGAAAGCATAAAATATCATTGGGCTTCCAATTTGATGTAGCACATGATTTTTCCAGGTGAACAAGAATGGACATTTGACTGGGACTCAGAAGAGGCCAGAGTCCATGAAAGAATTGTTTTGACTGTCTCCAATACCGCACAGACCTGTCTTCACGTTGGAGATCTGAAACAGTGCATGAAAGCAGAGACGCAGGTGCGACCACGCCTGTGAACCAAGTCCACTTTGTTGAACTGCACACAGCGACCTCCTTTCCTGGGAGGTCAAATTACCGATGGAAATAGAGAGCAGCACTTTGGACACTAACAAGTGCTAATCTTGAGGTGATGTCGATGTCCTGTTAGACATTAGCTTGCTGCATTTCATGCGAATATTTCAGTAGTGGGTTAAAGACATTCAGAGTTTGTCTTCCATCAGTGCCCTGACTTGGGTACTTAAATACAAACCTGCGAACAATTAAATGTGCACCTTGTTTTAGGAAGTTCTTCTAATAGTCACGTTTTGGTGATTCCATCTGATGTTACTTTTATCTTACGAGTCACTACTTTATACATAGTGGGGAAGCAATACTTGAGTCTGGAATCTTCTTCTGAACTGCTTTGAAATCAGAAGCATCCAAGTAAGGGGAACATGAGCAAAAGTACCCCATTTAGAACTGATAGCTTCGCTTTCTTTAGCTTCACTCTGACATGAATGTCACAAATGTGAAAAGTAGTTACTTGACCTAAATATATTCAAGTAAGTACGCTGGATTTGTTTCCCTGGGTGAATTACCTGAAGAAAGAGAACCTTTGGAGGTAGATCAAGCTTCTGCTCCGAAGCAACAAAACTGAAGACCACTGAAAGGTTAGAGCTAGTGAAAAGATTCTTGCTATCTGCTAACTATGCTATTCCATCATGGTGATTTACGAAACCAAGAATGTCCTTAAAATCTGCTTTGGAAACCTTATCCTTTCAAATCCCCTTAGCAACTGACATTTATTACTGCCTTGCAGAGCACCGTGACTACAACAAACACACTCACGTATCCAGGTGAGAGACTGTAATAGCAGTTCAGTCCTGCAGACTGATATCACATGAGCCTCGGGAGAGACC
This sequence comes from Tadarida brasiliensis, assembly GCA_030848825.1. Lineage (NCBI taxonomy): Eukaryota > Metazoa > Chordata > Mammalia > Chiroptera > Molossidae > Tadarida > Tadarida brasiliensis. Next base: position 80,676,479 of record CM061257.1, on the reverse strand, counting down.
AAGGGCAGTGGGGAGGGGGAGAACCTCACCCAGGTTTTCTGTAGAAGGTGCAAGATGGCCCTAGTCTGCCTCTCTTTATTCTTTTCATTAGAAGCTGTTCAGTGAGAAGTAGAGGTGACTGGAGTTCATGTTGGTGGGAGCTGGGTGTATGGAAAGTTGTCTCTGGCGGGAGAAAGAGCCAACTGCAGTTGGCTTTCCTTCTTGCCATAAAATGCAGCAACACATTACATACACGGTTTATTGAACTGAAGAGGCTGTGATATTAATCTTCTTGAGTACTTTTCCAAACATTCTAAGATCCTTCAGGTAAATTCCACCCAACCATTCTTTTAAAAAAATTTTAAAAATATATTGGAGTGACATTGGTTAATAAGATTATATAGGTTTCAAGTGTACAATTCTATAGTACACCATCTGTATATTATAGTGTGTGTTCACCACCCAAAGTCAAGTCTCTTTCCGTCACCACATATTTGACCCTCTTTACCCTCTTCTACCTCCTTCCCCTCTGGTAACCACCATACTGTTGTCTGTGTTTATGAGTCTTTGTTTGTCTTATTTGTTCATTTTTTGTTTTCTGTTTTACATCCCACATATGAGTGAAATCATATGGTTCTTGACTTTTTCCGTCTGACTTACTTCACTTAACCACCCTCCTTCATTTGTTTTTGCTTTGGTAATTGCACAGGAAACCAGTCTCGGGATTTTTCTAGAGGTCAAATTGGGATTTTAACTTGGTTGGGATAGAATCCCACCTACCAGGGTAAAAATATCTTCCTTACACATTCAGGTCCGTTCGTCAGAGATCTGAGCATTGGATAGAATGCAGCAGGGGAACCATCCAGCCAAGATTTGCCTACTTGCAGAAGCTGGTAAAGCAATACCACTTTTATTTTTATTTAGTTATTTATTTTTGAATTTCTAGAGAGAGAGGAAGGGAGAGAGAGACAGAAACATAAAAGTGAGAGAGAAACATCGATCGGCTGCCTCCTGCATGTCCCCCCACTGGGGATCAAGCCTGCAACCCAGGCATGTACTGACCTGTAACTGAATCAGGAACTCTCAGTTCATGGGATGATGCTCAATCCACTGAGCCACACCGGCCAGGCAGCAATACCACTTTTAATTAGGAGATTCCAGAGTACACTAAAAATGCTAATATTAATCTTCATACCACCTTTAAATAGATAAACAGAATCATCCTTTTCCATACATAAACAGAGTAGTTGCCAAAATATAGACCTTATGTGTTTGCATGGTACTTCAAAACATGTTTAAACTTGAAGTTTGGGCCCCAAGCAAAATTTTAAAAATAAGCATTCTTTCAAATCTCCACATCACCCTGTTTTATTCCCCTCACTGATCCCCCCACTAGTCTACCTACCATTCTCCTTATAGCTGTAACTTCAGATATTGTTTGGGTAATAGTCGGACTTATGAATATAGCCATCTCTATCAGAGGTGGAACAAAAGATCAAGACAAGAACTCTGGCTGTGCCTCTGTCTTCGAGAAGGATGAGGATGGAAACAGTTGCTGGAGTGAGTACAAACATCACCTGGGTTGGGGAGCAGTGATCTGGATGATGGTGGCTGGGAACAAAGAAAGTCTGAAAAGGATAGAGCAGTGGGTAGAGGTTCTTTTTCTCTGCTCTTTAGGATACTGCTAGACAAGAGCAGGGCGCAGGGAGAAAGCTCTTGCAGGAGGGTGGAGTGGTGAGGACGCTAGGACTCAGCGTGGTGTTGGCTGGTGGAGAAGGCTGCAGAGAAGGAGGACCACGAAGGTGAGATGACCTATGTCCACTGCTTTCACAGTGCGGGGCACGTAGCCTGCCCGATTGTACCACAAGGACAAGCAAAAGTAAACCCAAGGCTTATGTGGTATAAGCAAGTTAAAGGGTCAGAGTGCTCTACTTTCATTCTTTAAATGGAAGAAGATGTATTCCTAACGTTTGAGAAAATCTCAAAATCTCAAAAATCTCTTGGTAGTGCCAGAAGAGTAATTGATAAAGAGGACTTCAAGTAAGGAATAAGAATTTGCAAAACATCCCGCCTTCTTGTTTTTTTTTTTTCCTGTGAGATTCAATGTGTTATTTGAATTTCATTGCATAATTAACTATGCCTTTGCACATATTCTTATTTAATTCTCATTAAAAATCCTGTGACATAGATTTATTATTATTTCTATTTTACACACAAAGAAAGTGAAGTTCAGAAAAGTGGAAGCGAATCACCCAAGGTCAGCAGGCACCAGAATTAGGCTGAGATTCAGCCCCTCTGGTCACCCTGCCTGTCAGAGTCCTGGTGACCAGCCTAGTACCTTCCGCCCACTACCGCATTATCCTTTGTGGCTGTCCTAAGGTTAGAACTGTTTTCAGAGCTGCTTTGGACATGGGTACCATGAGCATTATTCTAAGCTTATGTGACAAAATGACTGAGATTTGATAAATCAACGCTGCAGAGTTTTGAATAAAGTCATATTGAAAATTCAACAGACAATATTCTTGTTTAACAAAAGTGCTTGATTAATTTTTTTTGAAGTACATATTATACCTTTAAATGCATTAAGAGAAGCTGGACTTGTTGAAATGTAAGAGGTCTGTGTAGTGGACTTAATTTCTGTTTTCTTTCTTTCTTTTTATTGATCTTAAAGAGAGAAGAAGGGAGAGGGGGAGAGAGATAGAAACATCAATGAAAGAGAACATCGATTGGCTGCCTCCTGCATACCCCGCACTGGGGATCGGGCCCACAACCTGGGCATGTGCCCTGACCGGGAATCAAAACGGCGACCTCTTGGTGCATGGGTCGACGCTCAACCACTGAGCCACACCGGCCGGGCTGAACTTAATTTCTTATGGAAATAAAGTTTCACAGGGATTTTGTTTTAGGAAAAGCAAGAGGTATTTTGTTTTAGAAAAAGCAAGAGACAAATACAATGGGAAAAAAAAAGAAAGAAACAAAAGCAGGTTCAATTAAACACATTTTTACTTGTGAAATAGATTCCCTTAAATGAATACAGCTTTTAAATTCTACTGTATTTGGCAACTTCCAAGTCTCTTGTAGAAGATGACTCTAAGTCAATGGCCCTTTAATTTACAGAGAAGCAGCAGTTTATTAGCAGACACTCAGAAGAGCACGTTCTCTCCTGCTGATGGGCGTGTTTAATGTGTGTGGGTCTTTGCTCTGCACAGCACTCACTTTTCCCCAGAGCGAAGCAGTGTATCACACGGGCCTGACTCCACTAGACTTTCAGCCTGCCAGTCTGGGCACTGGTGAGATCCTGACCATATGTTCAAAAATAAAAAAAGATCAAAGAGCTAATAAGTAGTGGTCAGCATGCCTGTAGTTACTACAAAAGAAGAAACAAAGCAGGGCAGCAGCTTTCATTTCAGCCACCGTGCTAGAAAAGCCCCAAATCACTACCACACCCGTTACTGGGGACTGAGTCTATAAAACATGCAATAGGTCTGTTTCAAAACACAAAGAGCAAAAAAACAAAACAAACCAAACAAAAAATCCACCGTAGATAAAACCCGTGTTCTTAGGCATACTAGATAGCAACATCTTATTTTGCAGTTTTTACACTAAGCGTAAAGAGCTTTCACAGCTTGTTTTTTGGAACTCATGCAAATGGGGCAAATCACTGAAGCTTTAAGACATAGAGAGTCACAGGACTTCGGTCCAACTTGTTTCGTAGGAACAGAAACAGTGTTGACAATTAAACACAGTATTTTATTTTCTGGGTCCCACTCTCTTAACATCTGCCTGAATTCTGCCACCTATAAAGAGGTGCACAGCTTCTGGGTGCTGCGCTTTCATTCCCTCGTAAGCTGGCTTCTGGGGAGTAATGCCTGATGCCAAAGAAGAGACTCTCCAAATCCATGATTTTCTTGGTCTCTCTTGTTGCATTTTTCAAGAGTACAGCTGGGAGTGAATGATTGCAAAAGAGCCCCACAACGACAGAATAACAGATGCGGCAAAGAGCTGGAAATTAGTGGAAAGGTTAAATAGAACAGAGTATGATTTAGGCAGAATGCAAAGCTGCATTAAATTACTCTGATTCAGATTCCCCAGTTGCCCGATCTTGGAGGACCGACGTGAAAAACAAACAGCCAAGAGTGTGATTTGGGAGTTACTGGAGAAGAGGAGAGAGGGCAATAGTGTGCCTAGATTTTAATGCGTACGCAGAGGCTGGAGTCAATCTGGCAGGCAGAACAGGTGCTGAGTGCCAGAGTCCTCTGCCCACCCATCTTGATCTGGGAAGGAAGTCAGGGACCTCTATGGCTTTGTGAAGTTTCTCAAGTGCCCTTGGAGATAATAGTTCTGTGAGGAATAGTGACTTGTTGCAGATGTGTGCTTCTATCCCACAAATGTCCATAAGTACTTAGCATCACAGCAGAAAGGACTATAACGAACTCATACCAAATTGCTGCTTGTATTTTTCTAGGGGCAGAGCTGCATGCAGTCATTCATTTGTTAATTTCTTGCACATATATCCATCATTTAATAAGTGAAGGCACCAAGTCTGGTGTTGGGAGGACAAAAGACAGCTAAGACACGTTCCTGTCCCTGCCTACTAGACAGTGTTCCTGCTCCCCTAGATAGTGTTCCATCTGGTCACTGGAAGGCTGAGATACACTCACAAGTCTTTCTTGCAGTTTTTCTATGCATTTCCACTCCATCCTGTAGACTCTTAACTTCCAGAAATATGAGAAAAGGCCTTCGAGGTACTAGTTCAGTCATATCACCAGTTTCCAAAAAACAAATTCAGATCCCCAGAAACTCTCTGAGGATTCACGTGAAGCAACCAGGTGAGGGGAAGGGCATTTATTAGAGAGACCTCTGAATCTGAGGCCCACATGTAGATAATTGTTTTCAGAAAGACGGTGACTTTGGGAACAAATCTATTCCCTTTCCCTGTGGGTTCTTAAGTGCATAACAGAGAGATCACTGGCCCCTGAATTAGAAAGGTCACAAAAGTCCTCCCCCAAAGAGCAAAACGACAGGTTTTCAGGGCTCTAAATTCATTGAAGGTGATAAATGGCATGTTTATTCCACCTTCCAAATTGAAATCCATTTCAGGAAAACATGCATACCCTGCACAAGATGATCTAGCAACATTTTCTGGGATGTGGCTCAAGTTTTGCATGGTCTTGGTGCAATACCTCACTATTCTCATTAGTTTATCCTAAATCTAATCTCCATCTCTTCACTCTCCCAGCCCCTATCAGCTGGGATGCCCTACGCATCGCCCTCATCTCCCCACGCTATTCCCGCAGGACAGTTCTCCAAGGCCCTTGTACTCTATGCACATGGGTCTTTCCTCTCTGAGCTTCTGCAACTATGCTGCTCAATGCGGCAGCCACTGGCTACATGTTGTTTCTGAGTGTTTAAAATACGGCATTGAGATATGCTCTAGTGTAAATACACACTGGATTTTGAAGGATTAGTACAAAAGACATAAAATGACTAATTTTTAACAATCGATTGCATGTTGAAGTGATATTTTGAATCTATTTGCTTAAATTATATTTTAAAGTAATTTCACCTGTTTCTTCTTAGTTTTTAAAATGTTGCTACTAAAAAAATTAAAATTACATAAGCGGCTTACATTAGAGTTCTGCTGGGGGGTACTGTCCTAGAGTACTTGGAGTCTGAAATAATTTACCATTAAGTTATTTTTGGGTCAGGAGTCAGGATTCTTGTGTTATAAGGAACAGAAACCACTCACATTTTATCATGCCAAAATAAGGGATTGTTGTGGAAACACGGAGATATAAGAATGAATCACAGTCAGCCTTCTGAGAGCAGAGCAAAATGGAAAAACATCAGGCCACGTTCTCTCTCTCCGCTCTCCCCTCTGTCTCTGGCTTTTCATCTCCGCTGCTCTCTGCATGTCTGCTCTCTCCTCCGCTGAAGCACCAACTTGTTCATTGATTCTCTTCCTTCATTATTCCAGTTCGCATGCGGCTTTTGCCAGTGTTGGTGCAAACTTTGGCTCTGATTCTCTGTGACCTTTCAGCTCAGCGTTCCACAGCTGTCTCATCAGCATCTCAATTCAGAAATTGTAGGGAAATCGGATTGACCCAGTTTTGTTCAGATTCCTCTGTGACTCATGGAAGACATGGCCACTTGGACAGGGATATTGCATTCTGGGACCATGGGTAAAGTTAAACTAGAAGTGGTTGGGTGAAGTTAGTAAATTGAAATACTGGACAATTATCTGTTTCTTGGCATTGGTTTTCTATTCTTTTGGTTATCTGCCATTTCGCCCACATCATCCATTGTTCTCTGTCTCCTGGATCCTTTCCATCAGCGAAGCAGCCTGCTCTAACCCCTTCTATGCTCTATAACCAACTCGTCTTGTCTTGCCCTTTTCACACCACTGCAACTAACTCAGACTTGGACCTTATCTTCAAGTAACTGTTGTTTGACTCAGTTCAACAACTATTTATTACATAGCTACTGGTTGCATGGCATTGTGTGGGGGCTCTCTGAGGACACTGGGACCAAGCGGAGGAGAGCCCTGCAGGACCCACGCAGGAGAGCACCGATGACAAGCGCCAGTGCACGCTGTCATCCTCACTTGCTGCTGTTCTGTAGACTTTTCCAATAAGTCTGTTTCATTTTAATGGTTTCAAGGGGGGTTTTGCACACTGCGTACTATTAAGAAGAGAAATTTAAAAAGAAAATGAAGCTAATATTTTTCTAATGTTTATCATCTTCTAGGATCTGCACTAGGTCTGGCTCCCTTATGAAATTTAAGTTTCATATTAACGGGGACTTTGTAATTTTATTGCCATTGTATTTCCTATAACTAGCAGTAACGCCAGGGGCCTAGTAAGTATTCAGTAAATATTTATTAAATAATTTAATAAAAGTGGTGTGATTGATTCATTACTGTGAAAAAAGAAAAAAAAAAAAAAGAAAGGCTGAACCTCACATAGTTTATCTCTCCCACAATTCTGGGCATTGGGAACACACTCAATAAATATTGGTTGAAGGAAGAGTAATTGTTTTTTTTTTTTTTTTTCCCTGCTCCTCCTTGTCAAATACTTCTTTTCTAGACCTCTACTTACATATTTCCTTTGTTAAACTTAATTCTTACAGATAGCCAGCACAAACTTAGTAAGATGATTTACAAGATTGCCTAAAAACATTTGTCGTGAGAAAGAGTATAATTGTGTTTAAATTTTTATAGAGTAAAAAGGCAGGATAAAGCTGAGTGCAGTGGCCCAAAGCACACTCATTTCATGCTTGGTCTTTTCAATGACTAGCCCTTTAAAATTATAGTATATTAGTGACCAGAGTTGTAATTCTCAAATGTTAAAATGTTTGACTTTTTTTTCCCCCTCTAATGATTTACATTATTTCATTCTGGTCTGAGATTGTAAAATAATGTGATTTTTGGTTATACTCTGAAGCCTTTAAGACTTTTGATCAGAATTTTCCTTAAACTCTTCTAATATCTTTATATTAGGAAAACTGATTTTATATGGAAGTCAGATAAGGAATTATGTAAAAATGTGTTATTTTCCAGAAACATTTTGTATGAGAATTAGAATAGTCTGTGTCATTTTATTTTATTTTTTTATCCTCACCCAAGGACACTTTTGCACTTATGTTCAGATAGAGCAGGAGGGAGAGAGGGAGAAAGAGAGAGAGAGAGAGAAACATCGATGTGAGAGAGACACATCAACTGGCTGCCACCCACACAACCCCAACCAGGGCCGGGGACATACTGCAACTGAGGTACGTGCCCTTAGCGGGAACTGAACTGGGGACTCTCTGGTCCACAGGCTGACGCTCTAACCGCTGAGCCAAACTGGCCAGTGGTTTTAAATCATCACAGTGGCACCAGGACAGACCCCAAGTTCTGAAGGATGGTTTTAGTGAGAATCTTCCTGTTCACTGTGCCTGCCCTTTAGCTAAAAAAAGTTTAACTCATTGATGTGCAAAGAATCTTCTCTCATTTTTTAGTATCTTTCATTAAATTTTGATGATTGTATTGTTAGTTTATTAATCACAAAACATTTTTCATTTAAAACTAAATCAGGCATTTTTTGTTTTATGTTTATTTTTTTTTATTTTATTTTTATTTTTTATCCTCACCTGAGGACATTTTTTTCATTTTTTGTTCAGATAGAGTGGGAGGGAGAGAGAGAGAGAAACATCGATGTGAAAGGGACACATCAAGTGGCTGCCACCCGCACGACCAACCAGGGCCGGGGACAAACTGCAACCGAAGTACTTGCCCTTAGCGGGAACCGAACCCGGGTCTCTCTGGACCGCAGGCCGACGCTCTAACCGCTGAGCCAAACCAGCCAGGGCTGTTTTATGTTTATTTAGGGATTGTAGATCTTGACAAATATTAGTTGTTCTGGCTTTCAATAGGTAAACCACTATACCTGCAGAATTACTATCGATATTGATTGTTCATTCCTTGTTTTCACATTTATATTTTTTGTTTAAAATTTAAATGTATACCTAAAATTTAAATATATACAAATTTTATTGCTTTTAATTTTTCCAAAAAACACATCTTAAAATTTGGGTCTTATTGATAATATTTTGAAATAATTTTCTAGGTTATAATATAGCTGTTGAAAGATACACTGGTAGAATTTTTAATTGCTTTAATGATCCAACTTTCATTTTAGAAATTTTAATTGCCTGTGCAGACCATTTGTCCATTTTAAAATTGGCTGGTATTTTTATTTTATTTTATTTTTTCTTTATTGATTTTTAGAGAGAGAGAGGAAGGGAGAGGGAAAGAGAGACAGAAACATTGATGAGAGAAAACATCGATTGGCCTCCTCCTGCATGCCCCCCACTGGGAATCAGCCTGCAACCTGGGCATGAGCCCTATTTTTTATTCATTTGGAGAAGCTTTTAAAAATTATGGATATTTAAATCTTTGTATTTGTGTTGCAGTTATTTTTTCTCATTAATTTTCTTGCTGTTCAATTTTGCTTATGGTGTCTTTTTCACTGGAAAACTTTAAGATAGTTAAATCTATCTTTCCCTTTTTATCTCTCTCTTTTTTTAAAAAATTTGTTTATATACCTAAGTCCTATTTATACACGAGTTCTTTTTATGACCCATATTTGATTACACTGAATTTAATAACCTATGCACTGTTTTTGGAGTATCTCATCTAAAGTTTATCTACTTTTAAATTATTTGTTCTTATTCTTGTTTAATTCCCTTTTTATATAGGTTTAGAACTAGCTTTTAAGTTTCATAAAATATCTCATTATTGTTTTGATTAAGATCTTTAGCATTATTATGTTAAAAATAATTGTCATTTTAAAATTATTGACTTTCTCTAAGAGCACAATGTATCAGATATTCAACTCTTCTCTAAAAGACTTTACAGACTTCTATAGAATGTTACTTTTTTTTTATCCTCACCCGAGGACATTTTTTTTTCATTTTTTGTTCAGATAGAGTGGGAGGGAGAGAGAGGAAGAGAGAGAGAGAGAAACATTGATGTGAAAGGGACACATCGAGTGGCTGCCACCTGCATGACCAACCAGGGCTGGGGACAAACTGCAACCGAGGTACATGCCCCTAGCGGGAACCGAACCCGGGTCTCGCCGGACCGCAGGCCGACGCTCTAACTGCTGAGCCAAACCGGCCAGGGCTAGAATGTTACTTTTTAAAAAACAAAACAAAACATAAGTATTGCATACTTTTTGTTTTCCTTAGGTATTCTGGAGTTTTTGGTTGCTGTTGTGAATAAAGTTTTCTTCATTATATTTTAAGATTGGTTATTACTCGATTATAGGAAAGTGATTGGTCTTTGTATTTTGAGCTTATATCTAGCCATCTTATATTATCTATAAATAATTATAGTTTGTATTTTCATTTCAAATATTTATAATGTTTTTTTTGTTGTTGTTGTTTTATTCCATTGGTAATATAGTTGTCATGGACTTAAATGTTAGTGTATCACGAACACCCTTGCCTTTGTTCTGTTTATTGAGATGTTTGTTATAGGTTATGGTGAATATCCTTTATAAAACTGAGAGTTGTTTCCTTTTGCTATAGTTGTGAATTACATGAATATATTTTCTCATGAATGTTCCTTATTTTCTTGGCTTAAAACTAACTACTTCAGGATGTATTATTATTATTATTTTTAATCCTCACCCGAGGGTATTTTTCCATTGACTTTTTCAGATAGAATGGGAGGAAGGGAGAGAGGGAGAGGAAAAAAAACATCCATGTGAGAGGGACACATCAACTGGTTGCCTCCCGCACAACCCACCCAGGGCCAGGGATTGAACTGCAACCAAAGTCTGTGCCCTTGACCAGAATAGAACCCGAGACTCTTTGGTTCACGGACCGATGCTCCAACCGCTGAGCCAAACCGGCCAGGGCAAGATGTATTATTCTTTTAAATTGGTTAATATATTTATTATTTTGCATCAAGACTTATAAATGAGATTTGACTTGATTTTCATCTTTGGTGATGATTTTGCTTTATGTATTACAGACACAATGAGCTTGAGCATAGGTCTATGTAAGGTACGTGAAGTGTGCATTGGGGAAGAATGTGTGTGTGTAGGTTTGCATCTATCTATTTCTAGGGGGAATGGATTTGTGAGAGACAGCATAGTTTTCTTAGAAAATGAGGTTGGGGAGAAAGGTTGAAACTTGTATTCTGGAGGGCCTTGAACACATTTTAAGAAGTTTGTTCTTTGTTCTGTAGGGAAGCTGTTAAGAGTTTAAGTATAATAGAGGCATAATTTGATTTATGCTTTGAAAATTGGAGATGAAAAAAATATTGCCTCAAGCAGAGAGATTGAATATGAAAAATACAAAAAAAGAGCAATTAGATTTGGAGCCAATGGATATCATGACCTTTAAGAGAGCATTATAGAAGAGTTTCAAGGGCGTGAGAATGAACAAAATAGCTATTAGGTCATTAGGGGGTTTCGAAAAGAAGCTTCACAAAACATGTCTCGTAGCATTGCAAACACACTAGCTAGACTGTTGAAGAAGTATTGCTTTGCTAGGCAGATGTTGATGCAAATTTAATGATAAAGAGAATTGAGAAGTTATTAGAGCTGTACTTAATGATAAAGTGATGACATACAGTAAGAGGCTGTGCAGTAAAAGGTGACTTAAATATAACTTGTCCGTCAAATTTTATCACACAGAAAGAAAGTAGATTATTTACCCTATAATAATATTTTATGCACTTGTGACTTATCACTAGAGAGTGAGCCTAAGAATATAACCCCACAGTCATTGATTAAAGAGAAGTAGTTCCTTAGTTCTCAGGGGTGGTTTTTTGGGTTGTTCTCCACAGCTGCATTCCTCAAAAATAAATTTTTTTTCGTGAAATATGGCACATATATAGAAAAGTATATGATACAAATGCATAGCTCAATTAAGTAGCACAAAGTGTAAACTGTGTAACCATCATTTTGGACAAGAAATAGAACATTGTTTGCACCTTCATCCAATTACTACTGTGTTTCTGCCCCAAAGGGAACCACTCGCTATCTTTACTTTGATGATAATTGTCTCTCTGACTTTTTGTATAGAGTGTCATCTAATAATGCATCTCTAAACAATATAGTTAATTTTCCCTTCTTTGAACTTCATGTCAATATAATTATACATTACATATTATTTTGTATCTGGCTTCTTTCACTGAACATTATATTTTGAAGATTACTCCATATTGTTGAGTGTGGTTATAGGTTGTTCGTGTCATTATCATAGTATTCCATTTATAAATATACCATAATATTTGTTCATTCTATAGTTGATGGACATAGTGCTTCTATCATTTTATATATGTCTCTTGGATTACATATGTATGCATTTCTGTTAGGTAGGAGTGGATTTGGGTCATGGAGAATGCATAGTTTCAATTGTAGTAGATAATAAATGATTTTCCAAAGAGGCTGAACCATATTCCCAAGAGCACCATTGAAGAGTTCCTGTTGATCCGAATGCTTGCCAAAACTTGGAATGTCAATCATTTAAATTTTAGCCATGTGGAGGCTGTGTTATGACAGTTCATGTCACTTTAGTTTCCATTTTCCTGATTATAATGAAGTTGTGCACCTATTTACATGTTTATTGACCATTTGGATGTTCTTTCAAAAAGTATCTGTTTAATTCTCCTGCTTATTTTTCTATTAGGTTGTCTTTATCTTTTTTTCATTGATTTCAAGGAGTTTCTTATATATATGTTATGAGCCCTTTGACTATTGTACATGTTAAAAATATATTTTATTATCCTGTGGTTTGCCTTTTACCTCTTTAGAGTAGTATTTTAATAAACAGATATTCTTAATTTTAATGTCACTATGGGCTAGTTTATCATACCACTTTACCTTCATGGTTAGTGCTGTTTCCTTTTTTGTTGTTTTTATTTTTATTTTGTTTACTTATTTATTTATCACTGCTTTGTCCAGTTTCATGGAGATGTAGTTGACATATAACATTGTATAAGGTAAGATGATCTGATACCTTTATATATAGAAAAATAATTACGACCATAGCATTAGCTAACATGTCCGTCCCATCACACTCCTTCTATTTCTGTGGTGAGAACATGTAAGAGCTACTCTCTTAGCAACATTCAACTATATAATACAGTATCATTAGCTTATAATCATTATGCTATACATTAAATCCCCAGAGATGGTTAAATTAGTGCTTTTTTCCATTATTAACTTTTCCCTTCCTTCAGATCACAAAGTTATATTCCTATTTTAAGTGTTTTATGATTTTCCCTCCTTCTCTGAATCATGACCCTAGTTTTGTACGTCTGTGCACTGAAACCACACACAAGTTTTTGCCTCAGCTCTGTTTTCTGGGGAAATCAGGCAAAGACAATGTGTTTTGTACTGAGCACACAGCTGTATTTTTTCATTCTAGACAGATTGTTTCTGTTTTTAATTGGTGCTTTAAGCCTTCTATACTTAATGCAATTACTGATATATTTAAGTGGTTTTTTTTCCAGTCTTATGTTCCTTTTATTTTCTTATTGTCCTTATTGGATTATACTGTATAATAATTTAGTTTGAAAGATATACATTATTTTGTTACATTTTTAGTGATCCTCTTAGAAATTATGACACTCATCCCAGATTTACCAAAGTCTAATGTTGGTTGGTACTTTACCAACCCTTTTCTTAGACAAGTTAAAATCATAGAACATTTCTTTTGTCAGTCCACTGAAATTTATGCTATTGTTGCTATGTATTTTATTTTAACCTATACAAGACAAGATTATTATTATTTTAAACAATCACTATTGTCTTAGCATGTACTCTTTCAAAAGCAGACTTCAGACAAGAATTTGAGAATAGATTGTGTAGGGGAGGTGGTCTCAGGAAGAATGATAGGGATTAAGAAAAGGAAGGGAGAAAGTTTAATAAAGGATGCACCAATGACTGGGTTACTATGATAGGCAACTATGGATCAATATTGTTCTCCAAAGAAACCATAGGAAACACACCTCAGAATCATTCATGAATGATGGGGATCCTGGGCTGCTTAGCTACCAGCAGCCATTCTTTACTGTTGGAGAGTTGTCCCTGGGGTATTGATGCTCTCCATTCTTCCAGGTTGTACCTGCTTGTAGCTGAGTAGCTTCCAAGGTGCTAGAGAAAGCCTTTAGGCAGAGAAAAAAGAGAACAAGCGACTTGAAAAAAGAAGTTATCAGCATGTGGAAACTGTTTTCCATTGCTGTTGCTGCGGGGAAATGGATTGGAGAATCAACAGTGTCTCTTATGGAGCATCCATTATGTTACCAGATACATTCATGCTCCATATGTTATTTTCCAGTTTGTTTTTCATGTTTCGGGGTGGTAGCTGGACACAATTTTTAAAAAATAAAATAAAACAAACAAAACCTCCCACCAAAACCCCTTCCAGGGAGTGTTAGTGGAATAAGTCACAGTCCCCACTGCTGATCTGGTTCCAAGGAGCTGGACCCATGTGTTGTCTCCATCCCTGACACCATAGCCACTCTATTTATAGGCCCATTGTGCTAGCACCAGGGTGACTAAGGACAAAATCTAGTTTACCTCCATTGGGTGAGTTAGCTTGTTCTTTAGGATCTTCAGTGACTCCTCTACTATAGATGCTTTCTGGTGAGCATGACTATGAAGCAAAAATCTACACACTCTGTCCCTGCTTCCATAGGTCTTCCCAGTTGCTTCTTCCTGAGATAGTCTTGTCTTTCATTCTCTAAAGGTCTACAATGATCTATATTTTATTTTTCTTTCTCTTTTGGAATGGCTATACTGGTTATTTGATTTTTTCTTTTAAAATCTTCACTCAAGGATATTTTTCAGATAGAGTGGGAGGGAGAGAGAGGAAGAGAAGGGGAGAGAGAGGAAGAGAAGGAGAGAGAGAGAAACATCGATGTGAGAGAGACACATCGACTGGTTGCCTCCCGCACAACCCCAACCAGGGCTGGGGAAGAACTGAAACCAAGGTACGTGCCCTTGACCAGAATCGAACTTTCGACTCATTGGTCTGAGGGCTGACACTCTAACTGCTGAGCTAAACCAGCCAGGGCTATACTGGTTGTTTGAATGGGAACATGACAGAGCACTATTTCTACATCATTGGAGTCTGAGGTTAACAGCAATATCTAAAATTCCAAACAGAGTGTGGCATAGCTTTGATTTACATATTGGGGAAAGCATCATGGGCTTCACTTCGCCCTTTTCACTCTGATGGCTGTTACTGTACAGGTCTGAGAGAGATTGTGAGGGTTCTGACAGTTGTTAAATATATTCATTCTGATTATGCACTCAAGGAATGGAGAAGTCACCAGGAATGTATCCATAGACTCTATGAACCCATTACACTCAGTGATAGAAGGGTCATTATGGCATTTTGTGTTCCCTAGTACCAGTATCAGCTCTGATTCTATATCCAATCATTTTCAAAAGATTTAGGTATCCCTTTTTCCTATATAGTTTCTCCTGGAAAATGGCTATAAGTGCCTTTGTGGCACAATATAACACACATTATATAATCTTGTTTTGGCACTGTGGGATTCTTTCTCAAAGGAAAACGATCTTATTTCAGTTGACTGGCTCTGGTTCTGAGAACTGGTGCAGAACCAGAGCCAGGAAAGGAATCATGGTTTTCCAATACAATGGTTGACACTGAGATTTGTTCCCCATCTCTTGATCTCTCATGTTTATATAGGTGGAGCAACACTCACTGGCTGCCCATCTCTCTTACCTCTAGGAATAGGCTGGTCTATTAGCCATTGCCATAGATTCCAATGGTCAAGGACCTCTGATTTTCAGTCTGGCCTTGCTGCCTATTACAGTGTTTATATCCATGCTGCCTCTAATTACTGAGTGCTGAAACATGCTCTTTGTTATTCTGAAATCATACTATCCATATTGACATTGGAGATTCCCATGGAAGCATCTATTACTCCTGGCCCACAGAAAACAACCTATCTGAATTTCTCAGTGATGCCCCAGTGAAGGAAGGGTCCTTTAATCACTCCTGTGGACACTGGGACATTCTCTTTTCTTTCCAATTTTGTGATATTTGTCCGCTTCTTTTCTGTAGCATGGGAACGTACCACTCAGATCTGCTGTACAGTTGCAATTGCTGCTCTTCTGGATTCACCATTGAATTTGTGTCAGGACTATGATTCTTGCAGAATGTTCCCAGCCAATGACTGAACATGGCAGAGTATTAATGCAGGATCATTCTGGCAAGGTGTAGGACTCTTTCCAATGAAAACTTTGCCTAGAACTATACCACAGTCTGAGACTCTTCCAGACCAATTCTTCCTTTTCTGTATCCTTTATTAGATATCAGACCCACATCATAGTTAGAAGGCTCACCTTGTTTTCTGCTTCCTTCCCCAATATATTATCTGTAGACTGTATTAGTTATCTATTAATGCATACTATATTATCCCAAACCTAGTGTCTAACAACAACAACAACACATATTTAATAACTCACAGTTATTGTGGGTCAGGAATATGGGCATGACTTACACAGATCCTCTGCTTCAGTATCCCACATGGTTGCAATCAAATGCCAGCTAGTGTTTGGGTCTCATCCAAAGCTCAACTACAGAAGAATTGGCAGGATTTAGTTTCTGTAACTGTTCTGCTGAGAGCCTCAGTTCTTTGCCTTTTGGCTGGAGGCCTCCCTTAGTCCTTTGCCATATGGGTGTTCTCACCATGATGGCTCACTTTATCAGAGGGAGAGAGAGAGAGAGAGAGGGAGAGGGAGAGAGAGAGAGATACTACTAGCAAGGTGGAAGTCACAACTTTATGTAGTTTAGTCACAGAAATGACATGCCAACATCTTTCCATATTTTATTGGTTTAAAGCAAGTCACTTGGCCAGCCCACACTTAAAGGCTACACCAGGTGGTGGGGATCACTGGGGCCATCCTAGAGGCTGCCTACCCTATACATCTAATACCATTTTGATGCATGCTTCTCAGAGGACCCAAACTAACACATCTCTAAAAAATTCTAAAGAACAGCATTACTTACTAGAACATTTGATTCTAACAAGGGGATCATATCTCATCAAAAATGAAATTGTTTTGTTATTGCTATTTTTATATGTCTTAATAATGGGGATTGATGCATGAAAATTAATAGATTTTTATTTCATACATGACTACACTGAAACCACTGTAGGCAGAAGTACTATTTCCTTGGTTAAGGCAGGTCTATAAGCATTATACTTTTTCTTTCTGCAAATAAAATGATTTGTTTCACATCTGTTGCTCAGACAAATGTGTCAGAACAATTCCTACCATCGACAGCAAACTCTTCAAGATTGGTGCATGGGAGTGTGGGTTGGTGGGGTTGAAAGACTGTAAAGGTGAAAGTATACCAGGTACTTCATTTGTCATGACAAAGTGCGATGTTATGCAACTAGCAAGAAATTAGTTGAATACTTCCAATACTAAATTAATAGGGAATTGTTTTTATTTGGGAGAAAATCCAGTGTTACAGGAGGCAGATAGAAACCACAAAAATATTATTGTAGATTTTACAAAGAAGGACACCAAGACATAAAGCACCAAAGTAATTTCTTTTCTTCTAATAAACATGTGAATAATAGGACAGAGACCAGGTCTATGCTCCAGCACCCTGACCAATCAACTGTTCTTTCTATTATAACACATCTATTTTGGGTCTCAGAATTACCTGAGGGAATTTTAAGTTGGCCAGGTTTCAGAGAAAAGTGACTGATGTATCAAAGGAGCAAAGGCTCTGTGGGGAAGGTAAGGGGTAAATAAGGAAAATCTAGGTTTAATTCCACAGGAATATATATATATATATATATATATATATATATATATACACACACACACACATACACACACATATATATATTCTGAAATAAGGAAGGAATAAAAAACTGAAATTGGGAAAAGATAAATTCAGACTGACTATCCAATCCAAGTCAGGGAGTTGAGGATTATTAAAGGAAATAGTGAAAGTTCATTATATGAGACAATGAAAACCTAGACCAGCTGTGGTGTTCCAGAATGCACCCAGAGTAATCCTATCTGGGCTCCAGGGAGTAGCCTGACCAGGGTAGCAATTTCCAGCTTTAACTTAGAATCTCTATTATTGCATTAGTTTTGTGGGTTGGCTCCAGGCATAAAATAGTTTACAATGGTGACGGTCTGTTATTTCCTGTAGTTGAATCCATATTTCTATGAGCTGCCTTGTGTTCAGGGCTGCTAAAATCTTTTACCTGCTTCATGGCTCTGGGGAATCTAATAGACATTTTCACGCTGCAGCATGGACAGCTTACAAAATAAAAAATTTGCAATGGGATATGTGGTGTTCATGCCAAGAATATTCATCACTCCTCGTTACCTGTTGGTTCAGACTAATGCAGGAATGTCCTTGTTTAGAAACTCTTCCAAGTGACCAAACTCCCCCCCCCCCCCAAATCTTCATATAGGATACAACCTTTTTTTATGAAGTGAAAGATTTAGTGCTACAGTGATAGGGAAACAGCTTCTGAGTTTGAATGAAAGTTTTGGTCAGCAGTGTATATAAATGATAGATGAGAGTTGGGATTACTTTCCTTTCATGAGGGTTTATGCAGCCAGTTTATTATTATTGTGCAAAAACTTCCCTCTGGTTTCTTGGAGTTTGAACTCAAGCCTCAGTTCCTTAGAGCTCTATTTTGCTGTGCTCCATAGTGCACCAGCCTGGGTTCCAGGTGTGTGAACTGCTGTTGGTCTTAGCTCTCAAGGTGGCTCAAGATAGCTGGAGCCCCTGGGACCGTCACCTTGGGCTGGAGATGACGTGTCCATTTATCTCAGTGTCTGCCATACAACCATTATCATGTGAGCCTAGCGTGCCACACGGGAGTTTGAGAAGTCCTACCCTTTTCTTTGTGTAATCCTTCTAGATCACTTTGATGTCTTAAAACATACAAAGAGAGCTCAAGGGTCATGTATGTTACACTTCCCTTTATTGACTGTCCCACTGTATCTGCTTTCTTCCACTTGACTTCCCCTTGCATCTTTCTAGACATAAATTATATATATATATATATATATATATATATATATATATATAATATATATATATTTATTTCTGAGTTCTGACCATTTCTAATGATAATAAGTATTCAGTTTCACTTTATTTCAAAAGCTCTTCTTTAGCCAAATGACTTACTTCTCTGTTTAGGAGATAGTGGGAAAAAAAATGCTAGATGGGAAATCTTGCGATTGAGCTAGACTTCTTGCTATTGGGTAAATCACCTAACCTCTCTGGGCCTCATATGTAAAGAAACCACAAAGTTAATGATCTCCCATGTCCTTTCAGGCATTATGAATCTGTGGAAACTCTCAATTTAGTCATGTTAATGGTTATTACTATTCTTCAAAGTGATTCATGATTATCTAACACGTGAAAACACTGTAAATATTAAAATAAATATTCCTATTGCAGACAATGTTGGGGTTCATATCGTCAACATTTGAGTAGATACTTCATCTTAGGCCCTGTGCTTGTGCTGAGGAGGCAAAGATGACTAACTCATAGCTCTAGACTCTATGTGGTTCATGTTCTAGTGGGGACACATAATAAGCAGAAAGTTATGTTCTATATGGTGAGACTGGTGATAGAAATGATGTCTCCATTCAAGCTGCTTTTCACCAAGGCAGGGATGGATGCAACCTTCCAGAGGTGCCTTTGGCCAGAAAAAGGGCTATGAGGAAGGCACAGGTCTGGGGCTGCTTCCTTTTCCTCAGCTGGTTTTCCATGCACATCCTTCAGCTCCATGGCTGAGACACTGTCTTCACCCCGGTGACTAGGATGAATCTGATCACACAACACCTTGATGCCATCCTTCATCTCGTGGTTAGGAAAGATCCCCTCTGGGTGTGAAAGGTGGGTTACCATTTTAATTTTTATATATGAAAATTCACCTTGTACCAAACACTGACATATGAGAGTTGTGGATCCTAGGTGGCCTGCACTTGCCATCTGTCATTTGGCTTCAGGATGCTGATACAGGTATTTAACTTTTGAATTATTTAAGGCAAGTGAACAGTTCAGGAGAGAATGATTGCTACCAGGAATTAACGGTGTAGAATAGGAAAACCTTAACATTTTGAAAGAAAGGAGAAAGGTTCTTCGAGTAATAAAAACAATTTGAATTGAGAATACATTTTTCCCCCCTGTTCATCCTCACCCAAGGATATTTTTCCATTGCTTTTTTAGAGAGAGTGGGAGGAAGAAAGGGAGCATGAGAGAGAGAGAGAGAGAGAGAGAGAGAGAGAGAGAGAGAGAGAAAGAGACATTCATTTGTTGTCTCCCACTGCAACCCAGGTACGTGCCCTTGACTAGGAATCAAACCCAAGACCCGGTGGTCTGCCAGCCGATGCTCTAACTGCTGGGTCAAACTGGCCAGGGTGAGAATATCTTTTAAAATGCAGCTTTGTCATTTCCAAGTAAATGGTGTATCCGCTATTACCAGGAAACAGGACTAGTGACTGTTACCAGTCTGGGCCGTCTGCTCATATCCATCCTGAATGTGGGTTTACCACTTACTGTTTGAGCTGGGCCAATTTATTTTTAAATCTTTTAACTTCTCTCTTTCTCAGTTTTTTAATCTGTGGAAATGCAGGTTTGAAATAGAATGTGTTTAACAGAGGATCAAACGAAACGTACACGTGAAGTTCTTTGACGCGTGCTCAGCTTTAGAAAGCCCTCAGTAAAGGTGAGCCTTGATAGTTCCTCAATGCACTTTCACCCCTGGCGTCTCAGTTGCTCTGACTGCAGCACAAAATGTTGTCAGGTGGACTTTGCTAATAAAGACCCAGAAAGGTTAAGTGGTTCGTTCAAGGAGAAGCAGCCAATGATGTACAAATTCAGTGTTCTTCCTCCTGTGCCCCAGAAATCTCACAATAAAAGGGATTAAAAATCGTGCCTTGCTGATTCTTGCAGGGCTGGCCAAAGCTCCACTCTTCCTGCCAAGTCTTAGTCTAGGGAGGTGTTTCCATTCATTGTTTCATAGCTGTCATTACCATCAGCTCCAGTGTAGCATCTTACTGGACTCTCTTGGCAGCTCAGTTCCTCGAGGTGGGGATTGTGGCAGGTTACATGTAACTCTTTGTCTTTTGCAGTGAGTGATCAGCTGGGGTTCAGCCCCAGGGGAGCTGACTCTCATGCCTGGGATCTTAAGCACAGTCTTAAATCTGGGATTGGTGAATAACTGAATAATGTCAGATAAAGTGAGAGTTGTGTTGCAGTTTTCCTAAGTCAGAGGGGCCAGAACAATGGAAGTAGAATGATAACTTTCAGCAGGAAAGGAAGTCCCTCAACTCAGTTTCTGCAAAGACAGGAGCCCTTTCAGCTCTATTTCTGAAAAATTGTACCCTTGTACTGGGGCTCCGTCCTCAGAGGAGAGCACCCCTAGTGTTGCCGGATGCCGAGCTCTTGTTGTCAGAGCCCCCCTTGTATCTGCACCCCACTCCATGCTCTGGTGCCCTTTTAGCACCCCCCGAGTAGCCTGCAGTCCTGCTGAGGACAAAAGATATTCATATTTATTGTTTGTTGTTATTTTTGTCAGTCACCTCAGAAGGTGACTGTGATCATTTTTACTGCTGCTCTGTTCACACACTTGCATAGAATTTGAATGATGGTTTGCAACTCTATTTTCCCCAGGAGCCTATTAATTTCAGTGAGCGATCTGGCAGGATGCAGGGTTTGTCGGGACCACATACAGGTGCCACAGAAGGAAAGCCTGTAAAATCACTCAGTTTTCAGTACGGTCCCACCTCCTGGGGGGGGGGGGGGGGGGGTGGGGTGGGGGGGGGGGTGGGGGGGGGGGGGGGTTGGGGGGGGGGGGGGTTGGGGGGGGGTGGGGGGGGGGGGGTGGGGGGGGGGGTGGGGGGGGGGGGGGGGGTGGGGGGGGGGGGGGGGGGGGGGGGGGGGGGGGGTGGGGGGGGGGGGTGGGGTTGGGGGGGGGGGGGGGGGGGGGTGGGACTTGGGAAATGACCGCCTAGGCATCGCTCAGGGCCATTTCCTTCCTGCCCCTCCGACTCCATTGTCACCAGGCGCCCTGTGAAGGCTGGCCTCTCAGAGGGCCACCGGCTTCCTGGGCCACCTCTGGGGAAGCAAGAATGAGCTGCTAACCCGGGGATTTCCACCAAGTGTGATGGGTAATTCGACCACAGCTTTCAACCCTGGCCGGGAGAGGGAAAATGAGAACACCGCGTTGGACCTTCTCTCCCTTTCTGTCTCTTCCTCTTGGCTCTTTGTCCCCCACTCTAGAAGGGCGTTCTCCCGCATGCCCAGTGGAGAGTTCACCTCTGTCATATTGTCTTCCCGTGCTTTCCTGTGATGTATAGTAAAATCTTGAAGATTCAAGTCCAATATTTAATCAGAGGATTATTTAGTGCAAGCCCATTAGAATCTCATCATAAAGCACATTCAAGGGACACTCTGCTAAAGCCTGGGCGTCAGGGCTGGCATTCTCTAGTAGTTCTCCTATTTGTTAGAAGTCATGCTACACATGAGACAAGCTACTGCAAACAAAACTAATGAATTGAAGACTTAAAATTGACTTCTGTCTTAGTCTGGCTGCTAACAAAACACCACAGGCCGGGGGGCTTGTAAACAACAGATATTTATTTCTCGCAGTTCTGGAGGCTGAAGTCCAAGCCAAGGCGCTGGCAGATTTGCTGACTTGTGAGGGTTCACTTCCTCATCTTTTCACTGTAAACTCGCGTGGTGGAAGGGCTGGGGGGTTTTTTGGGTCCCTTTTATAAAAACACTCACTGATCATCTTCCAGAGACACCCCCCTCCCCAAAACACCATCACCTTGGGGGATAGGGTTTCAACATTTGAATTTGGTGGGGGACACAAACATTCAATCTGTAACAACTTCTTTCTTAGAAGCTGGGTTCCACTTTCCCCAAGAACAAAAGATTATGCAGAATAAAAATCTTTCAGTTAAAAATTCAAAAATATTAAACTCATTTCACCAGCATGATAGTGTTTAACAAGTGAATCATGTGACTATGTGTTTATGTTTTATGTATACACATCTATGTGCGATTTTGTGTATGCATATATAGATACATATACAAACATTTATATCTCAGCAGAGAACATTTCTAGATTATATCAAAGTTCATGACAAAGTGGAGCCTTGTAGCATAAGAGCCATTTTACCTATTAACCATTAAAAACCTGTATGGGTATCCCAGTTTTAGGGGTGCTCTAGTCGTAGCAAATTACAAATATTTTATTTGGTAGTGAAATAGTGTTCTCCATCGATCTCCTTGACCTGGTATCTCCTTTAATTTATTATTTAATGAATTCTGGAGGTAATATTTGTTTGAAGTGGAGGGATTAGGTGAGGTATCTCATGCTTACTCAAAATTTTACAAATCGGTACTAGTTATCTCACACACACACACACACACACACACACCTGGCAGACTAAAAATAAACCACTCAGCCACTTTTTGGTAGGGCTGTCAGTTGGATAGTTCATCTCAGAGATGACACATTGGTCTAAGCTTTGGAGATGAGGCTCGGAAGTTGCTCAGGGAGCTGCCTTGCTGAAGTAGTAAAGTTCAAGTAACATAGAACTTTCAGGAACAAATCCCTTCAGTAACTGTGGGACTGTTTGTGTAAGGAAGATTCAGTGTCTACTCGTCATTAATATGATCACTTCAGTGCACGTTATCTGTGAATGGTGAGCTGAACTCACTGCCAACATTTGCAAGATAAAATATGTGGCCTGACAACCACAGGGAGAACGATTTCCCCAGGTTTTCTCCTCTAGCCATAATTATATTACAGGGATCAGAGATTTTGAGCCCTGCTTCCTGTTAATAGGAAGGGAGGATATGATGAATCCTGACAAATAAACCCACGTGTTTTATATATAGTGTGTTGGAACCTTGGAATAGGGACATCCTAATACTCTTCATTGTTGTAAGAATGAAAAGCAGGAACTTGAAAAAGGAGGATACTTAAATTTATTCATTTGCCACTGTGCTGGTGGGGATTTATATTCTCATTTCAAGACAGGGTGGAGACTCTTCATTAGACTCTCTGCTTCAAAACAAACCAGGATAAAGTCTATTTTCACCATTTCAAAAAAAGGTTATTCAGTGAAGTCCCATTAGAATTTCATCACATAGCCCTTTCAAGAGAAACTGGTACCACAGCGTGGACATCGGAAGCAGCCTTCTGCAGTATTTCTCATACTCATCGGGAGGCAGTCCTTCCACGTACGTTTTCAGCATGCATTGGTACTAGTTTACATATAAACTAGTATAACTCCCCTATACTAAGTCTTTGAATCCACTCTTTCCTTTACATTCATTTTTTTTAACAGTTCTTTTTTTTCTTCCACTTTCTTTATTCCCATAGCTTCACTGACTTCAAAGAGAACTCGAAAGAATGAGAAAGAATAAAGGAGGAAACCTAAGCAGGCACTTTTTGCCTGGCACAGGGCATGGTGGCTAAGAGAGAGGCGCTGCGGAGGCAGAGTGACCTTGTCTAAATGCCAGCACCACTCAACAGCTGTGCAAACTTGAGCAAATTACCTAACCTCTCTGTGCTGCCTCTCCCATGTGTAAAGTCAGGATAACAGTGTTAACATAGTAGTTTTTTAGGGGGTGGTGGTGGTGTGAGGATTAAATGAATTAACATTTGAAACACTGAATATAGTGCCCTAAACAAAGCAAGCACTAAAATTACCTGCTACTGCTTCCTCTAAGTTTTGAATTATCTTTTTGCACCCATGTTCTTTTCATCTTTTCACAGTTTTGCCCCCTCTCTTTTCCTGTGTGTGTGTGTGTGTGTGTGTGTGTGTGTGTGTGTATGTTTTTTGGAACAATTTTGCTAATATGCTCTGTCATTAATTTAATGGGTTAACTCCCCCCCCCCCCCCCGGCCCATTGAAGGATAAAGAGTTTTAGTCTAGGTCAAGAAACATTATAGTCTATTTTATTATTTATTTATTTGTTTTTATTAATTTATTTTTGTTACAGATGTTTCTTCTTTCCCCCCCAGAGATACCCTCCTCCCTATCCGCCACCCCCCCAGCATTGTTGTCTATGTCCATTGGTTACGCATACATGCATGTGCATGTAAGTTCTTTGGTTTATCTCATCCCTCCTCCGCCCCCTCTTTTCCTGTGTTTTGACTTAGTAACTGGGCCCAGCAGGTGATGAAGAGCAAGGCAGACAGTTCCAGGTCTGGGGCGTGGTGCAGTGACTAGGATGGGCTAGTCTCCTGTCCTCCTGAAGCCTACATTCTACATTCTGAGCGGAACACATGGCCTACACGAGGTACACAGATGGAAATAAAACAGTGATGAGATGGAGATTCATGAGGGCGGAATTGATGCAGTTACTTTAGATGACATGGTGACAGAAGCTCTCTCTGAGGAGATGACATGAGAGCAGAGATCTGAATGTTGATAGTAGGCAGCCATGCAAAGTTTCTGTAGAACATTCCAGGGAGAGGGACCGGGTATGAGCACATACTGGCTTGGTCTGTTCAAGGGATGCAAAGTATAGCCAGCATGACTGGAGCTTAATGAGCAATGGATAGTATGACCAGGGACAAAATGAAAGAGAGACAGACTGGAGGAAGATCATGTGAGTTTGCATATCAGGGTCGAGTTCTAGATTTAGAACAGGTCTCTCAAACACAGCACTGTTAACACTGGGACCTGATAACTCTCGAGGGGACTGCCTGTGAATTGTAGGATGTTGAGCAGCATTCCAGGCCTCTACCCAGTGGCATTCTCCCCAGCTGTGACAATTAAAAATGTCTCCAGATGTTGTCAAATGTCCCTGTAGGGGCAAACCAATTCATGGTTGAGAACCACTGATTTAGAGTATTTTCAACAGGGACTATTATGATCTTATTTATATCTAAAAATATAATTTTGGTCAATTTGTAGAAAATGGAGCGTTGAGAGTAACCAGTGGAAATGGGGAGACTAATTCCAGGAAGAAGACGATAGTATTTGGAGGTGCATGGTATCAAAGAAGGTGTTTACTTTATATTAATAGCTAGTATTGTTTCTTAATAAGATGATATGAGTAAAACTTTTGTAAAAATTTGCAAATTATAAAGCAATGGCACAAAACCTGACACAGAGTAGGTACTCAGTAAAGGTATCTTGAGTGAATAAATGAACAAATGCATTATGGTTTTCTCAGCGTAATCATTGCTTCCATGATCAATACAGGATATAAGGTCCATGGACAATATAATGGTGGCTTTGGCTTTATTTTCAATAATGAGCTGGTAGGTAAGATCTTTTGATGGTTTGATTCTGTCAATGGAACAGGGCCCTTAAGTATAGATGCTATCATTAGAGGAAAATCCTAAAAGTAGTGAAGGCTCAACTTTGTGTTCCTTCAACTTTGGGTGACTAGGTTTCATCCTAAATTTGATTACAGAAACATTTTAGCATAAGGCACTTGCACTATTGTCAGGGGAAGCAGCGATTATTTCCAGCAATGGATGAAAGTCAGCTTTGTTTTTGCATTTTGCATTATAAAACACGCTCTTTCTGAGTACCCAAACCTTTTAACCTGAATTGATAAAATTAGCTTGTATCTGTGTTGAATTTTTTAATTTTTTTTGTTGCAATGATTTTTGAGGCTATTTATTGTATCATAACCCACCTGCTTATTAAAGAATAAAGAGTGGACGAAAGTGGCGGAGGACACAGTGCCATAGTGAAGGACGAATGGCAAAAGATTTAGAGCTTCCAGTTTGAATGTTTCTCTGGAGGATGCAAAGCTATGCTGGAAATCTCGTAAGAACAGTTTTTCCTGTGCTGTGTCTTTACTTTCATCTGCCAATTGGATTGAAAATATCACAGATAAAAGTGTTTCTTGTGGTATTTTCACATATCTTACTCTAGTTCCAGGAAAAACAATGTATATGAACCATATAACTATAAAAGACTCCATCTGAAAAATGATCAACCTTTAGGGATTCCTTTCAAGAGTTAGGTAAAAGCCAAGGTCTTCCAATTCTTCTGTTAAATTTAAATTACAATTGGCTTCAGGTGGTTGCCACTAGTTTGTCCAAAGATTATCGTACCAAGGGGCTTCTTTCTAGTTTATGAGATCTGGGTACTTCGATGAAATCTAACAAACCTTGCATAAAGTCCTTTTTTGAAAAATTTAAAAGAAGTTGATTCTTGTTAAGGATTTGAAGGGCAAAAAACTGTGGGAAAGGAAGGAAAAACCATTAAATGTGATTAAACTCCTTAAACTGAAGTTTGAAAACTGGACCTGGATTTCCAGGAAACATTGAGAAGGGTAGCTCTCTTTTTCAGTGATTGAGGGACAGTCTGGAAGTGACAGAAGTCCTTTATAATTATTTGGTAATGCTTAGTGGACCAAACAGCCATTAAAATAATATTCCCTCATCTTTTTTATTATTGAAAAATTATGGAGGTAGTTTCCTGCATATCTATTTTATCCCAGCTTTAAATAAGACAGTATAATATTATTGAATCAAAGACTATAAATCCCCATAGTACTAGAAAGATACATTTTGTTATTACACTTAGTTGGGAACAATTAGAGGCATTCCTGCAATGTCGCATACATTTTCTACCTCTCACGTGTTATTAAGATGAATATACAAATAACTGTTAAATGGTCAGATTGAAGCAACCCCAAATAAGATATTTGAGTTCTTATTGCAAGCCAAATGAATGTTTTGCAATGTTCTATAGACTATTTTTTTTGCTATCATTTTAATGTCTTTCATTGACAGGAACATATAATCCATTGTTCATGCTGGGAACCAAGTATCATTATCAAGGTTCTATTTCCAGTTTAATAAAATACATATTTACATTGGCAAATTCCAATCGAATTAATAGCCTTGGAACATAAAATATGATCGGTGTGGCCTGTTTGCACAAAGGCCACTTGTTTTTTCTTTGGGTTTTATGCATTTTTTATGGGTAGTCAAGGAAAAGCTCCCATGTTAGTGTTCATCACGAAGGAAAAGAAGAGCCTTTGCAAGGGGAAGGGTGTTATGACCTCCTTAGGGAATAGGGGCTACATCCTCTCAGGGACTGGAGAGTCCCTGTGAGGGAGGGATGGCAAGAACACTGTAAACGGGGATATGAGTTGTGCCTACCACTGGGAGAAAGTCAAACAATTCAATTAAAGTTTTTCAAGGGAAATTAATCCCTACGGCATGAATAATAAAGACTGAACAAAAATGGTGAAAAGGTGCTGATGAAATTTAGGCCCGTTGTTTCTTTCCTGTGGTCATGCTTTTTTAATACAGTCATGAGTCGCTTCACAATGAGGACACATGGTGGGAAATGTGTCATTAGGCAATATCGTTGTTGTGCAAACATCAAAGTGTGCATTTGCACACACCTAGATGATATAGCCCACTACACACCTAGGCTGTATGGTACTGCCCATTGCTCCTAGGCTACTGGCCTTACAGCATGTTACTCTACACAACTGTACCACAGTGATAAGAATCTATGTAGCTAAACATAGAAATGGTGCAGTAAAAATATGGTCTAGACCTGGCCGGTTTGGCTCAGAGGTTAGAGTGTCGGCCTGTGGACCAGAGAGTCCCGGGTTTGGTTCCCGCTAAGGGCACGTACCTCGGTTGCAGTTTGTCCCCGGCCCCGGTTGGGGCCGTGTGGGTGGCAACCACTCGATGTGTCTCTCTCACGTCAATGTTTCTCTCTCTCTTTTCCTCCCTCTCTCCCTCCCGCTCTATCTGAGGATGAATGCAAAAATGTCCTCGGGTGAAGATTAAAAAAAAATGGTATAAAAGATAAAAAATGGTTCACCTGTGTAGGGCACTTACCGTGAATGGGGCTGGAAGCTGCTCTGGGTGAGTCCATGAGTGAGTGGTGAGTGACTGTGAAGGCCGAGGACATCACTGTCACTACTGTAGACTTTATACACACTGCCCACAGCCCTCCCTGCTCCCTTCCAGTAGGGTCAGAACTAGAACGTCCAAGCTGTCAATGCTGCTCCACATATAGAGATGTGGCTGGAATGTTTGAAAATATCGAAGAGAAATTGGCTGGGTAAGGCACAGATCATTGTAATACCGGCCGTCAGGAGGGAGTGAAAGGTGGTCAGTAAGAATAAGAAATCAAGATGGAGAGGTAAAGGCACATAGGGGATTGTCATGGCAACGTGATCTTGGCTATTGCATGTTGGAGCATTACTTAGATAAAAAGAACTGTGTGGTTTTTATATTTAAAAAAGAGGGTGTTTAACATGGAATGGGTGTAGAACTGAGGACTCAATGCTTTGACTTTAGAAATTTATTTTTGGTTCTATTGACCTTCTCTGGCACAAAGAGCGCTCTCTGCATTGAATTGATGGGAGAAATAAAACTTATCTACACTTTCATCATTACAGCCTGAAAGCATTTCCAAAGTACAGGGACAGGCTGGCTCCACACAGCCACAGAGAGCTTTACTAAAGTGGCAGTGACACGTAACACCTGCTAAGGTAGCTCCTGTGGACCTGTGTCCTTGTGCAGAATCTTGGGTCATCAGCAAGGAATTCCCAGCAGGGTACTCCGAAGACCATCCAGCTGGATCTGGGAGGGCTGTAGCGCCCTCTGGATTTGTAGAGCTGGGGGGACAGGCTCCTCTGTGCAGAAACAGGTCAGTGACTTTCTGACTGTGACATACTCTGCGCACTTAATATTGAGGTGCTGTGAGTGAGAGGGAACCTGTTGCCAAGACCCACAGACATTGCTCACATCACAGAGAAAAAAATAATTCCTTTCATTTCTTGCAGGAAATACAGGTCCATTATGGTCTTATGGGACCAGGGTCGCATATATGGTTTGTCGTTGACTGAGACGTTATGCGATGCATGACTGTAATTATTTTCACTACTAAGCATCCCAAATAGGTCCCAGTTGATCTGGGGATGCCAGTTAAATAAACTGTTGCTTTGTCAGTGTGTCACAAAGTCACTGGAGAACGTGTACCCTCACTCCCCACTCCCTTTTCTCCGGCTAGCTGCTCCATTCCCCTAAGACTTCCTCAGAGAACACCACCCTGTGTTTCTACAGTTCCCTCCCCAAGCCAGCCAGGTCAGGGCATCCTTTTATATGTTCTCACAGGTTCCTGAACTTTTCTTCACATTCTCTGAGTAATATTTAAGTATTTTTTGTGTGACTATTTATTAATGTGTCTTCCCTAATAGACTATGTGGTCTGTAAGAACTAGAAACAATTTTTTATCATATTTGCCACAAATGTTCCCATTTCTTGGCTCGATCTTTAACACATATGGCCCTAGGAGTTTTCTGTGTATAAACAAACAACATGCTCCTTTCTCCATCACCGTTGAAACCACTCAGTTATTTTACCAACATTTTTGTATTCTTTATCTCTGGCTAATTTTTTTTTTAAATCCTGAGCTGTTATACTCTGCTCCTTGTGATTCTACTTTCCATCCAAATTAATTTTTGAATTTGAAACCAAAGTTCTGTGACCCAGAGTGTACAATTGGTTTTTAGAAATTGAGAACAGCTTTATGTTACAAAATTCAGTTCACAGTGTTGGTGAAATGTATATAGTATAGTATTTTTCTTCTGACCTCATTGTAAGAATAATACACACCTGTCTGTCAGTTAAACAAACAAAAAATAAAAATAAAAAAAAACTTTGTTTCACAACTAGTCACGTACGGAGTTCAGTTTCAAAACTTCACTATTTCAATGTAACTGTCGGCCGTGGATGGGAAGTGATCCACGTCGAGTTCCAATAAGAAGGTAACTCAACAGAGAGGCTGTGTCAAAGCCAACAAGTCTTTACAAAAAGTGAACCTAAATTTGGACTTACTATAAAATATACAAGCTGAGGAGAGAAAGAAAACGCTCCTTTTTGGGATTCCGGGAATGAGGAGGAGGGTATGAGCACATATTTAATGGTGTTTTATATTGATGCTTTGGACTCATTTTTCCTCCTAAAACAAAACCTAAGAATTATTCTATGACCTAGGATTGACTTTCTGTAAATGTACATTTTACTGATAAGTTATAAATAGTTTATGATGATTTTAAATTAAAACCAGAAGTTAAATTTGGAACATGGAAGAGATAAATAAGTTAACTCTCAAAAATGTAGTGTCTTGAACTGCTATATCATATATCAAATCAAAAACTCTCTGGGGACTCTCTCTGGCTGTGATCAGAGCTATTCTTAGCAGAGCCCGTGTCTGCTTTGGTAGTTGGACTCTGAGCTTTTGCTTTGGTAATTTTATGGTCACTGAGGCTGTTTATATTGAAATGGCTACTCCGGCTCTCACATTAATAATCATTAATGATGTGATAGTTAAAAGTTGGAGCTTAAATCTCAGGGCATTTGGAGATATTTCAATAAAATAAAACAGTCCAAAGCATAGGTAATTGTGTATCAGGGCTATTTGTAATGATCACAGGGGACAAATAATTACTTCCAAAGGATTGGAAATAAGATGAAGTGTGAGAATAACTGAATATGCTAATGACTGATGGATGAATAAGGCCTGGGATAAAAACTAAGCTCCGTGAATTAAAAAATATCGGTTCCTCTGCACCGTTCAGAGACATGGTGGCATAAAAGAAATAGTATAACTGACCTTCCTTAATCTCAATTTCCACAGCTATAAAATGAGGTTATGAAAGATCATTTTGTGGGGTATTAGAAGATGCATTGTAGTAAGTGACTGATATAGAGTAGGTGATCAATAAATGATCAATATGCTGGAGTGGTTCATTGTCCTTGCTTTATTGCTTACTAGCTTTGTGATAAGATCATTAGTTTCTTAAGGTTTTTCCATCATCTGTAAAATAGGAAAAATAACACCAAATTTGCAGACCTGTTTTAGGAATAAAATGAATGAATGTTTCTAACATTTTTTAGCATATTACCTGGCACTTGGTTGGCTCTAAATAATGGCAGTTTTAATTATAATTGTTAAAATAGCAACCACAACAATAAATAGTAGTATCGCTCGGTCTGAATATGCCTCGGTTATTTTTTATCTTTAGAATTAAATTTCCCTAGAGCAAAAGTACTCTTTGTGTCTGGTGGCAATATTAGACAAACAAACAAAAAACCCAAAAAACAAAACAAAACAACAACAAACCTCCAGCCATTATCAGCACATAGTAGTAAAAGTGGAGCAAAGACTGGGAACTGGAAACACTGCCCAAAGTGCACTGGCCCCTGTGTTTAATAGAGAGGATAATAAATGGGAATAATAAGCATTATTCTCTTCAAAGAAATATGATATTGTTTCTTGCTTTTAAAGTGCTTTGAAGCAAAGAGACAACTGACTATAAGTTCTGAAAGCCTTGCAGTATTTTTTTAAGTCTTACTATTTCAGTCATTTCTGTCTCTTTTGTCACATATTCACTGTTTTCGAGAAGTAGCTTTAGTCTTCATTTAATTGATATATTCACTGAATTAGGTGTGTGTTATGCCTATCATGAGCCCAGAGTGGTCAGTGGTAGCTAACATCCTAATTTTTAGTGACCACTTTGAAAACATATAAAACAAGACCCAGGAGAGAATGTAAGAAGCATTAATATGTTAGCTGGCTGGTTCCAAACTTTTCCTTGAATCCACGCAAGTACTTTCAAAGTTACCTGCATAGTTACCTGAGTCCTCAAGCTAAACATTGCTTTAAGAGAAACACTTTTTTCCCATTAATGTCTTTACATTTTTATACTCATTTGTATTTACTTAGTAAGCTAATTCATGCTCATATACCTACAAGGAGAATCCTTATCTGTGCATACTTTTATTTTCATTGCTTTAGCTCTCCAAATGTAACCAAACGGAAAAGTAAGATAACCTATCAATAAGCAATATCATTAATGTTAGAGCTGTTACTCTGTATGGTCTACTGCAGCAATTTTCAACTGGTGTGCTGCAAGAATTTTTAAAATATGCAACACCTGATTATCTAGTCAGGGGCACTGACTGACCTCTTTTCTCTTAGATGGTCAGATAAAAAAATGATCGCAGCCAATACAATAGTTCTCCAGTGTGAATGAATCCAAATTATACCTTTTTTTTTTTTTTGTCAGATTGGCAAAACTTATACTTTTTGGTGTGCCACAGAGTTTTAGTGATTAGTTTATGTGTGCCATGAGATGAAAAAGATTGGACATTGCTGGCCTCTTGTAGACATTTACAACCTGCCCATATTGAAAACCAAAGGAGGAAAAAAAGTGTTGGGATAGAGGGGGACAAGTAGCAAAGATGACTGGAGGGGACATTTTTATTTCTTCGGACTTTCTCAGTGTCCATTATCATTCTGAACTTTAAGTGGGCAACAAAACCGAATTTCTCTTCCAGATGGGAGAATTAGGTTCCTTTGGAAACTGTGAACTCTTTCTGGAATTCAGGTCTCTGTTTAAGACTTGTACCTTTGGCAGTGGGACAAGTTGGTGTTTTTAAACAGTTTTTTTCCTAATCCTCACCTGGGGATATGTTTATTGATTTTATTTATTTATTTTTTTTAATCCTCACCCGAGGACATTTTTTCATTTTTTGTTCAGATAGAGTGGGAGGGAGAGAGAGGAAGAGAGAGAGAGAGAAACATCGACGTGAAAGGGACACATCGAGTGACTGCCACCCGCACGACCAACCAGGGCCGGGGACAAACTGCAACCGAAGTACACGCCCACAGCGGTAACTGAACCCGGGTCTCTCCGGACCGCAGGCCGATGCTCCAACCGCTGAGCCAAACTGGCCAGGGCTGTTTATTGATTTTAGAGAGAGAGGAAGAGAGAGAGAGACAGACAGAGAGAGAGAGAATCATTGATCGGTTGATTCCTGTAGGTGCCTCGACTGGGGATCAAACCCGCAACTTAGGTATTTGCCCTGACTGTGAATTGAACCCGCAACATTTTGGTGTGCAGGACAATGCTCCAACCAACCGAGCCAAGTTGGTCTTTTTAAATTGAGATTGTATAAAGCAGAGAATTTTCACAGACTCTTCTGGTATTGTAATCACTGTTATGTGGGGATGAAAGATATGTAAATGGACTGTAAAAAGAGATTTCATTTAACTTCCCTGTTTTAGGTTGTTATAGGTAAAAAATGTTCAGATATCAGCAATGTCATATGGTCTGCCAAATAGTTTGTGAACCAACAGTGTGTAAGATTTTGTGTTATTTCTAGGAGGCACTCTGAAGGCAAATGAGACCGGCTGAAAGTCAAGTTATTGAGGTCATTTTCCTAGTTGACAGAACGTTTAATCAGTGTTTACTGGTCTAGTATTCCAACTGTGAGGGTCTTGAGCACAGAAATTGGTTTATCTTTCAGGTCTCAGCTTAAATTTTACTTCTTCAGAGAAGGGTTCTCAGACTCCCCACCTCCATCTACATTTTCTCTAAAATGATGCTAATTACAATTTATTACTTATGTGGAATATAATTTATTAGTGTGGTTGCATTACTGTTTACAGACTTCTCCCCTTTTCGCCTAGCCTACCAAAAAGAATCCATAATTTTGTAGGCTTCTCAGTCCAAGATGAGCTCTTAGATATTTGTGATGGAAAATCTGATAGAAAGTGGTGAAATTTGCTGGAGGCTAAAACAATCTACGCAATAAGGAAGTGAGAAGAGGGAAGGGCATGTGGACAGGGTATAAAAGACCAAAGGAATGAGGGTTCAGAGCATTTGCTATAAAGTGAGTTTATTGATATTCTCCACTAAATATATATATATTCATATATATATGAATATATTTATATTTATATATTACTGTTATTTATTATAGAAATAACCAATGCTTTAAACATGTTTTATTTCTAGAGGAAAAAGATCAGTTAAATCTCAAACTTCAGAAAGTTAAATTAATATTATAATTCAAATTTTATACCATAAAATATCTTTTTCAACTAGATACCAATTAGATTGAAAAGTATTCCAAAAATATCAAATTTTCCTCTCCATTATAGGGTGTTTTGCTTCTATAGTATATTTGACTATAAGTAAAAGCCCATAAAATAACTTTGCATTATTAGCAAGTCTTTGACAAGACACTTCTATCTTTTTAGATAGTTTGCTGGCAAAATACAACCATTCTAGCTATAAATAGTATAAAAATAAAAAATATGTGCAGAAAATTAGTTACATATCCTAAATTTTCCACAAGGGAAACAGAGTTAATGAGCATGGGGAATGTGTTTTGAAGAGATCGGCGTTTAAACATATAGAGATAAAATATAAATTTAACCATAAAATGATTGTATTTGAAAGGTATAAAACTTGAGTGTTTCAGGTTCCCTTATATAATATGTAAAGAATTTTCACTTATATGGAAGTTGAATTGGGTCCAACTGTTTGAGATATATCTTCATTTTAAAGGCAGGTTCCCTAAAGTCAGATTGCCTTCCTGATTCTGCCTTCTAAATAATGAAGAGCATTAACATTTAATGTAGGAACACTGACTTGGACTCCAAGCAAAAACAAAGAGTAAAAGAAAATGAAGACCTTGTTAAACATAATGCCACCACTGGAATATTCGCCAGTTCATCATCTGGTCTGTTTGGAAAGATCTGTCCTGCAGCTGGCTATTTAGGGACCCTAAAAGCATCCAGGAGAGCACAACTGTGTTATAATGAGATGTAGACTTTCTGGGGATAGTTCAATTAATAGTTTATATTCTCAAATCTCACATCAAAGGAGAGATTTACAAGAGTTCAAAGAAATGTTTTATTACGATGGCTATGAGAGGTAAACGGGTTCATCTATCTTAGAGGGGAAATTAAGCTGTGCAAAAACAAGAATTCCCCCCCCCCCCCGCCCCAAGTCAAATGCAAAGGCAAGGCAAGGGTTGATAGTTAATCTTTCAAACAGTTCATTAGGCCATACTGGGATCTTAATTTACTAACTTTGTAAGGGAAATTATTCGTAAGGCATATTTTCTCTTTCAGACTTCATAAGTGTCTTCAAAATACTTTTTCTGAAGGTTATACCGAAGCAGAAATTGTTGGACATGACGCAGTATTCCTTTATTTTACTAAGCTGGGAGACGTTGGGCTGGCAAACCTAAGTTCGGTAACAAATCATGTTCCAAATGCCACTTTGAAAGGAGAGCAGGTGGGGCAAGGTGCTCAAGGTAGAGGCCCCATTCAGTAGGAACATTTAGAAAGGGAAGCTGCTTCCTCGCTCGTAATGCTAATGAAAAGAAAATCCCAGGATTGGTTTAAACAGATTAATGGGCTGCTATATCTTCAAACTGTTGACAGTTTGTTTTGGCACTTCAAGAAGTGCTATAGCATTCATGCACAGTAAATTATGAGAGATTAGTGATCATCCAATTTAGGGTGAGCTAATGGTGTGTTTGTGTCAAAGAACTTAATTTACGCAATCATGTTCCCAGCACTAAGTACACATGCCAGGCTTGGGAAACTATGAAATGACCATGCAACAACCCAGGGGGTGAACATGGTGGTAATCAAGGCCGTGAAGACATGGACTACCTTTCATGTTTTAATTTGCACCAGTGCGTTTGAGGCCTAAGAGCAGAAGCTGCTCTCCAGCATCTGCCAGACAAACCCATGTGTTCTATTTTTTTTTTTTTTTAGAACATAAAAAAGTTGCAAAGCATGAGGACTTTCCCAACAGCTGGACTACAGTCTTAGCTGGGTTAAGCCTCTTCCTAATTCCATATTTGTGAGTATACATTGACAGGAGTCAAGCTCTCATGTTTTGTGATTTCAAATCTAGAAGGAATTATAGGATAAAAAAGGGTCATTCTTTAAAAATAAAATCTATTGACATCATTGTTGAACTCCAAGCCAATATCACACCACATTTGGTTTTCCCTTCCAAGAAAATCGTATTCAAGAAATTTGCCATCGGCCTAATTCTGCAAGACCAAGTTCTTTCTTCTGAGAATGTTGAAGGGGTCTTTTATCATTGTTCTTTGCAAGTCAGCACAAATCCCCTTATTGATTCACCTTTTTTGCTCTCTTGAGTGTTTCATTCTCTGTAGCAATTGCATCAGATAGAATACTTTGTTCAATCATTTATTTATTCAATAATATTTATTCAGTATCAACTGTGCACTGGACATTTCTCTAGGCCCACGCTTTCTAACATGGAAGCCACTCGCCATGGGTGCCTATTGAGCCCTTGTAATATGGCTAATCAGAAGTGAGATGTGCTCTCAGTGCAAAAACACACTGGGTTTTACAAATATAGCCTACAAAAAGGTAAAATATTGTATTACTATTTTTATATTGCTTATTATTTAACATGTAATCAATATAAACCTTGCAGAAAAATAATAAAAGCAAAATACTATTCATCTGGAAACATCTACAAAGCATAGCTATGGAGGCTCTCAGTGTCTATTGGAGCTAGTCTGTCATTGGCACAAGGTGACAACCACAGGGCTCCCTCATGGCAGAAACTTCTTTATCTAAATGCAGCATCCTAGGAAAAAAGATACTGACCTCAGTATACCTACTATAGTGGGTGGAATGGTGGCCCCCCAAAAAGATATGTCCATCTCTAAATCCCTGGAATTTGTGAATATGATCTCATTTGGAATAAGGGTCTAGGTAGATGATTAAGTTAAAGATCTCGAGACGAGATCATCTTGCATTGTCTGAGTGGCCTCTAAATCCAATGACAAATGTCCTTACAAGGGACAGAAGAGGAGAAACCAGAAACACAGAGGACAAGGCTTTGTGAAGAATGAGGCAGAGGCTGGAGTCACGTAGCTACAAGCCAAGGACCCAATGGAGCCACCAGAAGCTTGAGAAGGCAAGGAAGGTTCTTTCCTAGAGCCTTCAGAGTGTGGATCTGCTGACACCTTGATTTTGGATCTTATCTCCAGAACTGTGAGGGAATAAGTTTCTGTTTTTTTAAAGCCACCATGTTTGTGGTAACTTGTTGTAGTCCTAGGAAACTAGTGCATGCACTCTCTTTTTTTTCCTACTAACATTTATGGATTGGATAAATCCCTCCTCTTTACCTTGAGAATGACCAAAATAATTACTCTAATCTAAGGTCCTTCATATAGAAATAAAAATATCTCGTTCTGTAAAAGGGTGGTTTCTTTGAACATTACCCTATATTACCCAAGTACATAGGTTCAGTTTAACTCTTTAACTCACATTATTTTACCTATGTTCTCTGTGACAAACCCCATTCAACCTCTTCTTAAACCTTGCTCCAAGATCAAAATAACACCTTCACACATTACTCAATATGTTATTATTTATTTCATTCATTCAACGAATATTTTGAGAATCATGCATATGACAGTATTTGCAATATTTTTCTTGGGGTACATGGTGAACAAAACAGACAAAGATTTCTGCCCTCCTAGATCTTACTTTCTAGTAGGGTTAGAGAAATAATACTAATAATAACTAATATAGCATATTATAAGTAATAAGTATTGTGGAGCACAGAAAAAGTAGAGCTGGGTAAGTGCAGGGTGGCTGCAGTATTAGATAAAGTGGTCAGGGTGTGCCTCATTGAGAAAATGACATTTGAGCCAAGGCTGAAAGAAGTGAGGAATTAGCCAAGCAGCTATCTGTGGGAAGAGCATTCCAGGCCGAGGGAACAACTGGAGCAAAGACTTCAAGGTAGGAGCATCGCTGGTGTGTGAGAGACAGTGTGCTGGGAGCAGGGTGAGCACGGGACAAGGTGGTAGAAGAGGTAATGATGGACAGCATGTGGGACCCATTAAGCCATTGTAAGGATATAGTATTTCTTTTGGATGAAATGAGGAGTGTTTAGAGGGTTTTGAGCAGAGGAAAGACATATTCTGACTTAAATTTTTTTTAAAAAGTTATTTTGTTAACAATGCTAAGAATAGGCCATGGAGGGGGCATGGGTTCGAGTAAGGATAAAAGCAGAGAGACCTGTCAAGGGAATGTTGCAATTAAGAAATAATGTTGGCTCAGACCTAGGTAACCAGTGGAGGTGGTGAGAAGAGGTGAGGTTATGGATATATAATTTGAAGGTAAGTCAGCAGGGTGTGAACGAGTGAGAGGAATTAAGGTTGATTCCATAAATTTGACCTGAACATCTAGAAGGATAGACACTTTCAGTGAAAGAGGAAAGGCTATAGGGAGAGCAAGATTTTTTTAGGGGTGTTATTCCTTTCCAAGTAGATGTTCTCATTATAATATAATTAGCCTGAGCTAGTGGCTTCATCAGCAAGGAAATTAGGAGTGATGCATGCACAGTTCAGTCTCCATCGGACTCTGAGGTGTTCTTGGCTCACCTCATTAGGGTAATGGCAAAGGTCCAAGCTTTCTGCCGTTTACTTCTCATTAGTCTGACTCTCTATGAGGTCCCGAGGCCCTGCATATGGTCTCCCCAAAATTACTGATTTCATACTAAGAATTTCTTCTCATTAACCTTCACTCCTTTCCTCTTCCAACATGATAGATTCTCTTTTTAATTAATAATAGCTGCCTTGACATTTTTCTGAACAGCATTCCAAATTTCTTTCAAGAAATCCTCTCCCCTATTATTTCCCATGTTATTGGTTATCATCTTAGTGAAAGTTAGAACCTGCCTCTTCAGCCTTCCATTCGTTCTCTGAGCCTACAATATCCTTCCAATAGACCCCCTTTCCTTAAGACAGTCAAAGCTGTTTTTCATGAGTATAATGAAGAACACTGGCAGATAGATATAACTTGATTTAAATGAGAAAAAGGATAAAATTTATTTTTTAACACTAGAATTCTATATTACAAAGGTTCTTGCATGCTTACTTCAAGAAGGCAATTTATATATAAAATATATATGTACAGTTTTATGCCCAACAAACTTCGTGAGCTTTAATCTAATGACATTGTCTACAAATATTATCAAAGAATTCAATGTGATGGCCCCTGGTGAGCTCCCTTAATGGAGTTTCCTTTGCTTAAACTATTTAAGCTCAATTGGATTCATGAGCTTAGCTGTCTCTACAAACATAGGTCAGAAGGGGACTTGGCATGGAATCATAGTTCAATCACTGTTGGCATTTATTTAGCTTTGTCTCTGAACTGACAACTCATTCTTTGTTTTTTAATCCTCACCTGAGGACATTTTTGCATTTATCTTCAGATAGAGTGGGAGAGAGAGAGAGAAGGAGGAAGAGGGAGAGAAAAACATCAATGAGAGAGAGACACATCAACTGGTTGCCACCCGCACGACCCCAACTGGGGCTGGGGACAAACCACAACCGAGGTACGTGCCCTTAGCGGGAACCGAACCCGGGACTCTCTGGTCCGCAGGCCAACACTCTAACCACTGAGTCAAACTAGCTAGGGCTGACAAACTCATTCTTTTTTTTTATCCTCACCCGAGGACATTTTTTCATTTTTTGTTCAGATAGAGTGGGAAGGAGAGAGAGGAAGAGAGAGAGAAACATCGACGTGAAAGGGACACATCGAGTGGCTGCCACCCGCACGACCAACCAGGGCCGGGGACAAACTGCAACCAAGGTACATGCCCTTAGCGGGAACCGAACCCGGGTCTCTCTGTACCAAAGGCCAACGCTCTAACCGCTGAGCCAAACCGGCCAGGGCGACAAACTCATTCTTAAAAATTATTCTTAAAAATAAACTTATTTTTAGTGCTTTTTTTCTATGTGTAATATGGCATGAAAATGACTGAGAAGTACAGCAGATTCTCAGATAACATTGTTTCATTCAATGTTGTTTTCTTATAACATTGATGAGGAAAAAAATTTGATCTCCATCTGGAACCATTGTCTGTGTGGCGTTTACATGTTCTTCCTTGGTCTGCGTGGGTTTTCTCTAGAGACTCTAGTTTTCTCCCCCATCCCAAGGCTGTATATGTGCGGTGAACTGGCATGTCTGAATTGTCCTAGTCTGAGTGTGGATGGGAGTGTGCCCTGTGAAGGAACAGTGTCCTATCCAGGGTGGGGTTCTGCCCTGTGCCCTGAGCTGCCTGGACAGGTTCTGGCCATTCGCCGTTCTGAACTGGCACGAGTGGGTTGGAAAATTGCTATCTCACTTATTTTTATTAATCTTTCTTAAATGTATTCATAGCTAACATTTATTTCAATGTTTGGTGATGTTTCCGTGACCGGAAATATGCCCTAGGGACTAACTCTTATTTATATCAATTTAGCTCATGGTAAAATGGTTTTGTTATACATTATTTTGCTTAAAGTTGCAGTTTCCAAGAGGCTAGTGATCACACTGATGCCTTACTGTACTGCTTTCTCTGCTGATATCAGCTGCTGTTGTACCGTCAGGGTCCTTTGGACCCAATATTAGTTTGTTTTCCTTTTGGTCACTGTGTTTGCAAAGATTGATATTTTGTGAATTTTATCCTGTCTTAGAGATTTTCCATAGAATAAAGTGAAGAGCTAACAAGAAGAGAGCCTGGATGAACAGGAGAGAGAGGGGCAAAAGATCAGATTCACCCACAGACCAGGAAGAAAGTGACAAAGGGGTTCCAATGGAGGCAATATTTTAGATTAATGCATTATTTGAATTATTTATTCAACAAATATTTATAGATTACCCACTATTTACTGGGCCCTTGTCCAAGCTCTGAGTAAAGCCGTGAATGTCATAGACATGGGTCCCAATCCTCATGAAGCTTAGAGTGTAGCAGGAAATATGGACAGAAAACCAGTAATTACAAGTGTGAGAAATGCTATGAAAGGAGAAACATGTTTCTGGGTCTCCTTCTCTAAGTTCTTGTTCCTTACTTTTCTTAAAGCACCTGTGAACCCCAGAGCTTTCTCCTGTGTCATCTTTTTATTCAAAGCCTCTCTGAGGGATCTCATCTAAGTCCGGTGTCACTTAGCCAGTGTCCAAGATTGTTTTCCAAATAGTCATCTCTTGCTCTCTGTCTCTCTGAGATTTAGACTAATGTATTTAACTGCCAGGTCTAACTTATCCACTGAGGTCTAGTTGGCATTTCAAACTCAACCTGACTGAAAACGAACTCATTATTTTTTCCTTAAAAGCTGTTCCACCTAATGTACCTCTAATGCTAATGAATGACAATGTGATCTACCCATTTCCCAATGGAAAAGCCTAAAAGTTTCTAAAGACAACTCTATCTTCTTCAGCTCCCACCTCTGATCACTACATAGTTTTATCAAATGATTCTTGACTTTTTCTCATTGTCTGATTTTAGGCCATCATAGCTTTTTGCTTGTATTACTTTTTGTGCTAAATTCTACAGCCAAGTGGTAAGGTTCCTGATTTACTTATATTAAATGTTTTATTGCTTTTGATCAGAAACTATCAACTTTATTATTCCTGCCTTTTGACATTTATTAAAGTTTTTTTTTTGTGTGTGTGGCATAATATATAGTTAATTTTTGACAATGGCTACTACCTTTGTAAAAAAAAAAAAAGCATTCTTTGGTCTTAGGATATTAAGTTGGATACCTATCCATTAAATAATGATATGTTACCTTAATACTTTTGTTATTTATGTTATTCCTGTCTATACTTGTTTTTTTGTCCATTAGATCTTCCATGGACAGAGAGAGGTAAAATAAAATTGTGGCTATTAATAATTAGCCTATTCTCCTTGCACTGATTGCATTTTGTTTATGAGCGTTACTGCTTATTCCAAGTTCCTTGTGATTCAAGTTGTTTCTGTGATTTCTTTCTGTGTTTTTCTTCTCTCCAGTCAATAAGGATCAGCCTCTGCAAGACTACTTACCATGCAACATCCATCTAATTGATTCTGTTTCACCAAGAGACATCCCTGGGTGAGTAGAGTGCTTGTGTGATTTTTGCCTTCTTCTGAGTTTCTTCTGGGTCGAGGGAAAACCTTTCTGACAGTGTATGCACACACTTGCCATTATTGCAAATAAGGTCTTGTTAGTGTCTCCCTTGGGAGCATCCCCTGTACTGGAGAATATCACTCTGTGACCTTATTTGAGGTGCAGCTGCAGACATCTATCTCCCTTGCAGTGTCCCTCATCGTGACATTCAGTGCAACTGGGAGCCTTTGTCATATACTGTGGTTTGACCTTATATAAAGTTTGATGAAATGGTGGTTCTGTTTCTCATTCTATTTGTGGTTAAGGAATAATTTTTGAAAGAAAGGAGTAGCATCTTTTCTATTTCAATATTTAAAACTCCCAAATATTATTGCTTTTTATCTGGCTTCTCTATCTACACACTGGTTTTTCTCCAATTCAACCTCAGCATTGCTTTCAGAGTAAGCCTTCTCAGTGCCAGAGCTGATCAAGGCACGGGCTTGCCCTTCAATGACTCCCTACCACCTGCAAGTTACAGGTCAAACTCCTTAGCATGACACAGGATATTTTTTATGATCTGACTCTTGTCAAAGTCTTTAGCCTAATTTCCTCCCTCCTTCCTTCACAAGGCACACACACCGTACTAAACTGTTTGCAATTTCCAACTTGTCCCATGCTCTTTTTATTTCTGTGCCTTTGTACATTCTATTTGCTTGGCCAGGAATAGATGCCTGTATTCAAATCTTGCTGAAGCAATGTGTTCCTTGGTCTCTTTC
The DNA here is from genome assembly GCA_030848825.1 of Tadarida brasiliensis. NCBI lineage: Eukaryota > Metazoa > Chordata > Mammalia > Chiroptera > Molossidae > Tadarida > Tadarida brasiliensis. The sequence goes on along the minus strand of CM061257.1, from coordinate 80,633,468 downwards.
TCATTCTGAGGTCTTGTTCACAGGACTTGACTGTGTGCTCTGACAGCATCTATGTTCAAGTGCTATATTACTCCTTAATTTATTGATTTTTTTTTTATTACATACCAGATCCTGCTACAGTCTTGGGTGCATAGTAGAGAACAAAATAGACAAAAGTCTTACCCTCAAGAACTTATAATACTATAATATATTTTAAATGTTGGCTTAACATTTTCTCCATTTAACATATGAAGTTCTTAAGGGATTGCATTTTTAATCTTTGTATCCAAAGTGGATACAGTAGATATCAACAGATATTTACCAAGTGAGCAAAGAATTAGAAGTTTGTAATAGTTCAGGTGAGCAGATATTGGTTCCCGATCCAAAGTAAGGAAAAAATGGGCACATTTTTGACATTTCTGAGATGGAAGTGCCAAGTTTTGGTGATGAATGGTTTTAGCATAATTCAGGTTTCTAGTTTGGGCTTCTAAATGAGGAAACATGGAGGGGTCAGAAGGCCGAGAGCTGGAGTTTAGTTTTGGACTCTGTAGCACATTCTGAAATTTCAGCTGAAGCATCATGACAGAGCACATGCTGCATTCCAAAAGGGGTGCTGGGCCAGGTGCGAAAACCCCAATGATCTGAGAACATCCAGGGTGAAGACTGTCACCACACATGGAGAAGGTTTAAAGGGACAGGGAGAAGATCTTAACATAAAGCTCTCGTGTGATTACACTCTAGGCATGCTGCTTGTTAAATGTTCCAACTATATACACATTTAGGAGCCCTTAGCTTACAGATGGTGACTGAAATAAAAGCATGAGATGGTCAACAATTGATTGTTGAATAAGGTGACAAAAAGATTTTGTTCAGAACATTGGGTCACCAATATTAATAGGGTGGGCAGAGAGAGAAAAATGTAAAGGGAAAGAAGTAACTGCCAAAAAGGCGTGGGAAGGCAAAGAGTGATATCATGGAAATAGGGAAGGAACCTGGAAGATCCAGGTACTGTGGGCTCTGAAGCTCATTCAGTTATTGATACAAATTAGGTACAAAGTAGATATTGATTTATGAAGAGAAAATAAATACCAAAATATCACAAAACCTAACAAAAAGAATATGACATTATTATTAGTTATTGCTTAACATCTCTGTGCAGTATTTTTCTTATGCTTTTTGACTGCATTTTTATTTGTTTGCCTCTTTTTTCTAGAAAAACAGGAAAATAATTCAGTCTTCCCTTTAAGGTAGTTGGTAAAAGTTTAATTTTTATTATCAATAATTTATTATTAGAAAATTTTATTATGAATCTTTTCAGCTTTATCCTTCATTATTGGTGATGGCAAATAAATTTTTAGGATTATTGCCAAATTTAGTGAAACTTCTGTAAAATGTCTTTCAGCGTGCACACAGAGATTTCCTGGCATTTAAAGTATTCCTATGTAGTTACTTTGGCAATTTTAAAACATGGTCACAAGTTCTTTAACTCATCTCCCATTGAGAGGTGCAGTTATATGCCCCTTCCTCTGGAATCAGGGTGGGCTTAGGTCTGTTTCAGTCAATGGAGTACAATGTAAATGAAATTATGTCATTTCTGAGGCTTGGTCAGAAAGGTCATGCGGTTCTGTCCTTGGTGACTGGAATACTTACAACTGGAGTCCTGTGCTTCAGTATTAGGGGTCTGACCACACAGAGGCTGCCACACTCTGAAGAAGTTCAAGGCACATGAAAAAGCCAGGTGTGGGCTCTTTGATTGACAATCCCAGATGAGGCGGGTCTTCAAATCATCCCACCCCAGGTGCTCAACATGAGTAAAAGAACCCCCAGATAACTCTAGCCTCCAGTCATTTGAATCTTTCCAACTGAGGCCAGGCATGGTGTCGCAGAGATAAGCCATCCTTGCAGTGCAAGTCCAAAGTGCTAACCCACCTTAAAAACCATGTTTTATGCTAAGCAAAATAAGCCAGTCAGAGAAAGACAAGTATCACATGATCTCACTTGTATGAGATCAAATGAACAAAATAAACTGATGAACAAAATAGATCCAGAGGCATGGAAGCAGGGAACAGACTGACAGATCTCAGAGGGAAGGGGATGAGGACAGTTGGAAATAGATTAACCAAAAACCTTATATGCATATATGCATAACCCATTGCCATAGACCAACGGTTCTCAACCTGCGGGTTGTGACCCCTTTGGTGGTCGAACGACCCTTTCACAGGGGTCGCCTAAGACATAACAATAGCAAAATTACAGTTATGGAGTAGCAATGAAAATAATTTTGTGGTTGGGGGTCACCACAACATGAGAAACTGTATTAAAGGGTCGCGGCATTAGGAAGGTTGAGAACCACTGCCATAGACAATAGTGTGAAGTCCGGGGTTGGGTGAGTGGAAGGGGTCAATGGGGGAAAGAAAGGGGATACATCTGTAATACTTTCAGCAATAAAAATAAATTTAAAAAAAAGTAAATATAACTGGAAAAAACAAAACAAAAACTGTGTTTTACACTAGTGAGTTTTAAGATGGTTTGTTACATGGCAATAAAGAACATGAATAAAGATTAGTCTTAAATTGCCTGAATTAACATCCACTAACTTGTCTATTGTCAATGTTTCCTCGTTATAATGGCGTATTACTGAATGTTGTGTTATTTTCAGTGGAATTAATTTTTCCTGTCCAATCAGCAGGAAATGAATAAAAATGAGTACAGATGTGATTGAGCAAGGCCGTTCCAGTTGGAGGGAAGAGCACGAACAAAGATGTGGTCTCGCAAAGATAAGGGATGAATTTGGACAGAGTATAGTGAGCACACAGGGTGGCAATGGCAGTAGGTGATGAGACTGGAAAAGTGTGTTGAAGCCTGGAAAAGTGGAAGTAAAAGGGGCCAAGTGTTAGAATGTGGTTGAGATTAGAGTATCAAATTCTGAGAGGCTGAGGACAGACTAAGTTAAGGAATCAGGGGCCTGATGATAGTACATCGAACAATTGAAAGGTGATATAGCGTTTTGTCAGGAAAGTTAGTGTTAGAGTCAGACCATCTTTGATTTGAATCCTTTCTCTGCCACTTACTAGTCTGTGAAATCTTGTGAGCAATGACTTAATTATGTATCAAATTGATTGCCAACTACACAAAGATATCCTTGTAACCTTAAACTAAATATATTTCCAACTGAATTTCTCTTTAGCTAGATTCCCAAAATACCCATGGTTGCTCAAATGCCACCTTATACGAAGGGGGTCTGATGAGGGGGTGTCAGGGTGGATAAAGGCAGCAGTCCTAGTTAACTGAGGCTGAATTCTCACTTTTTCCAGTGAAAAACAAGACAATCATGTGATGACATGACTAGAACCCCTCTAAGCGTGTTGATCCTCTGTAAGTAAAGGACCTTAAAGCTTAAACTTCATCATCTACCTCCCTGAAGAGATGTGTGTTCTAGAATTAAATGGTGTCAAAATGATAATAGGAGTCAAAAAGCATGAGGAGTGAAAATCAGTCATCGGTTTGAGCAGTGAAGTGCCCATTGCTGAAATATGAAAGTAGTTTTAAGAAAGAGCTGATGGAGTGTGAGGGGGGAAATCATACTGGTGAAATTTCAAAAGTGAATAGTTTTGCTGGATGAAATCCTGGAAACATCCTTCTGGACCTGGGATTTAATTTTTTTTTTCCTGATTTCATGCCCATCTATAAAACTCTCTTCAGACAGTCTGCAAAATATCAATAAATTAGGAAAGCTTCTAGATCTAAAATTGTAACCAATTTTTCAGTTGTTATGATGACGTAAGTGCTTGTTTAAAGTTTGAATAAAGGCGACTGAACCAACAGGGCACATCTGGTGACAACTAATAGGGACCACAGTTAGTCTCATCAGAAGGAACATGTTTTGTCCCTCTCAGAAGCTCGATGCTGCCTGAACACTGACTGTGGCAACTGCTGGATCCTCTGATGGACGGCCTGCTTTTGTCTGAATAGCAAAAGATGACCCAAGGTCCTAGGGGGCCTCCAGAAGGCCTAGACTACACTACACTTTCAGAAAACTTGATTATGAATGGGAAAGAAAGATGAATAACCTCAGATAGATAAGGAAGTAGGGGCAAAGAAAGTTTAATTTAGAATGGAAAAGTCTTGAACTTGCTTTTGACGAAAGGGAAAGGAAAGAGGTAAATTAGCAATGGAAGAAGCAGGACAGGGAGGAGATAATTAGTGAAGCAAGACAGAATAAATGACAGGTTAGAAAGCTGATATTGAAGATATCTGTTATTCATGTCTCTCTTGATTTTCTATCTACTTGTTTTATCAGTTGTTATGTCTTCTGAATGAAAGGGACCCTTTATCATAATGGAATACCCCTCTCTATGCCTGGTAATATTCCTTGTTATGAAGTCTATTTCATCTGATATTAAAATAGGCTCTCCAGTTTTCTTATGAGTAGTGTTTGTATTGTATATCCCTTTCCATTCATTTACTTTCAGACTGGATATATCTTTATATTTAAAGTGTGTTTCTAAGAGACAGCATATAGCTGAGTCTTACTTTTTTATCCAGTTTGACCATTGTTACATTTTAATTGGAGAGTTTAGATTATTTACATTTAATATGATTATTGATATAATTTGATTTAAATCACCCATCTTGCTACTTATTTTCTATTGGTCCCATCTGCATATGTTCATTATTACTTTCCCTCTGTTTTTCTGATTTTTAAAAATTATTTAATTTTTTAATATTTCATCTATTTATTTAGTTTATTTCTGTTATGTTCATAGATTAATTATCTCTTTAGTTTTTAGAAATGGCTTGAGGGTTTATAATATGCATTTTTAACTTATCACAGTTTATCTGAAAAATACTAAATCAATTTACATATGATATAGGAAGCTTATAACTATGTTTTTTATTTCCCCTCTCATCCTTTGTGCTACTGTTCTAGTTATTTTACTGCTATACATATTACAGACAACACAATGCATTGTTGTTATTTTTTTAAAAATCAATTAACTTTTAAAGACATTAAAACAAAAATAAGAAAAATATTTTTTTATACTTACCCACATATTTATCTTTTCTGGTGTCCCTCATTCATTTGTGTAGATCCCAGTTTTCATCTGGTATCATTTTTTTCTTCTGGAAGAATAGCTTCCATTAATAATTACTTGCAGTATAAGTTTACTATCAATAAATTCTCTCAGATTTTGTTCACTGAGTATGGAATTCCAGATTGATTTCCATCCCTCCGCACCTTATTTATTTATTAATTTACTTTGGGTATGTACCCCTAACGGGAACTGAACCCGGGACTCTCTGGTCCGCAGGCCAAGGCTCCAACCGCTGAGCCAAACCGGCCAGGGCATCCCACAGCACTTTAAAGATTCCATTCTATTATCTTCTAGCTTACATAGTTTACAACAAAAAGTCTGTAATAATTATAATTTTTGTTTCTCTGTATGCAACATGCTTCCTCCCCTGCCCTGCTGCTTTTGAGAATGTCTCTTAATCACTGGTTTTCAACAACTTGATTATGTGCTTTGGTATAGTTTTCTTTGTGTTTATCCTGTACTGGAGTCATTCAGTTCTAGAAATTGTGCATTTGTAGTTTTCATTAAATTAGAAAAAAATTTAGCCATTACTTCTTCAATTATTTTTTCTGTTCCTCTCCTGCATTTCTATATAATTATGTTTCCAATTATAAGTTAAAATACTTGCTATTGTTCCTAAGGTAACTATAGCTCTTTATTTTTTTCAGTCTTTTTTTTTTCCTTTAGATTTCATTTGGATAATTTCTATTGTTGTGTCTTCAACTTTACTCATCTTTTCTTCAGCTGTGTATAATTTGTTTTTAATCCTATCCAATGGAATTTTTGTTTTAGATCATGATCATATATTTTTTATATCTAGAAATTCTATTAAGATGTTTTTATATGTTGCATCTGTCTGCTTATAATATTGATAATTTCTTTTAAATCTTTGAGCACATTGAAAATAGTTATTTTAACTGTATGTTTGCTAACTGTCATCTCTGTGATGTCTGCTTCTGTTTCTATTGATTGATTTTTTTTCTTTTTGTTATGCGTCATATGCCTAGAACTTTTTTTAACTCGCCTAGAAATTTTCTTTTTTCTTTTTTGGATGCCAGATATTGTAAAGCTCTCATTGTTCACTGCTTGATTTAGTGTGGTCTTTAAAGATTGTTGGACTTTGTTCTGGCAGATAGGGTACCTTTAGATTAGGTTGATCCTTTCAAGGCTTGTTTTTAAACTCTTTAGGGCAAATATAGAGTAAATTTTATTCTAGGGTTAGTTAAGACCCTCTACTGAGGCATAACCTTCTGAGGGTCTCTATCAATTTTCTATATATGTAATGAGGTCTCTTCACTTTGAATTGTGAAACTCCACATGATGGTTATCAGAACTGTGTGCTCTAAGAATTGTTTAGTTTACAGTTCCCTGGTAATTATTCTTTCCCCAGAGTCATGATATTTTATTCTAGGAATGGAAATTTAGCCATAGTCTCAGGGAACCCTTATGCAGATATCTAGAATTTTTTATCCCTCTTCTATACTCTGCTCTACAAATTGTAGACCTTTTAGTTTCTCTGAACTCTGATTTCTGTAGCCTTAATTCAGCAAAGCTTTCAGGCTCTATTTGCATTCTTCTCACCTCATACATGGTCTGAAAATTGTCCCCAGTCAAAATCTGGGGATAATTGTAGGATCACCTTATTTGTTTCCCTTTGTGGAAGGATCACAATCCTGCATTGTTGTTTGTGTTTGAAAACCATTGTTTCACTGTCTTCTCTAGCTTTCTAGTTATTTATAACAAGGGTGTAATTCTGGACCCTCTTATTCCTACTGGCTAGAAGTGGAAAAAGATGAAGTGATTTTATGAAATGGTTAAAATTGCTAGTAATTTGTGGAAATAAAGTTAAATGTGAGATTAGTTATGAAAATATATATATAGCTATATACATTGAATTAACCAATCTTATAAATGTATAGTCAACAATTAAAATAAAATTGTTCCTCAACACTGGAGATATTTTATAATATGGTAGTGTTTTTAATTTCTCATATGAGGATCAAAATCTTCACAAGATAATATTTAGTGTAGCATTTGTGTGCAAACTTGTTTCTTCCTAATAATGCTAAATTTCTAGTAAATGATTGAATAAAATAGGGGCATTAAAAACATTTATTGTTTTGAAAATTTAATTTTTCATGGAAAACATCAAAATTATATTAATAGAAAAATCTAATTTTGTGGCCTTTTTTTTTTTTTACATTTAGTACTATGTGTGTATGTGTGCTTAATTATGTGAATTTGCAGGCTTTTTAGCATATTTTCTGTAATTAGGGGTTCTAAAGATCTTAATCTCTTTACCACAATATGTAAAAATAGAAGATAGCCCTGGCCAGTTTGGCTCAGCGGTTAGAGTGTCGGTCTGCGGACCAATGAGTCACGGGTTCAATTTCGGTTGAGGGCACTTGTCTTGGTTGTGATTTGTGCCGGGCCCTGGTTGGGGTCGTGCAGGAGGCAGCCACTTGATGTGTCCCTTTCACATCGATGTTTCTCTCCCTCTCTTTCTTCCTGTCTCTCCCTCCCACTCTATCTGAACAAAAATGGAAGAATGTCCTTGGGTGAGGATAAAAAAAAAATTATAAAAAAAAAAATAGAAGATAAATTCAACTATAAATGTATTATAAAATATCTTATTCCAGATATTCTCATGGAAAATTTCACTATTAAAGGTAGAGATTACTCATGTTTATGATGTTATTATAGTTCACTGCTTTATCATATTTTACTGATTTCTTCAAATATTTATAATACCTAGCATTAGATAGCAGTTAGAGTTCACTGGGATTCTGTATTTTCAACTGTACTTCCTTCCTTCAGCAAATTTAGCTTTTGAGTCAGAGGTTGCATGCTTTTGTTTTGCAGGCCTGAGCCAACCTGTAGACATAATTTTTCAGCCTCTACAGGGTTGTCCCATTTATAGTGTTTCTTCCACTCCACCCCCCTACCCACCCCCGCCCCCAGAGCAGTACTGACTTGCAATGATTTTTCAGAGCTGCCTACTTCAGATGGGGCATAATTTCTCCAGGTTGTCATTCTCATAATAACTCCTCATTCTATAGCCATTAATGTTCACTTAATTCATTCAACATGTATTTATTGTGGCCTGAGACCTGGCCTCCTCATTCCTTTATGTTACATGTTTGATGACTGGTCTGGAGTGAAGGAGAGAGCTAGAGTACAGAGAGGCAGACAGTGTCAAGGGACTGAAAAGCAGTCCTTATATATGTTTATACAAGGTTTTTGTAGTTTTCATTTCAGGACCAATCTTTGTATTCATATTATCTCAATGGTTATTTCCCCAAATGAATAAAAGTACATAAGTGGGACAAATAAATCTACATTCCTCAACTACAGAAAATAGAAGAAAGTTTGGATCAATAAGGCAGTTGATAAAAGCAACTTTCTATGGATAAAGAGGCTGGAGGTTAGAAATATTTTCTTTTCCTTCTCCATCAACCAGAGGCAAAAATGTGTTGCTCTCTTAATTTAGACCTTTGTCATGGAAAGACATTTGTTTAGAGAAAAACCTGCTAGTACCATAGCTGGTGATTCAGTACCGATAAAAATTATTAGCAGAACATAGATTCCATTTTGATGGATATAAGTGAGAAATATATAAAAGGAAATTACGTGAAAAGATATAAGGCCTTTTTATTTTACATTTACCTTAGATGAAGAAGAAATCAGGAAGACTCAGAAAACAATATGTTCTTAGGTTGTTCATTTCTTTCTCCATTAATTTGCTATTCCTTTGAGCATCGTGCATACGGTACATTGTATAGCATTGTGTTTGGAGAAGCAGTGTTATAGGCTGGCCCATCTGGTGGAAGAGCGTGTTCCCTTTTTTAAAAAATCTTGCCTGTGCATTATGACATCATTCCTTATAAAGGTAGAGATAGATTATTGTGCACATATAACATAATGAATTTATATGAGATATAGTGACTATCCCATGAGTGGGGGAACAAGACATAATTTGGAGTTGGAGCCTGGAGTGATTTATGAAGGTCATTGTCTTACAAGTTCAGATGCTTTCCATATGGCGTCAGAGAAACCCCCTTATGTACTGTATGTATAAAACATATGTAGCAAATTAGTTTCACTTACATTTTTTTCCCTAAATATGTTTTGGTTTAAAAATGACAGTGTCTTTTCTTTATCTGGTCTGTAAAATACTACGCATTTTTTAAAGAGAGAGGTTATTTGTTAATAATAACTGAGAGTTTTTAAATGAGACAGACAGAATCAAATGTGAGCCCCTTTGACACTGGGTCTTGCTGTGGCTTGGGTGCCAGAGTCTTCCGTCTCATTGGATTTATGGCTTAACTTCTGTATCACGCTTAACTTGAGTGTGCTCAGCAGTGTGACCTTGTCTAGGGAGAGGGAAAATGGATTGTTCATTTTCCAGCTGTAGTGTATTATATTTCCATCTAATTGCATTTTCAAATAGATGTGAAGATGCAACTACTTCCACTTAAAAGGAAATTGCTCTACTTAAAGAAATATGGATAATGGATTATAAGTAATATTCAAAATTGAAAGTATTTTATACCTAAAATAATAAGCTTTTGTTTGGCCTGGGCAGCAATCCCATTGATGGATTTTTTTTTCATCATTGTTTGAGTTGTGAAGACTTAAAATATACATGCCCTCAGACTCTGCTCCAGTATTTCAAACCCTCTAAGAATTGTTTGACTTGACACAACTTTCCCCTCTAGAATCTATAGTGTATACACATAGTCCATTTTAACACTACAAAGCATGGGTGCTTTTCCAAATTTAATTTCATATTTTATTTGAGAAGTTTGTAACACACTTTAAAATTTTAGAAACTCATTGGGATGTGACAAAACCAAGCCTGGAAATTATTGGAGCTTTAACCTCAAAGTAAGAGACTACCTAAACATTTGTGTTGGAGAAGAGTTTCTTGCATTATTAAACACATGTCTGGCTGGATGTTGCGGTTGATCTGTATCTCACTTATGGTAGCCATCAAAACTAAAATAGTCAATCAGAATTATAGAATTTTCACAGTTGTATAATCTCTAAGTCATAAATTACTATAGCACAACAGTTGTTCTTTGGTTTGAAAACCCTGTCAATATGTTTGAAAAATATTCTTAGAAGGTAAAAGTAACATCTAAGAAGTATATGACTTTCTTTTTAGTTGTGCCAGAGCAAAGAATCTAGAAAATCATTAACTAGAGTGAGAAGGAAATTGGAATTTGAACACCAACCATTTTAGTTGTAGATCTCCAGATTTACTTTAAAATGAATATGTATATGTGTATGCATATATAATTGTATATTGCATACACATTCAAAATTAAGCAGTGATATTGAATTCCCACTAGGTGATATATTATATGTCAGCTCATCTTGCCAGGTGTTTACAGGTTCCAATCCAATGCCACCAAAACCTGATATTGTACCTTAATTCCTATGAAACATTCAGGATCTATGCACCAGAATGTGTGAGCTATCTACTTATTTCTGGAGAAATAAAGAATTGTTTCAGAGAACAATTGTTTGACAACTAGCTTCCTAGATAATGCTTTCCCTGTGGATAAAAAAGGATTGCTGGTTTTTAAAACTGTGAATTTAGCTCTTTCAGTATCACTATGATTCATTTGCTATAATGAAATTTTCCTTTTATGTAAGCAGCAAATTTTGACTATAGTACAAATCTTCCTCATGTTCTTCATTCTTCTTCTAGCAGACAGCATACCCAACTGTGCACTGTATCTCCACAGTAAAGTCATTTGCAGCTTCAGCAGCATGATTAGGGGTGTGAGGAAGGAGTACAGTAGTAGGGTCCTCTGGATGTCTTTCTCCTTGTTCTCTGTGTTCTAGCTGCGTGTGTCACATTGCTTAGTGGGTTTCCATGGGATCCTGGTTGGCTTTGGAGACTGAAGAAGAAGGTCACAACTCTGTGAAGTCTGAACATCTGCTAGAGTCATGAATGACTTTGGGGATGAGCTCATCAGCAGGTAGGTCAACTAACTCCTCAGCCTAGCTATCATCAGCCAGATTCACTACCGTTACCCCATTGAGAATTACTAATGTGTCCCAGTGGACATGAGATTGGATAGTCAGCCAGAAAGCTAATTTCCTCCTGTCTTGGGGTGGAGGTGAGGAAGAGAATGGAAACGAAGGGGAAATGTGAAAAACCATTTCTGGAAATCTGTTTGAGTTGCTTACACCATGATATGTAAAACAAACAAAACAAACATTACAAACAAACAATGACAACAAGAAGTAGAGATTGACTTGCCTAACTCTGATTTCTCCAGAGGCAAGGTTAATGAGATCTTGAAGGAGAATGGCAACTCAGATTCTATTTCTATCTTTGACCAGTCTTTCTCAAACTAGACTCACAAAGAATGCTGATGGCCCACTTAATATGGTTTATCACTGAAAGGTAACAAAGGTGCTTTCCCTAATTCACAAATTAATAAAAAAATAATAATAAAAGGAAAATAGGTAAAACAACTTATATTATGGCCAAAATAGTCTCAATATTACTGTTTTTTTCCATAACTTTATCTTAAATATTTCAAATTAGGTCTATATTTATTAAACACTACCATTTGGCTGGCAGAGTTCAAGGTTGGAAATATGTAAACAAATCATACACAACTCCTGTCCCTGACAGTCTTCCAGTCTAATGGAGCAGAGAGACACACAGATACTTTCACTTGTTGGGGAGCAATAGCAGATGAGCCACAAGCAAATGACTATGAATTGAAAAAAACTGAAATTAGATTTTCTTAAATGTTTTTGAAGATACAGTGGTTTACCTGCATGGAGTATAAACTGTATTTTCCATTAGTCCTTATTATTTTGTTTTTTTGTGATGGTATGGGAAAATGTACCATCTTTAGAGCTGGGCTTAAAATCTCAGCTCCTGAGCAGATTGAATTTCTGAGCTTTAGCTTCTTCATCTGCACTGAAAGGTGATAATACTTTTTGTGCCGGATTGTTGAGAGAGAGAGTTGGTGTGGAAAGTGCCAGTACCTACCTGCTGGTGTGAGATTCGTCTTGGCTCCATCTCAGCTAGGTGGTGGGGACAGCATATTTTATGATACTCTTGTAATATGGAACAACTTTTCTGGTGACTAAATAGTAATGGCTAGAAAGAAATAGGGACTCAAATGCTAATAAAACCCTAAGAATTATTATGGGTTGAGGGATAATGTGAAGCTGTGGTATTGCTGGGAATTTGCCAACTTTCAACTAAAGAGTTTTTCGAGTGATTACCTGGGGTAATTGGTGTAGCACTGTTTTATCTTCATAACTACTTCTGTGTAATTTTTCTCATGATATTATGGAATGAGTTATAAAGTACCCGAGGAGTCACCCGGTGCTGCCTCCTCCATTTTGAAGTTGAGAAATGGAGGCCCCTGTCTTTCTGTTAATTAGCGACAGACCTGGGAGCACTCAGATGTGGCGAGCTCAGAGATCTTTGCTCATCCCACCCGTTCTCTTAGCTGTCACCTACTGGTTGGTTGTGTGCAGTGTGCACACGGTTTACACAAGTGTCTGGGTGGTGGTGATAATTATTATTAGTGTGGTTGCTTACTTTCTTTATGTTCTCTTTTATAGGAACTTATTTCATTAATTTTTCAAATCAGTGCTGTTACTGAACAGATATTTTCCACAGTGGCTCCCTTAGATTGAAAACATTAATGGTCTTCGGAGCTATGCTTGAAAACAAAACTGTGTTCATTTTTTCAGTAGACTCGTTCTTCTCCCCCAACAGCTGTCTTTGTTTCTTTTAAATCTAAACCTTTAAAAGCATGTCCCTTTTCACTTGTAGTGTGTTAATATTTTTCAGAAATGTTCATTAAATGGATCAATTTTTCCACTTCTTTCAACACTAGAAAACAAAACAAGTTTAGTCATGTCAAAAGCAAGTAGTCCACAGGGATAATATGAGCAAAATGCTCTTTCTGGATATGATTTAAAAATTCGAGGGCCATATCATTTTGTGAATTCTATAAGGACCAGCTAAATCTACTAGGAAAGCAACGTTTGTTATATGGAAACCCAAATACATGTTTGTTGCTTTGGGTACCTCAGCTTTGAAGAATATATTATAAAAGTGACCCGATGAGTCAAAGACTGCAATTTTTACTCTAGGTCGTCAGGTTATGAATCAAATACTCTGTTGTATAACACAAAAATATTTTACAAGTTATTGCTTTTAAAATGCATAATAAACATATGTCAATATATAATATGAATGCCCTCACAGCATATGTCATTGCTAAATACTTGATTAAACATATTTTGGTGCATAAGATATTTCTACCCCCAGCATTTCAAAGCACCTCATTGCTGAGATGAAGCTACCAATTCAGCATTTCTTGAGGGACAAACACTGGTCTAGGAATTGCTTCAGAAATCATCCAGGAGTACTTTAGGAAAGGAGTCACTATGATCCATATTAAAAGCTCTTCTGATCATTTGAAGCTGTTTACTGTGTGTTTGCTGGTATTTCCTTTTAATTTAACAGTTAATAATAAACTTGGTGGACTTACTTGCTAGAGATTTATTGTTCTGATCATTTGAGGCTCATTATCCGTATAGCTCTATTCTGTTTGAGGAAAATGTAAAAGAAAATGGAGAACACACAAAGACAAGATAGATAGTTGTTGTTAGTAGCCTTTCTCAAGCGTTATTTCCCAAGTTTCGTAAGAATTGCAAGAAAATCCATAAAATACGTAGCTGGATGAGTTAAGAGACTGTTTTTGAAACTTTAGTTGCAGTTCTAACTTTCAAAGTGTTGATACTAAAGTGATGTGGGATTCCCTTTTTCATGTTTGTGGAAGTCATGGATCTCATCAAGTCAGATGGGCGCGGTTCATTTTACCACATCCTACTTTGAAGGGCATGTCCATTCTTGAACCACCACCACCCTACCTGGTACTCTCTGCAGACGAACAAAAGGCTGCTTTTTAGTGTGTTGAGTTCCTAAACCATTTCCCATGTGTTCTGTAATTCTCCACACATTTTTGGATCACTTAGGATCTAGTCAGTGTGATTTAATGAGAGGAATAAGGGCTTAGGAAGAGGAGCTGCATTTTATCCTGGGTTCTGTGGCTTTGGCAGAGTAGACTAACCTTGAACCTTGATTCCCATTTTTAAGGTGGGGATAATACTTTCTTAGCTTTCCTCATAGGGTGATTGTAAGGATAAAGTGAGATAATGTGGGTTTTTTCTAGGCCCTGACATACTAAAATGTAAGTTGCTGTGATTATCAGTAATAGAGCATGGGCAGACTTGGCTTCTTCCTTCAGTTTCTTGGGGTTTTTACTTAGCATTCTGCCTGCTCTGCTGTTGTTACCATGGTAGCAGTAGTTGGGGGAGCTGAGTTCTGCATGTATTCCAGGCCTTCACAAGGTGTTCCTTCTCTTAGCTGATATCAGTGTAACCTTTCCTTGTTGTGAATTGAGGTAATCCTTTACCTACGTCTTTAACCTCTGAATTGAGAAGTTTTTCCAAGGGTCCATTCTTTGAGCCAGGTAAAGACAGCTATAGTTATGTTCTCCACTGTCTTCTACTTCATGTAGAATGAAGCCTAAACTACCTTCTGTGGCCCACAAAACCCCTGTATGATTTCTCTGGCTTCTGCCTGCTGTTCTGGTCATCTTAGACCACGCTCCCTCTTCCTCATTCTGCTCTGGCCACACTGGCTTTTCTATTCCTCCAGGCAGCCTAATGCATTCCTGTCCAGTGCATTGGCACTGTGGTTCCCTCTGCTTGGACAGCTTTCCTCTCTTTCTCCTTCCTTTCAGATCTTCTCGAAGCTGGTTACTTCTTGTTCTTCTAGCCCCAGTTCAAATAACCTGTTCTCAGACAATCATTTTCAACCCTTCAATCTCAAGAAGATCCCTCAGCCTGCTCTTTCTCTTTCACATGACCCTGCTTTGTTTTTTCATCACCTAAAATTCTTTTGTTTATTTGTGTGTTCACTTATTTGCTTTTCTTGCCATTCACTAGAATGTAAACTGCATCATAAGGGCAGGGAACTTTCTTGTCTTGTTCAAAGCTGAGTCCCCAGGAATCTAGAAGAATATCTAATGTGTTGTAGCACTTCATAATTTCTTGTAGAATGGGTGACTTAAATACCAATACTTTCATTAAAAAAAGAAAATATTAAAGTTTAAGCCAGCATGCAAGTAAATGACTTACAAGGCAATTATGTTTATTCCTCTTTTGTGAAAGCATGTTACTTTTAATCTAGCATTTAGATAGTTACCTATTACCTTGTTACAGACCACCCTAAATTTTAGTGGCATAAAACAACAGTTTATTATTCCATACCATTCTATGGGTTGGCTGAAGCTCAGTTGAATGGTTCTTCTGCTGGAACGTTGGAGGGGGTGTGGTTGGAGCATCCAAGCTAGCTCCAGGCATCGTCTCATGTGGCCTCCTCTCTCTGTCTGAGAAGCTGGACTTTTTTCATAGTGATCAGCTTCCAAAAGAGAGAAATCCAAGCAGATAAAAGCACAAACTGTGATCTTTTAGAGCACAGTGTCACTTCTGCCACCTCCTAGTAGTCGGAACAGTTATAGAGCCAACCTTATATATCAATAATTCATTTAATCACCCATATTTGTCTTACCCGTGGCCAAGTGACCCAAATCAGTATATTTATTAAAGTCATTATAAGTGACTTTATTTTTGGTATTTAAAAATATTTTCAGTCCATTTCAAGGACTCATTGAGATTAAAAAAGAAATTAGTTGGTCCAATTTACTTTTCTAAATTACAAATTATTTTCTTTACTCCATAATGCAACATAAGGCAATTTATTTTCCAACTTTTCAAGGGTTATAAGATTTGCTTAAATATTAAATATTATGCATTTTTACTCTAATTCTGATATTTTAATTAATAGGTTTATTTTACTTTATTTAAATTTATACATTTAACAGTATTGCCCAAGTCAAACTGGAGAATACAGGCAGAAGGGTAAATATTGGATGCCAGTGTTGAATAATTTCCTGGTAGAAGGGACATATTGTTGATGCCACACCTTTTCCCCATTCCTTCCATGAGTACAGAGGTTCTTCTAAGATCTGTGGCAGCCAACTTTCAACCATGATAGAACAAAACAAAAGATGCCCAGAAGTGCTGCCCTTGACATACTTGAATAGCTCAAACCAAGAAAAGCAGCTGTGTATTTAATAACTTTTGCCATGTGAGAAAAAACACAAAACAAACCTAACTTGTATGTTCGGTAAGGATGTGGAAGAGATGGGTGTTCCCACACAACAAGTCAAGACAGGAAAGGAGGCGATTTTAGGTTTTTTTTTTTTTTAAAATATATATATATATTTGTGAAAGCAGCTTGAGTTAATTGAATCTCATGTTGGCCTTATTTGCTTTCTTGTCTTCATGCCTCTCTCCTTCTCTCAAACTTAATGTTGGCTACCTTGAAAATACTGGCTTGGATGAGAGGACCACACCCTTAATTCGATCTTTCCCCTTTATTCAACAAAGACATTTTACTGGGATTTTTTCTTCAAAGTCTTTTTAAATGACATATCTTCCTGTGTCTAGGAAATAATTTTGGGTGTGGTTACTGGCATACAGAACATGGAACTGACTGGAAGCAAAATGATTAGACATTTATTAAGTATTTGAGGCAATTGAGTTCCTCTAAAAACACAACACTAGTTTAGAAAGCCTTTGACTGATTATGACAGTACACACACTGGAATCCACATTTTTATGAGTAGAATGTAGCTTAAGAGATTTAAGAGTCTTCACGGAGGGCAGTTTCCTCAGTACCCATTTTAGATTAGTATCCTCCCGGAGGGCAGAGCCAATGGCCCAGAAGAACTATGGATGAGGGAGTTCCTCACAGAGAACAGAATCAGGATTAAATCAGGAACTCTCCCCATCACAGAACAGGGGGCTAGCACAATGTCTGCCCAGTGACAACCACATGTCTCCCATTCTTCCTCTTTCTGAATGGGATACTTATTGAAATTTTCCTTTCCCTGGTTCCACCATTGAATATTGAGTATATGTGGGGAAGAGAGATGCAGAAACACATTATTTTAGTCAACTGGCCATCAAACAATAAGGAATCATTTATAGACTTGATGTAGAGGACTGAGCATCATGTGAAATCTCAGGCACTATGACTAGAGAGGATTTTGGGTTGTCCTTCTGGGAGAGGGTAGATGTGATCTGTGTGTGGGAGGAAGATCAAGTGGATATTTAGTGACTAGAAAGTGTACTGTGGCAGAGGATGGAAAGATACCAATTTGCTTTCATCCTCTTGGGTACACAAGAAAATTAGATTTTTTTAGTTAGCCTTGTATTTAGAAGTTGGAGAGATCCAGTGAGAGGAACTTGAAAGGTGGGTTGTGTAATGTAAAAAAAAGAATAACTTGGAATCATAAGTTACGCGACTAGACATGGTACTGGCAATGGTATGTGGT
This sequence comes from Tadarida brasiliensis, assembly GCA_030848825.1. Lineage (NCBI taxonomy): Eukaryota > Metazoa > Chordata > Mammalia > Chiroptera > Molossidae > Tadarida > Tadarida brasiliensis. Next base: position 80,615,953 of record CM061257.1, on the reverse strand, counting down.
AGAAATGATTTATGCTAGTTCTTTGCTTAGCTTCTAAAACTCTCTTGTTCAACTGCCACAGCATCTTGTTTCATAAACTCGCTGATTGGATGGATGAAGTGGTGGATTCCAAGGAGACTGACAGGTAGTGGAGACACAGAGTGGAAGAGGTCAGCTGAAGAGTAAGTACATTGTTCAAGTTTAGCAGTGGTACGGTGTTAGGGTGATTGTATAATTTATTTTCTAAATCATGGTAGTTTTTAAAGTCTAAAGGGGTGCCATTAGTAACTGTGCCAGGACTGTAGGCATAGACCATGACTGTCCATGGAAAATCTGATGTGTGATGGTCCTAGTTATTGCAGGAATTTCTGGTGTGGACTAGGCCAGTTTAAAGAGTTCCTGGGAAAGAACCTGAGAAACTGAAGAGGCAGCAATTGAATGTCTGACAGAGGGCATTTCACCACCAAGAGAAAACTTCAGACAGAACCAAATAAGGAAAACAGCCTTTGCCCCATTATCTCTAATTTCTCTTTCCTACCATGACCCTGGAAAATCCAGAAGGACAATATTAAGTAGGGAAAGAATACTGAAGAGAAAGGTAGAAAATCGTTAAAAGGCATAGACCATGTTTGATGTCCTCATTGCTGTTTTGTAAAGCCCAGATCAGGTCTGTATTATGGAAAAAACAACTTTGGATTAGATGAGAGACTGGAGTTTTTATTGGATTTTCAAAAATCAGAAAAGGAACCCTGGCCAGTGTGGCTCAGTTGGTTGGAGCGTCGTCCCATACACCAAAAGGTCACAGGTTCAATTCCCCGTCAGGGCTCATACCCATGTTGCAGGTTTGATCCTCGGTCAGGCTGTGTGCGGGAAGCAACGAGTAGATGTTTCTCTCTCACATAAATATTTCTCTCTCTTTCTCAAATCAATAAAAACATATCCTTGGGTGAGGATTAAAAAAAATCTGTAAATGAGGGTCTTGTTTGTCATAATGTAGCTGGAAAAATAATAGGATCTACTTGAAATAATAACAGTAATAACAGCTAACACTATATAATCATTATATAATAACCTTTATGCTATCCAAATACTGTTCTAATATTTATATTAGTTCAATATTAGTTTAATATATTAACCAACATGTATATAATTCTAATTAATTGTAGGAGCTAGAGCTGGGATTGAGACTCTGATGGTCTGGTTCTCCTGGGTCTGAGCTATCCACTCTTCCTCTGTATTTCTTCCTTTAGCTGAACTGCCTCTATAGAGAGCAAAGACAGTTGTGGAGAAAATATAACTGCTTTCTGACTGCACTCCAATGAGTCCCATTAAACTGTTATACATACTTAAAAATTCAGTGTCAGTCAAGGATTGGTGATAACCATAAAACTGGAGAGAAAAGCATGGTGCTAGAAATGTAGATCTGGTATAATACCTCTAAACTATCAAAATTAAGAGAAAAAATGAGTTTCATAAGGGGTGGACATAAGATGTCCAAGTTTGAGCCTGTTGAGATATTTTCTGTTAATCAATAAGTATCTCTATATAGAATGGGGAGAGGTGATATCCATGGGGATGTTGTGAGAATGAAGAGCTTGAGAAGAGAAACAGGGAAGTTGAAGAACATTGTGTCCCTGGAACCAAGGCTTACAAGGGGAAGAGTCATCAATGTAAAAAAAAAAAAAATGGATGCTAGTACAAATCATCATAAATAGAGCTTCTCTTGGTTCTCTGTTTTATTTTTTTAAAGGAAACAAATTGTGCCTTGTTAAAATCAATGTCTTGCCCATAGAATTTTCGTTTCCTTAGCCTCAGGTGCAAAACAAAAGTCAAGTTCAAATGAAATATCCTTTTCTTTCAGGTTCTACTTCAAGTATACTGAACATTTGGCTGGATCTTAGCTGGACCACATCTTGCAATATTGACTAAGTTTAATAAATGCATTCTCTTGTTTTATCACAAATAATTTGCCTAACTTTTATAATTCAGAATCGTGGGTTCCTCCAAAGAAGCAACATGGTATCTAAAGTTTTTCCTGATACGGATAATTGTGATTGGGGAAAAATCAAGACACTGCCCTTCCCCCCTCCACTGTGAAATAAATTCAATGTCACAGGTGTGGAGCAGAAACTAGGTTTATGACAGAGGGTCCTGGATGTCTCTGCAACTTCCTCTTTGCATCAGATGGTAGAATCCAGTTGACTTGGTCCAGATGGTTTCCAATCTGTACAGCTGCTCTGCCCACTGCTCCTCCCCCTCCCGCCATTGGTTGGGTTGTACTGAGGTGCTAGAAGGTCTGCAATAATGTTTGCAAACCATGCACTGCATCCTAACACACCAGGGAGAGGAAAGATGGAGGCGTTATCCTGTAAAGGTGAAACTGCCACAACCTGAGAGTAAACTGATGAAAAACATTTATGTTTTGTTGGGGGTGTGAAATGACAAACTAGAGCAAATGAGCACTGATCAAGCACATTGCCCCTACCTTTTTCCTCCCTTTCTCTGCTTACTCCTCAAATATCAGGCTGGCTTTGTCAACTCTCACTTTGAGGAGGATAGCCTCCTTTCTGGGTGGCTTTAAGGCAATAGGTTTTAAACTCTTTATTTTTGTTCCTTTGTTGTTGTTTTCCCCTAAATTACAGATATAGTCAACAGGGTTTTACTTTATTGCTTTGTTATTCTCCATTTGGAACAAGAAATGCAAAATTTTTCTTATAAGTCCTTGTATTTATTTTAAAGATGCAGACTAACTGTGAGCCTATCTTCTTCCCCCTTTTCTGTAGTCCAACCCACCACTGAGAAGGCACCTACAGTACAAAAAGAGGGGAAGGGCAGGACGTGGGCTAGATCCATTTCTCATTAACTTAGATTAGATTAGATCCTGGATTAGAGGTACCAAGTCCACACCCTGAAATCTAGTTGATTTAGTGTCCTCAGTCTGCTTCTCTAAGTCTCTATGCCTTAGAACCCATAGTTCATCCCATTATAATGGTTAAATAATAATATAAGTGCTTATCTTTAATCATATTAGAGACATTATCTGAGGACATAATGAACTTAATTCTTCTAGTGCCCGAGTTGCTCACCTATCTTTTGCATTCTCCTATATATCCTTAAGAAAGTTTTACCTGACATTCACCGTGTAGGCATCTTATTTGAGTAGTCTGAAGAAGGTATTTAAAGAAGAGTCCAAGTTAGCCAGGCCTTATCAGAAGGATCTAAAGCACATTCTAAGGAAATAAGTCAATTTAGTAAATTTACTATAACAATTCTACTAATTCTTTTATTCTTAATTGAACAAATTCATGCTTTTCTGCAAACAGATTAAATCTATGCGGAGTCTGCAAGTTCTGAGTTTGATTAATTATACAAGGCTTTGTCTCCATTGGTTCTTCAAAATGCCATATTCTTAAGAAGAATTGAAGGAGTCATGGGGATGACACAAAAGATGTCCTGCACATCCTTTTAAAAAGTTTAACATTTTATAATGATTTAAGTGTAAGCAAATCAGAGACACATGGATTACATTTCCCTTGGAATACACATGGGTTTAAAAAATTAAGAGCAAACAGGCTTGGCACATTGTGGTTGGGTATTATTGAATGTAAAACATTTGGAGAAAATATTTAGTTTTTTGACAAGCACCCAAAATGACCAAACTCACTCATCTGCTTTCCCTCTCCTTTGCCTCTAGCATTAGCCTAGAGTTGGAGGGTTTTCGAAGTGAGAGGATACAGGGGATTTTGTATTTCTTTGTCAGGAACTTAACCCTGCCTTATTTCGAGATTTTTCCTTTTTTTTTTTTTTTTGCTGTGTCTCCCACCACTTAGAGGAATGAATAATTCCTCACTTTAAAGAGTGATACAGTTTTGGGACAGTGTGTTTAAGAGCTGAGTGAATGTACATCGTATTTAATGTTGTGGAGCCCAGAGAGGGTGTTTTAACAAATCCTTATTGAGTCAATTGACTGAATAACTTAAGGAATCATCTGCCTTGTGGCTGTATTGTGCAATTAATTGCATTGTGCCTTGCTGCAAACTCACTCCTTCATTCCACCTTCTCTCGTCCACAAATATCTATTAAACACCTATTATGTACAAGGTAACATGCTAAATACTACCAGAAGACGAAGATTTGATCTTTATTTCTGGCTGGTGATAACCTTAGTATAAACATGGACTAGATTGGATACTCTGAGGTTTCATTTCTCTTTCAAGCATTTGCAGATGATCATGAATAACCTATTATTTGCTCTCTTGTTATTCATTAAATCTTCACTTATGTGGTGTTTCTGGCAGAACTGCCTCCTGTGTACTGCTTCTATAGTAGAAGAAACAAAAATGTGATTAATTTATAAATGGGTGGTATGATTCTATAGACAGAACTTTAATGGTGGTCTAACGGTGGGTCTGCAGGTAGGAAACCTTTCCAGGGTTATGTCTCAATGAATAAGGTAAGGCGTTGGTCTAACATCTCCTTGGACCTTAGCTTGTTAAACTCTATTTATAGTTACCCCCTATTCCCAATGGCTAAGTTTCACTGAAATTAAATCTTTAAAAAAATAATGAGTGATAACAAGTTAACAAAACAAGGACTATAAATATAGCTTACAATAATAAGACAATTATAGGCAGTCTATTCTCCTAAATTAAGATAAGGGAGACTTGTGATCACATAGACAGTTGAATCTACTTTTTTTTTTTTTGCCTCCACTACTGCATACATGGAGTCTAGAAACAAAGTCCAAACCTGGAAGTGCGAAGATGTATTTGTTGAGTTTTTTTAATGACTCTCCAAGTTTGTTAGGCCTGTAGAAGTAAATTTCAGTCAGGTTTAAAGCCTGAGCCCACTGGGGTATATCAGCCTGAAAACTGACCTTTGATTTACTTAGTCTTATGGTGAACACACCAGCATTCGGTGGAGACTTCCAGAACAGAATATCAAGATCCAGCGAGAATGTCAAAGAGAACTTCTGAAGGACCTGGCAATCTACCATCTATACCTATGTCTCCTTTTATTTTCAGTTTTTATTTTTTAATTGAATTTATTGGGGTGGCATTGGTTAATAAAACCATACATGTTTCAAGTGTACAACTCTATAACACATCATCTGCCCACTGAATCGTGCGCTCATTGCCCAAAGCCAAGTCTCTTTCTGTCCCCATTTATCTCCCCTTTGCCCACTTCCACCTCCGCTACCTCTTTCTCTCTGGCTATCACCACACTGTTGTCCATGTCTATGTGATATATATATTCTCCTTTCTTTCTTTTTTTCTCTTTCTAACGGATGGTCACCATTGAACAAATTGATCTCTTCATATCTAGTCAAATTTTGCTGCCAAACATTTTAATGGAGAATTAGACACTTGAAAAATTATTTGCTTTACCTTTCCCTGTCTCAGAGCTTTGTTTCCTTTGAGCTCTAAGATTTTTGAGCACAGCTAAGATATTTTGTTTGCTTTTATGATCTCTATTTTAATTAATAAAAAGTCACCAAGTAGATTTGGAATCTGTATCTACTATATGCTTCAAACTTTCAGTTAAGCCAAGATGAGTTGATTTTAATCTTTATTTTAAGGTTTTAAACATTAAGTCCAAATCTCACTAGAAAATTTAATCAAAGGAATCTAGATAACATAGAAACCATTACCTTGGCCACATCTCATATAATTACCTATATGCATCTCATTTCACTTTGTATCTCATTCATCTACATAGCATTAGTAGGCAAGTCCCTTTATGGCAAAAGAAAGAAAAAAATAAGAGTCTATAAATATTATTCTTTGCAAAATGGTAGACTTGAAAAATGATTATAGAATTGATGAATTAAAGTAAAAAAAAAAAAACCCACACAAAAATCATTGATCTCTACTGAGGTTTATACCTGTTACTTACATACTATAATATGTTGACAAAATATGTTTTCTAAGGCACATAATCTCTCAGATATTGATATTAGTAAAAAGTCTCCATAGCTTTTATATCTCTCTGGGCTCTTACTATATTGAAATGTGTGTATCTGAATAGAAACAATGCATGCAAACACCAGATATAAGTGCAGAACGATGAACATCCTGAGGAAGATGGATGTGTGCAATTTCATGTTGAAAAGCCAAGCCAGTGTAGAACTGCACACCTGAAACCTATATAATTTTAATAACTAATATCACCTCAATACATTCAATAAAAATTTTTTAAAAAGAAAAAAATTGTTGAGCCAGATTCATTGAATACATACGTATAGTAAATAACTCCAAAACCTAACAGCTGAAAACAAAATCATTGACTATCTCACAGCTTCTGAGGAGCAGGAATCGAGCATGCCTGAGCTGGGCCTTCTGGCTTGATCATGAGGTCAGGCTGGTAGCCTGAGCTGCTGTTGGTTCACTCTGAGGGTTCCACTAGGGGAGGATCTGTTTCCAAGCCCTGGCTCTTGCTGGCCAGAAGCTATAATTCTGTAAAAAAAAATTTTAATTTATTTTTATTTTTCCAACTTTATTAAGATGTAATTGGCATAAAACAACATTGTGTAAGTTTAAGATGTACCATGTGGTGATTTGATGTGCATATATATTGCAAAATGATTACCACACTAGGGTTAGTTAACATTTCCATTAACACAGAATTATCATTTCTTTTTTGGTAAGAACATTTAAAATTTATTTTTTCAGTAACTTTAAAATATATAATACCATATTATTAATTATAATCACCATGCTATAGATTAGACACCCAGAACTTATTCATTTTATAACTGGAAGTTTGTACCCTTTGACCAACATCTTCCAATTTCCCCCATTCCTCAGCCTCTGGCAATCACCATTCCACTCTCTGTTTCATAAGTGCTGCCACTCATCCAATATCTTGGCTATTGTGAACAATGCTGCAATGAACATGGGAGTGCATATATTTCTTCAAGGTCTTGATTTCATTTCCTTTGGACATAACACACACAAGTAGGATTGCTAGATCATACAGTAATTCTATTTTTAATTTTTTAAGGAAACTTCACATTGCTTTCCATAGTGACTCTACCAATTTACAGTCCCATCAACAATGCACAAGGGTTCCCTTTTCTCCACATCCTCATGAACACTTGTTATCTCCCATCTTTTTTATAATAGCCATTCTACCAGGTATAAGGTGATATCTCATCGTGGGTTTGATTTGCATGTCCCTGATGATTGCTGACATTGAGCATCTTTTCATGAATCTGTTCACCATTTGGATGCCTTCTTTGGAAAATTGGCTATTCAGATCCTGTGCCCACTTTTTAATCAGATTGGTATTTTTTGCTGCTGAGCTATTTAAGTTCCTTATATTTTAACTTTTCTTTCTTTTTTTTAAAATTTCAGAGAGAAGAAGGGAGAAGGAGAGAGAAACATAGATGAGAGAGAAACATCAATCGGCTGCCTCCCACACACCCCCTACTGGGGATCTAGCCCACAACCCAGGCATGTGCCCTGACCAGGAATCAAACCGGTGATCTCCTGGTCAACACTCAACCAACTGAGCCACACCAGCTGGGCAGTTCCTTATATTTTAGATATTAACCCCTTATCCATAGATTGTCTTTTCATTTTGTTCATTGTTTCTTTTGTTGTGCAGATGCTCTTTTGTTTGCTATAATACTACTTGTCTAGTTTTGCCTTTGTTGCCTGTGCTTTTGGTGTCATATCCAAAAAACTGTGGCCAAAACCAATGTTAAGGAGCTATATCCTTATGTTTTCTTCTGAGATTTTTATGGTTTCAGGTCTTAAGTTTGTCTTTAGTTCATTTCAGGTTAATTTTTGTGGGTGGTGTAAATAGGAGTCCAATTTCATTCTTCTGCATGTGATTATCCAATTTTCCCTACACCCTTTTTTGAAGACACTGTCCTCTCCCTATTGTGTATACTTTGTGTCATAAATTGACTATCTATCTATCTATCTATCTATCTATCTATCTATCTATCTATCATCTATCTATCTATCTATCTATCTATCTATCTATCTATCTATCTATGCGTTTATTTTGGGACTCTAAATTCTGTTCTATTGGTCTATATATCTATTTTTATGCCAGTAACATACTATTTTTATTACTGTAGTTTGTAGTATAGTTTGAAATCAGAAAGTGTGATGCCTCCAGCTTTGTTCTTCTTGCTGTGTCTATTCAGGGTCTTGTGTGGTTCCATAAAAATTTTAGCATTTTGTTTATATTTCTGTAAAAACTGCCATTGGAATTTTGATAGGGATTAAATTGACTCTATGGATGGATTTGGCTAGTATGGACATTTAAATAATATTAATTATTCTGACCCATAAACAGGATATTTCTCCACTTATTTATTTATTTTTTTCAATTTCCTTCATCAATGTATTGTAGTTTTCAGTGTAGATCTTTCATGTCCTTGGTTAAATTTATTCTTAAGTATGTTATTGGTTTTTATGCTACTGTGAATGGGATTTTTTTCTTCAGATATTTGACTGTTAGTGTATAGAAATGCAACTGATTTCTTTTTTATATTTTTATTGATTTTTTTTAGAGAGAGAGGAAGGGAGAGAGATAGAAACATCGATGTGAGAGATGCATTGATCGGCTGCCTGCTGCACACCCCCAATTGGGGATCAAGCCTGCAATCCGGGTATGTGCCCTGAACAGGAATCGAACTGGGACCTCTCCGTCCATGGAACGATGCTCGAACCACTGGCCACCTTGGCCGGGTGCAACTGATTTCTGTATATTAATTTCATATCCCAAAATTTTGCTGAATTCATCCATTAGTTCCAACAGTTTTTTGTTGGAGTCTTTAGGACTTTTATATATAAAATCATATCAATTACTAATAAAGATAACTTTACTTTTTCCTTTCTGATTTGGATGCTTTACTCCGTTGGCCTCACCATGGGCCGTCTGAGTATCTTCATGGCGTGGCAGCTGGCTCCCCTAAGGAAGTGATCTGAAAGAGAAGGAGAGACAGGGGAGAGAGAGAGAGAGGGAGGGGGAGAGAGAGAGAGAGAGAGAGAGAGAGAGAGAGAGAGAGAGAGAGAGAGAGAGAGAGGGAGAGAGAGAGAGAGAAGAGAGAGAGGGTGTTTTTATACCCTAATCTAGGAAGTGACATACCATCACTTCTGCTGGATGCTATTGTTCATACAGAGCAACCCTGGTACAGTGTGGGAGGCACTACACAAGAGTTGGCCATCAGCAGGTGGGGCTCTTTAGGGGCTTGGTTCCACAGCATGTATGTGAGCCAAAAGTAACAGGGTATTCTTTGGCTTTTTAACTACAGCCATGTAACTGTCAATGTTTATTTATTCTTTCCTAACTGTTTGTTTTCTAGGTCATTAATATTTTACAAACAGTACAATTTTTTAAATTCTTTTCTTCATTGGTCACAAAGAAAAATTTCTAATTTCTTCACTCTTCCATTTCAAAAAGGCCTCATGATATTTTTCTACAATTTAACCAGCAGATGGAGCATGAAAACCTGACATTTTAATAACTTCTTTCATTAGTTACATGTAATACCATCCTATAGCTTTGGAAGAGGCCTCAGCATTGGTTTAATCTTTTCATCCTAAATATTTAAAAACAGTGGTCAGAGTCAGTACCAGAATCCAGGTCTTTGGACTTCCTGCATTTCCCCATATACCACCTGCCTCAGTTGGAATCACTTAATGTTGCCTCCTACGAGCATTGAACTCAGTTTCTTTTAATTATTCTTTCAGTTCTTATTGTGTTTAATTCAGGAAAAGATGAATAAAACAATCTCTGTCCTTTACACTTTGGTTGAAGGGATAGAAAAGTAACTAATAAATCCAATGCAATGTACTAAGGACCATGAAACCTTATTAGGATTTTGGGCTGTGATACTTAAGGGCCATGTCATGAATGTTCAGATAAGAAGACTGTGGGAAGCACCTTAAAGAATTAGGAGGAATTATCTAGGTAGAATTTGGGTGACAGAAGGGCATTTCTGGAAGAGGGCAAGCATGAGGAAAGGTAGAGAGGAGAGAAACAGCCTGGTGTCGATGGCAAATCAAGTTGTTCTCTATTTCTGGTGCTCAAAAGAAAAATGAAGATTAGAGTCATGCAAGTTCCCTGAGTACTGAGTGTACTATCACAATTAGTAAGACAGCCAGCCCTGAAATCACCTTGCAGTGACTTGGAGACTTAAAAAAAATTATCTTTATTTTTGGAAGTAGTTTTTGAAAACGTACTATGTGACAAGCACTGTTCTAGGTGCTGGGAAACAGCAATGAATAACAAAGATGAAATCCCTGTCTTACATGGAACTTACATAATGAATAAGAAATTAATCAACAGAAGATAAGTGCTTTGAAGAAAAATAAGGGAAGGTAAGGGAGAGAAAGAGAGAGAGCGACAGTGGGGGACATATAATTTAAAGAAGTCATTAAGGTAAGCCTTATTCAGAAGCAAAGACCTCAAAGGTGAGTTGTAGTTTAATAAACTGATTGAGAAGATCAAGAAGTCTTTTGAATTGTAAGGTGATGAAACATTTACCACAAGTGGAGCAGAAAGAAGTTCTACAAATCAGAAATTTCACAAAGACACCATATTCCATTTATGCAATATAACATACATATACCTATATCTTTCATGTACACACTATAGAGAGTGAGCTTGACAATACACTGACGGCCAGAGGAGGCCAAATGTCTGATGGTCCGTATTTCCTGAAGTTCATTTTAATCTTACCAAAGTTGTGAAATGGATGCTGTGGAATTCCATGCCCGTGTTTCCTTATTGCTTTGTTGATGAATAGTTCAGTTTATCCAGTTAACACTTGTGAATGTTGGTGAGTTCATAATACTGCACTGGGTGTTCCTATGTGCACTTTCCATGGCAAAGAAATGGACTGGATATGTTTTTTATCTGATTAGAAAAACTTCTAGGACTTTTTACCTCCTTTACCTATGAAGATTACATATCATAATATAGATAAACATAGAGAGAAGAATGTCCTTTTAAACTTTGACCTATTTGTTTCGTATATATGTATACATATGTGTGTGTGTGTGTGTGTGTGTGTGTGTATGTATAGCCATAGATGTTTTATTGCAAAAAATATATTGAGCACTTAACTTTATTTTCTCATAGCCTGTGAAAAAGATGAAAATACTTTTTAAAAATTTTTTTTCCTCACCCGAGGACATTTTTCCATTTTTTGTTCAGATAGAGTGGTAGGGAGAGAGAGAGAGAGAAACATCGACATGAAAAGGACACATCGAGTGGCCGCCTCCCGCATGACCCAAACAGGACCGGGGACAAACTGCAACCGAGGTACATGCCCTTAGCGGGAACTGAACCCGGGTCTCTCTGGACCGCAGGCCGATGCTCTAACCACTGAGCCAAACCGGCCAGGGCAAGATGGGAATACTTTTATTTATTCCTTTGAGGAGCTCACAATAAAGGGCAGATCAATAAATAATTGTAATAAAATTTTACATATTCTCTTTAGTGTTAAACGTACATTTACTTTTCTCTGCCTCTCAAAGTTCCATGAAGGGCAAAGACTGTGTGTCTTACTCATTCGTGAGTGTGCTTCTAGTTCTTACTAAATGTCTGGCACAAATATTTAGTGAATGAATAGTGGACTCCTATCTGAATTGTTTTCTTTTTTCATTATCTATATGAAAAAACCCCACATAAATCAGTCTGGGGTTGTTTAGGTAAACCACCGTGTTATGTACCATGTATGTTCAATCAAAGATGATGTCAGTGATAATTGTCCCAATTATTCTAATGCTATGTATGTTTCTACAGTCATTCTATTTGGGGCAGATTAGACCTGTTAATTACTTTATACCCAAGTGGAAAATCATTAAAGGGCATGCCTCTGCAAAGGTGGGGGTAGGGGTGATTGAAAAGCTGACTTTCAGGGTTCCTCTTTGTCTTATGATTTATGAGTCTGTAACTGCCAATCTCCCTCCATATGTAAACACATGGTCTTTCCATGTTGATAAATCAAGTTAATTTTATTTGTGTGTTTTACAGTGTAATATCCCCTTAGGATACCATATTATATTGGCACCATGGGATAAATTTGGACAGACTTAGAAAAGAGTCTGTTTTTTTATGATCTCTCTGGGATTTGCTGCTGATGTGGTAATATGAAAAACTGATTTTTTTTTTGCACCAGGAACACTGTCTTTACATTGAAATGGAAAAAAGAGAAAAAGTTCAATCCATCACCAGCTCCTTTCTGATTCTATACTACAGTTTGGGACTCACAAAGGGCTTCAGAGTCAAAAGTAACTTCTTTTCAATTAACTCTTAATTTACTGACTTGGACTTGAACATGCCTTTTGATTTTTAATGTGTTCTTATGGGGGTATTATTGCTTAAAGTGGAACCTAGTCACCTCCGCTGGGTCCCAGGCACCTGTGTCATTCCCGAGTTGCAGTTGTCCCAGAGAACCAGATTCTGCCTTGATCTCATACTCTCTACTCTGCCCCCTTTCACTTTCTTGGAATGGACAATCCTCCCACTGACACCCAGCTGATGGTTGGAGTATCAGCTCCCTACTTAACTCCTGATGATTCTTTGTCGTTAAGGATGGATCCTATTGCTAGCTCCCAACAGTTAGCAGGGGAACAGAAGAGAATAGTTTGTAAAATATATGGACAAACTCTTTGGGATGAGTAAGATGGTTGTAGAATAGAAAGAACATGGACTTTGAAGTCATACAGACCTGGTTTATATTTCAGAACACCATTTACTACCTTGTGATCTTTTGGCAAATTTCTTGCTCTTTTCAAGATTTAGTTCTCTAATTTGTTGCATAGGTACTAAGTAAATAAATTGTAGCTATTGTTAATTTCTACCATATAACACTGCTTCTGCAGCTCTATTAATTCCCCATTCTTCCCCGTGGTGGAAGATTTCTTACTTCTTCCTGCCAGCCCACATTGCAGGTTCCAGCTCGCCTTGCACCCAAGCCAGCCATGTCTAGACACTTAGGATTTTCAAGAAAAACAAGCTACATGATAGTCTACCAAAGAGATAGTTGAAAGGCCATAGTTAATTGATTCCTGGTAGGTCCTCTGTTGGATTTCCTTTAGACTTGGGCTGATTTTCATTAGATCTTGTGCATACAAGCATGTTCAAATTTACATGTCTACCCTACTATTTCTCATTCTTTCTGTTATACATCCTTTGGAATCCTAGTTAACAGATTCAATTATGGTTGTGAGGCAATAATGCTCTGTAATTTCTCACACTTTATAAATAGTGTGCTAATTGCTTTACAATTTCCCTCATATACTATTAACGATGTGTGTGTGTGTGTGTACTTAAGGACTAATCTATTATACGAACTGTCAAAATTGGGGGGACAAAAAGCAAATAAAATCTATAACTTTATAAACAAAGTCAACCCATTTTGATGCTGTATTATATTTGGGATTTTTTTTAATTGTGTAGGGCAAGACAAAAGACTTGGGGAGTGTTTACTTTACTCTAACTCCAGAACTGTATTCCTGTTAATGTACTGGACGTCCTGCTGACTGGGAGTGGTGCACAAGGGAGGATGCACTGTGTAAATACACTAATCAGATCAATGCAAATCATAATAATGCATTCCATTATAGGGTCTGGGGGACAGCTGTGTAAAAGAGGATGATTTTCATTTTCATAGGTTTGGGTGAACCTCTTTAGCAAATTCTGTCTCCCTGATTCTGTGATTCTAGTTCTGTTGTGCTTGACTTTGCTTATTTTTCCCTTTTGGTTTTCTGGGACTACATATGGTGGAAGTTGGCACTTCAGGAATAAGTGGCTAGTTTTATTTTCTTCTCTTTGTGGCCAGTTGGATTTGGAACTTTTGTTTCCAATAACAGCTACAAAACCACACGAGCAGAGCTTTTGTGAGGTTTTCTGTGTGATCAAAGTAGCGGTTGGTCATATGACAATTGTCTCAAAGGTTTTCTTAGGAAAGTATGGATCATCATCTTTGGACAAAATTTTATTTTTCTAAAAGATTCAACAAATTAGTTTAGTTTACCATAGTTGATGCCATCATTTCAAAACTTCTGACCACTTGTTTTATGTGGAAGGAATATTAGTACCAGTCAGATAGATACCCCCCACTTACCTGAGATCCTAATAGACCCCACAGAAAGGAGGAACTGTTGGTAGAGGGAGTTAAAAGAAATCAGAATGCTCTGCTGACTTATTATAAGTTAAGGGGAAAGCAAGAGGAGAGAAAAATAACTTTGTGAATAAGGTTCTCCAAAGTTTTAAATTTTTAATCAAAGTAATAAAAAAAAGGGTTTAAGGTAGTATGAAAGCATTTCAATGGCAAGATACAAGTTTGAGCGGTGAAATTGCATAATCCCTAATGCTGAATTTTAGAAATAAAATTGTGTTGGATCTTTTATTCCTAAATGGAGTCATCTCTAGGGAATATCTGACCCAAAACATTCTGGATCATTCTAGAAGACAGTATTAATAAGGTGAAGGTTTTTGGCACATATCCAATTATCTCATTTTCCGGAGGAGGGTAAATTATGAGAGTGGAGGTCTTTCTTTTTTAAATTTATTTTTCAATTACATCTCATGTTGAATATGTATTCATTTCAGGTGTATAGCATAGTGATTGAACATTTATATGACTTATGAAGTGATTACCCCAATAAATCTAGTACCCATATGACACCATATATGGTTATGATATTATTGATTTTATTTCCTATGCTGTCCTTTACATCCCTGTGACTATTTTATTTAAATTTTTTTTTTATTGATTTCAGAGAGAGAGAGGAAGGGAGAGGGAGAGAGAGATAGAAACGTTGATCAGCTGCCTCCTGCATGCCCCCTACTACGGATTGAGTCCATAACCCAGACATGTGCCCTGACCTGGAATTGCCGGAATCAAACTGGTGACCACTTGGTGTGTGGATTGATGCTCAACTACAGAGCCACACTATTGGGCCCTGTGACTATTTTTATAACTGTCGACTTGTACTTCTTAATCTCTTTCACCTTTTCCACCCATCCCCTAACCCTCCTCCCATCTGGCAACCATCATTTTGTTCTCTGTATCTATGAGTTTGTTTCAGTTTTGTTTGTTTGTTCGTTTTATTTTTTAGATTCTACATATATAAATGGAATCATATGGTATTTGTCTTTCTCTGTCTGACTTATTTCACTTAGCAAAATATCCTCTAGGTCTATCCATGTTGTCAAAAATGACAAGATTTCATTCTTTTTTATAACTGAGTAATATTCCATTGTATATATGTACCACCTCTTCTTTACCCATTTAGCTATTGATGGACATTTTTGTTGCTTCCATATTTCGGCTATAGTAAGTAATGCTGTTATGAACATAGGGTGCATATTTCTTTTCAAATTAGTATTTGGATTTTTTTCAGGAAAATATCCAGTAGTGGAATTGCTGGGTCATATAGTAGCTCTAATTTTAATTTTTAAAAATTGATTGAGGAAGAGAGAGAAAGAGAAACATCGATGTGAGAGAGAAACACTGATGTGAGAGAGAAGCATCAATGTGAGAGAGAAACATCAATCGGTTGCCTCCTGCATGGGTCCTGACTGGGGATCAAACTTGCAACCTGGGTATGTGCTCTGAGCAGGAATCAAACTGTCACCTTTTGGTGTACTGGATGATGCTCCAACCAACTGAGTCACACTGGCTAGTACTCTATTTTTAATTTTTTGAAGAATGGTCACACTGTTTTCCATAGTGGTTGCACCAATTTACAATCCCACCAATAGTGCATGAGGGTTCCCTTTTCTCCACATCCTTGCTAACACTTGTTGTTTGTGATTTATTGATGAGACCCATTCTGACAGGTGTGAGGTGACATTTCATTGTGGTTTTGATTTGCATTTCCCTGATGATTAGGGATATTGAGCATCTTTTTGTGTGTCTGTTGACATTGATGTCCTATTTGGAGAAGTGTCTATTCATGCCCTCTCTTCATTTTTTAATCAAATTATTTGTGTGTTTTTTTATGTTGAGCCATATGAATTCTTTATATATTTTGAATATCAATCCCCTGTTGGCTATATCTTTTGCAAATATCTTCTCCCATTTAGTAGGTTGTCTTTTTATTTTATTATGGTTTCCTTTGCAGTGCAAAAGCTTTTTAGTTTGATGTAGTCCTACTTATTTATTTTGCTTTTGTTGTTTCCTCTAGGAGACATATTAAAAAGTATATTGCCAAATATATTGTCAAAGAGTTTACTGCCTATGTTTTCTTTTAGGAGTTTTATTGTTTCAGTTCTTACCTGTAAGTCTCTAATCCATTTTGAGTTTATTTTTGTATGTGGTATAAGCAAGTGGTCTAATTTTATTTTTTGCATGTATCTGTCTGCTTTTTTCAGCACTATTTATTGAGGAGACTAGCTTTGTCACATTGTATGTTCTTGCCTTAGTGGAGGTCTTTCTTGCCGAAATTCTGGAGGAATCATTTGTGTGCAATGGTTCCTAGAGGTAGGAGAACAGATAAAACTGCCTGATATAGTTTCTAGAGATCAGATGCCTACAGATAATTCAATGTATTTAAATAAATGCACACAGACCCCAACACATTTACCTCCCCATGTACATGCCTGTCTACTTCTCTGCCTGTTACGTGGATAAAAACCCAGAAAGCTCTACTCATAGCAAATGTAGTTAGTACTTCTCAAAAACAGATTCCTAAGGAGCCAAAAGAAATGAGTGTACATTGAACAACATTAATTGGTAAAGAAGAAATGAGATATAAGACTAAAAATAAGTATTTTTGGAATTCCAAGTCCCATTGAGTATATTTTTCAACCTCTTCTGAAGCAATCGACTTCTCTCCATACCTGGTGCCACTATTATAGTCCAGGCCTATGTAATTTTCTCTCTAAATTATTTTGACAATTTCTAATTGAGCTCTCTCATGTTTGGCCTCTTCCCTACCCCATTCCAATATCCGCACTGTATATTATCCTTTGGCTCAAAACTTTTCAGTGGCTCTACACTGTCTGCTGGATAAAGTCAAATCTCCTTGTGTGGTTGACAAGGCTGTCAGGACCTTTCTTGATTTATTGGCCCCACCTTACTGGTTTCTTAGAGCACTCTTACTCCTTTGAGCTCTAGCCTTGCTCTCTTATATATCAGATCTTTTAGCATTTCTGGCTTTTCTGCCTGGAGTAACTTTCTATCTTCTTATTTTTCCCTATATTACCTCTTCCCCTAAAGTAGTTCTTATATATTAATAAACAAAACAGTAAAAGAAAACAAAACAAAGAAACAGGATCCTACGGCTAAAGGATTGGTGATGAGAGACTTCTTTCAGGGCCATGATCAGGGTTATGGTGCCATCATTAGCTATTAATCTTAGTTTTTAGGCAGAAGGTCCCCTCACTCAAATATCAAACACTGTTTACTTGATCTTGGCAAAAAAAAGTTTAGAACAACTCAGCTGGGAAGGAAGGATCAACTATAAGATTCTTTGGAATCCTCTGGAAGACTCATTTCATTTCCACTGGGTGAGTTTGGTTGTACCCCAGTGAATCCTTGCTTCAACACACATAGTTCAGCTTTAGCAATGGGTGTAGATACTTTCTACAGCATTCATAAGTCTACTAGGAAGGCCATGCGACATGTAGAATAAGTGACATAGACATACCCCTTTATCACATCTAAAACCAACATGTTCAGTTCTATGGTGATTACCAGGGGGAAAGAGGGGTTGGGGAAAGTAGAAGAGGGTAAAAGGGGGGTAAATGATAATGAAAGTGTCACCAGATGGGGGACAGGCCCAGAGTGGGTCTGCCTGAGGCCAGCCTGTAGTGTGTGGGTTCTTGACTTTGTGCAAGAAAGAGTTCACAACACAAGCCCAGGTGGTTTTGAGAGTATGTTTATTAAAGCTAGGGACAGTGAAATGAAGGAAGAATTTAGGGTGGCAGAAGCAACATGAGAGAGCCTAGGTGGTGCTCTGCTTTGTGAGTCAAGACAGAGCAGCGGTTAGCTCACTTGGAAGTAACAGTCACAGTGTCAGAAGTGAGCTAAGGCGAGGCTGCTTTTAGCTCACTGCAAAGTCAGAGGAAAGGGGGCCTTGGAGGCAGGATCAAGGGGTAAGCCTGGAAAGAGCTACCGCTGCCCACTGCTCCCCTGGTTGCAAGGCTTGTGGGAACACTTATATTTAGGGAGGAAGTAAAATATTCATGCCCAAGAAGGAGCATGGGCATGATCTAGAGCATGCCCACACTAATGTCTTCGGGGTTTTAGCTCCCCTTTGTGGGCAAGGATCTTAGGGGAGGGTTTCAGCAGAATATTCATCAGCTTTCTGAGTGCATTTTTTAATATGCTGATGTATAAAGATGAGTGTATAGGAGAGTTTGGAATTATGCTTTGGTTTGCTTTACTGTTTTACTTTTATCTTGGGTCTGTCTGGCTCTAATCAGGTTTTTATTATTTGTTCCCTAGTTCATCCGTCCTTGGGTTTGGCTGGTGCAAGTGGTTTTAATTGGGTCTCTGTTCTTTATCTCATAGACCAGAGTGATTTAAGCTATGTATTCTCTGGTTAGGGAGAAGAGGTATAAACCATTTACTCTCAAGTGTACTTGGTTAGGGAAGATAAGGTCTTGCAATTCACTAGTTGGCTGTACGTTGTTCAAATTGTTTGGCCTTGTTTAATTATCTGTCTCAGTTTCCCCATGCCACTTGCCCAGGAATTTTCCTAGCTTCTTACTATCCTGCCTCAGAAGGAGACTTGACTTGGGGAGGTCAACACACAATGCACTATACAGATGATGTATTAAAGAATTGTACATCTGAAACCTATACAATTTTATTAACCAATGTCACCCCAATAAATTCAATTAAAAAAACAACTTATACATGAATCTGAAACTACCTATAATAACTGAACTAGAGATCAGGTTTTGTTCATCTTTCAGACCTTCCCTGCCTGAGGCTTCTTCTCCCTCACTGAGCCTTTTCTTTTTCCTCACTCCCCTGTAGTCTCCTAGAACCTTGCCCATACCTCTCTCAGAGTTAAGTATTCACTACAAGCTATTTTCTGGTCAAAATAACATGTGTTTTTCTCATACTTTATTATTTTTCTTGGGAGATGGGGTTTCCACTAGATCTGATACATGTATTTGTTAATGGTATTTTTTACTGTTGGCATGGCAACTGTGTGCACTAATATGCAAAAAATCAAGCTAAAGTTATATTTGGATACAGCTCTATTATAGAGAGGTTGAAGCTGTAAAATATCCAATTGGGACAGAATGTAAGATAATGTGTAACTGAAAACAGGTGGCAGCCACATTGTGCTGCATCAAATCCCCTTTAGCACTTTTTAATTGGCTTCTGAGAAGAATTTGTGTTCCCAAGAGTTATTCTTATTTTTCTGCATTTGATAATTTAACAAACTCATTGATTTATTGATCTCTATATTTCATAATTGTTTTTAATAACTTGCTGATAATGCTCAGTGAAGAAGTTGGGAGTGGGAAAAGTGTAAGACAGAATCAAAGGCAAAGAAAATATCTTTACTCAACACACTTGCAATCTGGTTTTAGAGATAAAATTCAGAGCATAATCTATTTAAATATTTACTGATTACCCATATAAGTGCATAGAAATGAGATAAAAATATTGGTATTTAAAGAGCTTACAATATGGTTGTGAAAAAATACAACAAATACCACAGGATGAACAAACTCCACTGAAGGTAATCACATAAGAATTTTTTGAAGAACTTGAGAAAAAAAATCTATTATAAAGGAGAGTTAGCAAACATTTTCCCCAGGAGAATTATCCAACCCAAAATGGAAGACCAAAAACAATCTAAAAAGGACTACAAAAAGAATATGTTCAAAAGGATTACAGAGATAAACGATAACAAAAGATTGGGGTTGCTTGAAAAATTCAAGCAGTTTTGAAGAAGAACCAAATTAAACTTCTATATATAAAAAAAATCATAAAAAATAAGTTCAATGGATGGGGTCAGTAGCTGGTTAATATCAATTAAAACAAGAGTCAGAGAACTGAAAGAGTTCAGTAAACTGCCCAGAATGCATAACAGTGTAATATAATAATTTTTAAAAATTATGAAAGGTGTTAAGATATAAAAAAGCTAGAATGAAGAGACATAATGAGGTATTCCAGAAAGAGAGAATAAAGGACATAGGGAAGAAAAAGTATCCCAAGAGATAATGGCTAGGGAGTTTTCAGAGTTGAAGAAAGGCATGACCCCATAAATTAAAAAATCATAATGGTTTCTCAGCAATAAAAACAAAACCCAAAATATAAACAAACAAAAATATAGACCCACACTAAGATGCATTATGGTGAAACAAACAACAAATACCCCAAAGCAAAACCCAGAAAGGAAAAGAGATTTCTTCTAAAGAAGAATACAGTTAGGCTGACAACAGATTTTTCATGAACAACAATGAACATTAGATGACAATATAATAATATATTTAAAGTGCTGAGAGAAACAACTATCAATCTAGAATTCTAAACAACCTAAGCTATCGTTAAAGACTGAGAGCAAATTAAGACATTTGATTTTGTTTATGAGAAGGTTTGTTAGAGACCTACTGAAAAACTACTGAAGTTTTTCATTCTTCATTCAGAATAAAATCAATTAAGAAGTAGAATGCAAAAAACCATGACATGTAAAGAAATTTATAATCTGAATAAACTGATGAAAATATAATAAAATAATGTCTAACTAGTGGAAGATTTAAAAAGAGATCTAAAATACTAAATTATAATAATATGAAATTTGGGAGGCAGTGATTAAAATTAAAACATTAAATAAGGTTAAACATTCCAAGGGCCATAAATTGTATGAAAGAATGCATGTTAAATAGAAGAAGTAGACTATGTAACTCAAAATCAATACGAATAAAGTTAGATTAAAGAACATTGGACTAATAAAAAAAATGCTGATTTAGTAGTAATAAAATATATAACTTCAAAACATAGTGTGGAAAAATTGAATGAAAAAAATTGGATGAAAGCAACAGAAGTAATAAATGGAGAAAGACAAAAGTTAAATAGGCAAAAACAAAATAGATGATAGAAATAAGTTCAAAGAGCTACGTGTAAACAATTACATCTGGCTGATGATAAGCAGAGATGATGAGATTGAGTTAAAAGTGAATCGTACATTTTTATTTATTTATAAAAGCTGGGAAGTTCTATTAAAGAGGTTGATTGTAAACTAAAAACAAAACAACCTTCAAACCTCAGGGCTTCTATTTGGAGATAAAATCTTGTATTTTACAGGAATAGTCACTCTTCTCCTCCTCTTCTTCCCGAAATCATGTATTGTTTTTAGTAGTAATAAAATATATAAGTAGATGACACATTTTTCCACAGATGGTCTGATTATATACAGAGATAGCCACAAAGAATTTGAAAATTCATTATTTATTATAACTATTAAGTGTTTAGGAAGTGACTAGAAGGTCACTGTTCAAATATCAATTTGCATTTCCTTACATGCACATAAGCTGAAAGAGTAATAAGAAAAAGATACCATTTACAACAACAAAAAGAATAAAAAGGGAAAAAAGAAGAAAAGTAAGATACCTAGGAGGAAGTCTTATATGTTCAAGGCCTGCATGGAAAAATTATAAGGGTTTCTTAAAAAGATATTGAAAAGATATTCGAAAGATATGGAGAGATACATTGTCTGAGTCTGTTTGGACTGCTATAACAGAATGGCCTGGGTAGCTTACCCAGAGACTAAATAGCTTCTAAACACCAGAAATGTATTCCTCACAGTTCTGGAAGTTGGGAGTCCAAGATGAAGGCATCACCATGGTTGCAGTCTGAGAAGGACATTTTTCCTGGTTTGCCTTCTCACTGTGTCCTCACCTGGTGGAAGTGGCCGAGGAGCTCTGTGCAGTCTCTTTTATGAGGTACTAATGTCATTTTTGAGGGTTCTCACCTCATGACTTAAGCACCAACCAAAGGCCCTACCTCCTAGTACTGTCATCTTTGGGGGTCAGGACTTTAACAGATGCATCTGGGACGGACATAAACTTTCATATCACAGTATACATCATGTTCATGAGTACAGGCTCAATATCAGCGGGATGTTGCTTCCCCCCGCCTTCACTCTATGAGGTAGAACCATGTGAAATGGTCAACTCTGTAGGTCAAAACCAGTTTAATGTCACTGTCAAAGGTTTGAACTAATATATAAGTGCAATTATAACTTTAAGAAATAAGATTTGTATTGGAACTTGACAAGTTGATTTTATAATTTATATGAAAGAGCACGGGCTGAAGAATATACAAGACAGTGACGAAGTATAACGGAAGAAGACTTGCTCAATCAGGTATCATAACTTATTATTCAGTAGTAGTAATTAAGATTAGCACTGGTCCAGGAAGAGATAAACAATGGAACAAACAGACTAGAGTGCTCCCAAAGAATTCTGTGCCTATATGCTTATTTTGAACAGATTTCATCACAGATCCTGGAGCAACGGTAGATGGTTCAATAAATGATACTGGGACAATCCAAAAACGTGTTAACAGTGAGATCTGAAATCTGCAGACAATACTGAGCTCTTCTAGAGCAAGAAGTGGCAGGTGACGAGACCCAGCGTGTTCAGGGTGGTATGGCCATAGCCTTTGTGCACTGTTGGTGGGAATGCAGACTGGTGCAGCCACTGTGGAAAGCAGTGTGTGGAGTTACTTCAAAAAATTGAAAATGGAACTGCCTTATGACCCAGCGATTCCACTTCTTGGAATTTATCCGAAGGAACCTGAAACACAAATTCGAAAGAATATATGCACCCCTCTGGCCACTGCAGCATTATTTACAATGGCCAAGATTTGGAAGCAGCCCAAGTGTCCATCAGTAGATGAGTGGATAAAAAAGTTGTGGTACATTTACACAATGGACTACTACTCTGCCGTAAAATGGAAGAAAATTTTACCCTTTGCGCCAGCCTGGATGGACCTGGAGAACCTTATGCTAAGTGAAATAAGCTGGTCAGAGAAAGACAAGCATATGATTTCACTCACATGTGGAATTTAATGAATGAATTGAACTACCCCCCCAAAAATAGAGACAGACTAATAGAGAGCAGGCAGACAGCCCTGGTGGTGGTGGGAGGATGTTGAGGGGGTGGAGTGATTGAGCGAGAACTAACTCATGGACATGGGCAACAGTGTGCTGGTTGCGGGGATGGTGGTGGGTGGAGGTGGAAGAGGGCATAGAGGGTATAGATGGTGAGGGAAAAAATAAAAAACAAACAAACTTGTGATATAAGATGAACTGGTCACAAATGGTAGAATTTGCGGGGGTGGGGTGGGGTGGGGGGGACAGTGAGTGGCAGGTGAATTTCAGCTCCTATCCCATGGCACAGAAGCTGTTCTTTAGTGTCCAAGTTTGGTCCAAATCTAGGTAAAACTATTTATCCTTATTTGTCTGAATCTTCTTTCTTATACCTGTTTGTGGGCTACAGGCCCTGGGTACTGTTGGTAGGTAGGCATACATCCAGGTGGCAGGATGCGTGGAAAGGTTTGAATTGACTCTCGAGGAATCAATAGCCTCTGGTTAAACAAACTTAGTTCCGGATTCAGATCAGAATATTCTGTGCCCATCACATGCTAGTAACCGATTCCCATCCCTTTGGCACATTACTAAATGTAGGTTTGCTTTTATTAGTGAAAATAAGATGTTCCATGAAAAGTGAATCTGGTGCAATAAATAACATGCTAAAAAATTCCGAAGGCAAATAGACTATTTTGTTGTTATTTAATCTCCTGAAATAAATATAAAATGATAAAGCTGAATTCATTAAAATGATGTCTGTAATCTTAAACCAGCTCATTAATAAAATTGCTCTTGCTGAATAACATGGCCAAAAATCTGATTACATCGAACTATTACATTGTTGGCAATATAAGTGAGTTAGCTAAAAAATAAAGGATGTAAACGCAATTGACGAAAATTAAAATGACACAGACATCACTACCATGGATCTAGTAACTCCAATGACTAGCTTTAAGCAGAAAGTGAATGAAACTGGCCCATCCTAGAAGGAAATCTGTACTGATTCTCCTCCGTGCGTCCCTGAAGTGTCCAAATATCTGAACCGCATCCACAGTTTCGATGTGAAGCTGGTACTAAAAAATTGTTATAATTGAGGTGATTAAATCTCAAAGTAAATCTAATTGAAGAACTTGTAAAGAATTAAGATTTCAAATTTACCACAAATCCCAGAAGTTTACAATCCTCAAATAAATACATTCCACTCAAAAGTAAACAAAATAGCTTTCCAACATAAGACGTCCTTTGAGTTTCAAAAAACCCCACCAAAGCCAAGTAAGTGCTTCATCGTGCAAATAACTGCTTTCAGGGAGAAGGCCGGTCAGCAGCATGCATGGATGATACTGAGAAAAGCAGAGGCTGTTTTCATCTTCTCAGCAGGACAGATTCCTCATGCCATAGATTGAATGACCCCCCTTCCCCATACATCTTGAAAAGGGACGTTTTACAGATTTTGAAAAAGATGTTTTAAATGAAGCAGGTTTCAAGTAAATTCCTTTTCCTGTGCCCGCTGAGTTAGCATTATCAAGAGCAGTTGCGGTAAAGTGGATGTAGGCACATGTTGGTGTCCCTGAATATGGTGACTACCAATTATCGAGTCAATCATTTGGAAAAAAAACTTGAAGTCTTAGAAATAGATACCAAGGGTTATGCTCATCAATGTGGCCAAGGTCTGCCACTATCGAGTGTGTTACTAATATATCTGGTTATTGAAAATATTATTAGGCTCTGATTGTTCAGTCTCCGGAATGGAGAGAAGAGAGAGTTGATTGGGTTGAAATTGTGACTGATTCTCAAGATAACAGTGCTGACAAAGGCCCAAATATACCTTTTGTAGGCTGTGTGGGAGGGAGTGCCACATTTAGTAGGTACATCATAATAAAGACTTCATATGGGCATGAATGAAGGGGACCAAGGTAGTGAAAAAATGAGGTAGGTAAATTTTCTGTGTCTAGGGTATTATATAGCCCCTAGAAAATTTTAGGGCAGAGAATTAAGGAGGAAAGTGAAAATAATTATAATAACAGTACAATAGGTTTAAATACAGTCTAACTTACATTTTTGAGTTGTTTAAAATTCTTAGAGTCAGGACTGAGTTTTCTTGAATGTGACCCTACTCCAGAATTTGATTACTGGGGTTTCCAAGTACATAAGGCATTTGCTCTCTTATGATGATGAGAAACCTGGCAGGTCTGTGTAACTAACTGTATAGATCCTTAGAGAATCAATCTATAAGACTTGGGTCCATCCCGACAATGTGTAAGGGGACAGACCCAATCACTATTCAGCTATGGTAAATGTTTGGAGAACATTTGCAAACATTCTATTCCATAAAATGAGGAAGTCTCTTAGAGGCTTAGAGAAAACTGGAAAACGAATCAAGCAGTTATTACTCCATGCTTCACTGTAGCCTAGAAAAATGTTGAGAGGAAAAAAACCTCAGGCCTAAGGGGAGGGAAGAAAAGTCATGACATTGGGTACCAACCTCCACTGCTTGGGTGCACCAGGTGGGTCATGATTTTAAAATGCCATTTAAATATTTGGAAAAATATTACTGTCAGTACATTTCTTGGTACATATTGCAAGCTATGTTAGCTAAATCATTTAATTAAGTGAAACATCCCATTCCTTTACCATAGCATATTAATAAAGAGCTCATTGTCATTTCTGTTTGTATCCTAAGCACTTATTATACCTAAAAACAAGACTGCGAGTATCTAGAGAGCCATTCTGAGTCAGGAATTATAGAGGATGATGATAAAATCAGCATTGGCTATTAAAGTAGCAGATGCAATCATGAAGTTGAAGTTGACCAAGTCCAATGTAGTGCTTTCTGTTTCTTAGCCTTTGGATTCTGAGTAGGTTTTCTTGCTTGAAGATAAGGTAAAGGAGAATGACATAGGATGTAAGTTTTCTGTAGCAAAGATTTACACTGGAATACCAACTCCTGTCTAGGTGGGAAAGAACCCTGAAAGGAAAACTTCTCTGTTTTGGATGGAAAATTCACTTTGAAGCAAAAATTCATCTTACTAATTGCATCTTAGCTTACTATTTTTTCTAGTGGTTTTGCTACACTAAAACATTTATTTAAAGTTTTATGAGAATGGAATATGAGAATTATGGAAGGCAGATATATTTACAACTGACAGAGTCATCAGAATTTGTTTTTAATGCTTGAATTGTTGGGCTTTGACTCTGTAAACCTATTAGTCTTTTGTATTTGAATATTATAATACCTAAGAATTCTTCTAAGTCATTCATTAGTTTCCGTTCTAAAAGATAAATTCTTCATTCTATTGATACGCCTTTCTTTCTTTCTTTCTTTCTTTCTTTCTTTCTTTCTTTCTTTCTTTCTTTCTTTCTTTCTTTCTTTCTTTTTGCTTATTTGGTTACAAAAACAATTTGATTTTACTTCCTTTATTCACTGAAGAGGAATTTAATAAAAAAACAAACAAACACAGCAATGGTGACTTTTCCCCTAGACGTAAAGTTATTGGATAAAGCAAGTGTACTGGTTTTTGAGCAAGAAGAGTTTAAAGAACATTCCTGAACTTGCCCTTTTAAATTTGCTTTGGAGATCATTGTTTGTTGGAGTAAATTCTGCAGTTGATCAGGAGACACAAATGAAATGAGGAAAATAGATGCGCTGAAGATGATCCACAATGAGATGCTACTGTCATCTTCCCATTTTTCCCCTCTATGAATAAAGGCAATGGATGCCCTATTAAAAGTTACTCCTTAATTTTTTTCTATGATTGTCATAAATATAGAAAGATTCTTCCAAAACCTCTCCTGGCGTTTTGGGATTAGTATTTGATAACTAGTATTTAAGGAACAGATAAAATGATAGTCTGCCAATAATTTGCCTACTAAAGGAAAAATGAATGTAGCAGATAACCTTGCACAAAATAGATGCCCAATAGATGGTAACTAGATGAGTGAATGAGGCAAATACAATATTTGTTTATTTTAGTGAATATCTTGATTTTTTTTTTTTTCAATCCACCTGAGGACATGTTTTCATTGACTTTAGAGAGGAAGGGTAAGAGAAAGAGAGAAATATCAATCAGTTGCCTCCCATACGCACTAACTGGGGATTGAACTCACAACCTAGATATGTGCTCTGGTTGGCAATCAAACCCACAAATTTTGGTGTACAGGACAATGCTCCAACCCACTAAGCCACACCTTCCAGGGCAATATCTTGATGTTTTAGGTTTGTTTTGGTTCAACAGATTTGGAAAAAAATTGGAGAAGTGGTTTATTGATACCCCCAACAAGTTTAAATACTAATTTCCTTGATAAAACTCTTTAGTGAATGTATTGACCTCAAGATAAACTAAAAACATATTAGCTTTAAAAAAAAATTTTTTTTTCCTTTATTGATTTTAGAGAGAGAGGAAGGGAGAGAGAGAGAAATAGAAACATCGATGAGAGAGAACACCAATCGGCCACCTCCTGCATGCTCCCCACTGGGAATTTGGCCCACAACCTGGGCATGTGCCCTGACCAGAAACCGAACCTGTGACCTCTTGGTGCATGGGTCGACGCTCAACCACTGAGCCACACCAGCCGGGCAAAAACATATTAGCTTTTAAAGTAAAGCTCTCCAGAATCTGGCTTCACATGATTTATTCAATCAAGTTTATCACTAATAATGTATTCAGTCTGACTTCATTGTTCCCCTCACCTCACTATTTTTCTAAACAAAATAAAACAAAATAACAAAAAGCAAGCAAACAAACAAAAAAACCAACCTGCTTCTGATTTCCAAGTCTGATATTTTTTGGGTTATAGTCACATTTTTTCTCTATCAAAATCTCCCAACTTTTCAAGTAAGCATTTGTTTATAATCTTTAAGATATCTCTCTTTATTAGGCTTTGCTACAGTTCAGAACACCCTGAGTCTGTGCCCCAGAAAAGAGCTCTCGCTGGTCTTCTGCCAGCCATCTGACTTTCCACCACACTGTCGGAGTGCCCCCTTCCCGCCTTTGGTCAAAGCCTATTCTCTTTAGAGTCTCATCTCAGCAGTCCATACCATTCTCCTCCCTGATCTTATTGCTGTCATTTACTGATTTCTCAATCATTTCCCCTCACTCCTTGAAGTCTTTGACAACTCTGGGACAGCATTTACACTTGTCCTCTCTACCTCATCTCCTATCAGAGTTGGAAGTTTTAGCACACTTGTGGAAAACAATTAAGTTTTAAAATTCTAGCCTTCCTTTTCTCCAGTTAATTTTATCTCCACTCTGATGGAGCCATCCATTCCCATAGCTATATCCATAAATGTTTTTAATAAGTGGGTATTTGAAAATCACCATTTCATATATCTCACTCTGACCCAGATCTCTTGTCTGCTAAGCTTTGCTTCACCCTCGCTACCACCGCAGCTGCTCAGAACATTCTCATTTCTGGATTTCTCTCATTTTCTCCCATCGTTGAACCTCCTCCAGGGCATGTTACCTTTCTTACTCAGCCTCACTCTACGGAGAGATTAACATATGACCTATTTTCCCACTAAATGCTTGATTCCGTGTACCCCTATCCTTCCACTGTACCAGTAGCATTTAATAAACTCAATAAAAAACCAGAGTCACACTGCTATTTCTTGAGACCTCTACATGGGTGGATGAAGGCCAATAGTTCAAGTCATGCATTGAGCAGTCTAGTCCTGCTCAATTTTATGAGTTTAGCACTATGCATAATTTTTTCCTATAGCTTTGGCTAGCTTTGTTTCTCAGGCCCTTTTAGATTTGTTAAATGGAACCATATAATATGTAGTCTTTTGTGAGTGGCTTCTTTCACTTAGCATAATGTTTCAAGGTTCATCTGTATTGTAGCATGTATCAGTACTTCACTGCTTTTTATTGCAGACTAAGGAAATGGATTGCCAGATAAGGAAATGTTGGGATTTCTGGGTTATATGGTAACTCTATGCTTAACATTTTGAAGAGCAGTCAAACTGTTTTCTAAAATGGCTGAACCATTTTACAATCTCACCAGCAATGTATGAGTGTCCCAATTTCTTCGCATCAACGTCAACACATTATTATTTGTCATTTTGATTATATTCATTCTATTGAGTGATTTTTATTTGCATTTCCTGAATGATTAATAATGTTGGGCATCATTTTTTTTTCCCA
Source organism: Tadarida brasiliensis (assembly GCA_030848825.1). Lineage (NCBI taxonomy): Eukaryota > Metazoa > Chordata > Mammalia > Chiroptera > Molossidae > Tadarida > Tadarida brasiliensis. The sequence continues at coordinate 80,586,795 of CM061257.1, read as the reverse complement.
TTTGTTTATCTTGGAGAAATGTCTATTCTGGTCCTTTGCCATTTTAAAACTGGGTTATTTATCTTTTTATTATTAAAGTGTAGAAATTCTCTACATATTCTGGGTATAAGGTGTTTTTTTTTATCAGATATATGGTTTGCAAATATTTTCTCTCATCGATGAGTAGTTTTTTTACTTTTCTGATGGTGTTCTTTGAAGTGCAAATTTTTAATTTTTTTAATATCCAATTTATTTTTTTCTTTTGTTGCTTATGCTTTTGATACCATATCTAAGAAACTGTTGATTAGTGCAGAGAACAAAATTTTATTCCTTTGTTTTCTTCTAAGAGTTTTACAATTTTAACTCTTATATTTAGGACTACTATATATTGTGAGTTAATTTGTGTATCTGGTGTGAAGTAGGGGTCCAAGTTCATTCTTGTGAATATCCAGTTATCCAAGCACCATTTGCTGAAAACATTATTCTTTCCTCATTGCATCATCCCGGCACCTTGTTGAAAATCAATTGATAATATAAGGCTCATTTCTGAACTCTTAATTCTATTCCATTTATCTATATGTGTGGGGTTTTTTTGTTTTATTTTTAGGTAACTTTTATTTTATTTATATATTTTAATTACAGTTTAAATTCAATATTATTTTGTATTAGTTTCAAGTGTACAGCACTGTGTTCAGACAATCATACTTTATATTAGTTTCCTATTGCTGCTATAAAAAATTACCACAAACTTGGTGACTTAAAATAGCACAAATTTAGATTTAGTTTTGGAGGTCAGAAATTTGAAATGGCCTTACTAAGGAAAACCAACTTATTTGCAGGGCTGTGTTCCTTCTGGAGGCTAGAGGAGAGCCTTGCCTTTTCTAGCTTCTCGAGGCTACTTGTATCCCTCTTCCACCTTCAAAGTCAGTAAGTACATTACTGTGATCTCTGCTTCTGTCATCACATCTTCCTCTCTCTGTCTTCTGCTCTCCTCTTTCACATACAAGAATCCTTGCGATTACATTGGGCCCACCCAAATAATCCAGGATAATCTCCCATCACAAGATCCTTAACTTAATCACATCTGCAAGTTCTCTTTTGCCATGTAAGTAACATATTCCAGGATGTGGGCATTAGGACATGGACATCTTTGGGGAAGCTACTATTCTGTCTGCCACATATCCTTCTGCCAGCACCACACTGATTTCATTACTGTTGCTTTGTAGTAAGTTTTAAAAACAGGAAGTATAAGTCCTTCAAATTGTTTTTGCTTTTTTTTCAAGATTGTTTTGGTTATTCTGAAAGCAAGGGTGCATTTCTATGTGAATTTTAGGATCATCTTGTTAATTTCTACAGAAAAGCTGGTATTTTGATATGGATTGTGTTGAATCTATATATCTTAAGATTAAGTCTTCTGATGGATGAACATAGAATATCTCTTCATTTACTTACATTTTCTTTATATTTTTAACAATATGTACACTTTTTGGTGGACTAGACTTGCACTTTGGTAAACTTATTTCTAAGCGCTTTGTATTTTTGAGGCTATAGTAGATGGAATTGTTTTCTTAATTTCATTTTGGAATTGTTCACTGCTAGTTTATGTAAATAAAATTGACATTAGTATATTGATCTTATGACTTGCAACTTTGCTGAGCTTGTTTATTAGTTGGGATAATTTTTCTGTGGGTTTCATAGGATTTTAAAAATATATATGACCATGTTATCTGCAAATTGGAATAGTTTCAATCCTTCTTTTCCAATCTGGATGTCTTTTTATTTGTGTCCCTTGCTTAGCTGACTTGGCTAGAACCTCCATTCCAATGTTGAATAGAGTGGTAAGAGTGGATATCCTTGATCTCTTCTTGATCTTAGAAGGAAAGAGTTCAGTGTTCACCATCAACTATGATGTTAGCTCTGGGTTTCTCATGGATGTATTATCAGGATAAAGAAATCCCTAGTTTGCAGAGTGTTTTTTTGTTTGTTTGTTTGTTTGTTTTTTATCATGAAAACATTTGCCAAATGCTTTTTCTTCTTCTATTGAGATGATCCTGTGTTTTTTACCTTTATTCTATTAATATGGTGTATTACATAAATTGATTTTCAGATACTGAAACTACCTTGCATTCCTAGGATAAATCCCACTTGATCATAATCCTTTTTGTATGTTGTTAGATTTGATTTGGTAGTATATTTTTGCATCTATTTTTATGAGAGATATTCTCTTGTAATTTTTCTTTCCTTATGATATCTTTGTCAGTCATTCTAAGTGTGTTTCTTACTTTTAAAATATCTTTTTGAAGTAAAATTGATATACAATAAATTAAACATGTTAAAAGTGCATAATTGCTAAGTTTAAACATAGGCGTACTCTTGTGAAATCATTACCACAATCCGGATAATAAATGTATCTATTATTCAGATGCACTTTTGTAATTCCTCTTTCCTGGCTTTCTCCCTCTCCTTCATTCTCAGGAAACCACTGATCTGCTTTCCATTACTGTAACTAGAATTTTATATAAATGGAATCATAAAGAATAAGTCCTATACATTTCAACAACAATTTTAGAATCAGTTTGTCAGATTCTACAATAAAAAACCTGTGGGGATTTTGATTGTATTGATTTAATGATGTTACCTATAGATGTTTTTTAAAAATATACTTTTTATATCCTCTATTCTGACTGGTTTTATCTGGTTCCCTTTGCAAAGTTTTTCCTAACTCAATCCTATTTCCCTCCTTTCCCTATTTCCTTGGGCATTGGACTTGATCTTAATCTCTTTCATCTTTTGCTTAGCTGAGCTCCAATCTCCTTCAATCTCATTTTTTATTTTATTCTTTTGCCATTACTCATTATAAATAACAAAAATGTCAGTCTGTACGAATTTCCCGAAGGATGACATTCTGAGTACAGGAATCTAGGATGGGCTTGTAACTTGGAGGTGCTTTTCTTTATTGTAGTTCTTGGATCCTCAAGAGAAGTATGGGATGTACTCATTTATACTTCAGGGTACATTGCCTTAAAAATCATCTTGGGAAACAACAGGGTATAAATAATAAATAAATAAAATATCCTTCCAGTTACCAGTCTTTGATATGCCAGGTGTGGTTTAAGGAATGTCTGATAAATCCTGGATATGGGGCATTAAGGCAGATCTGTTATCTATTATTAGAGCCTGGATATAGGAAGCCCATTTTTGGATGGTTTCTTCCCCCTGGGTATCCTGAACTGGGTGTTAAAGAGTGAAACATATGTTTTAGATGTAGAAATTCATGAATAAAATGGCCTTTGGGTAAGCCTAGGTATTTTAAACATCTGGTTCTCAAATGCAGAAATCAACATTCTATTTCTCTTGATGTAAGAACTATCACATAGGTAGGGGGAAATTCCAGGGCCACAGCAAAAGCCTTCTAACTGATTTCACTGTCTTTATTCTGTCCTCCTATTATCATATTTTAATTTTCCTGAAACACAGATATGCTTGTTTCTCTCTAATGTTAAAAGATTAGTCTTTGACAGTCTTCTGTTTCCTTCAGATTAATGTTTAATTTCCATCTCCTGGCACTAAAAATCTTTTACTGCTTGCTTCCTTTCACTCTCCACATCTCCTACCCCTCTCTGTGGTAGCAATGTGACTAAGCCTATGCATTTTCACATCTCTGTGTCATTGCTGCTTCTATTTTCCCTGCCTAGAATATCTTTTCTACTTTTGAAATGATATCCGTCTTTCTATACTCATCTCCAATGTCACCCTCTGTGAACTCTAATCCTTCCAAGTCACAATTGCTACCTCTTCTGGCTGTTCTGGAGTTATGCGAGCTAGCGTTTACTACAGGCTTACTAAGAGGTAGGTCCTATTATTATACCACTTTTTAGTTAACAGATATAGAGCTAGTAAATAGCTGGATTCAATTGCAACGTTTCTCATTCTAGCACTGATGCTTCTTTCATCTGTTACTCAAACTTTTGATTATGGCACTTAAAACCTCTCTCCCTCTTTCTCTCTATCTTACTTTATGACAGGAAAGGACTGTTCTATTCAGGTAGCAGCATTCTCTCTGTGCTCCACTGCTAAAGATGGACTACAATTTCATGTTCCCAATTTCCATTCATGAAACAGCCAATCTGAATAGGGCAGGTACTCACCCTCGATCCACCCATACATAGCCAGAGGACAACAGGGGTGCTCCCAAAATGACCTCATACTTGCAGAGACAGTTCTCAGGGACCTAGGCCAAGAAGCAGACACCTCTAAAATAGTACTTTAAATTAATGGTCATATCTTGATAAATTAATGTTTTATCTGCTCTATTTACCATGTGTTATTCTGGTAAGAATGATCTGTTTTGTTGCTTCTTAAGTGAAACCGTAAATAAAGAAAGACGAGTTTGAACATTCCAATCCAGGGACCTGCTCTTTAAACCTCATTGAGCAGGACAACAGCAAAAACAATGTCTTCGTTTTGAGATAAATAATTGTCTCTGTTGCATATATGTTTGAAAATACTTTGTACCTGGTGGCTGGGATTTTTAAAAGTTTAATTATAGTACAGTGCTCTCAGTGTTAATAAGTGGCTGGATACCAGGCAATGCCATCTTTCTTTTCAAGAGGTGTCTAACTTTTCTAAGGAACAGCTAATCTCTTGTAGAAGAAACCCACTTGGATGCAGATGATATAAATCTTTCCCTTTGTATCTCTCAAGGTTTTATCAAAAGCTATGTACAGTTTTACTGCCTCTGACAAGCAGTGAAAAGAAGTTGCTTTTCTCACTGCTTACCTCCTTGGTAAGTTGGTGGTTCTTCACATAGAAGATTTTACCCCCCACTCGAGTAAAGTGTCAGATAGTTTCCATCATTTCAGTAGGAATGGCAGCCAGGTCCATCACTGCACAGAGAGCCATGCCAAAGGGAAGGATGTCCAGGAGTGGACCACAAATTGCCTCCCAGGACCTTGGATCATTGTTCATTAATTGAGTGCTGACAGTGTGTTTGCCTCTCTGTTAACTGAGAGAGAAGAAACAGACTCAAACTTTCTGCATTCAAGGTCAGTTAGGCAGTACACAGGGTAGGTTGAAATACTCTGATGGCTACATCTCAGGTATGAGGTGCTTTATTTTTGTGGTATAATTTCTTCTGATGGCAATGGGGAAATTACAATTTAATAGCATTGAAGAGGTATGATGTTAAAAAAAAATAGGGAGATAAAAAAATTAGTTTCCTAATAAAAAATAAATTAATCCTTCTCTTTTCCTTTTGTCATCTGAATTCTCTCTTCTCACCCTCACAGCAGTAAACCAATTTGGCTTGTTCTATGTATAGAAGAGAATAACCTTCAGAAATGAGTCCAGATTCATTTATTTCCTTGGAGATTTGTGGTTCTTCAGTATTAGTGCAGATTTTTTGCGTATGTGACAGGAGGTGAGATTGGGCGAGAGCCAAACTGAGTCTTCATCATATAACCATGCCTGGAAAATGCCAGCTACTCTAATTGGATTATCTCTCCTGTTAACAAGTCTCTTTGTTTTCTTAGACTGCTATGTAGGGAATTCTCCACAAGTTCTTCCTATCTCATATGACCCAGATGTTGTCTATATAATGATAAAAATGTGAACAAATCTTGAGAAACTTGAAACAACTTTAGATTGTTAGAGTCCCCTGGGGCAGGAAAGCTTAAGAATGTATTAGCTTCATGTTTGTGGTAAGTGACTGATGAATTCAATAAAAGGATTTGATGTTTGATAGGAATTTTTTCTTGGAACAAGTATCTCTGATTCACAGAAGAGAACTAATTGCACCTACATGTTATTCTGATTCCATGAAGATGAATATGTATTTATTTATTATGTTGAGTGAGGAAAAGGAAGATGAAAATGAAGTACAGAAAATAGGAGTCAAAGGGAAAAAATTTGTTTATTGGCAAATACAGTGGAATAAGGGGTTACAGCTAAAAACACAAACTAGGAATTTTGAGTTTTTGGAATTAAAAAAATACTTATGACCATCAGATAAATATCATATTACTTTCAAATTGTCTTTATGGCAAAATATTTTTTTTTCTTATATGTTGATGTAGGAATTAACAGATATAATTTCTTTGCAAACCAGTTGTGCGTCTTGTGATTGGTTTCTTCTATGGAAACAAAATTTTGGCTAAAATTTTTTGTTTTTGGTTCAATAGTTATACATTTCTTGTGTACCTATTATGCACTGGAGGTTCCTAGGATTGAAACTAGAGTATAGGTGCATTTTATTACTCTGATGTCCATACTTATCACCTCAATAAACACAGACAGGATTGCACTCCTAATAGAAGGCAAACTTAATTCATAGGTTTTGAATATCCATCTTTAATGTAGCTCTAATACAAGATCAACCTATATCAAGCCATTTTCTTGATTCTTTCTACAATAAAAATATTTTGGCCAGCAGAGCTGTGGTGGGATTTGAGCTTGTTGTAAGCTGACTAGTATGGATGTCAATCCAAAGACCACTCAGTGTAACATATCAGCCCCTGGGATTTGGAACACGTTGAATTCTTCCTCCAAAAGCATCTATAATGAACAGTTATTTTGAAAGCATTCCCTGCAGTTCATGCCTTAATTCAATCATCTGGGAATAGGAAAGCAGATCCCTCTCAATACACCACTAACTTGGATTTCTATGGTATTATGCACAATCTTCTCATTTATTTTTACAGTGATAGATTGGTTTCTGAGCCAAGTTCTGCAGGCATTTGGGGGAGAAGAAAAAGGTTTTAGATGGTTCTAAATTCTTTTTTTTAAATCCTCACCCGAGGATATTTTTCCACTGATTTTTTTAGATGGAGTGGGAGGGAGGGAGAGAGAGAGAGAGAGAAACATCGATGTGAGAGACACATCGATTGGTTGCCTCCTGCACAACCCAGACTGGGGCCAGGGATCAAACCTGAAACCAAGGTACTTGCCCTTGACCAGAAATAAAACCTGTGACTCTTGGTCTGTGGGTGGACGCTCTAACCGTTGAGCCAAACTGGTCAGGGTGGTTCTAAATTCTTGAAGTAACAATTGACGTTGAAATTTTTTTTTGCTTTTCTTTCAGAAATGGAAAACAACAACAACAACACAGTAAACAACACACCTTAGAGCAGAAGGATGCAATTCTTGGCCTCTTGGTTCTTTTGGCAAAAATCAACCCCTTTGATTCAAGAATGTTTTGTTTGTACCACTGTCCTTTAAATTCTATTGTCTGCATTCTGAGAATTGCTCCTCTAGCTTTTTACTAAGTTGATTTACCACTTTAACCAGAAAATTAGAAAAGAGAAACTAAACTATGTAGGAGAAGTAGATTATATGACCTAGCAACATTAATCATGAAAATGGTATCCATCATCTCCCTTAGCATTTGCTCAGAGCTTTTATAGAAGTGACTGCTTCTCATTAACACCCTCTTTCCCTAGAGGAGGTAATTTATTAAAAAGGGATTCCAATTTCTGAAGTTTTTGTTAGTTCTCAGATATATATGCAACAAGTTATTATATAGGCATGAGATAAATAAACACATGCTGGTTTTTAAGAAAAATGTTGTTATATATACACATGAAACTCCAGTCACCTAGCACTTTTCTTTTTATTTACTCACAGTCTTTCTCCAAATCCTTTTTTCTTTCTCTTTTTAAAAAATTATTAACTACAGCCTTCAGTATTTACCGTGTAGTGGTGATTAATTGTTGACAAGGTGCATTTCAGATCAAGCAAAATACTCATTTACTATACACTTATTAAAGAGAGTGAAAATGGTGGTGTGAAATAATTCTCCAAGAGGCCTAAATAAGTAAAAATGCCTAAATAACCAACACTTCATCACGAGAAATTCCTTTCCTATACATAATAAATTCCCATAAATTATTTTCATTGGGACTATGCTTTAATGACTAACAGTATTAATTCCAACAAGTCATTTCCAATATAGAAAACATGACAAATATTTCTGTTCAGTATCTAGCTGAATTGGAGCCATGTAAATGTGTTGCTATATCCAAGAGCAGTGTAAGGAGAAAGGGTTTATGATTTTGTAACAGAATTGAAAACAGCAAGAATAAAAGGTAAGCTTTGTTTCTTGGGAATATTTAACTATGGAGGAGATTTTACTGCCCTAGGATTCTAGACTTTTTTTTTTAAAGGAAAATATCTGGACTTCCAACAAAGTAAGGAAATTAGATTTGGTATATGGAAAAATCTATTCTTGGGCAAAAGGGAGTATGAGAAATTCCTTGATTAGTCTGTCTAAAATTAACCAGTTGTTTCTTGTATTTATTTTATCTTGGTTTGTAGCTTTGCTGTTTAACTCCTGAACTGAAAATTGAAATTGCTTTAAGTTCATTTAGGGACCATTTTAATTTTATTTTTAACTTTTTAGTATAAAAATACATGAAATTGAAAAGTTGATGCAATTAAATTTAATGCTAGAATACGATAATCAATATTGGGCACATAATTCCCAGACATTAGGTCTCAAGTAGACTCAAAATTAGTCAATAGTAGATATACAATGAAATGGTGATAAGAATAAGATAGGTCACATTTTATTCTTTTTTTATATACTTAAAAAAATATGTTTTTATTGATTTTAGCTAGAGGGGAAGGGAGAGGGAGAGATAGAAACATCGATGAGAGAGAAACATCAATCAGCTGCCTGTTGCATGCCCCCTACTGGATTTCAAGCCTACAACCTGGGCATGTGCCCTGACTGGGAACTGAACTGGCAGCCTCTTGGTACATGGGACTCAATCCACTGAGCCACACCAGCCAGGCAAGTCACAATAAGGACAATAATTTTGTGCCAGACATAACTGGGGCTCGTCTGAGACAGTCCTCTTATAAAGCTATGAGCTTCTTGATGTGGTAAGGTTAGATATAGCGGATTATGCCTTAGATGTTTTGATGTAATCCCCATTATTAAAGAATAATGGCTAGTAAGGAATCACAGTTCATCTCTGCCATTCTACCCTAGAAGCCCAGCTTAATTTTTATTGAACCAAAGTTGAAAGCTATTACCACATTCTCCTGACTCACCTGCTAAAGTTCTGGTGAATGTTTAGAAACTAGATGAAAAAGTGAGTGGATAAATTGTGGTTCTAAAACAAAGGGTCTGAAAAAACATATGAACCTTCTCTGTATTTTCAAAAATTATTAGAACTGCTTCTCTCGAACATTTATCACTATGAACGGAATTCATATTTTTCATTTCCAGTGGGTGCATTTGTTAACACTGAGTTAATATGTTTAAAACTCAGTTATACTTGAAATGGCTCTTCTAAATATTTCCCCCCACAAAATATAACAACAAAGCTTATATCCCTTGGAATCTGCAACACTGAACAAGAGAGTGAGTGGCTATAATAATATTGGGTAGGTGAGTTGTGTTGGTTCCTGGAACTGATAATGATGCAGAGAAAACAAAAGCATAATGTTTCTATTTTCTATGAGATCTTGTCTTCTTTCTTGAACTTTTCTATGTCAATGTCCTTTGTTGAACTGGGTAATAATTAAATTTTTGAAAAGTATAGATATACTCCCAGGAGAGGCACTCTCCTCACTTTTTTATTTAGTATGGGCCTGATTGCTTGTCAACTACAGGTTAAATTTGGCTTATCAAATGGCTTTAGCATGCCAAAAAATAAAATGAAACAGGAACCCAGAACTTAATAAAAATGGCATCCAATGAAATTCTTCAGAAAAAAAGGTCAATTAGCAAAGTGAACTTTTTTTTTTTAATCCTCACCTGAGGACATTTTTTCATTTTTTGTTCAGATAGAGTGGGAGGAAGAGAGAGAGAGAGAGAAACATCGATGTGAAAGGGACACATTGAGTGGCTGCCACCCGCACGACCAGCCAGGGTCAGGGACAAACTGCAACCGAGGCACATGCCCTTAGTGGGAACTGAACCCGGGTCTCTGTACCACAGGCCGACGTTCTAACCACTGAGCCAAACCGGCCAGGGCAGCAAAGTGAATTTTATTCCAATGTCTAGAGACACTATGATTTTGCTCTACCATCCAGAAGGAGGAACCTTTATTTCATGTTCAGTCATTCTTGGCTTGGCAAATAAAGCTGGTGCTACTCTAGGCTCAAAATCTGGGTTTGGTGCTGATTTAGGATATACTCAGTCTTAGGCTTGGGACCATATCAGAGAAGACCTAAACTGACACTTCTCTTTTCCGTTTTCAAATTTTCAGTACTAAGGCTGGGTTTGATGTTGAAATTGGTCTTTGGAGGTGAGAAAGGAGAAACAATTTATTTGTTTGGAAATGTTCTTAGTCATAGTCTCTATGGAAAGAGGAGTGACTTTTTTTACTTCAACTTCAAGTCACATTAGCACTCGATGGAGCAACAGTTGCAAGCTGACTGCTTTTTGGGGTGTGATATTTGGACACCCTTCAGCCAATGCCTTGAACATATTTTTACACCCTCTTTATTTGTTATTGAAAAATGAGAAATCAGTAGGTCTCAGTGATCCCAAAACCACGAGTTGAGGCACAGTCAAGCTGACGATGTTGAAATGTCACTGCAACAATCACAATGATGGTAATGATTTCTAGTGTTATGGTTTATATTTTAAAAGTATTTCTTGTAATCACACTGTGATACATCCAGACAATGGAATATTATTCAGTGCTAAAATGAAATGAGCTATGAAAGCTATGAAAAGACATGGAGAAACATTAAAGCATATTACTAGGTGAAAGAAATTAATCTGAAAAGGCTACATACTGTGTAATTCCTACTATATGACATTCTGGAAAAGGTAAAACTTTGGAGACAGTAAAAAGATTAGTGGTTGCCAGGGTTAGGGATTAGGAAGGGATGAATAGGTAGAGCACAGATACTTTTTAGGGAAGTGAAACTATTCTGTAAGATACTATAATGGTTGTATATATGTCAGTATATATATTTATCAAAACCCATAGAACGTACAACACAAGAGTGACCCCCGATCTAAACTATGGACTTTAACTCCATACCCTACAGTTTTTCTGTTACATTTCACAAGCTCCTTGTGACGAGCCTAGGTGGGCACAACAAAGTATGAAGGATATAAGACAAGTTTCGAATTTAGTGGTCAAACAAAGCATTCCCAATTAAGCACAGAAAAAGGATGTCAAGGTATGAGATATATACCTAGACAAGAAGGAATCACTGTAAAATCTGCAAAGACCTATGAAATGTGTTTTAAATGTGAAATATTCAAAAGTGAAAAAGATTGCTTTAGTGTATGATTGTATTTTAGAAACATTCTTTTTGCAGATGAATTGCTTTTACGACTACAGAAAAGAGTGATTCTCGGAAGTATTTCTAGTATTTGCATGGTAGATTTGACCAATATGTGGTCATTTATAGCTTGGCTGTACAATTGATCTTTTTTCTTTTGAAAATATGTCCTTTTAAATAGACTGTCTGGAAGAAGTTTAAAGGGAATGTGTTGATACTCAACTCTATTATAACAGACTTTAGATGTGTTTAAAGTTCTTTTGTCGAAATTGGTCTAAATCTCACCAAGGTTGTTTTCAAGTTCAGAAATTTATTTGATAACCAGCATTCCTTTATCATCAGGTACTGCCCCTGATTTGGATAAATTAAATATTTTTCAAAATCGCAATTTAGTTATTTTTGAATAATCCATTAAAAAACCCACCTTAAAAATTGGAATTCAGTTCAGATTAATTATAATAAAAAGAACCCTTGGCCTGGCTGGTGTGGCTCAGTGGATTGAGTGTCATCCCATGGACTGAGAGGTCCCAGTTTGATTCCTGGTCAAGGCACATGCCCAGGTTGTGGGCTCAATCCCCAGTAGGGGGCGTGCAGGAGGCAGCTGATTGATGTTTCTCACATTGATGTTTCTATCTCTCTCTCTAAAAAATTAATAAGGACATATTTAAGAAAAAAAAAAAAAGAATCCTTGACATTTCTTTAGGCTTCTACCCTAGGGTTTTTCAGTTTTATCACATTAGAAAATAAACTCAATTTCTGTACTTATAAGTAAGTAACACTGGTTTATAATGTTAGGTGGTAGAAAGCACATGAGCTTTGGAGTCAGAGCTACTTGTGTTTGAATCCTGAGTCTGCACTGTCTTTCATTCTAAGTCTCACTGGTTGCCCATGGCTTGCATGAACAATTAGCATTGGTCTTCCCCTCAATACAATATGCCACACTGCATTCATCATCCTAGTCTTCAATCAGGTATCTCTTCAACAGGGTTTGGAGCTAAATATCCTGATTCTTCATAGTAACCAGACTGTACATGGGCATATTTCAAATGTTTAGCAGGTTTTTTTCCAGGCAATGGTTTAATTCTCGGTGAGGCTTAGTCAGGGATTCATTCACACCATTTTGTGTCTGGTGTACAAAGAGGAGAGAATATTCTAAAAATTGAACTCGGGTTCTTGCTGGAGGTGTGAGCTACAACACAAGCAGAGAAACAGAAATACTTTTTAAAACTCAATAAGCACTAGTTTTGGTGATTCATATTCATTTTCTCTCTAAATTAAAACCAAAATTACATTTTAGAAATTTAAGGATTTTACAGGCAAGTACAACAAAAAAGTGTAATGTAATAATCATTTTACCACCAGCAAGAATGAACCACCATTGACATTTTGCTGTGTTTGCTTCCTACCGTTATTATTTTCTATTTTAATGAAAAATTACTTTGCCATTTTTATAAAATTGATATGTGCCCATGCTATGACTCTAGATGATGCAGTAAAAAGGAGATTAAAATGATTGAAAAAATTGAATTATTCCCACCACCTAGTAACAAACATCAACATTTATTGAACACCATTATTGACATCTTTTTAAAAATTAAATTTATTGATGTGACATTGGTTAATAAAATTATGTAGATTCCAAGCGTACAATTCTATGATATATTATTTGTATATCACCTTGTGTGCCCACCATCCAAAGTCAGATCTTTCCCCACATAAATATATAGAAGAAAATGGGAAAATATACTTTTATAAAGATGAGATCAAGTTATTGATACTGTTTCTGATTTAAAAATTATATATAATTTGAATTGAATTAAATATAATATCAAACTGAATTGAACTATAAAGGAGTCATAAAACCTCATATATGGACATATATGATACATACATATAAATATGTCTATCCATTTGTCATTTCTTCATCACAAAGTTATTTTTCCTGAAATATCCTGCTTAGGTAAAGAAAATAGATAATGGGAGGTTATGAAGAAGATGAACACATTGTGTTTTTACATTTTTAAAAAATTTTAGAAAGTAACAATTGACTCCCTGCAGTAAAAGAACTAGGTGTTAATTAATCCCATAATCAGCTTCCTTCATTTTTAATTCATTGTCCAAGCACTTAATAGTCATTTGTTTCAGTAACCATATTTCTCACAGTATTTTTTTAAATCAATTATAAATTTTAAACTACTACCAGGACTTTGTTATTCCTGAGTTTTAAAAAATTTTTCTTTTGGGTTTTCTTTTAAGTAGATATACTTATCAAGTAGAACTTGTGAGTTGTATAATCCTCAAATTATTTCATATTTGAGAATGTTGATTTATTGTCTTTATACTTGAAAGCCATTTAAACTAAGCACAATATTCTTGGATCACACTTTCTTTCCTTCAGAAATTTGTAAATACTGCTCAGTTGTCTCCTGGTGTAGAAGACTGCTGTAGAAAAGCTTGAGGCCAGCCTAAATTGTTTCCCTTGTAAATGATTGGCTTTAGAGCCTGCATGCTTGCAGAATTCTTTCCTAATATATATATTTGTATTATAATTTCTGGAACACATTTAATTTATTTTCCAATGGCAAATTCAATTTTTTCTTTATCTCAGAAAAAATTTCTTTTATTACATCATTTAACAAAAATTTAATCCCATTTATTGGAATTTGTGGATAACAATTATCCTTAATTGGATCATTGTTGCCTTTCTCATTCATTAATTTCTCTTATAATGCTATTACCTCTTTTTTCGTGTCCATCCTCTCCTCCGTGGTTATTTCAAGCTTTTCCTCTATGACAATAATTAGCTCTCCTGTGGTGCCTATTGAATTGATTGTTTTAAAAAAATCTATTTATTAATTTTAAAATTATCTTTTTGTTTTTTACCCTTAATATTTTATGATCAAATTTCCTTCCTATATCATTCTAACATTTTATCATTTATCTTTAATTTAATTTATGCTCTTATTAAATTATAAGAAATTATCATTTGTTCTTGAGTCATTTTCTTTTATTCCACACATTTTATATGATCTTTTTATATGATCTTTCTCTATGGTCTCTCCTTTTGTATGATCTTTTTCAATGATCTCTCTTTTTATACGATCTTTTTCTATGATCACTCCTTTTATATGATCTTTTTCTATGATCTGTCTTTTTATATGATCATTTTCTATGATCTCTTTTTATAGTCTTTTTATATGATCTCTTCCACCCCTCCCTCTCACTCTCCCTCCCTCCCTTCCTTGTGATTTTTCTGTTTTTTCTTAGGACTTTGTTCATGCTTCAGTGGCTTTGTCTAGATATTCAACATGCTGTTATATAGAGTGGGTGACTTTCTCACTCACTTCCAATATTATTTGTGTTCTCCAAACTACACGCTATTGGGGAGAGTGAGGGAAAATAGAATTGGAGAGAGTGTACTTAGTGTTTTTAAGAACACTTAGGCTGTTCTCTCTGCTGAAATATCCAGAACGTCCAGATCATTCCTCACCTGGAGGAGAATTAGAACTCTTACTTCTGAAAGAGAAAGTCAAAACCATTTTTGACCTTTTGTACCTTCCACTGCATCTCAGGAAGAGGAACAGGAGAAAGTTATATATTTAATGTGCTTCTATCCATATTTGGGATATTAATAAAAATTCTCATGACTTTCTCTTTCAACAGTGTGAATTGTGGTAGGTGTGGTTGGGATCAGCTGTGAGTCCTACTGCAGCATTATGTTTCTGTTCTTGATAGCTGGGCTTTGAAGATATTGTATTAGGCTTTGCCTTTGTGGCTGATTAGAAAAACAGCCACAGATTCTTTTTATCTTTATAGGAACACCTCTTTCCATTGTGGCTTTGCAGCTCCTCCTGTCAAGAAGGTGGCATTTATTTCCATACCCCTTGAATCTGGGCTTAGTTAGCTTTGTGCTTGTTTTGGTCAATGAGATATTACCAAGTGTGGTGCAAGCACTTGAGCTGTGAGGTCTGTTCTTGCTGTTCTTGGAGCTCTGTCGCCACTATATGTAGAAGTCTAGGCTTGCCTGCCAGAGGATGAACAACAAATAGCTCAGGTACCCGGATATTGTGGTTGATAACCTGCCAATTATCAGATATGTGAGGGGAAGATCCCTGATCCCACAGCTGTCAGTAGACCAACCAGCTAAATACAAACTCATGAAAGAACCCAAGAGAGAGAGATCAAACTGTCTGAGATAGAACACAGATGACCCACAGAACCTTGATGTTGTTGTTTTAAGACACCTGGTTTTGGAGGGTGAGTCTTTGTGTAGCAACAGATAACTGATCCAGCATCTTTTTGTTCGTGGCGGTGTTGGTGTTTGGTATAGGGAGAGGGAAAGTCTAAAGCAGAGACGCTGCTCAGCCAAGTTGCAACAGGTTGTTATTAGGACACTTCTGAATATTGATTACAATATAAACTCAACCAAAATTACTTGTTAGTTATCTAATGCTTTGTAACCCACCTTTCCATAAGGTAAATTCAGGGACTTCAAACATTTGAAACATTGTGTTAACCACATCTGTATTCTCTTGAGTGAAAATCCAGGCAATCAAAAGGATACTCTGGCTCCCCACCCCCCACCCCACCCCCCAAAATCTCTGCTTTAGTAATCTGTGCTTCCAATTTCATATGGACAAAAAAATGTGATTAATTGAATGCAACTTCTCTATTTTTTCTATGCCTATCTTTATCCTTCCCTATTTTGAATTTTAATCAGAAAGGTATTAATCATCCACCAAAGGAATTTACAATGAATTCATTTTGGTCTGTCAATATGGGAAATCTCAACACAAATCCTACAAAGGGGCCACAGAAAGTAATGGCAAACAAATGCCGAGAAGCAAATAATTATCGAACACAGCAGAATGTCACGTTTGTTTTCAGTCTCAAGGGCTCAAGATCCTTTATAGGGGCTTTGTTGGAAAAGATCTAAAGGCTTTCATGTCACAGAGCCTGGAAGGTTGATAATTTTGGCTTTTTTCCAGGCTGACCTATTCATTTGAAAGACAGACTCACTACAGATACACTTTTAATTGTTGGTGCTCATAGAAGAGGTTAAAAGTCTAGGCAGGTGTCTCCAACATTGATCCAGATGTCTCCAAACTCTGAAATTTTGCTAGATATGTATTAGATATGTATAAACTACAGGCTGATTTGCATGCCCCAGTCCCACTAACTCAAGTCAAAATTCATATTCTCTCTGACTTGGGATTTGCACCAAATATTAACAATAGCAATTTGATTTAGTGGAAAAAGACCCCAACTTGGAGTCTGAAAATTATGTTTTGGACTTGGCTCCACAGCTCATTAGTTGGATGACCTTTGGCAAGTCTCTTAACTAAACTGAACCTAAGTTTTCTAGTCTGTAATATGAGAGTGACAGTGCACCATTTCTCTCAGGGAATTGTGAGTCAAATGAATCAGTATATATGTAAGTACTTTGTCAATTATAATGCAGTTTATAATGAAGCTGTTAGTGTGCACCCAGAACCTCTGGAAAAAGAATCCCTTGGTTAACAAGGCAGCCTTCCTTATTATTTTTCTTCTTTGGATAATCCTTAGACATTTTTTCTTTTTCTTTTTGTGATAGTTCCAAATCTATGCATCTCTAGCCAAGACCTATTTTCTGGACTCTAGAACTATTGACCTAACTGATCACAGGTCATGTTTCCTTGGATACCACTGAGGTACCTCAAACTCAGAAAGTAAGAAATGGAGCCTATTGCTCGCTCTCTGTCCACCTCTCTCTCTCTCTCTCTCTCTCTCTCTCTCTCTCTCTCTCTCTCTCAATGTTTCTCCTATGTTCTGTATATTGGTTAAGGACACAACCATATACCCAACATCCAGAAGTGAAATCTTAGCATCATCCGTGACATCTTTTCTTCCCCATCATCTATATCCAAATAAGCACTAAGCTTTGAATTCTACCTGCTTGGTAGCATCAAATCCATTCACATCTCTACATCTCTTTTGCTATAGTCCTGATTAAGCCCTTCAGTTTCTCACCTAGATTATGACCACAGTTTCTTTTGCCATCTCTTTGTCTCTGCCTTTCCTTCCTTCTTATTTCTTATACTGAAACCAATAATCTTTCAAAGATAAATCTAATCATGTAACTTTCTTTAAATGCGTCTGTGGTTCCTTTATTCTATCACATGTCATTTAATATGTGAGGTCACCAGCAACTTGACTTTGGCCCATCTCTCCAGCCTTTTCTCTCACACCCTCTCTCCTTACACAATATTTTCTCCTCCTTTGTTGTTCTCAAACATGCCCTGAGCTTTTTGGCCAGTGTTTTTGTTCATCTGGAATAACCATTTCCAATCTTTCTCACCTAAATAACCTGTCTCTCAAGTCTCAGATTCAAGTGCCACCTTCTCCAAGAAGCAACTTCTGACATTGCCCCATCCCCAAATTCAGTTTGAATCAGCTGCTTTGTGAATTCACTTTGCATTTCATGTCTCTATCATGGCAATAAATCTCATTTTATTGCAGTTACTAGTTTACTTGACCAGTCTTAAAGGCAGAGGCCATCCATTATGTATCAGGTCATTAGCTGTCACTTCCTGTCCACTGCTGGCGTGTCCAGTGGTTCTGCTAATCTGCTACAGAGCAGCACAGTATCACAGCGAATGTTGCTGGATTTGGAATCAGACACATATGAATTTGAGTCTAATGTTCTCTATCCTCTGTTACCTCATCTGTAGAACAGGAATGAAAATAATACCTCTTTCACAGAATAAACTCCTATGTTTGTAAGTGCTCAAAAACTATTATTTCCAATTTTAATTTTTCTTAGCAGATAAACCTGAATATTAAACTTACTTCTGAGTTAAGTGCATGACTTCTAAGGCATGGATTTTAAGACATTCGTATGGATGTTTCAACGTGCTAATTGATACTTCTTGGTTCCTGTATATTTCAAGATAGCCAGATAAATTGAACTGTGGACAAGTTAGGTTATATTAGATTAAAGAATTCCTGTTCAGATTCATGACTATTGAACATCTTATTTCAGGTTTTGAATCCCAAAACAAAACAAAGTAACACTAAGCAAAACAAACAAACAGACAGCAACAACAACAACAACAACAAAGCACAAAACAATAACAAAACCCACACTTAAAACACCAAAGACGTTTAGAGAGTGAATTAGAAATCCAAAAACTTGGATCACCTTTGCCAAAGTATACCTAAAGTCAGGATATGAACTTCGACCTGAGCTCACAACACAGTAGCCCTCCTAAGAAGCTGAAATAAAGGATTCAGGAGGTTAAATTTATTTCATATTTAACCCTTGCTAGTTGACCATGAAATCCAATAGTTTTTATGGCTCTTTGTGGACTTGCTTTGGTGTTGATTCATTCATTTGTTCATCCCACAATTATTAATTGAACACCTACTATGTGCCAGGCTCTGTGGTAGGCACAGGCTCACGACTGTGTGAGTGTCTGGGTCATCTTCTGACTTATGTTTCATGGTGACTAGTCCCCTATTGCTCCCATGCCTCCCTGGGAGTTCAAGTTCCCACTGGTATGATTCGTGGAATAAGGAATACCTAAACAGTTTTCCATTCTGTGGCACAGGGTGCCTGTTGTGCTTTTGTTCATGAATTATCTTAAGACTCTCAATCTACAATAAATTTAGTTTGTCTTCCCTGGTGTCCTAAATGAGTAGTCTTCCTGTCAAATGCTGACTTTCATTAATGGGACAATTTAGAGGCCTTAATTAGATTGTTGTCTGAGGCATGGCTCTCTACTGTCTTCTTACATTTGAATTTTCTTTGTAGCTGCACTTCGCGCAAAGCAATCAGTATTGCCCCAAAGTCACCATCTAGTAAACTAGACCACTATTGCTAGCCATCACTGGCTAGCTTTTAAATCAATTTATCTAAGGCAGTGATTGTATTTTATTTTATTATTTAATTAATTTATTTCTGTTATAGATGTTTCTCCTTTTCCCCCCATTGACACCCTCCTCCTGTCCTGTCCCTCCCACCCCAACCCAACATTGTTGTCTATGTCCATTGGTTATGCTTATATGCGTAAGTTCTTTGGTTTATCTCTTCTCTCCCCGCTGCCCCCTCCTCTGAAGTTTGTCAGTCTGAATCCTACTTCTATGTCTCTGGGTCTATTTTGTTCATCACCTTATTTGGTTCATTATATTCCACAAATAAGTGAGATCATGTGATATTTTTCTTTCTCTGACTGGCTTATTTCACCTAGCATAATACTCTCCAGGTCCCTCCATGTCATCTCAAAGGATAAGAGATCTTTCTTTCTTACAGCTGCATAGTACTCCATTGTGTATATGTACCACAGCTTTTTTATCCACTCATCTATTGATGGACACTTGGGCTGTTTCTAGATCTTAGCTATTGTAAATAGTGCTGCTATGAACATAGAGGTACATATGTTCTTTCTGATTGGTGTTTCATGCTTCTTAAGATATAGTCCTAGAAGTGGGATCACTGGGTCAAATGGCAGTTCAATTTTTAATTTTTTGAGGTAACACCATAGTGTTTTCCATAGTGGCTGTACCAGTCTGCATTCCCACTAGCAGTGTACTTGAGTTCCCTTTTCTCCACACCCTCGCCAGCGCTTGTTTTTGATGATTTGTTGATGGCAGCCATTCTAGCAGGTGTGAGGTGATACCTCATAGTCGTTTTAATTTGCTTCTCTCTGATGATTAGTGACGTTGAACATTTTTTCATATGTCTCTTAGCCATTTGTATGTCCTGTGTGGAGAGGTGTCTATTTAGGTCCTCTGCCCATTTTTTAATTGGATTCTTTGTCTCCCTTTTGTTGAATTGTATGAGTACTCTATATATATTAGAAATTAACCCCTTATCTGATATATCATTGGCAATTATGCTCTCCCATACAGTGGGTTCCCTTTCCATTTTGATTGTTGTTTCTTCTGCTGTGCCGAAGCATTTTAATTTGATGTAGCCCCATGTATTATTTTTTTCCTTTGTTTCTCTTGCCTTAGGCTTTGTATCAGTGAAAATTCTGCTGCGTGTGATGTCTGAAATTTTGTTGCCTACATTTTCTTCTAGGATTTTTATTGATTCATGAGTCACATATAAGTCTTTTATCCATTTTGAGTTTATTCTTGTGTAAGGCAGTGATTTTAAACAAGTGTGCTGCAGGAGGCAAGCTGGTGTGCCACAAGAATTTTTAAAACACACAATATCTAGCCCTGGATGGTTTGGCTCAGTGGTTAGAGCGTGGGCCTGCAGACCAAAGAGTCACAGATTCAATTCCGGTCAAGGACACGTACCTTGGTTGCAGTTTGTCCCCGAGCCTGGTCGGGGTAGTATGGGAGGCAACCAGTCAATGTATCTCTCTCTCACATCAATGTTTCTCTCTCTCTCTCCCACTCTATCTGAAGATAAATAGAAAAATGTCCTCAGATGAGGATTAGTAAGTTAAATAAATAAAACATACAATATTTAACTATTTAGTCAGGGGCATTGACCCTTTATCCCTTAGATCATCAAATTAAAAAAATGACAACAGCCAACACAATAGCCATCTGGTATGAATGAATAAAAATTGTACTTATTGTTTTTTGTCAGAACAGCAAGAAAATATATTTTTTGATGTGCTGCAGAATTTTAGTAATTAGTTTATGTGTGTCATGCGATGAAAAAAGTTGAAAATCACTGATCTAAGCAACATTGTAAAACAGAAATATGATGTAAACCACTATATAATTTTAAATCTTTGAGTAGCACATTAAAAGAGTAAGAATAATAAACAGGTAAAACTAATTTTAATGATAGATCTTATTTAACCAAACATATAAAAGCATTATCACTTTAATATATAGTCAACATAAAAACTGTTCATGAAATAGTTACATATTTTTTGTCATACATAATTTAAAAAAAATCTGTTGTGTATTTTATACTTATAGCACACCTAGATTTGGACTGGTCACATTTCTTTCATTTATTTATTTATTTATTTATTTATGAAATTATTGGGGGTGGTGTTGGTTATATAGGTTTCAGGTGTACAATTCTATAATACATCACTTATATATTACCTTGTGTGTTTACCACCCCAAGTCAAGAATCATTCCATCGCCATTTATCACCCTGTTCTCCTCGCCACACTGCCCTTCCCTTCTGGTTATGATCATGCTGCTCTCTGTGTCTATGAGGTATTTTTGTTGTTGTTGTTGTTTAATCTCTCCACCTTTTTCATCCAGTCCTACAACCTACCTCTTGTCTGACAGCTGTCAGTCTGTCCTTTTTCTGAGTCTGTTTCTATTTTGTTTGTTAGTTAATTTTGTTCATTAGATTAAACATATAAGTAAGATCATGTGGTACTTGTCTTTGTCTGACTGGCTTATTTCACTTGGCATAATGCTCTCCAGGTCCATCCATGCAGTTGCAAAGGGTAAGATTTATTTACGTTTTATGGCCAAGTAGTATTCCATTGTGTAAATGTACCACAGCTTTTTTATCCACTTAAATACTGATGGGCACTTGGAATGCTTCAAAATCTTGGCTATTGTAAATAATGATGCAATGAACATATGGCTGAATACATTTTCTCGTTAATGTTTTGGGTTTCTTTAGCTATATTCCCAGAAGTGGAATCACTGGGCCATAACGCAGTTCTATTTTTTTTTTTTTAAAGTAACTCTATGCTGCATTCCCAGCAACAGGGCACAGGGTTCCCCTTTGCTCTAACCACTGAGCAAAACCGGCCAGGGCGATATTGCAGTTTTAATTTGCATTTCTCTGATGCTTAGTGATAAATATCTTTTCATGTGTCTATTGGTCATCTGTATGTCCTCTTTGGAGTAGTGTTATTCAGGACTTTTGTTCTTTTTTTTTTTTTTTTTATTCTCATCCAAGGACATTTTTCCATTTTTTGTTCAGATAGAGTGGGAGGGAGGGAGAGGAAGAGAGAGAGTAACATCAACGTGAAAGGGACACATCGAGTGGCTGCCTCCCGCACGACCAACCAGGGCCGGGGACAAATTGCAACCGAGGTATGTGCCCCTAGTGGGAACCAAACCCGGGTCTCTCTGGACCGCAGGCCGATGCTCTAACCGCTGAGCCAAACTGGCCAGGGCAGGACTTTTGCCCATTTTTTTTTATTGGACTTTTAAAATATTTTGGTGTTGTGTTGTATAAATTCTTTTTTTTTTGGTACGTGCCCCTAGCGGGAACCGAACCCGGGACTCTCTGGTCCGCAGGCTGACGCTACAACCGCTGAGCCAAAAGGGCCGGGGCGAGTTGTATAAATTCTTTATAAATTTTGGATATTAACACTTATCAGATGTATCATTGACGAATATGTTCTCCCATTCAGTAAGTTGTCTTTATTCTTTTTTGTTCATGGTTTCCTTAGTTGTACAAAAACATTGAAACATTTTAGTTTGTTTGCTTGGCCAGTGTAACTCAGTGGATTGAGTGTCATCCCATGGACTGAGAGGTCCCAGTTAGATTCCCAGTCAGGGCACATGCCCAGGTTGTGGGCTCGATCCTCAGTAGGGGGCGTGCAGGAGGCAGCCCTATCGATGTATGTCTCCCACATCAAGGTTTCTATCTCTTGCTCCCTTTACCTCTCTCAAAAAAAAAAAAAAAATCAGTAAAAAAACACATTTTAGTTTGATGTAGTACCATTTGTTTATTTTTTTCTTTCATTTTCCTTGCTCGAGGTGATATATTAGAAAAAATATTGCTATGAGAAATGGCTAAGATTTTACTGCCTATGTTTTTCACTAGGATTTTTATGATTTCAAATATTACATTTAAGTCTTTGGTCCATTTGGAATTCATTCTTTTGTGTGGTGTAAGAAGTTGGTCTAGTTTTATTATTTTTTTCATGCATCTGTCCAATTTTCCCAACACTATTATTGAATAGACTATCTTTATACTCTGTTGTGATGTTTTTGCCTTCTTTGTCAGATATTAATTGACCATGAAGGCCTGGGTTTACTTCTGGGCTCTCTATTCTGTTCCATTTATTATTCTTTCTCAAGATTGCTATGACTATTTGGGGTCTTTTGTGGTTCCATATAAATTTTTAGAATAATTGTTCTGGTTTTGTGAAACACATCATTGCTATCTTGATAGGAATTGCATTGTATCTATAGATTGCTTTGGGTAGTTTGGACATTCTAATTATGTTAATTCTTTCTATTCATGAGAATGGTATATTCTTCCACTTATTTTTATCTTCAATTTCTTTCTTCAGTGTCTTACAATTTTCTGAATATAGGTCTTTTACCTCCTTGGTTAAATTTATTCCTAGCTATTATTATCTTTTTAAGCAATTGCGAATGGGATTGTTTTCTTAGTTTCCTTTTCTAATAGTTCATTATTTTGGTGTATACAAATGCAACTGATTTCTGGATATTTATTTTGTATCCTACTACTTTATGGAATTCATTTATCAATTCTAGTGTTTTTTTTGTGTGTGTGTGTTGAATCTTTAGAGTTCTCTATATACAGTATCAAGTCATCTACAAATAATGACAGTTTTACTTCTCCTTTCCAATTTCAATGTCTTTTATTTCTTCTTCTTGTCTGACTGCTGTGGCTAGGACTTTCAGTACTATGTTGAATAAGATTGGTGAAAGCAGACATTCCTGTCTTATTTTTGATCTTAAGGGAAACACTTTTAGTTTTTTCCCATTGAGTATGGTGTTGGCTGTGGGTTTGTCATATCTGGCCTTTATTATGTTGAGGTATGTTCCCTCCATTCCTACTTTGCTGAGAGTTTTTATCATAAATGGGTGCTAGATTTTATCAAATGCTTTTTCTACATCTATCGATATAATCATGTGGTTTTTATCCTTTATTTTGTTTATGTGCTGTATCAAGTTTATTGATTTGTGGATATTGTACCAACCTTGCATCCCCAGAATAAATCCCACTTGATCATAGTGTATCATCTTTTTAATATATTGTTGGATCCAGTTTGCTACTATTAATATTTTGTTTAGGATTTTAGCATGTATGTTCATCAAGGATACTGGCCTATAATTGCTTTTTTTTTTTTTTTTTTGTAATGTCCTTATCTAGTTTTGAAATTAGGAAAATGCTGGTCCCGTATAATGAGCTTGGAAGCCTTCCCTCCTTTTGAATTTTTGTAATATTTTGAGAAGGATAGGTGTTAGTTCTTTGAATATTTGGTAAAATTTATCTGTGAAGTCATCTGATCTAGGACTTTTGTTTGTTGGGAGGTTTTTGATCGCTACTTCAATTTCACTAGTTGTAATCTATCTGTTCAGATTCTCTGATTCCTCCTGATTTAATTGAAAGATTGTATGTTTCTAGGAATTTATTAATTTCATCCAGATTGTCCAATTTGTTGGCATATAGTTGTTCATAATATTTTGTTTGGTGTCAGTTGTTACTTCTCCTCTTTCATTTCTGATTTTATTTGTTTGAGTCCTCTCTTTTTTTTTGTGATGAGTCTAGTTAAAGATTTGCCAATCTTATTTATCTTTTCAAAGAACCAGCTCTTGGTTTCACTGATCATTTGTATTATTTTTTAGACTCTATTTCATTTATTTCTGCTCTGACCTTTACTATTTCCTTTCTTTTACTCACTTCGGGCTTTGCTTTTTGGTCCCCCCCCCAGTCCCATTAAGTGTAAAGTTAGGGTGTTATTTGAGATTTTTATTGTTTATTGAGGTAGGCCTGTAATAGTATGAATTTCCCTCTTAGTACTGCTTTTCCTGTGTCCCATAGGTTTTGGGTTGTTGTGTGTCCACTTTTATTTGTTTCAAGGTATCTTTTGATTTCTTTCTTGATTTCATTGTTAAGCCATTCATGGTTTAGTAACATGTTATTTGTCAGCTGAGGGTAAAGAGCAAGTCCAATAAGAAGATTACTCAAAGGTTTTAGTAAGATATAATGAAAGTCCATACCAGGGCACAGATCATGGGAAGTTGAACACAGATAGATTTGAAACATGTATAGGAGGTAAGAGGGCCTGATAATTGAGGTGATGAGAGAGGTGATACAAAAGAGTATATTATAACTCCAAAGTTACTGTCTGGGTGCCTGGGTGAGTGATGACACATTTTAACAACATGGGAAATATAGAAAGTGTGGGCCAGTAGTGGGCATGAGAGTGGGGATGGAGGATGAAGGATGGACAGGAGAAAATGGATTGAAAATGACTGATATAATCAGATATGTTGTATTTGAGGTTATAACACACATTTTAGAGTGTGTGTTAAATAGAAGAGAATTATATAGTTCTAATGCTCAGCACTGACTCCTCATTTTCCAAGGAAATGTTTAAAGGTCCAGTTGGTATTGATAATGTTGTAAATTTTGAAGACGTAATAGATACCCTTTCAGAATAATCAGGTAAGCCCTTTCTTGACCTTAGATATGAAAACTTTATATATAATTTAATGCAGTTTTATATGTATATCATAAGCAAATCAGACTATTATAAACTATTTTCAAAAAAAGTATACAGACATACAAAACCACAACTAACCTTAAAATTAATTTTTAAAATAACACAAATTTCAGTAATACAAAATAAATTTATTCTATTTTTACATAAAGGAAAAGAGCACAGGTTTTAATCTAGTAACTTCTCATACATGTAATAATAATTGTAGCATGTGCAGGTGCAAGAAATTAGAAATAGAAGTTATGCCTAAGAAGTATATTCATCTTGATTAATATTTTTATAACTAGAATACATTTTTATCATGTAGTAGAGATCCCTCATCCCTCCTTCAGGCTATTCATTGTTAGGTATGGAATGTGCTTTTTTTTAAGATTCAGACTCAAGTCATTCACTAAATTCAGGAAATATCTATGTAAACTAATGCCAGAGAAGTGGATCCCTGGACACTGGGGCTCTGTTAGAGCCATTTATAGGGGAAAATCCCCAGACCTAACTGAAAGGGGTTCATTTAGCAGATGTGCACCTGGCAAGCACTAAGACAGGGAAGAAGAGAAAGTAGTACGTTGTGACAAAGGACAGATGTAGGGTGAGTTTGAGAGCTAGAGAAACCAATGGATAAAGAAGTTGAATGGGAGAGGTTGGAGTAAGGCAGATGAATGGAAGGATGAAGCAAGAAAG
This sequence comes from Tadarida brasiliensis, assembly GCA_030848825.1. Taxonomy (NCBI): domain Eukaryota; kingdom Metazoa; phylum Chordata; class Mammalia; order Chiroptera; family Molossidae; genus Tadarida; species Tadarida brasiliensis. The sequence goes on along the minus strand of CM061257.1, from coordinate 80,560,483 downwards.
AGGTTTATGATAGATTTTGTTATTGCTCCCCAGATTTACTGCCTTTGTCCATGTGAAGATTATACTTCTCCGCTTAATAGACATTAAGCTTGTCCTCGTGACTTACTTTGACCAAAGAAAAGTGAGCAGAACTGATGTTCCTTTCAAGCAGAGTTTTAACAAGCACTGCAGAGTTTCCATCTTTGTTGTCCTTCTGCCAGGACCTCAACCTATTCTAGAAAGGAGCTTTCAGTGATGCACATGCAATATGAATTGAGAAGTTAATCTCTGTTGTTGAAAGTCACAAAGATTTTGGGGTCACTCATTACTGCAGCATAACCTAGCCAAAGCTGATTCATACAAAGTAAACAAGGAAACAATGAGATTATAGGCAAGTCAAGGACTGGTTTCAGATCAAGCTCAAGAACAAGAATTCTGGTCTCTGGATTTCTCCTAATGCTATCCCTGCCTGTATGGGTGTGGATCCCTATAATATAGGATTATAGCAGTGTGGTATCATAGTTCTAAAGTCATGGACTAGGCATCAAACAGTGCCTCCCCTACACACTAAAGATGTGGCCTTTGGCAGATTATATAATGTCCCTGTCACTCTGTAGCTCAGCTTCCTCTGTAATGGGGAAAACAAAACCTTCCTCATAGAGTTTGTTGTGAGGATTAAGCAAGGAAATGAGTTTTTCACATATATGTGGTACATAGTAAGCACTGAGTAAATAATAACTATATTTTTATTTTGGTTTTACATAATCAAATATGCTTAGAATTGAGAATTACATGAAAAGTTATTATATATGACAACCAATTCAATGAAGAAATACATTTTATGAAATTACTATAACAGATGCTTGCTCAGCTTTTGCTCAAGGATGGTAGTTTCAGGGCTATTTCAATGATGCTTCTCAAAAAGTAGAAATAGACAGACAGATTTCTAGATTGAATGCATGGCTTATTGCACATTGTGATACTGACATAGACTTTCATATATTGAAGCAGGACATTCTTCCTATAACTGCTGCAGAACAAAGCTAACAGGCAGAGAATGGGAATTAGCCTCTGCAGAGTGGTGGAATAATTGGCAATGACAGCAGATCTATCATAAAGGATGGAGAAAGGTTTTTAAAATAGGAAAATGTGAATTTCAGTATACATGTGTGGTAGGCAAAATAATGCCAAGTCTCCCAGAGATGTCCACATCCTAACCTCCACAACCTGTGAGTATACTAGGTTACTTGGAAAAGGAAATCAAGGATGCAGATGGAATTAATTTTGATAAATCAATTGACTCTGAGCTGAAGAGATTATCCTGGATTATTCAGGTGGCCTCAATCTAAACTAGATAATCTAGATAAGGTGGAGAAATGGGTTCTCTCCTAAAGCCTTCAGAAGGAACATAGCCCTGCTGACCCTTAATTGTAGTCTACTCAGACCTTTTCAACAAATGGTGCTGAAAAAATTAGATATTCATATGCAAAGTAATTACATTCTTAATTAACTTAAAATGAATCATAGATCTAAATGTACAACCTAAAACTATAAATCTTCCAGCAGAACACATAGGAGAAAATGTTTGTGTTTTAAAGTTAGGCAAAGATTTCATAGATACAACACAAAAACATAATCCATAAAAGAAAAAAACGAACTAAACTTCATTGAAATTTAAAACTCCTCTTTTTAAATTAAATTTATTGGGGAACATTGGTTAATAAAATTATAAAGGTTTCAAGTATAAAATTCTATGATACATCATCTGTGTATTGCATAGTGTCCACCACCCAAAGTAAAATCTTCTTCTGTCACCATATATTTGACTCCCTTTAGTTTTAATTAACCCCTCGCCCCCTTTCCTTCTGGTAACCACCATACTGTTGTTTACGTCTATGAGTTTTTATTTGTTTTTTCTTGTAAAACCTTTTTTAAAAAAGATGTTAAGGGAAAGAAAAGATAGATAATTCACATCTTGTGAGAAACTGTTTGCAAACTTTATATCTAATGTAGGCCTTTTATTCAGAATATATAAAGAACACTCAAAATTTAATAATTATGCAACATACAAGCTAATAAAATCTGTGTAAAAATCTTTGAACAGACATGTCACCAAAGAAAACAGAATGATGATAAATAAGCACATGACATGATGCTCACTAGAAAATTTCAATTAAAACACAGTGTGGTATTATTACTCACCTATTAGAATGGCTCAAATTAGATGACTAGTCATACTAAGCATTGGCAAGGATGTGGAGGAACTGGAACTCTCATACACTGTTGATGAGAATTTAAATGGTAAAATCACTTTGGCAGTGTCCTAAAAATTTAAACCTACTGTCACCATGTGATCTATTCATTATATCCCCAGATATTTATCTAAGAGAACAGAAAGCATAAGTCAATACAAAATTTAACATGAATGTTTATAGCAACTTTACGTGTAATAGCCAACATTTGGAAAAAAACGAATGTCCAGTGACAAAGGATTGAATAAACATATTGTGTTATGTCCATACAATGGAATGCTGCCCAGCAACAAAGAGGGGTGAACTACTGGTACACACACAACATGGGTGAATCTTTAAATAATTATGCTGAGTGAAATAAACCAGACAAAAAGAGTACATGCTGTATGATCCCATTTACAGGAAAACTTTAGAAAATGCAAACTAATCACTAATCTACAATGACAGAAAACCAGATCAGTGGTTGTAGGTTTGGGAGGAGGGCAGAGAGTGGAAAAGGGGAGGGAGAGATTTTGAAGAGGCAAGAATAAACTTTTAGGGATGTTGGATATATTCACTATATTGATTGTGGTAATGGTTGCCCAGGTAAAATCATATGTTATAACTTAACAAGTGCACACTTTGTTTACGTTATTGTATGTCAATTATACCTTAGTAATAAAAAAAGAGACACTGTCCTTTATTATTCCTTGCATTCTGGTAGAGGATTAGACCATCTTGGGGTACAAAAAAAATGAGTTTGGATTGACTTTTAGATTTCACAACATGAATTCTCATTTTATTGGATTGTGAGACTAACAGAAGATAAAAAGAAACCTATAGAGACACATACACTCACACACACACACACACACACACACACACACACACACACGTACGTCTTGGGTCCTTTCTTTGCATCTCCATATCTATGCGCCTGCAAGGTGCAAGGCCAGAAAGGTTCTCATTTAACATTTAATAAACAGCTATTTGGGCTGGGTATTGATGTGTGTGGTGGGCATTGCAGAAAGTCAGAGGGTCTGAAATTAGTCCAGGTGTATGCAAATTTTGCCCCTGCCTCCCTTCTATCTTTCCTTCCTTTGGTTATTATTTATAACAAAGATCCTTATAATGTCATAAATAGTCTTACTTTGTTTTCTATAGCTCACTGAGATAGGATAAGAATAAATTGATAAGAAATTAATAAATCTTATGTATGATGCAAGTGTGTTTCTGTGTTCTCCTTAGGTTCCAGAAGAAGATCTAGTTTCTCTCAGAGGGAGGATATGGTCAGCCTCAGGGGAGACAGGTCATGGAGAAGAAGCACAGTTTATGCGTTTACTCTGTTCTGTTCTGTGATCTCTCTGGTCCATGGGCTCCCATCAGTAAAATGAGGGAGCTGGATTAAATTTCCTTCCCCAAACCATGAAGCTAGTTGTTTTAGAAATATTTTCCTGGTGATCTTCTAGTTATAGAATTAGAGTTTTACAGGGAACAATGTTTTCTCTTTCATTTGCTTTGACAGTTTAGGTAGAAGACAGTATCTGCTCATCTGAAATCTGATTATGGTCTCTGTATTAATTTTAGCCCTTTTGCAGCAGAAACATGTATGTTTAATCTTCTAAATTATTCAATCTCTTTGGCTTTAATTTTGTAAAATACTCATTCTCTAGCAAACACTTTGGACAGTCTCCCTGTCATTTTGTTTTTCTTTGTTTTATTTTGTTTTCCCTCTTACACAATGCTAATGTATATGTGTCTTGAAGGAAGCACATAGGACTTCAAAACCTGTACAGACATCAAGAAGATTTAAACAATAGATTTACTTGTAGTTCGGCTTTTTCTTCCTCACATATTGTAACCCATCTTCCAGCTTTTTTAGTCTTTTAATCCTAAAGTACATTTTCAGCCTTTATTTTTCTGCCAGAGATTGGAGTTTGGCTCAACGTTGCTTCTCCCTGATTGGACTAATTCCTCTACTTCTCCGCATACTGGCATTTGAATGGTCTCCTGCCTCCACCTGGAAAATGTCAAAGGATTCATGTAGGGCATGCATCAACATGCTAAAGAGTAAGTTACTTTTTTTCTCTTTTGTAAGCATTCATTTTCCCCATACATTCTCACCTACATCATTCCAAGTCTAAAATGACCTTATGAAATATTATTTGCATCCTTCTCCCTATCATGAGTTTTGTCTTTGTTTTATCATTTTAAAAAGTCAGTATGGGACAAGATTGTAGGGACAAGATAGATTGATTTCTGATGCAAAGACGCTCATGTAGTCTAATGATAACACAAAAGGAGAGATTGTTAAAGTCTGTAATATATGAGAGGTGTCGATGGGAACAGTCAGACCAGGAGAAGGAACAAACTCTGAGATCACTCAGATATAAAATATTTGAGTTTGCATTATTTTAACTTGGATTTGCCCAGTTTACAAGTTCATGCACTGTCAGTAGCTTTGGGCTACACATATTTTTTAAAATGCAGCTAATTGGAGCTGAAGAAATGGGTGTAATTCTCACATAGGAAGAAATCTGGAGGAAAGTAGTTGTATGCTGGTGCAGTGGCTTAGTGACATCAACAAAGACTCGGGCACTGGGAGTCCATCCTTAGCACCTAGGCTTCTCAATCTGCAGCATTGGTACTTTCCAAAGCTTGGGGCATCATTTTGCTTTCAAAACAGGAAGAAGAGTAAAGAGGTACATATACCTCCTTATTTTGAAAGCAAAGCCTTTCCTGGTAGCCCTTCTTTTCCACTTTAACAGAATTTTCCCCCTCTTATATCTTATTGGTCAACTTTGTCACATGGGTACTCCTAGCTCTCAGGGAAGTAGGGGAAAATGAGTATTTAGCTTTCAGTCTTTTATGAGGGACAATGACAAGACAGAAAGAAGGCGTCAAGAATATTCAGCCAAATACTATAGTCTGAGTTTTGTGTCTGACCACAAATTCATATGCTGAAATCCTAATGCTCAGTGTGATGGTATTAATTGGTGAAGCCTTTGGGAGATGGTTAAGAGTGGAGTCCTCATGAATGGAATTAGTGCTCTTATAAAAGGGACCCAAAAGAGATCCTTCACCCCTTCCACCATGTGAGAATACAATGAGAAGTCTGCACTTCAGAAGAAGGCCCCCACCTGATCATGCTGACACTCTGATTTCAGACTTCTAGCCTCCAGACTGTGAAATAAATTCCTATTGTTTATAAGCAAACCATTATCTGGTATTTTGTTATAGTAGCCCAAATGGACCAAGACACCATGCAACAATGTTTGCTACAAGCATTCTTTTTTTTTTTTTTTTTTTTTTTTAAATCCTCACTAGAGGATATGTTCATTGATTTTAGAGAGCAAGGAAGGGAAAGAGAGAAACATTGATCTGCTGCCTCCTGTATGCGTCCCAGAGGGGAGGGGGGAACCTGCAACCTAGGTATGTGCCCTGACTGGACTCGAACCCACAAACTTCCTGGTGCAGGGGGACAATGCTCCAACCAACTGACCCACCCAGCCAGGGCTGTCACCAGTATTCTTCACTAAACTCCGCTGCTCCCTCAGCTGATCTGGGCATGAGCTTTGGTCTGGACATAGAGGCCTCCTTCCCCAGGGCAGCCTGTCAAAACAAGACAGATCAGTTGTGCACATTTCGCTCTTCAATGCTGAGCAGGAGTAGTCATGTTATCTAGTATTTGAAAAACAATTCATTGAATATCGTTCCAGAAGACGTGACTGCAAATGCTTGGTAAAAGACAACCTTTGGCCAATTTTTCTAAATAAGGATTATGTTTAAAATCTTGAATCAGGGACAACATCGGGGGGGATGGCTATTTGATGGTCATGTTCAATTAATAAAAGTATCAGCATGTTATTTTACCTGCTGTATTCATAGATGTATCATTGCTAAAAATGATTCCTGTCTTTTCATTACTGATGAGAAATTCCTTTCAGGTATAATTTTCATCTGGAGGTGAATATAAATAAATATAAAATGTGAGGGTGGTATTACATTTTATTACAGGAACATTCCTCTAGCAAGCCTCAAGTTCAAAATGATGGCAGTAACTGAAAGACCTTTTCTGAAAACATTTTAGCATTAATTCTATCACTAATGAACAAAAAAATTATCTATTTAGCCTCAAATATACATAAAAAGTACTTTAATTCACTTATTTCAAAGTGTCTAGACTTAGTTTATTAGGATTGAAAGGTTAAAGTCAGTGGTGTGGTATGAGGGCATGCTAAATAGCAATCGCAGATGGTGAATTAAGAAACATTGGCTTTATTTGAAAAAAAGGGGGTGGGGGATGGGGCTATCCAAAGGTAAGGGCTACACATCACCAAGCTGTGGGGTGTTGGGTTGATGATGGCAGCAGCAGGGAGTTAGAGTTTCATCCATATATACATCCACTGATGGGAAACTTTTGTCGTCAGAGGGTTTTGGGGTCTTGGTTGGTGGGTTTGCACAGGGGGGTTGGGTCTACAGGAATGCGGGTGCTTCTCTGTTTTAGTTCTCTATATGGTTTGATTCCTTGTGTTCTGCGTTTCTTGTCCTGCCGAACCAGTTCTGCGGCTGTGGCGGAAAGCTTGCAAAATGGCCGTTAGGAATTCTATTGCCCTGTAAGTGCTAACAAGGATGTCTTTGAGAAACAACTTTTCTCCCCTAGCACTGGATCCATGGGGAGGACAATTATTATTTAGTGTGTTAATACTGTCTATACTTTCATTCCTCATATTTTATCTGTTTTGTTTACTGTTGTCTTGGTATTATGTAGGGGAGAAAAGGGAGAGGTTCTATGGAAAGTTACCTCACAGGGTTATATGATTATACATTTCTAACGAGGGCAGGTCATGGTGGGTAGTCATGCCCCAGGCATATAACTTCTCTAGTAAGAGGCTAGTCTTGCCTTTAGCAATTGCTGTTCATTGTTTCTGTGCATCTATGTGAAGACACCTTTGTTTTTGTTTTGTTTTTTGTTAATTTATTTTTGTTACAGATGTTTCTCCTTTTTTCCCCATTGACACCCTCCTCCCCATCCCTCCACCCCGTCCCCAGCTTTGTTGTCCATGTCCATCAGTTATGCATACATGTGTATAAATTCTGTGGTTTATCTCTTCCCTCCCCCCACCGCCCCCTCTTCTGAGGGTTGTCACTCTGTACCCTACTTTCACATCTCTGGGTCTACCCTGTTCCCCAGACTGTTATGTTTATTATATTCCACAAATGAGTGAGATCATGTGATATTTGTCTTTCTCTGCTTGGCTTGTTTCGCTTAGGATAATACTCTCAAGGTCCCTCCATGTCGTCTCAAAGGATAAGAGATCTTTCTTTCTTACCGCTGCATAGTACTCCATTGTGTATATGTGCCACAGCTTTTTTATCCATTTAACCACTGAGGGGCACTTGGGCTGTTTCCAGATCTTAGCTATTGTAAATAGTGCTGCTATGAACATGGGAGTACATGTATTCTTTCTGATTGGTGTTTCAGGATTTTTAGGGTATATTCCTAGAAGTGGGATCACTGGGTCAAATGGCAATTCAAGTTTTAATTTTTTGAGGTAACACCATAGTGTTTTCCACAGTGGCTGCACCAGTCTGCATTCCCACCAGCAGTATACTAGAGTCCCCTTTTCTCCACACCCTCGCCAACACTTGTTGTTTGATGATTTGTTGATGGTGGCCATTCTGACAGGTGTGAGGTGATACTTCATTGTTGTTTTAATTTGCATCTCTCTGATGATTAGTGATGTTGAGCATTTCTTCATATGTCTCTTAGCCATTTGTATGTCCTTTTTGGAGAGGTGTCGATTTAGTTCCTCTGCCCATTTTGTAACTGGGTTCTTTGTCTTCCTTTTGTTGAGTTGTATGAGCACTCTATATATTTTGGAAATTAACCCCTTATCTGATGTATCATTGGCAATTATGCTCTCCCATACAGTGGGTTCCCTTTCTGTTTTGATGGTTGTTTCTTTTGCTGTGCAGAAGATTTTGAGTTTGATATAGACCCATGTGTTCATTTTTTCCTTTGTTTCTGTTGCCTCAGAAATGGGTGCTGGATTTTGTCAAATGCTTTTTCAGCATCTATTGATATGATCATGTGGTTTTTATCTTTCATTTTGTTTATGTGGTGTATCACATTTATTGATTTGCGAATATTGAACCAGCCTTGCATCCCTGGGATGAATCCCACTTGGTCATGGTGAATAATTTTTTTGATGTATTGCTGGATCCGATTTGCTAGTATTTTGTTTAGGATTTTGGCATCTATGTTCATCAGGGATATTGGCCTGTAGTTTTCTCTCTTTGTAGTGTCTTTTTCTGGTTTTGGAATTAGGATTATGCTGGCCTCATAAAACGAGTTCGGAAGTCTTCCTTCTTCTTGAATTTTTTGAAATAATTTGAGGAGAATGGGTGTTAGTTCTTCTTTGAATGTTTGGTAAAATTCTCCTGTGAAGCCATCCGGGCCTAGGCTTTTGTTTGCTGGGAGAGTCTTGATTACATCTTCAATTTCCTTGGTTGTTATTGGTCTGTTCAAGTTTTCTATCTCTTCCCGGTCCAGTTTTGGGAGACTATGTGTTTCTAGAAATTTGTCCATTTCGCTTAGATTGTCGAATTTGTTGCCATATAAATGTTCATAGTATTTGTTAACGCTCCTTTGTATTTCTGTTGTGTCAGTTGTTACTTCTCCTCTTTCGTTTCTGATTTTGTGTATTTGGGTTCTCTCTCTTTGTTTCTTGGTGAGTCTAGCTAAGGGTCCATCAATCTTGTTTATCTTTTCAAAAAACCCGCTCTTTGTTTCATTGATCCTTTGAATTGTTTTTCTGGTCTCTATGTCATTTATTTCTGCTCTGATCTTTACTATTTCCTTCCTTCTACTTGCTCTGGGGTTTTCTTTTTGTTTGCTTTCTAGTTCTTTAAGTTGTGAGGTTAGAAAGTCTATAAGAAATTTTTCTTGTTTCTCGAGGTAGGCCTGTAGTGCTATGAACATCCCTCTCAGAACTACTTTCGCTGCATCCCATAGATTTTATGTTGTTGTGTGTTCATTTTCATTGGTTTCCAGGAAGTTTTTAATTTCTTCATTGATCTCCTCGGTAACCCATTCATTGTTTAATAACATGCTAGTTAGCCTCCATGTATTCAAATGTCTTTGCGTGTTCTTGTTGCAATTGATTTCTCGGTTCATGCCATTGTGATCTGAGAAGATGCTTGATATGATTTCAGTCTTCTTGAACTTGTAGAGACTTAGTTTGTGTCCTAACATGTGGTCTATCTTTGAGAATGTCCCATGTGCACTTGAGAAGAATGTGAATTCTGAAGTTTTGGGGTGTAATTCTCTGTAAATATCTTTTAAATCCATTTGGTCTAGTGCTTCATTTAGAGTCTCTGTTTCCTTGTTAATTTTTTGTCTAGAGGATCTGTCCAGTGATGTCAGTGGGGTGTTGAAGTCCCCTGCTATGATTGTATTGCTGTCAATTTCTCCTTTGAAGTCCTCCAGAAGATTTTACATGTATTTTGGTGCTCCTATATTGGGTGCGTATATGTTTACCAAGGTTATATCTTCCTGTTGGATAGATCCTTTCAATATTTTGTAGTGACCTTCTTTGTCTCTAGTTATGGCCTTCATTTTGAAATCTATTGTGTCAGATATGAGTATTGCTACCCCAGCTTTTTTTCCCTTTCTGTTTGCTTGGAAGATTTTTTTCCATCCCTTCACTTTCAACCTATGTGAGTCTTTTGTTGTGAGGTGGGTCTCTTGTAAACAACATATATATGGGTTATGCTTTCTTATCCAATCCACTACTCTGTTTCTTTTTATCGGAGCATTCAATCCATTTACATTTAAGGTGATTATCGATATGTACTTATTTATTGCCATTTTTGTTTAGTGTGGTTCTATTTTCCTTTCTATTTCTTCTACTAATTACAGTAGTCTTTTTAACATTTCTTGCAGTGCTGGTTTGGTGCTAATGTATTCCCTTAGCCTTTTTTTTTTGTCTGGGAAGCTCTTTATTTGACCTTCTATTTTGAATGATAGCCTTGCTGGGTAGAGTAGTCTTGGGTTAAGATCCTTGTTTTTTATGACCTTGATTACTTCATGCCATTCCCTTCTGGTCTGTAGTGTTTCTATTGAAAAGTCAGCTGATAGCCTTATGGGGGTTCCTTTGTAGGTAACCTGTTGCTTAGCTCTTGCTGCCTTTAGGATTCTCTCTTTGTCTTTAATTTTTGGCATTTTAATTACTATGTGTCTTGGTGTGGGCCTGTTTGGGTTCTTCTTACTTGGGACTCTGTGCTTCTTGAACTTGAATGCCTTCTTCCTTCACCAAATTAGGGAAATTTTCTGCCACTATTTCTTCAAATATATTCTCTAACCCTTGCTCCTTTTCTTCTTCTTCTGGAACTCCTATGATGTGAATATTATTATGTTTCCAGTGTCCCACAGTTCTCTTAAGCTGTCTTCCTGTTTTTTTCCATTGTTTTTTCCTTTTGGTTCTCTGATTGGTTGATTTTTTCTACCCTGTCTTCTAATTCACTGATCCGGTCCTCAGCTTCTTCTACTCTGCTGTTTAGTCCTTTCAATGTGTTCTTCATTTCTGCTATGTCATTCTTCATTTCCAGTTGGTTTATTTTCAATATTTCTATGTCTTTGCTCATGATGTTGATGTCCTTACACATGCTGTTGAGCTTCCTCAAGATCATCGCTCTGAATTCTAGTTCTGTTAACTTGCTTAACTCCATTTCATTTATCTCATCTTCAGTGGAGGTCTCTTGTTCTTTCATTTGGCATCTGTTTCTTTGTTTCACCATTTTGGCTATCTCAGTGGGTTTTGGAGCCTGCCAAATTTTCCCTGTGGATGTTGGTGTTCTGCTGTTTGTGGCTCCCTCTACTGGGTTTGGATGAGCATGGGAGGACCCATGTTATACACCACTGTCGAGTCTTACTTTCCTGGGTAGATTTGCAAGCCCAGAAAAGGTTAAATTATCCTCTAGCTTTTTGCCTAGAGGCTATTAGTCGTGGTTACTTGAAGAGCCTTGGGTTCTCAGTTGAATGTAAACCTCCCTCAGGTGTTCAACGTGAGAGGGTTTCCGGAGGGTGGGGCAGATGCTGGTAGTTAATGAGCCTCAATTTGCATTTCAATGGCCCACCTGGGTGTGGCTGAATTTCCGAGGGAGGGGCTGCCACCTCTCCCCAGAGCCCTGGGATGGAGCAAGATGGCCACCATTTTGCATGGCTGCAACTCAGCAAAAGCTCTGAGCACCCTCCAAATCCCGAGTGTCCCCACACAGTTCCAGTCCAGTCTGCTCTCCCTCTGCCGGAGCCCAAGGTGAGTGGCTGTGGCTATTTTAGCGCTCTGACCCAACCCTGTGTGCTGTGGAGCAGCTTGGGGTCTTAACCCCGAGGGCGGGTGCCGCCGCTGCTCACAGCTAAGGCCGCTGCTGTCCGTGGGCTCCCAGCCCCCCTCCTGCACCTCTGCAATCCTACTAGGATCAATTCCATGTCCCTGGTTGTATGGTCCTCGCAAGCTGCTTTTCCGTTGCTTTTTCCTGACGATTTGTCCTTATTTTAGTTGTATTTCCAGTTTGGTCCTGGTAGATGGTCTGTGTAGCTTCCATTCACTCCACCACCATTTTGGAATCTCGAAGACACCTTTGAAATAAGCCATAACCACCCTCAAGAGAGGTCGTGAACTATTCTGTAATTTAATCTCTGCCTTGCTTTCCTCGCCTCCATGTAATCTTCCTTCTGTTCCCTCCTTAATTTCAAATGCGTATAAGGAACTGCAAACCAGTTATTCTCTGGAGTATGTGAGACCTTGCTCCCCAGCATGTGTCCTCAGTTTGGCTCAAATAAATCCATAAAAATTCCCTACAGGTTTGGATGTTCCTTAAGTCTACAGTATTTGGAACAGTGCTTGACATATTGTGGTCAATGAATACTTATTGAATAAATGACCAAATGAGTGACTTTCATGAACAGGAAATTAGGTGAGAGATGACAATCTGGGACGAGTAGAGGGGAATCTCAACCATGGACACAACGTTAGCAAGAGAGTTGGAGAGGATCCAGATCTTTACAAATAAGGGCACATTTGTAGACTTAAGAAAAGCGAACCAGGACAAACTGGAAATGGTGTTATAACTGGAGGGGAAGCCCCTGGCTGGGTTACAGGAAGGAGGGGGCCTGCAGTGCATGCACATTGCCTATGAAGGGAAGGAGGGGAGGAGTGAGGGCAACTAGTGTTTGGGAACTGCTTCCCGCTCTTGCTCCTGGTTAAACTGAACAAGGTTTTGCTTCCATCAGTTTGACCCACTAAAGTGGCTGATCAGTATTAACCATAACAGACTTGTAGGAGTTCCGTTCTGAAAGTTGGGATCCCTTTGGTCTTTGGGCCTGTTAATGATGCGATCACTGCCAAACAAGCCTTGTAGAAATCCTCACTATCAGACCTGTTCACGTAGCCCTATTGCTAATACATTCTTAGCTTTCTTTGCTTAGGGAGATAGATGGACATCTTTCTCTGTCAGAGGCATCTGATTAAATTCTGAGTCCTGAAGCAAACTCATATAAAAAGCCTTTCCTACACTGTGTTAATTACAAAAATAAGCAGATCTCCAGTGGAGAGAGGCTCCTCCTTTTTTGAGCCCTCGGGTAGGGCATATTTCTATGTATGTTTTCTTCTAAATTATGCGGTTTAGATTTATCTTCTAAATAATCAATGCCTTGTGTCAAGGGGAGAGCTGGAGGAGGAAGTAGAGCAGCAGCCCTGGTCTGCAGTGTCTCCAGAACATTTCAGCAGGGAGAGAATGCCATTTCAGCATATCCAAATTTATCTTTTCTCCAAAACTGAGACTTTTTTTTTTTTTCATGAATATTGGAAACAGAAGTATTCCCATCCCCCTTCCTGTAGCTAAATAATTAAGCCTGTTTCAAGACATACAGTCAAAATAGGTTTCCTAGTTCCAAATGCTAAGCAATGGTGGCAAACTTTTCTTATTATAGTCATAGATTGCCATCAGCCAACATTTGTTCTTTGTGGATTGTTTCTTAGAAAAAAGTGAATTGTGAAGAAATTGATGTATCTGCAGTAAGGACTATACAAAACAGGTGTTTTTATTTCATTTTGCTGCCTTATTGTCATTTTTAAAATCAAATGAGTGTTTACAACACTCATCAAAGAAGGTTAGATGGTAAATGAGAGGAGAAAGGAGAGAGGAGAGAGTAGAGAAGAGAGAGAGAGAGAGAGGTGGTATAGGGAGACTAAGAGTCCTTTGCATCCAGTTTAGAAAGAAACCAGCAGGCTTAATTTTGCACCAGACACTGTTTACTTATGTTGTTTAATTAAGGGCAATCCTATTTTGTACAAGTAAACATCATGTTTTCTTTAATTTACTACTGTTTGATTTTTCTCATTTCTCAAGGCTGAGAATTTGAGGTTGTTAGAATTCAGAGTTGTTACTCTCATTTAGAAACTCCATTCATTGGCTGCACACTTTGCAAAAGTAGGCATAGGAATTGTTATTATTCTTTTATTTAAAATATTTTATTAATTTCTATTTCTGTGGTAATACATGCACTGCTACTAAAATTTAAATATACAGAAGATAATCTAATGAAAAATGCTTTTCCTCCTACATGGATGCTTAAGCTATTTTTTCTTTTCTCCAGAGGCAAGTGAGACAGGTCAGTGAGCCAGGACAAGTGGACTAGGGAAACTGAGACAGATCGCTGAACAAACTGACAGAATAATTTATAGTCACATACAGAAGGTCACCTCCCTAGAAGTAACATCCAGCCTTCAGTTGTATTTCAGGTCCAGACCCAGAAAAACAGCAAAACCAGGTGGGTGACATCACCACCAGCTGCAATGACTAAGGACCCCTTGGCCTGACAGAGACCAATCAGTGGAGACCAGGACCCTGAAGAAGCTCACCTAGAAACCTGATGAATATTCTGCTGAAACGCTCCCCTGAGACCTCCCCTAGGATTCCTGCCTGCAAGACAAAGGACCCAGCTGTGTACTCTCCCTGTAGGGAGCAGCTCCAACCATTCCCTTTTCCTTCTTCTTCCTTCTCTTCTTCCCACACAGGTACACATCTCCTAAACTCTAAAGGACCCCTGAGGCTTGCAGCCAGGGGAGCAATGGCAGTGGCAGCTCATCCCAGGCTAATTCCCTGAACCTGTCCCCCAAACTCCTTTTCTCTGACTTCCCAGAGAGCTAGGGCAGCCCAGCCTAGGCCCTCCTATTGCTTCTATGCTAAGCCTTGTCTTGTTTTACTCTTTCTAGCTTTAATACATCATAGTCCCTCACATTCCCTGGACTTGTGTTGTGAAATTTTCCCTGCATGAAGTCAAGAACCCTCACATTACCAGCTGGCCCTAGGCAGACCTGCCAAGGGACAGGTCCCCTTTCTGGTAACACAACCACTGTAACCAGTTCTTTTAATATCTATCTGAAATCTGTACATACGTGCACATAATCCTTTTGCTAAAAAACACAAATGAGAACCCATTTTGTTTGATCTCTTCATGTCTCTCTGTTTCTTTACTAAATGATTTTGGGATCATTTCTTATCAGTATCTATAGAACTGTTACGTTATTTTCCATTTCATTTTGTGACAGTAATAGATTTATTTAAAGAGTGAGCAATTAATAGGGAAAATAAGTTACAAAAATGCAATAATGAATATTCTTGTATGTGTGTTATTTCACACCTGTGTAAATTTATCTGTAGGATAAATTTCTAGAAGTAAAACTGTTAGATTAGGATATGTGCTTAAACATTTTTAACAGCTGTTTCCAAATTGTTCTCTAAAGAGTTTGTACAGTTTGAAAATGATATTATAGTTTATTATTCTGAGATGAAAGAGTCTCAACTCTAGGTAAGAAGTCAGAAAAATCTGTGTTCAAGTTTGATGTTCTTCACTCACATTCAGTTATTTAAAAAAATATATTTCCTGACCTTTATCTGTGCTTTTTCACCTAATGGTGAGACTAACATTATTTTTTTTTAGGCATTGCAATCTGGCTTAGGATGCAAACTTCTATGTTTTAAATTCTGTTCTCACCACTTTTGATATGTGTGATCTCTCCAATCTGTACACTAAGGATAATAATACTTCTCATATCAAAGATTTTTTTTTTGTTTTGTTTCAGTGAGGGCTTAATGAGGTAGCACATAAAGGACATTTAAAACAATAAACACTCAAGAAATTTTAGTTATTATTTTTATTATAACAAAAATGTTTAAATGGTCCTACTTCCTTTTTTTTTTTTAAATCCTCACTCGAGGATATTTTCCATTTATCTTCAGATAGAGTGAGAGGGAGGAAGGGAGGAAGGGAGGGGGAGAGAAAGAGAAAGAAACATCGATGTGAGAGACACATCGACTGGTTGCCTCCCGCATGACACTCAACTACCAGGGCTGGGGACTGAACCACAACTGAGGTATGTGCCCTTGACTGGAATTGAATCCACGACTCTGGTCCATGGGCCAACTCTGTAACTGCTGAGCCAACCTGGCTAGGGCATAGATGGTCCTACTTTGTAAATGCTTACATTAGAGCAGTGGTTCTCAACCTTCCTAATGCCACTACCCTTTAATACAGTTCCTCATGTTGTGGCGACCCCAACCATAAAATTATTTTCGTTGCTACTTCATAACTGTAATTTTGCTACTGTTATGTCTTAGGCGACCCCTGTGAAAGGGTCGTTTGACCCCCAAAGGGGTCGCGACCCACAGGTTGAGAACCGCTGCATTAGAGAGAGATGACAAATATATGAGTGCAAAAAGTGAGCTAATGAGTAAGAAACACTTTAAATTCAAGTTAACATATGAATGTAAGATATTGTGTATTTAATATGCTTTTTTGGTACAATGAATAAATGAATGAATGGCTAAGTCACATGTTTAATATATCAGAAGATATTAGAAATTTTGCTCAGAAATTGTATTAGGTTTTGCTAACATTTTTTGTTCTTTGATCATTTAACTAGTATAATTTTTCAAGGTAATTATTTAAAATAGATAAAAGTTATACTTAATTTTGTTGTAATAGCCTAAATGGATTTTAGAGCTTTCTGTTTTCTTTCCCTTTCTTTCTTTCTTTCTTTCTTTCTTTCTTTCTTTCTTTCTTTCTTTCTTTCTTTCTTTCTTTCTTTCTTTCTTTCTTTCTTTCTCTCTTTCTCTCTCTCTCTCTCTCTCTCTCTCTCTCTCTTTCTCTCTCTCTCTCTCTCTCTCTCTCTCTCTCTCTTTCTCTCTCTCTCTCTCTCTCTCTCTCTCTCTCTCTCTCTCTCTCTCTCTCTCTCTCTCTCTCTATCTCTCTCCTTTATTACCTGCCTTGAGGGAGAGAGAGATGCTACAATATGTGGATAAAAAGCAACCATTAGATGGATCATAATGCCAATCAATTCAAATCCTCTTCATTTTCCAAACAGGCAAAGTAAGTTCATATAATTAATGGAAAGATGGTGTCCTTAAAGCATTTTTTCTTTTATCTGTACCAATGGCCCTCAATAACATTCCTTTGTCCACCTAAGCGTTGAGACACTGATGAGTGCAGGCATTGTATGGAACTTCTTGAAACCAAATGAACTGACACTCTTGTTGGAAAGATAGGACATACAAATAACTAATTGGAGAGTATTTATAATGTAATACATAGGAAAGAATGTAATGATATTGAAACAGTTATTTTTTAGATGCCATGGAAACAAAGCAAGCAAAACATTTGTAGATTGGAATTGTCAAAGCAGATTTCCCAGAATTTCTAGGTCTTCATAAAAGTTTTTGATTAAAAAAAAAAAGTCAGAGACATTCTAAGCAGGCAGAAATTATGCTCAGAAAGATATTGAGTGTGGAAAGAACAGGGGTCGGTAAATCTTGGTTGGTGTGGTGAAGTTATGGGTTTGCATAATTAAAAATCGTCAAGGACCTGAATAGACACTTCTCCAAACAGGACATACAAATGGCCAGGAGACATATGAAAAAATGTTCAACATCTCTAATCATCAGAGAGGTGCAAATTAAAATGACAATGAGGTATCACCTCACACCTGCCAGAATGGTGGCCATCAACAAATTATCAAACAACAAGTGCTGACGAGGGTGTGGACAAAAGGGGACTCTAGTACACTGCTGGTGGGAATGTAGACTGGTGCAGCCACCATGGAAAACAATATGGTATTTCCTCAAAAAATTAAAAATGGAACTGCCATTTGACCCAGTGATCCCAGTACTTGGAATATATCCTAAGAAGACTGAAACACCAATCAGGAAGAATATATGCACCCCTATGTTCATAGCAGTGCTATTTACAATAGCTAAGATCTGGAAACAGCCCAAGTGCCCATCAGTAGATGAGTGGATAAGAAAGCTGTGGTACATGTACACAATGGAACACTATGCAGCTGTAAGAAAGAAGGGTCTCTTACCCTTTGAGATAGCATGGAGGGACCTGGAGAGTATTATGCTAAATGAAATAAACCAGTCAGAGAAAGACAAGTACCACATGATCTCACTTATTTATGAAACATAAAGAACAAAATAAGCTGTTGACCAAAAGAGATCCAGAGTCATGGAAGGAGGGAACAGACTAACAAACATCAGAGGGATGGGGCAGAGGGGTGGGAGGGGTGGGAAGAGATAAACCAAAGAATTTATATGCATATATGCACAACCAATGGACACAGACATTAGGTTGGGGAAAGCAGAAGGGGAGTGGGAGCAGGAAGGAGGGGGTCAATGGGGAAAAAAGAGGGACATCTATAATACTTTCAACAACAACAGCAAAAAAATTAAAAAAAAAAAAAGAGCAGTCTCCTGATAGAAGGCTGAACTATATCACTTAGAAGTTTCAACTTGTTTTGATATGCAAATAGGAGACACAACAGGGATTTGCAGTGGGATTAAAATGGCATTTGAAGAAAGCAATTGAACAGTAGTTTGCACTCGTATAACTTCCATCCTGATCAAGAAATAGAACATCACCAAGACCCCAGCAGCCCTTTTTGGGCGTTCTCTGTCCTTATTCCTGGCAAAGGTAATCACTATTCTAACTTCGATGACCGTGTTTAGTTTGCCAGTTTTTGAACTTTATATAGATGGACTAATACAATAGGTATTCTTTTGTGTATTATTTCCATCACTCAACATTATGTTTTTAGACTCATCCATGTTGTTGTGTCTAGCAATAATTTGTTTAATTCTCATTGATGTATAGTATTCTATTATATAGATGTGTTTATTATCCATTGTACCACCGAGAGACATTCGTTTCCAGTTTTTGACTCTTTCAAAATGTTCTTATGGTCAGTTCTATACATGTGTATGGTGAGTGCATATATAAATTTTTGAGAGTATATACCTAGAAGTAGAATTGCTGAGTCATAGGAAATTTATTAAAACATTCAGTTTTAATAAATATTGCTTGATAGTTTTCCAAAGTGGTGTACCTTTTTCTCATTCCTACCAGCAGTACATAAGAGTTCCAATTGCTCAACTTTTTATTGTCTGCCTTTTATTCTAGCTATTTTCATGGTGCATTGGGGGTGTATATCATTGTGAGTTCATTTTTTATCATACCAGTGAGGTTGAATATTATTCATGTTTTTGGCCATTTGGATATTTTCTCTTATGCTTATTCAATAGTTGGTAATTCCCCCCTGCCATTTTGTCTCTATTAATGCTTTTTGCTTTAATATATACTTTGCTATTTTTATGACCATATGCTTTTGTTTTGTTTATTCTCTGCATGATCACATTTCTCTATCTTTTTAATTTTGCTTTTTCTGTATTCTTACATTTTAGATGTCTTTTTTTGTAAGCAGCTTATAGTTGGGTATTATTTTTATTTAGTTAGACAATCTGATTTTTTTAAATCCTCACCTGAGAATACTTTTCCATTGATTTTTTAGATAGAGTGGGAGGGAGGAATGGAGGGAGAGAAAGAAACATCAATGTGAAAGAGACACATTGATTGGTTGCTTCCTGCATGACCCCTACTGAGGCTGGGGATTGAACCTATAACCGAGGTATGTGAACTTTACTGGGAATCAAACTTGAGACTATTTGGTCCATGGGCTGTTGCTGTAACCACTGAGCCAAACCAGCCAGGGCGACAATCTTTGACTTTTAATTAGATTTAAATCCATTTTATATTTAATTTAACTACTCTTATGTTTGGATTTAAATCTACTATTTTCATATTTGTTTTTCTTTGTTCCACCTTTTCTTCATTTCCTTTTGTTCTTTTCTTGCCTTTCTTCACATTAATTAGTTTTGCCAATGTCTTAGCTATACATTCTTTGGTCATCACCCTTTTTAGAGTCATTGTAGAACAAAGGTGGGCAGTCTTTATCTGTAAAGGGCCAGATAGTAAATAGTTTAGCTTACGCAGGCCAAGAGGCAAAATCAAAGATATTATGCAGCTACTCATATAGTAAGAGAAAACACAAATTTCCACAAATTTATTACTGACAAATTTCAAAATATAATAAAAGTAATTGAATAAAGTTTGTTGCAATACAGGTCTACTGATAAGAAGAATGGAATTCTTTCTTTTCCTTATTTGGAGTTCAAATTGAGTGTTCCCTATCATCATGGTAAAAATGTGGTCTCCTTTTCTTGCTTCTCTAAAATAATGAGCTTCCCTTCAGAAAATGCACCAGAATGTGCTCTCTGCATGTCTCTCTAGACACCTATATAATGCTTTCCTAGTTTTGGATAACTTTTGGTGTTGTGAGCACAGCCTCTGGAATAAGACTCCCTGAGTATAAATGTCAGAAGAACTCATCCTTAGCTGTGTGCTCCTTGACTATTTAGATAACCTATCTAGAAACTTCAATTTCCTCATCTATACAATGAGTAATAGTACTTATGTCATGCTGTTGATATAAGGATTAAATAAGATAATAAATGCAAAGATCTAGAATAATGTATGAGATATTGCAAACCACATTATTAACATTCTATTTTTCTTTTGATTTTTTCCCCTACCATTTAAGAATGTAAAGCCATTCTAACTTTCAGAATATACAAAAATAGGTGGTTAGTTGGATTTGGCTTTTAGCCATAGTTTGCCAATGTATTCTAGATATTGCACATTAATCTTTTACATAGTAATGACTTGTAGAAATTAGTCCTTTTAGCCCTGTCTGGTTTGGCTCAGTGATTAGAGCATTGGTCCACGGATCAAAGGGTTGCAGGTTTGATTCCAGTCAAGGGCACATACCTGGGTTGCAGATTCTATCCCTGGTCCTGGTTAGGGTCATTCGGGAGACAACCAGTTGATGTTTCTCTCTTTCTCTCTCTCCCTCCCTCCTTCCACTTTCTCTGAACATCAATGGAAAAATATCCTCAGGTAAGGATTAACCAAAAAAAAAGAAACAAAGAAATCAGTCCTTTTACGATGATTTATTGTCTTTTCACCCTCTAGACAATGAAGCAATTTTAAACATGTCTTACTGCCTTTAAACTTTTTCCTATTCTAGTCTCATATTTTAATTCTATATATATTTTAAATTTCATATGTCAATATATGTTGTTTTACTGAGTCAAATTCATTTATATTTTCTACATATTTACTCATTCTATTGCACTCCACTCCTTTCTGTATATTTAGAATCACTCTTTCTTGCCTGAAGAACTTTTAGTATGTATGTATGTATAGATGCACGTATGTATGAATTTGGCATGGATCTACTGCCGATAAATTTTCTCTACATTTGTTTGTTTGATGTAATCTTGACTTGCCCTTTATTTAAAATTTTTTTTTCTTTATTGATTTTTAGAGAGAGAGGAAAGGATAGGGAGCGAGAGATAGAAACATCAATTGGCTGCCTTCTGCATGTCCCACACTGGGGATTGGGCCCACAACCTGGGCATGTGCCCTGACCAGGAATCGAACTGATGACTTCTTGGTGCATAGGTCAGTGCTCAACCACTGAGCCACGCTGGTTGGATGACTTGCCCTTTATTTTTGAAAAGTGTCTTTCTAGGTGAGGAATTCTGGTTACAATTTATCTTGATTCAGAAGTTTGAAAATATCTTTCCATTTCATTCCTGTTAGTGAATCAGCATTTAATCTTATTGTTGCTTATTTAAAAGTTTTTATTTATTTTTTAAAATTTCTAGCTGTTTTCAAAATTTTTTTCTTTTATCTTTGGTTTTCCAAAGTCTATCTAGATATTTTATTTGTATTTATTTTGTTTTGGGTTAATAGAGCTTTTAAATTCTGTTGCTTGAGGTCTTTGATTAGTTTTGGACAATTCTTGGATAGTATCTTTTAAATATGGCTTCTTCTTTTTTTCTCTTTCTAGTTTCCTTTTAGGATTTCAATTATATATGTGCTCTTCCTTTCCACCATGTCCAACATGTTTCTTACATTCTGTCTTGTATATCATTTAAAAAATTCTCAATGAGCTCTTTGCTTTCATGGGGACATTTTTATTAATTTGATTCCATTTAACTAATACTCCTTTCTATAATGTTTAATATGCTATATTGAGTTCTTAGTCTTATTGTATACATCAATTCTAAATTTTTAATTTGATCATTTCTTAGTTTAATCTCCATGTTGTCATTTAATATCATAAACATATTAAGTATAGTTTTTAAAAAGTTTATATCTGATAACACTGTTGTTTGAGTCATTTGTGAGTTTATTTCTATTTCTTATTGCATCTTTTAGGTTTTAGTCATTTAGTCCTATCTCCTGGCATACCTGTCAATTTTTGATTAAATAGTTTGCATATTCAATAAAAATGTAATGAAGTCTCAGGTAATATTATATTTTTCTAGTGTTTACTTTTTCTATTAACATAGAATTTGGACATATTATCTTGACTCATTTGGGGACTGAGAAATATGAGTCTGAGTTTCAATATTTCTAAGAGCTTGAATGTTTCTAGTTTGCTCTTAATTTTAGACCATAGCCCTTGGGGAGTCTTAATGGAAAGCCTGTGGTTCTTTACTAGGGTCCTTCCCCTTTGGTAGGACTATTTGCTTCTCTGGGATCACAAGACTACCCAAAACTGCTCAGCTTTAATACATCTTGGCTGCTTCATTCTGAGTTCTCTTGTCTTCTTGGCTTCTTGCTATCTTCATCTTAGAATCTGCAAATGCCCTTTGGGAACCAGAAACAGAATTGTGGGTTCACTTCAATATATTTTTCTTTTTTTTAGGGCCTTGTCATTTTAAATCCTGGCTACCAGTGTTGTTTTCCAAAGCCCTCAAAGAGCTGGATTATCTTGAATTTTATAGTTGTTCTTGGTGGAAGAGTTGGTCTTTAAAATGCTACTTGCCATAGCCAAAGTCACTTTATTGTTAAGGTAATTTGTTGGGTGACAGC
The DNA here is from genome assembly GCA_030848825.1 of Tadarida brasiliensis. Classification (NCBI taxonomy): domain Eukaryota; kingdom Metazoa; phylum Chordata; class Mammalia; order Chiroptera; family Molossidae; genus Tadarida; species Tadarida brasiliensis. The sequence continues at coordinate 80,537,929 of CM061257.1, read as the reverse complement.
TTATTGACTTATTCTTTTTTCTCTCCTTTTCTTCCCTTATTCATCCATCAATTTTTCATATACTAGATATGGATTCTATCTCAGTTATTGTGCTAAATTTTGGATGATATAAGACAAGTTCTTTTCCTTAAGAATACCTCAATGTAATGGGGAACAAAGATTTGCACAAGAGAATATTGTTTCAAAATATACTCTAATTACTTGCATATGCAAATTTAACACATTGTCAAGGTTGAGGTACTTTATTTGAATCTGTTTAAAGATGCAATTCTGGAAATCTTCCATTGATTTCATTTATTTATTTTTTCTTTCTAATTATCACCTGAGGATAATTTTTAAAAGTTGACTTTAGAGAGAGAGGAATGGGGAGGGGGAGAGAGAGAGAGATGTGCGAGAGAAACATCAATCAGTTGCCTTCTGTACCCACCTTGATTGGGAATCAAACCACAACCTAGGTATGTGCCCTGACCAAATTTGAACCCTCAACCTTTTTGTTGTGCGGGATGATGCTTAACCAGCTGAGTCACCCAACTGGGCCTTCCATTGACTTTACGCATTTAAAAGAACTGATGAGTTTTAGACAGGTATAGTAGTATCATAAAGCCCTTGTATTTATCTTCAAAGAGTTTTTAAGTCTTTTAATAACCTTAGTATAACATTCACTAAAACAGGTGGTGAAGGTTATTTACATTCATTTTTACAGACAATAAACTAATTGCAGTTGTGTATTACTTGATAACCTGAAAATAACAATTAATTAAATAATCTCTTCACTAGAAGTGTCATGCAAATTAATACCTCATTGTGTCCTTTGGTCTAGGACCAATTAGAGTTAGAGTAAAATTTACTTCTCCCTGCTCTATTTATTTCTCTTCCTTTAACAAAACATTTTATAGTTCTCTCTTCACAGTAAAGAAACTGGCTTGGGAAAAATACCACAAGTAAGTCCTAAAGTTAATTTGCCTTTGTTTCTTATGTCTTAGTCCTCTTTTCAGTTACTTTTTATTTGGGTCTCTAAGGGACTTTTGCGAATGTGGGATATTTCTGAGAATTCTGACTATAGACACAAGACGTAATGGCTTTTAGCCTGGGTTATGATAAACTGCACTGAATGGTTTTACAGTAAAAAATCGTATCTTAAATTATGAACTGTACATATGGAATTTTTATGTCATGATTTTATATCTGTAATGCATATGTGTTTGAACTTATTGGTGGAGATATATCTTACAAAATTTAAGGAAAGAAAATGTGGATTTAATTACAGGTGGACCTTTTAATGTTAATTTATACATAAAATCAAAATGTTTGCACCTATATGGGATATATTTATATCTAATTACCACTTTATGCATTCATCTTTCTTATATGTGCCACTGTTTTTAGTAGAAACATCTTAAGAGTTTTTCTTTTTCTTTGTCTTTAGTATTACCAGACTCAAATGACTATTCAGATCTATTGAGACTTCACAGTTAATTTTATTATTTAATTGTGTGGTTCAATGTTCCATGAGAAATATGACACTCTGACATTGTACAAGTCCCAGAATCAGTATTGTAGTAGCATGGCAAGGAGATGGAATAATGGGAAATATGAAAAGATTAATCTGGGCACTGAATACTCTTTAAGGCTACAGTATTTCTACCAAGAGGGCAATTGTGCATCACATATTCATTTTTTGTAAGGGTGTCAACCATCTGGTTTCTCTTGTTTTTCCCTTCTCGCTCCTTCACATCTGTTGCTTCTTCATTGTTCTACAAAAGTTTACATTCCATATTTGATGTTCATTTCCATAAAAATTCCACATTCATAAAAGTGCCTAGATTTTACCTGCAGGTCTAAGATAATTACAGTGAAAGAGCAGCCAAGGTCATAAGAAAGTTTATATCCAGATTAGATGGCTCACTGCCACAGAAATCCCTGGCAAGGAATAGCTGCTGGTCATGTTTTGCCTGTCCAGACAATCATTTGAAAGGAACACCAGAGTTAGCAGTCTGACACATACTTCTTGGTTGGGTCACCACATTAAGTGTGCTTAGCTATTTGTAAAGCTATCTGGAGAGAAAGAGCATGTTAAATTGGAAACAGATGGACAGAATGACACACATAGCCTTGGAATTCGCAGTGCAGTACGGCAGAGTTCAATCAGGTGCTTGACATCCTGACAATCTTGTCTCTGTAGGAAGAGAAAAGAAAACACCTGGAAACCCTGGGTTGGGTGGTGGTAAGTTCACATTGTGAGGCCATTTGCTTAGACTGGTTTCCCTCTGAGAAGATATTTCCATCTGCAGTGTTTTTTCTTCTGTCATTCTCAGTACCCTTCTCTTGCCTTCATCCCATGAATTCCTCTCCTAGAATCAATGCAACTTAAAATAAAAACTGGGTAGCAGGTTAGAGTAGATGTAAGAATTTCCACTGTTCTTTCCTGTGGATGCCAGGGTTTCTTCATGTTCTCTGATTACCGAGCTTACTCATTACTACTATCTTTAAAACAAAACATTCTATTTACAGTTTATAGAGGCCAGATTCATAATGTTGACAGTAAAGCCCATGAAGAGGTCATTTGACATGTAAAAATCAGCAGTTTTGATTTCTGCAAGTAATATCTTAACATGTATTTAGTGTCAGAGCAAATACACAAATATACAAAGCAAATTACACCAAACAACTTGTTTATAAATTAGCAGGTTTCTCTAGCTTGACTGTTAGCTGTAGCTAGATTAAAAACGTTAATACAAACAAATGTAAATGCATATGGGCATTTTGTCAGGCATGTGGTGTCCTAAAAATAATGGTCAACTAGGAGTCAGGAGGCCTAGTGTTTCACCTTGGCTTTGCTATTCACTTGCTCCTTTTCATTTTATTTATTAATAAGATAGGATTTACATTAGGTGGTCATTAAATTCTGGCAGGATTCAAAACACAGTAGCCTTAAAGGAGGTAAGTACATTTGATAGGTTAATGAGGGAAGGCAGAACTATATAAACATTTGAGGAGGTCATTACAAAGGTTGGTAACCCGTAGAGGAAGGTATCAGAGAAGATAGGATGTTGGAAGGTGTTAAAATAAAAAGCAGTAGGGACTTTACTGAGCTGTTGCAAAGACATCTCAGGCTTGCAAAAGATAATGAATAAAATTTCCAGTGACAAATTAAAATTAGATGCTGAAGTGTGAAGAAAGCAAGTAAATAACATGTACTGGAACAAGCATAAACAGGGTTTTTAGGTGGAGAAAAAAATCCTGGAGAAGATCAGAATAAGAGAGCAATTATTTAGGATTTGTTCAAAGTGACATGTCATTGACTAAGTGTGTCCCTCCAAATCAGGGATTTTCACCTTTGGCACTGTTGACATTTTGAACGGAATAATTCTTTGTTGTGGTGGGGATAGGTGGGAAGTAGGTCATATGACTGTAGCATATTTTAGCAGAATCCCTAATCTCTACCAACTAGCTTCTGATACCCCCCCCCCACGACTAATGGCAATAAGAAATATTGACATTGCCAAGATTGCCCCATTTGAAAATTACTGCTTTGAACAAATAAATATTTTTGAGAGGCCATTTAATCGAATGGTTAAGAGCTTGGGCTCTGGAGACTGGGTTCTAGAAGAAGATTTGAGTACTAATTCTGTTACTTTTACACTGTGGGCCATGTGCAAATTACTTAATCTTTCTATACCTCACTTTCTTCATTTATAAAATGGGACTAATAAGAGTACCTACCTGATAAGGTTATTGTGAGGATTAAATGAGACAATTCATATGAAACATTTAGTGTAGTGTATAGCCCATGGCAGCTACTAAACACGTGCTAGAAATTGTTCTTACTGTCATTTGACAGTTCCAAAAGGGCACAAAGAAAGAGAAGATGAACATGGTTATTTTTGAAAGTAGACTCTTGGCCATCAAGGAGTGTGGCAATCAAATATCTGAGTCTCATTGTACAGGAGAGATATTGTCCTGGTGAATTAATCCATCAGTCAACAAATACTGTTTGAACATATATTAGGGGGATTGAGACGTGAGCAAGGCAGATAAAAATCTTGACCTAAAGAATTTACATCTTAATGGAAAAGATAGGAAATTAATAGATGTGACTTAAAACTAATACGGTATAGCAGACTATTAGTTATTTAACAAAGTTCATTCTCCCTTTCTTCTACCATAGCTGGTTACATGGTTGCCCAACTACAATACATTTCTAAATTTAAAATATTACACTAAATAGTGCAGTGGCCATTTGAGTAAGTTTTTCTAATAGTCCATAAGCAGAAGTGAAGTGTGCCAGTTCCATGCCTGATCCATAAAACCTTCCTCATATGCTTTTTAATGCCTTTTGTTTCTTCCTGTGGGCTGGAAGTTCACAAAAATTAGTTACCAGAGCAATCTTGGAAGTCATATGTTAAAAATGGCAGAGGTAATGTCAGCCTAAGTCCCTGCAAGATTGGGTGGAGCAAAGATTCTTGTCTTGGCTGCAACCTTCAAGGTTTACCTGGAAAATTCAGTGAAAGAGAAAAAAAATCCTATTGTATTTGAGCCATTGGATATTGTATTTATTCATTAAACAAAAGACACACCTACAACATTTTTTTTTCTAAGAGGAAGAACTGCCAGTTCAAGGGAGCTGTCCTTGACAAGTGACAAACATTAGAGCTCCTACAATAAGGAGGGTCCGTGCTGATAGGTGAGGTAGGGGAACACAGGTAGAAATGACAGTAAGCCAAAATAAAAATATGGCTTATGGATCTACCTGGTTTATACAGAACCCCATGACAACTGGAAGGAATTCTTTTTCTTCCCAGAGAAACAATTGGTTACTTTCTGCCAAAACTTGTTTTTGGAAATCCGGCACCTTTATTAATATATACATCCATAATAGTTATATGTTTTTCAGATTAAAAATTCAGTGGAGGTTGACTTGGGCAAAGATCATCTCTGAAATCTTTGGACAGAGACTAATGAGGGCCTTTCCTGCTCCATCTGATTTTCAAATTATCTTGAGATCTCAAGAAGAAAGATGAATTTCTTGAAGTATTATTATACCTCTTATTAGGGAAACTAATTTGTGCTCAGTACTGTGATGTCAACTCCATAATGTGGCTATATATGTAAAATGGAAGCTGCTTTTTGGAGACAACTAATATTCTTTTATTGTTTTATGTAAAAAAAGTCATCTATTCTGTAATACATTTAATGTTATAGTAAATATACATAGATTAAATAAAATTGAAACAAGCTAGAAAGAAATAACATTACTGTATGCTGGCTTATAAAATCCTGTATAATCAATTCTTCCTTCAAATTTCATTAAACTTAAATTGAACACTTTGGTGCTCTTATATTAGAAGGGAAGATTCATTCCCTCATTGCCATATAAATTAACAGAATTATAACAAGTAGATCTATGAACCTGGGTTGGAGGGCTCGAAGTTCTAAAAAGGAAAATGAATTAAATTTAGTTTACAATATTTTGCAATGTTATTCTCAGTGACTTAGTCTCATGAGGAACTTAGAAGAATTAAAGAAGTGCTTCTTTTTAGAAGACTAGTTTATTTCATCTATGAGCAATTAATCTTTCATTTCTGAACTTTCTTCTCTCAAAAAAATGGTTCCATTTTCTGTCTAATTGCTCAAGACAAAATCCAGGAGTTATCCTGGGTTACTTTCCATTCCTTGCACCACCCCCCTAATTCTTCATTTTAGTCCTCTAGAGCCTCCCTCAGAAACATATCTTAAATTTAAATGTATCTACCAATTTCTATCCCTATTATTAACCAATCTTCATCTTTCTATTGGTCTGTAGAGGTTTCACTGATTTCTATTCTTGCTTCTTCATAATTTATTATTTATGCAGTAGCCAAAATGATCTTTTAAAATGACAAAATGATATTGTTAAATGAACCCCAAATTTCTTGCTCTGACTTATAAAGCATTACATGTTTTGGTCCTTGCCTATCCTTCCTACTTTATTTTATTCTATTCTTCCTTTGTTCTTTACTCTCCACATTGAACAGACCAAATGTGTTCCCTCTATAGGATTTTGTACTAACTATCCCTTTTGTGTGGAATGTCTGTGGTCTTGTTACCTTCTCTTATTCACTGATGTATTCTTAGTACCTGGAAGAACTCTTGTTATGCAGCAGGCCTGGAACAAATATTTGTTAAAAGAGAGCTAATGAAAAAATGGGTCCCTTTGTGATATGGAAGACAATGACATCATAGGCTGATGACACAGGGTCATATATCTCAAATGTCTATGGGATGAGGTTTTTTTTTCTTTTGAATTTTATTACATGATACTGAAGGTCTATTGTTTCCTTAGATAAGAATCAGGCAAACACTTCCTTGGTTCTGTCTGCCTACAGTTAACATCATACTCAAAAAACAGCTTAAAGCGTTTGCTTTAAGATGAGGAACAAGACAATATAGTATTGAAAGTCCTAGCCACAGCAATCAGACAAGAAAATGAAATAAAAGAAATCCAAATTGGAAAGGAAGAAGTAAAAATGTCATTATTTGCAGATGCCATGATACTACATATAGAGAGCCCTAAAGATTCCACCAAAAACTATTAAAACTAATAAATGAATTCAGTATAGTAGCAGGATACAAAATTAATATTCAGAAATCAGTTGCATTTTAAACAACAATAATGAACTATCAGAAAGGGAAACTAAGAAAACAATCCCATTTACAACTGCATCAAAGAAAAATAAAATACCTAGGGAGAAATTGAACCAAGGAGAAAAATGACCTTTACTTATAAAGTTATAAGACATTGAAGAAAGAAACTGAAGAAGATAAAAATAAATGAAAGCATATACCATGCTCATGGATAGGAGGAATTAACATTGTTAAAATGTCCATACTACCCAAAGCAATCTATAGATTTAACATAATTCCTATCAAAATACCAATGATGTATTTTACAGAACTAGAACAAATAATCCACAAAAGACCCTTAATAGCCATAGCAATCTTGAGAAAGAAGAACAAAGTTGGAGGAATCACACTACCTGATATCAAACTATACTGCAAGGCTATAGAACAGCATAGTACTGGAATATAAATAAACACTTGTATGGTCAATTAATCTTTGATAAAGAAAGCAAGTATATACAATAAATAAGACAATCTTTCCAATAAGTGGTGTTAGGAAAACTGGACAGATACAAAAATAAAATGACTATTTTCTTAAACCATTCATAAGAATAAGCTTGAAATGGATTAAATATATATTTTTTAATTCTTACCTGAGGACATTTTTCCATTGATTTTTAGATAGACTGGAAGGCAGGGAGAAAGAGAGAGAAACATCAATGTGAGAGAGACACATTGGTTGCCTTTCGCACAACCCAGACCAGGGCTGGGGATTGAACCCACAACCAAGGGTATGTGCTCTTGACTGGGAATCAAACCTGAGACTCTTTGGTCCACAGGCTGACGCTCTAACTGCTGAGCTAAACCAACCAGGGTGAAATGGATTAAAGATTTAAATGTAAGACCTAAAACCATAAAACTCCTAGAACAAAACATAGGCAGTAAACTCTTTGACATCGCTCTTCATAACATATATGTTTTTGATATGTCTCCTTGGGCATGAGAAACAAAGGAAAAAATAAACAAATGGGACTATGTCAAACTAAAAAGTTTTTGCATAATAAAGGAAACCATTAACAAAACTGAAAGATAACCTACTGAAGATGTTTGCCAATGACATATCTGATAAGGGGTTAATATCTAAAATTTATAAACAATTCATACCACTTAACAGCAAAAAAAACAACCAATTTGATTTAAAAATGGGCAGAGGACTTGAATAGACATTTCTCCAAAGAAGCCATACAGATGGCCATACATACATATGAAAAGAAGTTCAACATCACTAATAATCAGGGAAATGCAAATTAAAATCACATCTGTCAGAATGGTTATCATGAATAAATCAACAAATAACAGGTGTTGGCAAGGATGTGGAGAAAAGGTAACCCTTGTGTACTCTTGGTGGGATTGTAAATTGGTGCAGCCACTGTGGAAAACAGTATGGAGTTTCCTCAAAAAATTGAAAATAGAACTACCATATAACCCATCAATTCCATTGCTGGTTATTTATCTGAAGAAATCCAAAACACTGATTCTGAAAGACATATGCACCCCTATATTCATTGTAGCATTATTTACAATAGACAAGATATGGAAGCAATGGAATATTAGTTGGCCATGAAAAAGAATGCAATATTACTATTTACAAAAACATGAATAGACCTAGAGGGTATTATGCTAAGTGACATAAGTCAGAGAAAGACAAATACCATATGATTTCACTTATATGTGGAATCTAAAAAACAAAATAAACAAACAAAACTGAAACAAAGTCATAGATACAGAAAACAAATTGTTGCCAGATGGGAGGAGGGTTTGGGGGGCTGGGTGAAAAGGTGAAGGGATTAAGTACAAATTGGCAGTTACAAAATAGTCACTGGCATGTAAAATACAGCATAGGGAATATAGTCAATAATATTGTAATAACTATGTACAGTGCCAGGTGGGTACTGGGAATATCAGGGTCACAACTTTGTAAAGTATATAATTGTCTAACCACTATCTGTACATCTGAAACAAATATGATATTGAATGTCTACTGTAATTAAAATAAAAGGGTTCTGTCTACAGATTGCATTTTCAAGTTCTATAGTCTCAATTTGTCATGGCATATTTTAGAGAAATACAGACCCTTCAGATGGGAGTATATAATAAGAGCAGATCAACCCCAAATGATCATAATGGTCTCATTTCCTGTTTCCTATATATCTGTCTCATGTGCAGGGAGTTCTTAGTAAGTAGGATTGAAGATGAATGTTTAATAGAAGATTGGACCTCAGGATGTTTTTCACTCACTAAATCTTTCACGTGTTCTAATTTTAGAGTTTCCAGAAATTAATCAATATAGAAGTTCATACTTCTTACCACAGGCACCTTCTAAACCAGATTAACCTGTCATTCTAACTTACCTATACACTTTTTTATTCATTTGTTGCTACAGAACATTTAATCCTGTGGTTTAAAATGAGTCTGTTTTGTTTCTGTGTAGTGTTAAAAATGGCAAGTGACGATGTATCAACCTGGTGGCATTGGCCAGCATATCTGGAAGGTCAAAACTGACTTCTTTCAAGTAAGTTCCAAAATGAAGCAGAAAGAAACATAAAACATTTCTTAAAGTTGCAAGCCTAGCCCTGGCCAATTTGGCTCAGTGATTAGAGCGTCGGCCTTCAGACCAAAGGGTCATGGGTTTGATTCCGGTCAAGGGCACGTACTGGGTTGCAAGTTTGATCCCCACCCCAGTTGGGGTCATGCAGGAGGCAACCAATCAATGTGTCTCTTTCATGTCAATGTTTCTCTCTCTCCCTCCCTCCCTTCCACTTTCTCTAAAAATTAATGGAAAAATATCTCCGGGTGAGGATTAAAAAAAAAATTGGAAGCCTAATGATTCAGAATACAGTGAAGATATGAATAAAACAAATTGAATCTCTTCCTTCAGACCTTGAGTTTCCATAGTCTAGGCCCCTCTGAGCATCAGATAGGAGCAAGGAGGTTATAGCACCATTTCACACTAAGCTGCAAATCAGTGGCTGGCACTTGGTGGGTGTTGTTGAATGAAAGCTTTCTGGATTTTGGTCCTGATGCTTCATCTAAAGCATAGAAAAGTTTATTAAAGGAATGCACAGACATTCAGTAAGATATTTTTTGAACACCATTTTAAATCCTGTTTAGGTTATTGATCATGTCTAAGCTCTGTTATCTAACTTCCAGAAGAACTTCTGAGATCAAAGGAAGCAGACTCAGCTTTTTCCGTAATAAGAGTGCAGGTTTGTAGACTCTAGCGTAACATTTGGGTCTATAAATGGCTCCTTTTTTTTTTTTTTTCATAAAGCAACTTGTATGATGCCATGCAATGCTAAATATATTTTGACTACTCTATTTATCTTTATATATAAATGAAAATTACTTGAATATAACATTTGAAACTTGAAAATTTACAGAAATTCTTATTTGGAAAGAGCAAAATCATTATTGTAAATCCTTTAAAAATAAATTGACCTTTAAAAAGTCTGGGAAAGCTTGGTTCTCATGTCTGTGGTCTGTGCAAAACTGCTTGCTGAATTTTGTTCCTTGTGCACAGATGAGACAATAATACATTTTATCTCGAATAAATAAACAAAACCAAGAAGGAAGACTATATAGAAGCTTATGCATATTCTGAAATATGGAAAAGTGTTAAGGACAGTTAAGTGTGATGTGTTGATGTTCTTTAGCCAAATTGTCATTTCATTTGAATGGGTTCCTTTTTTTCTAGACCTGGTTATTACGGTGATGGTTCAACACTACTGAATTCTAAACAGAAGGTAGAAAATAGGCAGTTAAAAAAAAAAAGAAAGAAATGAGCTGATTCATTTAAGCAAAAGGCAAAAAATGTTAATATCCCAGCTGGGACTTTGCCCATTTCTACAGTTGCTGTCAACACTATTTATGTGGAAAATTGCATTGACATAGTTTAATTGATTCTGCAATATAATTATAGCACAATGAGGCAAAATAGCCTATCCAGGGTACTCAATACCATAATTATCCAGAAGTCCAGACATGATGTAAAACCCAGGAAGGGAACTTGAAAACACATAGGAAGGTATTTTGGAAGTGGAGTGAGACAGGGTGTGAGAAAAGGAAGTTTTTGATATTATAAAATTTAACATGATGATCTGCTTTTAGTTATATTTTCAAATCGGTTTAAAAAAAAGAAAGCAAAGAATGATTTTGGAACCCTGCTTTTTCTTTCACTACTTTTGGACTAGAAAGGTTTAATTCCTTCATATTTAATGGGCAGTGACCTAGAGCATTTGGAACTGGATTTGGTCCTTGAAATGAACACTGGTGGATTGTTGCTCCAAACATAGTCAGAGCTGTGTCCACTTCCCTGATGAAAACATATATTTCTTCTTTTGTCAGGTAAGATTAAGACAACTAAAGGTCAAGATAATTAAAACCCCGTGGGCAAGCTTATTTGTTTTTAAGCAAGTACAACCAACGATTGTATAATATATTCACTAGAATGATTATTTCTTTTATTACTGACAGATAGAAATACAACCTTATGTCATCTTCTTCTTTACATCTTCTTTTCACCCAGTATCTCAGCTCTTGATTCACTCTTTCATAACTTTATCCAGTGTATTTCTAAATTGCTGCTGCTGCTCTAGAGTGGTGATAAATATATAATCAAAATGATATTATTTCCTTACCAGAGAAATAAAATCTGCCCATTTGTAAGCATGTGTGCTTGTGCACACCAAGATGGTCAAACACACATAAACACAGGGTGCAGATGGGTAGGCATCACACAAATGTATACACATATTTATTCTTCAGTAAAAAAATACACATTCTATATGTGTATATGTAGTTTTTATATTACATTGTCTGTATAATCCTCTCTACTTGGTATATTCCTTTTCAATAAGTTATTAAAGGGGAAACTAAGTAGATTGTGTTAATATACAAAAATAAATGGGTATTAATGTTGGTATGCTTATAAGCTCTTTTAAATGTAAAATTTATTGGTGAAATTTTTTTGGATCAGACAGATGGGGTAATATATTTATTTGAATTTAAAACAAATCCTTAGGGAATCTGACTTGGGGCACATGTTTATCTTTAGTTAAATAAACATATCAACTATCATGGAAGGAAAGGTGAGGTATTAAATATGATCACTGATACAGATTACAATTCTCATTGTCACATTCTTTCTTTTTTTTTTATCCTCACCCGAGTACACTTTTGCATTCATCTTCAGATAGAGCAAGAGGGAGATAGGGAGGAACAGAGAGAGAGAAACATCGATGTGAGAGAGACACATCGACTGGCTGCCACCCACATAACCCCAACCAGGGCCGGGGACAAACTGCAACCAAAGTACATGTTCCCTAGCGGGAACTGAACCCAGATCTCTCTGGACCGTGAGCCGACGCTCTAACCACTGAGCCAAACCGGCCAGGGTGATTGTCACATTCTTAAGCTAGCACAATGGAGCGGGATACAATCCTCCATGTAAAATATTTAGACTTGCAATATACAGCGGTTGCATTGAGGTGCATTATACTGTGCCACAATTTCAGAAGCCTAAGTCTTGATCCAATTTCTATCCCTGTAGAGGTCAGTTTATCTGCTGCCTATTCCTTACTTTCCTTTAAGATATTTATCCTTTGTGATTTCACTGCTCTTCTAATCACTAAAGGCTATGACCAAAGTAAATATAACCTTTGATTTTTCCCTGTGTCATAGGCCATTTAAAGAACTCCTTCAAAACCCAACAAAGCCTGCTGCTACACGACCCTTTCCTCTTCTCAATGCTCGAATGCTAAAGCCCAACCACTTGGAAACTGCATAAACCTATTTTAACCTATTCTTGCATTCTTGGTCCTCTTGTAGAGATTTACCAGGCAAAAAAATTAATAACCAAATGTGGGGAAGGAAGTCACATTTGCTAAAAGTTTACTATATTTTAGGCTTTTTAAAAAAAATTAACTTTCTCAAATCTTTATTGGTCTTATCATCCAAGTGTTCATTTCAAGATTCCCAGATATTACAGTTCAGTTCTGCTGATTGAAACAAACAAAAATATGAAGCAAGTTTGATATGTCTTTTTTCTTATAATCTGCATGTTTTCTCTTGTGTCTTGCATTTCTTTCTTTTTCTTACAATTTGTATGTTGAAGACCCCAGGGCATTTGGACTTGTAGAGTTGCCTGATCTGGATTTTGTAGGTTGCATATTCTTGGTACACTTCAAACTTGTTCTTCTGTCCTTTGTATTTCCTGCAGACTGGCAGCTGGATCCACAGGCTTGTTAAGTTCATGTGTTATCCCTTTCGCATGTCTGCTGCGAGTGGTGTGTTTTCATCAGTACATGCACAGTGTCAGACAGTTCCACCCTGACCAATAAGGGAGACCTGCTTATGATTAATTAGGATTCTAAAAACAGTATCGCTTGGTTACCTAATAGTAGATAAGGTAAATTATGTCTTTGTAATAGTTTTTCCAATTAATAAATCCAAAAAGATACAATAAAAATAGAATATGGCTAATATACAACCCTAAATAATTAATAGATCTCAATGTGACCAACAGCTGCAAGCATCATAAAATGAGGTTATTTCAGTGGCCCTGCTAGATGGAACTCAGACAGTTTAAGTACTTGCAAACCTCGTAAAAAGCTGAGATTATTTGCCAACGTGATAAGTCTGTTTGACCAGCAGAAAGTCTGTAGCTGATAAAAGAAAAGAACCATTAATGTTTAGAAACATACATTTAATAGCATTGAGAAACAGATATTCTAGTTTTGAGTTTACATATAGAGTCGGAAAAATGACTTAAACATTGACTTGCATTTTTGTTCTTCAAACATATAGAGAGGTGTCTCTCAACCTTCCCCTGCCCCCAACATCATCACTCCCCTAAGGAGACATTTGAGAAGTTTTTCTTCTGATTGCTCCCCTTTCATGACATTGAAATATTAGGGGGACCGGAAAGTAATGTCGTTAAAGTAATGACATGTTAAGGGCGGAAGTGGAAGCAAATCTGTGTCAGACAACTGAAGAACTGTCAACCAACCTTGGTCGACCATCCAAGAACATTTGCAGCAGATTGGTACAGTAAGCAGAGCAGGTGTTTGGGTCCCGCATAATCTATCCGAAGAAAACAAAGCTAACCGGTCCACCACATGCAACTTATTGCTTCAGTGGCACAATACAGAAGCGTTTTTTGATCGCTTGATCACTGGAGATGAAAAATGGGTCCTCTATGATAATCCAAAACGCAAAAGGCAGTGGCTCTCTCTGAAAGAATTGCCATGAAGTACAGCTAAGCCAGGTTTACACCCCAAAAAGGCACTTTTGTGTATTTGGTGGAGTATTCGCTGGGTTGTTCATTTTGAAGTGCTGAAACCTGGACAAACTGAATGCAGACCTTTACTGTGAACAATTGGATTGAGTAAATCAATCTTTAATTGAAAAGTGACCAGCGATTGTCACCAGAAAAGGTGTTATTCTGCAACACGATAATGCAAGACCGCTCTGCGCAAGACGAACCCTGGAAAAAATTAATGAATTGTGGTGGGAGGTATTGCCTCACCCACCATACTCGCCCGATATTGCACCATCGGATTTCCATTTATTCCGATCACTACAACATTTTCTAAGTGGCAAAAAATTTGTAAATTTGGATGATGTCCAAAATGCCATCTCCAGATATTTTGCTCAAAAACCAATTGATTTTTTATCGATCCGGCTTTGAAAATTTGCACACTAGATGGCAAAAGGTTGTTGATAACGAGGGTGATTTGCATCATTGATTAAAAATAAAAACTTGTTAAAAACTTATCTGTTTGAATTTACTGTAAAAAAACGACATTACTTTCCAGTCCCCCTCATATATCTGTATACGTGGTGTGACGCTTTGGAGGGCCACAGAGCTTCGTAACAAGAATCCTCCCTAGTCCGGTTGAAGCTGCCTGAAATGGAGGATGGCTCTAGTATTTCACACCTCACCCACTCATTCATTACCAGTTACTCGGAGAGCAGGCAGTGGGCAGCACGCACAGCTCCACATCTGGACAAACTCTGCCTGGATCTGGTTCTATCATTTCTTATGAGAAGTGGGGCAAGTGACATGATCTCTTTGGGCCCGTTTGCTCTTCAGGAAAGTGGAATTATAATTCCTAACTCATAAACTTGTTGTGAGAGTTAAAAAACATGGTATCTTTAAGGTGCCTAGCAAGAGCCAGAAGAATTCTCAAATAGTGTTTGTGTTTCTTCTTCCTTTCTCTGACGAGTTATCACTAGACTCGACATTTTCTGGGAATAGTGGTGGGAGCAACAGATCAGAACTTGAAAAACTTGGGTTCTGGTACAAACTCAGAACTACCTGGATATGTGGGGGTTTTTCCTCTGTAAAACGAGAGTGTTTATCTCTGTTTCAGGCTTTTCAGTGTGTAATTTGTAATATCACACGAAGCCCTTCCAGGGCCATAAAGGAATTAATCACTTTTAAGTTTGTATTGGGACTTTTAATCTCAGTGCCCCAAATTTTGCAAGTATGTTTTCCTCTTCACACATTCATCAGGACTTGACTATTAGGAGTTAGAGAAACATATATACATCCATGAGTAGAAGAAATCTTACTTAGACTAAAAACTGTGTTCCCTAGTGATTTTCTAAGGATCAATATTCTGCATACACAGGTGAAAGAAATTTAGCCATGTTTCTAATTTTGCTTTATTTTTAGCTATTATAGACTGGAAAGAGAGGTGATATTAGATAATTACAGCTTAATTTAAAAAAAAATAAAAACTATTAGCAAGTAAACAATTTCTTTTCTGTGTACTAGACTGTTAACACCAGTCATGATTCAGTGCAACAGCAGAAAGAGACTAACCGTGGAGAAGCAAGCAACCCGATCCTTAGAAGTGGTTGTGCCTCCCTGGAAACACTAAAGAGCTCGTGTAGGTAGTATAGCAAAGGAAAAACATAGTTTAATGCTCCTCTTGGATTATAGGTAGTATATTATTTGTGCTTATTTTTATTTGAAATTATTTCAGACAAACAAAACTGTGTAAAGAATACTCTAATGGACAAGCTATGTATCCAAAGGAAAAGTTACAAACTCAGGTGAAATTCCTCATGAGTTCTTTTTGCTAATTGCAATCCTCTTCCTTCTCTGTAGAGGTATATATAGTCTCCTGAATTTATTTATCATTCCATGCATTTCTTAATTTTTTGCATATGCATATCTGTCAACAATAAGTAGAGTTGCTTGCATGCTCTACATTTTACAAGACAGATATCACAATGTGTTTATTTTCACCCAATGTTGTGATTATGAGGTTCATTTTTGAACATTTTATTTAGAATGGTTAAGTAGTTTTTAAATAATAATAGACAATTCTACACTACCTATGTTACTATTACTTTTATAAATAATTGATTTAATTTATATTTAGTTGCATATGTGTAAGTCACTTTCAAGGTGATGGGGCTTATAAATATCTTTTGAAATAAGTCATACTGAAAAATGATCTATTTGTTCATTTCTTTATTGGTATAATGATATTTAAATGACTTCCCAGGCAAGGACAGTGCTAGCTATTAAAAATTCACTGTTGAATTTGTCTCTTTCTTAGGACCCTTACAGCCTAATGTAAATACAAAATTTAAATTATGTAACAAATAATTCCACAATCAATATATGATTCATTCAACAGAAATCTGTTGATTGCCTTAGATGAAGTAAAACAGCAAATTAAATTAAAATCTCTGAACTTATGGAACCCACATTCTAATTGGGTAGTTGTGGGAGGGCAGGGCAGACAGTAAATAAGACAAGTTAAGAGTCAATAAGATAGATTAAAAAACATAAATTATGTTTAAAGGTGATATATACTATGGGGTAAAATAAAGGAGGGGAGGGGCTAGGGAGTAAGGAAGAGTTGCAGTTTTAAATATACTGACCATAAAAGCCATCACTGAAGCGGTGACATTTGAGTAAATATGTGAAGAAAGTGAGGGGAGGGGAAACTAAATAGTGTGGAAAGCACCCCAGGCAGGGAGAATAGTAGTACAAGGACCTAAAGTTAGAGCACTGGTTAGCATCATTGGGCTGGGCTACAGGGAATAAAGGAAAGAGCAGTAGGAATTGAGATCAGAGAGAGAGGGAGAGAGGTGATGTAGGTATTAATGATGTATGTATATATGTATGTATGTATGTACATATGTATTTAGTTATTTTCCATTGTACTTTGGCTTTTACTTGAAGTGTGATGTAAAACCATTGGAGGGTTTTAATAGAAAGATGGCAGGTCCAACTTCTGTAAATAGGATTACTCTACAGGCTGCATTGAAAATAGAATGAATTGGGCACAGAGCAGGGAGGCCTGTGAGGAGGCCTGTGTAATAATCCTGATGAAGGACCATGGTGGCTTGAACTAGGGCTGCATTAGTGGGCATGGTGAGAAGTAATTGCATTCTGGATCTATTTTGAAGTTAGAGCCTACAGGATTGCTTACGGGTTGATGTGGTATCAGAGAGAGAGAGAGAGAAGTCAAGAATGACTGCAAACTTTTTGGTGTGAGCAACTGGAAAGATGGTTTTGCCATTTCCTGAGATTAGGAACTTGATTTGAGACCTATTAAGGTCCAGGTGCTTAGTAGATCACCCAAGATAAAATGTAGAGTAGGCAGTTGGATATAAAAGACAGAGGTTGTATATATTTAGCTTATATGAGTTTGCTAATGGCCTCATTTTAACTTAGTTACCTCTTTAAAGACTTCATCTCTGAGTACATTCACAATCTGAGGTACTAGGGGTTAGAACTTCAACATATAAATTTGGGGAGGCCATAATTCAGCCTGTTACATATCTCATAGATGAAATTTAGAGCTATGCGACTGATTGAGATCGTCAAAGGAATGTGTTTGAATAAAAACAGAAAAGATCCAGGGACCGAACCCTGGGACACTCCACCATTTAGAAATCAGGTAGAAGTGGAGGAACAAGTTAAGTCAGATAGAAGTGGAGGGAAAAGAGCAATCAGTTAAGTGAAAGGAAAATCAGGAGAGGAAAGGAAACCAAGTAAAGACAGTGTTTCAAGGTACAGGGAGTGATCATCTGTGTCAAGTGCTTCACATAAGTCAAGTAAGATGAATGTTGAGAACAGATCTTCAGATTTAGTAACAAGGAGAGTTTAACCTTGCAAATAGCAGTTTTGGTGGAGTAGGTGAAAACATGATGACTTAGATTTCTGACAAAGAGCAGCTAGGTGTGTGAAGTTACCATGGCAAAGAAAGGAGATACTGAAAGAGGGACAGATGAGTGAGGAGTGACCATGACTTTAGTTTTAGATGTAATGTTTTTTTTAAGACTTTGTAAGACATCTAAGGGTAGACATATTTTACCTTTTAAGGACCTTTGCATTTAAAAACTAGTTACAGGATTCTGCTAGGTTTACTTTAAAAAGTGCTAAAGTAAATGGTAAACATTTCAGAATATTAGAAGGTCCTTAAGGAAGTGAGATCAGGGACTTCAAATCACACCTCACAAGCAACTGTCTCCAACTAATTTAGTTGTTATAGGACTGTTCTTTCCCATGAAAAACTACAAGGAGAAAAGAAAGCAATAAACAAAGTTATAGAGATGTTGGAATGTAAGAGAAGATACACTTCTGACAAATTCATGTTGTATTAAAGATGATGGGAATGTAATTTTTTGTAAAGTAGGTCCTTTAGTATGGGAAAAATATCTTGAAAAATCCAGAAATAGACAGAATTTAGTGTTTCCATGACACCTTGTACAAATTACTATATGAGCATCTATCACACCATACTGTATTATAATTTTAATTTACATATCTGTCTACCCCATAAAACTGTTGGCTTCTTTGGGGAAGAACATGGATGTTATTAATCTGCTTGTTATTATTGCTTAATATGGTGCCAGGCATATAGTAGACACTCAAAAATTTTGATTGAATGAATTCAATGAGTTAAAAAACAAACAAATAATGTGATGTTTAGACAAAGTTGAACCGGACATTACCAGGCATCTGTACATTCTGTATCTTTTGATAGAGGCTGTTGGTGGCTGGTTGGCTCTGGGCATTTAATTGTGTCCTGGTCTGGCATCATGGGAATGTGCTCAAATGTATTTGTGCATTTGCTGTTGTCACACAGTGTACCATCATTTCCAGGAACATCACACTATTGCTAACTTTTTTTAGTACCTTTATGCACTCTAGGACATAATGTAGGAAAATAAATTGGATATCTGATCTAACCTGCATTGAGGTGGGGGAATTGGGTAAGACATTTGCCCTGAGGAGAGGGAGAGTTTGTCAGCAAGCTAAGATGGAAAAATTCCTTTTCTCAAATGATCCCACCTGCTGGTGAGTGTACCATGCATTATGCAGATGATGTGTTGTAGAGTTGTACACTTGAAACCTATATGGTTTTATTAACCAACATCACCCCAATAAATTCAATTTTAAAAAGAGAAAAAATAATTTCCATTTAATATAAAATTACCACAACTCATGGTAAAAAATAAAACTTTTTTTCTGCCCACCATATTTGACATTGTTGATTCAAGTTTTACTTCCAAAGAGTTTCCTGAAATGACTTTCTCTGTGGTTTTCTTACATTTCTGGTCACAGTTTTCTTGGCTCCTTATTTTCTTCTCATGTTCTAGGTTTCCTAAAACTTTCCTAAAACTATTCCTAAAACTTAATTCTGGGCCTGAAGTGTTTTGTTTTTTACACTTTTAGGAGCAGTAATCAATTCTCACAGTTTTGATTATTACCTTTTATGAGTAATTCCAAATCTATAACTTTAGACTTGTCCATTTATTTGAATTTCCAACTATCTTCTGTATATAACCAATGGATCATTTGTCATGATCTCAGATCTAGTTATAATGTCTCCCATTAGAATTCAAACTTCATGATGAAAGTTTTGGTGATGGTTCTATCCCCATAGTAAATGCTTAATAAATACTCATTGAGCCCTGGCCGGTTTGGCTCAGCGGTTAGAGCGTCGGCCTGTGGTCCAGAGAGACCCGGGTTCGGTTCCCGCTAAGGGCATGTACCTCGGTTGCAGTTTGTCCCCGGCCCTGGTTGGTCGTGTGGGTGGCAGCCACTCGCTGTGTCCCTTTCACGTCGATGTTTCTCTCTCTCTCTCTTCCTCTCTCTCCCTCTCCCTCTATCTGAACAAAAAATGAAAAAAATGTCCTCGGGTGAGGATAAAAATAAATAAATAAATAAATAAATAAATAAATAAATACTCATTGAATCAATCCATAAATGAATGAATGTGAAAACCCAGCAAGTACATAACTTAACACATTGTTTCTCTCAGTAGCCAGTCTCAACCTTCTAAGTTTCTCTCAGTGGTACCAACATTTTCTTAGACATACATGCTTATAAACTTGGGGTCATTTTTGACATCCAAGAGGGAAATATCAATAGGTAAAGAAAGTGGATATCTTAGTAAAGATTCTTTATCTATGTTAGATCAAAATGCTAACAAATGTACTGTAGAAAATTTGAGGTGATTTTCCTTCCTTTCACTGTAGAGAGAATCAAATAGTAGCATTTTGTGGAAAGCATTGCGACTTAGTGTTTTAGATCACAGGCTCTGTTTCTAGATTTCCTTAACTAAAAACTCAGATCTGACATTTACTATATTGTTAATTTTAGGCAAGATGCTTAACTTTTTTTGTGCCAGTTTTTCCCCCCTGTGTAATGGAGGAGATATTAGCACCTCATACATTTTTTGTGAAGATTAAGTTAACTGTGAGAGAGGTAGAATAACAGCTGATAAAGAGTATCATAAAAATGTTTGTTCATATTATTTTATAATTCTAGAAGACCACATATCCTACAAGTAAAGTATTACTTTAATGTTCCTCACAGAAACATTGGCTTTAGATCCCTTGCATGAGTGAAATCTTTCCACTGATTTTTCTGTCAGAATTTTTGAGTAATTATGTAAAATTTAGTATTACTTAATTCAGTATATTTTCTTTTACTATTCTTCTGAAGGCTTTCCTAGCTCAAACATTTTAAATTACTTATTAAACTAGGCCTTCACATAAAAAAGAATGAAATCTCACCATTTGCAACAACGACAACACGCATGGACCTAGAGGGCATTATGCTAAGTGAAGTAAGTCAGTCAGAAAAGACAAATACACTATGATTTCACTTATATGTGGAATCTAAAGAACAATATAAAAGAACAAACAAAACAGAAACAAACTCATAGATACAGAAAACAGACGGATTGTTGCCAGAGGGGAGGAGAGTTGGGGGATTGGTAGTTACAAAATAGTCACTAGGATGTAAAGAACAACATAGGGTATACAGCCAATAATATTATAATAACTATGTATGGTACCAGATGGGTACTGGAAATATCAGGGGAACAGTTTGTAAAGTATATGATTGTCTAACCACTATGTTGTACACCCGAAACTAATACAAAATAATATTAAATGTAAACTATAATTAAAAACTAGGCTTTTCCATTCTTTAAACCATACTTTAATGCAAGAATGTTTGTGTATGTGTATATATGTATATGTGTGTGTATATAGGTATGTATATATGCAAATATAGGTGTATATAGGTATGTATGCATGCACATATATGTATGTGAACATGTAAAAGAAATATTACTATTTATGACTACAAATCAGACCTAATGTTGAATACACATGTAAAATTAAATTCTATGTTTGGGCTTTCTCATCATTTACTACTATCTTAACTGAAATCATGTATGTATGGATAGGGGTTTCTATTTTAAATCTTTGCAGACCAACACATTTAGAGAGAATACTCAACAGCTTTAAAGAAAGAAGAAAACCCTAGCATTTTGTAAATTTTACATCTGCTCTTACCACAGGAACAACTTATATTTGCGACCTCAATTGCATTTGAATTTTGTCTTTAAATATCAAATGAACGCGATTCAGAGCTTGGTTAAGCAAGGCAATATGAATCATTTTTTAAGATATTCATCGTGGTTTATGGACTTTATGAGACATGTCAACACATTTCCTTATTCAACAGCAGTTTATGATATTTATGCCATTGTTATGTAAATGATGTGGTTGTTAGAAGATACTGAACATATTCGGTTCTTCCTGATTGGTGGCCAATGGGGTCAGAACTGTTCCATTAATCCAAGTAAGCCCATATATGTGAACTTTTGCCTTGAATTTTTTTTTTAGTTTTTACAACCACAAAATGTATAATAGTAATTAGTTTTTCCAGGATGTGCATTTCAAGAAGATTACTGCCTCGGGTCGTGGAAGTCTTATGATATTTGGCTGAGACCCAGTTGTGTAATCCCTTAGAAATGTTCTGCATCTAGCATTGGGATACTTTGGAAAGGAGTTACTGCACCTTGAAATATAGATTTTCTTGTAAGAACCATAAATTCAGTCTTGTCTCCAACCTCAATTCAGATAAACTATGAAAAAGGAATTAGCGGTGGCCAACTATGTTTTGGTTCTATTTTTTCAAAAACGTTGTCAATGAACAGTGTTTTGGTGAGAACGTTTCTCTGGCATATTTGTTTGACAGATATTTGAATGTGAAATTATTACTTATTCACCACTCCTCAAATGATTTCGTGTTTGTTTGTTTTTTATATTTTAAAAAGTTTTTCATTAATAAGGAAAATATACTCAACACAATGCACAATGAAGACACTGTGTGTGCTCTGTAAGTGCTAGCTTTCTTTTGCTGTCATTGTGTTATTCTTTGAGTCAGTGGATTCTTCAAATATGACAACATGTTGTCTAACAAAACCTTACTTTTTGTTCTATACCTTTCACATTTAATGTTGTTCCCCAGGTTTAACTAGTTCTCTTTTTTTCTTCATTCTCCCTCAACCCAAACAGCTCTTAATTGTATACTGTCCACTTAGCCTTCCCTGAATTAGGATATTTATTTTCTCATTCTCTTACATAATAATAATAATAATATTTAGTTTAGCAAACATTTTAAAAAAATACGTATCTATTGATTTTAGAGAGAGGAAGAGAGAGAGAGAGAGAGAGAGAAACATTGATGTGAGAGAGAAACATCGATTGGTTGCTTCCTGCACACACCCTGACCAGGATCAAACCTACAACCTGGGTATGTGCTCTGACCTCTGACCAGGAATCAAACTGCTGACCTTTCAGTGCATGGGACAATGCTCAACCAACTGAGCCACACTGGCCAGGGCAAACGTATTCTGTCTTTAATTCCATGGGTTTCAGAAGTGAATTTTTCTCTGTGATTCTTAATTTTGAAGCCTCTGTTATCCATTGACCACATTTCCTTTTTAATTCATTTCCCATTTTTCCTCCTTTTCCTTCACAGCTTCATTTCCTACTAAAGCTACTTTTTCTGAGATTTACCTATAGCGGCTACATGATAAACATTGACTAACTCTGCTCATTTCTTTCCATTTGCTTTTTTCATTTCAATAAATCAGTATTGAAGAGATCAGGACATGAAAATGCTCATTATTGAGTTTTTTGTTTTTGTTTTTTGCTACACACATTTTGTCTAAAAATGGGAAGAAAATCTGTATTTACTCAACTTTGAGGATTATTCTTAGACTAGCAAAAAGTTTCCTGAGTAAAAATCATTGTGGTCATCTGTACACGTAGGTGATAGAAGTCCCATCGTCTACCAAAGGCAGATGTGAGCTCCTAGTGGATAATGATCATGTCTGATTTATCCTTCTGTTTCATTCCAGTACATAATGTGGAGCCCCACACCTAGTAGACATTTGGGAAACTGGATAGGTACGTTGGTTAATCTATCCTAGTCTGGGGTGTTATGATGTACTGCTGAACTATGGCTGCTAAATGAATGAACTAGATTGACTTGACTATATTTCTCTTGACCAGTGGAGTTTCATACCCTGAACACAGCATACATCCTTGTCATGGTCAAGTCAGTGAGTGTTTCTGAAATTTTCACATGGTTTGTAGCACTGTGCAGTGAAGCAGAACTGTCATTAACTTAGAATTGATGCCGTGGTTGCTAGACCAGAAAAATGGGGGAAATGTCTCTATAAACCAGAACAATTAGATCTGTCTTTGGCAATCTAAACATTAAAATTGAAAAATATTTGACCAGCAGCTAAAAAATGAGAGTTAGAGTAAAAATCCTAGCATGGATCTGATTTCTATTCAGGTGGTTATGAATTTTAATCAATGAAGGCAGTAGGACAGTTAGGAATAACTTTGATTTTAATTTAAAACCACTATATATAGGACAAACTATACTGCCAGCTATTGCAATGGAAATTTATTTAATATTTTCCCCAGAAAACTTTTATTTATATAGGACATCTTCCAATCATGAGAGAGTATTTAGATAGATTTTATAGGAATATACATAATAGCTATTGTTTAATCAGTGGAATTCTTGGTTTTATTTTTCTTATGAATTGTGGATGACAGCATCCAGAAATGTTAGTGTTAGGTTTCTCTGATTTTGAAATTTCCCAGAATACAAGCTTCTCTAATTTAGTGAATTAAAGGAAGAAAAATGCATGTTTTTGTTCCCAATGGACTTCAATGTGAATCCTAAACCAGGTTCAGTTTGGAATTCTCAAATGTCATTTTATAGACCGCTTTGTAGCTTTCAGCAAAATGGTTGCATGTAACCCTACAAAGATTTCCTATTGATTGAGTAGTACATTATGAGAAGAATAAAGTTATAGTGTTGATTATTTATTATTAATAATAGTGTGTTGATATTAAGTAATAACTCATCTAGTTTATAAATTATTTCCAGTGTTAGTAGGAAATGTTGAGTTATTTTTCTAGTAATACTAGATGTCATAAAATGATTTAATTGTAGTATTTTTTCAGATCTAACTTGCAACCATAGTCATGGGTTTAGATGCGTACAATACCATTGTAGTCTATCTGAATATGTCCCCTCTCCTTCTCATCACAATGTTCCCATAGAATATAATGGAAAAGGTGCCCAGAGGCTGTTCAAAGGAAAATATTTTAATTTATTTTTCTTTATTGATTTTAGAGAGAGAGGAAGGGAGAAGGAGAGAGAGATGGAAACATAGATGAGAGAGAACATCAATTGGCCACCTCCTGCATGCCCCACACTGGGGATATGGCTTGCAACCTGGGCATGTGTCCTGAGCAGTAATCGAACTAGCGACCTCTTGGTGCATGGGTTGACGCTCAACCACTGAGCCACGCTGGTCAGGCAAGGAAAATATTTTAAAAGATTTTTTAATGAACATTCAATTATCTGTGATGAACCTATAATACATTTTATTTTATTTTATTTTTTTATCCTCACCCGAGGACATTTTTTCATTTTTTGTTCAGATAGAGTGGGAGGGAGAGAGAGGAAGAGAGAAACATTGACGTGAAAGGGACACATCGAGTGGCTGCCACCCGCACGACCAACCAAGGCCGGGGACAAACTGCAACCGAGGTACATGCCCTTAGCGGGAACCGAACCCTGGTCTCTCTGGACCGCAGGCCAATGCTCTAACCGCTGAGCCAAACCCGCCAGGGAAATAATACATTTTATAATGCACTTTTTAGGTGAGCTTAAGTTGTAGTTTTTTTTGTTTTTTTTTTTTTTTTACTAAATATAGTATTTATTAAAAAAAATAATGTACCTTTTGAAGAAATGACAACCTCTCAGCTCTTTAAAGTCTGCTCTTAGAGCACCTTTATGAAAATGGGTACCTTTCACTGCCCACACGTCTTGTTCTTGTTTCTGATTAAACCAAAAGGAAGAAGTTCTCTTTCCATATTTGACCTCTCTGAGTTAGAAAGTGTCACTATTGATATTTGTACAGTGTTATGTGAAAGAGTGAGGAAAACGAGAGAAAAGGGATGGAAATGAACCATGGTTTCGTACCCAAGGGTCTCCTGAGCCTGAGGTAAAGAGCAAAGGAGAAGGAGTCACAGCGGAGCAGCTGATGGGGAGGTCTGGGGTCGGTGGCAGTGCAGACAGAAAATGATGAAGCCTGGCTAGATCCCAACAGCAAACAGAACGGGAGAAAGCTGATGCTGGTGCTGATGCTGAAAAGAAGGGCAGAGAGCAAGGCAGCTGGAAAGAGAGAGAGAGGCACAAATAAACCATCAGCTTTTAAGTGTTCATAGTTACCCATTCAGAAGAGAGGCCTGGGAGAATTTGATTCTCAGAAGGAAGACTGGTGTACGAGTTTCAATAAATGAAGAAAATCTCACCAAGTAGCTTTAGAAATCAGATATTTGAAAGAATTTCAGGATTTCCAGGATAAGTAGATATATTGATTTACTTACTTCCTACTTCTGTCAATTAAAAGGAAATTGAATTATAATATATGTCCAATTTTGCTATATTCAAGCAAAACTGGATTCATTTACAGCATAGCAAATGATGATATGTTATTGTATTTACACGTGGCAAAG
Source organism: Tadarida brasiliensis (assembly GCA_030848825.1). Taxonomy (NCBI): domain Eukaryota; kingdom Metazoa; phylum Chordata; class Mammalia; order Chiroptera; family Molossidae; genus Tadarida; species Tadarida brasiliensis. Next base: position 80,511,883 of record CM061257.1, on the reverse strand, counting down.
GTCTCTAGGGTACAAACCTCGGCAGGACGAATCTCTGCTGTTAAGCTTCAGAATATCAGGATGCATTGGGGAAGGAGGTGCTTGGTTACATGGGTAGGTTCCACTTGTGGCCATTCTTCCAGAGGTACACATGGCGTGCATTTTTTCTGTATGTATTTAACATTTCAATAAAATCTTCTGAAGCAAACAAAGAGCTCTAGGAAATCAGTATCTTGGGAATCAATGACTTGGAAAAATGATTTCAAAATGTTTAATAAAATATATGTAATAATAACATGGGATCCAGAAGTTACTCAAATTGAAACCGCCTGAAGAGTCTGATGTTGTTTATTCCTATATTTCAACTGCGCTAGGGAAACAACCTTATGAAAACACTTTTTTCTTTTTTTTTTTTTTAAATTTAAGAAATGAGTTATGGTTCTCACATCAACCCAATTTTGGCTTAATATATCCCACATTGTTCTAATCAAGGTGATTTTGACAGGCCTTTGAAAATCACCTTGGCTGTATCAACAGCTCATCCAAACTGGGGAACTGATTTATTACTTTGATAAACTAGTTGTCCTTCCTTATTTTTGAAGTTTCAAAATGCTGCCCACAAGGGAATTTAAACTGTGATTCAGTAGGCACTGATATGCAAAACTTTTTATTTAGCCAATAGTCATCCATCCTCCTTAGCAATACAAGTATTGAGGGTTTGTTTCTCCTTTCCAAATAAATTGATATAAGCAGGCAATGAGAAGGGGACCTCAGTGTCACATTAGGTGATGCATAAGTGTGTGTGTATTATGCGGCCGGATGAAAGTTTGGGGTGGGGAGAAAGGCTGTCATTCTTTCTTCCTCATGTTGTATCCTTTTGGTTACTCTGTGCTTTGATCTGATACATGAAGACTGCAAACCTGTAGGAATTTGCAGCGGAGCAAGACTGATGGGACAATTCCCTGTGTACTAACAGACTCCAGTGCATGGGGAACTAGGCATTAGGCGGAACGAGTCCTGACCCTCATTCTCCTAGCTGAAACATATTGGTGTGGATTCTCCCCTTCCTTGAAGTAATCTTGGATGGAGGGGACAATGACAGGAGTCTGGGTAGGTGACACTTCTCCCTTATTAATCTCATAACGGACAATACCTAATGTTGTGCTATGAGAAAACAGAGTCAATAACCCAACATGTTAAATTACCTTGTAGTGAAACCCTCAAAGCAAGAAACACAGCAAGGGGTTTTTTAAGGACAAATATTTCTAAATGTCATTTTGATAGTGAAAAAGTACCATTATAAGCCAAAAATTTGTTCTGCATTTTACAAATTCTCAATACTTACTTAAATTCTCACCATTTGTTTAATAATAATTCCAAAGTTTTCACTCAAAATTTCTCTGAACTCAGGGAGTAAATTGCAGCCAGTGTGCAGTGTGTATTTGGAATTAAACTATAAAGTATATTGAACTATAAACTGTAAACTATATTGAAGATGGTTCCATTAATTTCTTAAACTGAGGCCAGGTAATGGAAAACAAACTTGCATCTTGGATCGCCTTCCAAAAATGAGATTTGGCGTTAGTGATTTCAGTGGTTTAGAGGTGCAAGATTTTCCTTCTGGGTTATTATGGATCACTGTTGTGGTAGAATTGTGTCTATTTGAAATAGTCCTGCTTATTTTTAGGGGAGGGGAGATACCATTTGTAAATTTTTAGATTTGACAATACCTTAGAAATGTAAATGGCTTTCCAGGGATGAAGAGGTTGGCAAGACATAGAAATCTCCTCATCACAAAGAAGTCAGGGACCCCCACCCCCAACAAAAAGCAGATTTATTGTAGGTGACACAGCTTAACAGTCTTGAGGAGAATAATGCAAGGGGAAAAAAATGTAAATGGCTACCACTGAATAACAACTCAATGTTGGAAAGGATACATCTAAATAAAATGAAGAGGGTGATCCATAGGTCCAGGTCCCTGCATGAAATCAGCATGGAGCAGCCAGCATGCAGACCTGTCCATTGTCAGCCAGCCCTAAGCAGTGGGTGCTCGCCTAGATTTCATTGTCAACTTAATGGCAGGTTTAGAATGCCAAGCAACCTGAGGTAAAGAAGACTCAAAACGTAGTGTTTTTTTTTTTTATTTATTAGGAATTCACACTGCAAATCCACATTTCCTAAAGTCATACTTCTTTGTGACACGATTACAGAACTTACTGTTTTATGGGTAGGTTATCTAGCAAAAACAACAACAAAAAAAACAAGCAAACAATAACAACAAAAACCAAAAAGAAACCAAAAGAAAAGAAACACTTGATTTTTAATGTTATGTTATATCTTGGCCCTAGAGGGTCAAATGAAACTGACTCTGAGCAGATGTTAGTTCTAAAGTTGGCATATCCCCACAATGGGATGGTACTTCATTAAAGACCTGGGTTAGCCCAGCCGGTGTGGCTCAGTGGTTGAGCAATGACCCATGCACCAGAAGGTCGCTGGTTCGATTCCCGGTGAGGGCACATGCCAGGGTTGTGGGCCAAATACCCAGTGGGCGGCATGCAGGAGGCAGCCAATTGATGTTCTCTCTCATCGGTGTTTCTATCTCTCTCTTCCTCTCCCTTCCTCTCTAAAATCAATAAAGAAAAAAAAAGACATGGTTTCTATGAAATTCACTAGAGTGTAAGCTCTTTAAACACAGGGTCTTTGGTGTATGGCTGTATTCCAACAACTGGGATAGTTTAGCATCTGGCCCATGACAGGCATTGGAGAAGAATTTAGAATCAACAAATGACAGAGTTGACTCTTACAGGTACTTTTGTAGGAGAGTGGAGAGTCACATAATATATCAAGATTATTTTTCTTTTAAGTAACAAGGCTACTGGGCGAGTCAGGGATGTTTAAACTAAGACTTATACTGAAAAACCAGTGCATGTTTGTTAACTGACAGATTGGAGAGGGCCATATAAGCAGAAAATGTACAGGCACAGAAGTATGAAAAGTGTACTGCACAGGCAGTTTATACTTTTAGGCATAAAGAGCTTGTTGAGGGTAGATGAAGACAGTCAAAGAATGGAAGTAGAGGAGGCTAGTAGTTAGAGATAAAGGCCAACTGATGAAGAAAATAGGGAAAATGATGTTCCATAGTCTTCTACCACTTTCTCATACCTACCCCACTCCCTTATACTTGTACTCACAATTTTTTTGTTCCATCCTGTTACTGTGATGGATTGTCCATCTTCGCATCATGGGAATTCTTTCCACTTGTATTTTAAATCTTATCCCTTCTCACCTACTTAAGGATAATGCTAAGGATTCTTTATCCTGCATCATGATTTTTAATCCACTGGCTTGACTTGACATTCACAACAGCCTAAAAATAATGCTGTAATATCTTCCATCTTATAAAAATTCTCTTTTTACCACTCACCCTCCTCCAGCCATTACCCCATTTCTCTTCTTTACAGCAAATATCCTCCAAATGATGTTGAAAAGAAGGCTGTCTCCAAGATATCTTCATTCTCGCATAAACCCATCCCACTGTTTTGAGTGTAGCTATATTCCATGAGATCTTATCAACATCACCAATGGCCTCTACAGTTTTTAATTCAAAATTAATTTCAGTCCTTATCTCATTTGACCAATCAGCAGTATGACACTATTATCTTTTTATTTTTTTAAATACTGGTTTTGGGACACCACTTCTTTTTGGTTCTCTTCCTATCTTATCTGTAATTCGTTTTTACTTTTCTTTGTTGGCTTCTTCTAATAGTTTGAATCTGTAAATATGAAAGTGCCTGAGAGCTCTGTCCCCCACATCTTCATCTGTACACATGCTCTAGGTGACTTTGTACAGTTTATGGCTGGATCTCAAATATGTTTTTAGTCCATACGTCTAGTATGAATGCTAGACTTTGTGTATACTTGCATATACTACTTCCATCCCATCATCTCCACTTGCATGTGTTATTGTATATTTGTTTATTTACTGTCTCTCTTCTCTTCAAGAATGTAAGCTTCATGAGGACAGAGACTTTATTTTGTTAATTGCTACTCCCTCCAGTTGAAACTGTCTGGCTCAGAGTAAGCTCTCGATTTTGTTGATATGTCACTGCTGTGCCATATAAAATATATATGTTCCCTAGGACTCAGTATATATTCCAAGAACCCAGGTCCATGAGGATTCCAATTTCAATATTAAGGAAGCAGGAATGTAAAGTCACCTTGGGTGTTTATCTCCAGGAGAGTGGATGGATAAACGGTAGTAGAAGCTCATTATAGATACTAGAATCATCAGCTGAGATGTTCACATAGCTACATAGGTAGATCTTAAAAATACTTCTGAGTAAAAAACAATGTGAATTTAATATATAACATACACTATATATGTATGTAATAATGCCATTTATGTAAATTAAAAACACTTGCACACAAACTAACAATACATTTTATAAGTATTTACGTGAAAAGGCATACATTATACACATAGAATTGTTGCTTATGGAAAGAATGGGAAAGGAGAAAGTTATATGGTAAAAATGAAGAGATAAATGTGTGAATAAATAAATGAACAAGAGATAACTTGTTTACGAACCAATAATGATTACGTGCTTTGAGCTGAGAGGTATGACTGTCTCAGATCTCTGCATCTGAGGCACAGCGGGAGAAAGCAGTGTTAAACAAGCCAAAGAGGTGACGTTAAGTCTACAAGTGATGGGTAGAGAAGTAGCATAATAAACATGAGAAGAACACTCTTCTGTTTTTGAGTTCTACCCAAAATACAACATCCTGAGAGAGGGAATTTCACAAATCAGATATATATATTTTTTCTTTTATTAATTTTTTTTTTTTTTTTAGAGAGAGAGGAAGGAAGAGGGAGAGAGAGATAGAAACATCAATGAGAGAGAACATCGATTGGCCGCCTCCTGCATGCCCCCCACTGGGGATTGGGCCCACAACCTGGGCATGTGTCCTGACCAGGAATCGAACTGGTGACCTCTTGGTGCATGGGTCGATGCTCAACCACTGAGCCACACCGGCAGGGCACAAATCAGATTTTGAGCACCTTCATTCTGCTTAGTTTTGAGGAATAAAACTGGAAAAACAGGTCTGGAGGGAACATGGGACATGATCAAGATTATCTTCTTACCCAAACTGCTCACAGACGGGAAAATACAGCTTCTCAAAGTAAAAACAAGGTGCTATTTGGAAGCTACATAGTTGAAAAGTAAAACCACTAAAGACCATATGATATCAAAAGTTCCTTATGGATGTCAATTACCAATGACCCTAAATGGTTGTACAATGGAATCCTTCCCAGAAAATTCAGTACTATTTGCTCTTGGGAAAAAAAAAATCATACTAAAAAAGGCTCTAGTTTTCAATTATAAATGGAGCTAAGAACTGACCAAAATAATTCAAAGTTATGAAAATAATAATTTATATTCAGATAGTGGAACCCAGGGTAATGAAACCAGTTGCATAATTAAAACAATCACCAATAAGAAAAAACAAACAAAAAAACCCAAGAAAGCACACATACATATATACATACATACAGCCACATACACAGTATTCTACTAGGTTAATAGAATAGCCAGATTTGTAATCATATGAGACCTTAAGCTAATATTTTATTCTATGCATGCATTTTCATTCTATGAGAGGCATAAATCTTTCAGAATACAATTTTTTCTTTCTTGTACAGTAGGCACAATTTTCCTGATTTTAGGAAAACACCACTGATGTTTAAAAGCTAAGTTTTTTTATTGTGGAATTACACTTTTACTTTGCTTCCCTTGTTTGTTCATCTTGAAATTTTAAATGTTCATAATTTTATACTTCACTTATTGACAACTTTCTTAGGGAATTTGGAAAAAGGAAAGAGGAGAAGGGAATGGAGATGAAAATAAGACCTTCAAACTCTTATAAAGAATTTTTAGATAAGGTAGAATCCAATAATTTATTCTTTTATTTATCAAATATTTTCTGAGTTTCTACTCTGTGCCAAAAATTGCATTACATATACTAGACAACAACAACAAAAAGATAATGTTTTTGAAATTTTTTTCTAGGCACTACATGTATATATCTATGGATCCATGAATCAATCGATGGACAGACATAGATACAGCGCCACTAACACAGATAAGCAACCATTTTGCATTCTAACTCAGTTTTTAACTAAACTGGAAAAAAAATCTCATGATATTCTTACAGTCTGGATATGGAAGTCTCAAAAAGAATTTCCCCGTCTGATTTCCATTCTTCAGTTTCTTAAAATTAGAAAATTTCCAAGTACTATTTCTAATCACAGTGCGCTGCCATTCTCTGCAGTCATTTTGGCAAAGTGAATCAAAGTATCACGCTTTAGCCTGAACAGATTGTCTGAATCTTCCAGCTGATTGTCAGAGAGGAATGCAAACTGCCTGCCCACCGATTCCACCCAACAACAGAACGTTGCCCTTGGGCTTTGAAATTGGGAAACCTCAGACTCAGTCAGAGCACAACTGAACAGATCTCAGACAGAGATAACAAACCACCCCTGGTACTTCGCATCCTCTGTTTATTTGTCTCTGAGGTATTTCATTACGTTTTGTGGAATCCAAGCATCCATTCCTAAGATGCTGTGCCCTTGCCAAATAAAGATAAATACCTTCAGAGATAGTTATTTTTCAACTTTCCATTTTAGGTAAAACTGATGTGTGCCTTAGAATATTTGTGTGTGTGTGGGTGTGGAAAGGTCAATATCATTTAGCTCCCTGTGTTCTTTTATCTGTTGATTGGTTTGTTTGTTCTGAGCTCAGGGAAGGCATAATTCCATCTGGCCTTAGGTACTGAATTCACCCTTTCATCCTTCCAACCTGGGAATCTGTGTTTCTCATGGAATATAGAGTTGAGTTGGCTATGTCCTTTCTTTAAAAATAGCTGTGTTCTGGGCGTAGATTATTATGGGAGCAGTTTTGGACATTTCACATTCTTTCCCAGTGGGTACCATAAAGTCATGGCCATGAAGGCTTGCCAAGGACAGCTAATGAGTATCCACATTCCAGCCTAGAGGTACTGTTCTTAGCATTATTTGGCTTGATCTCTATGTTTCCCTCACTGGTTGCTATAAAGTATTCTGAAGCTATTCTAAGCATACTCTATTTTCAAAATGCCCTCCATGAGCCTAGGTGACTGGCAGTGGTGAGAAGTGAAGCACAAATACTAATTTATTCCTTTTTTCACTTTATAAGCCTCTATGCGTTGGATTATTTTTAGGAGTTATTTATGTAATGTTATTACTTAAAAATTTCCCCTTAATTGTTTAAAGAACAGAGTAAGTGCTCCACTATGCAAAGACATTATGAGATTCAAAAAAACAAGACTTGCCCAGCCCATGTGACTCAGTGGTTGAGTGCACCAAGAGGTCGATTCCCAGTCAGGGCACATGCCCAGGTTGTGGGCCAAATCCCCAGTGGGGGGCATGCAGGAGGTGGCCAGTCGATGTTCTCTCTCATCAATGTTTCTATCTCTCTCTCCCTCTCCCTTCCTCTCTCTCTAAAATCAATAAAGAAAACAAAAACAAAAAACAAGCCTTGATTTAAAGTTTCAACAACATTGCCCTGGCAGGTTTGGCTCAGTGGTTAGAGCATCGGCCTGTGGACTAAAGAGTTGTGGGTTCAATTCCCGGTCACAGGCACGTACCTGGGTTTCAGTTTTAATCCCTGGCCCCTTTCAGGGTCGTGTGGGAGGCAACTAATCAATGTGTCTCTCTCATGTCGATGTTTCTCTCTCTCCCTTACTCCCTTTCACTCTATAAAAATCAATGGAAAAATATCCTCGGATGAGGCTTAAAAAATAATAAAGTTTTAACAACATCAGTCAAATAGAGGTCTCATTCATTTAGGCCAGTGGAAGCTATCTAAGGTTTATTCTCAACTTTCTTTTCTTAAAACAGTGTATTTTTAAATTATCAAAGCTATGTAGAGATATTAAAGGGAACTTTAGGCTATCTCACCAGCCTTCTATCTATCTATCTATCTATCTATCTATCTATCTATCTATCTATCTATCTATCTATCTATCATCTATCTATCATCTATCCATCTATCAATCATGTACCTACCTACTTATCTGTTTTGCTTTTTCCTTGTATTTCCTAACTACATATTTTCATAGAGTTATATGATAGTTTATAATCCACTTTAATAAATCCCCTAGCAGTTTTATACCAGGATTATGGCCACAATAACTTCTCCACTACTGCTTGTTCCATACTCTTACCCTATCATATGCCTGAATACACCAGAACAAATATTTAGGCACTGCTTGCTTCATGTGAGATATATTCCACACAGATCCAGAAATTTTTTTTCAGGTTTACTGGTTGAGCACAAACAGAGGATATTCACTCATATGAAAATGACATAATACCATTTTTATTGCTTTAATAAAAAAAAAAAGCTATAATCATTAGGATGAGAGAAGGTCTCTCTTAGAGGCTTTGTACTTTCCCAATAAATTTAGGGATTGGAAGAAACTTCAAGGCATATAAAGAGAAGGCTACACACAAAACAGTGGCAGATTCCAACAGCTCTTCCCAGAGCTCTAGTCATAAGGAGAAATGCTGTAATATCCAGTATGTTGACCAGGTTCTAATAAAACTACTCCAGCAGTTAACATAATTTTTCCCCAACTGTAACCAAGGCTTTATCTCACTAACCAATTTTGGGACTATTCTTTCACTCTTGATCTCCAATAAATAAATGTCCCTAATAAACTAGCTGATGAAAGCCTTTATTCATTTTGCCATTGTATGATTTTCTACACTCTGCCCTTACATTTAGGAAGCCATACTGACAAATGACTTCTTATTACAGACTGCCTCTGTGCTCAGCAGGATTGCAGTTGTTCCTGTTTTTTTGTTTTTTTTTCTCTTTTCAATGAATGAATAACTTGTGGTCTGCTCTTCGTTTCTTCCATTTGTTCTTGGTCCCTGAGCTTTGAAACAAATGGTAGGTGCAGCCTTTCCATAGTCTCTATAGTCTCCCAGATAATTACAACTCAGAACTATATATATGCACTTCTTTTTATAATCAAAAGAATAATGACCACAATGCTATACAGCAAATGCTCCAACAGAAAGACAGAATGAGTGATGTCTCATAACTCATCATCTCTGAACAAATGTGTTCAGATCTTGTGTAGTAAAGGGAACCTTCTTTTGACCTATTTTGTTCTGTCTCATACCATCTACATCCTGATCACCCATTCATTTCTAATTCCTTAAAATATGGCTCCGACACTGTTTATATCTGGGATATCTATCACCTTAGTCAACTTCACGAAATTAGCCTCAGTCTCTGCTCTCTAATTGTCTACTCCTTTATCTGATTATTTAGTTATAATTTCAAAGATGATTTTTCTAACCCCAGACTCATATTTTTCCCAAATTGCCTTGTTCTTAAGACTACCTTATTTCCTAATCCTCTGTTACGTCGTATCTGGATATTTTAACGTTTTCCTACCCCATTCTCCAGTCTAGCCCAGATATTTTCTTACTATACACAAAGACTATTTATCAACTTAAAACATGACAACAATAACAAGTAAAGCAAAAGTAAAATAAAATTATTCCTTATTTTCAAAATTTATTTTTTCTAGATAGACTGAAATTATTGAGGGAAAAGGCTTATCTATATTTATTTCCTAATATTTAGCACAATAAATATTTGTTGAGAGCTCATTATCTTTATGTTTTCATCTCTTAACATATAATGATTGATATGTATTAAAACAATTCTATAGTTTTCAGATCAATATAGCAGAGATTTTAACATTTTTAATGTTTGAGAGCTTTGGGATTCTGATGAAAACAATGTGCTCTCTCCTTAGAAAAACACACATGTGCACACACAAACACAAACACACACAGGCAATTACACATACTATTTTTGATATTCTTTTAGGGCCTTCCTGGATCCTCTGGGGTCCATTTGGGGTGCTAGGTTAAAAGTTACTGCCCAATGGGTTTTTTTGAAGTAATTTTTAATTTTTTAATTACAGTTGACATATAATATGATATTAGTTTCAAGTATACAGCATAGTGATTAGACATTTATATAATTTAGAAAGTGATCATACACTAAGTCTAGTACTCACAGAACACACACCATACATAGTTATTACAATATTATGGACTATATTCCTTATGCTGTACTTTACATCCCCATGACTGTTTTTATAATTGGCAATTTGCACATCTTAATCCCTTCCCCTTTTTCATCCTTCCAGCCCAACCCTCCTCCATCTGGCAACCATGAGTTGGTTCTCTGTGTCTATGAGTTTGTTTCTGTTTTGTTGATTTATTTTGTGTTTTAGATTCCATATATAAGTGAAATCATATTGTATTTGTCTTTCTCTCTCTGACTTACTTCACTTAGCACAATACCCTCCAGGGCCATCCATGTTGGCGCAAATGGCAAGTTTCATTACTATTATGGCTGAGTAATATTCCATTGTATATATTTACCACCTCTTCTTTGTCCATTTGTCAATGGACACTTAGGTTGTTTCCATATCTTGGCTACTGGAAATAATGCTGCAATGAATATAGAGATGCATATTTCTTTTTGAATTAGTGTTTTGGGTTTCTTTGAATAAATACCCAGAAGTGAAATTGCTGAGTCTTTCTTTCTCTCTTATTATAGCCTTTTAAAAAAAGTCTTATTTGTCTGATATAATATTACTATCCCAGCTTTTAAAAAAAATTTCCCTTTTTATGAAATATCTTTTTCATCTCTTTCATCTGTGTGTGTCTTTCCATCTGAAGTGGGTCTCTTGTAGGCAGCATATATATGAGTCTTGTTGTTTTTTTTAAAATATGTTTTAATTGATATTTTTGCAGTGGTTCTCAACCTTCCTAATGCCGCGACCCTTTAATACAGTTCCTCATGTTGTGGAGAACCCCAACCATAAAATTATTTTCGTTGCTACTTCATAACTGTAATTTTGCTACGACCCCTGTGAAAGGGTGGTTCGACCCCCAAAGGGGTCATGACCCACAGGTTGAGAACCGCTGTTTTAGAGAGAGAGGAAAGGCGAGGGAAAGATAAAAACATCGATGAGAGGAAAACATCAATTGGCTGCCTCCTGCATGCCCCATACCAGGGATCTAGCCTGCAACCGGGGCATGTCCCCCGAACAGGAATCAAACCAGTGACCTCTTGGTGCATGGGATAATGCTCAACCAACTGAGCCACACAGGCCAAGTGAGTCTTGTTTTCTTATCCATGCAGCCACTATATGACTTGTTATTGGAGTATTTAATTCATTTATATTTAAAGTAATTATTGATAGATATGTAGTTATTGCCATTTTATTATTTATATTTTTGGTCTCTTTCTTTTTCCCCTTCCCCTTCTCCCCCCTCCCCCTTCTTCTTCAAGATGTCCCTTTAACATTTCTTGTATTACTGGTTTGGTGGTGATGAAGTCCTTTACTTTTTTCTTATCCAGAAAGCTGTTTATCTGTCCTTTGGTACTAAATGATAGCCTTGCTGGGTAGTATAATCTTGGTTGTAAGTCCTTGCTTTTTATCACTTTGAATATTTTATGCCAATCCCTTCTCACTTGTAAAATTTCTGTTGAGAAATCTGCTGACAGTCTTATAAGAACTCCTTTGTAGATACTAACTGCTTTTCCTTTGTTGTTTTCAGGATTTTCTCTTTATTTTTAACCTTTGGCATTTTAATTATGATGTGTGTTGGTGTGCACCTCTTCAGGTTCATGTTGTTTGGAACTCTCTGCAATTCCTGGACTTGTATGTCTATTTTCTTTGCCAGGTTAGGGAAATTTTCTGTCATTATTTCTTCAAAGAGTTTTCAATTTTACTCTCTTCTCTTTCTGGTACTCCTATGATGCAAATGTTGGTATGCTTGATGTTGTCCCAGAGGCTCCTGAAACTATTCTCATTTTTTTTTTTTTTTGGATTCTTTTTTTGTTTTTTTCCTTCTATTCCTTTTTATTTATTTTTATTTTTTTAAATTTATCTTTATTGTTGAAAGTATTACAGATACCCCCCTCCTTTTCCCTTTTGACCCCCTCCCCCCCACCTCTGCCTTCACTGCACTATTTTCTATGTCTATTGGTTATGCATGCTGTTCTCATTGAGTATTTTATAACACCTTGTCTTCCAAACTGCTGATTCGATCCTCTGCTTCATCTAATCTGCTATTATTTCTCTCTAATTTTGGACTGGTTCTTTTTTATGTTTTCTATCTCTATATTTATGTATTCTATCTCTGTTAAATTTCTTACAGAATTCATCTACTCTTCCCTTAATTTCATTGAGCATTCTTATAACCAGTATTTTGAACTCTGTATCTGGTAGATTGCTTGTCTCCATTTTGTTTAGTTCTTTTTCTGGAGTTTTGTTCTGCTCTTTCATTTGGTACATGTTTCTTTGTCTCCTCATTTTGGTTGACTCCCTGTGTTTGTTTCTATGTATTAGGTAGAGCTGCTACGTTTCCTAGTCTTGGTAGAGTGGCTTTAATGTAGTAGATGTCCTGTGGGTCCCAGTGGTGCAGTCTCCCTAGTCATCTGAGCAGGGTGCTCCAGTTGTGTCCGTTGTTCGGGCTGTGTGTGCCCTCCTGTTGTAGTTGAGCCTTGATTTCTGTCGGCACATCAATGGAAGGGATTGACCCTCAAACTGATTTGCTATGAGGACTGACTGTAACCATAGCAGAGGGCTGTTATGCAGGGGCTGACCCCAAGGAGTAAAATTCACTTTAGTGGGGCTCTGGTGCCTGCTGAGTCTTCCCTTGGATGTGTTATTTGTGGGTTTGTGGAGGTGGTTGAGTGGTGCTCTGGTGTAGTCAGAAGCTGGCCACCAGGTGTGTTGGTTCTGGGGCCTCCTGGGAGGGGCTCTGGTGCAGGTGGTCAGCTGCCACCTGTTCCCTGTCTGGGGCCACCCGGTATGAGCTACAAAGTGATCTGCAGATGGCTGGTTGCCATTTGTGCTGGGCTTGGAGGTACCTAGGAGAGGTTAAACTGCAAACCAATGCCAGTTGCCACTAATGCCAGGCTTTGAACCATTTAACAAGAGGTATGGGACACACTTAGGCCAGATGCTACTTGTTTGGGATTTGTGAACTTTTGAGAGATTACAGGAAAGTCCACAGCTCTATCCAAGAGACAAACTGTTCGTTTGAAAAAAGCCGCTGATAGCAGATTTGGTGGGTTTACAAGTTGGGTGGGGCAGGGGCAGGGAATAACCAGGGTGGAACCAGAGGTGTTAGCTACCATGATGGAGACTCAGACTTGGTGCCCACCTGTGCCTGCGGGTTGGGTGGGGGGATGGCTCAATGGGACCTGCCCAGACAGAGCTACCTCTCCAGCCTATACCCTGAGGTCAGACAATTCAATTCCTCTCCATATGTCACTCATGCTTTTCTAACTCCAAAGGCTACAAGAACACTATAGAGAGGAAGAAAGGCATGGCAGGGTGAAAATTGGAGAAGCAAGAGAACAGATGGTAAGAGATGAAGGAAATAGATGATGTCACAAAGAGGGCATGACATTTTGTTGATTCTTTAGGATCAGAACTGTTCAGGATTCAGGCTTATGTTTGGATTGAGCTTTATACTGAGGAGTAAACTATGGTACAAAGCAAAGTAATGGTACCCTCCGCCCTCTGGCCAGTATGAACCTAGGAAGAACAATTCCTTACAGATGTCAGGAGTGATTAATTTTTGTTCTGGGATCATCAGATCCTAAGTCTGAATATTACTGAAGAAAAACTTGGAAGTAAGAATAAAACATCAGGTCTGGGAGGATGACTTAACATAGTGTTACAGTAAAATGTGAGCATTAGGAGAAAACAAAACAGATGTGTCTATCACCCAAGAAGTTTAAGTACTCCTTGCATGCCATCCTTTTGGGTCATATTGGAGTTAGAAACCCCTTCAGATGTAATAACCATGGTCCCTTTTTATTCTTATAGTAATAATAGTAATTGTTAATGCTTATTGAGAATTTATAAGCCAGAGCAAGGTTGAGTGTCTCACATGGATTATTTCATTGAATTCTCACTACAACTCCAGAAGGTAAGATCAATTATTTTTCCCATTGAGTGAATGTAAAAACGGGTGAAGAGATCAAATAGTTTGTCCAAAGTCACAGAGTCAAGTAACTGTATTCAAGGGACCCATATGATCTGACATCAGATTTAGCTTTCTTAACCACATCTTTAAAATAAAGAGGAGACCTGAGATAGAGTTATTATAATTACTAGTGGTAGATGGAAGACAGATATGCCTAGCTTAAGCACCCTCTACCCAAGGAGATGTTAGTGATATAGTTGATTTCTTCTCAAATTTTGAACAGCTGTGAGGTGTTTAGACTACTGAGGTCAGTATCATTATACATAAATAACCCTAACTTGATCCCCTTTGATTTTATTTTTGGATGTCATAGCTTTGTCCTTTATTTCAGCTAAGCCTCTACTGCTTGTTCCCTAAGCAGCAGAACGATCCATTTCAGGAGCATATTTTATGTGATGCTGACACCAGCTGCTCCATGGAGACCTTCAGCCTTTTGCCAGAGTATAATTGGCACCCAGGAGCAGGCAGTCTCCAAAGCACCAAAAAGTAAATGTGTTTCTCAATAAGTCTTTATCTCAGCATGAAAAAAGCAATAAATTGAGAAGAGTCTGAACAGCTATTCTCTAAAAACACACACAAAAATTTATTACTTTAAGACATAGCTTATTGCCAAAAGGGAAGACAACGGGGGTATCTTTTTAACAACCTCCATGTAACTTGTTTTTAAATGCGGATTATTTAAAGCTCTTTAATATCTAGTGCTGGGTGATTAAGATATTTAATCAACATTCATTCATTCATTTATTAGACATTTTTGAGTACTTACTACATGTCAGGCAGTATTTAAGAAATACAACAGCAAACAAAGATGGACATAAATTTCCACCTGTGTGGAGCTTGCATTGTGGATATATGAATGCTTGGAAAAAGTGGAAAATGTGGGGAAAAATAGATCCATCATTTATTTCTTTTAAGTTTCCAAACATTCCCCTGAATTATAAAAATTGTACTTTTGATGTCTACTGATTGAGTTACAAATATGACAGTAGTATCTATGGATTCAGGAGTGCTTTACTTATATCTTTCAGTGACAATTGCATGTCTGTGCATTAGAAATAGTCACACAAATATATGTGAGATATATTGATTTTGTCCAAAGAAATTCTTGACTTCTACATGACTTGGTGTATCTCTTGTGGTAATGTCACAGATCCCCATGGGTCCAAGAACCACAAACTGGGATGATAAATTAAATGTTATCTGAAGATTCTTTCCAGGTCTGAGAATAGAGTGCTGTCTTTGATGAGAACTGCTATATGCTCCCTTGAAAAAAAATTTTTTTAAACATGCCATCTTTTGATTTATCCTTTCTATATTAGAATATTTATAGATAATTCAGCACATTTCTGTGAATCTTAAAATAAACAAGGTGTGATATTTCTCCTGAAAGTTATTTTGTTTTTGTTTTATATTAGACAATTCTTTTCAAAATGGTCTCATAAAGAATTTGTTTAATTTTCTTTCGCACTTGAAAGGAATGCGCTTGAAGCCCATTTACCCTTGTAAACAAGAAGAGTTAGATCTTATTATGCCTAATAAAAATATATTATGTTCAGTGTAAATCTGATTGAGTTTGTAAAAATACTTTAATAGGAAAATATATAACCTTATCTTTATGTCATTTTTATTGCTCTTATCAGATTCTTGAAGAAAACCATACCAATGTTCAGAAAATTTCTTGAAAAGTCAATAATAAAGTAGACTAGAGTGAATCACCTTGCTTTGCATATATCTGATAAGTCATAAGCTCTCCCAAAATTTTCAGATAAATTATTTCCATAGTGCTTCAGTATAATGATTGATCTTCAACTTCATATCTCAATAAGGTCATAATTCAATAGCTCTCACTAAGATTTAATCTTTTGCAGCAGAAAACCATTGGCATTATCTTATACTTTATTGGGTGCAGAAAATTTCCACTTAAAATATTTTCATCTTTTTGAGCAATCACTTTAATAGAAGAAATCTGAGATGAATTTTAGAATTATTTGGAATGAAATGATGTTTCTGTAAAACTGTATTTTATCAACCTGACCTTTTAGATGAACTTGAGGTAATTTGCAACTAGATATTTTGATCTAATTGATTATACACAATATAATTAAAAAGTATAGAGCAGTAGCAGTTTCTGTGTAAGCTCCAACTATAATATAAGCCCTAGGATTTTGCCTCCTTTTATCATTGGTTTCAATTCTTTGTCTTAGCAATGAGAGGAAAAGAAAAAAGAGAGGGTGGTGACATTTATTTAATATCAATTGTAACTAAAGCTGAAAAAAAATGAGTTCAAACAAGAAGTAAGGGCAAATCCAAAATCATTAATTGAACACTTTTGTTGGGTGCAGAGCTCTGTTTTAAGTGATACAAAAGAAGTAAAAAATAAGTTTCTTGTCTTCAAGAAGTTGGCTATAATATATTTACATGAGAGTTGAAATGACAAAAAAATTAATAGAGAAAAATGCCACATATTTATTACATGCTTATTATATTTGTAGATCCATTATTTAACTATGAACAATAACAAAACACTTATTGGAAGCTAAAGGAGAGATGAAATAGGGAGAAGTTGAATCTGAACTATCTTATCTTGTGTCAGTAAACTAAAGAAAATCTTAAAAGTAATCAAATACATATTTCCTGCCCATTAATGGCAGAGAGGGAGTAGACATCTCAACAATAGCAAAAGAAATTGATATATTTAAAAAGTACTGAGAGAAAATAGTCTTAACTTAGATTTCTATATCCAGCAAAACTATTAGAGACAAGAGAGACAAAAATTAAAAGACAGACACTAAAAGACTATATTGCCCTCAGAATCTTGCTGAAAGAACATGTACAATTTATAGTTCACAAATAGTGAGGGTGTGGAGAAAAAGGGACTCGAGCACACTGCTGATGGGAATGCAGAGTGGTGCAGCCACTATGGAAAACAATATGGTGTTTCCTCAAAAAATTAAAGATTGAACTGCCATTTGACCCAGTGATCCCACTTCTAGGAATATACCCTAAGAAGCCTGAAACACCAATCAGAAAGAATATATGTACCCCTATGTTCATAGCAGCACTATTTACAATAGCTAAGATCTGTAAACAACCCAAGTGTCCATCAGTAGATGAGTGGATAAAAAAGTGTGGTACATATACACAATGGAATACTATACAGCAGTAAGAAAGAAAGATCTCTTATCCTTTGAGATGACATGGAGGGACCTGGAGAGTATTATGCTAAGTGAAACAAGCCAAGCAGAGAAAGACAAATATCACATGATCTCACTTATTTGTGGAATATAATGAACTAAACAAACTGATGATCAAAAAAGACCCAGAGACATGGAAGAAGGGTACAGACTGACAAACCTCAGTTGAGGAGGTGGTGGGGGGGAAGAGATAAACCACAGAACTTATATGCATGTATGCATAACCAATAGACATAGACAACAAAGCTGGGGATGAGGCGGGGGGGTGGGGAAGGAGGGTGTCTATGGGGGAAAAAGGAGAAACATCTGTAACAAAAATAAATTAATAGCCCTGGCTGGTTTGGCTCAGCGGTTAGAGCGTCGGCCCGCGGACTGGAGAGACCCGGGTTTGGTTCCTGCTAGGGGCACGTACCTCGGCTGCAGTTTGTCCCCAGCCCCGGTTGGGGTCATGTGGGTAGCAACCAGTCGATGTGTCTCTTTTGCATCGATGTTTCTCTCTCTCTCTTCCTCCCTCTCTCCCTCCCGCTCTATCTGAAGATAAATGCAAAAATGTCCTCGAGTGAGGATAAAAAAATAAATAAAATAAATAAATGAATTAATTAATTAATAAAAATAATTTAAAAAAGGAATCTAATTCTAAGAGAAAGAATCCAAATTATGTGAACCTCTAGGATATCTAGAGTCAAAATGCCTCAGTTTCCTACTTGATAGCTGTGTGAGTTTAGATGACTTATTTAACCTCTCTAGTCCTGTTTCTTCATATGTAAAATGAAATTGAGGATAACAACATCTATTTCATAGTGTTGTTATAATGATTTTGATGGTTATAAAGCATTTAAAAGAATGTCTGGCACTACAAGAGTTTATATATGTATGAAATATATATTAAAAATAATAAAAATACACAAATAAAAGTTTGATAAAGATTAGTTATTGTGGTCATTAAGGTCACTGTAGGGTCTTGAATAAGAGTGTGATATAATAACATTTGATGGTGCTAGAAAAAAATACCGACTTTATTTTTCTTAGTTTTGATGTCAGAGGCAAATTATAGGTTTTACCTTTATTCTCAGATTTCACAGAGTAATGTTATTGTTCTGTGTCTCTTTTGTCACTTAGACAATGATATTAGAACTATAAAGGTAAGTTTGAAGCAAATAACATGATACCTTTACTTAATATGGTAAGTTTTTGTATTGTTCAGTTTTTTGACCCCCAAAATGAATGTACCTGTTAAGAAGGGCTCCTGGTGACTGACTGGGTTCAAATTAAAAAGGAGAGCTTAGCAGCCATTGCTAAAGAGGGGTCTCTCATTCAGGCTGTGCCTCAGGGAGAACCCTGCACTGAACTGCCTGCCTGCACCGTGTTCCTGCCATCTGAGCCAATCCTTATAAAGGAGTTCCTGGAATCTTATTTCAACCAATAGGACTGAGACTTTCCCTGTCCAAAGGGAACCACACAGCTATATCCTCATTAGCATCTTCACTGACCAATCAGCTCAGCTTTATTCTGACCAATCAGGACAGTGTTTTTTGGACCAATCAAATTGTGAGGATTTGGAGTCCGTGTTTGCATGAAAATGGACCAATCAGGTGCCAAGGGCAGGGACTTTTCTCATAAGTCAGCTACCCTCTGGTTCTGGGAACTTTCAGTTTCTACTGAAGATGGTTTCCCTGGCTAGAGCTGTAATACTGAAGCTGGAGCTGTAACACAGAACTGCCATACCAGGGCATCCTTGTCCAGGGCTGCCTCCCAGCCATGCTGTTTCATAGCCATGCTATATCATAATTTAGCTATATCATAATTGAGCTGTCTTACAAACGAGCTGTTCCACAGCTGAGCTCTTTGCACTGAATAAAGTCTCTCCTCTCACTGCACCTCAATTTGAGGACTCCTGTTAGCGTTAAATTGGTGGTGACAACTTTAGGCTGACAAGTTCCAAGTAGCACTTAATTTTCAGATGCAAAATAACACAATACAAAATAGATTTTTTTTTTAACATCTATTTCTAAACCCATTTAACTGGAAAGAACATCTAGATTGTGGGGCAACAGTAAATGAGTTGACGTATGTTGACATCATGTTGTCGGCTATCTTCTTTGGAGTGAATTTCCATACTTTTATTTTCTGACTATATTATATTTATTATAATTACTATTCTTGGAAAGAGCAAGGCACACCCCAATCACATGTATCACACTTTAAATACATTTTTAAATCTCTTTTATATATTACAATGTATTTCCTCAGATAATGGTGACAAAAGGAGGTAAAGATAGCTAACTGCCCATAACTAGAGGTTATTTCATGTAGAAGGAGCTCAATTTTTAGAAAAAAGAGCCTCCTTAGTTGGACCTTAACTCAAAATATTCCTCACATAAAATGATGGAAAAATTGCACATGCCCACCTGATGACTTCCTGTTTTCATTTCTTGCCTATGTTTTGTTCTGAGGGTTGTGAGCAGGGGGCTGAAATTCTTCTTCTTGTTGATCAGTGCTAGAAATGTCTGCTCTCTAAGGTTTAGCAGTGCAGTAGCATGGGCAGTTTACAGTTTTCAGCTGTGGTTATTTCAATCTGGTCTTCCATGACCATCTCTAAAACCGCCTCTTCATTCAGTCCAGAGGTTGGCTCATTCGAGGACTCTTCAGCATGCCATTGGCACCAGTCCTGCAGCCCTGGCTCCAGTTTTGAAGGGTGCTTTAGGTGGAATAAAATAATTTCATCGGGCTCTTTGATCTGATCTCATTTGGTCAGCTGGGAAAGTGAGCTTGCTCTCTTTACTCTTCTGCAGCTCCAGGTTGGCTGCTGGCCCTCTAATGTGGTCTATTCTTCTGATGCCACGGGGTTCTAGCTCTCCTCAGCTGTTTACACTGGCATCAGCCCCATCCTGGTCTGCTGACTTATCTCTGCTGGCACTGGTCCCATTCCTCTGGCTTTTGTTCTCTGGAATGCTGCTGTGTCCCCCCCCCCCCCCCCCCAGCACACACACACACCTTGTGAACTCCCAAATGCCCTGGAAGCCTGAGATGTAATCACATTTCAACTGCTGCCCCCAAAATGAGGTACCAATTAAATGGAGATGAAAAGGGAATGGGTTTGGAGATAGAAAGGTGAAGCCAACAGTTGCTGATCTCTGAGCCATGTTTGCAGGAAGAAATGACACACTCTGAAGTTTGATTCTAAGTTCTAGTTTGGAGGGGTGAGGAGATTTGTTTTAGTACGTGTGTTTAGAGTTAGTATGAGCTTTCATCTTTAAGTTACAAGGAATTGCTTGGAACTGCTTATGAAAGAGTTGCTGAAAACCCCCCACAAACAACTGGAAGTTCAATCCTATGGCTGCAAATTTACTAAAACAGAAAAATATTTAGTAAAGCACCGTGTATGAAAATCCCTTTCCCAGTTCCTTCCAAAAAAATAATGTCTTTTTTCTCACCTCAGTAGGAGATCTTATTGTAGTCCAAATTCATTTGTCAGAGACTAAATATATTCTACAGCACTTCAGCAGGGGGTGCCATGTGCCAGATGGCCATTCACTGTGTCAGACTTCTGGTCAACCAAAGGCCTCCGCACTGTGGCTCCACAATGGAGCAGGTCACCTGAGGGAGTCAGAGATGAAGAGCTGCCAGTGATGGGATTTGGGAGTGGAGGTCCTAAAAGAGAGGAAGAAGTTTACATTTACTTGCTTTCTGGCTTTTCTCATTAAGGCTGATTGTGTGGTATTTGGATTTGTTTTTTCTTCATGAGCCGGAATTTAAATAATCACAAGGAACTTCCAGTATTTATTTTTGAAAATCACTAACTATTTGAAGTCAGCATGGTTGGGAAGAAGGGTGGTGTACTAAATGGCAGATAAAAGCCCATTTTCTTAAAAATAACATGCTACTAAAAAAGCACTCGGTTCAAAGAAACAACTAAAAATTGCAGAATGGTTGAAAAATAACAGTTATGAAAAGAGGAAAACAGAAGCTGTGGGACATAACTGAATCAATTATTACAGGAAAAAATTATAGCTTTAAATACCTATATTGATAAATATTAAATATGAAAACAAATGAAGTAAATCACCCAATTTGAAAATCTAGAAAACAATTAAATGTTTTCACAAACATAAAAAGGAATTACTATAAATAAAAATGGAAATTGAGTTTGAAAAGAGAAAAATAGTTTTAAAATAACATCAAGCTACTTCATTAATATCAAAATGGAGAAACTATTACCTAGAAATAAAAAAAAAAAAAGAGTGAGCCTAACCGGTGTGGCTCAGTGGATTGAGTGCTATCCCATGGACTGAGAGAGGTCCTGGTTCAGTTCTGGTCAGGGCACAAGCCCACACTGAGGGCTTGATCCCCAGTGGGGGGAGTGCAGGAGGCAGCTGATTAATGTTTCTCACATCAATGTTTCTATCTTTCTCTTCCTTCCTCTCTCTCTAAAAAAATCAATGAAAATATTTTTTAAAAAAAGGAAATGTGAAAGCATTTACACAATATTAGAAATAAAAAAGAAGAAAAAACTACCAAGTAAATCAATTTTAAAAGTTCTACTTTGCCCTGGCGGGTGTGGCTATCAGTTAAGCATTGTCTCCTATACTGAAAGGTCATGGGTTTGATTCCCAGTCAGGGAACATACCTAGGTTTTGGGTTCCATCCTCAGTCAGAGTGCATGCAGGAGGCAACCAATTGATGTCTCTCTCTCTCTCTCTCTCTCTCTCTCTCTCTCCCCCTCTCCCTTCCTCTTTCTCTAAAACCAATAAAAACATATTTTTAAAAAATAAAATAAAGCTTATTTTTAATGCACACACAAAATACTACTTTGCCCAACTGTATGCAAATAGATTTGAAAATCTTGATGAAAATGGATAATTAAAAAAAAATCAACTTACCACAATTGACCACCCCCAATAAAGTATAAGTGGAACAATAAATAGTAGTAAAGAAATAAAAACATAATGAAGCTCTCTCGCAGAAGAGTACCAAGTTCAGTTGGTTCATAAGAAAAATCTACCAATTCTTTAATAATTTGACAGTTTCAATGCATTTAAAGTATGTCATAGAATATAGGAAAGAAAAAAAAATCTTCCAGTTTCATGTTCTGAATCTACTATAACATTAATCCCAAAAGTTGACAATGATTGCTCCAAAAAACCCCCCAAAAAGTACAGAAAATATCACTTATGAATATTAATGCAAAAGTCTTATATAAAATATTAGCAAACAAAATTCAACAGCACATTTTAAAAATAATTGCATTATAACTAAGTACTGGGATTAATTCCAGTAATGCAATGAAGTTCATTACTTCCAGGTGGTTCACTATTAAACATTCCATTATACTGATACCACAAATTAAGAATAATAGGGAGAAAAATCATATGATTATCTCTAAGTATGCAGAGAAAACATTTTACAATATTCAATATCCACTCACATTATAAACACTCAGTAAAATAGTAATTGGTGAATATTTACTTAACACAAACTTTTCTCCCTCTCTCTGTCACTCTGTTTCTGTCTCTCTCTCTTTCATCATTCTCTCTCCCTCCTTCCTTCTCAGAAGTCAGCAGCTGGAACTCTAACATCTTCATGGAAAAACAGTACAACATTTTTCTCTAAGGTTAGGAACCAGGTAAGACTGTTCATTTTGTCCACTACTATTTAACATAGTGCGGGGTGTCTTAGTCAATGCAAATCACTGAAGAGAGAAAACAACCTGGAGGCTTTCAATAAGAACTGAAAAAGAAAAGGTAAAACTATATCTATGTGAAAATATTATGACTATATATTTGTAAATCCTAAAAAAATGGAAAGCTATCAAAACAGTAGAAAATTAAGTATAATAGTTTATTAAGTTGACATACAAAAATTAGTAGGCATTATATACATAAACAAAAAAAAATCAATCTAAAGTGGAGATCTCATTTTATGATATCCAAACAGAATTTAAATTCATTTCTATAAACTCTACAAGAAATGTTCAAAATTTAGATGAGCCAAGCTAAAAAAAGTTTCTGAGAGACAAAAATACAGTTGAACGAATAAAAGACATACTCCATTCTTGGACAGGAGGACTCAGTATAATGAAGATGTTAAATGGCTCTAAGATGCGTATTAAGTTTAATGTAATTCCAGTTTTAAGAAAATCAGTTTTCTTCCTGCAATTAGATGAGTTGATTATAAAGTCTATCAGGAAAGAACACAAACAAGAGCAGTTAAAGGCTAAATAGTAAAAATACTAAAAAAGAAGAGAAAGTGTGTATAAAAGTAAAATGATACAAATAAAACTAATTATGCATCCAGTTGGTGGTTTAACCGTTCACACAGAGGAACTATTCTAAGTGACTTTAAAACACAACAGTTTGTACTTTCTTAGTGGAATTATGTCCTTATGATAAAAATAACAGCAAAATATTTTTATAAATCTTTTTTTAGTAATCATATTTTTGGTAGTAGTTTGATATTATTATACTGAGATGTATATTGTGGAATAGAACTGATGAGATATTGCTGTTGAGAAGTTCTATGTTGTGAAAAAAGAAGGGGGATAGGGTGGGAAGAGATAAACCAAAGAACTTATATGCATACATGCTTAACCAATGGACACAGACAATAGTGTGGGGAAGGCAGGGGAGGAGGTGGTAGCGGGGAGGAGGTGGTCAATGGGGAAACAAAGGGGGGACATCTGTAATACTTTAAACAATAAAGTTAAATTAAAAAAAGAAGATATAAATGTTATATATATGAATTGAAAATATTAATATAAACTCGAGATAGTTTACCTTTAAAAAATACGTTTTCTATATTTTGCCTACTAAAATAGCTAAAAAACCAGTAGCCTGGAATAGCCCTCATGCCAAGATGGTATTCTTTAAATACCATTTCCCATTAATAACAACTAGGTTTCTTGAAGGAGTGTTTCTAGTTGAGGGTGGAAATGTACAAGGTAAACCTGGCACATCTTGTCATATCAGAAGCAAGGTAGCTATTGTAGACTATAGGGTCGCATTAAAAGAATTCAGGAGCCGATCTGAATAATCTCCCACTGGTCAAAGATGAGACGATATAAGGATAATAACAGCAATGTATTGAAACATATTATATTTGTTTAGATCTCTGAATTTTATTTTTGTTATTTCTTTTGATTTACGTTCTTGTTCTTTTTCCAGCTTTTTGATTTGGGCGTTTAATGCATTTGTATTAATTTTTATTAATGTAAGTATTTAATGCTATAAATTGGTAAATAAAAGAAAATTATTAATTATTATCCTTTCTTTTCTACATTTTCTCTACTTCAGAACATATATAAAAAGGATAGAGGGGACACTGATGGAAATTCGACTTCTTTAAATATACTCGTTTGAAGTATTTGACTTGGGCACATCAGTTGGATGACCAAATACTTGATAAAAGAAAATGTCTCTTCATAAAATTATTCAAATTAAAAAGAAAAAAATGATAGAAATAGAACATTACCATTTAAAATATTTTATTTTTAAATTATAGTTTACATTCCATATTATTTTGTGTTAGTTTCAGATGTAAGGTGGTACCCCCAATATTTCAAGTACCACTTGGCACCATACATCATTATTACAGTATTATCAACTATATTCCCTATGCTGTAATTCACATCCTTGGACTAGTGTGGAACTGCCAATTTTTACTTCTAAATCCCTTCACCTTTTTCACTCAGCCTTCCAGAACCTCTCCCATCTGGCAACCATCATCTGTTCCCTGTACCTATGAATCTGTATTAATTATGTATGTTCATTTATTTTGTTCTTTAGATTCTACATATAAGTAAAATCATATGGTATTTTTCTTGCTCTGAATGACATTTCACTTAGCATAATACCCTCCAGGTCCACCCATACTGTCACAAATGGTAAGATTTCCATTTTTATGGCCGAGTAATATTTCATGGTATATATGTGGCACAGCTTTTTTATTTACTCATCGATGGATGGAAACTTGGGTTGCTTCCATATCTTGGTTATTGGTGGAAGTACACAGTGTCAGCTGTGAAGTAATCATGTCCCACATCCTTCTTCCCCTAATGTGCCATTCCCCGGCTCCAAAAAATCAAACTGAGATGTGATTAAGCCTCTGGATATAACTACTAATCCATACCCAATCTAAAGGAAAGAGGAGCATAATAAATGACAATGTGAAGTTGCAATGAGCAAAATCCAGACTGTGTGAAACTCTACAGACAAATGATCAGGAATGTTTTCTTAATAAATAAATTGTAAGGGAAAAAAAAAGAATTAGAGGGAGGAAACTTAAAATATGTCAATAAATTCAAATAAAGACCTTATTGAAAAATTATTCAAACAAACAAGTAGTACAAATAATTGAAGGACAATTATTTGAGAAATATGAACACTACCAAGATATTTGATAATATGAAAGGATTATTTTAGGCATAACAGTTATATTTTAGTTATACTGAAAAAGAGTGCTTATCTTTTAGAAATGCATACCTATAAATGTATAGATAAAATCATATAATATTTGCTTTAAAATTACTCCTTAAGATTAGAAGTGGTAATGAGGTATGAATGAAATAATATTAGTCATATTTATTGAAGCTAGTGGTGGATTCATATACTATTTTCTTTATTTCATGAATCCATCCTTCCAATTTATTTTTATTTTATTTTTTCTAACACCATTTATCCCCTCTATGCCCTCTTCCACCTCCACCCACTCCCTCCCCCCCAATCACCACACTGGTGTCAATGTCCATGAGCTCTCTTTTTTCTTGTTTGTCAATCTCTTCATACCACCAACAACCCCCTCTTTACTTTAATATGTTTAAAATTTTCTATAAAACTATTTTCAAACTTTAAAAACCTTGTGACAATTCCTTAGTAAGTAATAATAATTCATGCTTTAAAAAAAACACTTATCGTCGCCCTAGCTGGTTTGGCTCAGCAGTTAGAGCGTTGGCCTGCGGTCCAGAGAGACCTGGGTTCGGTTCCCACTAGGGGCACGTGCCTTGGTTGCAATTTGACCCTGGTCCTGGTTGGTTGTGCGGGAGGCAGCCACTCGATGTGTCCCTTTCACGTTGATGTTTCTCTCTCTCTCTCTCTTCCTCTCTCTCCCTCCCACTCTATCTGAACAAAAAGTGTCGGGGGGAAACACTTATCATCTAATGAACAATACTAAAATCGTTTGAACTACAAAAAAATACATACATGTGTTCTTGATTGTGAGGAAATTAGAAAACCTTCTTAAGGCTATGTGCTACCTTATGAGACAGATTTAGAACTTATTGGCTTTGTCAAATCAGTGGTGTGAGCTCTTCAAAAATGGGAATAAAATGGTAGTGACTTGTGATTTGTAGCATATTCTAATTTCCCTGGTGTAAATACTTCTATCATGGAAGATTTCAAGCTACCAACTTGACATTGCTGGACATAATTGGAAGAGGTGTGAGCAATTGGTTCTCAGGGCAAGCCAGCATAATTTGACTTCAGCTCCCTGTTTCATGGTCTACTTTAAAAGGCCTAGGAAGTCTTCAGACACCTGTTGGAGCTGCCATCTCCCTTCCCCACCCTCTCTACATATACAGTCATCCCCAAAGAGTCCTGCTCTGTTAAGCCATTGATTCAAATCTCTGGTTCCTTCTTAAACAATATTGGTCACCTAGTTGCCTGGTAACCAATTCATTTTTTTTTTTTACTGTGAATTTTCTTTAGGATGTTGTGTGATCATCCAGCAAATATTTACAGAATTTCTGCTTTTTGCCAGGCACTGTGCTAGGTGCTGACATTGTGTGATGAGCAAAAGAGACTTTGATGGTTGCCCACACTAAGTTCATAGTCCCACTGAAGCAGAGAACCATTCATTAAATTCCTCTTGAGTATACAGGGTGGGGCAAAGTAGGTTTACAGTTGTTTGTATGAACACTGATACAATAATGAAAAAATAATAAATCAAGAATAAACATGGTTTCGTGTCCTCACAACTGTAAACCTACTTTTGCTTCACCTTGTATAATTACAAATCAATCAGTGATATTTGGAAAAGGACAGAGATCCTATGTCAGTGTACAACTGAACAGACCCGACCTGTCCAGTCTGTTGGTTTAGGAATGACTTATCTATGGAAATGGTATCTGAAGGGATAGCAGAGGTTTCAGAGGCATTCATCGGGATGTGTGACGGTGGAGAACCTCCAGTGGAGGATTGGCTGTGTGGAGGTCCTGCGGGGGGAGGAGTGATCAAAGGAAAGGAAAGGAGCCCAGAGATGCTGAGAAGCAGCCAGCCAATGGTAGAATGGTTGGAGATGTGGGGGATAAGAGAGCAGAAACCAGATACCATAGGGCCTTTTGGGTCTTTTTCCCTGTGCCTCTAAGAATGTGTAATGTGGCAACTCAGACAGGACCAGTTGCAATCTCCAGCAGCAGGTTTCGTTCAGGACATACTCAAGTTTTCCAAAACATCTGCTTTGAACTTCCCCGAAAGTCACCTTTATGTTTTTGATATCTTGAGTTCCTTCATTTTCTTGTGTATTTCCCACAATTCATTTTCTTGTGTATTTCCCACAAGGAACACATGAGATCAATAAATATTTGGTAAATATTCCTATTATTTGTAGGCAATACAGTCTCAAGGTCCAGGCAAGGGAGGCTCTATCTTCTGGTCTTCTGGTCTGGCCTTCTTCCAGCCAGGCCTCCCTTAGGGAGAAAAAAGTCTTTGAGGCCAAGAGTTGGTTCCTACAGAGAGCCTCACCTCCTACTCCCTTCTGAATTATTTTCTGTGTACCTAGAAGCCTGGAATTCCCTGCCTAAACAGTCCTGATTAACTTTGGGTTAATTTTTATTCCAAAATAATACATGCTTAAAAAGTAAAAGATAAGTAAACATAAAAAACAAGTATTTGTTCATAGATCCACCAAGCAAAGACAGCCACTGCCAACATTTTAGGATATTTTTTTCTAGAATCATCTTATGCTTTATAAAACAACACCATATAGTTGATTTTGTATCCCACACAGTCTCTATTTTAGTTTTTCAGTTAACATTATAACAAAGTTTTTCTATACTGACGATCACAAGGTAAACCATAATTTATTTAATTATTTGTTATTTGGTTTTCAATGTGTTTCCTTTTGCTTAACTCATTAAATATTTGCCATTATAATTATCACTGCATTAAACATCTGTATGCTTGAACTTTGTTCACACATCGGTGTATTTGCTTAGACTAACTTTCTAGAAGTCAAATTGTCTGTCTTTTTAAAATCTTTAAAATATATTGCCACATTGACTTTTAGAATGTTACACCCTCTTACATTCTAAAACTAGGCTGTCAGTGTACTGTGTGTTGATCATCTCTCATTTTCCCTAAAATTTAATGGTGTCACTAAAAAAATTCTACTAATCTGACAGTTATAGTAGTATTGTGTATGAGTGAATTGTGTGTTCACAGTTCTCGGTTGTTTTATGTAGATTTTGGTGTTATGACAATTTCTGTGGGGTCTTCATATGGAAATGATATTTGAACTTTGATTTTTGTGTGTGACTATTTTCTCTTACTTTGTTTGCCGTATTTTGATCTGTTTAATTGATATGCAAAATGTAAACTTTTTATGTAATTAGTTTTATACATTTTAAAAAAATATATATTTTTAGCTCTGGTCAGTTTGGCTCAGCAGTTGGACAAAAGGGTCGCGCGTTCGATTTCAATAGGGCATGTACCTTGGTTGTGGTTAGGTCCCTGGCTCTGGTCAGAGTCATGCGGGAGGCAACCAGTCCATGTGACTCTCTCACATTGATGTCCCCCCCCCCCCCACTCTATCTGAAGATAAATGGAAAGATATCCTTGGGCAAGGATTAAAAAAAAAGATAAAAATATTTTTTTATTGCTTTTTTTTTTAGAGAGAGAGGAAAGAGAGAGACAGAAACATCACTCGGCCGCCTCCTGCATGCCCCCTACTGGGGATTGAGCCTGCAACCCAGGCATGTGCCCTGACAGGGAATCGAGCCAGGACATCTCAGTCCATGGGATGATGCTCAATCCACTGAGCCACACCAGCTGGGCTATGCAGTTAGTTTTAAAACACTAAATCAGTCTATTTTGTTTTATTAATCCATTTATTTTGAACCAGTATAAGACTTTAAATTATAGTAGTGTTAAAATGTGTCTATACTGTCCAATTATATCATTAGTTGGGGGACTAAGTCAATGGTTGCATATCTGAGAGAGCAGCAGGAATAGAACAAAACACACTCCTCAAGTCCCAGTTGCTCTAAACACCCAATAAGCTCCTTGAAGGAAGCCACTGGATTTCACATGTGTTGGGACTCTCTCCAGAGGGTCCAAGAAAATGCTGTCTACGTTGTGCAAGCTCAAATAATATTTTCTATTGTCCATCTGGTCTGAAGCCAGCAGGAGACTTGATTTCAGCAGCCACTTCCAGAAAGACTATTGAAGCTCTGCTTTTGAAGTTTGCCAAGGCGAATGAGGAGTGAACACATGCCTGTACCATGGTCTGCCGACTTGTCCATCTCGTCACACTTCCTCCAAGGTCTCTGGGAAAGGCGACTGCTGTTCTTCTCCGTTAAATTATTAAGTACAGAACCCGATGAGATATTCCATTTATTTGTGTGAATGTGGGATGGGTTATGAATATCTCCATATGAGATAAGGATAAAATATGGCAGGAGACATTATAGTGAAGCATAATGAGATTCACAAAGAGCTATTTGGTGCATGTTAAAGGCTTGCCTGTGAAATCACAAGTAGAGCCCTCTTTAAACTTCTCATACATGTTTCAGAAACAGTGATAGCACTCAAACAAGTATTAATTAGAAAAGACTATGAGAAACCATCTAGTCCAGCTCTTTTACTTTATAGCTATGAGAGACAGGACCAAAGAAGCTAAGATCTGTTTTCATGGTTGCACAGTTAATTAATTAGCAGAGAAATCTCCTAACTCCTCTTTGTCCTCTTTTTATCGTACCCTGACTTCATTAATTGAAGTGACAATCTGAGCCCTCCCAGAACCTCTAATACTTTTCTTTCTATATAATATATAGGTGGAGAATTTGGGGTGAAAAATCCAAGTGAATTGCAAAAGTCCTCTTAAGAATTTTCCCATCCTTATTCTCTCTCCAGTGTCAATAAACTAGGCCATATAGAATAATCAATTCACTGAAATTTAATAGTTTTTTTCTTCTTTTTTTTGTTCTGCTTTGAGAGCAGAATCTCCTAAAATCCAGCTCTAAATTCAGGCATGTGATATGCTTTCTGATGTCACTTTTAAGACAGAAGTCAAAAGGAAACTGAAGGTGTTGAACCATCACAGAATTATAGTCTTCAGTACAGAGTGCTAACAGAGCTCCGCCCTCACTCCCAATGTTGTCAATCAGATGTGCTTTTATCCATCATCTGAAACTTTTTTTTAATTAAAAAAAAATTTACCACTCATGATGAAAAGAGACAGTTGTTTAATTTGAAAAGTAAAATGCAAATATGAGTCAAGAGAAATGTATATGATTTTGAAATGAGGGGAAGTGTTAGAATCCATATTTTTTTTCTTGTTTATTCTCAAGAGTAATCACTTCTTCAAGATACTGAAAAACCATCTAGAAAGCAAATAGCAAAAGGCATGTCTAATTGATGTACCATAAATGTCATATAATTTCAAAATATAACAGCATTGCTGAGTAGAAAACAGGCTTGACAGTATTCAGCTGTGTATGTCCAACCTCCTGTTATCATTAAATCAGATATTGGTTTTTCGTTTTGACTCCAATTTGTGCGAAATTGCTAGGTGAAGATTTGTTTTGTGTTTGTTATAAAGAAACTCAATGAATTAAAATGTTCCATGGATTTATGGGGGAGCTTAGCCTTCTAAAGTTCTCTTCTTTATTTCTTTAGTATTAATGTTAGAAACCAAAGAGGGCCTAAAGACAAGTCTTATTATCAGAATGTTTTCCATGATTTTGAGCATACCAGAGAAAGAATTATTGATGTGGCAACATCAAAGCTAAAACAAGTAGGACTTATTGTACTGGCTAAAATATGATACATTTAGTTTTTCTCTTTACAAAAGGAAGGATTTGACTATTGCTTAATGGGGTATAAATGCTGTCTTTTGTGCTTTGAGTCTGTTATTGCATCTGCATTTTATGAAAACCTCATATTTTGGGCTTAGCAGATGGACTCATTTGAATTAGGCTTGCTGAAAAGAGTCTTTCCAAACCATATTATATAAAAGGCTAAAGCACTAGACTTGCCTCAAGATTTTCTGGAACAATGATTAGGCTCAAAGACTCTTAGGATGAAGAAATAGTTGTGGTAAAAAACACCCAGAGCTCTTTCAGGTGGGAGGGGCTCAGTCCTTCTAGGAAAGGCATGGTCTTTACCTCAGAACAGGTCCATGAAAAACAGCCGGTTGTCTTTCTGACTGACTGACCCAGATTTCTCAGCTGCAAAGCAAATAGCCTATAAAACTTGCTTTTAATTTTCAAATGAAATGCATTTGAGTCAGCGTCCCAATTACTTCAGAAACAGAAAGGAGGTTCATGTCATTGACGACGCATAGTGCACATTTGCAAAAATTTCATGGGATGGGGTCAGTTGCTTCAAAAGAGAAACCGTGTTGTTGTTTTTTTCCTTGATGCACATAAATGGAAAAATCCCCAATAAAATACCAGCAAACTGGATTTAACAGATCATTAGAAGAATCATACACCATAACCATGTGAAATTTATCCCTAGGATGCAAGGATAGTTAGTTCAATAGAGAAACCATTTTAAAAAAAGAAATAAACGCTCAGATACTTTTATAGGCCCTTAAAGCTATGAGGAAAGTAGTCACAGTAACCTTAGGATCCTGGTAACAATTTGTTTTTAAAAGTATATGTCAAAACTTCCTAGCTTCCTTTCTCTCTTTCTTTTTTTATTGTTGAGAGTATTATAGATGTCTCCCCTTTTTTCCCCATTAACCCCCTCCTTCGTGCTCCCACCCCCTCCTGCCTTCCCCAGCATTTCTACTTTTTAATTGGAGAAATAATTTTTTTGTTCTAGTGCACAATTTCTGTGCATATTGATTTGAAAGGACCATGAAGTCTTTGAGAGAGCAATGTGCTCAGAAAGGAAAAAGAATGAGGGGTTATTGGATACATGGGATGAGAGAGTCATGAAAAACTGAGTGGGGGAAAATGAATAGTTTATAATATATCTGAAGATCCAATTTAAAAATTAGTTTAGGGGGAAAAAAAGCAGATTGGCCATCTATAATAAACATTTTTCCCCCCCTATTCTGGGAAAGAGAAGTAATGAGAACATGAGATAATATGACTTTTTCTTTCTCTCTCTTTCTATCTCATTCCCTCCTCACATCTGCCCTTCCTTCCTTCTGCTTTTTCTTTCATAACTAACTGAGGAAAGGTCATCAATAAGGATGGGCGTATAGATGGACCTATGAAAATCAAACTGACTCACATTTATTCCTTGGTATAAAGAAACGGGTGTTTACCGGGAGGCCCCTCAAGAATCTAAGGATGAGAGTTGGTGGCTGTAAATTTCCAATAAATGGTGCTGGGAAAATTGGAAAGCCACATGCAAAATAATGAAACTAGACTGCTATTCATCACCATATACAAAAATTAACTCAAAATGGATCAAAGACCTAAATATAAGACCTGAAACAATAAAATACATAGAAATAACATAGGTACTAAACTTATGGACCTTGGTTTTCTAGAAGATTTTATGAATTTAACCTCAAGGGCAAGGGAAGTAAAAATAAATAAATAAATAAATAAATAAATAAATAAATAAATAAATAGGACTGTATGAAACTGAAAATCTTCTACACAGCAAAAGAAACCTTCAACAAAATAAAAGGCACATAAACAACTGAATGAGAGAAGATATTTGCAAACGAAACTTCCAAAAAGGGGTTTATTTAAAAAATATATGAAGAACTCATACAGCTCAAGTGTCCGTCAGTAGACGAGTAGATAAAAAAGCTGTGGTACATATACACAATGGAGTACTATGCAGCTGTAAGAAAGAAAGATCTCTTATCCTTTGAGATGACATGGAGGGACCTAGAAAGTATTATCCTAAGCGAAACAAGCCAAGCAGAGAAAGACAAATGTCACATGATCTCACTTATTGCTGGGATATAATGAACTAAACAAACTGATGAACAAAATAGACCCAGAGTCATGGAAGTAGGGTACAGACTGACAATACTCAGAAGAGGGGGTGTGGGGGACGGGAAGGGATAAACCACAGAACTTATATGCATGTATGCATAACCGATGGACATGGACAACAAAGCTGGGGATGGGGTGGGGGAGATGGGGAGGAGGGTGTCAATGGGGGACAGGAGAAACATCTGTAACAAAAATAAATTAAAAAATAAAATAAAGAAAGAAAGAAAGAAAAAGAACTCATACAGCTCAACAACAACAACAACAAAACAATCCAATTTAAAAATGGGCAGAGGACCTGAACAGACACTTCTCCCAGGAAGACATCTAGATGGCCAACAGATAGATGAAAAGATGCTTGACTTCACTAGCTCTACGGAAAATGCAAATTAAAACCACAATGAGATACCACCTCACACATGTTAGAATGGCTATTATCAACAAGACAAAAAATAACAAGTGTTGGAGAGGATGTGGAGAAAAGGGAACCTTCATAAACTGCTGGTGGGAATGTAAATTGGTACAGCCATTATGAAAAACAGTATGGAGGTTCCCCCAAAAAATTAAGAATAGAGTTACCATATGAACCAGCAAACCCTCTTCTGGGTATCTACCTGAATATTTTGAAAACATTTATTTGTAAAGATATCTGTACCCCTTTGTTCATTGCAGTGTTATTCACAGAGGCCAAGAAATGGAAACAACCATTTTCTTCACTAGATGGCTAGATAGAGAAAATGTGGTACATAGATATAATGGAATACTACTCAGTCATAAGAAAAGATAAAATATTGCTCCTTGTGACATAAATGGATCTTGAGAATATCATGCTAGGCAAACTAAGTCAGACGGAAAAGGACAAGAATCATATGATTTCACTCATAGATGAGATATAAAACTGAAAGCAGCAAATGAACAATAAAAAAAAAAACAAAGAAAAAAAAACAGCTCGGCCAGTGTGGCTCAGTGGTTGAGCATCGACCCATGCACCAAGAGGTCGCCAGTTCGATTCCTGGTCAGGACATATGCCCAGGTTGTGGGCCTAATCCCCAGTGGAGAGCATGTAGGAGGTGGCCAATCAATGTTCTCTCTCATCGATATTTCTATGTCTCTCTCCCTCTCCCTTCCTCTCTCTCTAAAATCAATACAGAAAAAAAATTAAAAAAACAAAAACAAATAAAATCTCATAGACACAGACAACACTATGGTGCTTATCAGAAGTAACGGGGGTTGTGGAAAAGGTAGAAGAGGGTAAAGGGGGTCAAAAATGGTAACTGAAAGAGATGACTTTGGATGGTGAACACACAATGCAATATATAGGTGATGTGTTATAGAACTGTACACTTGAAACCTATATATTTTATTAATCAATGTCACCCCAATAAAGTCAATAAAATTAAAAAATTTGTCAACATGTACCTATTTGCATTTTTCTAGGGAGGAAATGAGCTCTTGTCTTTTACCAGGTTCTCAGAGGATCTATGGCCTAGAGAAGTGTACGAATCACTAATATAAAGTATTTGAAACAAAAGTAATAGTACTACAATTTTTGAATGATATTTTGAAATATGTATGGTTTTCTTAATATATATTTTTTCAGTAAACTTTAGATTATAATTTTTATTTATTTATTTTTTATTAATTTGTTTTTGTTACAGATGTTTCTCCTTTATTCCCCACTGATACCCTCCCCTCATCCCCCCACCCCATCCCCAGCACCGTTGTCCATGTCCATTGATCATGCATACATGCATATAAGTTCTGTGGTTTATCTCCTCCCCCCTAAACCCGCTCCTCTGAGGCCCATCAGTCTGTACCCCACCCCACCTCTATGTCTCTGGGTCAATTCTGTTCATCAGTTTGTTTAGTTCATTATATTCCACAAATAAGTGAGATCATGTGATATTTGTCTTTCTCTGCTTGGCTTGTTTTGCTTAGCGTAATACTTAGATTATAATTTTTATGAAGCACGACTAAAAGAATTTTTTTTCCTATTTGAAATTTTGTATCTCACTAAAATAAGTGCGTAAAAGTTTGTGGGAGACACAGGATATTGGATTGCAACATCTTCTGGAGCTTGCCAGGTGTAATCTGGAACCTGCCCCCATAGGCCGAGTGTAGGGATGATCAAGAAAAAAGGCAGACCATTCCAGATTGATAGGTAACAGGTTTAATAAGCAAGGAAACTTACTTATAAGGCTTGTCTTGGGCTGCCACAAAATGAGTAGTTTTCTGCACCTGCCTGCCAAATCTGAAGTTTATGTAGAGGCCTTAACTGTGTTCTGTCACATACACAGTTCAGGTAGTCTCATCACCATATTTTCATCCCAGGGCTGTATTCTTGAAGCAGCTCCTGGTCACAGAAAAGGTAAGGAGGACATACATTCTAAGGACAGGGCAGGGAGTGGGGAGCCTCCAGTTGCACGAGTCCAGCTTGTGAGGCAAACTGGTGGTCACATCTTCTTGATAACCTTCCCTAACGCAGGACATGCATAATTTCAAGTGATCTCCTGCAAAGTATTTATTACCTACAAAGGGAAATATAGTAACTTGATGGTGGAAAAACCCAGAAGATATCATCTTACCCAAGGGACTAAGATTATAGCTTACTTGTAATAAGACACATTTACACTATTAATCCCTTGATAAGAGTCCTTGAGAAGGAAATAACATAATTTCTGTGATCTTCTTGCTGAAAATGCAGAACCTTATCCCAATCAAGAGACAAAAGTCAGAGAACTCCAAACTGGGAGAGATTCTACAAAATACCTGGTTAATAATCTTTAAAAGTGTCAACATCATGAAAGGCATAGAAAGACTGAGGAAATATAATGGATCAGAGGAGACTGATCACTGCAAGGTGGAATCTGGTCGGACACTGGAACAGAAAAAGGATATTAGTGGGGAAAGAAAGGTTTAAACAACTGGTACAAATTCTGAAATTTAGTTAACAGAATTGTTCCAATTTTAATTTTTTAGCTTTGATCATTGTACTATAGTTAATATAAGATGTTAACCAAAATAGACGCTGAGTAAGGAGAGGGTATACAAGAACATTCTGTAAGTCTGAGTTAATAAGTCTTTCATTAAGTCTAAATTTAGTTTAAAATAAAAAGTTTAAAAAATGAAAAACATTAGATTCCCGATGAAATTATCTTAACATTTGAGTCCAGCTCTCCTGAGGTCCGAAAATTTTCTTCTAGCATTCCAGTGAGGTTAGACAATAAATTTCCTTTTTCTTAAAAAGATTTATGCAGAATAAAATTCTCTATCTTACCTTTGTTACTCTGGGCAAGTTACCTAAACCCCAAAACATAATTTCCTGAAAATATGCTAAATTACTTTGATCTTTCCTCCTTTTTGGTTCTTGTTGAGTTTTCAATATGGATTCTCATTTGGTAGCAACTACCTGACTCTACTCTGCTTTTTTCTTGATCTTGGGCATAGATCAGATCTTGTGTCACTTCTAGGCATGTGTCATTAACATACAGTGCTTAACTATTTCTTTTTATATTTTCTATAATTATTAGAATCTCAGTTATAATTTTTTGGCATTAAATATACATGCATTGCTTTTTTTAGTTCTCCTCATTTTTGCAGAACTCTCCTTATTGGTAATATTACATTATTTACCATTAGACATCCAACAACTATCTGTGCAAGGGGATGTATAGGCTATCTTCGTTATTTTCCTCCATCTTTCATTCATTTAAAAATACTTAATGAATAGTATGTGTTATCAACTATTTTTCAGCTGAGAATAACACAGTTAAGATCGCTGCTGGATTCTTACCATCATATCTGTATTCCAACCCACAGGAAGGTAGAAAGAGGGTGTCCAGGATAAGTAGTTTTGCATTTTGGAAATCACTTGGAGGTTGCACCCACATAAGTTCTGCTCAGATCCATTAGCCCAAAGTAGTCATATGTCCTCACCTCCTTTGTGCAAATGAGGCAGAGAGATAAATTCTGCTGAGCAGTCTTGTACTCCCTAAAACTAGTGGTGGTTAGGATTAGTATTTTAAGGAAAATAAAGAGAAGGGGGAGATCTCTGCCACAGTAGATTTTAGTGCAGAAATCATATATTCTGACTTGTGTCTTCAAAAGTTCACTTGAATAACTTTGTGAACAACATAATTTAGTGGCTATAAAAGTGGAAATGTGGCAACCAGTTGGGAAACTACTTGCAGTAGTTCAAGTGGCAGGTGTTGGTGGCTACTGAGTGTTGGCAAGGTACATGCTCAATTTTTACCCACCACCTGTATTAATTTTCACTTGGATAGTGAAGTCATTGCAAAACTCAATAAAATGTAGGGTATTTATCATAATTATGATTGCCTTTGCGTAATCATTGTTTTCTCTACTTGGAGGTTGATCACATTTTTATATATACAATAATTTTACAAGTAACTATAATAATTTACCTTGGCTTTATTTTGACCACCAAGGTAATAACATTTGCTCTACAACATGACATTAGCTGGGAGATGAGTTAGAAATTTTTCTAATAGTGGTTTAGACTACAGTTGTGTCTGTGCAGATGGGGAAAAATTCAGGATATAGTTAGAGGTAGACCCAACAGAATTGGCAGGTAGAATGTGAGAGGTGAGTGAAAGAGAATTCAGAATGGCTCATCAGTTTCAGCCTTAATGAATCTGGTGAATGTTGCTGCCATTTTTACTGAGCTGGAGAAGTTTGGTGAAAAATGCATTTCTGGGGCAAGAGAGAATCAAGATTTCTGTTTTGGTTATGTTAGGTTTGACATACCCAAGAAACCCCAATGGATGTCTAATAGGTGATTATATATAGATGCCTCAAGTTTAGGTGTCAGGTTAGGAGAAGATAATCTATACATTGACTGGGAGTTCATACTACAAAGAAACTCCTGGGAAGTTTGTACAATGAGATAAGGCAAATAAACTGAGGAGAAAGGGGGAAGAGTCTGAGAATGAGTGGGCTTAGATTATCTGCTTCACTAAGGGCCCTACTCTCGCTAGCATTCTCAGATGGAGAGGTGCTTATTCACTACAAAATACTTAGATTTTATTGTGACTTTACACGGTTAAGTGGATATTGACGAGAGTGGTAGGGACATTCTAGATTTCCTTCTTTTTAGAAAGGGCCTCAAAGAATGCACAGTTCATAAGCCTCCAATTCCTGTCTTTTGTGTAGTCTCCATTATTTCAGCCCATGGTGTCTTTCTTTGTAACTCCTCAGACATACTCACTGAGACCAGATAACCATTCAAAGTCAGCTGATATTTTCATCAGGGTATGTTTAGTAGAACTTTGTGAACACATTGTAATGGATGGAGGCTTTTATTGTGCATCCTTGTACTTGAGACTAGGTCCAAAGACTTTACAGGAATACTCTGAGCTCTGGAGCTGGCCTCTCATCAGTTAATGATTACACTCCAGTTAGTCGACACCCAACAGGAAAACTGCGAATAATGAAGCGCTACTTTGCAGTGCTTGCCACTTGGAACTTTTTATTTGGTAGTCTATTGTTCTCTTTCCTTTCTCACCTCTTTTCTATCCACTTGTATTGCTTTTTAACAGTTCATCACAAAGGGAAAGTAAGAATTGGATGGTCTCCCTCTCATTTTTTAACATCTTAGACTAAAAGTATATCTGTGACTGTAATTACTTCCAGAAAGTACTTGCATTGGGTGCCAACAAATTGACTCTTGCTTTCAAGTGTGTGCATGTATTGGGGCATGGGGGCAAAGGAATAAGTTTTTTTTTTTCTGCTGCCAAGAATGTGCTGTTTGCCTGTGTTCTTTCTTGGTCTTTATTTGGGGGCAGCGCATCTTCTATTTGATGAGACAATATAATACTGCCAGAGGCCAACGTGCCTTTTGTTTTGGGCTCTCTCTCACTTGACCCTTAAGTTCCATGTCATTTATTTAGAAATCAAAACAGAAAAGCATGTCCATCATCCATCCATTCATCTATTGTTTATTAAGTGAGTACTTTTGTCTACTCTGCACTGTACTGAGAAGTGTAAAAACTTTTTTATCTTCACCTGAGGACATTTTTTCATTTTTTGTTCAGATAGAGTGGGAGGGAGAGAGAAGAAGAGAGAGAGAGAGAGAGAGAGAAACATCGACGTGAAAGGGACACATTGAGTGGCTGCCACCCGCACGACCAACCATGGCCGGGGACAAACTGCAACCGAGGTACGTGCCCTTAGTGGGAACCGAACCCGGGTCTCTCTGTACCACAGGCCGGCGCTCTAACCGCTGAGCCAAACCGGCCAGGGTGAGAAGTGTAAAAACTTTAAGAGATGGTTTTAGTTATTGCTTCAGTAGTGTTTATGATTTTATAGGGTGTTCTAACTTCCAGGAGTTAACCATCTAACATGTAATTCTAAGGCAATATTTGGTTAGGGTTGTAATGGGTGGGTCAGTCTGAAGCTACAAATACTCAGAAAATTCAGAATAAGGTTAGACTTTAGTGGGAATGGGGTTAGTCACTGGTAGCTTTTCACAAGAGAGTCTTGAAGTGGCCTTGAAGGAAGCTGAGGGTTTGGGCAGGTTATCCAGTGTGTAGATCATGAACCTTCATCACATTTCAGTGACTATTTACTATGAGAGTGAAAAAGGCTCTGCAAGATAGTCTTGGTGATAGTCTTGGTTCTGATTCTTTTTATTATGTTAAAAGTTATTCATCAATTCTTCAGTGTGTTTTGTTTATTAAGTTCAAGTCTTTCTCCCCATACTAAACGTCTTAATGGCAAGATCTATTTCCATGTCATCCTATCATCTCCCTTGGCAAATGACACAGTACTATTTATGTAGTAGATACTCATTAAGGTGTGTAGGAGAGAGATGTACCACAGTGTTGAAGAGCATGAACTTTGGAGCTAAGATACTTGGGTTCAAATCCAAGTGGTTCTTACTTCTTCCTAGCAGTGTGACTGAACAAATTACTTAAATTTTCTGTGTCTCAGTTTTATCATCTTAAACTGGGGATAATAACACGACCTGCTTCAGAGCATTGTTGTGAGACTTAAATAAGCTAAAATATTTTTTAAAATTCTTAGAAAGTGTCTGGATCACTATCATCATCATCATCATCACCATTATTATTATCATAATCATCATAATCAAGTGTTTATGGGAATAAAATGAAAGCACAGGGATCATTTTGGAAAGAGAAGATGGATGGGTAGTTTAGGTATGTTAGGGATAATAGATAAAATATTTTATGTTAACCTATGTATTATAATTTAGTAGACGGAGGTAGTCAGCAATCCTTGGGTGAAGTAGCTTGAGCCTCAGATCCAGGGGCCAAACCATTCAGAGTTAGAAACTCAGGGCCATGGTGGAAGAAGAGGTATAGTTAAATATGGTGAAGAGAGTAGATAATCAATCATGAAATAACTTTATATATTTGATGTGCTGAGGACTTTTATATCAAAAGAAACATTTGTGTCCCCATTTATTTGCTGAACATTAACTCTAGTATTCTCTTAGGTAGAGCTATACAATTAAATAACTCAGTTGTTGTATCTGTCCTCATGGAGTTTATGGTTTCGTGGGTAGCCAGATTTTAAACAACTTTAACGAAGCATGATGGGTGTGAAGATGGGGAAGCACAGAGGCTGTGGGAGGCATCTCCCAGTCTGTTTTCACTCCCTGCCCACTCCATGCTGCTAACTGATGCATTTGGGAGCCTTCAGAATCTGGCCCAAAGCCTCCCTTCCACCAGAAATCATTGTTGACAGTTTCATTCACTTTACTTTCTCTTCTTCTTAATCCTATCACTCTAAAAACACACACTGATAATCTAAGTTTTCATATTCTTTTGAATTTATACAGCTTTCATTGCAAAACAGATAAGAAACAGTGTTCTGGAATGCAATGTCTGCTCCTACTTCCCGTGTCCTTTTCTGAAAATCCTTTGGAATTAGGAATTGATCTCTTCAAAAACATTCACTTATATTTTCTCCCAGAGATCTTTTGAAGTCTGAGGTGAGTCTCTGGAGTCAGGATTCACTCATCACTTTTTATCCCACTTTTAGTAGTCTTTTCCTGTATCTCTGCTCTGTGATTAATGCATTTTATCTTCCTTTTATCTGAGAGAGCCACGTCCATGATGAAAGTTGGTAAGGCGGATATCCTGGCACCTTAAAGAAGTAGCCATTTCTGGGTTTCATTTGCAGTGCATTTTTCTGTGAAGAGTGCAAGGCCAAAAATGTAGGCTACATATTTGCTGAACTACTACAAATCCCACTTATTTCAGGAGCAAAAGAAATGAGAGTCCAGCTCTTACTATAAAAAAAGAAAGAGGGTAATCTTAGTGAACATTATTGATAAAATTGAAGCCTTAAACAACAGTCTCTTTATGTCCTTAAACTTGATGTGGTGTGAGTTAAGAGTCACAGAACAGCAAATCCAGATTAACAACTGTTAACCTTCGAACTTCATGCTCAAAGTGGTTGGTTACAAGAGAGCTAATTTTTACAACATGGTGAGACAGGCAATTATCTATTGTCTCTTATACTAGGACTAATCTTTGCACTGACTCATTTTAGACCCTCTCTTTCTCTGGAGAATACCATCTGCACAAACTGCAAGGTCCAAGATAGTGATGATCTGCTGAACATCTGTGGAACAGATGGTTGAAGGAATTATCTGCCCATTCAATTGTTACATGACTCATTTCCGCCACCTTGCTGCCCATGCAAACACAAGGCTGTATAAAGTCAGTCTTTAGGTCTTTCTCCATGTTGATTCACGGAGGCCACTTGGCATGGCTGGCTCTGGAGAGGTACAGGGACCAGCATCCTCAGACAATATTGGCTAAATTCCTGGTGGCGGGCTCTTAGGAAGAAAAAAGTAAGATGTCATTCAGGTAATGTCCAAGTTACGTTTTCAGTCTCACTAAGGTAGTTGTTTGGGAGCTCATTGGGAATAGACTGCAATCAAAACTCTGAAAAATTCAGTCTATGTTCTCCACCAGCCTGGTGTTGGAAAGTCTTGTCCTGTACAGATATCTAGGAAACAAAGAGAAGCTGAAGAGTAAGAAAAGCAAATGCTGGAGATGAAAGGGCCCTTGTTGACCTCAAATGTGGCTCCCTCCATCATCTCCATGTTGTAACCAATGGCCAAAATTTGCATTTTGAATTGTCTTAATCCCTCAGCAAGGTAAATCACAAATGTTTGCATACGGATATTTATTAACATCCCCTCTTATGCCCTAGATCCATAAAAGAAAAAAACAACCACAATAAATACCCAATACTATAGAAATTGAGTTTTCAGTCCTTCAGTTGACTGAGCCCTGAAATAAGAAATATTCATTAATGTATCTTTGCACGAATTAGGTCTAATAATATCAGGATTAAAGCCAGGTGAGTTGAAAAGGTCACAATGAGAATCTGTGGTCTTGACCATAGTATTTTCCTGTTTCCATTTAATTGAATTTTAAGTGGGTTCATAATGAATAAGTAAAACCTCTGTACTGTTTCTGCCACTTGGTTTTAATTAGTGACTGGAAATAAAAAAGTCCTGGTTTAATTTAGCAATGAAAGGGTGGCTTCGAAGCTTGAGAAGAAATGAAACAATATGCTGTGTTAGGTTTTATTTTATTTGGGGCTACTTTTCTCTCATTTCTTTGAATTTGGTATGTGCTAGTTTTGTGCCATACACTGTGCAAGGGACATGGCATCCCTGTCCTTGTGAAGCTTAGATAGTAAAAGATCACTTTATTGTTTAGACTTAGATTTAAGAAATATTTCAGAAAAGAAAACTCTCAGCCCTGGCTGGGTTGCTCAGTTGGTTAGAGCATTATCCTGATACCTCAAGGTTTTGGGTTCAATCCCCAGTTAGGGCATATAAAATAATCAACCAATGAATGTATAAATAAGTGAAACAACATGTTGATCTCTCTCTCTCTCTCTCTCTCTCTCTCTCAAATCAATCATAATAATAAGAAAAACTCTCCAGGAAAATCCTGACACTAATAGTAAAAACAAATATAAAAGGATATTTTATTTAGTATGCTTTATCCACTATATTCATTTCTACAAATGACCATTTTTTGGTTAAAATTATTTTCCACGCTCATTGAAAATATTTGTTACTATAGATATTCTGTTATGATATTATTCAGTGTAAGAAATACCAAACTCTTAAATAACCAAAACAGATAACTTTTATATAATTTGTGCAAAAATGCCATGCAGCAAAACACTTGTGACTTTTTAGTTGTGTTAAGGAGAGCCCATAGATAGCAAGGATTCGGAGTGAGGCTTTGCAGGGAACTCATAGGTGTTTAAACAAAAAGAATCTTTTAAAATATTGGTCTATTTGGCTGTTCTGTACTTGTTTCTCCCGTTGCCCTTCACTCTTTCCTTTTATCTGGAAGATGCTAGTGTGGAATAAATAACATGGTGAAGTGGCTTTGCTTTTTATGATTTCCTAAGGCCATGACTATTTTACCAAGATTCGTTCCACTGGAAGTCTCAGGTTTCCTGTTTTTATTATCCACACTTCACATGGTGGTTTAGACTAAATTGGCCATTACAGAGTTTGGAGAGCAGTCTATTTAACATAGTAAATTGCACAGCTACTTCCATACCCATCCCTCACGGCCCGGGTTCTGGGGCTGCTCACTGACAGCAAAGAACACATCAATGCCTCACTTTCCACCTGCTTTTGAAGTTAACTCCTCTTTAGAGTTGCACTTCAGTCATGTTTATTTGGCCTATTGGGTTGTCAGGAAACAGGTAACTTGGAAGGAGAAACGACGATTGGAATGTAACTTCCCTTTCATCAAGATGAGCTCCTTCACAGTTCAGATTGACCAGCCCTGGAGCAGAGGTGCTGAAGGCTCACCGAGGAGCTCACATTGCCTAGTGAACCTGTGGCAGGGAAGGC
Source organism: Tadarida brasiliensis (assembly GCA_030848825.1). Lineage (NCBI taxonomy): Eukaryota > Metazoa > Chordata > Mammalia > Chiroptera > Molossidae > Tadarida > Tadarida brasiliensis. The sequence continues at coordinate 80,467,511 of CM061257.1, read as the reverse complement.
AAATCTCTGTGCAACCATACTGTGACCTCAGCCAGATCAGTGTCTGGCGAGCTCTTCTAAATAGAGTTTCTCTTCTAGAGGATTGTCAGCATATTCAGAGAGAGCACAAAGTTATCTACTCCATGTACATGCTAACTCAGCTGGTCAACAGCAGGAGAAATGGGAATGTGTATGTACACAGAGGTTTGTAATGACTGGTAATGAGGTAGATGCACCAGATAACCCAGCACAGAATAATGAGGAGGAGGAAGAGGGCAGGTGATGTTTGGCAAGTGCTGCGGTGGGACCCTGCTATGAGCTTGGGCATGCGTGGGGAGTGGGGGTTGGTTCCCCACATCCACTCTGTGTGATCCCTTGCCAAGGGCACACACCAGGTTAATTGTGGCCGCTCATCTATCTTCCCAGCAGACAAGAACTGTCCTGGCTTCAAAACTCCTCGAAACAGTTTTCATAACTTTGACAATATGCCAGTAATGTGTTAAGTCCATAGATAGGGGAGAATTTGGAAAACAAAACTGAAAGCGATCCAGGCACTGTCAATGCAGATCTCCCAGTCTCGACATTTCAGGAACTCCAAGGGCAGCGTTTGCATGTTATGCGGACTGCAAACTTCGGCATTTAGGTTACAGTGTGGGAGGCATTGTTGTCCTCATTTTTAAGCAACAGAAGAGGATTGCTTTTTTAGTAGACAGGGTTCTTAAGTCTGGGAGGATTCATGTCTTGTTAACCCCATCCCTTACTGGGATGACTCCAAATATTTGCAATTCTACAAAGCTTATGCACTTTTCATCACCTCCTTATTTTCCCTGACTGCTTCCTCCCTCTGGTATTATACCTGGATCATGATAAGGTACCAGAGAACCACACAGAGGAATACCTCAATCCTAATTGTGTTAGTATTTTGGAGGAGGATGTGATCCATCTGATACATTTTGTTTGGGTTGGCTTTCCCAGTCCTCTGTTGACCCGTAGCCTAAAAATAAGTTTCAGCTAAACTTACATTGTGCCCTCTTCACTTAAATGGTTTTATTGGGGGCGGGGGTGTGTGTGCATGTGCGTGCATGTGTGCCTGGGAGCATGGGTGAGGGTTTTGTAGTTTATTAAAGCTCTTTAGTATAGTCATTTTATGGAGTTCTGTAGAAATCTCATGTATTGTCATCGATTGTGATAAGCACAGTGTTAATTATCAATGTTTCTGTATCTCTGAAGAAAAACAAACCTGAGGACTGTCACTGATTCTAATGATTCGACAACACTACGTAGGAGTCTGAGTTGACTGTTTGCAACACATTTGTATCTTCTAGGCATTTATTGTTTTCCTGTGTAGCAATCATAGACTAGGAAATCATTAGCATTATCCACAGGTGCCTCTAATGGTAGGGAAACAACTCGAATTCCCATGACGTGAAGAAGGGAATGAGAAGATGGGAAATAAAATGTGCTATTTATTCCATCCCCTGAGTAACAAAACAGTAAGCTGAAGAAAAGGGTCAGTGCTTCTCTGTGAGCACCATCTGGGTTATGAATATGCTCATGGTTCATAGTTCTTTCCAATGCACATTTGGGAAACTAAGCATCCTTCCCTCTTCTTAAGTCCATCTACATTAGGGGACATTTGTGGCCATGATTGGTGAGTGGAAGGTGAGGAAATAGCCCCTAACTTTCCTCACCTATATGTCTTTTCTCTTGAGTATAGGACTGAGGCAAACCACAAGAAACCCCAAGCTTTTGTGGGCTGTGGCTGGTTACAGGAGAAGAAACAGACTCAGGGCTCCTCTGGAGTGTAACAGGATAAAGATGGAGTAGTCAGAACCCCGGAGAATGAGCAGACACACAGATAAAAAGAAAATATATCCCATGTTTCTGAGCTTCCTTGCTTAAGCCACAGGCTGAAGGCCGTGATACCAAATTTCCATTTTTAGCTCTTGGGTATCCTTAGTCAACTCTTCTAATGGCCTTATAGCCTTTGTTATTTATAGTCCATTTATTTGATATGTATTTATTGAGAAATATCTGGAGGGCCTGTTAGGTTGTTTCTTGCTTCCTGTTATGAAAATGCCATTTTCTACTTTGGAAGGGTATGGGGAACATAGACTAGTGACAAGTACAGAAATTGGCAAATGTGGTCAAGTTAGAACTGTGTCCTTATAACGATACTTGAAAATTTTTGATATCCACTGTATCAAATATGTCAATATAAAATATGTCCAAAAATGCTTTTTCTATTTTAGTGTGTGTGTGTGTGTGTGTGTGTGTGTGTGTGTTGCTTGATTTTAAAAGAGTTTCAGCTGATAAACATCTATGGTGTACACCAGTGCGTCTACATTGATTGCAAAAAATATTTAAATAATTACAAATAATTGCTGCTCTAACTCCCTGAGTATTTCCTGGATTCAGCCATTAAATTAACAGCTAGCAAGGCAAGGCATTTTGGAGCCTCTGTTATGTTAGGGGGCCCTAGATTTTGTGTGGATGGTGTCTGTGCCATATCATTCAGTAAAAGAGATTTTAGAAATGCTGTTGAATCAAGGGGAATATCACACTTTAAAGAAATAAGCAAGCACACACACACACACACACACGCTCCAGAGCATTAACTAGACAAGCATAGTGTTAAAGATCAGGGTCCTGTGCTTCCTGAACTTTTCTTTGAAGGAACTTTCTATATATTTTTATAACTAATCATTGTTATCATTATTTTAAAGTATCCTTTTAATATTAATGTTCTACCATAAATTAAATCTTTCTTTTTAAAATTAATTTATTTTTGTTACAGATGTTTCTCCTTTCCCCTACCAGACACCCTCCTCCTGATCCCCCCTCCCCACAGCATTGTTGTCTATGTCCATTGGTTATGCATATATGCATATAAGCTCTTTGGTTTATCTCATCCCTCCCCCCACACCCCTGTTCTGAGGTTTGTCAGTCTGAACCATACTCCTTTCTATGTCTCTGGGTCTATTTTGTTCACAGCTTATTTTGTTCATTATATTCCACAAATAAGTGAGATCATGTGGTATCTGTCTTTCTCTGATTGGCTTATTTCACTTAGCATAATGCTCTCCAGGTCCCTCCATGTCATCTCAAAGGATAAGAGATCTTTCTTTTTTATAGCTGCATAGTATTCCATGGTGTACATGTACCACAGCTTTTTTATTCACTCATCTATTGATGAACACTTGGGCTGTTTCCAGATCTTAGCAATTGTAAATAGTGCTGCTACGAACTTAGGGGTACATATATTCTTTCTGATTGGTGTTTCAGGCTTCTTAGGGTATATTCCTAGAAGTGGGATCACTGGGTCAAATGGCAGTTCTATTTTTAATTTTTTGAGGAAACACCATACTGTTTTCCATAGTGGCTGCACCACTCTGCGTTCCCACCAGCAGTGTACTAGAGTCCCCTTTTCTCCACACCCTCACCAGCACTTGTTGTTTGATGATTTGTTGATGGCAGCCATACTGGCAGGTGTGAAGTGATAACTCATAGTTGTTTTAATTTTCATCTCTCTGATGATTGGTTGAGCATTTTTTCATATGTCTGTTGGCCATTTGTATGTCCTGTTCGGAGAAGTGTCTATTTAGGTCCTCTGCTCATTTTTTAATTGGGTTCTTTGTCTTCCTTTTGTTGAGTTGTATGAATAATCCACATAGTTTGGAAATTAACCCCTTATCTGATGTATTGTTGGCAATTATGCTCTCCCATATAGTGGATTTCCTTTCTATTTTGATGCTTGTTTCTTTTGCTGTGCAGAAGCTTTTTAGTTTGATGTAGTCCCACGTGTTAAATTTTTCCTTTGTTTCTCTTGCCTTAGGCGTTGTATCAGTGAAAATTCTGCTGCGTATGATGTCTGAAATTTGTTGCCTACATTTCCTTCTAGGATTTTTATGGATTCACCAGTCATATTTAAGTCTTTTATTTATTTTGAGTTTATTCTTGTGTATGGTGTAAGTTGGTGGTCTAGTTTCATTTTTTTGCATGTAGCTGTCCAATTTTCCCAGCACCATTTATGAAAGAAGCTGTCTTTACTCCATTGTATGCTCTTGCCACCTTTGTCAAATATTAATTGAGCATAATGTCTTGGGTCAATTTCTGGGTTCTCTGTTCTGTTCTGTTGATCTATATACCTGTTCTTGTGCCAGTACCAGGCTGTTTTGATTACAATGGCTTTGTAGTATAACCTGATATTCGGTGTTGTGATCCCTCCTACTTTGTCCTTCTTTTTCAAGATTGCTGTGGCTATTCAGGGTCTTTTTTGGTTCCATATAAACTTTTGGAGTATTTGTTCTAGTTCTGTGAAATATGTCGTTGGTATTTTGATGGGGATTGCATTGAATCTACAGGTTGCTTTGGGTAGTATGGACATTTTAATGATGTTAATTCTTCCAATCCATGACCAAGGTATATGCTTCCACTTTTTTATATCTTCCTCTGTTTCTTTTTTCAATGTTCTATAGTTTTCTGTGGCTAGGTCCTTTACATCTTTGGCTATGTTTATTCCTTGGTATCTTAATTTTTTTGCCATGATGGTAAATGGGATTGTTTTTTTTAATTTTCTCTTTCTGTGAGTTCATTATTGGTGTATAAGAATGTCATCTATTTCTTGGTGTTAATTTTGTACCCTGCTACTTTGCCAAATTCATTTATTAGCTCAGGCAGATTTTTGATGGAGTCTTTAGGGTTTTCTGTGTACAATATTATTTCATCTGCAAATAATGACAGTTTCACTTCATCCTTTCCAATTTGGATCCCTTTTATTTTTCCTTCTTGTCTAATTTCTGTGGCTAAGACTTCTAGTACTCTTAAATATGAGTGGCGAAAGTGGGCATCCCTGTCTTGTTCCTGTTCTTAAGGGAAATGCTTTTAGTTTTTGCCCATTGAATATGCTGTTGGCTATGAGTTTTACATATATAGCCTTTTTTATGTTGAGATATGATCCCTCTATTCCCACATTGCTGAGCGTTTTTATCAGAAATGGGTGCTGGATTTTGTCAAATGCTTTTTCAGCCATCTATTAATATGATGATATGGTTTTTATCTTTCATTTTGTTTGTGTGGTGTATCACATTTATTGATTTGCGATTACTGTACCAGCCTTGCATCCCTGGGATGAATTCCACTCGGTCATGGTGAATAATTTTTTTAATGTGTTGCTGGATCCAATTTGCTAATATTTTGTTAAGGATTTTGGCATCTGTGTTCATCAGGGATATTGGCCTGTAGTTTTCTTTCTTTGTAGTGTCTTTATCTAGTTTTGGAATTAGAATTGTGCTGGCCTCATAAAAAGAGTTTGGAAGTCTTCCTTCTTCTTGAACTTTTTAGAATAGTTTGAGGAGAATGGGTGTTAGTTCTGCTTTGAATGTTCGGTAAAACTCCCCCTTGAAGCCATCCTGGCCCAGGCTTTTGTTTGCTGGGAATTTCTTGATTACATCTTCAATTTCCTTAGTTGTTATTGATCTGTTCAAGTTTTCTATCTCTTCCTGGTTCAGTGTTGGGAGGCTGTGTGATTCTAGAAATTTGTCCAATTCACCTAGATTGTCCAATTTGTTGGCATATTATTGTTCATAGTATTTTGTAACAATCCTTTGTATTTCTGTGGTGTCAGTTGTTACTTCTCCTCTTTCGTTTCTCATTTTGTTTATTTGGGTTCTCTCTCTTTGTTTCTTGGTGAGTCTGGCTAAACATCCATCAATCTTGTTTATCTTTTCAAAGAACTAGCTCTTTGTTTCATTGATCTTTTGAATTTTTTTTTTTTTTTAGTTTCTTTGTCATTTATTTCTGCTCTGATCTTTACTATTTCTTTCCTTCTACTTGCTCTGGGTGTTTCTTTTCTTTCTTATATATAATTTTTTTCTTCATTGATTTCAGAGAGAGAGGAAGGGAGAGGTAGAGAGAAATAGAAACATTGATGAGAGAGAATATCAACTGGCCATCTCCTGCATGCCCCCCACTGGGTATTGGGCCCACAACCTGGGCATGTGCCCCGACCAGGAATTGAACAGGTGATCTCTTGGTGCATGGGTCGAAGCTCAACCACTGAGCCACACTGGCTAGGCCTGGGTGTTTCTTTTTGTTTACTTTCTAGTTCTTTAAATTGTGAGGTTAGTCAAACATTTTTCTTATTTCTTTAGAAAGGCCTGTAATGCTATGAACTTCCCTCTCAGGACTGCTTTCGCTGTGTCCCATAGATTTTGTGTTGTTTTGTGTTCATTTTCATTGGTTTCCAGGAATTTTTTAATTTCTTCCTTGATCTCCTTGGTAACCCATTCATTGTTTAATAACATGCTAGTTAGCTTCCATTGGTTTGAATGTTTTTGAGTGTTTTTATTGTAGTTGATTTCTAGTTTCATGCCATTGTGATCTGAGAAGATGCTTGATATGATTTCAATCTTCTTGAACTTGTAGAGATCTAGTTTATGTCCTAACCTGTGTTATATCTTTGAGAATATCCCATGTGCACTTGAGAAGAACGTGAATTCTGCAGTGTTGGGGTGTAATTCTCTGTAGATATCTTTTAAATCCGTTTTATCTAGTGCATCATTTAGAGTTTCTGTTTCCTTGTTAATTTTTTGTCTAGAGGATCTATCCAGTGAAGTGTTGGTGTTGGAGTCCCCTGCTATGATGGTATTGGTGTTGATTTCCCCTTTGAAGTCCTCCAGAAGATTTTTAATATATTTTAGTGCTCCTATATTGGGTGCATATATGTTTACCAAGGTTATATCTTCCTGTTGGATAGATCCTTTCAATACTATGTAGTGGCCTTCTTCTCTACTTATGGCCTTCATTTTGAAGTCTATTTTATCAATATGAGTATTGCTACCCCAGCTCTTTTTTCCTTTCCATTTGCTTGGAAGACTTTTTCCATCCCTTCACTTTCAACCTATGTGAGTCTTTTGTTGTGAGGTGGGTCTCTTGTAAACAACATATATATGAGTCATGCTTTCTTATCCAATCAGCTACTCTGTGTGTTTTGATCTGAGTGTTTAATCCATTTACATTTAAGGTTATTATTGATATATGCTTATTTATTGCCATTTTTGTTTATTGTGGTTATATTTTTCTTCCTATTTCTTCTGCTAATTACAGCAGTCCTTTTTAACATTTCTTGCAGTGCTGGTTTGGTGCTAACAATTCCCTTAGCTTTTTTTGTCTGGGAAGCTCTTTATTTCACTTTCTATCTTGAATGATAGCCTTGCTGGATAGAGTAGTCTTGGATTCAGATCCTTGTTTTTCATTACCTTGATTATTTCATGCCATTCCCTTCTGGCCTGTAGTGTTTCTGTTGAGAAGTCAGCTGATAGCCTTATGGGTGTTCCTTTGTAGGTAACCTGTTACTTATCTCTTACTGCCTTTAAGATTCTCCCTTGTCTTTAATTTTTGGCATTTTAATTATGATGTGTCTTGTATGGGCCTGTTTGGGTTCTTCTTACTTGGGGCTCTGTGTGCTTCTTGAACTTGTATGCCTTTTTCCTTCATCAAGTTATTGACGTTTTCTGTCATTATTTCTTCAAATATATTCTCTAACCCTTGCTTCTTTTCTTCTTCTTCTGGAACTCCTATGATGCAGATATTGTTACATTCATATTGTCCCACAGTTCTCTTAGGTTATCTTCCTGTTTTTCAATTGTTTTTTCTTTTTGGTTCTCTGATTGGGTGATTTTTTTCTACCTGTCTTCTAATTCACTGATCTGATCTTTGGCTTCCCCTACTCTGCTGGTTATTCCTTTCAATGCGTTTTTTATTTCTGCTATGTCATTTTTCATTTCTGCTTGGTGGTTTTTCATTTCCAATTGGTAGATTTTCAATGTTTCTATATCTTTACCCATGCTGTTGAGCTTCCTAATTATCATTACTCTGAACTCTACCTCTGATAACTTGCTTAATGGCATTTCATTTATTCCATCATCTGTAAAATTCTCTTGTTCTTTCATTTGGATTTGTTTCTTTGTTTCACCATTTTGTCTGTCTCTGTGGGTTTTGGAGCCTGCCAAATTTTCCCTGTGGGTGTTGGTGTTTTGTTGATTGTGGTTCCCTCCACTGGGTTTGGATGAGTGTGGGAGGACACACATTAAACACCACTGTCAAGTCTTACTTTTCTAGGTAGATTTGCAGGCAATCAAAATTTTGGTTTTCCCTTTTGTCTACTAGGTATGAGTCTCAGTTACTTGAGGACTTGGGTTGTAGCCCTCAGCTGAATGAAAAAATCCCTCAGGTGTTCAGTGTAAGAGGATTTTCAGCAGGTGGAGCAGATGCTTACTGGGAGTCTGTAGCTGTTAGTCAGCCTCAATTTGCATTTCTCTGGCCTGGCTGGATGGTGTTAAATTCCTGAGGGAGGGGCTGTTGCTTCTCCCAGGGGTTCTGGGAAGGGGCTCTTTAAGTAAGATTCCTTCTATCCTATGAGGGAGTGATTCAGCACAAACTCCCAATGCCCTCCCAGCTCTCCAAGCTCCTAAGTCTCTCCACACAGTTCCAGTCCAGTCTGCCCTTTCTCTGCCAGAGCCCAAGGTGAGTGGCTGTAGCTAATTTAGTGCTCTGTCCCTGGCCTCTGCTCTGTGGAGCCAGCTTGGGATTTTAACCCCGAGGGAGCTGCTCACAGCTAAAACAGCTGCTGTCTGTGGGCTCCCAGCCCACTCTCTTGTTCCTATCAGGCTTGATTTGGTATCCTCTTTCCATCCTTGGTTATAAGGGTTCTCCCCAGCTGTTTTCCTGTTGGTTTTTCCTAATAGTTTGTCTTTATTTTAGTTGTAATTCCAGTTTGGCCTTGGGGGACAGTCTGTGTAACTTCCATTCACTCCACTGCCATTTTAGAATCTCAAATTAAACATTTCTTTATAAAACAACTCAAAATATTTGAGTAGCAGGTAATTATGTATTCTCCATACGAGGTAGATATAGCAATGTTATTATTCACATTTTGGAGAACTTTTAGGCTCATATTGTGAAGTGCTTTTAGGCTTAGAAATTATCAGGATGTCTTCCTATATTTTCTGACTAGTTGGATTCTTAGTATGTACATGAAATCATTAGCAGTTGAACTGAACAAACATATGCTTCTATCCTCAAAATGTTTCAAGTAGCATATTTTTTGTCTCTGATATTTCTCACTCTTCTCCATGGTGATTATATGAAAACATTTCATATAAAGCTTTACTAAAGTTATTTTCAGGATCAATTACTCCATACTGTTGTTGATTAAGCCATGCAAAATATGGCTTGTGATTAAGGCAGCATCATATCTTGATCTAATAATCATGTTCTTTGGCACACTACTATTTCCCTATATATGTATTCTCACAAATCCCCTATCTAGTTTACTAACCAGAAAGTATTAATGGATTTTGAAACTCTTAACTTTGGTTAAGTTTACATGATTCAGATCAGACAGATATGGGTTCAGTGACATTCACGAAGCTACCTCATTTTTCTATACCTCAGTGTTTTCACTGGCACAAGGATAATTACAAGAGCAAGTATTTCACAGGACTGTTTAAGGACTGAAAAAAAGTGATGCATAAAAAGTGATTAGTATACTGCTTGACATAATCACATTATTGTTATATTTTGTTTACCTTCACAGTATGTGATAAGCATTTTCAAATGGTAATTTCTTTCTGTATTTTCCATTAAAAGTTCCAGGAACATTTTGCATGATCAACAGTACTTCTAAAATCCCTTTTACTAAAACTTTTGGAATATTTCTTTAAGAAAAATGTTCACAGGAGAAAAGTGCAAAAATAAATATTCCTTTAGAAATGTAGTACTTTCAACAAAACAGAAATGCCGTTCTGTTCCTGCACCTGGCCAACCCATTGGTGCACAGTCTGTGACTCGTTAGCCTGAAGACACAAGGAACTAGGTGTGTGCTTGCTATGGCTTATGCTGAGAAAGACATGAGAGTATGTGCGAGTCAGTATTGATTGTGAACTTGAAATAAATGGAACCATCTGAAGTCTGTTCTTCAGATCTTAATATATTGTTAAAGTCTAGAGACAGAAAGTGATAGAGCTATGAGGGCAAAGAGAATCAAATGTACAGGGCCCAGTGGTGCTAGGCCTCAGGCACTCTTCCAGGGAACAAATCAAATTTAACAATTTAGCAATACACAACACAAGAGAATTTTGAATGTAGTTGCAAGTTTTCCAAGCCTCTTGATTCTTTTTTTTCTTTATTATTTTTTCCACCGTAGAATTAGTTTCTCATTCTTCATCATGAAGTTTTATATTTATACCATCTGTTTATAATACTTCAGTGATAAAATAAACTATATTTCATATTAAAGCCCTTAAAGTTTTACTGGGCCATAACTTCCTTGAGGACAGGTATTATTCCCAATCAATGTTTGTATCTATTATAGTCTAGCATTATGCTTTCCAATAATGGAACTGATGATAAATGAGTTACATTGACATGAGTTGAAAATAATATCAATGAGTTCTCAAATTCTGTAGCTATCTAGAGCTCATGGTAAGGTCTGGCATAGAGCAAACATTTGTCTTATAGTAGCTTCTGTGATGGACTTCGCTATATGTGTGTACAGGTGAATCCAGATATCCAGGTATAAGTTTATACATGGGTAGGAGAAAGTGTACCATAAATACATATTGAATTTGGATACAAGAACCTTCTATAACCCTAAGGTAATTTATATTATTGAAGGATCCTATAAATCTCATTCCTCTAAAATATTTGTGTAGGAAGAAAAGTATTAATAAAAATTCATAACCACTTAAACCCAAATCATTGTTTCAAACTATAATAATTTGAAAATGTAAGATATTTCCAAGAAATATTAAGAATTGTGCAAATAATTCCAGAATCCTGAAAAAGAAGATGTAAAACTGTTAGTGGGAAGGGACTAGAAAATGTCTGTGAGCTTATATTTCTAGGAACTTCAACACCAATCATGGTAAAAGAATCAGAATCTTAGATAAAGTGAGAGAAGGAAATGACAGCTGTCTGTGTCATTCTCATTGCAAAGGGTCTTCTCATCTAACAGCCCTACCTTCTACTTTGCTTTGTCATCCTAAATACTTGTGGTTTCCCAGAGGGTTCTCTATTACAGTCTTTGGTCCAACTCATGGGCTGAACCCATGCACAGCTCGCACTGGAGCTTTTCAGCTCTGTTTACCCCGAGGAGTCTCTCCGAACTCCTTTGCCTTGGCTCTGTCACAGAACAATATTCCTCTGAAGAAAAGTGCTGGCTGGATCCCTGTTATCACCTAAGTCCCTTTCATTTGATGAAATCGTAGATCCCTCTTTCAGAGAAGCATTCAGCAGACTGAAGTTGAAGCAGAGTACATTTTATCTGTAACTAAAGTGTATGTGAAATTGTGCTTATTCTGTGGCATCCTGGATACAGCACCATAGCTTTGGTCACGGTGTCTGAAAATAGTTAATCAGAAAGGGGGTGCCTCATAGAGAACAAGAGCGTCTTGCAGTAGGAACAAATTTCCCTAGTGTTACCCCAGTGAGGCAAGGCTTTGGAAGTGAAAAGACCTGGGTTCAAGTTGGCAATAGATGCTATTGGTGCCATGCCCCATAGCCTCTGGGCTCACCTGAGTTCACATGAGGCTGTGATGGGCAGTTTCCAGGATGCCGACTGCTTCTATCTCCTGTTTTCTTGAATTCACCTGAGGACTTTTACTGGAGACCTGAGAATTTTCTCTGTTGCTCAGAACTACAGGGGAGTTACAGTCTCTGAGGACAACCCTCAACCTGTGGGGATGGGAGAGGGTGGATGAAGGCCCAGCCTTCTAATTCTATGGTGGGAATATTCAGAAGCATGTTCCACATGGTTACTCAGAGGGTCCCCAGCAAGACTGAGGGTCTTATTAACACAACCGATCTTGGATTTTTCCTTTCCTGTCCCACTTCCCTATCTTCTCACTCTGGTATCTGAGGATCACTTTTCAAAGAAATTGTTTGCACCCAAGTCTTTGTCTTGGGATCTGATTTGAGAAGAGCCCAACCTAAGACATTGTCCTCACTGTGCACTTAACTGGTACCGAGACTCTGAGGAGGTTATTTTATTTTCTGGGTCTAATTTTCTTGACCTATCAAATGAGACAGTTGGGCTAAAATGAGAATTTTCCTATTTGTTGAGCTGCAGAACTCTTTTTTAAAAAAATTAACTCTTAAACAAAACCTTAAAAAATAAAAATAGTTAAAAGTGATGAAAATGTGCCTTTGGTAATTTAAAGCTTTTTTGGGGGGTCTGTATGGCAGGTATTTAATTGTTTATAGATGACTGAGGTATATTCTTGGGTTCTTGCAATTCCTTGTAGCACAATTTTAGAATAACTGGACTAGGTGATATTTAAAATTTATGGAAAATTTAAAAGTCTGTGATTCTAACTGTGGATAAAAGTCATCGAGGAGCTCCCTACCTCCACTCTAGTCACTGGGTTGCTTCCCAAACTCCAAACCCACTCAGATCCAGTTTGGAGTCTCTCTTCCCCATAGTATTCATCTCCCTGTCACCAAATGGCTGTGTGTATGGGCACATATATGCACATATATTATCAGATTGCAAAGAACAAAGCAGAAATACGATTTCCTAGCTCATGGAATACCAGTACCCAGGAATTTTCGTACAAACACTACAAATTCTGATGGTGCACTGAGTGAATATGGGGGCAATAAAGTAATTCTCATTAAATGTTTTCACTTTATCATAGGATTTTCAGGCTTTAGTACTTGCTATTTTATTTAAAAAACAAACATATAGGCCACACTCAATAATATTTTTCAGCTTTAACACAGTTGAAATATATATATTTCAGGGAGACTATGTGCTATAAAATATATATATATATTTTGCTCCCAGATCTTAACTCTTGGCCATTGATACCCTTTTCAAAAGTTGTTTGTCTTTCTGCATCAAGGTATTTTTGAGTACAGTTACAAAGTAAGATGGTTGTTTTCCTAGAAGTATCCCCATGCCTCTGTATTTCCTGGGATCTGACTTTCACCAGCCTGTCTTCCCCTATTATTTTCCTTAGAAGACTCCAGGGCATCCCATTGCCCTGCAGGTAAACCACGAAACCTCAGCCACTGATTTCTCTGGGACCCACGTCAGCACATCTTCCGAGGGACACTTTCTCTTCTCTTAAACCCTGCACTTTAGCTTAACTTGTAGAAATACACAGGGGAAAAATATCCTTTCTTCATTTTTATTTTCTGGAGGAAATAGCTGTTTCCTAATCTCCATTGTTCATCAAATCTTTGCCTTTGTGATCACATGGTTTTCCTTTCCTCATGAAATATGAATGGAAGAGAGGATCCAATGAAAGATTAATTTTGGAGAAGAGATAGAATAACATCCACCCGATTTACTGGTACATATTCATATCCAGGTAGTATATATATATACAAGTTCTGTTAGGAAGGAATTTTTCTCACAAATATGATTCTTAGTGATGTTAGTAAGGCATTTCTTAGTGAAGCTGAAAGTCATTTAGAAAGAGGATAATTTATATACCCATCTTAACCCAACCATAATGTCCCACATTTCCAGGGGAGTTGATGGTTGTGTTTCTTTTACAGATTCTTTATTTACCCCATAATTTTCCATAGTATTTTTTTTTCTTTATTAATTTTTAGAGAGAAACGAAGGGAGAGGGAGAGAGAGATAGAAACATTAATGACAGAGAACATCAATTGGCTGCCTCCTGCATGCCCCCCACTGGGGATTTGGCCCACAACCTGGGCATGTGCCCTGACCAGGAACCGAACCGGCAACCTCTTGGTGCATGGATCAGTGCTTAACCACTGAGCCACATCGACTGGGCAATTTTCCGTAGTATTTTAAAGCTTTGAAATACAAGATAGCAATATGTCAACACTTAGCATTTGGGAGAATACATGCTTCCCTCTCTTTGGCAGATTTTTTCTTGAGCACTTCAGCTGAGTGTGTTGCCCTTTAATTGTTTTAGTTTCTGAGCTCCAATTTTTCTTTCAAAAGAGGTCTACCCTACCATAAACTTCACCAAGATGCATCCTTATGCAAACCACCTAGGCTGCAGAGTATGCATCTCCTGTCTCCCACACCTGACTGTCTGCTCCTTCAAGGCAGGAGCTGGTTCCTGGAGCTAACCAGCCTGTTGGGTATGTGGTAGCACCTTAATATCTGCCGGCTGAATGGATTGCTAAATTATTGGAACATGTCCCTTGAATGAGGCTTCGTTAAGAACTTTTTGAATGGCTCAAGATTTTGTGATTTGGCTGTTTTTCAGAAGCTCTGAATCTCTCTTGTTATTTCTAGTTCCGTATGAAATATGGATCTGAAATGCCTCTCCTACTGTGCTTGGCTTTGGTGGCATCCCGAGCTTTGAGCTTGCTGTCTTTCTTTGTTAAATTCGAATGCTTTCTCTCATTCTTGGTCTGGCTCTCCCACCCCAGTCACTGATGTGAAAATAGCATCCTTTTCATTACATTTCCCCATTGTGTGCAGCTCCGTGTGTATCTGTGCTCATATCAAGTGTGGACCCATGCCCTGCAGAGATGGCCCAAGGTTGTAATAGATGCCAGGGTGTGGTATGCGTACCACAGACTAGTGTGGGGACATTCCAGTGAGGCAAACAACTATTTTCTTTCCTGTTTTAGTTCCAAGATCCTTCAGCAAATTAAGCCAATACGTCTTTGCATTGTGTTTTATATTATTTCTGGGCAGGAATCACTACTGATGTGTTATTCCCTCTCATACCAGTGTTCCTAACCGTCGGCCAACATGTAGCCACAGATAGGTACAGCCACTGACAAGTTTCATATGTTCCCTCATTTTAATTCTTCATATTTTCCCCTTTTGTGGAACTTCTCTTGGCACATTTCTTTCTAAGTTGTTTTTGTTTTTTTATTCTTTTATTATGACACCAAAAGATGTTGCTAGGTCAAGATCTCAGAATGGTGGGCAGTCCCATATTATTGTCATCCACTTTGGGGAACGAGGAGGAACAGGCAGCCCAGCGAAGGTTTTGTAATCTCTTTCTGTGTCCCTAATTATCTCTGCCTTTACTGAGGACCATACGTTGGATAAGGACCTATCCCTTCTCATTAGCTACGTTTTTAGATGGTGGCAGATGACAACAATAAAAACAATTATTTGCTGCACTGTGCAAATAACAATTATTTGCTAATTCTGTGCCAGGCAGTGTTCTGTGTGTTCTACACATATCTTTTATTTAATTCCCACCAAAACCATATGAGTTAGGTATTGTTCACCCAATTTCCCCAGAGGCCCCTGGTTGCTCCTCATGTCTGCTTGCTAACCTGGTATTTCCTGCCCATTTCTGCCACAGGTGAGTGTAATATGTAATGTAATGTAATAATGGCATAGATGTAATGTTACGTAATAATTCGACTTTCTGAACCTTAATACTAGGATAATTTTCTCCTCACGTGTAAAATATCGTGTTTATTGCATGCCCTATTGACTGATGAAGACAAGAGAGGATCATAGCTTTTCATATGATTTCATTTTCCTATTCAGTGGGTTTGATGCTGCCTATATATCCAAGATGGCAAAAGAAAGAGAGAAAATGGCACGTGGAATTGTGTCTCTTCTGTTTTTTTTTTTAGGATGCCAGCTTCCTGTATTTTCTTTTCACAGAGTTTCTTCTTACTCCTCTCACCCCAGCCGTGGCTCCCAAGTTCACATGTGCCACCCCTTCCACGTATACGATGCTTGGGAGGCAGACATCTCGACATGCCATTTACACACATGGTTTCCTGTGCATTCTCTTGGCCAGTGGATGAAGGAACTGAAGAATAGAGCGGTAAACTGACTTGCCAGGTTCACAGAAATATGCCAGAGAAATACATGAGCCGTGGGGTTCATTCTTCTTGCGGTCTCTCGCTCAAGCCTCTGTGGAGTCTTCCCCAATTGCCCCCCTCCCCCCACTTCCTCTGAAGGCGGAGTTATTCCCTCCTGCCTCTCTTATCTCCGGTCACTTTCTACATCCTCAGCACAGCATTTCTCTCGGGACTGTGGGACGGGGGTTTATTTCCCTTCCCTCTTAGATGGGGAGATCCTTTATGGCAAGCACTGTGCCATTTCCCCATGCATCCCCCGGGCCTGCAGTTGCGTTTGGCTCGCTGTAGATGCCAGACGAGGGTCCGTCCTGGGAATGACGGCATCCACGCGGTGCAGCTGGCTGCTGTTTCCAGGCTTGTTCCCCGCGGGGCTGCTTCATGTGGATCCTATTGTTCAGTGAGTGCTGATATAGGGGGGGTTGTCCTATTGACTCAGAAACATATACAAGGCAATGTGGATTCCAACCATAGAAGTTTCATCACAAAAATTCCGTTTTCAAGTGAAAACCCTGAGTTAAAACAGACCTAGTCCACTAATGTTATGGAATCTCCTTTGTAAAAACTATGAAATGAGTTTAAACACAGAGGTCAAATTTCAAAATAAAAGTTCAATATTATGATCAGGGTTTTCTCAAGGCAGTGAGGATGTTGTGTGTGCACGCAAACACACACACACTCACACTCCACGCGGGTCTTTGCTGCTTGAGGTCATTTATGGGGGTCTATAAGCTTACAATTTACATATGAAACATTACCAAATTGTTTGCATCCATGGATCTCCAACATAATTTCAGCTTGACCTTTGGTAAATTTCCCCATGTAGGCACAACAGGGAAGCACCTCCCTCCCAGATTTTAACTCACAAGCAGAAGTAAGTTATTAAAGGAGTCAGGAGAGAAGGAAAAAAAAAACACAACAACTATGCTTCTAATAGAAGAAAGAAAGCAAACATTGATTTAATCAATTGATTTACTTTTAAGTAAGAGAACAGATGTTTTCTGTTAAGTCCCTGGTGAAAATGCAGTAGGCGCCAGCGATACTTGAGGACCAGTGGCTTCTGATAAAATTTGAAACGAAGGTCTGGGCTGTTCTCACTAAATGGGCTTTTGCACAGCAGGCCTGTCACTGTGGTGCAATTTTTCTCTCGGGCAGGAGTTAGATCCTCTCTTCTTGATGCCTTTGCTTTTGTCTTTATCCCCGAGACTAGGAAAAGAACATTACATTTTTCTGCTGTTTTGTTGGTTGAAAATATTACTTGTGAAGAATTTAATTCTTTACCTATAATTAGTTATTTTACTCCTTCATTTTCTGGTCCAGCGAAAACATCTGTGGTGTCTTCTGATCTTAGCCAGATTACAGCCTTCTCTTTGAGCAGTAGAATTTGAAGAATGGCTGAGGTGTTAGTTTCCTCGATGCTGTCTTCATAATCTGTCCCCCAACCTCGCTATGTAAACATTCACCAGAACCCCACTCACTGAATCTTCACAGGTTTCCTGCAAAAGTTTCTAGGATTCTTTGTTCCCAGCTTTTCTTTTTCAGCTTCTTGAAAATTGCTTGCGGTAACATGAGCCTTTTCCTTCTCATAAACACTCCAATTATGTTAGTATTCTTGGAATTTCTTTACCAAACACAATTTGCTATTACTGTTTTAAATAATAGATCATCTTCTTTGCCATTCTTTTTGCCCAGACTGCCACCATCTGACACACAGCTCAGCTAGACTGTAAACTATTTATGACCAGAGAATGTACTATACCATTTTAGATCTCTCTGCAGAACATGGTTCCCAGTACAAGGTGGGAGTGAAGTCGATGTTGGCTGAATGAAGCCAGATATCTCCTTATAATCACATACTGGAACCCATGTGTAGGAAGGCTATCTCAGACCTCACTGAAGAAACCAAGATAGCCAAATAACCAAAGAAACTTGTTCTTTGCTCCTATTTTCCACAATGGATTCTCCCCTTCTCACCAATGCACTTTGTATTATCTGATAATCCATTTGCTTACAGTTAGTCTGTATTGGCACACAAGAATGATAATATCTAGAGCTATATATACAGTGACTGTTTTGTAGAATAAACTAGTCCTGCAAACTGGTACCATGGCATTTGCAAGCTAAAAAACACAATCTAGTAATTTCCATCCTGTGGGAGACAGAATGAGTGACCATTTTCTGATACCTGCCCAGTATCGACTAGTGCCTATTTGGAACAGTGTCTCTGCTTGACTACATTAAGTGAAAGAGATACTAAAAGGAATGTATTAAGACATATGGAAACTCTGCCATGATTCCTTTCCCAATGCAGCTATCTTGGGTCTGTTCTGATTTTCACCCCTCAGTGTCATCCTTTATCCTGACCCCCAACTAAAGCAGCTGCAGTAGGAGCAGAGTGTGTTTCTGAGGTGGGAGCCTGAGAAATGCTTATTTGAATGGAGCTCACTTCTTACCCTCCCCACGGGGCAGAGATGTTGATAGTGTCCACCAGTAATGACCTCATAGGGGAGTCGTGTGCACCTCAAAAGCCACCATCACAGATGGCACTGATTCAGGGAGAAGCTGGAGCCGAAATCCCCATGATCATTGATACAGAGCGACCCTGTCTCCTCTCTGGGTGATCTGTCAACCCATTTATGGAAGTAGATTGGGGATAAGCATGGAAGAAGACTCTTTACAGAGTGCACTTGATTCTGCAGCCTTAAAATATTTAATATGCATAATTTAGAAATATTAAAATAACTTTTTTCCTTTCCTTTTTTTTAAACTTCCTTTCTTCTTAAAAAAAAAAAACCCACAATTAATTACTCATTAATTCATGCATTCACTGGTGAATCAGCCCAGACCTGGCGAGCACTTCCTGTGAGGTCAGCACTTGTGAGGCAACAGGAAGACGTTGCAGAGCAAAGCCGCATCGCCGTGCCTTGATGAAGCCTTCAGTTTCTGTCAGAGATGGCCCTTAAGAAAACTCACGCAGTTGTTCAAATGGAGATCAGTGCTCTGAGGGAGAGAACGTTGTTTGAAGAAAGTCTATAACAGAACAAATGTCATATAGTTTGGGGGCAAGAAAGAATTGTTGGAGCTACATCCTTTGAAGGCAGAATTTTGAAGGCAGAATGGAAGTTAACCAGCTGAAGCAGGTCAGGGGGAGAGCATTCCAGGCACACAGAGAGGAGCATGGGCCATAGGACCCTGGGCCAGGAGGCAGCATGGAATAGACAAGCAATGTGCAGATATGGTTCAGGCGAGTCTTGAAGGGTAGGCAGGTGCAGACCATGCAGATATTTGCGCTCTCTCTCTCTCTCTCTCTCTCTCTCTCTCTCTCTTTCTCTTTTAAATCCTCACCTGAGGATATCTTTTTTTCCATTTATCTTCAGGTAGAGTGGAAGGGAGAGAGAGAAAGAGAGAAACATCGATGTGAGAGGGACACATCAATTGGTTGCCTCCTGCACAACCCTGACCGGGGCCAGGATGAACCACAACCGAGGTACGTGCCCCTGACCGGAATTGAACCCACGACTCTTTGGTCCACAGGCCAACGCTCCAACCACTGAGCCAAACCGGCCAGGGTGATACTTGCTCTCTCTTGATCTGTCTTCCTTTTACATCCTGCCTGTGGTTTTCTATTCCCCTTCAGTGTCCCACTAAAATGTTTAACCCCATGTGAAGGACAGAGCAACTGGACGAGCATGTCCCCATCTCAAGCCTTTTTCCTAGCACAGTGTAAGGAAGTCTCTCAGCATGTGAACCTCCAAACGTAGTAAGTACACTCTTCACAGAACTGGGGAACACTAGGTAGAGAGGAAATCCAGCCAGTTGGTTTATGATCTGTCTTCATGTCATTGAGCTGGATCCTCGGGAGGAACACCTTCTCTAGAATGGGGACTTTCTCTTTTCAGCAGGAAGGGCTATAGCTCCCACCTTTTGTTCCAACTAACTTAAGCCCCTGTCTTTTGTTGCAGCTAACTGAGGTTTCAGTGGAATGGTGACCAACTGTTCAATATTTAATTTCTTCATGTAATTTTCAAGTCTCCTGCCCTCTACTCTGTTTAACAGACCTAACCTCTGCTTTCTGAGTAGAGTTGCATATTCATCTGAGCTATATGCCCTCATAAGCATGGTCTTCTAAACTTACCTTTCACTTTTGTTCCTTTAATTCTTTGCTGTCACTACCATTGCAATTACTTTTATAACATGCAAAACTGACCATATGACGTCCTTGCTCAAAGTCATTCCATAACTTTTCCTTTTAAATATGTTTTTATTGATTTTTTTTGAGTGAGAGAGGAAGAAAGAGAGATATAGAAACCTTGATTGATATGAGACAGAAACATTGATCAGCTGCCTTCTGCATGCTCCCTACCCAGGATCCGTGCCCCATACCGGGGATGGAGCCCGCAACCCTGGCATGTGCCCTGACCAGGAATCAAACCGGGGCCTCTCAGTCCATGGGATGATCTTCAATTCACTGAACCACACCGGCCAGGCCCATAACTTTTCTTCATTAGAGAATAAAACTCTACAGTCCTAGGGGGAAGTTTAGAGTTCTTCATCATCTGGCTCTTTTCTATAATTTATCCATATTCTCTTCCACTCTTGCACACGGACTGTGTTCCACTTTCAATCAGAGCTGCCTCCTGGTCCCAGAACCATTACGCTTTTCCAGTTTAGCCTTTGCTGAGACCACGAGTGAGCTGTCAATTGTTTCATAGATGACCTGCAACCTGCTGCTTCAGATTCAGTTTTATCACTGCTTCCTTCAGGGAGCTGTCTCTATTTCAGGTTAATTGTCTTTATCTCTATTTTTATGCTCTCAGACCAAGGTCTAAGAAAATGCAACGTGATATAATTACTTCTCTCTGTCTTCCTCCACTGAAAGGAGTCGTCTTGTTAGCATCCCCAGAACTGAACATGGCACCTGCATGTGGCTTTTGCTCAATAAATATTTGTTGAAAAAAAATACATTAAAGAATTTAAGATATAGCATGCTTTCTGTGAGATAGGAAAAAAAATAGTTGCCTAAAGACAGAAACAATGGGAAAGCAATATTTATAAAAATTCTGGAATGGCAATTATTTATTTTGGGAACCCCACAGCATTTCTATGACATGAACACAGATGTTTTTAAGTGAAGAATGCCTGTAATTTATTGCAAAAATGTACCTAAATCTTTACTCTCCCTGTATGCACAGCTTTTGCAATAAAACGTTGCAGCTTCTCCTACCAAAAAGGGGTGGAGTCTCTTTCCCTATCCCTTAAATCTGGTCTGGCCCCACAATTCTCTTTAGCCAATAGAAAACTGAAAATGAGTGTAGTCCAGTTCTGAGTCTAGATTTCCAATGGCCTTGCACAGTTCTGCCTTGTCTCTTGGAATCCTGACACTGCATGAGAACAAACTCAGTCTATCCTGATGGAGGGCGAGAGACAATGTGCTACAGAGATGAATCATCCTGGGACCTGGGACTCCTGGTACCACCCAGTCCTCAGTGCACCTGCCAGGTGGCTACAGATGCATGTGCAAGTCAAGACCACGCAGCTGAGTCCAGCATAAATTGTAACCAACAGAATCATGAGCTAAATAAATGATTATTTTAATTAACATTATGAAATAATATTGTACAAAAAAATATTTCCTAGCAATAATGTATTTTTATCTTATTTAAGAATTTATTTTTTATCCAAAAAGTATTTATTGGGTACTTTCTATATGCAAATCAGTGTTTTAAGCTTTAATGGGCTACACAGGTAAAAAAAAATATACTCCCTATCTAGAATGTGATAAAACTCCTAGGGGGAAGTGAACAAATGCACAGGCAAGGCAATGAAATGCTAAGTTTAGCACAAAATTCCAAATAGGTGTAGTAGTGAGAGAAGCTTTAGAATCCCATTTCCTAATTGGTTGATAGTAGAACATCCTCCAATCTGAGAAAACAGTACTGGGTGACCTGGGAGCAGAGGAAACTTCTTTGAAATCAGTTCCCAGTGGGATGGTCTGAGGGTCTGTCCTGAAGTAGTAGACCACCTCAGCTGCTCAGCATCCTCTGCTCCTGAAGCTAGGAGTGACCGCAAATAGGATGCTATCTTTTACCATGTTACAGAATTGTAAACAATTATTTC
Source organism: Tadarida brasiliensis (assembly GCA_030848825.1). Classification (NCBI taxonomy): domain Eukaryota; kingdom Metazoa; phylum Chordata; class Mammalia; order Chiroptera; family Molossidae; genus Tadarida; species Tadarida brasiliensis. Next base: position 80,445,587 of record CM061257.1, on the reverse strand, counting down.
ACAGTACAAATCAAACCAGAATGTATACTACATGTTTTAATACATTGAAGAAGTTTTTATAAAGACGCCATCATTCTGCATTTCATTTTGATGGATTCAAATACGAATTCTAAGGCTTTTTGTTTGAGGAGATATTGAGGGATATGAAAAATGACTCTAAATATCCAAGAGATGCCAAATGCCTCAGAATTTCCCTCACACTGTGGTTTTCTAAGAATGCTTTTCGGTTATTAATACTTGTTCCTAGAGCAAAGTTGAGCACATAGTAGGGACTAAGAAAATAATTGTTGATTTGAATTAACTTAAATGTTTTCCTCTTTTTCAGAAATTAAAAAATAAACATTTGGTTAACTTCATTGGCTTTGTGTTTCAGTAATTTCATGTATCCAAATGATTAGAGAGTGGAATATTCTGGTTTAATTAAATTGTCTAACAAGGGGTAAGTATGTATTTTATACATTTATAGTTTACCCAATAAAATTAATAAGAATTCAGTGTAAATACCAACACTAAACTAATAGTTTAATTTGACTTTGGTTACAGTCATCAAACTTCATTGTATAACACTATAAGCAACATGTTTTGGGGATTTCTGGATGTTCAAATTGAGTTTCCTACAAAAAGCTGTCACCTATAATGTGCCCCTCCAGCCAGAAATCAAAGTATAAACAATCCTGAATTTTTCACTTGTATTTTATTGTTGTACATAGTAGCACATGGTATTTAATTGTCAAAATGGGAAGTTAGCATATAACGTAGAATGTCTCTTCCTGTACTAAATAGAATTTATCTTCTCCAGATGTGTAGCAAACCTTTTCGATATTTTTCTATTTTGTCTGTAACCATGCAGTCATACATACATGGCAGGTTTTTTTTTTTCTTTTTTAAAAGATCATTTGAAACTAAAATAGTCTAACAGAGAAAGAGTTCAAATATAATTTAGCACAAAATCGAGTCAAATTATACATAGCCAGCTTGAAATTCAGGCCAAAGCGAAGAGATTTCCACCATTGCAACATGGGTTTGCAATCAAGTTTGGGGAGCTAGATCTCTCTTCTGAAGCCAGAAGATCACAAAATACTTGCGATATTTTGTGCCAAACATTTAGGGGGAAAATGTGGGTGTTATATTGATGTTAGTTGATGGAGTAAGGTTCCAGGAGGCACCAGGTTTAAAAAAAAAAAAAAAGTACAATTGTCATTATTATCTCTACTTTTAAGTTACGGTAAGTCAGAGACAGCTGGAAAGTTCATTCAACCCAACAACTAACCAAGCAGATGCTCAATGAACTATGTTCCAAAGATGTTGACACTGCACATGCGCCTCACCTACTCCCAAAGCACAGCGGCGCAGCACAAAGCCAAAGGCCTTCAAGCACATAGTTAATGGCAGCTGAGTTGAGCTAAATTAAATGGCATATATGACTTAGCCACTAAGTAGCTGTGTGTCTTTGGGTAATGCCTTTAGCCTCTCTGGGGCTCTAAAATGTGACAACATTTTGAATTATAAAGTTATAAATCTTCCTGGAACCCACAAATCATCAAAGTCAAAACAGAGTCTTTATTTTCTTTGGGACCAAGTATCCTTCTGAGGCAACAGAGAAGAGAACGCATACATTTATTTGCAAGGCTGTACAGTTGTTCTATTTATTAGCATGTCACCTAGCACGATCTTAAGGATGGGTAATTCCTCAAGAAATAATTGCTGATTATTTGACACCTTGTGATTTATTTATTTCTCTCAGCACTTAACAAATACTAACAGGTATGGCCTTGACCATCTAGAATAGTTTACTCGGCTTTTGCTTCTCTTCAAAGGTCACATGGTCTATAAAGTTAGAGTTGATATTGCTATTACTGCTTGTGGATATGGCCCCTCATAATTTTGATTAGGCTTATTTAGTAGTTATACTAATTAGTACATATAATGTATGCTTACCTTTTTGAAGACATTCCTGGGAAAATCTAGGGATATAATGCTGGTAGCATTATAATGATATAGAAAAAACTGTGTGCTGGACTCCCACCTGCTATAATAAGTAAAAAGGACAACATTTACTACATGAATTTTTGTATAATTCATGTATTGTATAATTTAATCTTTACATAAGCTTATAAGTAGGTCTGATGATCCCTATATTACAGGAGAGGAAAAAATCCAAAGAGGTTATTGCTCGTTCACTTATTTATTCAACACATATTTATTAAATGCCTCCTACCCTGCTCCAAGTATTGGGGAAAGCAGTGTGGGGGCAGGGAAGAGGGGATACAAGATCCATTGTATCCATGGGGTTGCATTCTTTAGAGTGGCGGTGGCAGAGATATTAGCATTGTACAAATAACAAATAAAAAGCAGATCATTACAGACACTTGAGTTTATGAGGACAGGCAGCATACCTAAGAGGAGGAGTCAGGAGGTCCTCTCTGCAAAGGTGGTATTTGGGTTGGTATTTAGCTTGTTAAGTGGAGTAACTAGAATTTCAATTTAGGACTCTTCTAGTGTTAGATACTCTAATAGTAACATTCCAACAGCTTTTCCTATGGAACTAAGGTACTGAAATGTCTATCTTAATAACAGAAAAATCCAAGAAGTCTGTAAATACCTATATCCTGCCTCCTCTTGAGATTATTAGGGTCAACTAAAAATGAAAGGAATGTAAAATCTATTAAGAATTATGCACACTAACGCTATCTTCATATTGTGTACCCTTGAAGTCTGGCACGAAGTGCATGCTGAGAGAAGGAGAGGAAAAAAAAAGAATGAAATGTATGCAATTTCAGTTGAAAAAGTGAAGTGTGTAGTAATTTCACCATAAATGAAATATAGTAGTGTTTATTCTTTATCTGCTTTCAAATGTCTCGAAGAAACAGCCTTCCAAAGATGACAGTTAAAATAATCTATAATCCACTATCCAATGAAAATGATGATTAATATTTTGGTATATGTTTTTTTCAGATTGTTTTCTATGCATATTTGAATACAACTAAATTCAGATTTGTACCTAGACTTTTTACTTAATGTTTTATTATGAATCTTTTTTCATGTTACTTAAACTTTATGAAACTTCATGATTCATAACGGCCCCAGAATAGTTCATCATATGGCTATACATGTATGCATTTAACTCTTTCCCTATGTTGCACATTTAGCCCTTCCAATTTTTTTTTACATTTTAAATAATGCTGAAATGATGATCCTCATATGTGCATATCTCTATGTTCTTGGATAGATTTCTTAAGTGAAGTGGTTATCAAAAAACTAGAAACTCTCATAGTCAAAAATAGAAAATTTTATTCACAAAAGTGCTGGGAAAAAGTTGCTGGGTAGTTTAAGGCTCTCTTGCAAAGCCAAATTTGACATCCTATTTACTCTGTGCTACCTTGAGTAATAAACTCACAAGGGAAAGTCTCGACTTACAAATAAAGGTCCCAATGGGAGCTAATGGTCTCAACTTATCTTCTGATAGTTATTTTTCCAATATTCTGTTAATAAAGCCTGTATTTTGACCAATGAGTCCATGTCCAATGATAATTGATAGTCATAGAGTAATACCAGATACTGAAAAATCCTAACTGGTCATTAAAATGAGTAAGTTATGTTCAGTAGAGTTTTGTATTATGGGTTTATAATATTGTATGTCATTTATATAGAATTGTATTTATACTTTGCTAACCCTTAAAAAATAAGTTTCTTTTTTTTATTAATTTATTTTTGCTACAGATGTTTCTCCTTTTCCCCCCATTGACACCCTCCTCCCGATCCCCCCCACCCCATCCCCAGCATTGTCTATGTCCCTGATTATGCATACATGCATATAAGTTCTGTGGTTTATCTCCCCCCCCCCCCTTCTGAGGTTTGTCAGTCTATACCCTACTTCTATGTCTCTGGGTCTATTTTGTTCATCAGTTTGTTTTGTTCATTATATCCTACAAATAAGTGAGATCATGTGATATTTGTCTTTCTCTGATTGGCTTGTTTCGCTTAGGAAAATACTCTCCAGGTCCCTCCATGTTGTCTCAAAGGATAAGAGATCTTTTTTTTCTTTCTTTCTTTTTAATTATCCTCACCTGAGGACATTTTTACATTTCTCTTCAGATAGAGTGGGAGGGAGGGGGGGGAGAGAGAGAGAGAGAAACATCGATATGAGAGAGACACATCAACTGGTTGCCACCCACATGACCCCAACCGGGGTGGGGAGAAACTGCAACCTAGGTACGTGCCCTTAGCGGGAACCAAACCCAGGACTCTCTGGTCCACAGGCCAACACTCTAACTGCTGAGCCAAACTGGCCAGGGCAAGATCTTTCTTTCTTACAGCTGCATAGTATTCTATTGTGTATATGTACCACAGCTTTTTTATCCACTCATCTACTGATGGACACTTGGGTTGTTTCCAGATCTTAGCAATTGTAAATAGTGCTGCTATGAACATAGGGGTACATATTTTCTTTCTGATTGGTGTTTCAGGCTCCTCAGGGTATATTCTTCTACCTCAAAAAGTTAAAAATTGAACTGCCATTTGACCCAGTGATCCCACTTCTAGGAAAAAACAATAGTTTCTTTATGTCTGTATGGTACCTTTTGGTTACTCATAGTAATCAGATGATCATAAAAGCCCAGTCTCAATTCAGGTTTAACAGCAGAGTTTATTACATAGTATCATGTGGTTTGTTCCTATATCATTAAGTAGGAGGTCTAGATGAATCATACCCTTCTTCTACGTCATTTTACTTTCCCCAAATAAGCTTTTCTCAATTTTATTTAAAACATTCTTTATTTACACTGAAGTCTGTAAGAATAGCCATGAAGCCTGTTAGTTGGTCTTAAGGGATTAGCGAATTATAATTTAGCTGAAAAATGACCATTTTAACAGATTGGGGTTCCCCTCTGGAGGCTAAAAAGTATGCATCAACTACACTAAGAAGAGGGATGTTTATTTGAAACTTATCCAAACAATCTGAAACCCTTGGGTGGAAATCATGAAGAAAAGGGATTTTCCACAGATTTCTAACTTTTCTCTTTCTCACTTTTGGATATTCTAGGAACATGAAATCAAATAGCCCATCTGGCTTTGCTGCCTGGGGTAAAAGCAGAGCAGCAAATGGTATGAATGAGAGAAAGGCAAAGAAAGAGACATGGGAACTCTGAGAAATACTTTGAATTCGACTGATACTTACATTCAAGAGAGAAAGGAAAGAATGTTGTACCTCAACTGAGGTATATTTGAAGTAATTTGTGATGTAGAAGAACATTTAAATACAGAAACTTGAACTTGAAACTACATAGATGGTGGAATAAGAGCAAAAATACAGTCCCCAGCATTATCTTCATCCAGTATCCATGTTCATCAGGCAATGGGCAATGTACAGCATTTTACTCAATGAGAGCTTATCTCCAAGTGAGCTACAGGAGAAATTATTTCCTTTCAAATTGCCAATTTTACATTCAAGATTTCTCTCAAGGTCCAAATTGAACAGCAGCTTAGCTAAGGTAGGATGTGGCGTGTGATGGAATCACTGCTCAAGTGGGATTTTGAGTAGTAGGTTTCCACTTACTGATTTGAGACTTCAGGTTTGAATCACATTTCTGGACCTATTCTTTCCCTGTCTTTAAAATGATAGAATTGAAACAGGACATTTATGGTTAAGATCACTTTTAGTCCCTACCCCTGACACAAATTCAAACCCTAAAATGTATAGTTACCTGATGCATCTTTTTCTCTATCTCATTGTTCATCTTTCTCTCTCCTTTCCCATATTTTTATTTACAATTACTTGCAATGTTGATTACACTATTAGACCCAGAAAAATAAACTTATGAGTCTTCTTGTCCTTGTTAATTTCCAATGTACTTGAGAGTAGAGTGGACTGTCTTTTTCTCTTCTGTGCCTTCGCACATTGTCTGATTGTTTTTCTGTATAGGAGGGGTCCCAGCCCTCTGTTTAACTGACTGACAAATGTCTTTCCAATCTCCCCATGGAACGTTGTAAATAGAATAAACAAATGCCTATGTCAGATCACTGAATCTCTATTGTTTAATTTATAAGTGTTGTGAGATCCTGAGGTCACATATCCAGATTCTAAATCTTAGAGAGTTCAGTTATTATCTTTTGCCTTTTTAGACCTCTCCCATCAAGTGCAACAAACCACCCTTTCAGACTTCCAGTGTGAGCTGAGGGAAGTAGAGAAATGCTCATGGTTAAAAAAAAACACAAAAAGGTGTGAAGGATGTGAAGAGGTAAATAAGATCTCACTGGATACTTAGGGCTGACAGCCTGGAGAAGTGTTTTCCTTATGCAAGCCCCCCTGGCATGGGTGCTTTCCCTGGGGTCACTGAAGAACAGAGCTGTGATTAACCAGGCTTGCCACTAGAGGTCAGTGCTGACCATTCACAGAGATAGCGAAGCCCATGCAAAGGCCTCTGGACTCAGAAGAGCATCTGAAGGTTCTTTGTGCCATTGGTTGAGATTCAATGGATGCTGGATCCATTATGAATTGTGTGTTATGTGCAAGCCTTATTAGCACTAATGTTAACTTGGCTAATGATTATATTCAAGAATAGTTTTCAGGATTACGTCTCATTCCTGGATATAAATCAACTGTTTTAGAAACTTTAACAAATTCCTGCTTTTCGGGATATCTCAGTAGGCTCTCGGTTTTCCTACTTTCTCCTCTTTTAAAGTGTTATAATAAGCATCAATCTAACGTGGGTTAAATATGCTGGACAGGGTGGTGGCACTTGAGGTACTTTGATAAGATTCTAGTATTCCCACTGTCTTCACTTTTCTGATGGGGAGGCTTGTCATTTTGTCAGTAAGCACTAGTCCTTTAGAACCAAACCTCTTCCTTATAGATTTCTGCTATAAATATTTGTTATTTGCTTATCATATGATGGTAACTGTGCCTTGATCTTGATCTTTAAAATTTACTTAATTTAAATATTTCCCTACAGAGGTAATGCTGGGGCATCGTTTCCAGCTTATATTTACTGGACAGAGATCATTTGGCTTATTTATTGCACCTCAATGACCTATTTTTCTAGGATCAGCCTTGGCTGTAAAAGCAGGAAAACTAACTAATCTATTGTATGTAAAGTATACCTTGTGTATAACATCTCAATCAATGCTCACAGCAGGCACCGAAGTAAGGATTGCTTGTTTTCTGCATTTTATAAATGAGGAGATTGAGGTTCAGAGTTCAAATAACTTGCTCAAAACTACGCAGATAAGAAAAAGAGCCAGGGTTTGACTCCAGGTCTGTTTTTCTCCAAAGCCTATATTTTTTTCAAAGTCAAATTGACTACTGTGGTGTACATAATAAAATCATTGCCCTCTACTTTCACCCTTCCTGCTCTACCCCTGCTGGGCATTTCGGTGTTAAGCATGCTCAGGAATTCATGACTTCTAATATTTACTGTTGTAGCCTGCTGTTCTAATGAGAAAGTATCCTGAACCAATACATTTGTTAGCATAGATTAACGTCAAGTATGGAAGGTCTGGTATTGGGTCAGGGTGTATGATCATCGTCCTGCCCCTCCTTGTCTTCTTCCAGTTAACTGAAAGTTTCAAAGCGGAAGGGCCATAGTATTAACACGGGCTGCCGTAATAAAATACCACAGACTGGGTGGTGTAAACAACAGAAATTTATTGCTCACAGTTCTGGAAGCTGGGAAGTCCAAGATCAAGGTGCCGGCACAGCTGGTTTCTAGTGAGAGCTCTCTTCCTGGCTTTCACATGACTCCCTTCTTACTGTGTCCCCACATGGTGGACAGAGAGGAAGCAAGCTCTCTGATGTCACCTCTTAGAAGGGCACAAAAACCATCAAGGCCCCACCCTCATGATCTCATCTAAACCCAGTCACCTCCCAAAGGCCCCGTCTCCACATCGCATCCCACTGGGGGATAGGACTTCAACATGTAAACTTCAGGAGGATATCGTTCAGTCCATAGCAACCCTGACTATTAAATACCAGCTAGTTTTCCTTAAATATGAGGAGGGAAACTTTGGGAAGAGACTGTGTTGGAAAAGCATTTCACTTTTGTCCTCTACTTCATAATTTGGTAGAAATGATAGTGATAAAGCAATTCTACTCTACTCGTCACTGAGCTCCTTGAGAACAGACTGTGCCCTTCATTCTCATGTGACTCACAACTACACATTAATTGGCAGCTGCACACTGAATGAGGCAGCGATGCCCTAAAGAGCAATCCCACAAAACCTGCTTTCCTACTGTGGTTTGGGGATGTAAGGATTGTATCTAGGCTTCCTGTAGTTCTCAAATCTGTTTTTTGTTTTTTGTTTTTTAATATTTAAACCAAGTTTATTGAAGTATGATTTACATACAGTTAATTCACATTTTAAGTGTAAAATTCACACTTTAAGTGATGGGTTTTGACAAATGTATTCAGTCTTGTACACTCTGCCACAACCACAATAAATAAATAGAATATTTCTTTCCTTGTTCTGTCCTTTTTATAGTCAATTCCTATCTTCCACAACTGGACAGTAATAGTCACGAATCCAATTCCTGAATATCGTTTTTCCAGACTTTTATATAAATAGGACCACATAGTATGTTGCCTTTTGAATCTGGCTTCTTTGTTGGGACACTTCCGTTTTTTGCATGTATCAGTAATTTGCTTCTTTTTAATGCCAAGTAATATTCCATTATATAGATACATCACAATTTTTTTTGTTTGTTCACCAGTTAATGATATTAGTTGTTTCCATTTTTTTACTATTTAAAAAAAAAATTTTTTTTCTTTATTGATTTTTAGAGAGAGAGGAAGGGAGAGAGAGAGAGAAACATCAATGAGAGAGAACATTGACTGGCCGCCTCCTGCATGCCCCCCACTGGGGATCGGGCCCACAACCTGGGCATGTGCCCTGATCGGGAATTGAACCCGCAACCTCTTGGTGCATGGGTCGATGCTCAACCACTGAGCCAGACCGGCTGGGCTCTTTTTTAACTATTTTGAATAAAGTTATTATATATATTATGGACTGGATGCCCCCTCCCATTCATATGTTGAAGCACTGACCCCCAATGTGACTGCATTTGGAGAGGGCCTGTGAGAAGGTGACTAAGGTTAAATGAGGTCATACAGGTGGTGCCCTTATAAGAAGAGGGCTCTCTGTCTCTCTCTCCCTGAATACACACTGAGATTCAGAACACACTGTCTTCTGGGTAAAAAGGCTTTCTGATAATTAACTATCAGGTGCCAATTAATCTTTCAGTTGGAGTCCCTTGGGTTTAAGTGCTTTTAGTAGGAGAGTGAAAAATGACTTTCACTAGGATGTATAACAAGTTGTTAGAATCTGTAACGCATGGTCAGATTACTTCAATACACACTACAAAAATAAACTCAGATAAAATATAAAATGATGGAGAAAACTTCTCAGTAGTTACCGTGGCATTAGGGAAAATGTTTATATTGTGGGTTCAGTGCTTAGAGACAGGAAACAAAGGGCAAAAACAAATAAACTCTTTTCTAACTGGAGGATGTTAATAGGGATATCCTCTAGAGATTACTTTTTTATTTTATTATTACTAACATTTTAGTAAATTGTCTGAGTAATACAATCTCCAACTAAAGTCGATATCAAACTACTTTGACAAAAAGATGTCAAGCTCATGGAAATATATTTAAGGCTAAATTCTCAGTTATGTGAATGTAGAAAACCGACAGAGGAGCTTTAATGTGTAGATATAGGTAAGAGAGCTATTTAAAGAAAAAAGTACAGAACTGGTGACTTCAAGGTTTTAGTGACAACCCAGGAAGGTGAGTTAGGAATGATTGCAGTCTGATCCCCAAAGCTCCAACCCAATGGCCTGCCTCCTGAAGAAAACTGGAAACAAATCCAAAAACCTCACCCTACAATTGCGTAAGAACTGGAATACTATATATTCTCCAGGTCACCACTGCTCAAACAAAATAGAACTGGAGGAGTCGCAGAGAACAATAAGTAAGATGATCAAGGGGTTTCTATTCAAGAACTTCGGATGTTTTAGGCTAGAAACATAAAAGCTACGAGAGGATATGATCAAAGCCTCGAAGTTGTCAAGTCTATGGCTAGGTGGAACACAGGTTCATTCACAAAATCACAAATGTGAGAAATAAAAGCCCTGGTGCTTGGCATATTCGATGTAAGAGAGCTTTTTAAAGTGTTACCTTTTATCTAAGGCAGTACATTTTCCTCAATGGTGAATGAGGCTGAAAGAATAGTTTCTGGGATTCTGATTACTGATGGTGGGTGGAGCCATAGAGCAAAGAATTTTAGGTAATATTTGTGACCTTCAAGAAATTAAGTATATTATTTTTTTCCCAGTAAAACCACAATATGTATTACTCATAGAACATTAAAAAATACATACATATAAAAAATAATTAAATTATCCATACTCTCACTAAGGAAATACAAAGAAAATGTAACACTTTATTTTTTCTAATAATTTTCTCCATGTATAACTTCTTTGTGTGTAGCTGTGTTCTCACTAGATATACAATATTTTATGAAAAATTATAAATATTTCTATGTAATTACAAAATTTTAATATGATATTTTTGTTTCCATAAAATTAATTGCATGGATATATTAAACTCACATACTCATTCTTCTATTTCTGAGCATCTAGGTTGATGCCACAAGCTGAAAAATAATCCCTTAATTAGATGTCAATAGCTGAATAGAAGAGTGACAAATCTGGGGACACGAGGTTATTGTAAGGTGCATTAGAACCTATGTTTACCTCAATCACCACCTTAGACTAAATATATAAATAACTTATGCTGTGGAGATTTGTAATGTGATTTTTAGTTTTATTTGCAGGCTGCTGTAATTAATAAAATAGGAACTCATTTAAAAGTAGCATGTAATACAGAGTAGCTTTTTGTTATGTATGGTGTCATAAGTACAATCACTAGCATGAGAGGAATTAATAATATGCTTAATTAAAAGGAGATGTTCATGCTTATACAGATTAGATACAATTTCTCCATAGTCATCTCTTGAGTGTAAATACCAGAGCTAGTGATAGTTTTGCTAAAAATTTTATTGAAAGCTGGAAGTATGATTTCTTCAGTATGGGTTGGTACTTTCTCTTAAAGTACTTTATTTGAAGATAATAAAAGAAGGAAAATAAATATATCTACCATTCCAACTTTCCCTTGGGAAAATATAAAGATGAATAACACTAATATTTCTTCAATGTAAGTGTAATCTAATTAGGGAATAAAAGCATACATAGAACTTCCAGTCAAGATGGTGGAATAGATAAACGCGGTATCGCCTCCTCCCACAACCACATCAAAATTACAACTAAATTACAGAATAACCATCATTCAGAACCACCTGAAATCGAGCTGAATGGAAGTCCTACAACTATGAAATTAAAGAAGCCACATGGAGACTGGTAGGAGGGGCGGGGGCGGGCACAGTCTGGTCCCACACCCATGTGGGGCGGATAAAAATCAGTAGGGCTACCTTGCCTGTGAAGGCCCTACCTGAGAAGTGAGGGGTCCCCATCCCACACCAGGCCCCCCAGCTCAGGGTTCTAGTGCCAGGAAGAGAATCCCCATCACTTCTGGCTGTAAAACCAGTGGGAACTGAGGCTGAGGGAGACTGAGTCTTCTGGAGCCCCAGGCAGTTCCTCTTAAAGGGCCCATGAACAGACTTACTTGGACTTGCTCCCTCTGAGCTCCAGCGCAGAGGGGAGGCAGCTTGAAAGGCACCAGAGACCGACTGGGGAAGAAATGAGTTGTATGGCATTGAGGCAAGAGCTGGAGAGGCAGCTTTCTCTTGACAGACCTGCTGGCAGAGGCCCTTGTTCCTTTGGTGAGCCTTTCCCTCACAGGGCAGGCAGACAGACAGGCACCTTATCTGGGACTCCAGCAACCTGGTTCACACTGTTTGCCCTGCCCTGGTGATTCCTTGAGGCCCTGCCCCACCCAACTTTTGGGCCCACCCAAGCTGTGTCCAGTGGCTTTACCAAAGGATTGGTCTGTCTTGGATCTTGCTTCAGATTTTCCTAAATTCTCTCAAACAAACAGCATCTGGCCACAGCGAGCCCCATACCTCTCGCTAAGTGGCTCCAGGCCTGGCACTAGGTGCAGTCAGCCTTGGTTCACAGCTTGGCCTTGCCTAGGAACCTCCAAGCCCAGCACAAGAAGCAGCCATCTGCAGATCGCTGTGTAGCTTATGCCTGGTGGCCCTGGGTAGTACACAGGCAGTGGCTGACCTTGCCCCAGAGCCAACACACCCAGTGGACAGCTTCAGACCACATCAAAGCACCTCCACCCAACCACCTCCACAAGCAACACACTCAAGGAATGGACTGAGTGGGTACCAGAGCCCTGCTGAAGTAAGTCTTGCTCTGTGTGTGGGCCCTACACAGCTGATCCTCCAAGGTAGTCAGAGGTCAGTGGTCAGTGGGCACAGCCAATCCTTGCAGCTGATCAGCCTGAGTAAATCCCTCCCATTGATGTGCCAACAGCAATCAAGACTCAATTACAACAGAAGGGTAGGCAGTCCACATGAGGGGTGCACCTCAAGGGCCCAGCTTGGGTGACCAGGGAGGCTGTGTCACTGGACCCTACAGGACACTTACTACAATAGGCCACCATAGGAAGCCCAGGAGACATAGCAACTGTACCCAATACATAGAAACAAACACAGGGAAGCAGCCAAAATAAGGAGACAAAGATGTGCCAAATGAAAAAACAAACAAAACTCTAGGAAAAGAACTAAATGAAACAGAGATAAGCAATCTAACAGATGCAGAGTTCAAAGCTGGTTATAAGGATGCTGAAGGAACTTAGTGAGAATTTTAAGGAACTTTGTGAGAACTTAAAGGAAATTAGTGAGGACCTCAAGAGCATAAAAAAGACCAGTCAGAAATGAAGTCTGTACTAACTGAAATAAAGAATAATTTACAAGGAATCAATGGTAGAGTAGGTGAAGCCAAGCAGCAAACCATTGATTTGGAATATAAGGAAGCAAAAAACACCCACTCAGAACAAAAATCCAAAAAAATGAAGATAGTGTAAGGAGTCTCTGGGACAACTTCAAGCATACCAACATTTGCATCATGGGGGTGCCAGAAGGAGAAAAGAGAGAGCAAGAAATTGAAAACCTATTTGAAAAAATAATGACAGAAAACTTCCCTAACTTGGTGAAGAAAACAGACATACAAGTCGAGGAAGCACAGAGAGTCCCAAACAAGATGAACTCAAAGAGGTCCACACCAAGACACATCATCATCAAAATGCAAAAGGTTAAAGACAGAGAATCATAAAAGCAGAAAAAAAAAAAAAAAAAAAAAAAAGCAGTTAATTACCTATAAAGGAGCTCCTATAAGACTGTCAGCTGATTTCTCAAAAGAAACTTCGCAGCCTGGCTGGTGTGGCTCACTGGTTGAGCATCGACCCATGTACCAAGAGGTTGCCAGTTTGATTCCCAGTCAGGGCACATGCCCAGGTTGTGGGCCTTATCCCCACTGGGGAGCATGCAGTAGGTGACCAATTGATGTTCTCTCTCATTGATGTTTCTATCTCTCTCTCTCTCCTTTCCTCTCTCTCTAAAATCAATGAAGAAAAAATATTAAAAAAAAAAAAAAAAGAAACTTTGCAGGCCAGAAAGGACTGGCAAAAGATAGTCAAAGTGATGAAAAGCAAGGAGCTACAACCAAGATTACTCTATCCAGCAAAGCTATCATTTAAAATCGATAGATGTATAAAGAGTTTCCCAGACAAGAAATAGCTAAAGGAGTTCATCACCACCACACCAGTATTATATGAAATGTTGACGGGTCCTTTTGAAGAAGAAGAAGAACAAAATTATGAACAATAAAATGGCAATAAATACATATCTATCAACAATTGAATCTACAAACAAATTGAGTAAGCAGAACAGAAACGGACTCATAGATACAGAGGACCTTTTGTTGGTTGCCAGATGGGAAGGGGTTAGTGGGATGGGAGAAAAAGGTGGAGGAATTAATAAGTACAAATTGGTTGTTAGACTGACAAACCTCAGAGGAGGGGGGCAGCAGGGGTGGAAAGAGATAAACCAAAGAACTTCTATGCATATATGCATAACCAATGCACACAGAAAATAGTGTGGGGAAGGCAGGAGGGGGGCGGGAGCAGGGAGAAGGAGGTCAATGGGGGATAAAAGGGGAGACATCTGTAATACATTCAACAATAAGGATAAGTTTAAAAAGGAAAAAAAATATACATATAAACATAAGTAAAATTTTCTATAAAAAGTATAACAAAAAGTCAAAGAAGAGAGAGGAACTGAAAAACTTCCTGGGGGAGGTACGATTTAAGTTGGACGTTCAAGGATGGGTACAATTCTTCCAAGTGAATGGGAGGATTTGAAGTCTATTGAAGGGCAGGGTGAGCAAACCCATGAGGGTGGTAATGCCAAGGTACAGCCAGGAATATAAAAGAACACTTTGGGTGCAGTGGGGAATTCACTCTAGAGGGCAGTAGAAAATGGAGATGGAAATAGAGATGGAAAATAAATGAAAGATGTTAGACTTTATTCCCCTGTATAATGGGGCCCTTTGAAGAGTTATTTAATAGGAAGATGACATAAGTATGATATTTTTAGATGATATAATCTAGTAATGATGTATTAGATGGATTGGAGTGAAGAGAGACTGAAAGCAAGACTACCAGAAATAGTACAGAGAGGAGGAATTAGGGAGACAAGGTCATTGTCTATGCGAGTGAATGCAATGTTATAATTTTTTAAAAATATTTTTCTTTATTGATTTTAGAGAGAGAGGAAGAGAGAGGGAGAGGGAGATAGAGAACATCGATGGGAGAGAAACATCGATCGGCTGCCTCTTGCACGTTCCCCGCTGGGGATCAGCCCACAACCTGGGCATGTGCCCTGACCAGGAATCAAACCAGCGACCTCCTGGTGCATGGGTTGACACTCAACCACTGAGCCACACTGGCTGGGACAATGTTATAATTTTTATTTCCAAACAAGAATAGGCCCACCCAGGAACCATTTTATTATAAATGAATTATAAAGTATTAGTTATAAAGCATTATCTGCCTTCTTTGGGCACCAGTAAAGTCACTAGGATTTCTCACAGCACAATAGTCTCAGGATAGTCAGCCTTCTTACCCAGTGTCTGTTGTCTGTCTTCTCCCAGTACGAGTTTTTCAAGAGAACCAGGAAGAACCTGCAAGCTTCTTAGGACCTAGCCTCGGAAGTCATGACGCGTCACTTCTGCCATATACAGTTAATCAAAAGTGAGTCTCAAGGCTAGCCAAGATTCAAGGAGGCGGAGGGGGGAGGGTACTACACAGGGGCCTGGATACTGAAATTCAGCCAGAGACTCCTCACCTGTTCCTTGATTAGGGTTCAGTCCCTGTTCCCTGGGCATGATTCTTTATCAGTAAGTGATCAATAAGGGAAGTGGAACCACTATGAGTGTTGTGGAATAAGGAATTTATTAGAGGGAATAGACATCATACAGTTGTGGCAGATGGTGAAGAAATTTCTGTCTGTCTACTACCCCTCTGTCTGGTGGTGGTCTGAAGTCATTATAGGTCATCTGTTGGAAAGAAAGGCTAGACCCAAAGCAGAGGAGAGTAAAGACAAACTAGAACATGAAAGGACACACTGGATCCATGAGGGCAAACTTCTGTGTTTCGTTTCCTCCGACCTTGACAGGGCAGGTCTTTTGTGGAAGAAGCAATGAGAGATTGATTCAGAGAGGCAGAAGGAGATCGAGTTGGAGCCGGGGTGGGGGGTAGTAGGCCCAGCTGCTGCCTCGTCTTGGAAAGATGAGCCAGCTGACTAGCGACAATGTTCACAAGCTCCAGGGATACCTGGTGCCCATACCCAGATTCACAGCGTCACGTTTGCAGCTTTGTTTCAACCTTCCAAATCTCACACAAGCTTCTCTGTCGGCCATCTCTACACCAGAAACAGACAGGGAAGGGGATTCTGGGAGACTTAGTTATGTTGACATGAGTACAAACCGTCATAAAGTTCTTCTGTCCTCTAATAATACAAAACACTTCCTGCAGCTGCTGTGAACATCTGTGTTGCTCTGGTGGAGTAAATTTTAGAGATGTAATTGGGTTTTGGCAAGAAAATAAAAGACTTCTTTGGAGTTAGTTACCTAAAAGAGGGTCTCTTCATTGCCTAGATATTTAGTGACCTTTGATTTCTTTGTTTTTCTCATAGCAGCTGGGATTACATATTTTGCATAAATTACCTCATCAGGTAACATCTATTTCTACTTTTATGTATGTTCAGATGAAGAATATTTTGAAAGAATTTTGCTGTGGTTAGTCCTACCCTGAACGATTTCTGTTTAGATTGGTCTGTTATAAGGGAAAAAATTTAAGTACTGTTCTACTGATCAACAAGACCTAGCTGCAAGAGTGTTTTAATTCCGCGTGTTCTTATAATTAATCTCTCTAAGCAAGAAGAAGTAGGTGAATCAATAATGATTAGACCCTCGCTTTTATAAGCAAGTCTAAAGAGGAAATGAGCCAGTGAGAAGGAAGCTCAGCATTTTGATATGACAGGAGGAGATAGAGCTGGGAGGAACAGGCCCTGGCAGAAGGGCAAGGGCTCTGTGTCTGGGTTACAAGGCGGAATGGCTGCAGCTGGTCTTGGGCCTCTCTTCCACTTGGACGCTAGTGACCCAGAAATCCAGCCTGGCCCCTGCATTTTTGTAAGAGCAGAGCTTCAGCATCGGGATTACCAAATTATAGTCCTTAAAGAGTTCTCTTCATGGCAACTGCTGTGGGAGAAGATGAATAGGACTAAGACTGAGAAAATTATGGGGAGAGAGAATATTAGTGTCACTTTTGATTTTGTCCACAGTACCCATTTGAGATTTTTAAAGTCCCTGATGTTGAGTGCTCATTTTGATCTGCCACTGGTTAGAAGGACTCAGATAAGTTCTCCTGTCCTTAATTCCTCCAGCCAACTCAGCGGTATTTGGAACAAGATTGTGCTGAGAGGACTTGTTACTGAGTTTTGATTTGTTGCTCTAAGAGGACATTACGGTTTTCAGTTGTTACTGTGAAAGAATGTTTTCTGGATGCAATTGTTACTCTGAGAGAACATTCCAGATTGGAGCACTGGAAACTTTCTTCAAGATTGTGTTGACTTTCATTACAATGTCACGGTTCTTTCATTGAGGAAAAACATGGAATAATGAGAAAACATGGCATAGTAGAAAAAACACAGGAAATTGAGTCTTGGCTCTGCTAAGAGCTGTATGACTTTTACTGGTTTGGTTTCCTTATTGGAAAAGTCGGTTGCACTAATTATTTCTGTGGAAGTAGATTCAGTGAGAAGATGAAAATTAACTAAAGGAAATGTGGTCCAACACTGTGGTTTGTTCCTTTCAAGTATACTCATGTTTTATTTCCACCGAATGCTCTGCTGGTGGAAGATCAGCATCTTTACTGAAGACAATTGCTGTTCTCCTTGATAGTCTCTCTCTTTCCATCATTATTCATCACTATATGAACCTAACACTATTGATACATCCAGCACTGCCCCACATTTCCACTTCTTCACTTCTACTTGCAGGGAAGGAGTAAAACAAAGTGAATGGCAAATCAACTAAAATCATGTAGGGAATTGTAATTATGGTGACATTCTAAAATTCTAGGGGGGATCATATATTATTTTAACCTCAGACATTTCCAAACTTACTTTTAATATACACAATAATCAGAGAATATACTTCTAGTGGATATATAAATGGCTTTTAAAGATTACTGTAGGTGGAACTCTTCCTTTCTAAATGCAATTTAACCATCCTTTCTAAAGGCAATTAAAGTTATTTTCCTTTTGTTTGATTTCAAGAGAGTACTCAAATTATCCTTTAAGCATCAGGACTTTTTTTTTTCCTTTTTTCTTTTTGCCTAAAATCGTTAAAAGATTAAAACTTAGGAACATTATTTAAATCAGCATATAGCAAATGCTATGTAGTTCACAAAGCATCTTGTGAACGGTGAATAAAACCGTTCAAGATCTTTAGAGATGTTGTGGGCGGAGAACATTGTTGAAGACTGATGAGCCTTAAAGTGGGAGAAA